>OZ010790.1:324382737-326782737 GCA_963932465.1 Maratus speciosus | reverse complement strand
GCCAAAATAATAACAGCTTTTGATCCAAACTGCTCTATGATTATTTTACTAATTTCTTTGTTTTCCTACTTTTTCCAGCTCTTGATTTTGCAATAATAAAAGTTGACTTAGGGAAAATTGTAACTTTTGTTTGCAATGACGAAAGCTGTTATGTGCATAACTAAAGTATTTTCTGCTGCTCATCTGTAAATCTGATGACAGAATTATCAAAATTTTCATGCAGCGTGATTTGTTGTTCTTTAAAATAATTCAGAAATGTTAAAAGTAAAGAGCATTCATTGAATAAGAGAGTCTACGGTAAGGAGAAAGAATAACCACCGGGGATGTGTTGAGCGATTTTGTTTAATGTAGCTCCGATCTTTGAGATAATCAAAAATTGGAACTGGATCCATTGAGCTAACTGCAGAAAACTTGAAAGCCCCTTCAAAGACTTGAATGTCTGGCAGAGCCCAGACTTATTTAATATGGTATAAGGGAAAGGTTTGTAACATGTATATAACACGCACACATGGGTAATCTGCTATTCTCCTCTATCAAACTTGATACGTTTGTTCATGTGAGTTATTGTTACATCGTTATTCGCGCAATTACTCGTCGGCAACTGGGTTATTTTTAAGTGACTTTTCCACATAAAATTAAGTTGAATAACTCTTTTCATCTCAATTTCTTTCTTTTAACCGCCATTTTGGAAACTTTTTTGTATAATGTCACAGATATAAAAATATGTACATTTCTTAAAATGTACACTACATCTAGGCAACAGGTTAAAAAAAATCACGGAATGATTTATGACTTTTAGTAAAGTTGATTTCTCACGAATTATCTTTCATTGTTGTATCCATTTTCCAATTATAATCATAAAACTATATAGCCATATACATTAACGTCAAAATTTTCACCAAGCTTGGAGACATTTCGCGAAATTTTGCCAAATTTGGCGACCAAAAATATGTTGATATAAATGCAGCAAATTTGACTGTAGCTGCCAAATTTGGCGAAATTTCCACTAAAATTCAGCACTGCTGATTCTTCTCTAATCGGGTTCTTCACATTTAAGCTTAGTGTTTTACCGTAAAATTAGCTAAAATCTTAAAATCAAGAAATAAGTAAGCTACCTTTTCCTTACGCTTTTAGGACTTTTTTATTTTGTTATCTACATATTTCTGTTTTCAAGTGTACATCTGGCCAAAATACTTATCTTATTCACATCAGAATGTTAACTCGCATTTCAGTTGCAACAAATTCACTCACGGTGAATTAAAAAAAAAAAATGAGTAACCTTCTGTGATTGGGACCACAACCAAATGGTTATATTTGCCCATAAAACAGCGCTCACTAAATTATGCAATTTTCTACCAACCCGATTACGGAAATTTCCTAATACAAACATACATGCCTCTGAATAAAAACATACATAAGAATACATACATATAAGTAATACATACATAACATTATATTTTTCTCTACTTCTTTTATTATCATTCGTTGCCATGCCGTTAATACTGAATCTTTTATCATGCAACTAAACATCCAAAATCGTACTCTCCGTATTCAATTTTTTGCCCCACCAGTGGCCAAGAGGTTCTGCTCTCGAAGCTGGTAGACGGGAGGTGATGGGTTCGACCCCAATCGTGCCCGTCGGCCTAATCTTTCGGAGTTTTCGTGGTTTTCTTCAAACCTTGGTTTTCCAAGTTTACAGTAAATACGAGTTAGGTTCCCTTAGAAAGACCCCCACGGAGGGCACTCCTCCCTCCTTTAGGGCCCATATCCCTCGTGCTGATAATTGGCCGTCATAAATACAACCAACCAACCGTATTCGATTTATTTTTATTTCTCTTAATTTAAAATTCAAAGCGAATCGCATCGATTTGGTAGGTTACGGAAAATGCTCACTTGCATTTCAGTTGCAGCACATTCACTTACGGTGAATTAAAAAGAAAAATTAATGACCTTCTGAAATTTGGACCGCTGGAAAATAGTTAAATTTGCGCATCAAACAACGCTCACTAAATTATGAAATCGTCTACAAACCCGATTACGGAAATTTTCCAATACAAACATATATACGTTTTAATACAACCATATATACATAAGAATGCATACATATAAGTAATACATACATGACATTATATTTTTCTCGATTTCTTTGATTATTATTCGTAGCCATACGGCTAATACTGAAATCGTTACCATGCGGCTAAAAAACGAAATCGTATTCTCCGTATTTGATTTCTTTTCATTTCTCTTAATTTAAAATTCAAAATGAATTGCACAGATTTGGAAGGTTACGGATACTGTCCATGTGCATTTCAGTTGCAGCACATTCACTTACAGTGAATTAAAAATAAATGAGTAACCTTCTATAATTGGGACCGCCACCAAATGGTTAAATTTGCGCATCAAACAATGCTCGCTAAATTATGAAATTTTCTACAAACCCGACTGCGGGAATTTCCCAATACAAGCATGCATACGTCTGAATATAAACATACATACATAAGAATACATACATATAAGTAATACATACATGACATTATATCAGGGTTCGTACGACTCCTGGAATTTTGCGACCAGGAAATTCTCCTGCACGGCTATTTTCTTACAGAAAATCTCTCCTTATAAGAATGCGAAATTTCACCAGTTTAGACTAAATCTCTCAAATTTACATTAACCATTTCAAAAATATCGCAGTACGCAATAAGTTATTAATATGTATATTTCCAAACTTGAAATCAAGTTTGCTAACTACGACTTTGCATGTGAACATTCGCACTCTTGACTTGTGATTCTAATCTGGGTATCGGTGAGTAAAATTCCAGAAATTTATATGTTTTAGAGGCTATGATATGTTTTATAGTAAAATATTTCTTTTTATCAGAGAAAATGATGGTTTTCATTTAAATATGATGTCACTTTCCCTCATTAAAGCATTTCACATAACGTCTCAAACTCAGTGTAATGAAAAAGTATTGAATTGTAATAACTTTTTGAGGAAAAATTTAGTGTTTTTTAAAAGCGTGACGTCATTTCCTGTTCCCCCTTTTTTACAAAGTTACTTTTGAATTTTATTAGAAATTGGCATCAATAAAGATAAACATGCTTTATTAATTTTCTTTTCTTTACAACAATGGAAGTAATCCAATTGCTACCATTTTAAAAAAATCATAGAAATTTTTTAAATTTTAAATTTAAATATAAAAATGGGAATATTTAAAAAAATAGCTAGTGCCGCAAATCTACAAAGAACCAGTTTTCATTTAAAAAAAGAATTATTAAAATTGGTTCCGAAAAAATCTCAAGGTAGATGTCTAAAAAGAAAAAGCCTTATCTTTCAAATATATTGATTTAAACCCGCAATGTTATCTCTATGGGAAAATTTTGAGCTGACATATCATGCCTTAAGGGTTGACGAATATTTATGAATTTCAATACGCACCGAGATTTTGGCACTACCAACGTCCATTTAATTTTTTGTGTCGCTACGACAAATATTTTGGACGCTATCGTGTTAACAATACGTGTAATTTTTCTAGGGAAGCCGGAGATGTGTTCCGACAATAATTCAAAATGTTGTTACAAATCTCAGTATTTCATTTTTATTAGTTCAATACTACATCAACTTTGACGCTCTCTTATATTATTTCTTTCATCTTAAATTTCTGCTTCTGTCAATTAATCGGAGTGAAAACAAGTTAATCTTCATTATGATATTCATTAAAATCAATAGTTTTTCGTTATTCTGTTGTGCAGCAGTTGTTCGCGAATAATCGGCTTATCAGGATTGGACGTTTCGGTCGATTCACCAGCCGCCGGTGTACTATAGAACTACGAAAAATCAAGAAAATTACACAAAAATTGCTATTGTAAGGCCCCCTTTCGGCGGAATATTTCCAAATTCAGTAGGACTTTCTTGCCATGTCCAAAAACATACACAAAAATTTGGTTCAATTTTATGCATAAATTCATACACTTTTCAATGGTACAATATTAAAAATGATACAATAATCGCTCTGACAGCGCCCACTACCGGCGAAAATGTTCCTAATTAAGGAAGGACGTGCTTGCCATAACCAAGAACTTAACAAAAATGGTTCAATTCTATGCATAACGTTATACACTTTTCGATGGTACAATATTCAAAATGGCACAAAAATCGCACAAAAATCGCTATTGCTGCGCCCCTGCCAGCGGATTTTTTTTCCAAATTAAGGAAGGCCCTGCTTGCCATAGCCAAGAGCTTAAAATTTTTTTTGTTCAATTCGATGCAATTTTTGATGGTACAAAAGCGACAGGCACACGGAGAGACGAACACCCGGACAGGCAGACATTTTCTGTAAACATACGTTTTTGGATCGCTGACCCCTAAAATATGTAAATCTGTCATAAACCGAAAGCCGAAAAAAATATTGATTACGATACTTTCTTTTATTGAAGATAGAAGACAGTAAAAATAATATAAATATCCAAATACAATTTTTGACATTGAAAAATAAAGTTGTCTGTTACATAATTATGAAGTTTCCAGTAATTGTTATCTCATATTTGTCTATACGGCAGATTGGGGGTGGTCCTTGGTCACTAGCAACATGGGGTAATTATAGGTCAATTAAATTTTCTTCAACAATAATGATAAAATCAAAAGTTTAATAAAATACTGGATCATAGACACATTCCTGATTATTTGGTAATACAAACACCTTTTCGGTTCAAAGTAGAATTGGATGAGAAGAGATATTTTAAATAGACATATATATAACTTGAGGAAAAGCAGCAGATTTCAAAATCGTGCTTTTTTATTTAATATGACCGTACGATAAAGTTTAGATATATGATGATCTAGAAAGATTATGTAGAAAGAGAAATGTGCATGTACAGCGTATGTATGCATGTGAATAGTGCATGAGTATATAAATTATGGAAATAGAGGGCTAATCATCACCTAAGATACATGGGGTGATCCTTGGTGACCATGGGTTGAATATTGTTCCTCTTGGGGCGATTCTTGGTCATAAAATTCAGCTTTTCAGTGACTTACAAACTCACAAGTAGATCAATAATGTTTCATATTTTGTGCGTTTTAGATTGCAACACATGCATGAAAAGTTTCTTTAAAGGTATGTGGCAACATTTTAAAGGTAACGCACATTGTTTTAAATTTTTTAAGTAACTCCTAACACAAATTTGATACATATGACACATCTAAATCATTGTTTATCCATTTCTTCAAAAGATATTCAGGTGATATATTTAACTTGCATTTTTAGATGAACACGTGTTACAATTTATTTCTATTTACATTTTGAAATCACATTATAAAACACATGTTCAAATAAACACTTAACTAAACTTGACAAAGATTGTTTCATCAATGTTTTTGAAAAAAGTTCCTAATTTATGTTCAGTTTGACTTTTAGGCAAAACTATATAAACAGAACAGCTAAGGACATATATAACTTGAACAATTTATGTAGAACGTTACTGTAAGTTACAGGAAGAATGCCTGCACATGAAGAAAAATAATGCAAGTCTTCTTATTCGGGCAGTTGCATGTGAATTTCATTCACCGTTTACAACTCTGCTATATAACAAGCAGCACAACATATTTTAAATTATTAACCTGGAAATTCTGTTAAAGAAAATACCCCCTACCTATCCTGGAACAAATTATTGTAGAAGAAAGTTACTGGTATAAAACGATTGGAAATAATGTTTATTTTTAAATTATATATATTTCCTTAAAAGGCCATCTACATATCAAAACGAACCCAAACTTTGTTTTTTTTAATACTAATACCTAATTTGGACACGATATATAAATTCTACACATATCAATTAGCATAAATCCAAATTTTCATGAAATTCGTACGATTAGTTGCCGAGAAATTAACTATTTTTAAAATCAGAATATTTTAGGGGTTGTATCCAGATTGACGTTCAGTACTCGATTATTGAAATGCTACAGGATGACTATGTCACTTCTATTAATGTATCATTTCTTGCCAATATGACCATTTCACTCGCTTAATATGTTTCGACTATTCCCAACCCAAATGTATCAATAAAATGAGTAATATATATATATATATATATATAATATATATATATATATATATATATATATATATATATATATATACACTGCTCAAAACAATTAAAGGATATTGCAGTTTTAGGTGTATTTTGTATCTGGTAAACTGTTTAGCTGATTGATACATGGTCGACAGACATAGTAGGTTATATGAGAATAAATTACACATCTTTGGCAGAAAAAAAAATGCATTTTATTGCGCATTTGTGTACTAAAGGAAAAAAACACAATTTGTGCATATGAGAAAAAAAGAATAAGAAAAGGTGTTTTCTTCAAAGAAAATCATTTTCAGTAGGGGGTATGGTTTCCACGGGCGGCCAGCAACGTTGAACACCTTTGAGGCATGGACTCAATGAGGCTATTAATGACGAGTTGGGGTATTCTGCCCCACTCTTCCAGAAGAGCTCTTTCCAATTCTTGGAGAGTTTGTGGGGGTTGTTGGCGGCCAGAAACTCGTCTTCCTAGAGCGTCCCAAACGTGCTCGATTGGATTCATGTCTGGAGAACACGCTGGCCATTCCATTCGAACGATTCCTTCCTCGAAAAGGAAATCCTCCACCAGGTTTGCACGATGTGGCCTGCAGTTATCGTCCATTAAAATGAAGTTATCTCCGATTGCTGCAGCGTAAGGGACTACAATAGGTCCGAGGATCTCATCCCTATATCGGCGACCAGTCAGAGCTCCATCTCGAATGATGTAGAGGTCAGTGCGCCCGTCAATGGAGATGCCACCATACACCAACACTCCTCCACCGCCAAATCTGACACTTTCGTGCACGAACGCAGGATTATTCCTACTGCCACGGTCCCTCCAGATGAAAATACGCCTATTATCCGGATGCACAGAAAAACGGGACTCGTCAGAAAACAGAATATTGCTCCATTCATTTCTCCTCCAGTTGACATGCCCGGTTGCCCACTCCCTGCGGTCGCGACGATGCCTTGATGTTAATCTAACACATACCATCGGTCGGCGAGCATACAGACCTACAGCATGGAGCCGGTTCCGGACAGTCTGAGTTGAAATCGTGGTGCCTGTAGCCGAGCGAATGTGTTGTTAGAGAAGAGTAGCGTTCATGGTTCGGTGTCTCCGAGCTGTTAACGCTAAATACCGATCTTCATTGGGCGTTGTTGCCCGTCTACGACCTTGCCCTGGTCTTCGGCCTGCACATCCACTCTCCAAAATACGGTTCCAGATCCTGGAAATAACACTTTGTGACACTCCAATGGCTTGCGCTACTTCGGCTTGAGTTTGGCCCCCTTCTAACCTACCAACAATTCTCAAAGCTTCTGAATCTGTCAAATGACTTCGAGAGACATCGTACTCATCAAAACAAAGCAATCACTGAATGCTGATCATCCTTGTCTTCATTCTCTTTTATCCAGTTGAAAGTCAAATTTCATTCGCTGCCGCTGAAGCGACGTTTTTGACGTCGAACTCAAAATTTGCATACTCCACAGTTTGAAAACCAGAAAAATTTGCATTTGTGATTCTCTTCTTCTATTTTCGGCAAAAAAAATTCGTTTATATCTTTATTTTATATAAAACTTCAAATATCCTTTAATTGTTTTGAGCAGTGTATATATATATATATATATGTGTACATATTAATTAGGCTTTTCTGCACTTCGTAGACGGCCCATTAATTTATCATTTTAACATTTTAATACCATCCAAAAACTGCAAGAAAGAAAAATTTGAAATTGAGAATTTGCCATAAAACAGGACATAATAAATATAAATCTATCAAAAAAATTCTAGGTTGTAACAAATATTTTTTTTCCAATTTTAATTTCATAATTCATGTTATATTTTTTTAATTAAATTTTCAATTTATAGTGTAAAAGCACCAATAGTCGACCACTTAAGCGCTTTCTTTTAGTATATAGCTGAAAGCGGAATTTATAAAAGCAATACAACATTTTTAACAGTGACACATGTTAATGTAGACTTTTCTTTTACAGTTTCTGCAATTGTTTTTAAAAGACTGATTATAGTTTTTATTTATAAAAAGTTAAACTTAAAATTAGCAAAGTCGCTAGTAGCCGGCCAATCAATTCTAGTGTTTGGCCATCACTGAACCAGTTGTCGGCCACTTAAATGCACTGTTATTGTAAATAACTTAAATGTAATTTGAGTATAACTTAATTTTAACACTTTCCAACATAGTTTAAAAGTGTTTGTGAATTTGGATTGTCTCCAGTCTGACCGAGCTCTAACACTCGCAAATATACTCGAATCTCCCTGAATTTTTGTATGTTATTGACGTTAACAACAGCACGATCGCTATTGAAAAGAAAGTGTGTAGAATTTATAGTTCATCTACAGGGACAGTCAAAATATTCCGATGCATTACGCTCAATGTGAAAAAATTGCTTCAAGTATACTTTAATGATGTTGGTCATTTCAAACATAATGAAATTGCATTAATGATGTAACACTAAACTATGCAATCTCGGCAATATGGGACCTAAAATACTTATTATTCATTTATAGGACTCCGCAAAAGAATTCCTTTACATAATAGTGCCAAGGGCAAAACGGTTTGCAGCGTATTTTAGTACTGTTAAACTATATCAAATATAATGAAATTGATATACTACATTACTGAGGCTTACCACAATATACTTGCTGGTATAACATGAGATGCATATCATTTATCGTTCATTTACAGATACACACAAAAAATTTGAATACCAGACTGTATCTTTCTATTAGCGATAATTGCTGGAAGTGTGATTTCGTTTATGATATTAGTTTTTAAGTTTAATTAAATCTTTGTTTAGTATACGGTGTGTATAACTGATATAGATCATATACAAGGCTACATAAAAAGAGTTTGTATGTTTCGCGGAGTATCAGCGTGAATGGTTTAAAAGAGGCTTTTAATTCAATTATGCTTATTCAAGCTGAACTATACTTAGTATACTAAGAGATGTTTGTATAATATAAATAAAATCATATACAGGTTCACGCAAAAATCTGAATACATGACCTCCCAGGGATAGTAATGTGTGGAAGTATGATTTCAGTAGTTTTAACCACGTTTAGAACCTGTCTTAAATTTTAGCTTAATATCTGCGGCATATAAAAATCTGTTGGTAATATACAGGGTTGTAGAAAATAATTCAAGTATGTTTCTGTTTAGTGGTAGAAATTTCTGAAGGTGAATTTTCAATATGTTATGCATTTTCTTACTATACTAGGTTTTATCATACTATGTATAGAATAATACACAAATCTTTAGATTAAATACAGGACTGCACAACAGAAATGAACTACTTTTCCGGTTAGGGACCATAATCTGGTTTTCAAAAGTATTATGCCTTTTCTAAAATGTTTACTTTTTTTACAGTATTAAGCATCTAAATTTCGTTAAAGAATTCTGCCAGTTATCGGAAGTGCTTTTGTAATCTATTTTTGATGCAGGATTTTTCATTCTTGTTTCTTATGGAAAGGAAAGTTAAAAGTACTAAATTATCTAGTAGCCGGCCTTTCAAATTTTGTGTTTAGCTATCGTACACTAGGCGGCGGGAAGAGAAAAAAATTATTACGTCATCTTGTTTCAAAATGAAATTATCATGTAGGACAAGATTATTAACAGAAAATAAATGTCTGATCTATAGATGCATATCTCGGTATGATATTAGCAGCAGGGCGCACCAAATCGTCATTTTAGCGTTACTATCATGCCATTGAGTTTCAGGAAGTAATTTTAATATGTTGCACATCTCGACTAGTACTGTGCAAATATTTCAGTTTGTCTTGGGATTTCCTGGTTAGACATGAGCAGAACGCAGTGCCAATTCTTCATTTTCGCAGTACTATTTCGTCGTCGAGTTTCGAAATGTAATTTTAATAAGTTGCATACCTCGAATAGTACATTACAAATATTACAGTTTGCCTCGTGACATCTTTGAACGATATGAGCAGAATGAGGCGCCAATTCTTATTTTGGCGGTACTATCTGGTCATCGAATTTCGAAATGAAATTTTAACATGTCTCTTTCGATTAATACGATTTAAGCATTTCAGTGTGTTAGTGGTATCTGAGTAGTATATAAGCATAACGGTTCGCCAACTCATTATTTTAGGTATACTATTTCGTTTTACAATTTTGAGCATAAAATGTATATGATTAAAGTTACAGATTTGTGTAATATAAATGCTTCAGTCTGTTTCGTGATATATCTATAAGATATGAAAAAACGGGCGTCAATTGTTCCTTTTAATTGTACTATGGCATCTAATGGCATTGTACTATGGCATAATTGTATATGTTGCATATTTAGATTAGTGCAGTAAAATATTACTAGCTGCTTCGTGACATCTTGGTAGGATACGATCAGAATAGGGTATCAATTCATCATCCTGGCGGTACTAACAGATCGAGTTTCGATGTGAACTTTTAAGATGTCATAGACATCAATTAGTGATATTCTGTGTAATGTATATTTTAAAGTGCCAGTTCTTTTGAAAATGAACCATGTTAGCTTCATTTTTTTTTAATTTAAGTGCTATAGAAGCGGAAGATGCGATTTTAAAACGCAGTAGTTAGCTTCTTATTAATATTATTGCTGAATATTGAGTTAATGAACCAGATAACAAGTTTTATTTTACATTATTCTAAAGTCATCACAGTCCGTGGCTTCGTCATTATTGAAACATTGCAAATGATATTTCTGTGCTTGTTAATATTAGGGAGAACTTATATTTGGGTGCCTATTAAAATTAGAAAAAAGTTATATTTGCACAAAAAATTAAATATTATTAATTAAAACGCAATTTGTTTAAATTCCATCCTAATAACCCATTAGATGATTGTGAAAAACATTTCACCCATTTAAATTTCGAATATCTTATAACCTCCTTTTGTGAGAGCATTTATGTCTTAAAAGTAAAACACATGTAAAATTTCAAGTTTCTAGCAATAGCCCTCGCAATTCCCAAATAAATCATCGTTTTATGTATGCTTTCAGCATATTTCATACTTTAAATTTTCCATATTGAAAAAACCTTTTCTGTGCGACTAAGCAACAGCTATGTCGAGTTTTCGTCCAATATTTTAATTACGTACTTTTACTTCTATCCTTAACAAGTATAACGTTTTTTGATTAATTTATCTTTTTGAATTTGAAATTTATCATAATTTTTATGCGCAAACATTTGCGTTTTATAAATAACTGCCATTTAATATTTCAAGTCTTTATCCTTAACATTTTGATATTAATCATAATTTTCAACGTTTTTAGAACCTTTTTTACACATTTCAGACTTTTATGTTTCGCTTTTTTTAAGAAACCGTTTTCAGTGGGCATTTATTTCTTTAAAAACACCTTGTTAAGTTTTAAATATGTAACACCCTCACTATTACAAAAAAGGAATGTTTTAGAACGTGTTTTGCTTCTGCACAGACTGTCACCATCATTTTTTAAATTTACTTTTAAAAGTGATTCGGCAGTTCAAAGAACGGTAGAAAGATGTAATTCAATATACTAAAAGATCTTTAAAGCATTATCTAATTAACAATGAAAATCTCATCAAAATCGTCTAGTGTTTTTTTTTTCAAATACTAATACTTCATAATCGTGTTCACCTGATTATAGAACTTTTCCCCTTGATGATATAACTAAGATGATCATAAAGATAATACCAATCCTAACAATTTTCTATATGACGATGCAAGTTATAAGCGACCGGAACAAAATTCCTATTTATATTTTATATCAGGTAACCTGGTGTATAAACGCTAGGGTGGGTAATAACGCCAAGTGCTAATATTAGGCACAGTTATGAAAGAATCCGGGAAAATGACACTTCGGCTTCTGTGCTCAAAGGCTCTGAGTCATCTTAATCACAAACAAGAGCTAAAAGTTAATTTGTTACTTTTATAGACCTCATCGCTAGAATAAGCTCGTAAGAGTCAACGCCCGATCTAAAATGACGTGAAGACTATATCGCTGACCTGTAAGAAAAGTGACACATCTCGCAAAAATTCATTTTGCCGTTTACTCCACTAATATGTCTGTCATAGGTGCGTCTAGCTACATTAAAATTTCGTAAGTGCAGTTATACGAAAAATCACATTTATACACTATATGTCCATTCTTGACCACAAAAGAGGGATGTATTGTGCGGAGATGTAAAAATTACGTATTCTTAAGAATTCTTAAGGATTTTATGCATATATGCACATTTTTATTCCTGCATGCTGAGCTAGTGCTATAAATTCATGTTACAGTAAAATAATGCAAATTTTCTTTTGTCTCTTCTGTGAAATTTACTTTTGTCGAGATGTGTCACTGTTCTTGCGGGTGAATGATGTATTTGTTAGGAAAGACTTTGTTTATTACATAAACTAGGGGATCGAACCCGAGCTCATCGGGTTACAGAATATAGGTGAAAACCTTTTTTTTTTTTTAACTCTAATTCTTTTTTTACATGTAATATATATTTTAGATTGCCTACTAACATCAAAAAGATTTTTTATATGAAAAATATCAATTATGCAATCAAATAAAGTTTTGAAATTTATTAAAAGCGATACATTCACATGTCACCGCATGCGAGAAGTTATTAACTCAAGATTTTTCGACTTACGCCAGTCTTTCCGATCATTTCGGTGCTTTAAGCGCGTGGTTCAATCGCATGTCTGTTAAATTCGTTTCTTATTTACATTATTTTATTTATTTTTCTATAGAGGAAGTTTTAACTTTGTTATGGAACATTAGACGGAAACAACTGCTGATTTTTTTACATTGTTTTAAGGGCAAGCGGATTAACCTTTCGTAATCGAGCGACACGTGATAGAAATAAATTAAAAAATAATTTATGCTTGAAAATCAATATATATATTACGCTATCATACGTGGCACAGAAATCGCGATTATTTGTTAATTGTTTAATGGCAACTCCCGAATAAAACACATCTCATTGGTTATTGTGTAATATTTTTAAAAATAGAATAACAATAAATAAATAAAAAGTTTAATTAATAACTGTATAACAAAACAATTCATATAATTAAAACAAATAAAATAAAAGTAAATAAACTGTTTATTAATAAATAAGCAACAACATCCGGGTTACCATATCAAGCAAAATAAGGACACTTTGGCGCCAGTTAAGTACCCCGGGGCGTATATGACATTGGCGTCAGAAAAAAGTCGCGCCAACGTAGTGTGCGTATGACACCTGTGCCGTCTTTTATTCATCTAATTTAAAATACAATAAATAAATAAATAAATGAAGTTAATTTTCCTGTATAGGTATTTGGCGAAATAAAGAAAAGATCCATGGCGAGAAAAGAAATGTTTTTCTGGCAACCGATTTAATCAAAATATTTTTTTCGAATAAAACTACATAAAAGTTGCCGTGATAGCAAAGAGTTCGAACTTTTATGTTAGCTGGGCGCAATTCTCGCCAATAGCATTTTTTTTTAACTCGCCAGCAGTATTTTTTATTTTTCGAGGGGTAAATTAAAACAATGGTTTGATGTTGAAATGAAATGGTTTACGGTATTGATTATTCTTTTTTTCTTTTTTTAAAGATTTTTTTTTTTTTTTTTTAAAGTCATGAATTTTAAAGGTTTCATTTTAAATTAAAGCTATCCATTCTAAATAAAATGAGTGAAATGATTATATTTTAATCTGAATTAACGAAATATGGAAAAAAAAAAAACGCGACGGGTACAAAGTTTGGCGATTTATCACCTGTGCCCGATTAACTTAAAAGTGGGGAGTTCTCGATTTCTCTATCAGAATCTTCCAGTTTGGCGAAGGACTGAGCAAGTAAATTAAATTATGATTAAAAGTAACATGATACAAAGACTAGCATACATTTAAAGGGGATCAAACTGGTCGCCACGGCGACTAGTTATTTTAAAAACCATAATAACGCAGTCAATTAAGATACAATTTTCAAACAAATTGCATTTGAAAGTAGATTTTTTTTCTGCATTTGACGGTTTAAAAATTGAAAATATGCTATATTTAGAAATTTAAAAAATCGCTCACATAGCACGTATTTTATTTTTTTTTCAGTTTTTATGAGAAAATGACAACAAAAAGGTACTGAAATATAATATTTTCTTTCCCCCGTGATTATTTTCCCTTTACTTTCAATCATCCACGACTTTCAACAGAAATGGAGTTCTTCAGTTGCCACAATTACAAAAAATGTATTAAAAACTACAAAAAAATTAGTATCTCAAAATTAAATTGAGATAGAGCTTTCAAACAAATTGCATTTAAAAGAGCATTTTTCCCTTATACGACGGTGTAAAAATTTAAAACGTGCGATGTTTAGAAGTTTAAAAATTTGCAGTAGAGAAAATTGCAAAACCAAAATTTTATTTCAAATTTCAAAGTGTTGCCATTCGCAGAATGACGTATGCGTTACGCACAGATATGTTTGTCCTTTATAATACAGATTGTTAGTGTATTTTATGTATTTTCAAAATGTTGTAGGAGTTTTTGCATGTATTCGCGAGGTAGCTTGTAGTTTAAAATATACTGTGCAAAATGCATATCGGGGTAATAAGGCTACTCACGTTGATTCTTTTAATTCCCGTTGATTCTAATAATTACTCCCGTTGATTCTTTTCTGTGGAAGAACTACATTTTTATTTTTATTTTTTTATTTTATGAACGAGAGACCATTATTGTCATTGTTGATAACTAAAAAAGATAAAGAGAAATTTGTACGTCCTAAATGCTGCTATTTTTTGCATGTCAGAAGAATTAAATATCATATGATTATTACAATTGCATCCTGATATCGCAATTAATGGTAAGTAAAAGCAATTTTTCAATTTCTAAAGGTTTAAAGATTGTGTCTATAGAATTGGACAATTTGCATGCCATTATTCCATCAAATTTTGTAGTTTTGTTTGCATGGTGTTATTACCCACCAGGTGGGTGATAGCGTCTATTAGTTCCGTCCCTACATTTTATGAATAATTATCTGGTAAAAATAGTCTTTCTTGTATACAAAATCAATAAGTTGCAGTATCAAATCCTATATTTGTTTGGAAAAAAAATCTAAAACTAAGCAGTAAAAATTGGTAGAACCTTAATGTGGCGTTATTACCCCAGGACACCTTATATATAGAGTGCATAAAATAAAATGTAAGTAAAAGTTTATATAAATCTCAAATTGCGAAAATCAAATTACGAAAAAATCAAATTATTAAAATTAGACTCAAAAAAGTCCATCCGGCCACTGCCAGGAGGAAGAGGTAGATTTCATATTCCTTATTTTTTAAAAGCACGCTTATATTATTCAAACACACGAAGTGCAATTTAGTGAAACCAATTATAGGAGATTCAATACTAATTTTCATCAATACTAAATCATTATGAATGAGAATTTCGCGAAATTAGTCAGCTTTATCAAAGCTGCTTTTATTTAAAGTAACGTATATTTGGTTGCCAAATTCGGCGATATCTTGAAGTTTTCTGACATTATAATACAACATGGTGGATGAGGCTAACGAGTAAACTTGGTCGAGACCTTAGTAATTCCTGTGCAAATGCTCACTAACATCGGAATCGGTTGATATATACAAGTGCTGTGACAGGAAAAAAAATCAGATTTTTCAAAATGTCACCCACATTATCTGAGCCATTTTTTAAGATAAAGACAAAAATAATGCTCCGGAATCCTTTTATCATGGTCAAATATTTCAGAAAGATACCTTTTCAGTTTCTAATTTTTTTGCACCTCACTTTAAATATAATTTTTTATTTCATTTAACGGCCTCCATTTTGAAACAAGATGGCTGATGAAGCTGGCCAGCGGACTTGGTCGAGACATTACGATATACTATCCACATACCTTCTTACATCGAAATAGGTTAATAAATACGCGCGTGATCACGTGACAGATATCATATCGTTTCAAAATGTCAGCCATGCTAGAATTTCAAAGTCCTATAATTCAACCATTTTTAAAGATATATACGAAACAAAAACTGCTCAGGAATCTTTGTATAAAGGTCAAACACATAATAAAATCTTTTTCATTTTTCAATTTTTTGATAACTCATTTAAAATTTAAAATTTAAAATTATTTTAAAGGCCAGCCCTTTTGAAACAAGATGGCGAATGAAGCTGGCCAACGAACTCGGTCGAGATATTGGTATGTACTATGTACACACCAAGTTGCATCCAAATCAGTTCATAAATACGCCTTTTATCGCGTGACAAATATCAGATCGTTTCAAAATGTCAGCCGCAATAGAAATTCAAAATGCTATAACTCAGCCATTTTTTTAGATATAGACGAAACAAAAACTGTTACGGAATCTTTGTATTAAGGCCAAACACATACAAAAAACTTTTTCATTTTCCAATTTTTTGGTACCTCATTTTGAATTTTAAATATTTAAAAAAAATTAATGGCCGCCATTTTGAAACAAGATGGCGTATGAAGCTGGCGAACAAACTCGGCCGAGACATCGGTACGTATTATGTATACACCAAGATACATCCAAATCCGTTCATAAATACGCCTGTTATCGCGTGACAAAAATCAGGTCGTTTCAAAATGTCAGCCAAGCTAGAAATTCAAAGTACAATAACTCAGCCATTTTTTAAGGTATAGACGAAAGAAAAACTGCTCCGGAATCTTTGTATCAAAGTTAAACACATAAGGAAAAAAATATTTTTCAATTTTCAATTTTTTGGGGCAACACTTCAAATTATAAATCTTTAAAAAAAATTTAAATGGCCGCCATTTTGAAACAAGATAGCGGATGAATCTGGCGAACGAACTCGGTCGAGACATTGGTACGTATTATGTATACACCAAGGTACATCCAAATCGATTCATAAATACACCTGTTATCGCGTGACAAAAATCAGGTCCTTTCAAAATGTCAGCCAAGCTAAAAATTCAAACTGCTATAGCTCAGCCATTTTGTAAGATATAGACGAAACAAAAATGCTCCGTAATTTTTGTATCAAGGTCAAACACATAAAAAAAATATTTTTCAATTTTCAATTTTTTGGTACCACATTTTAAATTTTAATTTTTTCTAAAAAATTACATGGCCGCCATTTTGAAACAAAATGGCGGATGAAGCTGGCCAACGAACTCGGTCGAGCCATTGGTATGCACTATGTATACATGACGTTACATCCAAATCGGTTCATAAATACGAGAGTTACAGTGTGACAAATATCAGATATATATATATCAACTTTTGAACGGAGGGTGGTTTTGGGGTCTGGGGTCATGAACGATGAAAATATAGCAAAGTATTTTGAAATCGCTTTCTTCCGAACATCTGCAATAGGTAGCTCTTTGTAATGAAAGCTACCTAAAAGTGAAATGGCCTTTTATGCACACTAGTCAACCATGGTGGCCGATTACTGAACATATAGTAAATATAATACCCAATAATCGGCCACATTAAGATTAATTAACCTTTTACCCGCCGCACCATGAACTGCTTGTCAAATTAATTTGAAAATTTTTTTCAGACGATTTGGATTAATTCTAAGGTTGCGTGCCGAATTTTGGGATGTTATGTAAAATAGAAGTGAAGTTACAGGTATGTTCCACTTGTGGAACGTTGGCGGTACGAATAACATTTGTACATTTTGGCGAATTTTTCTTTCGAAATCATACCAGCACTGCACACATAACAAAACAAAGAAAAGAAGGTAACGTAAAAAATAATCCTATTTTAGTAACATGTTAACTAGTCACTAACAGCAAAATGTTTATGGAAGGCCTGAAAACATTTTTCATTCATACGCTTTCCATAATATTCACACCATTTCCTCATGTTTTTCTGTCGATTTAAGAATCTTCTTGAGTAGTAGACGAAAAACAATAGCTACTGAATGATAATGTCCATACTTACTGGGGCAGTAGGACTTTCTATTCCCTTTCTCAAACATCAAATCCATTTTTTTATGGCAACAGTTGCAATTTCACGCCGAAACTCCAAATGGCTTAGGGTTTCTTTTGAGCCTACTGCATGACAAGTAACAACAGCCATATTTAGGTCATTTGAAAACAGATTTCATCACCATTTTTATCAAGGAAATACTGGACAATATGTTTTAAGCAAATAATCCAAAATTTCTACACTACCCATATTCTAATTATACAATCTAATCAATCGAGGATATTTGATTGAAACTTCTCGCTTCAGTTTTCGAGAATATAACGTTCCACTTTCAGTTAGCGATGTGTTAGCTTCCCAATGTGATTTAACTGCAAGGACACTGTTATCACTTCATCGTACACAAACAAGTTTGCTATAACTATAATAATCAAAATCTCCTCCTTCTTGTTTTTGCAATTCTTTTGTAGATTTATTGGCATTTATTGGTTCAAAAATATTTCACAGACGCTTTGGCAAGAGGTACAAGAGACATATATCATAAAAAATTATTCTTTAATAATACTGGTACGAAAATAATAAAAAATAATCGCCTGAGGGAGTCCAGTAAAAATTATCATGATCCTAAACAAGTAACAATAAGGTAATTTTGTACTCTGAACCGCCAACGTTCCACATGTGGAACATTGGCATTCAAATGATCGTAAAACGAAAATGAAATAAGATAAAACATTCATTTATGCATAAAACGTAATAAACAATACTAAGCAATGCAAAAATAATCGTCACAGTACTCACATTTGAATTTTAAAGTTATAGATAGAGTAAAAAGCACAGCCTACTACATTTACGTTTTTTGTTACATTTTAACAAGCTCCAAAATAGAAACTAAAAAAAAATTATAAAAAAAATAATTTTTAATCCATTGAAACACATCTTTAAAAAGATATACTGAAAATTTCAAACAGAATAAACAAATATTTAAAAATATACAGCAGCACATAGTTTATGTTCCACTTGTGGAACGTTGGTGGGTAAAAGGTTAATACAAACACACTTATTTAATTTTGATTCTAAAAAACATTAGTTTATTAAACTTTTTAATAGTGCAGTCTTATAATTTTAGAAAATTATAAAAAATAAATTAATATAAGTTTTTTAAAAATTTTGTCCTCGGTTAACAAGATAATAGCAAAAACGGTTATTTGACCGCAACCAAATAAAGAATGGCTGATTACTAATGCAATAAAAATACTCAGAATTCTTTGCTGATGGTTTATGACGTATAAAGAATGGCTACATATAGGGGGATTGTAATATTTCATTTGAAACCAAAAGTAAGCTATTCATAACGTATTTTATCTCAAAGTGGCCGACTATTGGGGGGTGGCCGACTACTGGTGCACTTACCCTATATGTTTGGTTCTTTTAGTTTTATAAACACACAAAAAGTTATCGCATTATAACTATAATTTCAGGACAATAATTCAGGACATATTAATAAAAATATGAAAATGAAATGTAACATTAGAAGCTCTAAATTTTGAATGTTTTTAAATTTAAAACTTATTAATCAAATGACTTGAAATTTCGTTTCTAGGCATAATTTTAACCGAAGATTTAAAATATATTGTCAAAATTCGCTGTTCCCGTTAAAGAAAACAAAGTTTGGTCTGGTTTTGATTTGTAGATATACCCTAAGATAATGTTATATGCATCATTTAAAAGTAGACATTATTTCCAATCGTTTCGTACCTATAACTTTCTTGTATTACAATTCGTTGAAGAGTTAGTAGGGGTATCTACTTTCTTTTTTCCATGACTGTATATATACATTATCAAACGCATGTACTTGTTAATACTTTTGAAATTATCCATTTACGATTTATATACTGGGTATTCCAAATCTGTCTGTCAAAAATGTAAAGGCTAGTAGAGAGGACCTAAATAAGAAGATTTCGAATAGGAATGTGGGTGCGGAAATGAATTGTTTAGGAAGTAAAGGGCGAGTTGATTTCGTCAGATGAAAGCGCTTCGCTGGGTTAAATCGTCATCCCCCGCACGGATTTCGAGCAATGTATATCGTTACACCAATACTGTAATCGCCGACATGCATTTCATGTATGGGTCTGTGCGAGGAAAGTGGGGGGTTGCTCGAAGGATGTACATGGACGAATTCCCGGGTAGGAATCTGCCAGATCGCTGAACATTGGAGCGTCCTCATCGGGATATGTATGCAGTTGGATTTTTTTTTTATGCTTTCAGGCATGAGACGGGCACCGGATGATATCGCAGAATTTGTGGAAGAAGCAGTATTGAGCACAGTAGAGGAGAGTTCTTCAACGAGCTGGAGAGCTGTTGGACGCGCGTTAGTTGTGGCCCATTTCCTTGCGCAGCCCCATGTATGAAATGCATCTTGACATATTCTGCATTGGTGTAACTATGCATGTTTCTTGAAATCCTGCGGGGAATAACAATTCGGCCATCTAAGCACTTTCATCAGCCGAACTCAACTGCCCTCTCGACCGCCTCAATGCTGCATTTCAGCACCCACACTCCTATACAAAATCAGCTTTTTTAGGTCCCGTCTGCCTGCTTTTACATTTCTGAAATATAGATTTGAAACACCCTGTATATTCTGTACTAAAAGAAAATTACGGCTTATTGAAATATATATTGTATTAGTAAAAATAAGTCAGTGTTAAATTGTAATATATTTTGCATAATTTCTAAGTAAAAAACAGTTATTGTTTCTAATTTTAAAAAAATAATAATAACTGGATGCTAGTGATACAGATATTATTTCAAAAACAGAGTTAGAAAACAAATAACTAATATATCTGTATCGGTTGTTCTTTGAAGAAATTACTTTTAATATTTAGTTATACCATAATATATACCAATATAGGTTTTGTTAAATATAAATGTTTTTTAACAGTTTTAGGAAAAACTATAATCATTGTTTTAAACAAGAACAATGATAAAAATTATCTTAAGTATTTTTACTTTCTAAGGTCCAATTATTTAATGGTCAAATTCAAAGGTCCAATTATAATTTAAGCTCGTAGGAAGGTATGGTGAACATTATTAAGTATTTGTTTTTCTAGTTTCATTTGATCTTCGTTGTTTAAAGTTATTTTTTTCCTAGTACTTGGCTTCTTGTCATTGTAGAAGTGTAGATAAATAAGAGATCACATTTCCCTGCTGAACACGTTTTTATGTGCTTTAAACATGACACCTTCAAGATTAGTTATGTGTTCTTTAGACGACACGATTGCTAATAAAAGGAAGAAAACTGCTGTATGTCTATACGTTAAGTTACTATAAATTGTGAAGTTTGTGAAATGTTAATGTTGTAAAGAAATTCTATGGAGAGCAAAACAAATGAAAAGTCAAAGGCGAATTAACAAGATCTGTCATGTGATACAAAATTTTAAGATTCTTCATAAGAACTTGGGTATTTTCTTATAAAATACATATCTATCTTTCCTATTTTATATTAAAATGTCCGCTAAAAGTTAAATAAAGTATTAAAAAAAAGAAAACTGGAATAATACAATGTTTTATAATACATAAATACACACACACATATATATATAACCGTTATAGAATATTACAATTTATCATCAGTTTCAAATATAATTTATAAATTGAGTATTAAGGCATGATACAAACATTATGCATATTAAATTTGGAACAGTAATTATTAAATTAATTAATCACTAATGATTTTTTTAAAAATAGATCCAATCACTTATAAATAAAATATTAAAATATTATAACATTTAAATTTGGCAAAAGGTCAATGTCAAATGGCAGGCGAATGCATAAAAGAATAAATGAATAAAAGTAAATATGTAGAAATCAGAAATATTTGACATATTTTGTTAAACTATTTGTAACTAAAACATTTTAACCAATGGAAAAAGACCAAAAAAAAAAAAAAAAAATAAAAAAATCATTGACAGCACTAATAAATCCATTGTACGAAATGTAGGATCTCATAATTTAATATACATAAATCCAATAAGAAAAACCACAAAATCAATGCACAAAAGGAAAACTATCATAAATAAAAGTAGAACTTACAATTCGTAACTGGTTTTCGACATATATATATACATATGGTATATATATATATATATATATATATATATATATATATATAACGCATTATATTAAAAATCATATGAAAAAGTAGGATGACAGTTTTCCAAAAAATAAATCTACTAAATAAATGACGAATACAGGTCGAAAGTATTAAATACCAAGAAGTTTTAAATAAAATGTATATTTTAAGATTTTTTTTGTCGTCTTTTAAGTAAAAGAGTGAGTTTTTTAAAGTTCATATTGTATTTTTTGTAAAATCTACTAACATATTTTTTTTTCTGATGGAAAAATAATATTAAGATTGCCTGAAGAAATCTCCATTTTCACTAGAAATTTCTGAGAAATTCTACAGAAATCTGAAGACATTTTGCCGATTTAGCTTTCCCTTAAAACTATCCGCAGTTTTTTTAAAGATATCTTAAAATTAGCTGCAGAAATGGAACAACTGCCTACAAATTATTAAGCTAATAGCCTACAGGTTTTCTACGGATTTTTGTTATTTTATTTCATAACGTTATTTTAATTTTAAAACATATAAAAATAATAGGTTAACGATGTTTAAACAATCATATCTAGAGGAGAAGTTTCTCATTCTGCCAGCAATTTTCGCAAATATTTCTGGCTAATTTTCATAATATATTATGTAGATTTCCCATGCAAATATATATTTTCGTTCGATGCGATCGATTTTCAAGTAAACAATATCATGTTTAAAAAAAAATAGACATGATGAATTAAAAAATTAATAAAATTAAAATCAAATAATCATTCGAAATTCTTGCATTTAACTCTTTAAAGATGTTACAATATGTAAAATTTTATACCACATATAAAAAACAGTTTAAAACTTTAAACTTCAATGTACAGTCGTGGAAAAAAAAAAGTAAACACTTCCTACTAACTCCTCAACAAATCATTGTAGAAGAAAGTTACTGGTACCGAACGATTGGAAATAAAGTCTACTTTTAAATGATGTATATAAAATTTTCTTAGGGGTCATCTACATATTAAAACGAATTCAAACTTCATTTGTTTCTATACCAGTACCCAATTTTAACGAGATATTTCAAATCTTCAGTTCAAACTATGCCTAGACACCAAATTTCAAGTCATTTCAAGGATAAGTTTTTGAATTATAAACATTCAAAATTTAGTGCTTCTAATGTTAAATTACATTTTCATATTTTTATTTATATCTCCCGAAATTATGCTCCTAATGTGCTAATTTTTTTTTGTAGTAATAATACTAATATACCCCAACATTAATAGTCTGAATTTGCAATTTTTATAATTTTATGATATGAATTATGAATTATTAAATTAATATTCGAAAAAATTATGAATTGCAACCTACAATTTTTTTGATGGATTTAGATTTATTAAGTCCTGCTTTATGGAAATTCAAAAATTTCACATTTTTCTTCCAACTAATTTTCAAATTATGCTTAAAAACGGCAAAATGATGGTTTAAGGGGCCGTCTATGATGGAAGTGAGTAGACAGTTTGAAATTTATTCTGCTGTATTGTAATCTAACACGCTTCATTGACTCCTTGAGTGGCGCTTAAGGTGCCTTGATCAAGGAAGGGGCTCTCTTGGTTAACTATCCAGTACGGAACTTCGATTTGGATACAGCCCTTAAAATACGCTCGTTTTAAAATAATTAATTTCTCGGAAACTTGTGGTACGAATTGCATAAAAATTCGTTTTTAAGCTAATTGAAGGATGTAGAGTTCATTTATGCTGTCAGAATTGGGTACTGCTATTGAAAAAAACAAAGTTATGGTTCGTTTTAATTGGTAGATGGCCCCCTAAGCAAATTTTATATATATCATTTAAAAGTAGACTTTATTTCCAATCGTTCGGTACCAGTAACTTTCTTCTACGATAATTTGTTGAGGAGTTAGTAGGGGGTGTTTACTTTTTTTTCCACGACTATACACGCCTAGTACTTTCGATCTCAACATGACCACCTTCAGCGATATTTCGATAATGTACTAAACCGTTTTGCTCTCTCCGTCCTAGATTGAAGAGTAAGGTGAGTTTATTCCATGGAGGGAATGGGGAGGATAGTTTCTCAAAATGTTACTTCCAAGTTTACACTCTTACAGCAATGTATAAAAACTTTAAATATTTACGGTATGTTATTTGGCAGATTATCATTGAATGCTTTTGTTCCTTTGATTCAAATTTCTATTGATTGCTTTACTAATGAGATATGTTAATGGGACGTAGGCATAAAGATTATTTCTTCATCAAAACATACATTCAAATTTTGCTTTTGGTTAACCCTTTATCTCCTGGCGGTACTTATATGTACTGGACGAACGCACAGCAAGTGAAATCTTTCGTTACCTTGTCAACGAATTAGTGACGAGAAAGGATTACGTCAGATTATGACGTACGTAATCATTCGGAAGGAAAATTCATTCGTTTCTGTTTGTGTGCTAAAACTAGAAGTCTTATTCGAAATGTGAATTCTTTTAGCCTTTCGGTGTCAGAATAATTGACCCGATACCATTAATTCTGAAGTGATAGTAGAACGTGCAATATTGTGTACGCTATCTTGACACTAATCAACAGATATTTAAAATAATCCCTCACCTTTTCGCTTCTTTTTGGGAACAACTGATTTCTATCTTATTTTATCGACGATAATTTTCAGAATTTTCAAGCTATGATTTTGAGACTTTCACAAAAATTGCTCTATACACTTAGATAATACAGTATGCATATTATATTTTGATTGCATTCGCGTATGCGTAGTGAAACATTTTTTAGTAAACCTGCTCATTTTTCATGCAATTATTATTATTTTTTTAAATCTGATTGTATATTATTGTGTACAATGCTGTTTGTCATATTTTCTGAAAAGAACTTTCTTTTATAATAAGAACCTTGAAAATTATAAGCAAAAAACTTTGCGAAATTTGGGACTGTTTATATAAAAACTTTAATTTCTCTACGAATTTACATGCTATGCTCATAAAAATTAACACAGTATATTACAATTTTAACGCTTTTGCTACATTAGTTTTACTGGGTTATCCAAAAATGTTAGTTATTTTTCAATTTATTGAATGTCCCTACGGGGTTTCGGGAAAAAAAAATCTTCCCGGAAATATATGACCTATACCATGCTGTTCACACACCTGCAGTTTCAGGTTAATTTATCATGTATTTTTCTAGATATTTAACGAAACGTCTAAAACCACAAGTGACCGGTGACCTTAGGCAATATAGTGTATACATTTGTACAAAAATGATTTTTAGACTTCTATTTTATTTGTAGAAAATGCACTTACTCAAAGGTCACAAAACTGTATTCCGTGAACCAGTAGGGGTTTGCGAGACAGTTTTGGTGACCGGCAGAAAAAACTGGACATTATTTGCAAATTTATTTTTTATTTATAATAAATCAAAAATAATTTTCATATTTACGAAATTTTAATTGTTTAGTTTGAAATTTTCAGCTACAGCTAACATTGATAGTTATTTTAATAAATGTTATTTTTATCTATTTAAAAAACAGATATATTTTTTTAAATTATTATTCAAAGGACTAAAGACCTTATGTTATATAAAAAATATGTTATATAAAATTGTTATAAAAAATATGTTATATAATACCAATAGAAAGTTAAAGCACTTAAAACAAATGTTTATGCTAAACTTCAATATTCTTTTGAAAGAAACTGTTGTCATTTGTCCATTTCCAGTCATGATTCCAAGAAAATCTATGCGATTTTCAAATTTCTGAACTAAAAATAAAACTTTCAATTTCGAGACATTTATGCTTTTGTTATACTAAGAAGGTTCTACTCGGTGACCTCTGCATTATCACGTCTCATTAATAAATGAGACAAATTTTAATCAAAAGAAAGAATATAATAAAGTTTTAACTGTCATGTAAGATACCAGAAATATGGTTAAAGTTTTTAAATATTGTGAAAGGAGTTTCACCTTGGAAGTAACGTTTTGAGGAACTACCCCCCGTCAATAGAATAAACTTATCTTACTGCCGAACTAAGTACGGAGAGATCAATAGAGTTAAGTACGTAATGGAAGCAACCTTGAAGATAATCATGTTGCGATCGAAAGTACTCGGCGTGTGGAATTGAAGTTTATACTTTTTAAAACTTTTATTTCTATCTATAGGAACATCTTTTACATTATGTGACATCTTTAACGAATTAAATGCACCTTTTTAATACTCAAGATTTCTTGATTGTAGTTTTATTCAATCCAAGGTGAATTTGACATTCCAATGATATCTGTATTTCATATATACATTTAATAAAAAATAAAATTAAAATCATAATTCTTAGCAATAACATAAAAAATTAATTGTGACTTATTATGTTACTGTTGCTTCAATAATTTCTGCTACGCAGCTGAAAATGTTTACTTTAGAACAGATACAATCAATAAACTGATGTTCCGAGTAAAAACAAATTGATACACTGTTAAAACTACTCTAAACTGTTTCCGAAAACTACGGGCAGTAAAGGAAACCTTTGTTTTAGAAAAGCTTCTATAAAACTCGAAAATGAATTGTTTTCTTGAGTTTTGCAGATACAATAATGCTTTCGTAATATAGTATGAAAAAAGTTATATTGCATTTTCGTCAAGCTTAAGAAAGATCTGAGTTAGAATAAGAAACATTTGCCTTTTTTTTTGCAGTGTAGTTTTATTTTGTATTTGGCTTCCTTTCATGCTAAATAAAAATAGATCACATTTCCTTCCTGAACACGTTTTTACTAGCTTTAAACACGACACTTTCAAGATTAGTTATGTATTTTTTGGACGATACGACTGCTAACAACAACAACAACAACAACAACAACAAAAAGAACTATTATTATTATTTTTTTTTTTACTATACGTTAAGTTACAATAAATTATAAAGTTTTTGAAATGTCAATGCTCTAAAAGAAATTCTTGCGGTAGAGAGTAAACGTGATTGGACAATAAATGGATATTTAAAAGGTCAATCTTATGATACAAAATTTTAACATTCCACGTCAGACTTCAGAATTATGTGATAAAAATAAAAGAAAACATCAATACAGTTTTTATATTTCTATTCTTCTTATTCGCTATGACTTTTATGTCTAAAATATGAAATAGAGAAGAAAATCTAGAGTTAGGTATTATCTGTAACATACTACAATAATTAAATTATGGATAAATTTTCAATTTCAAATTATCATTTCAGTATCATTATAAGAATCTTTAGTGCTGATCTTAAACATTACAGAATTTTACGGAACATTTTGCAAAATGCTTTACAAAGAAAACAATTCAACAAAGTAAGTGAAAATGATACTCATTGTAATATATCACGCAGAATTCTAAATCAATTAAATAATTCCTGATGAAAAGAATTTTAGAATTTATTTGAAAAGAAAAATTTAAATTTAAATTATGAACAATTATAAAAGAATACCTACAAATAAAGTAGAAATACAGAAATTGGACTCTCAATATGCGGACGTTTTGGCTGTATATTTTATATTTTACACAGCACAAAATGTCAAGGAATTGTGTTAATTGTGAAATACTCGAATTATTAATCTAAATTCCCAGATCCAAGTGTTTATCGTTACATATCTTGAGATCACAAATCTCCGAAATTAAGGTGCCTCTCTATTTCAACTGCTAAATATAGTTCTTAATCACAATTATTTGTACCTGTTTTGATAGACTAATATATTCTAGTCACTAATGCATCGATAACTTGTCCGTAGTAACATGATTACATTAGGTGCATTTTACTTTCTAAATTAAAGTAAAACCCAAACTTTGAATTATTTTACACCTAAATTCAGCATGATAAAATGTTTCATTTTTATATTACGCAGTATTTAAAATTCAACGTGATTCTTTTGATTAATATAGCCTTCAAGTTGTTATGAATTCGGGTTGTCTTTCTGTCATCTGTCCGTGTTCCAACTCTCATAAATATTCTACAGATGCCATGGAATTTTTATATGGTATTCAGTGTTAATACAGAATTTTCTCATATACTGGGACACAAAAAATAATGCTATTACAATTTGATCTACGCGGAGAACTTGATTTCGGTTGTTTATTTTTATGTTATAATTTCATGAATATAATGAAATTGATATGCATGACTCAGGTGAATAAGTAAATGATTTCTTCAGAGTATAGAATGAGTAGCATTTATAGTTGAATTACATGGATGCACAAAGTAATTTCATTACATAATAACATATGCGGAAAATAGTTTGATATGCAAATTAATGATCTTACGATAGTTCAAATATAATAAAATTTAAAATTATCACTAAGCACTAGAATTTCTTTTCTGTAGTTTATGGAGTGCGCAGTATTTATCGACCATGTACAGAGATGCACAAAAAATTTCTTTTTAAAGACGACCTATGGTCAATAATTGCTGGAAATGCATTTAACATTGTCAAACCAATTTTTTATTAATCTAATTATCTAATCATGAATAAATTCTATAGATCATGTATGGAGTTGCTCAAAAGAATTCGCAGACATTACAGTATATGGACGGTAATTGTTGAAAATGGATTTTTACTGAATTTTTTTTTTATTTCTTTTTTCGATATAGTAAAGTGGTAACATATGCCGAACTTTTTCTTTTCTTCTTTTAAAATGTACAATAAAACAATAAAGCAAAAAAAAAAAAAAAAAAAAAAAAAAAAAAAAAAAAAAAAAAAACTAAGTACCAGAAATCATTAATCAAACCCTTCAGAATCAAATTTCTATATTAAATAAGTTCAAGCACTCTTAATAAAGCAGACATAAATATTTTCCCAAACGTCCTTTTTTAACATCATTTTTTATGTGGTGGGTAAGATGCCGCATGGAGAAAAAAGCTATGCTATTTTTTTTTTCAAATAATCACATTTTTATTTCCTCAAACTACTTAAAATGAATATAAATAGCAGTAAACTTACATAAATTATATATATTACTAAATTGTGAAAAAATTAACGAAATTGCAAAACTTCAAGCTCAAAAAATAAAACTTAAGGCAAAAAAGGAAAAAAAAAATTTGGCTGGAAACAATAGACAGAATAAATACAAATATATATATATAAACCAGTTGTTTATATCCAGGCGACCATTGTAGTTTGCTCTTAAATGCTAGTTCCATTCATTTTAGGTAGTAGTCTTTTTATTTTTGACTTTTCTTCTCATTTTTTTATTTCGTATTTCTATTCGCCCACAATCACCACACTTTCTGTTGCAAGAGTAAAGTGAGCATGTTTCATACAGCCACCGATTTCATTTTATGCACTGAATGCAGTCCGCTTAACTAATCCTTTCTATAACTTTCCTAAACTAATATGAAATTTAAAATACAAGAAAATTTAATAAACCATTACTAAATTGTAAGAGTAAAATTAATTTGAATTTCATTCTCTAAACTACAGTAATTATTTTTTTAATTTAACTTATATCAATAACACTATAATTAGTACTCCTTTACGTAAGAGATCCACTGGATTACTACAATTTTAAGTTGAGTTACGGATTGCAGTCCAGGAGTTGATTTTCGTACTTCTGAATACAAGAAATATTTTAGTTTGCCTAAAGGATTAGTTTTCCATTTCACGATAATCGAGAAAAACATTAAGTACATGCAGTCAAGCTGCACTAGCAGAAGATAAATTACATTTAACAGTAGTCAAGTTAACAGATAATGTTACTAGATTATGACATTATATAAGGTGTTGCCGATTCTTTATTAACGAAGTAGCAGATGCACTGCACCGAAGACCTGTTTTTAGATTTTTCTTGCTGTTGTTGAGCACAAATATGTTGCTGAACCACAGGAATGTTTATTTATTCAGTAAATTAACGTAATTCAATTATAGTGGACCTAAAAAGTAAAACCTTTGTTACCTTAACGTTACTAAAATCAGGACGATGTTTTCAGAACTTTATCCATTTCCTTTAATCATTTGAATTATGCTGTAAAAGATATGACAATATTGGTACTGGCATATAGAACTAACTTATTTTGAACGTAGACCATATACTGACATTTTTTGACATTTTATTAACATACATCTGATTTGTGTGCTTGGCGTCAAGCGCCCGCTTATAAGTCATCGCCATTATATACAGGGACGAGATAGCCCACACAAGGAAATTTACAAAACAGAGAAATGTAGCCGGGAGCTCCACAAAGAGTGCAACGGAGACGATTGTTCACTGAATAGAATTATAGAACATGCAATATTTTTAGCAACATCATGATAACTTTTTGCAATGAAGCGGTATTTATACGACAAATATTTTATAAACTAGTACTTTAACGACTATTGTACGATTGTGTATGAGGTTTAATTGAGATAGTGGTTGATTGATTATTAATTCTATTAACGTATGATGAAATATTTAAATCTTGAAAAGTAGGAAGTTGCATTGAATGCAACGAGATATCTAGTGTTGATGTATTGAAATGATGCTTTGTAAATGGTAGCTTATGCTAGCCTAATTCCTGGGTAAATTTGGACCAATGGTTCGATGCGATCTCTGATGTTTTCTTCGGACACTTTTTATAAAAATAATGCACATTTATTATGTTCTCAGCTGACGGGAGGGAGGAAATGCGCGCTACATTGCTTCGAGCATGGTTCTAAACGTATGAATGAATATTTTGTTACCATGAGAGGGTGTATTTGCTGAAGGAGTGGAGGTTGTCGGAACGTATGATATGGAGATATTTTGACTGAGTTAAATTAAATGTTACTTATTTAAATTTTACGGATGCTTTATTTCATATTCTACAACAATAAAGGGTTCTAAGCTACATTTAATATCGTTATGATTATCCAATGCAATATTTTTTTTGGAAACGTGAAACAATGTACTTTAAATCAAATAAATGTAGAATCTTGGAAAAAAGGAAACACCCTCTCATAACTCTGCAACAAATTACTAGTGCCAATCGATTGGAAATAAAGTGTACTTTAAAATGATGTATATAAAATTTGCTCAAGAAGTCACCTTTATATCAAAACGAACCTAAACTTTGTTTGTTTCAAAAGCAATAACCAGGTTTGACACCCTAAATAAATTCTAAATCCTTCAATTAGCCTAAAATGTTCGTCAAAGTAGTACGATAAGTTTCAGAGAACATATTTATTTTAAAAAGAGAATATTTTAGGGGTTGTAACCAAATTGAAATTATGGAACTACAGAAAACTACAGAATGACTATGTCTCTTCTATTAATGTATTACTTCTTGCCAATAGAACCAAATCACTTGCTTAGTAACTTTCGACTATTGCCAGCCCAAATGTTTCAATAAAATTAGTAAAAAATATATATTTTTATCAAATTATGCTTTATTGCACATCATAGACGACACCTTAAAATATCATTTTGAAATTTTTTATGCCTAATTCGAAAACTACTTAGAAGAAAAGATTTAAATTTAGAATTTGCATAAACTAGGACATAATAAATATAAATCTACCAAAGAATTGTAGGTTTCAATTCATATAAATTATAAATTCAATGTACTTATATTTGAGTTTTGTAGTACTAAGACCACAGAAAAAAATTATCACATGAGGATTATAATTTCAGGAGATATTAATAAAAATAGGAAAATGTAATTTAGCATTAGAAGCTATGAACTTTGAATGATTTTGATTCAACAATTTATCATCAAAATGACATGAAATTTTGCTTCTAGGCATAGTTTGAATCGAAGATTTAAAGTATATCGTTATAATTGAAGAGCTAAGTGGAAGAACATGTTAAGTAACAAAAATTACATTTGAAGAAATTTGAAGTGAATTTTTTTGCTGTAAATTTTAATGATTTCTTTTCTGTTTGATACCATGTGTTTAAAATATTAACAGGTATGGTACTAAACTCTCTCAGAAAAACTTATTCATATTTAATTTTCAATTGACATTATTAAATATTAAAATATTAAGTATTGATGAATAATGCTTAAATCTTCAAGACTAAATAGAATCTTGGTATTTTAGCTTCACCATATGATAGGATACCTCATAAGGCTTTCATCTAAAAGATTTAAAAAAAAAAAAATGTTTGATCTGGTTTTGATTTGTAGAAGTAGATTCCTTTAAGAAAATTTTATATACATCATTTAAAAATAGTCCTATTTCCAATGTATTGTCAATCGCTTGATACCTGTAACTTTCTTCTATTACAATTAGTTGCAGAGTTAGTAGGGGGAGTTTCCTCTTTTCTCCGCGACTGTACGTATATTAGAACTGCAGAAGGATTTTACACAAAACTTTCTTATTCGAGTAATAGTGTAATTGAAACACCGGTTTATTTTTAAGATACGTAAATCTGTTTAAATAAAGTTTGCTATATTCTGTTACTGATGCGCCAACTCAGAATCTCTTTGTGTGATGGTTTTAGAGTCATAAATGAAAAAAAAAATGCTTTTTTAGAAACAATTAAATTATATTTCGGATAATAAATGGGCTTGTTTATGAAAACAAATCATTGAACATTTTCTACATGTTAACCACAATATTTCATTCATATATGAATATAATAACTTGTAATTTATACTATAACTAGTTGACCCGACCGGCGTTGCCCGGGCCTTAATAATATTCTTAAATGAATCTGAAATTTTTATCGCAGGTGCATACAGTGGGGAGTGGTGGTGGAGACTGCAAATTACCAGGGCCCGACTCTTGTTCAGTTCCAAAGTTGTGTAAATTCACAGGTTAAGTTGTTTCATTTTTATATGTCTCATGCTCTTTTTATTCCAAATTAATTGATGAATTCAATTAAAATTTAATTATATTTTCAATAATTTAATTTTTTATTTAAAAACTTTAGATGAAAAAGCAATTACAAAAAGAACATAAACTGTAATAATTGAAAAAGAAATAATAAAATTGCAAGCAAATATTACTATATAGAATGTTTTAAAAAGTACCATCCAGCAAATTTATTTTATAATAGAGTAAAGCCTGTTTCTAATGGAATCCTGCAATAAACAAAAATAAGTTACAGCTTCCCTCTCTCCCCAAAAATGTATTATGCTTTGTTCAATTTAAATAACCTGCATAAAACGGAATTTATCACTGGTCGTTTCCGTCTAAGCAGGTTTTATTGCATCTTACTTCTGGTGGGCCCATAATAATATTCTTAAATGAACCTGAAATTCGAATCGCAAATCCGTACAGAGGGAAGTAAACAAAATTACTTGACGTCATGACAACATTTTTAAACTTCTTGCTGCTGATTAATTCGCATTTCCAATATAGTGCTTTGCAGAAATTGCACGTTTTACTCAAAGTTCCACAGTTGTGCCCCCCGGAACGTTTAAATCAATAATTTGGATTTCAGAAGCAACGCGTGCACTCTGTGGTTATTAAGCCTATTTTAGCGATCGCTTATGTACTGTGTTTAACTTTATTCCCGAATCAATCTATTTCAATTTTCGGCTGAATCCCAATACAGCCGAGACACTTGGCATCGTTCAATTTGGCAAGGCGATAAATGGATCTTTGTTGTTACCAGTTCGCTTCGTAAATTCTTTCCATGCCTACAGTTGTGTGATCTTGAATTTGGATTGGTTGATTTCTTGTGTATTGGATGGCTACGCCTACCTTTGACAACTCAACTCCGCTTGTTTTGTAATTTTTGCAGAACGAGGTGTCGAAGAAAGACGTTTTGTAATTGTAAAATTAAATGACGGTAAGGTAAGAGTTTGTTATTGTTAATATTTTCTGATGTTTTTAGTTGTTAAAGTACCTGTGTAATTTAGTTTGAAATTGTGAGTATTTGTTCATTTTGTTTGCTGGAAAGTTAAATGAAGTTTATCAACGACTAGAAATTTACGAAATTATGGCAATTCAACATTTTATAGAGTTGGTTTTCAAGAAAGAAGATGTTTGTTAAGGTATGTTAAATATTTTATGTATTTTTTTATTATAGTGTTTTATATTAGCCGTTTATTGTATATTTCTCATGTATGCTGACCTTACGAGTTTTGTACATTTATTTGATTGATTTGATTTTTTATATATTTACATTGAATTGCTACGTATTGAGAACTGCTGAATTTTGATATTGCTTTGCAGCGAGAATTGCTGAATTTTGAGATTGCTAGATAGCGAGAACTGCTGGATTTTGAGATTGCTAGATAGCGAGAACTGCTGAATTTTGAGATTGCTACACACCGATAACTGCTGGTGACAGTGATGTTTTTTTTCGGTTAATGAACGCGAAGCGTTCATACATGTTCCCTGATTGCCGCTTTAACGAGTTTCCTGCGTTTTTCAGATTGCTGCAGAACTAGGTTGCTGTATTCAGTGATATATATATATATTTTATGAACGCGAAGCGTTCATACTTCTTTAAATTAGAAATGAATTGTTCAATGTTTACTATAACATAGGCACGTACTTACAATATTAAATGACCCCATGATTTTTTCTGAAAGTTGTTGAGAAATGAAAATTTTAATCATTATATCGTTACTCTGATTTGGAAAGGTACTTTAAAAATTTCACATTTTCAATAAAATTATGTTGAAATCGTTTGTTTTATTTTGAATCTCATAAAAATCAGCTTTCCTGTGTTTTCTAATACGTCGTTATTTATAAATGTTGTATTTCCCATGATTCCAGGGTGATGACGTAGTAAAAAACAGTCTGGAAGCATTCAGGAAAGTGGACCAATCACGTTAGTTTTCAGGTTGCCGCATTTTAGATTGGCGTATGTGGGGTATTTGGCGCTTGTCAGAAAAGTCGCCAAATGGGGTGTCTCGGCTCTTTTAGGAATCTGCCCAATTTTCTGTTCTTAATTCGGCTTCTTCTTCACTTTCAAGTATTCACCGAGATCTTTTACGGGCATTTCAAATGATATTTTGAAGCTGTATAATTGCAGTGAAAGAGGGAAACATCATGGAGCTCTTTCTTTCCTCTACGGCGAAATGTAAATAAACCCTATCGCCCTAAATCCTGCCAAAGGACTTTTCATAATAACCAATGAGATGCGTTTCTCGGGTGTTGCCATTAGACAATAATAAATAATCGCGATTTCTGTGCCACGTACGTTAGCGTAATATATATATAGATGTGCCGAAAATTACAACTCGGATTTGTTTTTGTTTAGAGATTTTTGTGTACAGCATTGAATACAGATTTTTTGCAGTATACACATACAAGAAATTGGAAAGCATAATTTCTTTGTATATAAAAACACCTCGTTAAGAAATTTTGAAAATCCTATACTTAACAGCTTTTAAATTATAAGGATATTTTAATTCATAAAAGTTTGTCTATCTGCATAAATTTATAAAAATACATATTATTTTGTGTAGTATAGAAGTTCAGTTGAAAATTTTAAAATCAGACATTGTGTTTTAAAGAGGGTCGTTAATAGTGAACGAAATTTTCAATTCATTAACATGAATATTGATTCTTTACGATATGTTTTTGGTAGCGATAATAAATGACGTTACACTTATTTGCAGAACCGTACATTCGGGTAATTTCTGTCAAATTTTGGAAATTTTGTTTTAAAATTCAACAAAGCAACACCTAATGTTACATCATAATACGTTTAATGACATTAATAAACATTCTATTAATAATGTTCTATTACATAAAGCTTTTCAATTTAATATTATGAAAAGCAATCAACATTTAAGTGGTTCTTTGATCTCAGTCACTTAAGACAAAAAATGTAAACGACACTTGGAAGTTTTTCGACAGAATTAATTAAATATTAGTTTTCCACTTACGCAAGCACTTCATGTAGTTGCTATTTTTGAATTCGTAATGAACCAATCACGCAGTGAGTGCTTTGTTGGAATTTTCTAAGAAGTTATTTTGCCGCAGGCAGCAGAAGGCCATTTTTAATTACTCATCATCCACTTATACATGTATAAAAAAAATCTTTAAAAAACTTGTAACAGAAGTAAGATTTAGCATTATAGCCTGAGGATTGCGCATTGAAATAAAAAATTTAAATATAATATTTAAAGATAGAAAACAGCTAAAATATATTTTAGTTTATTATGCATATTTTGTTAAAGAAAATATTTCTCTCCTTTTTCAAGAATAACAAGGAATTAGTTTACCCAAAATATTGCAAAAACGTGTTAAAGTGTGAAATGCGTCACAGCACCATCAAAGTTTAAAATATTTATGATTAGATACAAGCTTTTATCTTTGTGGTCCAAGAAAAGGAAGAAGTGTATTATCAAGAGTGTTAGATATTATACATTATAAAGTATTGATTATTGTGTTCAGAGTTATAATATCAATAATGAACATTTAAATATTTATTTACTTTAACGCTCCGACAGTTATTATAATTTTTTGTTCATACTGCAAGTAACTGAGTCTTGATTATTTCTCAAAGAAGTGTATTACTGTTATTATTATTACTAGCTATTATTATTATTGTCAGTATTACTACTATCAAATATCTATTGATTAGTGCCAAGATATCGTACATAATATTGCACGTACTAATATATTTGGATAGAACCCCTCATCTTTTTGCTTGCTTTTGAAAACAACGGATTTCGAGCTTATTCTACTGACGATAAAGTTCAGATTTTTCAAGCTATGATTTTGAGACTTTCACAAAAGTTGCTCTATATACTTAGCTAATACATTATGCACATTATATTTTGATTGACTTCGCGCATGCGCAGGGAAATATTTTTCCGTAAATCTACTCATTTTCATCCAATTTTTATTATTTTTTAATTCTGATTGCAGAGTCTTATGTACAATGTTGTTCGTCATATTTTCTGAATAGAACTTTTATTATATTAAGATCTTTGCAAATTATAAGGTAAAAGCTTGGCGAAATTTGGGACTGTTTTTATAAAAACTTTAATTTCTCTAGGAGTATACATGCTATCCTCATAAAAATAAACACAGTATATTGCAATAAGGCACTTATTAATAATCTTGAGTTTGAACGCTTTTGCTAATTAGTTTTGACAGGGTTATTCAAAATATATTCGTTATTTTTCAATTTGTTGACGGTCCCCTATGGGGTTTCGGGGGAAAATCTTCGTGGAAATATATGGCCTATAATATACTGTTTACACACCTGCAGTTTCAGGTTAATTCCTCATATATTTTTCTAGATTTTTAACAAAACGTCTAAAATCGTAAGTGATCGGTCACGTTTGGCCGTATAGTGTAAATTAGAATAATTCGTTTCATTTGTATTTGAAACTAAATTTAGCTTTATTTCTGTGTATTGCAATTGAAAAAGAATAAGGTTTTATGTTTTAATAAATCTGCATGTTATTAAAGAAAATTAAGGCTGTAAAATATTAAATTTTGAGTGAATATTGTACGTTTCTAAAAATATTTTCATTATTCAAAATATTAGAATACTAAAATAGGTTGTTCAAAAATTATATACTTAGAATAAAAATAAAAATTATATACTTAGTTAGATTACTTATGAATTCTCCTGATTGGTTCAAAAGCATGCATAAATTAAGCATAAAATTAGTTTCTGCCTGACTTCATAAGATATAAAAATGACTTTTTAAGATCATCATTGTTTTCATCTTGTGTGAAATATGAGTTGTTCGGCAGACATAACACAGTTTACAAATATTGTATTATTTATTTGTGTAAAGAAGGTCGTAATCAGAGTATACCACCGGATAATTCATTGTTCTCAACCAAGTGTTAGTAGAGCAATAAAGCAGTATTTTAGCGTAGGGCATTTTGAAAAACAGCGTCTGAATAGCTGCCGAAAGTCAAAAAAACGCAGGGAGATGATAGAAAGCCAAAGAGTGTTGCTAAAAAAACTGATTTATAAGTGCAAGATATTTGAATCTAAAGTGGAAAGAACACGGTGTACATGTGAGTAAATCTACAATATTAAAACGTCTCCATTAACTTGTATTTCAATTTCGTTTACCAAAGATAAATCCCCTCATTACTATGAAACAGAAAAAATAGAGAGTGAAGTGTTGCAAAAAAAAAAAAAAAAATGATTTTTATGGGGTCTGTATGATCGGAAAAAAATATATTGTTTTTTGATAAGAGTGTGTTTTGCATAACATATGGTGATCAACATGTTCGGTTACCTAGAATGAATGAAGAAGCATATGACAAGGACTGTATGAAACGATCAGTGAAATTTGCAGCCTGTATAATAGTATGGGATTGTATGACTGCAGATTGTCCTGGAAGGATATGTATCTTTAACGAAATGATTAATTCTGGCATATATAAGAAAATCCTTAAGTTTCATGATACCATCTTCGGAAGATCAGTGTGGTGACGATTTTATTTTGCAAACCTTTACACAGGTCAGTGTCCACCATGAACTGGTTTAGTCACCACCAAATTAACGTACGTCCCTAGCCGGCTAATTTTCCGGATTTAAACTCAATAGAGAATATTTAGGGATTAATGAAGAAAATACTGCAATATATTGCATCAAAAAAACAATGTAGAGCTTCTTTCCAGCATAAAGTCTACTTGGTCAAGTCTGAGAAGAAAACATTTTGAACCACTTGTAGCTAGCTCGGAAAAGTGATTTCGTGCTATTATAAAATGTAAAGGTGATGCTGGAAAATATTAAAGAATAACTATTTTTCCCTTTTTAAAACGCTTATTATTTACAATGCATTATTCTAATATTTTGAACCAGGTAAATGGTAATTCTAATATTTTGACTTTTTTTCAAGTGTCAATAATTATTTTTATTTTTGTATTATTCCCTATAATTTTTATGCTAAAAGATTCTACATACTATGTAGATTCTTACAATATTAAGTTTTATCCTGTATTATATTTGTATAAGCGATACATATATATTTTTTTTTCACAATTCCCTTTCTACTCTTATTCTAATTTTTAGACTTGGTGCTGTATATATATATATATATATATAATGGTTTTATTTATTTTTCAAATAATAATTTTTGCTACGACAAAATCATTAATAATCCACAGGCCATCAGGATTCTAATATTTTTTAATAAAAAAACAAATGTGCCTTTTGCAAGTTTATTTCTTAGCAGGCTTCAAAGGAATCGATAAGAATATTTAAATGAGCCATTGGAAACATGGAACTTTATAGAGAAAATATGCGCAAATGTGGATAGGTCGACACATTTCGCAGCCAAAAAAAAAGTAATAATCAAAGTAATTTATAGTAACAAGGTGAAAAATATTCTGTATAACGTTTAACAGTACACGGACTTTCAGTTAAACAAAGAAGATCGGATGTGTAAAATTAGCATCAGTTTATTAAGCCTTTCGGGCCCAGTGATGCCAAATGGCATCATGACTTTCACGAATTTTTTTTGTATTTAAAAACTTTATCTTGGAGATTCTGTTTCATGTCATTCAAAAGACACTTTTTCTGTCTTTTCAGTAGTATTTTTTTATTTTCTCAAAAGATCGTAGCAGATGTTCCAGAAACTGAATAGTAGTGCTTGATTTCCCTTTAAAACGTGAAGTGAAAACATGACTGTGAAAAAAAATATTCACACTTTTCCTTTTTTAAAAATTACAATATTTTAAATATGTGTTTTAATATGTATGAAGTTCATATTTATGTATTTATAATTCAACAATTGTATTTTTATTTCAGTAACAATACATAGTACATATACATGATTCCAAATGGCATCACTGGGAATTGATAGATATTTTTAACTTAACTCTCTATTTTGATTTCTTATCTGATTTGATAGTTTTTTTTAAAGGAAAAAAATCCTTTACTATTTATCATGCAAAAATGAAAAAAAAAAGTTTGTATCAACGGAAAGAGCAATTTATTTACTAAGGAATGATGATATTTCAGATACAGAAATTGAAAAATCTGACGAAGAGGACAGTGAAAGTGCGCGCAATCTATCAAATGCAGATGATTTCGTGCACTATTGCAACAATTGATTGCGCGGCTGCCGAGTTCAATTGTCGCACTCGTCGGCCTAACTTTTCAGAGTTATCCGTGGATGCCCAATTTCCAATATTCTTGATCTGGATACAAATGATTCAGTCGGTCCAGTTATTATTTATGTAGGTAATAAGTATTATAAGTCGAAGTTGAAAATGTAGATCAATTAGAAGATAAGAATATTGAACCATTTGACACGACATTTAGAGAAATTTGTCATTGCCTCCTGATCAAAATTTTAGTCCTTATGAGTAACTTAAATTATTTTGTGATGAATAAATTACAGATAACTTAGTGTATCAAGTGGCTGAGAGGTTCCGCTGGCAAAGTTCATAGATGGAGAGTGCTGGTTCGGAACCAATTTCGCTCGTTGGCTTAACTTTTCGGAGTGTTCAGTGGTTTTCATCGAATCATGGGTATCCTTGCGTAAATACGGGTTAGGCTCCCTTAAAAAGACCCCCACCGAGGGCATCCCTCCCTTGGGCATATATTTATCGCGTGGATAATCGGCTGTCAAGACCAACACCAACACCACCTTAGTGCATCAAACAAATCTCAAACAAATCTCCAACAAATTTCTTGCCAAAAGCCTGGAACTTCAGTAAATACAATTATACGTGAATTGGACATTACAAAATGAATACAAATTAAAAATTGAATGTATATTTTCTTTTCTTTTGATTCCACTGATGCCAAATGGCATCATGTGCTTTTCATGTACAGTTCCCGTTTGGTCCCAATGACGTCAAATGGCATCGTTTAAAAAAACTATTAAAAATGTTAAATATTTTTTTTTATTATATTTATGCTTATATTAGCTAAAAACAACCTTAATTCCAGAAATTCAGATTTTTTCTCTTGTAAATAAAAATGCGGGACTGAAAGGGTTTTAAAATAAAGAGGTTGATTGTATGGTTTTGGCGCTACGGTCTACTTTTTTCACTCGAGGGATGCACAGACCAGGAGATGCGTATAAATGGATTCAGATCGACAACAAATATACATGCCTGACTTGAGATTGAAGCCCAGCTCATTTTGTGCGGCAACCACCGTACAAACCACCAGACAAGGGGGTTGGAATTCAAAATAAAATAACTAACTAAGTATTACCATCTGAATTTCTATTGTTTATTTATTTTAGCAAGATTTAGTTGTAAAATGTCATTGAAGGAAAAGAAAAGAGTGAATTACACATTTTCAGGAAATGCAGAAAAACGATCTTAGAATTACGATTTATTTTTGAAAAGGTTGCAGTTTTTCGATTTAATGTAGAAAGCTTTTATAGAAATGCATGTTTATAATATTAATAGAAAGTTAGAATCAACATGAGTGTGATAATAGGTCTTTGAAATCACGAAATAAAAAAAACGAATTTGTAAAAATCATATGAGCTAGTAAAATAAGACAATTGTTTACATATTAATATGAAAATTTGTAATTTTGTTAAAAGAAAAAATTATATAAAATATGAAAATACTGAATTTTCTGCTTGCAGGATATATATTAGAACATTTACCGTAGTATTATCTTCAAATGCCTTCTGTTTAATTAAACATATTACAATGCTTATAACAAAGATATTTAAAAAATCAAATGCCCTATCGCACATTGTCGAAAACTCACAAAATGCTGTCCAAATCCGGAAAACAAAAGATACAACTTGTCTAGTAATAAAACTATTTTTACGTCACATATATTGAATGAATTGAATACATTACAGTATATTTTATCTCATAGGATGTTGAATATTTTGAAAATTAATTATCCTTATAAATGAAAATAATATGCTAAAAATTACTATATTCCGATGACTATTTTAAGTTTTTGTTTTAAGAAAGTACTAAGAAAAGTGGCTCTTAATCGTAGGAAATTATATTCAACTGAACCTAATCGAATATGTAACAACCAGTTTCTAATATTAATTTTTAAAAAACATTGATTTTATATTCTATATTTGGCTATTTTACTGAAAAATATATGTTGTTTTATTATTTAAGTTTTCGTTGAATAAATATACGAAATCGGTTGAATTTTAGATTTATCTGAAACAATTACACAATGTGGTACACGAAAAATCTACATTCCATAAAATACAAAGACTATACAGAGTTACTCATAGGATGGAAACAAATTTCATATACAATTTGTAGCGTAATGGTTTAAAGGAGGGACATATCTGGATGAATAATTTTGATTGGCTCTGAAATAATAGGTCATGGTGAGAATATTGAGGTTTAAAATATGGCTTTATTCACACTTCGGGGCATAGGGTTGGTAGACAAGATATTATGAATTTCGCCCTCACTAAACCATAGCGATAAAACAATCTTAATTGGATATACATTCAAAAGTGAACTCACGAAACTTTGTTTCTCCGGCACGTGCTTGAGCTGCGATGGCTGGGGTAACTTCAAATCCACATCTAGATTTCATCTTGCTCTAAAGCCGTTCTTGTTCCGAGGCTAAGCTCCAGCCACACAGGCCATTTCTCGGACACCAAAACTACTCACGCCAACTAACACTTCTCTCCAACGTCTAACAGATTCAAATGAATCACTAACTAACTAACCGCTTAACATATTTTCGCTCCCCTATTTATACTCTGGAAGACTGAGAAAATAAATTTGCACACGGTTACCGCTAACTCTCGGAACAGTGAATTCCTAATTAAAAATGCACAGCGAACAAATAGAGTGCCTCTAAACTAGAGATACGTCTTAAACGATGTTCACCCTCAAACCACTCGAGAGACTCTGTAACAAAATTGTTGTTTCCTTACAACTTTTGTAACAATAGTGAGCAGTTACCATTTGAATTTGTGTATATTTCGCTTGAAAAAAATCTCTGTAATATCGGTTTTCTACCATTTTAATTATTTTATCTTCTAAAAGTGTACGAAGTTATGTATGACATTGAACTAAGCTTCATACATAAGTTTCTGGCAGTGGATGCCAAGTACCTGTGAAAAATGGGTAAGGAGGAACTTCGTAAAGAGGAATTTCGATAGCTGTATTTGTGCAACTTTCTTGACGGGATGACGGTAGGCGTAATTGTTGTGATGCTTTCCACCAGTTGCTCAGAATGCAACAGCCTCGCGGGTGTGGGATTCTGGGAAGACGCAGATGAAAGGGGAAATTATATAAAATTCAACAAACCATAGAAGAGAGGGATAAAGCATACTCGATAACCCAAGTGTCCAATCTAGGTTTAATTTTCAAATTCTGACTAGATTATATTTCGACTATTAGCTTGTTGAGATAGAAGAAAGATATGGGACTGGTACATCCGACTAGTTATATGTTTATTACAGTGGGGCAGAAATTTTCATGTTTTCTTTCTTGTTTTCTTTTATGTTTATTTTCTGTCATGTTTGATTAGTATGCAAATTAGAGATCATATTTACTTCCTCAGAACGATATTGTTTTCTTTACACGTAACATTTTCAGGATTAGTTATACGTCTGACAGTGGACTTAAGGATTGTTTATGAACTAATGAATGCTGCTGTTTTTTACAATAATTTATAAAGCTTTCGACATGCAAATATTTTAAAGAAATACTAGACGTAAATATGGATGAAAACGTCCCAAAAAATCAATCCCGATTTAACAAGTTTAGTCTTGAATAGAAAATTTTAAGATTCCACATCCGAGTTGTATTTTTTTATATGCTTAAGGCATACCTGTCATTAATCTTTTTTAAAGTAACAACTTTTAAAGGAAGTAAAGATCTTAGAGAATAAGTCACCCAAAAATTAAAACTGATTAACCCTTTATGTACTGAATATGAATTAATAAAAATTTTATCTTCTAAAGCATTTTTCGTGAATTTTTGAAACTACATTAGAAGATTCAGATAATCATTTGATAAATTTTAGAAGAAAAAGTTTAGAAGGTTTGAAGGATTTATGAGGATTAATTAAATTTGAATTTATAGGCATTTTATGCAATAGTTATAAGCCCACTGAAATCTTTCATTTTAAATCTTTTTCTTAGTATATTGTAGAATTAGGAAATGTTGGAGAATGCCAGGAATGGATGGTTCCTTAAAAAATAAAATCCTAACATTTTTATTTCGGAAGGTAAAATAATTTCTTCGAGTTATACTTTTCCATATTCTTATTGTGGTAGTAAGACCTGGAGGGCCCTTTTTTATGATTTCTTTCTTGTTTTATTTTGTGTTTGCCTTCCCGTCATGGTGGATGTATCTATAAAAACAAGATCACATTTCTTTACCAAACACGTTTTTATTAACTTTAAACACGACTCTTTCACGATAAGTCATGTGTTCTTTAGACGATACGATTTCATACAAAAAAAAAAGAAAACTTTTGTATTTTTTTATGTATTATATTGCAATAAATTCTGATCTTTTAGAAATGTCAATTTTGTAAACAAACTCTAGTGGTTAAAATGAAGTGCAAACGTGATGGGGAAGTCAATAGCGATTTTTGAAATTTGGTGTTGTAACATAAGTATTTGCTCACCCGAATTTATTTTTTTCTTTAATAGCAGTTACAGCTGTATTTAATATTTTCCATTTTCCATTAAATTGACAAATTAAAAATGAAATAAAGCCATTAAAGAATATCACAACGCAAAAAATATATATTATTAAATATATATATATATATTAATATATATATATATATATATATATATATATATATATATATATATGAGCTGTGATATTCTTTTATATATACATATGTATGTGTGTGTGCGTGTGGGATAATAAAAATTTTCACCCTTTTACATTAGTTAATTTATTCCAAATTCTTATAATATGGAACTTTTTTAGCTGTCTTTTAATAATATCTTAAATATCCTTTATATTTTAATCCCCTGCCTTTAATACAGCGCATTCATGTATTTCTTACTCTAAAAACCTAATCTGTTAATAGCTATACTCTTTGTAAAAAGCCACGGATTTACATTATTCTTTCATATTTTGAGACATTAAATTCTATTTTCTTTGAAAGGTTTATTAATATCATTTATTTTTTCCTTCTATTCATTCTATTTCCCGTGAGTCTTTGCGAGCTCTGTCGCGCACTAGATTGTTTCCCTTTTAAAATTTCTGTCGTTAGGTAAAGAATCCGGTCTCCATATCACGCGTGCTCGACTCATAACATTATTTTAATGCTGTCGCTTGCGTGGCCTCTCCATCCCGCTTTCTCCTCTATTCACTGAAATAGTAGTGGCCGTGTAACCCTCCGCGTTCTTTTTAATACATATACGCTTACATTTACTTGAGACAGAAGATTTTGTACGATTGTTGTCTTACTGAAAAAAACTAATGTCACTTGGAGAGTTGTTTGTCATCCAGTCGTAATGTAGTTTCTGATCAATTTAACAACTAAAATCTATTTTTAAAACATGACGCAACTTGAATATGAGCATCTGAAGTACTGATGGTATTAAAATCATCTACATGTCATTTAATAAACTCTTTGATTCACAGTACGCAGGGCTTAATTTCTAACAAAAAATACCGGAGCCCTAATATTCTGTGGTACTGCCAGTACTAACAACTGTACAGTTCCCACTTCTCCTCCCCTGCCACTCCAATCTGCACATTTATATTTAATACATTATTTGCAAAATTTAAAACATTTTTTTAACAAACAAAAAAATAAAAATAAATGAATCTATCAGCATACCATTAGCTGTCAAGTATTTTACTGTTTAGTTATTAATCATTCCGAACAGTGATTTTTGCCTAATTTTAATGTTAATTAATTGCAGAATTCTGTGATAAAAGGTAAGGATTATGATTCAGAAATAGAGTTAACACAAAAAAGAGATAAAAAAATCAACAACTCATGCTCCTTGTCTAAAAACAGAAAATATTATTTTCAGGTTAGAGATCTAAATAAAAAATAAAATAAACCAGCCAATTAAAAATTATCCTGTTGTCACAAAAGAAACTCGAACTGAAAGCAAATTCGTTGTTCAGTCTCTTGAGTGGCACCGTTTTTAACTCGACGCCGGTATTAATGCTATAAATTTGCGAATATCACTAGAATAGAAAAATGCGATTTCTACTTTCTCTTTATCCTGATCAAAATAGCATTATAATGATTTGAAATAGATTATAATACATAACTTTGAATAAATAGAGGGTTCTTTTTATATACATGAATAAATAAAATTTTGAATGTAAGACAATTTGAGCTTTAGACAGTCCATGCCCAAAAACTGATACAAAAATTGAAACCGTTTCATTTCCATCTCCTACGTTTGTGACACATTAAGTCACATATAAATATTTTGATGAAAAAGAACGCAAAAGGTTGGAGATGGGAAGGAAAAGAAAGGGTAATTAGGCTTCGGTTTTTCGTAAGCGCTATTTCACTGGGCTCCGGAGTCCTGGATTTATGAGCTCCAGTGAATTACGACCAACGTGTAAATATTCACTAAAAACAGAGAAGTACCGGAGCTGGGCTCCGGCGCAAATTAAGCCCTGAATTCGTACGGTTTCTTTTATTATTCATGGGAAAATATCCAATGATTACGCCCTAATAAAAGGTAAGGATTATGATTCGGAAATAGAGTTAACACATGACCACGTCGACTATGAAGGTACGAATGCAACTTCATAATTCAACTTGGTGGTAAATGACGATTCTATTTTCCCACTGTCTATTTTTGACATACCTTAACCTACAATTGCAAAGTGTTACAATTAGTTCGAAGAAAAATGTTACAATTAGTCGACAAGATAGTATACTTGTGAAAGTGAAATATGATCGAAGCCGGAAAATTGTCGAATGGAGTGTGTGAAGCCATTGGATTTCTGGTAAAATGAGTTTTCATTTCGGAATTGAGTCTAATATGTTGTGCTTCAAACCTATTTAGTTCTCCGGTGGCAGATCAGAGCACATCGCGACGATATTCACCTACTAATGTCTACGTAAAATGAGAAAAGGTTGAGCTATGAGTTTCCAGTCAATTCCTTTTTCAATTTTTTGATAAAGTTTTAGATCATCGTCCGTCAACGTTCCCGAGACTTTCATCTTTGAAAGTCAGTTATATTATTATATGCAATCGACTTACATATAATAGTATGTTATATTAAATATTGCTAACTTTGCTAACTGTGGCTAATTGCTTTACTGTGGCTAATTACAAGTGCCAGATCAATTTAATCACAGAGCAAGCCTATCCCGCAGACCTCCCGTCCTTTATCGCGATTACGTAACAGCATAAGCCTACGTCACGAATAAATCTGAAAAAAAAAAAAACTGAATTCCAGTCAGTGGTCACGTGATCAGCAGGCTGAAAATTGGACGGGATACGCAGGCGTGACGTCAGAATCTGGACGGTGCAAAGGTCACTTGGACGTTGGAAGTCTTCCAACTAAGGTAATACTAATCTTAGTTGGAAGAAGTGGTCCAAGCCGCTTATCAGATTCTCTAGACGTCCAAGATGGCGGCCATCTAACACGTTGGTCGTCCGTGGGGGATATAAAATCCAAGATGGCGGACGTCCAAGATGGCATCGGTACAAAGTCCAATTATAAGTATTTTTTTTATATTAGCAAGTTGAAAAAAAAAGATTTTTGTTTTTTTTATTTTCAAACACAATAAATTGACACAAAAATTAAGTTTCAAAGTGCTAGAGCGCGAATTTATTATAAAATAAAATTTAAAAATACAAAATATATCATAATATTTCATTTTTAAACATATTTGAAGCCTTTAAATGTACAGTCTACATGACATGTAACATATAAATTAAACTGCACAGGCAGTTCTTCTGAAATTTGAGCAATTTCTTTCTTGTCCTCTTACGTAAACAAATCACGTAAAGAGCCAAACCAGTTGTTCGGAGCTCGAAAATTGCCTTGGCCATAGCATTCCTCCCAAAATGCTCCTATGTCTTTGTCCGTAGATACATTAAGCACTTTAGCACAGTCAAGATAGCGGCTAACCAAAGCAGGCACATTATAACGAAAAACTTTTGGTCTCTTGGAAGATACAACAGTAGTTTTTGAATGAGGATCACTAGATATACGGTCATCACTAGGAGTTGCAGGTACGTATTTATTATCCAAATCCCAGTTCAGAAAGAACGGGGTCCCTTGAAAGCCTTGGATGAATCCCACAGGATAATGGTATGGCTCGGTCCTTGTACCGACTTTATATTGGCCGGTGAGCGTCCAATTTAAAGATTCGATGTAAACACAATACGCGAAGGAATTGAATTTCACGTATCTGTAGCGATTCAGATTATTCCGAAAAAACGCATTCTTGCAAGCACTAGGAATAACTGAACTCGAAAACTTAAGGACATTTTCGGCACCGAATGTCTGTTGGTCTTTGAAGCTGTATTTCAGCTTAAAGATGTCGCAATCCTTCACACTTATACGAATGCAATTCATTCGACGAACCAATGGGTTATTTAAACCACTGCTCACAATGTTCACACGAGGAGAAAGAGAGTACAGAGCACCAAGCAGGCAATTCTAAGTGTACTGTTGCGTGTGAGTCTCGTATTGCAGTCGTCCGCTCGAGATCTCCTGTTCCTGGCTGTTCCCATTGGCCCGTATCTGAGGGTCCATGTGAGAATGATGACAGCGAGGACGACTTTTTGCCTAGCCCGAAGCGAACCAAATAGCTTGGAGATGTTCGCCAGATATTTTACAAAGTCTGCTTTTTTTTCTAGAAAAAAATATGAAAATACTTAAATTTCCTGTATATAGTAATCTGATATTGTAATATTTATATATATCTCAGTGACATTTATTTTAAATAAATGCGTGCAGTAGCACTTGTAAAACTTAAAATTTGTTTGTTTCTTATTTAAATAACAAAAATTTTAATTTTCAGATGCTTTTTAGTTAAAAAACTTTTTCATGCGTAGATGGACTTTGGACATTCGCCATCTTGGATTTTATATCCCCCACGGACGACCATCGTGTTAGATGGCCGCCATCTTGGACGTTCGCCATCTTGGATTGCATAATCCCTGGACGTCCGCCATTTTGAAAGGCCGCCATCTTGGACGTCTAGAGAATCTGATAAGCGGCTTGGACCCCTTCTTCCAACTAAGATTAGTATTACCTTAGTTGGAAGACGTCCAACGACCAAGTGACCTTTGCACCGTCCAGATTCTGACGTCACGCCTGCTTATCCCGTCCAATTTTCAGCCTGCTGATCACGTGACCACTGACTGGACTTAAGTTTTTTTTTCAGATTTATTCGTGACGTAGTCTTCTGCTATTACATAATCGCGATAAAGGGAGGGAGGTCTGCGGGATAGTCTTGCTCTGTCTTTAAATTGATCTGTCACTTGTAATTAGCTGAGTGTGCGGGTTTCGAGTGTTTCTGGAATGTAATTCTGCTTATTCAGGCGCAATCGAACCTGTACTGATAGTATGTTTGATTCGCTTGCATAAAAACTGCTGAGCGCCTGCGTAATGTTAGACTGAGTTTTTAATCGCACTTTAGATAACTAACTGGTATATATAGAGAGCGTATACGCTTATAAAATCAGTCTGCCTGCTAGCGATGTCCAAGTTTAAGCACTGGGTTTTTACATATTTTGATCTCTCTACCGAGCCTGCGTTTGATAGTAATGTACAGGAGTATCTTGTATATGGTAGAGAGACTTGCCCGGACAGGGGTCGCGAACATCTCTAAGGCTTTGTTTGTTTTAAGAATAGAAGGAACCTCTGCACAATTAAGCGCTGGATTCCTGGTGCTCATTTTGAAAGAGCTAAAGGAACTGTGGCAAGTAATGCTTAGTAAAATTAGCCACAGTAATTATTGTTATTATTATTATAATTTGTTAGAGACAAGTTTTTTTCCACGGTTCTTGCAATTTTTGTAAAAATGCTGCGGAATTGGAATATTTATAATTCCACACACGTTTTCAAGTTAATTTCAAAGATTTTCTATTGAATTCAGATCGGATGATTGGGCTGTTCATTTCAAAAGCGGAATTTTTTTGTGCGAAAGCCACTGCTTGACGAGCTTGCATTTATGTTTTTGGTCGTTATCAAGATTAAACAAATAGTTGCGACCACAATTTTCCCTCCAATAAGGCATAAAATGATCTTTCTAAATATTCTTATGCATTTCACTATTCATCTTCACGCGAATTTCAAATAACGGACAGGCACATTTTACAGAAAATGCTCCCCACAGCATAACGTGTCCCCATCCATGATTCATGGTAGGAATAACCTATCTCGAATCTTATCTTTTGTTTTTAGGTCGTCGGTTGTAGTGTCTGCTATCACTTCCAAAACGATTGAAAGTCGATTTATTGGAAAAGAGTACTTTTTTCCAGTTTTCACTTGACTAGTCTTTGTATTCCTTGGCAAGCGCCAGTCGGGCCCTCTGATTTTTTTTTTTTTTTTTTTTTTTTTTTTACTTATGAAAGGTTTTTTAACACATCTTCCATAGAGTCCTACGTCATCTAAGCGTCTTGACACGGTAGTCAGACTTATTTCAGCAATATATTAACACCGTAAATCGCGGGTAATTGCAGTGGCATTGTTATGCCGGTCATTAACTGCTTTTCTCCTGATAATTCTGTCCAAAAGAAATGTCGTTTTCCGGGGTCCCCGGGACCGTGGCAAGTTTCGAAGGTCATGACCATCTTTATATTTTTTTAAAATATCGTTCACAGCAAATTTTCCGATAGACAACTTTGCCGCAATATCACGAGAGGATTGTCCCTTTAGCGACAAACAAATTATTCGTTTAGGAACAATAAATTGTTCAACTTTTCATTTTCGAATTTCAAATACGTTATTCACGTTGATTAATTAAAAAACACTGCCAAAAAAGCATCTTACCGATTGCGAAAACTAATGGATGACGAATGGTCGGAAACTTTTGCTCACGCGAATTTCAAATTCCTCCCCTTTGCATCAAATATATTCGGTATCCAATCAAAATGATCTCGTGGTTAGAAATAATTTGCTTATTTCTAACTTTTGGAGCAATTGTGCTTCTTCTTCGCTGAAACGGTCTGTCAAAGAAATCAAAGAAACTAACTGGCCGGAAACTTTTGACCGCCACTGTATATACATATACTACATACCTGTATTATTAAATCCTACTCAGGCATTGGTGAAGTTGCACAAATTTCGTACGACCTAGGGAAACAATGCTGCTGAAGGCATCAATATGGTACAATATTATAAGCTGTCGACAGGATGAGTACTTTTCAGTTGACCAATTTAATCAACTATATCGATTTGTTTGTAGTAGTGAGATTGGCTAAGTTCAATCGAAACGCCGGCGTTTCATGTTGCTGTCAAATGCAGATATGAGTGGTAAGTAACGGATTAAAATATTGGGTAGTTTTCCAATTAAAACAGAGGCCAAAAATCACTTGAAAATGTTTATTAAACCACACATAAAAAACATGAACAATTCCCACAGGGCGAGAGTTTTCGTAGAGCTTTCAGGCTAGAGCACGAATTAATATCCCATGCTAAACATTTCTTAATGACAAATTTAGCTATTCTACTAGACGATAAGACACCTAGTAACATATTTTAGAAACTATGAAATAGCACAAAAAATCTCTGCCTCTGACCTCATGCACGATAGTTTCGTCAGGAACCGCGTAGGAATACAGATTGAAAAGTAAACTTCAGACGAACCAAACAGATTCAAAAACGAGAGAATGAAAGAAATGCGATCCGTCACTCAACCAATGGAGAGCGGGGGAGATGCGTGATAGATAACGTGTTCCGGATCGGCTCACGGGGGGATTTTTATGTAATACTGTCGACGCTAGACAGGTGGGCGGGAAGTTGATTAATGGAATAAAAAAAATAGTAACGTGGTTTTATAAGCATTCGAAAAATAAAAGTAGCTTCGCGCAGAATATTACAGTTTCGGTAGCTGATAAAAATCAATGAAAGGATTGAAAGTTTAGATTAAGGTTACGAATAATATAATTATGAAGATATGCGTTTTAAGTTAATGGGAATTTATCTAGAAGTAAATAATAGAGAGTATTAAGAAATAGAGAAATAATGAATATGCCTGATATTTGGAATAATTTAAATGAATATTACAAGTAAAATGTTTATATAACATCTCTCTCTCTCTCTCTCTCTCTCTCTCTGTATATATATATATATATATATATATAAATTTTCACAGCTTTAACAAAAAAAAATATATATATAGGATGGTGATATTTTTATTTTTGAAAATCAAACGATTCCATTGTGTTATACTTTTTATAAGTTGATCGGTAGAATAACTTATAAAAAGTAGAGAAAAATAAAAAAAAAAGTAGAGTTTTTTTTACGATTTCCATCTTTTTTCCTTTTTTTGTGTGTTTTGTTTCAAGTCTCGAATAAGTTTATTAATAAGCTGTGGCATTTATATTTTTATTTAGCATGTAAGCTGTGTCATATATTCATAGTCGCAATTTATGTACGAATTTTTGCGCATTCGTCCCAATAAATTTCATTTACATATAATTCTTCCAACTCCAAAATTACAGAGGAGACGCCATAGTCTCAGCACTTTTGACAAAAAAAAGTTACTTGGACGCAGTTTTAAAACGATTTTTTAAAATAGCATAAAATAAGTTTATGACGCTTATTTATGTCACAAGTAGAAATTTTGCAATGTTTTAAACTACTTGACACGCATAGCGTTGCCCGGGTCTACCACTATAATCACAACTATACCTAAAATTAATGTTGAATCACTTTATATATTTCAAGGAAAACCTTTCGAAACGATCTGAATTCTGGGAGCCCCATAGTCTTCGGTAGCTTACGCTATCGGTAACTACGCATCCTCAAAATTGTACGCAGTTAAATATAATATTAAGGCTTCAATTAATTTGAGGACATGACCTGGCCGAGCTCCCCCCCCCCCTCCCCACAATCCCTTCTGTGAGAATTTTTATATGTTATAAAAATACGTGTCCGAAGATTATATGAAAAGTAGTTATTAAGGGAGCACAGAACCTTTCATTTTGTGGAAACAATCAGAAAGATCGCTTCTTTCAAAGTTCCAAAACACAAACAATATGCAATTAATATACTTTTCTTTTTTCATTTCTGTCTAAAGTATATAATCTTAACTACATCATCTAGAAAAATAAATGTTGTACGTTCAAAATTAGTATTTAAATTTTAAATATAAAAATGTATCTGATTAATGCGCAATTAAGTGCTACGCGCATGACTAAATTATAAATTATGCATATAGAAAATAATTCTTAATCAAAATCGAAACATATCACAACTACTTCTAAATTAAAACCAAAATATATACAAAAAGTTTAAAAACAATATTTAAAATTTAGTTTTATCAAAAAAAAAAAAAAAAGTTCAAAATTTTCAATTTTTTTTCATGTTTTTCAAGTACAAAAAAATAAATAACCAAGATATGTGATTTATTTTAGAATGTAGAGTATAAGGAAACGCATATTTGGATAGTTTTTTTTTTTTTTTTTTTTTTTTTTTAAGCTGTAGCTTACATATTTTAAAAGTAACAGTGCGCGCAATCTCCAAATTTACTAATCTGAAAGAACACTTTTTTAAAGTTTCAATATCTATGGACTCTATAAATGATTATAACTCAAGAAATAATGCAGATTTTTCAATGAGGTTTTTGAATATTGATGAGAAATTTTAAAATATTCAGAATGAAACAAAACCGAAAACTGATTTTTTGAATGTTTAACGGTCCTGTGCCCCCATAAGAAAACTATATATAGCGGTGAAAGTACTTTAAAGCGTTCTCTACTTTTTTTTTTTTTTACCTTCAACTATTATGAAGTACATTTAACATTAAAAGAAATATATATACTTTTTTTTTTTTTTTTTACAAAAATGATTGAAATTGTTATGAGTTTTAAATATACAGATTTTATATATTTAGTCCAGTTAGTCAGTCTAATTTATACACCCCGGTGTCAGCCGCGGATTGAATAAATGGCATTTAGATATTTTACTCTTAATGTGTAGATAATTTACCCTTAACATTATTATTAATTTTCGGATCAACCCACATTAATGGGCCCCTTGCCAATAAGTTTAAACTATTGTATTTAACATTAATGCAGTTAATAATCCGCGTGCATACCCCATAGAATTTCCCTTTCCTTCTTCCATTCATTCAGAAGGGACATTTAGATATAAATAAAAACCATCTGCATACATGGAATATATTTTATATTTAAAAATAATTTTTTATTGTCCAAACACTTTGAAAGATTTTTAAATTATAAAAGTGCCGATTTAATATGTGAAGTTTAGATATAATAAATCTTTGGAAACCTAATTAATACAATTCTTGAAAAAATAATAAGTAGATTGAAACATCAAACAACTAACATTTCATGATGGTGAAAAAAAATTTTATCAATTGATCCAGAGCTATAGGCAACCGCATGTTCACGATCTAAGCAAATAATTAAAAAAAAAAAAAATTGCATTTCTTACTGTTGAAACTCTATAATTTTTTTTTTTAATGAGTTATAAATATAATGTTTCCGAAGCTTTTGTAAAATTTTCGTGAAAATTTATCGCGACTTTGTTGTAAAAAACAGCGTTTTCTTTCTAACGATTTTTTTTTAATAAACGGAAATAATACGTGATTTTTTAGACTGATTGTTTAAAAGCTAAATCTCATTATTTGGATACCAAAATTTCACTGCAACAACAGCCAAAAGGTTAGTTTAAGTTATTGGATTTTTAGATCATTAGCACAAAAATAAATCGTAATTAAATTTCAAAAATCAAAAAACCCGACTTCATAAAATCGAACTAATTAATTATTTCTGATAAATGTGAAACTATTTTTTATATTACCTACCTATTTTTTTTTATTTACATGTATTGATGACTTTTAAGTTGTGTTTAATTGTTAGTTCCTATCTATAAATACTGTTTTGATGACGCCTATAGATGTCTATGGAGGTTAGAGTTGCAGTAAAGTAAGAGATCCTACATACACAACTTCCAGGTTTTGTAATAGTTAAACGGAGCTTCTGATTGTAAAATAGTCAATGAAACATCGTCTTCATTTTGAAAGACCTATCCAATGATATGCTATATAATATGGTGCGTAAAATGTTTTTTTTCGTCTCTACCGCAATTTTGTATTTTGCGGCCGCCATCCTGAATTTATAAAAGCCAAATCTAGCCTATATCCATCGGACAGTTAGACGAATCCATAGATACCTCAGTCATTAAAATCCATTCAGCCGTTGGGATGTTTCGAGGGTATAAAAAATACACATACCCAGATACGCGTGAAACACAGAACTCTTCTTGGCAGCTGGGTAATAAGTTTACTCTAGTATTTACACTAGTGTAAATAAGAATGTAGACGTTTACCCCATGGGAATTTTTTTTATTTCCAAGCTGCGTATTTTTTAAATAAATCTCAAAATTTCTGAACCTAATTATAATAGGTAATTAATTGAAAAGTTAGCAATATTTTTTAAAATATCAGTGTCATTTTGAAAGCGATGTATATGTTTAGAGATTGCATGCATAAGTTAAGAACGATGTATATTTTTTAAAGAAAATGTGCGTACTGTAAGCTCTACGGGAAAATGCGCGGAGAAAATGAAATTCGATAAAAATGACTTTCGAGAATGATTTTTTTCAAAGGGTTAACATTCCTATTTATTTAACCCGATTGCATTTTGAAAAGATAAATAGTTGTACATTTTGCGTATTTGTTATTCGGAATTAATGCAAAATTTTGAAGCATGTCGAAAAAAAGTTGGGTGGGAGGTCGTGGAGAATTTAAATATTAAAAGAAAAATAGAAGTTAACGCCCAAAGTTGTCCAAATATTTATGGTTTAAAAATATAATATTTAGTAGCCTAAGTAAATAAATCCTGAAAAAATGATATTTATTGGTAAAAGCGGTTGTAAGAAGATTTTTTTTTTTTGGTAAACAAAACCAACAAAAACAATAAAACAGTTCTGATTGTCAGAACTCTTTGAAATTTTTATCGGTTAAATATATAATGGTTTTGAAGCCCTTTGTAAATTTTGTGAAACAATATTGATACCTAGCTGTAAAAGAAGTGTGTTTCATTGACGCTTATTACCACTTTCCAACAATGTTGAAAAGTGTTTAAGACTCCGGTTTGTCTGTCCTTCTATCTGCGCTGTAACTGTCGCTAATATACTCTGATTGCCCTGAAATTTTCAGATGTTATTAACGTTTACCATAGAACGGTTCCTATTTCAAATGAAGTTAGTATCATGTTTATTTCATTTACAGGGGCAGTCAAACGTATTCCTGTACATTACGGCCAATCAGAAAAAATCGTTTCAAATGATTTTTAATGATTTTATACCAATTCAAACGTAATAAAATCAATATGCATTTATGAGGTTCACTAGAATATGCATGCTGTAGAATATGCGGTGAAAAATATAATTCATTTACAGGGCCACACACAACAATTCCCTTACATAATGGTATAAGGGGGGATTTTTTGCAGAGCGTTTTAATTATGTTAAACTACTTAATATATAATGAAATTCATATATGTTGCTGATGTTTACTATAAGATATTTCATGTATAATACGAAGTGCATAGCATTTACACTGAAACTCAAAAATTTTCAGGAACTATATTGTGTCCGAAGTACTGTATATTAGCAATGATTTCTTAAATTTTTAATTGTGTGGATTTTTAATTGTGTAATGCACTTTTAAGTTTCACTATGTTTATGCACACTACATAGCACGTGAACGCTATATTCCTATACAGGGCTACACCTAAGAATTCGTAAGTGTTACTGAGTATAAACGAAAGTAGCTTAAACGTGGTATTTAAATGAGTTATGCATTTTTACGCTGAACAGCATTTAGTTTACCAGGAAATGTTTATAGAATATAGATTAAATGATATAGAGTGCCGCGCAAAGAATTTGATACATGGCCGTCTCTAGATGATAATTTCTGGAAACGTGATTTTAGTAGTTTTAAGAGTGTTTTAGATTGAATTAAATTGTAGCTATATAGTGGCGTGTAATAAAGGTACTAGTTACTACACGCACTAAAAATTATTCAAGTACGTTTCCCTCTATTAGTATAAATTGCTGAAAGAGAAATTTCAAACTATTATGCGTTTTCTTGCTAATTAACATTTTCCCATTATATAGTATATATATCAACCTACACATTAACTACAGGGCTGTTTAAAGGAATTAGAATAAATATTTGGCTGTGGTCTCTAACTGCTGAAATCAGTTTTCAAATGTTTTCTGCGTTTTGTAAATGTTTACTTAGTTAATTTATTTACCATATTTTCATAAATAACGAAGTTTTGTTAAACATTTCAGAAAGCGTTGGAAAGTGTTTCATAATCTATGCTGAACGCATGATTTACTTTCTTGTTTTTTTTTTTTTTTTTTTCATATCGTGTCCTTTAACATTTAAAAAATTGTTGTTATCGTCCAAATTTTTTGAAAAAATTTTTGGTTATGAAAAGGAGAGTTTCAACGACCTTGTAAAAATTTCGAGAAAAAATATGTCAATTTAGTCATGAAAACAAGAGCTGATGTCGAGCGAAGCCGCAGCGAAACCGCTAAAGTGTCCGCGTTCCGGTCAAAAATTTTTCACCTCTTATTTTTTTAAAGTACTTCTGCTAATCTGAATGTTTTCAAAATTTTTTAGGTGCTATAAATCCGATGTGCTACGCAATTATTATAATGCATACATGTAAAATATGATATTAAATATTAAAAATATAAAGTATGGAAATATGTAGATTTCAGAAGTGCAGTCATACAAACAAATTGAAAACAAATAATTAAATAATACAACAATAAAAATAAAAGCAATATGTTAAATAAATTTAGAAAAGCGAAAATTTAAATAATTTTTCATTCTAACAATTAACTGCATGATAAAAAGAGACACTTTTTTAACTGAAAATTAAAATTAAAGGTCAACATTTTGAATTCTAAATTCGCAGTTATTAATTCTTAACGTTAATTCTAAAGCCTAAAGCTGTTTTGCAAGTGATAACTGTTTCCAGCCTAATCTTTAATACTTTCCCACTTTAAAATTAAACCTTCTTTAAGATTAGATTCGAACTGCATTTGCAGTTAATAGCATTAGTAGTATAAGCATTTGTAGTTAATTTGCCCGGGGCTTCAGTCAAACTCTTGTTTCGTCATAAAGCCACAGACCAATCTGAAATACATGAATAAATATTAAAATTAAAGTCAAGAGTTGCGCCCTCTGCTGGGAAAATTCTAAATTACATCTATGTCTATCAAGGACAGACCAGTTCTTGTTGCTTTTTATCCTCCATTCCACCCACCATCCCTAAATATATCACTATCCCTCGGACGAGCGTATCCGTGACAGTTGTGATGATTGGGGACTGTCAACCAAGTTGGATCTGATTTCATTAATCTCTTCGCTACCTGGGTACACATATGTGGAACTCTATCTATATTATAAAGGACAAACATATCTGTGCGTAACGCAAACGTCATTTTGCGAATGGCAACATTTTGAAATTCGAAATGAAATTTCTGCTTTGTAATTTTCGCTACTGCAAATTTTTAAACTTCTAAACATCGCACATTTTCAATTTTTACATCGTCATATAGGGAGAAAATTTACTTTAAAGTATAATTTGTTTAAAAGCTGTATCTCAATTTATTTTTGGGAGTTTAATTTGTATTTTGTAGTTTTTAATATTTTTTTACTCCAGTTCCATTAAAAGTAAAGGGAAAATAGTCGAAAATAGTGAAGTAGATTACAGTATTTTTTTTGGTGCCATTTTCTCATAAAACTGAAAAATGGAAATTAAAATACGTGCTATGTCAAGAATGTCGTCTGTTATAATCCCGGTGAATTTTTTGTTAACACATTATTTTTATTGAATTGACTTGTGTGACTTATTAAGTTTTACTTAATTCGTATCAAATAGCTGAAATAATGCAGTTTTTATTCATCCGTGCGCAATAACATTTTCCGAATTTTGAAAAAATATAAATTAATGATTTCCGATAAAACACGGAGCTATTATGAACAAACAAATGAAGGCATATTAATTATTAGATACCCGATTTGCTTCTTGAATGACGACATTATGTTTTCTGCTGGTTTTGTGTATTATTCAAGGTAATGACGTCATATGCATACATTTCTATAGATGTTGTTTAAAACTGGATCGAAATACTGCGGAATGATTCAGCGGATGCAAATGATGTCATTTTATATATATAAAACGTTTATTGTAATTCTTAAAACTGAAATATGTTTTGTAGAAGTGCGTCATTTTCATCCCAGCTGCTTTGAAATTCTTCACAGGTGAAAATACTTCACTTTTGAAAGTAACGTAATCGAAATCACACACTGATAAAACTCAATGTTTTGAAAAAAAATTAGAGTTCTTTATTGAAGAACTGTGACCTTTAGGTTAAAATAATATTTGTTTTAGAGTTAGACTATCCAATACAGGATGCATTAGTAGCGCGAAATCCCATTAGTGGCATGCTGCGCCACAATATTTTGATAAGAAAATGACGTACTGCTTTTGAAAACATTCATTTTTCCGAAAAAGTTTCGAATATTATTATTTATTCTGCAGGTGTACTGATACTAGGTTTGAGACACTAGGGGAAATGCTTAAGTAAGTGAATATGACGTCATATTGAAAAGAAAATTATCATTTTCTTAGATAAAAGTAAAACGCCACATTTTAATACAAATACGTCTAAAAAGCATGAACTACGGTAATTTTTACTCTCAGGTTTTGAGATAAGAATCTGAAGTTAAGAGTGCAACTGCTCACATGTAAAGGTGTGGCTCACAATAGTTACTTGAAATTTTGATTTAAAATGATCAAATTAAAATACCATTTTTAAAAAATGGTGAACACGGATATGAGATGTATGTATGTAAATTTTAGGAAGGTAAAAATGATGTCCGGTTTAGATTTCACGGGGTAAAAATTCTATGATCGCGTCATAGTGGAATATATTTTGATGCTTTTCATTCCGGAATACCACGCATAAGATTCTCAATTGATAACTTTATCATAATAACTTATGTATATTCTATTTTATTGATTACATATACAATTAAAGTTTAATTTTAACAATTTGGACAACGAAGTTTTATATAAAAGTAATTTTTTAACTTTAGGCAAAAATAATATTTGTTTGAGAGTTAGACTAGCCACTATAAGATGATTTTTTTTTTTTTTTTTTTTTTTTTTTTTGTAACTGATGAGGAACTAAAAGGGAGGAACTGATTAAACAGTTCCTTCCCAGCAAGCACATGCCTTTCGGCACAGGATCGGACCACAGCTGGCACTGTCGGTTACATGTCGGCATGGCACAGTGTTTTCGGTGAAGTGTCAGCAGCATGTCGGCAACTGAAACTTACGAATCTGCTTTTTCGACTGCCGGTTACCGTAATCGGTCCCTTTATGCTTATATATCGGCAAGCTGCTTACATCCGCAAGTGACGCAGGACCAATATGTGATTTCTGATAGTGGCTCGATTAGATTTGGCCACATTGCTCGAATTCGGAATTTTTAGTCTTAGCCGACATTTTTTTTTCTTTTTCTTAATTTGGTTGTGTTTGAGTTTTGATAAGATATGTATATTTCATGTAAAATTCTAACAGTGATAAACAAAAAAATAAATAAATAAATAAATAAATAAATAAACAAATAAATGTCAAAATAGCATATATTTATTTAATTTTAAAAAGTTGTTATTAAATTCATTTTAAAAGGACTTACAATTATTTGAATCATAAAAAGAGTTTTTTAAATAGCTCCTTAAAATTATTATTTATTATAAACTTAATCGTAGAAAAAAAAAAAACTTCATAAATTAATTGAACTTATTTTCTAGCTATTATATTCATTTTAAAAGCAATGGCTATGTTTCTTATTTTATTTAAAAATCCACTTATTAAAAAAGTGTTTAAATTTATTTTACAAGCTAAAAAAAAAAAAAACTACCCAACATTTTAACATTAAAATTTAAAAGAAACATTTAGAAATCTCCCACTTCTAAGGGAAAAAAAAAAAAAAAAAAAAAAAAAAAAAAAGATAAATCAATATTTCTTTTTTATTTGATGATTAAAAAATGTTGATAAGTAAAAGACTCATTATTGCTACATAATGACTAAAAATATATCCTACATTAAATCATCAAATGACAAAAAAAAAAAAAAAAAAAAAAAAAAAAAAAAAAAAAAAAAAAAAAAAAAAACTCTTATTCTAATTAAAAGTAAATACGCTTACTCCTGCAACCCCTTCGGAAGTTGTAACTTATATTGGGAATCTCAAAAAGAACAAATCGCCTGGCCTCGACTGCATTTCTACTAACATGTTAAAATATCTCCCCATAAATTTTATTTTTTTCTCACTATCCTAATTAATACTATGCTCAATCTTCGCATGTTTCCTGACTGCTGGAAGCGAGCGCTGGTTGTACCAATCCCAAAACCTGGGCAGGACCGACACGCTCCTTCTAGCTTTCGTCCTATTTCTTTACTTTCATGTATTTCTAAAGTCTATGAATACATACTTTCAAACCGTCTGAATGAGTTCGTTACTACCAATTCGATTATCATACCGGAGCAGTTTGGGTTTCGGCCCAAACTGTCTACGCAGCACCACCAGCTTTGGAGAGTAACTGAACTCATTCATGAGGGTTTCTTCAGTAAACAAAAAACTGGTGTAGTATTCATAGACATTGCAAAAGCATTCGATAGAGTTTGGCATGAAGCTCTAATCTATAAATTAATTCTTCTTAAAGTGCCCCCTCAATTAATTCTTATTATCTATAAGTATTTAAAAAATAGATCCTTTTCTGTCAGAGTACACCATTCTATCTCCTCTTCTCGCAATATCGAGGCTGGCGTACCCCAAGGGGGACTAATCAGCACCTGGCTCTTCAACTTATATATCAACGATATACCCAAAATTCCCAACATCCTCTTAGCATTATATGCGGATGACACGGCCATCCTCTACAGAAACATCTCACTAAACGTTGTGATAAAACAACTCCAATCCTATCTCCAGGCTCTTTCTATCTGGCTCAGGAAATGGCTTATTAAAGTCAACGCCGCGAAAAGTGCCGCCATGATTTTCTCTAAAAAATCTATCACCCCAGACATTAATATTTCTCTTAATAATGAAGATATACCCTGGGTCAACAATTATAAATATCTAGGAATTTACCTGGATTCTAAATTACTCTGGACTAGGCAAATTCAAGATTTATGTTCTAAAACTACTGCTGCCAAGTCCACCCTCAAATCTTTATTAGCTAAACATAGCTGTCTGTCACTTTCAAACAAGTTATTGCTTTATAAATCCTTTATCAGATCCACCATGACTTACGGATCAGTAGTTTGGGGATCTGTCTATGAAACTAAGATGCAAAAACTTCAAATTCTGCAAAATACTATTTTAAGACAGGCTGTAAATGCAACCTCGTTTGTCCGGAGCGATGTCATTCACAAAGATCTCAATATTCGACCTATTTCGCAAGTTATTAAAAAACTTGCGCAAAATTTCCACAGAGATCGTATTCTGATACCCAACGAAGCGTTGCGGTCAATTAAAACTTACAGTATTAACAATTCTGTCGGTAAAAAAAGACCGCTTGTCATCCTTAGTCGAGATGACGGTTTCGCACCACCTTCCAAAAGAAGGAGGCAAGAACCACCTTAAGCGCATCGTTGAGGTTTTTCTAAATTCTAACCATGTTATTAATATTTTTCCCTTTATTTTAAACTCTATTCTCTTATTTCATTCTATTTTTTCGACATCGTCCCTGCCTAAGCATTTGGCAACGTTAAACATCCACTTTCTATCAAAAATTATCTTGTTTTCATGTTTCTTTCTGATTTTTAAGTATCCCCCCAACCCCCGGTCACCTCCTTCATCTCTTTTTGAACGAAGGAATTTGATTCGTTGCAACTCGCTTCCTCATTGGCTGCTACGGTAATTTTTACTCTCAGGTTTTGAGATAAGAATCTGAAGTTAAGAGTGCAACTGCTCACATGTAAAGGTGTGGCTCACAATAGTTACTTGAAATTTTGATTTAAAATGATCAAATTAAAATACCATTTTTAAAAAATGGTGAACACGGATATGAGATGTATGTATGTAAATTTTAGGAAGGTAAAAATGATGTCCGGTTTAGATTTCACGGGGTAAAAATTCTATGATCGCGTCATAGTGGAATATATTTTGATGCTTTTCATTCCGGAATACCACGCATAAGATTCTCAATTGATAACTTTATCATAATAACTTATGTATATTCTATTTTATTGATTACATATACAATTAAAGTTTAATTTTAACAATTTGGACAACGAAGTTTTATATAAAAGTAATTTTTTAACTTTAGGCAAAAATAATATTTGTTTGAGAGTTAGACTAGCCACTATAAGATGATTTTTTTTTTTTTTTTTGTAACTGATGAGGAACTAAAGGGGAGGAACTGATTAAACAGTTCCTTCCCAGCAAGCACATGCCTTTCGGCACAGGATCGGACCACAGCTGGCACTGTCGGTTACATGTCGGCATGGCACAGTGTTTTCGGTGAAGTGTCAGCAGCATGTCGGCAACTGAAACTTACGTATCTGCTTTTTCGACTGCCGGTTACCGTAATCGGTCCCTTTATGGTTATATATCGGCAAGCTGCTTACATCCGCAAGTGACGCAGGACCAATATGTGATTTCTGATAGTGGCTCGATTAGATTTGGCCACATTGCTCGAATTCGGAATTTTTAGTCTTAGCCGACATTTTTTTTTCTTTTTCTTAATTTGGTTGTGTTTGAGTTTTGATAAGATATGTATATTTCATGTAAAATTCTAACAGTGATAAACAAAAAAATAAATAAATAAATAAATAAATAAATAAATAAATAAACAAATAAATGTCAAAATAGCATATATTTATTTAATTTTAAAAAGTTGTTATTAAATTCATTTTAAAAGGACTTACAATTATTTGAATCATAAAAAGAGTTTTTTAAATAGCTCCTTAAAATTATTATTTATTATAAACTTAATCGTAGAAAAAAAAAAAAACTTCATAAATTAATTGAACTTATTTTCTAGCTATTATATTCATTTTAAAAGCAATGGCTATGTTTCTTATTTTATTTAAAAATCCAATTATTAAAAAAGTGTTTAAATTTATTTTACAAGCTTAAAAAATAAAAAAAAACTACCCAACATTTTAACATTAAAATTTAAAAGAAACATTTAGAAATCTCCCACTTCTAAGGAAAAAAAAAAAAAAAAAAAAAAAAAAAAAAAAAAAAAAAGATAAATCAATATTTCTTTTTTATTTGATGATTAAAAAATGTTCATAAGTAAAAGACTCATTATTGCTACATAATGACTAAAAATATATCCTACATTAAATCATCAAATGACAAAAAAAAAAAAAAAAAAAACTCTTATTCTAATTAAAAGTAAATACGCTTACTCCTGCAACCCCTTCGGAAGTTGTAACTTATATTGGGAATCTCAAAAAGAACAAATCGCCTGGCCTCGACTGCATTTCTACTAACATGTTAAAATATCTCCCCATAAATTTTATTTTTTTCTCACTATCCTAATTAATACTATGCTCAATCTTCGCATGTTTCCTGACTGCTGGAAGCGAGCGCTGGTTGTACCAATCCCAAAACCTGGGCAGGACCGACACGCTCCTTCTAGCTTTCGTCCTATTTCTTTACTTTCATGTATTTCTAAAGTCTATGAATACATACTTTCAAACCGTCTGAATGAGTTCGTTACTACCAATTCGATTATCATACCGGAGCAGTTTGGGTTTCGGCCCAAACTGTCTACGCAGCACCACCAGCTTTGGAGAGTAACTGAACTCATTCATGAGGGTTTCTTCAGTAAACAAAAAACTGGTGTAGTATTCATAGACATTGCAAAAGCATTCGATAGAGTTTGGCATGAAGCTCTAATCTATAAATTAATTCTTCTTAAAGTGCCCCCTCAATTAATTCTTATTATCTATAAGTATTTAAAAAATAGATCCTTTTCTGTCAGAGTACACCATTCTATCTCCTCTTCTCGCAATATCGAGGCTGGCGTACCCCAAGGGGGGACTAATCAGCACCTGGCTCTTCAACTTATATATCAACGATATACCCAAAATTCCCAACATCCTCTTAGCATTATATGCGGATGACACGGCCATCCTCTACAGAAACATCTCACTAAACGTTGTGATAAAACAACTCCAATCCTATCTCCAGGCTCTTCCTATCTGGCTCAGGAAATGGCTTATTAAAGTCAACGCCGCGAAAAGTGCCGCCATGATTTTCTCTAAAAAATCTATCACCCCAGACATTAATATTTCTCTTAATAATGAAGATATACCCTGGGTCAACAATTATAAATATCTAGGAATTTACCTGGATTCTAAATTACTCTGGACTAGGCAAATTCAAGATTTATGTTCTAAAACTACTGCTGCCAAGTCCACCCTCAAATCTTTATTAGCTAAACATAGCTGTCTGTCACTTTCAAACAAGTTATTGCTTTATAAATCCTTTATCAGATCCACCATGACTTACGGATCAGTAGTTTGGGGATCTGTCTATGAAACTAAGATGCAAAAACTTCAAATTCTGCAAAATACTATTTTAAGACAGGCTGTAAATGCAACCTCGTTTGTCCGGAGCGATGTCATTCACAAAGATCTCAATATTCGACCTATTTCGCAAGTTATTAAAAAACTTGCGCAAAATTTCCACAGAGATCGTATTCTGATACCCAACGAAGCGTTGCGGTCAATTAAAACTTACAGTATTAACAATTCTGTCGGTAAAAAAAGACCGCTTGTCATCCTTAGTCGAGATGACGGTTTCGCACCACCTTCCAAAAGAAGGAGGCAAGAACCACCTTAAGCGCATCGTTGAGGTTTTTCTAAATTCTAACCATGTTATTAATATTTTTCCCTTTATTTTAAACTCTATTCTCTTATTTCATTCTATTTTTTCGACATCGTCCCTGCCTAAGCATTTGGCAACGTTAAACATCCACTTTCTATCAAAAATTATCTTGTTTTCATGTTTCTTTCTGATTTTTAAGTATCCCCCCAACCCCCGGTCACCTCCTTCATCTCTTTTTGAACGAAGGAATTTGATTCGTTGCAACTCGCTTCCTCATTGGCTGCTGAAGTTTGGCGTCAAATCCAACTGAGATGCTCCCATCCCGACCCGATAGTCACGTGATCTGAAGTTACTATCATCCTGTTTCTTTATTGATCTTTTTAGGCAGTTTTGATTCGATGCACTTCGCTTCCTCATTGGCTGACGAAGTTAGCCGTCAAATCCTTGCTGTTTTCTTTTCAAAATTCCTTATTTTTTGTGTCAATTCTATTTTTATTAACGTTTTCGATTTCTATCCTTATTATTTTTGGATTTAACTAATTTATATATATAAAAAAAATGTATGGCTCAGGGGCCTTTTCCACCTTTCTCCACGATCCCTGGCTAACTCTACCATCCCAATGCTCTGGAATTCGTAAGGAATTCAATGCTGCTTAAACACCGACGCACTCTGTCTCATTCGATCTTTCTAATCCGATAGAGATAAACAGAACCATAGCGACTCCTGTAGGTACTCTTGATGAACCTCATTGGTACATTGGTACCAACTTATTTTTTATTAAAATTATTTTTTGTATGTTACAAATATATATTTCTTGAATTAACACATTTAATTACATTATAATTCCTAAAGAGAAAATTGTATTAAGAGAAAAACCTCTGAAATTCACTTACTTTATTTAATAAGCATTCTTAAATTTATAAGAATGATTCAGAAATCTCCCCCATTTAATGTTATCTTCCAAAAGAAAAAAAAATGTAAATTGATATTTTTATTTTATTTTTAAATTAAAACTATTGATAAGTAACAAATTAATATTGCAACATACTCATTAAATATATGTTCTACTTTAAATCATCAAAATGACATAAAATGAATTCATATTCTAATTAAAAGTCATTAATCACCATTTTTTATTTATTAAAATAAATTTTCCATGTTAAAAAATATATTTTATGTATTATCGCAACGCAAGTAATTACATTATAAATCCTAAAAAGAAAATTTGATTAACTGAACAAAACCTCTAATTTTTTTAAATAGTTAATTATTCTTAAATTTATATATATTCTTAATTATTCTTAAATTTTTATATATTCTTAATTATTCTTAAATTCATTCTTAAATTCGTTTGCTTTAACAAATTCGCTAAGATATTTATTTCATTCATTTAAATATTAAATTAACTTTTAAATGCACGAGCGTAATACAATTTAAAAAAAATTAAAAGCACTTCAAAATTCTAATTTTCCCATCTACCACTTACCTTAAACGACAACAATTACTTTTCGATATATCCTTACCTGATCAAGTCTCAGTAGCTTAGTGGCTAAGGCGTCTACTTCCTGTCCTTGGGTACGTCGGATCAAACCCCGCCTCTTGCAGCGGCGAAACACGTTCCTTTCAAATGTACATTCCACGATGATTCATAGATGGCGCCGTCAAACATGTGTATATGTTTTAATTTATGTTAGTGTCGGGCTGCGGCAGGCATTCATATGGATAGATATCGGCGTGCTGCAGGCATAGTTTTCTGCCGATACCGGACCGGCTGCGTTCCTCATGAATCCGGCCGCATTCGCGCGGCGTGTCAAAAAACCGAACCGGTATCGTGCAATCGCCTGTCGGCCGATTTCATACCGATAGCTCTGTGTTTGCTGGGTTCTTAAACATTTTCTTTTGTCGAAATTCGACAGGGTCTACCTTGTATATTTAAAAACAAGGCTGTTTTTTCATCATCTGGTCGTGGAATTCTGCTGTTCCGATTTTCATGATTATTATTTTTTTAAATGAAATCATTTGATTTGTAGATGTACCCGTACTCGCTATTTTTTAAATATATCCTATTTTTAAATTTTAATTTTAATAGTTCTTTATGAAATTTCTTTTTATAAGTGGCAATAGTGTTACTTCCATTGTTGAAGAGAGAAGGGAAACGCTGGAAATTACCGTACCATTACGGATGCCATTTTCGCATTACAATTAAAAATAAATTAAAAAAAATATATTGAACAGAAAACGATGTCACGATAAAAAAAAAGGATTGTTACTCATAAAAATCTCACATTTCAATACATTTCATTTCACTGATAATCAGATTTAGACGCTAATCTCAGAGAGCCTGAAGCTCTCTGAGATTAATGAGCTCAGATCTCTGAGCTGAGTGAAAATGGCGTCATAGTAAAAATGAAATGAGTATTTAGTTTAATAAAACTAAATATTTTACTGCGAGTGCGTCTAAAATTAAATTTCTGGATTTCGCAGGCACTCAGGTTAGAACTTCAAGTAAAGACCGCGAATGTTTACATGCAAAAATTGTTACTGGCAAACTGGATACCAAGTTTGGAAATATATTTATTAAATATTTGTTTATAACCCAGTGGTTAGGGGGTTGAATTCGGAATTAATTAGGGGAAAGCTGGAAAATGTTTTAATCCCTTCTGTTTAGGTCTAGAATGAATATGTTACGTTTTCCCCCTCGTACTAGGTGAACGTTAGGAAATACGTATAGAATTATAGTCAAAAAACACGTTTTTTTACCTACCATAACAATATCTCAAAACAGCTAACTCTGTCAAAAACATTGTCAATACAAATATTGTAGAACTTAAAATTCTGAGTAAAATGAGTACCTACACTCAATACTTATGTTGAATATTAAGGTCACAATTCTACTTCAAAGTTTTAGACCCATCATCAGGGGGATGACCTCAGAATTAATTAGGAGAAATCTGGAAATTGTTTTAATCCCTTCAGTTTAGGTCTAAAATGAACATACTATGTTTTCTTCCTCGTACTTGGGTGAATGTTAGAAAATATGTACATATTTATTTTCGAAAAACACGTTTTTTTAGTTTCATTAACAATATCTCAAAACAGCTAACTCTATAAAAAACATTGTCAATACAAATGTCGTAAAGCTTAAAATTCTGAATAAAATGAGAAACATCATTAATATTTTTGTTCAACATTAAGGTCGCAATTCTATTTCATTTTTTTTTCAAATCAAGAGCTTGAAGCCAGGAGAGCCCAAGTTAACTTAACAATATCTCAAAATTGCGGTCTTAATATTGAACAAAAATATTAAGTGTAGGTACTCATTTTACTCAGAATTTTAGGCTCTATAACTTTTGTATTAACAATGTCTTTGATAGAGTTAGCTATTTTGGGATATTGTTCAATTAACTTGGTCTCTCGCTTCAAGCAATTGATTAGCGATTAAGGCAAAATTTTGAAATATAATTGCGATTTTAATGTTGAACAAATATTAATGATGGTACTCATTTTATTCAGAATTTTAAGCTCTACGGCATTTGTATTGACAATGTTTTTTATAGAGTTAGCTGTTTTGAGATATTGTTAAGGTAATTTAAAAAAAAAGTGTTTTTTTTCGAAAATAAACATGTACATATTTTCTAGCATTCACCCAAGTACGAGGAAGAAAACATACTACGTTCATTTTACACCTAAACTATAGGGATTAAAATAATTTCCAGTTTTCTCCTAATTAATTTTGAGGTCATCCCCCTGATGATGGGTCTAAAACTTTGAAGTAGAATTGTGACCTTAATATTCAAAATAAGTATTGAGTGTAGGTACTCATTTTACTCAGAATTTTAAGCTCTACAACATTTGTATTGACAATGTTTTTGGCAGAGTTAGTTGTTTTGAGATACTGTTATGGTATGTAAAAAAACGTGTTTTTTGACTATAAATCTATACATATTTCCTAACGCCCACCTAGTACGAGGGGAAAAACATAGCATATTCCTTTTAGACCTAAACTAAATGGATTAAAACAATTTCCAGCTTTCCCCTAATTAATTCCGAATTCGGGGTTTTTTTTCTCCCCTACCACTGGGCTATTATTACTGTAATTATTATTATTATTTTTTTATATATAAATTCAGTCAATCGGTTCTTTTAAACACTTTCATTCGTCGAATTAGACGGATACCGACTCGTTCTTTTAATGACAAAAACTAAACTTTTTTTTTTTTTTTTTTTTTTTTTTTTTTTTTTTTTTTTTTTTTTTTTTTTTTTTTTTTACATTTTGACCTCACTTTTTAATCGATGAATGTTTGTTTGTTTAAAAGAAAACCAATAAATGGCAACATCTATGTTTATTTCCTCATAAAATGAATGTAATTTTCATGTGAGTTTGAAAAATCCATCCAAGGCAGCGTGGCTAAGCGAGAAATTTCAAAGCTTTAGAATAAATTTTTTGAGCATTTATATATCATTCACTTGTTTAAAGCACTTAAATTTGTGATTGTGTGTTTTTAGGTTAGTGATAATTAAATTGATTTTTTATGGGATTTTGTGATTTTATATCCATATTTTTTAACTTAAATTAGTCGTCTCCTAATGGATCAATTCCAGAAAATTTCTTTTTTTCTGTCATATATGATATCATTTTGTTTGTGAAAAATCAATGAATGAGTATTTTTCGCAATATTTTATCATTGGGTCAGAAGAGGTAAAGAAAAATAAACAATGAATCAGGTCTTCAAAGACACTACGTCATTTTCCTTGTGTAACTCGTCTGCGAATACTTTACTTCAATAGAAACGAAGTTCTAGTAAAGAAGACACGCTCTTTACATACATATATATTAATTTCGATAAATACGCCCAGAGATAAAAATATTTTGCAAGATAGGAAAGTGCTGTTGAAAATCTGAAGTTCAGTAGTTATTACCAGAAAACAGTCGGCAAAGCGTGATTTATGCATCGCGTTTAAAAGTAAACGTTATCAGCAAGGAATTGGCATCCAAAATTTCTATTTTACGATATATTTTTATCAGAATTATTAAAAAACACATTTATTTCTAGAAGTAACCATTTCAGTTATATAGAATTCAACTTTTTGATTTTTTGCAGTGCGAATTTAAAGCGCAACGACTACCGGTCTTCAAAATAACAAAAAATATTAATTATGAATTTTATAATAAGGTCATTCAATACAAAAATAGCTTCTCTTTTTATCATAATGAAAAATAATTAACATTTAAATTTTGTTGTACTTCCAGCCTCTGAAGACAAAAAAATTAAAAGTACGCTTGAAAGTTTTCTGACAGAATTAATTAAAGATTCTTTACCATTCAAACACATGAAGTATTTACTATTTTTGAATACTTAATCAACTCATCACAAAATGAGTACTTTATTTGAAGTGTCTCAGAAGTTGTTTTGCCGCAAGCAACTAAAGACCATTTTTTAATTACTCTTCATCCGCTTAGGGCAGCACATAAAAGTTTTAAAAACATAAAAAATAGGATTTAAAATTTAATTTCTGAGGATTGGAAATTCTAATTTAAATATTGAATTTCTTGTTGGGAAATGGAAACTAAATAAAATATGTTTTAGTTTGTTATAAGTTTACACTTAGAAAAAAAAAAAATCGTTATTTTATTAATAATTAGGATACACACAAACACACATATATATGACTGTTTGAATTGATTTTTATAATGGAAATTGTATTATATATGTAATACTAGCAGGCTGAGCCCGCTGCGCTGGTCTATTTTTCAAATAAACCTTCAATTAAACGAAATGGAGAATTTGACACTGTATTTTAAATTAATATGGACCTTCACCTAGAAAGTCTTTCTGCATTTTCTGAATACGCATCGGACGCTACTGCGCTATTATATTATCTGATGCGTTAGACGAAATCCGGGCAATTCAGAAGCAACATTTTAGTACATCATGAAGATTTTGGGAGGGAAATGCGGCCATTACGATCACCAGAAATTAAAACGTTCTCTAATCACCTCACTACTAAAAAAGAGAGAATTACAATGATTGCAGAGATTGACCAGTTAACTTAAAGAATCTTCGGGTTATTCACTTTCGTTTGTTAGTTCTTTTACTCAGGGCTTCTCTGCGTGGTGCTATGTGTGAATCTGATAACATAAATACAATATCTCTCTACGTTGCATTATATTTGGTAATATACGTCTTCTTTTGGCAGGTTTGATGCAGGAAAATGAAAATTGCTATATAAATTGCCGTTGAGTTGTTTTTTTGAAAGCTATATATATTTCATATAAAATTATAACAGTGATAAGAGAAAATGTGTCAAAAATAGCCTATTGTTATTAATTTAAAAACAGTTTTTGAATTCACTTTAAAAAGTACTTACAGTTATTTGAATCATGAAAAAAAATTAAATCACTACTTAAAATTATTATTAAACATAAACTTAATCGCAGAAAGAAAAAAAAAATACTTCTTAAAATAATATATTAATAATTTATTTTCTAAATTTTCTTTTATATTCATTTTAAAAGCAATAGCTAAGTTTCTTAAAATATTTAAAAATTAAATTATTAAAATTATTTAAAATTATTTACAAGCAATAAAAATATCAAAAAATCTCCCCGTATTTTTAGCATTAAAATTTTAATGAAAGATTGCGAAATCTCACTAAAAAGCTATTCTTCTAAATCTTCTAAAACACTATTTACCAAACGAAAAATCGATAAATTAATATTTATATTTTATTTTAAGATTAATTAAAAAAGAAAAACCATGCTTTAAGCATAGATAATGAAACACTTTACAACACTTCCTGGAATCCTTAGAAAGACTTATTTAGGGAAATAAGGTAAATAAGATAACCAAGTAAGCATTTTAGAAAACAGATAAAACAATTCAAAAGCTGATTTCAACAGTTACCGTGCATAGCCAATTATGTATTCTAATTATTTTGATCAGTCCTGTAGCTTTATATACGTACGTTTATATACGGTTTATATATTTATAGGTTTATATAGTACTAAATAATGGGAAAATTTAGTTTAGCAAGAAAACGCATTACATGTTTTAATTTCTCTTTCAGCAATTTATACTAATAGATGGAAACATACTGGAACAGTTCTGTTCAGCCCTGTAGTTTACATAGTGTCTTTCCTGCACGCCACAATTTAGCTAAAATTTAATTCATACTAAAACACTCTTAAAACTACTGAAATAACATTTCCAGAAATTATCATCCAAAGCATGTATACAATTCTTTGCGTGGCATTGTATATCATTTTATTTATATTTTACAAATATTTAAAAACTAAATGCAGTTCATCGTAAAAAAAAATAATAAAAAAAAAAAAAATAAAATAAAAAAATGCACATTTCCTTTAAAAACCACCTTTAAACAATGTACGTTCATAGTTGTAACCTTTACGATTTTTTTTGTGTAGCGCTGTATATAAGCTATAGCATTTACAGACACCATGTGGTATGCGTAAATATAGTGAAACTTAAAAGCGCATATCATAATTAAAAATACATTATCTGCCATCATCGATAATATATAGTACTTCGCATAGAATTTACTATCAGAAACCTTTTCTATATCCCTGTAAAAGCTATGCACTTCGTATTATACATCTTATAGTAACCCCCAGAGACGTATTCAATTTCATTATATATGAAATAATTTAACATAATTAAAGTACGCAGTAAATATAAATTAAAGTAACAATTCACCCCCTATACCTTTACGTAACGGAATTAGTTCGTGCGCCCCTGTAAATGAATAATAACAAATTCTTTCTGCCGCATAATCTAGAGAATGCATATTTTAGTGCACTTCGTAAATGCATATCAATTTTATTATGTATGAATGTGTGTAACATTTGGGTGGTCACAAGAAATCAATTTTCGATTTTTCTCTGGGGACCCCCCCCCCCACCCCCCACCCCAAAAAAAAGTAGCCAATTGACTAGAAAATGAGATTGTAAAACCTCTTTTGGATAATATTAATCGTGCCTCATTGAGGTTTAAGATTGAAAAAAAAAACGTGATTTTTCACAAAAAAGTGCTGTTTTTCTTTCATGAAATGAATACAATTAAACCTAGAAACATAATGCAGGTCACATTTTATATATATAAAAAAGTTTTGCTTTGAAGAACCCCACACCAGTTTTTTTTTTTCTAAAAATGTGTATATTTAAAAATATGTGCTTTTTTCAGGACCAGACTTCACCCGAAACCTAAAAATTTACTTTTTATGAAAATGGGGAAAAAAAAATATATATATAACATTCCATTTCATCTGCTTTTCACCTTTTGTTATTCTTTTTTTTTTCATTTTGTACCTAATAAAGTGTATAATTTAAAACGATTCCAAAAAAAAAAAAAAATAATAATAATAAAAAAATCTAATTTTAAACTGAAAGAATTGAAAAATGGGGGCAAAGAAAGTATAAAAAGGAGAACAAACAACGCTCAAATGCATTTTATTATTAAAATTGTGTTACAATAAAGGAAACATAATAAAAAAAAAGAAATTATTATCCCTTACAATTGTCACGTTAACACTTCCCGCACAGAAAAATTCTGTTCGTAAAATGATGAAATGACTGGCTACACTGGAATTTACAAATTACTGTTTTAGAAATTAAGAACACAATACTTTAATCTTTCATTGTAAAAGGACAATTTTATTAAATTATTCTCGGTGCCGTTTGTAAGTTTGGAATTAAATTAGGTGGTCCCGATGTGTGGACCACTGAGCCGGAAAGGATAAAGGTGGTAATTGCTTAGATAAGATGGCTTTTGAAAGTTTTTCTACATTCAGATACAACGTCTAGCATATACTGTTTTTGTTTTTCGTCTTTTGTTAAACAGGAACTGAAATTGGGTTATTCGGGTTAATTTCATTCCCCTATATGCTGTGTCATTAGCAACTTTAAAAACATTCACTGTTTTTTTTTCTTTCAAATAAGGTTTATTTTCACACCATATATTGCGATCAGTATTTAAAAAATGTTTATTAATATAAAATTTCTTTAAAAAATTACAGTTTGCGATGAAACACAAACATCGAATTCTTTGTTCAATAAATAATCCATTTCGTTGAAAACTTTTGTTGCTCTTACATTCCTATCACCATCATTATTTCTTCTTCAAATGACATTAATTTTACAGCCATACTTATGTCTACTTTTTCCCCAAAGTATCATCTAAAAATGAAAATGCAACTCGATCCGTGTTAAGTCGGTTTATCATTTTTACTAGTGCTTTGTCGGCAACCTATTTACATATTTTTCTGTAGTGAACAAGTGATTTTATTATTTGCAGGTTTTGGATTGGGGGCCAAAGTGGGAGTGGGAGTATTGAAGCCCGCTTTTACATAAATATTGATTAGAAGTAAGCAAAGGTCGCTAATACTTTCTTTTTCTAAATTTGTTATTGAGAGATGATCCTTGAAACAATATATTTTGGGAGAATAAATGACCTGTGTCATCCATCTGACATGATTAAAAGCACCAGGTACTCTAAAAAAAGACTTTTGGAGGATGACGTCCTATAAAAAAATTAAACAAAGTTGGAAAATCTCTTTGTAATCGTCACTGAGCTGTTTAATTTTTAAAAGATCCTGTAAGAAAACTTGAAATTTCTTCTGACTTAACTATTTATGTCTAATATTTCATCTTCAATAGCATTTTTATACTTAGTCTGGATTAATTTAGACCACCCAGTCAGAATTTGTTTTAAATATCTGGCTGAGGGGCAGTGATTATGCCCACTTTTACAATTAAAAACAGCTTTTAGGATAATTTCTAAGTTATGATTGCGACATGGTAAATACAGAAGACTTATCTTTAATATTTGCTATAGAAAAATGCAGATTCCTCTGAGGCGACCGGCTTTTACTGCAGTGGTATCAAAACAGATTCCTTGGATATCACCAACTTCCTCCCACTCCTCAACTGCTGAAAATGCAGCTTTCGCCTGAATTATTTCGATACTATTTTCCAGCTGTGGAACTCATAATAACTGTTCTTTATCCCCACAACTAATTAAAACTTCTATCCACTCTACATTTTCTTTATTAAAAAAATGATGAAGCAGTTTTCCTTCCCATTGACGAACGGTTCTCTCTAAACCGGAATTTTTAGATCTTTTTTTTATGAGCTCAGTTCTTTGTTTGCGAAATAGTTATTTGCGGAGTCGATTGCACTTGTACTTAAAGTTTGTGATTAACTGGTGGATGTACTCTAAGTCTAGCAGCTTCTCTGGCGTCCAGTTTTACTTAACGAATATTATAAACAGGGCTGCGGAATCGGAATTGGGTCCATTTTTGAGTGAAAGTGTCGGAGTCGTCCATTTTACAAGCAGGTCTGCGTTGTCGGAGTCGGTCATTTTTGAGCGAAAGATTCAGAGTTGGAGTCGTGTATTTTTCCCTCTGACTCCGCAGCCCTGATTATAAAATAAAATACATAATACTTGGCAATTACATGGTAGCTTCCTGTCGATGATTTCATATGAGACATGTACCAATTTAAAAAAATCTTACATTTCTGCCATCATATCGAAAGGCTGAGGGGGGGTTAATGAATGTTTCATCAGTTTTAACAGTAGATAAGGATAACAGGCAACAAAAACAGCTTTGTAATACAAAGAGACATTCAGAGGTTCAACTGCAATACAAATCGAGAAGCTCTTTTTTACTAGACACAAAACTAGATAACTAATAATAAATTTTGATTCGTGAAATATTTTTAATGTTATAAAAATGGTGCACTTATCTTTGCTTATTAATGCAAATAATACAAAAAAATTATCAAAAGTAATAAAACTATTAATTTGTCATTTTTCACTTATGTTTAAAAAAGTCCTTCCGGCCAGTGCCGGGAGGAAGAGGTAGCTTTCATATAACTTATTTTTAAAAAGCTAGCTTATGTTATTCAAACACACGATGCTCAATTTAGTGGAAACCGATTCTAGGGTATTCAATACTAATTTTTATCAATACTAAAACATTATGAATGAAAATTTTCGAAATTAGTCAGCTTTATCGAAGCTGCTTTTGTTTAAAGTAACTTATATTTGGTTGCAAAATTCGGCGATATCTTGAAGTGCCTGCCATTTTAAGACAACGTGGTGGATGAGGCTAATCAGTGAACTTGGTCGAGACCTTAGTAACTCCTGTGCACATGCTCACTCACATCAGAATCGGTTGATATATACGAGTGCTGTCGCAAGCATAGAATCAGATTTTTCAAATGTCACCCACATAAAGAAATTCAAACTGCTATACCTGAGCCATTTTTTAAGATAAAGACAAAACAAAAAATGCTCCGGAATCCTTATATCAAGGTCAAATACTTAAGAAAAAAACATTTCTCAATTTCTAATTTTTTTGCACCTCACTTTAAATATAATTTTTTTTATTTAATGGCCGCCATTTTGAAACAAGATGGCGGATGAAGATGTCCAGAGAACTTGGTCGAGACACTGCTATATACTATCCACATGCTTTCTTGCATCCAAATAGGTTAATAAATACGTGTGTTATAGCGTGACAAATATCAGATCGTTTCAAAATGTCAGCCATGATGGAAATTCAAAGTGATATAACTCAAACATTTTTTAACACTAGAACCGCGGAGCGGGTCAATTTGACCCAAATCGATATTTAATTTCTTGCCGCGCGAAAAATATTAAATGAAAAAGCATTTCCTTTACTGACTTTTAATATTTTAAGGTAAACAACAACTTAACGAATTTAAAAACGTATAGCATAAATACATTTCCTGTTATGAATCGTTATACCTAGAACCGCGAAGCGGGTCAGTTTGACCCGTAGTATGTTTTACGCATAAAAGACGAAAAAGAGATACATTTTCTAGGAAGTAATGAGAAAGTACACCTCCCTCACCCCGAATTCCTCTAATGGACAGATCTGGTAGGGGAAACAGTGAAGGTCTTCAGCCAAGGTCATATATGCACAGTGTGAAAAGAGGTCGAATGCAGACGAAAATTAGAAGTGATATTTAGGAGAATTCTTGAAGTTGCATTTTTTAGGTATTTATTTTAAGTTTAAATAAGATGTCACGACGACGTAATCTTACCGTTACAGAAGCTTTAGAATATTTGCAACAGTTATCTGAAAACGATTCAGAAAGTAATAATAATAATGACTGTCTTTCAATTTTGAGTAGCGAGGATGAATATCTGCCTCCAAATGAAGAAAATTCCCATTCTGATGAAGAAAATGAAAGTGATGACGACTCTACCAGTGCCCTAAATATCGCTGGACCTTCTCATCGCAATGATGATGATGATTTACCAGTATTAAATGAAAGTGCATCGTATTTATCAGATAAGAAAGGAAAATTGAGATTTCGTACAAAAGGCACTTACAATCAGAGAAATTTGAAAAAGAAATCAGCTGTAACGTGCGAATTCAAACTTGGAAATGAAGAAGTTGGTAAAGATGGGACAGTTTGGGATGTTGTAGAAATAGGTACTAGCAACAAAGGAAGAAAGGCACAGCATAATGTTTTAAAGGAAGTTGGGGGCCCAACACCACATGCTAAACGCAATATTATGGATAACAGTCCGGCAAGTGCCTGGAGACTTCTTATAGACGAATGGATATTGAAGCATATAAAGAAATGTACCGAAGACGAAGCTCATCGACAGCTTCATGAACATGATTGGGTTATTACTTTGGATGAAATTGATGCATTTATATCAATTTTATATGCACGGGGCATATATTGCGCAAAAAGGCTTGAACTGGATAGCCTATGGTCAGTGAACTGGGGACCGCCATTTTTCCGAAATACAATGCCAAGAGACAAATTTCGTGAAATAATGAGATTCTTGCTCTTCAATATAAAATCAACCAGATCATGTCGTCTAGAGACAGACAAATTTGCTCTCATTTCTGATATCTGGAATAGTTTCATTGAAAATTGCAAGACTAACTATACTCCAGGGCCCAACATAAGCGTAGATGAGCAATTATTTCCTACAAAAGCTAGGTGTAGGTTTACTCAATATATGCCTAACAAACCAGATAAATTCGGTATAAAGTTCTGGTTGGCTGCAGATGTTGATTCAAAATATCTGATTAATGGATTCCCATACCTTGGAAAAGATAACCAATGTCCATCTAACATTTCTCTTTCTGAACATGTAGTACTGCGACTAATAAGTCCATATGAGAACAAAGGTAGGAATGTTACTACAGACAACTTTTATACAACGTTGAAGCTAGCAGAGGCATTAAAATCTAAAAATACCAGCCTTGTAGGAACAGTAAAAAGATCAAGAAGAGAAATACCAACCTCTGTAAAAATGTCAAAATCAGAATTGCATGCGACAACTGCATTAGCTCATAAAGGTATTACCTGATACAGTTGCTTATTACAACGCAACTAAATTCGGTGTGGATGTGATTGACCAGATGACAAGAAAGTATACTGCCAAGTCTGCTTCACGTAGATGGCCAGTGCACGTATTCTATAATATTTTGGATTTTGCTGCAATCAATGCATGGGTTTTATACAAAGCCGTAACTGGGAAAGCTATTAGTAGACGGCAATTCATTCAAGATTTAATTGAAGAATTGCGAGAACAGTTTGTTCGCCCCCGACAAAAAAGAGTGTTTGAGTGCGAAGCAACTACTAAAAATGATGGACAACCACCACCTAAGCGCAAACGAGTCCGATGTCACACTTCAAAATGCGAAAATAAAACTCAAGATATTTATTCACAATGTAATGCCCCCATTTGTGGTAAATGTACAAACCGTATTAGCAAGTTTTGCATACAATGCATACAATAAATTGGATTAAATAAACCTGTAAAACTAGTAAGTAACTGTTTTTTTATTCTATTTTTATTTTTTGTTCTATTTTCGATTAAAGTTATGAAGTCTAAGTTTATTTTTGGTTAAAATATATGTGATTATATTTAAGGAAATATGAATTTGACTATCATTTTCTAAAATTTCTCCTGCATTATTTCTGAAATGTTATATAAATTATGATAAATATTGATTATTATACGAAAATATAATGTTTTAGTTAATTAAATTAAAACATTTGGGCATATTTATATATTTTTTAATATCTAGGGTCAAATTGACCCGCTCCGCGGTTCTAGGTATACCGAAAGTCCCGCGGTTCTAGTGTTAAGATATAGACAAAACAAAATCTGCTCTGGAATCTTTGTATCAAGGTCAAACACATAAGAAAATAACATTTTTCCATTCTCAGTTTTCTGGTACCAAATTTCATATTTTAAATTTTTTTAAATGTTAAATGGCCGCCATTTTGAAACAAGGTGGCGGATGAAGCTGGCCAACGAACACAGTAGAGACATTGGTATGTACTATGTACACACCAAGTTACATCAAAATCAGTTCATAAATACGCCTGTTATCGAATGACAAAAATCAGGTCGTTTCAAAATGTCAGCCACAATAGAAATTCAAAACGCTATAACTCAACCATTTTTTTAGATATAGACGAAAAAAAAACTGTTCCGGAATCTTTGTATTAAGGTCAAACACATAAGAGAAAAATCTTTTTCATTTTTGAATTTTTTGGTGCCTTATTATAAATTTTTTTAAATGGCCGCCATTTTGAAACAAGATGGCGGATGAAGCTGGCCAACGAACTCGGTCGAGACTTTGGTATTTACTATGTACATACAAAGGTACATCCATATCGGTTCATAAATACGCCTGTTATCGCGTGAAAAAAAATTAGGATGTTTCAAAATATCAGCTACGCTGGAAATTCAAAGTACTATAACTCAGCCATTTTTTAAGATATAGACGAAACAAAAACTGCTCCGGAATCTTTGTATCAATGTCACACACATAAGAAAAAAATATTTTTCTATTCTCAGTTTTTTGGTACCACATTTCAAATTTTAAATTAAAAAAAATAAATGGCCGGCATTTTGAAACAAGATGGAGGATGAAGCTGGCCATCGAACTCGGTCGAGACATTGGTATGTACTATGTACACGCCGAGTTACATCCAAATCGGTTCATAAATACGAGAGTTACAGTGTAACAAATATCATATATATATATATATATATATATATATATATATATATGGATATATATTAGGGTGTCCCAACAAAGTCAACTATTGAAATTGTAAACTCTCACCCTTCAAAAATGTTTTTCCTGTGAATATAAAACACCTTGAATTGTTTCAGAATTTAAAAAAAATATTTAGAGGCCCCCCAAGGTCATTGAATTTACATAAAATTGGCTAAAATAATGTGAAATGCGACATTTGTTAATTAGCTACATTAAAAACTATTAATGTTCAAATTACATTTTTTTTAATTTATGAAAGCTTCTTACATATTGTTTCAAACAAATTTTGTATAATTGCTCTGGTAGGATGAGACATAATACATTACTGAAATCAAGAAAATATGATTTTGCAGGCATTTCTACTTTCTGTATAATTATGTACAAAAGTGAACTTAGGTAAACAATTATCTTACAATTGGTAAATAAAACCAATGAAGAAGAATGTTTTAAAGCTATTACATATTTAGTTAAACATTTTTTTTTTTTTTTTTTTTTTTTTTTTTTTTACACATTCACACATTTTTTATCAACTGCATTTCAAAACGATTTTGGCGATTGCACTTTATTTATTTCTGTGCATCCCTATATCTACGACTTGTAACAAAAACTGTTCTTGCTCTTCGTTCTTCGTTGAACAACTAAAGTCATGTCTGGATACAACAGCTTGTTAAGCAACATCATTTACACAAGGCAAGTTTTTAGCAAATACTGCAGCTTTTTTATAGGATGGCGTTTTTAGACAATCTTTGACTGGTACACTGATGAAGCAATCTTCAATTTTAGCCGTTTTAAAGAGACTGTTAGAAATACACAAATCATCCAATTTGAGAGAAAGTATTTCTAATAGTTGTGAATTAGAACTCCTTTCTTTTTTCATGTTCAAAACTATCTTTGATTTTTGCTCATCAGAAAGATCTGAAAACAAGCTATGTGTTGCAGTTCTCCACTCACATACCATGAAAGACGTAACATCGTTTTTAATGTAATATTGCTTAATTGTTTGTCCTCATATTCTTTCAACCTTTGAATCAGTGAAACATCATTAGGAGGAGCATCAACAGCAGATTGGCAAGTAAACAAAGACTGCAAATATACACACACAACAAACCGATTATATCATTGTGTACCTTGAAACTCTCGAGCAGTTAATACCATTGTGCTTCCATTCCCATTAAACAATAACTTCATTTTCAAGGAATAAATGACTTTCGCTATCCAGCGAGGACGGTGAAGAACACGTGGTTTCCGAATTGTAAATTGAATGTCTAATCCAATCATTAATGATAAAATATTTAAAAATTCTTTGTAATCATCCCTAGGTAGTTTTGTAGCAATTTTTACCTGATCAGAAGTAATTGTTTTTAAACTGTCCGATGCTGTTTGATGAGTACTGATTGCTTTTTTGCTTCATGGTGTTTGAGCTCAGACCAGTTTTCTCGGAATATCTTAAATAAAAAGATTTCTGCCCCAGTAAATTGTCCAAAACACACACTGAATGCATCAAAAGCTACAACCTCAAACATGTGATGCCGACACGCTATCTACAAAAGATTTCTGCCTATTTTTTTACTCAAGAATTGTACATGCTCCTTTGAATTCAACTATTTGTATGGGTTGTATCGAAATGCATGCCAATTACGTGAGACTCACATTTCCACGATTTTAAGAGCTCGAAAACAGCATCAGCTGCTGCTTTGACAGTTCCATACAATAACTTAGAAACTCCATGAAGCTTATTACTTTTATCTTGCAAAGAAAAAATTAGTACCGCTAAACAATCAATCTTTCCTGTGCTTTTTGATGACAAATTAGTTAACAATTTTCCACCCCAATGAACTGATTTTGGTGCTTCAAACTGGATTTTTAATTGTTGAACAGTTTCTTGGCGAATATATCGGTGTTCCTGATCAACAGTACTTTTTGAGAGCAGTATGGATTTTTACAAACGGGTCACACATCATGGTAGAGGAAGTGCAACCTTCTTTGTTTATTACGGATGCTATTATCATTGTGGATGTCCTAATGGTGGTGTTAGTTCAAACTAAAACAGCAGCAACTCTTGGAGTAATAATGAATCAGCGACTGCATAACTTACTTTTATTACATTTGGGTTTGCATTATCTGAATATATTTTTACTACAAAGTTTTCAACAGAGATTTCTTCAGAAGATTTATTGGCTTCCTAAACTTTCCTTTAACACCTGCTGGAGCTGCAATCTATTATTATTATTAGAAATTAGAAACATTGTAGTATATGATATTAATTTAATGAAATCCAGCAGATTAATAAAGATTGAAGAACATTAGAAGAGTAAGGATCAGAAAAATAAAATATGGTCCTCGGATTAATTTGTTTAGTTATAAGTTTTTATTAAAAATTTTAATAAAAATATAACATCAAATGAAATCATTGTTAAACATGATAAAGTATTCTTAAACAAATTTAGGATTCAAAAAATTGTACGAGAAATATGGTTGGATTCTGCAATCCTGCATATTAATTAGAAATTAAAATTTTCCATAAATTCCCTATTTTCTATTAGCTTGGGGGACCCCTAAACCTTTGTGAAATGACTTGAATTTTTTTGTAAAATTATATTATGACAGAGAGACCATTTTTAAAAGGTGAGACTTGGCATTTTTAAACTTTTTATTTTTTTGGCCTCTCCTGGGACACCCTAATATATATATATCAACTTTTGAACGGAGGGTGGTTTCGGGGTCTGGGGCTCATGATCGATGAAAATATATAGCAACATTTTTTGAAATCGCTTTCCTCCGAACGGCTGCAATAGGTAGGTTTTTGTAATGAAAGCTACCTAAAATGCAGAGTTTGAGGGTATGGTTCACGAGCTGACCTGAAAAATACTAAATATATAATACTAAATCATTAAATATAAGTTTTGATGAGAGTTAAAGTTCAAGGCAACAACAGTTTCTATGAAATAAAACTAGAATCGGGTTTCTAAGACAAGTAGTTTCACTTAAAGAAAGAAAAACTACCATTTTTTGCCAAAAATTGCTAATTTTCAAGAATTCAACCTCGATGAATCACGGGTTAATGTTATTCAATTAAGCTGAAACTTTGCCAATCTCATTTTCTAAGTAATTGGCAACATTTAGGGGGATCCCCAGAGGAAAATTAATATATATATATATATATATATATATATATATATATATATATATATCCCATGTTGCTTGTGACCACCCTAGTATAACATCTTTATAATTCATTTGAAAGGATTATTTCACATTGGCCGTAATGTAATGGGCTGCTTTTGACTATCCCTGGAAATAAACTAAGCATGCTACAAACTTCTTTTAAAATAGGGATCGTGCTACGGTAAATGTCAATAACATCTAAAAATTTCAGAGCAATCCGAGTATATTTATAAGAGTTAGAACGCGGTCCGACGGCCAGAGAAACCGAAGTCATAAACACTTTTAAAATTTGTTAGAATAATTCATCAAAAGACATAAAATGAATTATTATTCTAATTAAAAATGATTAATTACCAACTAATTGTTTTATTTAAATTACTTTTTCTATGTTACAAATGTATATTTCTTAAATTAACACATGTAATTACACTAGATTAATTAATCTAGTGTAATTTCGTATCCAGCGATTTCTGGAGTTCCATTACCTGAGATTTATTCTGTTGAGCTGAATCAGGTTTCAGACCAGATGCTGTAATCATCAAGGTTAGCTGGGTGAAAAAGTTCGGCCAGAATCGTCCGGGATAGCTCAGATGGCAGAGCACTAGCGGCTTCTGCCAGGAGGTCCCGGGTTCGAATCCTGGTCCGGACATTTTTCGCCCAGTTGGAAATTTACATCTAACATGTAATTACATTATAATTCCTAAAAGAAAAATTGTAATAACAGAAAAATCTCTGAAATTCACTTATTTTATTAAATACTTAAGCATTTTTAAATTTAAAAGAGAGAATCAGAAATATCACCATTAAAAAAATCATCTACCAAAAAAGAAAAAAAAATACATACATTAATATTTTTATTTTAATTTAAAAAATTTAAAAATATGGATAAGTAAAAAATTAATATTTTAACATATTCATTAAATCGTGTTCTACTTTAAATCATCAAAATACATAAAATGATTATTATTCTAATTAAAAGTTATTAATTACCAACTTATTATTTATTAATATGAATTTTTCCGTGTTAAAAATATATATTTTATAAATTAACGCAGCGCATGTAATTACATTATAATTGCTAATAAGAAAATTTTAAAAACTGAACAAAACTTCTAGAAATAATTTATTTTATTAAATATTTAATGATTCTTAAATTTATAAGAAAAAACAATTCGTTAGATTTAACTAATTTTATTCTTTTAAATACTAAATTAACTTTTAAATACACCGCATAAGACAATTACGAAAATAAATAAATAAATAAAAAATAGAACACTTCATAATTCCTATCTTCTCATCTACCATTTACCTACTACGACAAACCATAACTTATCGAATTGCCTTCCCCTTATTAGCCCATAGAATCATCTCCTCAGCAAGGCTCAGTGGCCAAGTGGTTAAAACTTTTACCTTCTGACAATGGGAGCGCCAAATCGAACTCATCCTCTTCCAGAGCCAAATATGCTCCTTTGAAATATTAACAAATATAGAAACCAAGATAAATCATAGATGGTGGCATCAAAACGAATTTTGTTTTAATCTTATGCTGGAATCAGTCTGCAACCGGCATTCGTATGGTTAGCTATCGGCGGTTACCGAACCGGCTGTGTGCCTCATGAATCGCACCGCATAAGCTAGGCGTAAAAAAAAAAAAATAAGGAACCGTTAGAGGTAGCCGATATCGTACCCATAGCGCCGGTAGTGGCAAGCGGCTGTCGGCCGGTTGCTTACCGATAGCTCTGTGTTTCCTGGGTATTATATGTATTATATAAGTCTGCTTTATGACGTACGGTTATGGTGCATTATATATGAGCATTCAGATTTTTAGTTACATTGTGTATTTGATAAAAATTTGAATTTGGTAATACCAAAAGAAATAATATAAGATTTACAGGAAATTTTACATTTTCATGCTATGGAATCATAAAAATTCTCGTGCAACTAACCTATCCGTTCAGTAGGAATAGTAGTTTCGTTTAGTAGTTTAATAGTAGTTTAGTTTAAAGCAATAAGCAACTCTATTGCTTAAGCTCACGGAATAAATTTAAATGATCTTAATCTAAAACAAAATATGAAAACTGGAATCATCAGAAGTTTTCTACTATAAAATATGATAAAGGGTTAATTGTATATGCTTTAATTTATCGAATTTTGTTGCTTAATTGATGCATTTATTCTACTTTGAATGGTACATGAACGGAGTCACGGGTAACAGCTATTGTAACATATAAACAAATTTGATAACCCAAATACTATTATACCATGTGACGTCATATTAATATCCTCGCAGTGAATATCATTTAAAGTTAACGTTTTAATATATGACGTAATTTTTACTATTAAATGCATTTAAGTAATAACTTATTTATTTATTTTTTTCTCTTTTAAGATTCACGGGTACATTATAATACAGTGGACTCTCTCTATCTGAACACTCTCTAATGTGAACACCTCGGTATTATGAACACATTCTGCCGGTCCGGCGAAACTCCATAGACTTATCATAAGATGAACTCTCTATATACTGAACACTCTCTAATGTGAACACCTCGCTATTATGAACACTACTTTTGATCCCCATTCTACTCCGCCTCTCTGTAAACTGAACGTGTGTTTGTAATTAAAAATTCTCGGAATTGTTGCAGAAGAACAAAAATTTCAATAAACTCGATTTAAAAATAAACAGACAAAATCAGTGCCAGATTTTAAGCATCTACTCGATGCTGTAATTTGTTTGAATGACTCAGATATTATCTTCAGTTAACAAAACATATGTTAAAAAAAAAAAAAAAAAAAAAAAAAAGAAATTGAAAGAATATTTTTCAAAAAGGTACGCCTTTACGTGTTCTACATCTAAACTAGCTAGAACATTCTTATATTTTTAATAAACAAAAAAATCGAGATATAAAACTGTTGCCATTTCACAAAAAGTAAATCATGCTAATCAGATAAATGAAATGAACAAAACAATCAATTTTTATGCAAATGGATACAAAAAAGAAAAAAAAAAATAATAATAACGTAAAAACCATGTCAGGAGAGTCCCCCTCTCCCGAGCCGAGATAAAAATAGAAAGATTATGCAACAGAAAGGCCCCGCCCCCAGTGACAGATAAAAGTCAACAGCTATTAGAGGGAGTGGCTAAAAAAGGATTATGGTTTCTTTTCCGCACACCTCCATGGGGATTATCGCTACTGTTTCTTTCTTCCTTCTGCTCGGCAGTGGTAAATTTTTGTTCGCCGTTTCTCTACAGTTGCAGGGTAAGAAACATTGCACTTATGCAGCTATATTAGAAATAAGTAGAAAAACGGAAAGAATTGAAGCTGTAGGAGAAATATGAAGTTGTTCAAAAATTAAAATCAAATGCAAGTCAAAGGAAAATTGCATGTGAGTTTGGAATTTCAGTAGGTTAAGTCAACACCATGAGCAAGAAAGAGAAAGAAATTATAATCGCTTTTGAACAAATCAAATGAAATTTCCTCAAACTGTAGAATTTTCGAAAAGAAAATGAGAAACAAGAACATAAACAATCGCGTCTGAAGTTTTATTGCCAAATGAGAATGAAGAATCTTCTTGTACTAGACCCCTGCTAAAGAAGATTGCTCTTAATTTTACAGAAAAGGAGAAAATAATGGAATTCAAGGCATAAGAAGGATGGTTGACTCGCTTCAAAAATCGGCATAACATTGAATTCAGAATAATCACTGGTGAAGCTGCAGACGTAAATATCGACACTGTGAAGGAATGGAAAAAAATCTTCAGGATATATTGAAGGACTTCAACGCGGTTAACATTTTCAATGCCAACGAAACCGGTCTTCCATATAAAACCCAAACAGAAGCAAGCGAGAAAGGTGTGGGCTGAAAAATATCAAAAGAAAGACTTGTCTTGATGCTCAGTGCCAGTTTTATTTGTGAGAAGCTCTTACCACTTGTGATTGGAAAAAGTAAGAAACCACGATGTTTCTAAAATGTGAAAATCGCATCATTGCCTGTGCACTATAAATCAAATTGAATAGCCATGATGACATTCACAAATTTATGACAATGATTGGAGGGCAGTAACGAGATGATGAAGAGAGAAAGAGAAAAATGTGGATAATGCCAGATCACACACAAACATGCAGCTGAGCAACGTGAGTCTGAAGTTCCTGACCACCAAATTGTACTTCTATTATCCAACAGCTGGATAAAGGAGTAATCAAGACCTTTAAAACTCACTACCGAATCCGTTTTTTGAAGGCAACCAAACTAACGAAGAAGGTCAACGTTATGGATGATGTCCATTGGATATCAACAACTTGGAATGAAGTAACTTCCTACGCATTTCAAAGCTGCTTCTATAAACCTGGATTCCAATGTGAGAATGAGCAATTCTTATAGAGGAATAAGAAGCAACAGGTGTGAGTGACTTGGGGTCAATTCTCCAAATGGTCCATACTGAAATTGAACCTGGGACTTATCTTGGAGCCGACGGAAGCCTTCCAGTTTGCGATAACAACATCGTTGAAGAGGAAGAGGATAGTGAAGAAAACGTAAAGCCAGAATAGACCGATGAAACTAGACGTACGCTTACCTTCAAGCAATATGGCAAGGGATTCAAGACCTGTTGAACTATGCAACTGAACATCACCCGAAGTCTTTCCATTTTTTAACCCCTTAATGGTCGCATTAAATTACGGTTTAAAAAATCAAATTGCTTATTGGCATTAGTTTTTTGAAAAAGAAATATTCACCTTATTTAATGACAGGTAAAATGATACCATAATAAAGCCAATTACACTATTTTATAAAACTGGTAGGAATCAAACAGTCTGAATAATAGATGCAGCCCGCGAATATCACGGGAACGATAATTAAGGGGTTAAACAACTGGCTAACATGTAGGGTAGACCAGGGCTAGTTGGTCCGCTTTTTTTCTAATAATTTTAAAAAAATTACAATTCAACATTTTAAATTTATTTTTATGTTACCACTATCAGTGTACTTTCAGGAAGAAGTAACAGTAGTAAAATTTGAAAATATTAACTATAAGTATTAGTTTAGAAGCTGAAATTGACACCAAGTCGCTTGGACCAACCTGCCCCGATTGCGGTGTAAGTTGGCCCACGTCACTTTTTAATGTTCTGATAGTGTAAAAGTTTAAGAAATAATCAAAATTTTACCAAATCTTAATTTTTATTTCTTTCGAACAAAAACACAATATAGCCTCCTAAATTAAAATAAAAAATTTTGTCAATTCACAAGATATCAAATTCACTTAAGTTTATCATAAATCCTCTTAATATTATCCACAATTTTTGTATTGACAAGCTTTTGATAGGAGCAATTCTTACAGCAAAAAGAAATTAAAAACAAAAAAGGTGTGTGTGGGTGGTGGGGGGGGGGGGGGGGGCAGGGAGGCTGTCTAAGGAAAAAAAATCACATTTCCCTTAATCCGTTGCGGGCCAACATGCCTCGTGCCAAATGGGCCAACTAACACCGTATCGCCATTTTTGTTTTTCATGACTGTAACGAATTATTCTGAAAGTATTTCAATAAAAAAAACATGCCCTACAATAACTACGAACAATTATTTTTCTGAATTATTATATATCAAAATCTAAAATGTAATTTACAAACAAATAAAAAACGATTATTTATAAGAGAGGAAATTTACTCACCTTTGCAAAATTTTGAAAATTCTCAATAATTATTTAACGGACGTTCCGACGCCTATGGTGCTTATGTTGGAACAGGAAAGCGAAGAAACGCATACTTGGCTGGACTGACAATGTTATCTAACGTAAAATAAAAAAAATATTGCGACTGGGCCAACATGCCCCTATGGCCAACTAGCCCCGGTCTACCCTACATTGCACAAGCACGCACAATGCAAAAACAAACTAAAATTACTCACTTTGTTAAATAATGTACCGATTTTGTTTTTAAGTAATATATTGTATATATGTATGTTTTGTAAAACTTTTTTAATTAAAAAAAGAGGCGGTAGATTACAGGTTCGACTGTATTCAGTTTGACATCGCAATAGCCGCCAAATCTAAATTCAGCACATCCATCTCGGTAATTGGCGTTTCATACAGTCTATAAACTCAATCGTAGTAGTAGTAATGCATTAATTTCCCAGTCTCCCTCTATAATGAACACCCCAATAATCTGAACATTTTTGGTCGGTCCCATGCGTGTTCAGAATAGAGAGAGTCCACTGTATGTAATTTAAAAATGTTTGGGAATATATTGTTAATTGAGCTTTTTAAATATTCACCATTAAAAGTCTTTTACCTGTAATATTTTAATTATTTTAGGCACTGTAACTATCATGGGCATTTTATATATAATATTTGGGTATTTGATATATAATGTAATTATCACATTTAAATGCGTTTCTTGTTTAATAAATTTGTTATTTTAAAGTTTTCGTACTTTATAAATATTTACATTTATAAAAAATTTTGATGTATGTTTTCCTATTTTGTGCTTTTAACACGTAATGATACAATTCTTATTTTAAATTTTTCTTTCTGCTTATAATAGTTTTACATGACATTTTCAGTTTCCAAAAAAACCTGATTCCTGACAATCGAAATGTAAAAAAAAATATTTTTATTTTTCTTCCAATTTTCCTGAAAAACATAATTTATACACAATATTGTCTTCACTATCGATTTAAATAAAAGATAGTTTCGATTGCAATTTGAAAATGAAAAAAAAAAAAAAAAAAATCTAATAATCCTAGTGGTTTTCATTTGCTCCTTTTTTTTTTTTCCCAAAAAAGCAGTAATTTTGTTGCCATCATTAGAGAAATGTCACTTACTTAGAAAAAATTAATATTTTGAAAACTGATTCAATTTTTTAAATTCTAACGCCACTTTTGAATCAATACGGATATTTAGAGTGAAGTTCACCACCAAGCATTCCATATTTTAGGAGTAATAACTGTGAAACATAATTAGTCGTTTCATAAATTCGTTTCATTAGGATAATATATATATAGGGTATATATATATATATACGTTTATATAGGTATGTATTAGTTAAATAACATTTTTATATAGTTCACAAATAGAGAAATACGTAGCACCTATAGTCGTCGTATGGTCCGTCCGGATTTCTATCTGTCTGTCCGCATATAACACCGGCAAAAACTACCCAACCGAATGGCTGATAACTTAATATATACAATCGTTGCAAAATTTTATCTCGTCATTTCAAATTTTATGAAAATCGAAACTAAACTTAATAGATATTAATAAAAATTTTCTTTATTCTTTTAAACCCCATCTTGCGTAATTAAGCTAATGATATCCCTTGATAGGATAATGATTCTAGTTTGCCATAGTGATTACGTCAGATTGAAATTGGAGTCATATTCTGTACGTATTACTGAATTTAATATATATAATGTTAATAAATTTTGTATTCATCCATTTTTGCATAAGAGTGCAACAGCTATTGCACCAAGATCGGAATATTTATAAAACTAGGTATAGTACAAACGCACTTTATATGATATGCTTTATTTACGAAAACCGAGTTGTTTTTTGTTACCGTAAGTGTGTGCTTTTGATTAACATTAATGAGTAATTGATCTGAAAACCTTATAATGGTGACTGCATATACAATGTTGGTTAAATTATGCGACTGGAAACATGCCCGATAATTTAAACATTACACAATTAAATGTGCTGTCTACTAAATGGAAAATTGATTTCGATTAAAATTATTGACTTTCACTGTAACTTCAACTGCACTTGCTTTGTGCATTTCATCCTCTAAGGAACTTCCATTCATTTTTAATTGCTGATTGTTCAAAAGAAACATAAATAATTTGATGCAGAGAATACGCATTCATTTTATAAAATTTAGAAAATAAGTGATACATATAAGCATACATTATGCAGAAAAGGCATATTTTAAGTGGTATACATTAAATTAATTAAACGATTTCACTGTAACATTTTACTCAGTTCAGTATATCTATTTAAATTGAAAAATCTGCAGCGTTCTTTTTTGTTGTTACAAGTATGCGTTTATTATTTTGCTGTAATATACATTTGAATTACTATATGCAGTAAACTAATAGGTTACATAAAATACAAAATATTTCAGTTAACCTGAATTCGATTTATTCATTACCTCGTTTAGTTAAACACATTAGATTTTTAGTTTCTTATGGAAAATGAAAAGTTTTACAGAATTTGAAAAAAAAAAAAAAAAAAAAAAAAAAAAAAAAAAAAAAAAACCTTTTTTTTTTCTTCTTTCAAAAGTGGATATCAAATATTATTTTATTGACACTAGCGAATAGTTGATGAATTTTTATACAACGCTGTCTAGACTCACTTGTTGGTCAATGCACTTAACTAAAGCAGCCATCATAGATTTAACATGGGATTTGTTTGTAATTTGCAATCTTTTGAATTTCCGAACCGGTTTATAAATTAATGGTGGTAAATTGATGCTGACTGCTCCAACACAGACTACATTTTATATTTGGTGCCACTAACTTCAAGGTGCTAAAGTAACGGTAAAAGCTTTCAAATGATACTGAAGAGGCTATAAACTGTGAAGTAGGTTACTTATATGATGCAAATGCTATATAAGAACTGTCTCTAAAAAAATAATTTAAAATGGTGAAATGAATGGAAAACGTTCTAAAAACGTTCTAAATGCAATTTCTATAAATTGTTAATGATAGAAACAGACATTTGACATAGGTGATGCATTTAAAACGCAAACGCAGAACAGAATAGTTTTATTTCAAATTCGAAATTTAAAAAGTGCAAGATAAAAAAAAAAAAAAAAAAAAAAAAAAAAAAAAAAAAAAAAAAAATCTAAATTGGAATTTTCGTGATACTGAAGGAGCTGGAATCTAGGAATTTCGCATGGAGGTGTCACATTTCACACACAAATGTTCTCTAAGATATATTTCTAAAAAGAACAAATTTTAAAAGAATGAAATGATCAAAAAACATTTTAAATTATTATTTCTATCGAATTGTTATAGATAGAGACTAGAAATATGACAGTTATTGTATGTTTTATAACATAAGTATGGGTGAGCCAAAAGTCCGTTCAATTTTTAAAAACTCACAAAAATGGCAGAAATTATGATAGTTCCCTGTCTGACAAACAGATGGCGCCACAAATACAGAATTAATATTCTGTTTAGTAAGTACTAACCTTAAAAAGGTAGCTGTAAACATTTTATGACGATCTGGCGGTTGCTTCATAAGTTACAGTGATTTTGGTGAAACAACTTTTTGTATTTTCAAAACAATGGAAAAAAAAAGAATTTCGTGTTTTGACAAAACATTGCTATTTGATGTGGAAAAACACCGTGGAAACAAAAGCTTGGCTTGTTAAATGTTATACGAAATCTGCAGCAGGTTTGCAGAATTTAAACGAGGACTTACAAACATCGATGGGGCGCAACGCTCTGGTCGCCCAAAAGTACTGGTTATACCGGAAAAAAATAATAAAAGTCCACAAAATCGTTTTAGAAAACTGTAATGTGAAGTTGCAGGAGATAGATGAGACTTTAAACATATCAAAGGAACGTGTAGGCTTTATTTTGCGCGAATGAATTTATTTTGTCTATGAGAAAGCTTTATTCGAAATGGGTGTCGCGTCCCCCCCCCCCTGCATCCTGTCACAAGTCTTTTGCTACGATGGCAAAATTGCACGAATTACACTTCGAATCGCTTCAGCACCCACCCTATTCTCCAGATTTGGCTCCTAGCGACTTTTACCCGTTCGCAGACCTGAAACGAATGCTCGCCGGTAAGAGATTTGGCTCGATTGAGAAGGTGATTTCCGAAACAATCGCTATTTTGAGGCCAAAGATAATTTGTAATTCAAGAAAGGTATTGAAATGTTAGAGAGCCACCGGCATGATTGTATCGCTCTTGAAGAGACTATGTTGATGAATACAATCGAATTTGACCAAAAAAATTATGTTTTCTTCATTAGACCGGGGACTTATCAGCGGATGTGTTACATATATATATGGCTCTCGCATTTCAATACGAACTGACGTATTTGTACAAATGAACGGCAATTAGTTATTGAAATATACTCTGATGAAGGTATTGAGAAAGCCGGAAAGTACTGAAAAGTTTTAAATAAGAAGGTATATTTTTAACTTGCAACATCTCTTCTATTATTTTATTCGTCTTTTAAGTAAACTAATGAACTTTTTAAGTTCATATTGTATATCTTATGAAAAAATAAATTATTAGGTAAATTTTTGCGAAGAAAATGCAAAAATAGGCAAGTTAACTTAAAAGTTGAAAAACATAAAAAAATGAAATTGATTGTAAATATTGATTGCAAATAATTGATTGTCTATTTCTATTTATATTAACATGAACTAGACAAGCATTTGCAATTAGTTCATAAACAATTCCTTTATTATCTATCAAGCCATAAGATATATAGTAGAATGAGTTCAATATAATTCAGTATAAGCAATTGTTTATAAATTTTAATAGTATAACCCCTACTTTATTTTAAAACGTTAAAGTTTAAATTATTTGATAAATTGAAACACTATATGTTACTATCTGATTATCCCGTAGACCGATTTCGCCAAATTATACAAATTGCCAAACTATTCGACAAATTATAAAGAAGAATGTTGCCATTCTAAAATTTTAAGTTAGAAAACTTAATGATTTTATGGGTTCTCAGGACTCTTAAAGCTTTAAAATTTTCGAAATTTTAATTTTTTTAGACATTAAACTCGTATTTTTTTCAGAACATTTTGATATAATTGTTTCCTTGAAATTCCCCTTAGAACAGAAGTTATGGCTTTTAGATATATACACGTTCTATAGCTAAAGCGACGTTTCCGAAATGTTGACGCTATTTTTCTCCAAATGACGTTTTTGGATATACCGCGCACGATACGTCAAAAACGTCTCATTATTTTTTCATCAATTTTCCAAAACATACGTTTCATGTTAGTCTGTATAAACTGAACCTAAAATTTCATTTTTATTGTTCAAAGAAATATTTTTTTAGGTGATTATATCGTTGAAATTTTCTAAATTTCCCATTAGCTAAATACAACTTTGTATTAAAAATATAAATGCTTTAAATACAAATGTATTTAAGTTCAGGGTAATTATTACAATCTAAAGTATAAATAGGCACAACAAATTTCATTCTAGTTGCAAAATTTATTTTGTAATCCTGAGCGTAAGCTGTTATACCAATTTTCTGCTCGTCAACCGTCTAACAGTTTGGAGCGCCCTATAAATATTAATTCTGTATTTTGTAATTTTTTTTCATACAAGAAATGAAAGAACATACTTATATATTTCATCCTAATTAAAATTGTGTCTTAAAATCAAATACATTTTAAGATAGTAAATGTTAAAAACGGTCTTTTTTTTCATTTTTTCCAATTTTAAGAGTCCTGACACCCCTTAGCTAAAAAAAATCACAAAATATGGTTATTTTAAATTTGATGTTCCCTTATGAGGCAGCAACATAACAAATGTAAAATTTGATTTAGTCAGATGATTTCGGATAAAAGATACTAAGAATAGTTCGCGTATTTGAAAGCAGAATAATTAAATTAAACCATAAGCAAACATATACTTTTAAGAGGTAACATTTGAATGCAGTGAAAGTATATTAAATGTAATAATCGAACTTAAAAGTCACATAACCAATATCAATAATAATAGAAGATAGTAAGGTACTTAATCAAAAAACGTCGATGGATATAACTACAAAATGTACCTAAACATTACATACTCATACATTTGAAAATAATTTATTACTTAAAGTTCTGTAGCAGGAAGATTTCACATGTTTATCATATTTTCTCAAATTGTGAGACAAAAATATTTTTAATCGAAACACGTTTTAATGATCATCAATAATTTGTTTAGAGAATGATTTAATCAGAATTATTCTGTCGAATATCCAGATCATTCATTCTGGCATAACTAGTGCAGGACTCGAAACGTATAGGATATATTTTATAACTATTACCACAATTTACAAACAATTTTCTTCATGGTATATTTTAAAAATAAAATTAAAAAAAATATGCTTAAATGGAGCATTTAATATGTCACAAATATGAAAGGTGTTATTACATATTAATATATATGGAATAACACCTTGTTTATTGCATTTGGAAATTTAAAAAAAATTAAAAACTTCCACAATTTTGCGCCGAACGCTTTCGGTCATACCTTGGTCGTCATCAGGGCAGCTTTGATTGCGTACTAAGACTTCCTAATCGTACTCCGTTCTCGGCTGGAAAACAAGGTGAATCTTATTTCTCAGTGGAGGGGTAAGGGTGAAGAGGAGACTGTAAACTGAACATTTCTATCCAAGTTTAACAATGTATCTCCTACTTTAAAAACTTTACACATATACCCGGAATGTTGTATGACATATTACCATTAATAGCCTTATTACTTTTTATTAAAATTTCTATGGATTCCTTTATTTATGAAATATGATACTGGGATGTAGGAATAATCATTCTTGCTTCATTAAAACGAATTATTATTCCTATCTCCCAGTATCATTTCAAGTAAGTTTTCAAACACTTACCGGGGTCAGGGTCGGAAGTATCGTACATTCAAAATTCTCATTTTCTTATTTTCTTTATGTTTGCACTTTTTATAAAAAAATTAATGATTTTCATGCAAGTTATATAGTTTAAATTTCTTTTCCAAAAAAGGGAGCAAAAAACGATGAATATACGTAAAAGTAAAAAATAAAAAAAGTCACAAATCGCAGGTGATCGCGTGATGAGAGCGTTAAATGCCGGAATATACGTGCATAGAGCTTTGTGTTATCACTGTATCCCCAAACCCTCTTACTAAAAAGTGTCTTCTTAAAACATGCATACATTTTTTCTTTTGAAATTCTTGTACACTTTTTCTGAAAAAAGGAAAACTTTTAACAAAGAGACATTATCAAAAGCATTTGCTCGAATATTTTGACATAACTAAATATTGAAAAAACACAAATATTTTTCTTAACTATAACTACCATTTATTAAGACTTTTCGTTTATAAAATTAAGCTGTATCTTCGTAACTTATAGACGTAAAAATATGAAAAATGGATATTTAGGAATAAGAAATGTCAGCAGAACAAATTAAATAAATAAAAGAAATTTTAAATATTACGTAAAAATGGTCATTTTAACAAAGTTAATTGCTATTTTCAATCATAAACTTGTACAGACCTGCTTTTTGTGTATTTGCTTCATATTGGAAATATAAGTTCAGATTACAAAAAAAAAAAAAAAAAAAAAAAAAAAAAAAAAAAAAAAAAAAAAAAAGGAAAATGCCCGTTGAAATACAGTGCAGTTAATTATTTTTAAATACGCGAGAGACTCTTTGGGTTACATACTTTATGAAAGATGTTCTAACTTCATTGAATAGCATATATATATATATATATATATGCATAGATCAAAGAAATTTTCCTTTTCAATCGAAACTTTTCAAAATTTCTATCATCAGTGGATGATTTATAATGCATATTCAATTACTGAAAGCACCCATACAAATATCGTATGCAATCTCTAGATACATGATAAATAATCAATGAACGCAAACACGTTCTTCCTTTGGTTTTCATAGCAGCAGCCTACAGAATCATGCTAGGAGATGGATCACATCCAAATTCACTTCTTGAAAAGACTTTTGTGCACTTAATGTTTCATGAGATGTGTTAGAAATAAGCATACATTTTTAATTAATAAGTTCTGCTTTGAACTGAATTAAATAACTGAAAGATTTTATACTTTGCCTTCACTGTGATATGAATTCTCCAATGTAGTATTATTATTATTTTTTTTTCATAATTAGAATATCTCGTACCTATTCAGTCAGTATATATTGAAATTGAGCAATGTTTTTACAAGCAGAATTTTATATTTATACAAAAATATTAGTAAAAAATTTAAAATAATCTTTTTTTTTTGCCCTTATTATCATGTGTCGGAGTGGAAAATCATTTTATATTCTATGAATAAAAATTGTATAGTTCCATAAACAATCTAAAACTTTAAACGTATTATGGTTAATTTTATAGACTATTTCAGCAATCTTTTTTTTTTTTTTTTTTTTTTTTTTTTTTTTTTTTTTATTTGCATTTCCAATAGCGATAGTATTGGGAAAATAAAACAAAAATTGCTGTTTCTAATATAAATATAAGTTTTAAACTTCTGAAATCTCACAACCTCTCTAATTAAATACGTTGTTTATATGATATGTAATTCACAGTTTTAGGTATACTTTAATTTTTCTTTCTAAATAGTTTAAAATTAATAATTTTAAGAAAATTCGAAAACACTGTGAGGAACTATAGAAGAAAAAAGAAACACCTACAGAACTGAAACGTTAAATAGTTAAAGAATAATAGATTTCTATATTTAAAAGCAAATTTATTTAAATAAATGTATGTCATTATCTTTTTCAAAATAAACTTTATATTTAAAAAGTTTTATTGACTTAGAGAGTGTAAAAATATGACTTTTAAATATTGCCGACGGGCAACTTTTATGAAATATGAATTTTAAAACAGTAGAATCTCCACCCTGTTCTGAAAGTCTTTTGTAAATTTGTGTTCTAGATAGGTTTCCTAAGTATATGTATCCGAAAATATCTTTCAATACCCGAATTTAATATAAAATATCTTAAAATCTAAAACTAGTCGGATGTGGCAATCCCAAAACTTTCCTCTATCTCATGCATATTAATATTTCCTGAAATATAAAGCATATTAGTGCTACCGGTTAGGTGATTAACACCAAAATCTAATCAGCAAAAACGTATGTCAAGATTGTAGCTGAATATGAAGTTTGATGAAAATCCGTGCATTAGTTTTTGAGTTAGAACTATTGCGGAAATCGTAAAAAAATCTACATAGCATCGCCACCTGTTGGTCGATTTACTCTAAAAACTAACCATTCCCAATTTATATCAGGGACTAAATGAATCTGAAATTTGATGAAAATTCATGAATTAGTCCTTGAGATACGGTTATTTCAGAAATCGTGATAAAGGCAGCCAAGCAGCTCCAATAGTAGGGCAATTTACACTAAAAACTAAACAGCACTAATTTATATCAGGGACTAACTGAATCTGAAGTTTGGACAAAATTCGCATTAGTTCTTGAGATAGAGCTATTGCGATGATCATGAATAATGTCGCACAGCGCCAACTGTTGGATGATTTACACTAAAAAGTAATAAGTAACAAATTATATCAAGGACTAACGGAATCTAAAGTTTTATGAAAATCCGTGCATTAGTTATTGAGATATAGGTATTACGGAAATCTTGAAAAGGCAGCATAACAGCGCCACCTGTTGGGCGATTTATATCAAAAAATAATCAGCGCTATTTTATATCACGGACTAACTGAATCTAAAGTTTTATTAAATTCCGTTCACTTGTTTTTGAGATAGAGTACCCACAATATTTGTGTCACACACAAACATACAGACAAACTAACAGACTCACAGACTCATAGACAGACATTTTTAAAAACATGTTTTTCGGGTTCTCTGAATAAAACGTGTAAATCCATCGAAAACCGGAATTCGAAAATTTTCATGAATCCAATACATTCTTCTTGTAAAGGTAGAAGAAAGTAAAAATATGGACAACACCATATAAATGCATTTTCTGTAAGGTAGAATCCACGCCCTTTTGTCAATAATGTTTTTTGAATAAAAACGAAAATTCTCGTTTCCCGTCGGGAATGTGCTATTTTTCCTTGTTCAAATCACCCTTATTCAAACTATTATCGCAAATTATATTGTCAATATTTCCATTTCAATAAGACGACACCGCTTGAACGTATGTTCTAATATTTATTCTGACAGAAGTATATAAAGAATCTTATAAGTCATCTTGGGATAACTGAATCGTGAGGTGAAGTATTAATATGATACCATACGATGCATTATTTAATATGATACCATCTTGATAATTCGTACACTGATAAAAGACTAAATCTTAAAGAAAAGAATGAAATTAAGACATATTATATACATCCAGTATATTGTTGGTATTATTATCTGATATCGATTATGGTTTAATATTTCTTCTTCGATCAAAATATATTTCTATTTAATATTGTGTGAACATGAGCTTCGGTCTAGAACTTTACTAATGCAGTGGGAATATCGGGTAACTGAAAATTGTATCCTTCTAAATTTTCTTTTTGTGCTTTTTTCGTTGAATTTCTTTTTTAATTGAAGAACTGCATGAAGGTGGTTTGAGGCAGTGGCATGCGCGATCTGATTCGAAATTCTATGTAAAATTATTAAAGAGTGGTAAAGCGTACAACAACAAAAAATTTTTGTTCAGAAAACCGGTATCGAAAACCATTAATTTTCTAAAAAACACAAGTCTTCTCACTACGGTTCAAATATAGCTAGTTATCACAAATTTTACAAAAATAACGATAGTAAAAAAAATCAATAAAAATTAAATGTTTTGTGCAAATACAATGACAGTGAAACTGATGTGTAGATTTTATTATGTACTGATGTAGATTTTATTAAATGAAACTGTATTCCGTATTAGTTAGATTCATACATTTAACGTATCGTTCATCGCTATTTGTTTGTGGATAGTGTTATACTTTGAAAAAGATAAATATGTAACAAATAATTAACAGAAGTTAAATAAAAAAATTTTGTTTTACTTATTTTGAAACAACATTTCTTTTTTAAGTTGATTTTTAAAGTTTTATATATTTGATTTGGATCATGAAACATACATATTTCTATAGTATATCCAGAATGGATGGAAAATAAATTAGTGAGAAAATCATATCGTTTAAGAAAGGAAAAACAAATAAATTATAAAGTTTTAAAATAGCATTTAGTATGTTATTTTAAAACTTCTATTTCACTGAAGAAGATTGTGAATAAGGTTGCGAAGTTAAAATTATTTATTTATTTAGCAGTTAAACAAGGATTTGAAGGTTAATTGTAATCCTAATATAACTATGTATATATGATTTTAATAGTTATAGTTAATATTTAATTAGTTGGTTCAATTTTTGTTAAAAAATGACAATTAATATGATCAAACGATTAATATATATGAATATCTAAATTTAAAACCCCTCTTTGTTTGTAAAGATATTTAAAAATAAAAAAAAGTATCTGGATCCTACTTTCAACTAATATCCAGTCTTCAAAACCCTGCCAAACTGACATGCGCTACATAGACATTTACTGTGTGGAAATTATGTTAATAGAATTATATTGAACAGAAAGTTTTATGCATGCATTGCACATTAAATTATAAAAGTGCTTCATAAATTTTTAATGTAATAAGGTATAATAACACTATACAGCATAATTTCCTCTTATGCAGTATTTGGTGTATTATAAATGTCTCATAGGCCTTAAATGTTCGCCATATTTGTTGTATAAATTGTTATATCTAGTACAAGTATTGTACAATTATGTAATATACATATATGTAAAATAGTATTTGTGTTTTAAAAAGTATATTTGCTAAAAACAAACAAAACGGAAAATGTAAAGTGTTTTTATTTATAATTAAAATTGTAAACAGTATAATTGTACTATTTTATAAATTGTTTAGTATTGTTATGTCTAAACCCTAGGCTTTTTAAATCTGCAGAAAAAGTAGGTAATGTCCATATATTTTAACTGTGCACTATGTTGTAAAACAATAATAATAAATTATATTTAAAGTAAACTAGAATTTTTTTAGATAGTTTTTTGTCTTTGTATTTGATTCATTGTATCTACTTAAAATCACTGCACCAACGAAATTGTTTCTGAAGTGAAGCGCAATTCTTTGTGAAATTAAGCCACTAAACTCGGATGTGTCATGTACTGAAATTATGGAACTGGAAATTTAAGTCAAAATTATTTTTGTGTACTTTTATGCAAATATTTGTTCAATTAATTAGATGATCTTGGAAGACTTATATTAAAAAAAATAATATATTATAAATTTAAAACTATTTTAATTAATAATAATAAAGGACTTTACGTTGTAATATCAATACAAAACAAATAGGTGTTGCTATCCAACGTACAATTTATTCACAAGTTTAACATAAAACTCCACGTTTCGGTTTAATCATTAAAACCTTCATCAGGAGAAAAATTTTCTAAAATATAAATCGACAACAAACTCTTTACATGCTACATTTTGAAATCAATTCAAAATACAAAACTTTCTAACGGAAACCTCTTACTCCCAAATAAACAGTTCAGTGGCGCCATCTTTTAACCAAAGATGCAAACGAAGAAAGAAATGCTGAAAAAAGTGGAATTTTCATTGACTTTTCAAAATTGAAAGCCATATTTCTGGGATGTGAAAGGAAACATTATCATTACACACTTCATGGTTTCTTAGACGAATTTCTAAAGATTCACGAATAATAGCATTGCGCGGAATAACTTGCTTGGAAATAACTTTAGCATGGTCAAAGTCTATAAATGAAATGAGTCCTTTATGGTAGCTTCTTGAGAGTGCTGTAGAAAATTTACGAAACCTTACCATACCTTCATTATGGTTACGGTATGTCGATGACATTTTTATTATCTGGGAAGATGGGAAACAATCCTTAGAAAATTTTTTTGACGAAATTATCCAACTTGATAACAATATTAAGTTCACGATGGAGTTAGAAAACAATAACTCGCTTCCTTTTCTTGATGTTCTCCTTATTAAAGAAAACAATTGTTTAAAACGGAAAATTTTCCGGAAATCTATGAAATTAAACAATGTTATTCCTGTCACTGCAGCTGCCCCATGGAATTATAAGATTGCAGCATTTAGGTCATTTATCCAGCGTGCATTACTTTTTTGTTCCGAAGAATTTTTGGATGATGAAATCAATTTCATCGTTAATATTGGATTATGTCATGGTTTTAATTCAAGCCTTATCTATAAATTGGTTGATAAGTATAAAGTTTCCGTTAATCCCCCCTCCCCCAAATTTAATCAAGTTTACCGAAAGGTTCCATATTTTCCTATCTTATTTGAAGAGTTAAAAAAGTCTTTCATGAAATTCAACATTCAACTTGTTGCCTCTAATTCTATGACATTGTTTAATCTTATGTGTAAAAAAATAGATCCAATTCCTTTTTCATCTTTTTCTGGGGTGTATGAAATTCCCTTTAAATTTACAGATGGGACCACCTCTTCCTATATTGGTATGACTAAACGTCGATTTTTCGAAAGATTGCAAGAACATAAAAACGATTTGAAGTTTCGTAAATTTTCTACAGCACTCTCAAGAAGCTACCATAAAGGACTCATTTCATTTATAGACTTTGATCATGCTAAAGTTATTTCCAAGCAAGTTATTCCGCGCAATGCTATTATTCGTGAATCTTTAGAAATTCGTCTAAGAAACCATGAAGTGTGTAATGATAATGTTTCCTTTCACATCCCAGAAATATGGCTTTCAATTTTGAAAAGTCAATGAAAATTCCACTTTTTTCAGCATTTCTTTCTTCGTTTGCATCTTTGATTAAAATATGGCGCCACTGAATTGTTTATTTGGGAGTAAGAGGTTTCCGTTAGAAAGTTTTGTATTTTGAATTGATTTCAAAATGTAGCATGTAAAGAGTTTGTTGTCAATTTATATTTTAGAAAATTTTTCTCCTGATGAAGGTTTTAAAGATTAAACCGAAACGTAGAGTTTTATGTTAAAACTTGTGAATAAATTGTACGTTGGATAGCAACACCTATTTGTTTTGTATCGATATTACAACGTAAAGTCCTTTATTATTATTATGACCAAGCCGATGCTGGGCAATATGGACTATATTAAAGTTTTCAAGGAGTATAAATCGACCATTTTGAAGTTAGATCGTGAACTCTTAAACATAAAATTTTTGAAGACCTGTAAAAGACTTGATATTATTCCTAATTCTCTGCGTATCAACAATAATTTTCTTAAAGGTTTTGGAAATCTGAAACGGAAATTTGAAGCTTCTAGCTTGGATAAGTGTATTAGAAGTAAGTTTTCATATGTTAACTTTTTATCATCAAGAACTTATGATTTATATTTTAAATTGGATAAAGCCACTTTCCAAACCCAATTTGACAAGTTTATCTATGCCGTTGAAGGTCTTAGATTCGCCCAAAGTAAGAATATCACGTTTCGCCATACTAAGAAAATTCATAGTTTATGTGTAAACTCGGACATTTCTCACCGTCCAATTGTCAAGCCTGTTCCTTTTATTAACCTTTCCAGTAAAGTATTTTCATTGGAAGAAGAACGTTTGATTTCTTTAGGTGGCAAATATTCATTCCATGCTATAATAAATAAGAGTGACTTTTGTTCAGATTTAGAAAGTATAATTCAAGTTATACCAGTTTCTGAAAGAGAAATGGCCAGACATCAAGTTTGTAATATTAGCATGAAGTTTGTTAACAGTAAAATTCCTAATTGTAGAATTCCACATGTCATTTCAAAATTAAAGAAAGATTCTGACATTTTCTTTATGAAAACAGATAAATCCGTAAAAATTGCCGTTATAGATCAGGACCAGTATTTTTTGAAGATGGATGAATGCATTCAAGAATTGTCATGCTCAACGCTTGTTAAAGATCCAAATCCGAAGCTTTTTCGTAAAACTCAGGAACTGATCAGAAATGGTGAATGGCCTACTTTGATCAAAGATAAAATTAAATTAAACCCCACTGGGATTACCCCACGTATTTTTGCTCGTCTTAAAGACCACAAAACTGGTTTTCCATTTCGTCCTATTGTTTCTCGGTGCCAAGGGCCGTTATATTTTGTTGAAAAAGCAATTGCATTTTTTCTTAAAAGTATTCTCCCCTCTTCAACTTTTTCTATCTCTTGTACGTTGGAATTCATTAATCGAATTAAGGATTTTAATCTTCCTAATAATGCAATTTTGGCAAGTTTTGACATTGTGTCATTGTTTCCATCCATCGATGTGGAAGAAGTTATTCTTTCCATAGGCTTATCCATTGATGGGTTACCTCATTTAAGTGATAATATGAAATTTTCAATTAAGTCGGGCTTAAACTTAATTAAGGAAAGTAATGTATTTATTTTTAAAGATAAATATTTTAAACAGCAGAAAGGAGCTCCTATGGGTTCACCTATTTCTAGTATTCTCGCAGAATTCAAATTGCATCCTTTAAAAGAACTCATCTTTAAGAAGCATGCGGTATGTCGATGACATTTTTATTATCTGGGAAGATGGGAAACAATCCTTAGAAAATTTTTTTGACGAAATTAACCAACTTGATAACAATATTAAGTTCACGATGGAATTAGAAAACAATAACTCGCTTCCTTTTCTTGATGTTCTCCTTATTAAAGAAAACAATTGTTTAAAACGGAAAATTTTCCGGAAATCTATGAAATTAAACAATGTTATTCCTGTCACTGCAGCTGCCCCATGGAATTATAAGATTGCAGCATTTAGGTCATTTATCCAGCGTGCATTACTTGTTTGTTCCGATGAATTTTTGGATGATGAAATCAATTTCATCGTTAATATTGGATTATGTCATGGTTTTAATTCAAGCCTTATCTATAAATTGGTTGATAAGTATAAAGTTTCCGTTAATCCCCCTCCCCCAAATTTAAATAAGTTTACCGAAAGGTTCCATATTTTCCTATCTTATTTGAAAAATTAAAAAAGTCTTTCACGAAATTCAACATTCAACTTGTTGCCTCTAATTCTATGACATTGTTTAATCTTATGTGTAAAAAAATAGATCCAATTCCTTTTTCATCTTTTTCTGGGGTGTATGAAATTTCCTTTAAATTTACAGATGGGACCACCTCTTCCTATATTGGTATGACTAAACGTCGATTTTTCGAAAGATTGCAAGAACATAAAAACGATTTGAAGTTTCGTAAATTTTCTACAGCACTCTCAAGAAGCTACCATAAAGGACTCATTTCATTTGTAGACTTTGACCATGCTAAAGTTATTTCCAAGCAAGTTATTCCGCGCAATGCTATTATTCGTGAATCTTTAGAAATTCGTCTAAGAAACCATGAAGTGTGTAATGATAATGTTTCCTTTCACATCCCAGAAATATGGGTTTCAATTTTGAAAAGTCAATGAAAATTCCACTTTTTTCAGCATTTCTTTCTTCGTTTGCATCTTTGGTTAAAAGATGGCACCACTGAACTGTTTATTTGGGAGTAAGAGGTTTCCGTTAGAAAGTTTTGTATTTTGAATTGATTTCAAAATGTAGCATGTAAAGAGTTTGTTGTCGATTTATATTTTAGAAAATTTTTCTCCTGATGAAGGTTTTAAAGATTAAACCGAAACGTTGAGTTTTATGTTAAACTTGTGAATAAATTGTACGTTGGATAGCAACACCTATTTGTTTTCTATTTTAATTAAATTAAAACCATACTGTCACCTCCATGGCATGTCCTTCATTGTACGTTTTTACTTTAAAACATAACTGTGTAACGTAAGATGAGAAAAAAAAAGAATCATATAAATTACTATCTGACTCGCCCGGCGTTGTCCGAGCTCGTGATGAATGAACGTTAAATGGACCTCAAATTTGTATGATTTCATACCTTTAATTCCCTTTTACCAACATTTCTATTTTTAAATGAAAAAAATCGCAAGAAAAATATTGAATTGAAGGTATGTGCTATTTTTCTTATATACTTAAGATCAAATGAGCAAAAAAAAAAAAAAAAAAAAAAAAATATATATATATATTCAGAAATTTAAATATTTTATTACGACTATTGAAAACAGCATGAATTTTTCAAACTTCTTCGTTCATAGTTCATCGCGGCATTTTTTTTTTTTTTTTTTTTTTTTTTTTTTTTTTAATTAGAAGCGCAATTAGTTTCGACATTTACATATGTTTCTTCTTAAAAAAAAAAAAAAAAAAAAAAAAAAAAAAAAAACAGAAGAAACTAGTGAATTTAGACACCGGAAAGTTTAAACGGGGGTTGGCGTGAAAGCTCGGATATAATATTACAACGAGTATTACAGAAAAAAGTAGGAATTTTAGATTTTTTTTTTTTTTTTTTTTTTTTTTTTTTTTTTTTTTTTTTTTTTTACAGTCATATTCATTTTCAGCACACCGAGATTACTAAATTGTGAGTTTTTTATATCGATTATTCTTGAATAACGTAATTATTCATCCCAATACCTGCAGATTGTCTTCACGGTATAAAACGAACTCAACAAATTCTTTTTTAAGAATCTATATCATTTCTAAATAAAACGTTGAACCCGTATAAATAGAGATCTAAAAGCATTATGATTGAAAAAACAACATTCTCTTGAAAATATTCTTTATTAAAAAAATACTATATGAAAATTAAATACTAATATAAGTAGTAAAAAATAAAACATGCATATATAAGAATAATAAACAATTCTTTAAAAAACCTCACAGCAGGAATATAAAAACAAGTTACAGATTCATTTGTGTTTTCACGACAAAGCAATAAAATTAATGTTTTTTTTTTGTTTTTTTTTTTACTATAGAAACAGAAGGTAAGTGCATCATTCTAATTAAGAAACTGAAACTGAGCAATTTATTTGACATTACAAGCAAAATACTTAAATAACTATCGTTGAACACGTGGCATATGCTAAAACTGGTGGAGAAAAACATCATTAGCAGTCTGAAAAAATAAAACAAGATAAGAATCATACAACTTTAATTTTCCGACTTACTTATTTTAATTAAGAGAGTTAGCGTAATCAATTAATATACAAAAAAGCCACAGACAAGAAAAAGAAAATACATCTTCGTAATTTATTCTCAGAAAAGTCATTAATGGGAAAGTAACTGTGGTTGAAGAATTGATTTAACTGTTTTAATAATGAAAAACTACTTTCAGTAGCAAAACCTTTCTTTTAACATAAAATACAAGAAAATGAAATTGTGAGTAATAAATATAATTTTAATTTTTTGAAGAAAATTCCAACATGGTAAAAATAAGTATATTTATTTCAATACGTAATAAAACGTATGTACAGTCGTGAAATAAAAAAGTAAACACCCCCTACTAACACCTCAACAAATTATCGTAGAAGAAAGTTACTCGTACCAAACGTATGGAAATAAAGTCTACTTTTAAATGATGCATATAAAATTTGCTTAGGGGGCCATCTACATATTAAAACGAAACATACCTTTGTTTTTTTCAACAGCAGTACACAATTCTGCCAGCATAAATGAAATCTACAGTCTACACCCTTCAATTAGCCTAAAAGCAAATTTTTATGCAATTCGTACGGCAAGTTTCCGAGAAATTAATTATTTTAAAACGAGCGTATTTTATGGGCTGTATCCAAACTGAAGTTCGGTATTGGATTGTTAACCGAGAGCCCTCTTCTTGATCAAGGCACCTTAAACGATACTCAAGCGGTCATTGAAGCCAAATTTCAGGACAGAAATTTCAAAATATCTAGTCACTTCTATCATAGACGGCCCCTTAAATCATCATTTTGCCACTTTTTTAAGCATAATTTGAGAACTACTTGGAAGAAAATTGTAAAATTTTGGATTTCCATAAAGCAGGACTTAATAAATCTAAATCCATCAAAAAATTGTAGGATGCAATTCATATTCTTTTCGAATATCAGTTTCATAATTCATAATCTATACTCCTATTATAAAAAGGAAAAAATTGTTTATTTGTCGGAGGAACTAACGAACTCTGGAACTAACGAACCGATTCCAAAAGTAATGGTATCAAAATGATGGTGTTAGTCCAACTTAGAACATAGGCTGTATCTTATGTCGGTGCCACTACCCCGAAGGGGGTGTAGGAGCAAAAAACGTTCTAAAAATGCGATTTTAGCGTTACTAAAGGGCCTAGAAATATGAAATTTTGAATATTAATTACATATAAGATATAAATAATGTCTAAGAACAGTTCTTAAAAAATTTGAAAATTAAAAGGGGTGAAAATGCACAAAAAGCGTTCTAAGAAACGTTCTAAATGGTAGTTTCTACACAATCTCAGGTAATACCAAACCGATTTAAAAAAAATATTGGTGTCAAAATAATGGAGACAACGCTTGCTCCAAGATAGGCTATGTTTTATGTCGATGTCACTACCCCAGAGGGGTGCAGGAGCAAAAAACCTTCTAAAAATGCGATTTTAGCGTTACTGAAGGGCCTACAAATATGAAATTTTGAATATTAGTTATTTATAAGATATAAATTATGTCTAAAAACAGTTCTTAAACAATTCGAAATTTAAAGGAGGTGAAAATGCACAAAAAGCGTTCTAAAAACGTTCTAAATGGTAGTTTCTACACAATCTCAGGAAATACCAAATCGATCTAAAAAATATTGGTGTCAAAATGATGGTGACAACGTTTGCTCCAAGATAGGCTATGTTTTATGTCGGTGTCACTACCCCAAAGGGGGTGCAGGAGCAAAAAACGTTCTAAAAATGCGATTTACGTGTTACGGAAGGCCTAGAAATATGAAATTTGAAATATTAGCTACTTATTAGATATAAAGGATTTCTAAGAACAGTTCTTAAACAATTCGAAATTTGAAAGGGGTGAAAATGCGCGAAAATCGTTCTAAAAAACGTTCTAAATGGTGGTTTCTACACAATCTCAGGAAATACCAAACCGATTAAAAAAATAATGGTGTCAAAATAAGGGTGTCAAAATGACAGTGACAACGCTTGCTCCAAGATAGGCTATGTTTTATGTCGGTGCCACTACCCGAAAGGGGGTGCAGGAGCAAAAAACTTTCTAAAAATGCGATTTTTGCGTTACCGAAGGGCCTAGAAATATGAAATTTGAAATATTAGCTACTTACTAGATATAAAGGATTCCTAAGAACAGTTCTTAAACAATTCGAAATTTAAAAGGGGTGAAAATGCGGGAAAACGTTCTAAAAAACGTTCTAATGGTGGTTTCTACACAATCTCAGGAAATACCAAACCGATCTAAAAAATAATGACGTCAAAATAATTGTGACAACTCTTGCTCCAACATAGGCTATGTTTTATGTCGGTGCCACTACCCCAAAGGGGATGCAGGAGAAAAACGTTCTAAATTGCGGCTTTTGCGTTACGGAAGGGCCTGGAATCGTGAAATTTGGAATGGTAGTTAGTTATAAGATATCAATGATCTGTAAGGACATTTCCTAAAAAAAATCGAAATTTAACAGGGGGTCAAAATGCGCAAAAAGCGTTGTAGAAAACTTTCTAAATTGCGATTTCTATGCAATCTCTGGAAGTATTGAACCGATTTCAAATATAATGGTGTAAAAATGATGGTGACAGATCTTGCTCCAAGATAGGCTATATTTTATATCTGTTTCCACTACCCCAGAGGAGATGCAGGAGCAAAATGCGCGAAAAGCGTTCTAAAGCGTTCTAAATGCCGATTTGTCGGCAATATCTCAGGAAGAATGAATCTGATTTCAAACGTAATGGTAGGAAATTGATGCGGACTGCCCCTGCTCTAACATAGACGCTATTTTATGTCGGTATCACTATCACCAAGACGTTGCAGGAGCAAAAAAGCGTTTTAAATTTCGATTTTTGTGATCGGTAGGGGCTAGCAACTTAAAATTAGGCAAGGCACATATTTATTAGATATAAATGATCTTTAAGAACAGTTTCGAAAAAATTGGAAATTTAAAAAAGGGTGAAAATGCGCGAAAAGCGTCCTAAAAACGTTCTAAATTGCGATTTCTACTCAATCTAAGGAAATACCAAAGCTATTTCAAAAGAAATGGTCTCAAATCAATGGTGATAGTCCCTGCTGTAACATAGGTTATATTTTATGTTGCTATCACTGCCATCTGAGGGTTGCAAAAGCAAAACATGTTCTAATTTGCGTTTTTTTGCACAACTGAGGGGTCTAACTCTTTGAAGTATGGCATGGTATTTACTTACAAGATGCAACTGCTTTCTAAGAACAGTCGAAAGAAAATTACAAATTTAAAAAAATGAAGTGAGTGAAAAGCGTTATAAATTACAATTTTTAAGCAAACTTATAAATTACCAAACCGATTAAAAAAATAATGATGACAAATTTTGGTGATAGAACCTACTCGAACATAAGCTATATTTTATATTATACTATTCTGTTCCACTACCACCAGAGGATTGCAGGAGCTAAAATCTTTCTACATTGCGATTTCTGTGATACTGAAAAGCCTAGAAACTTTAAATATGACATGGTAGTTACTTATAAAATATAAATGCCCTCGAAGGACAGTCGAAAATAAATTCGAATTAAAAAGGGGTGAAGTGAAGGGGAGGTGCGAAAAGCATTCTAAAAAGTTCTAAATTACGATTCTATGCAATTTCTGGGAATATAAACCGGTTATAAAAGTAATCAATGCGAATCAATAGTAACAGTGTCTGATCCTACACAGGCTATATTTTATGCCGGTGATTCTACCACCTGGGGCTCACAGAAACAACAAACATTCTAAAAGAGGGCTTTAAAATCTTTTTAAATTACGTTTCTGTGGAATATTAGGAAATAACAAACCGATTTCAAAATTAATGTTGGCAAATTAATGGTGACAGTTCTGTTTCAACATAGCCCTTTATGTTGAGAGAGGTGGTAGGACTTGGAATTTGACATGATGGTTAATTTTAAGATGTAAGAAGATGGTTTCTAAAAAAATCAAAACTTCAAATGAATACTGAAATAAGCGTATTAATTGAGCATGAAAGTTTCAAAATATTTTCTAAATTATCATTTATTTATTTTTATTTCATTTTATTAATTTAAGTCTCATTTCAGCCTAATGCAGTGTAATAAGGATGTTTAATCAAACTGTGTTTTAAAAAGTAATTTTTGAACTATTCCTAAAAGTAATAAGTACCTTCTAATAAAATAAAATATTACCTTTTAATAAAATAAAAATTTAGTTAGTGCCTTTTAATAAAAATTAGACATATAAATATCACTTGGCATATTTTAAATATTACGCGAGCAAAGCCGCGGGGTTTGCTAGTTCATATTATAAAATTAAAAAAAAAAATTGCAAATTCATGTTTGGGTATATTAGTATTTTTGTTAGAAAAAAATTACACATTAGGAGCATAATTTCAAGAGATATAAAAAAAATATGCAAATGTAATTTAACATTAGAAGCACTCAATTTTTAATTTGTATAATTCAAAAACATACCATTCAAATGACTTGAAATTTCGTTTCTAGGCATAGTTTGAACCGAATATTTGAAATATCTCGTTCAATTTTGGTAGTGCCATTGAAAAAAATGAAGTTTGGATTCGTTTTAATATGTAGATGGCCCCATAAGCAAATTTTATGTACATCATTTAAAAGTAGACTTTATTTCCAATTGCCCGGTACTAGTAATATTCTTCTACGATAATTTGTTGAGGAGTTAGTATGGGTTGTTTACTTTTTTTCACCACGACTGTACGTGACAATAAAGCCAAATTATATTCCATTCTCTTATGATCACGTTTTAACTGTTTACATTGCCGATAAACAAAACGCAACGTAATAAACTAATTCAGGGGTTGTACTGAGTCAACTAAGGTAACTTAAAGGTCAATTAAGTAGGGTTGTTTACTTTTTTTTCCACGACTGTACATTATAATAATTAACCACCCGCTCAGATTCTAATGTTATTAAGTATATCTAGAAAGACAGAAAAATTGAAAGCTTGATTCAAGACCTTTAAGGCTTTTATGACATAAAAATAGATAGCGAAGGAATCATTTATTAACCATTTGGAAAAATGGTTATTGTCCTCGGTCAGGGTAGGAAATCAAAGACTTATCTGAAGCGTTTTATTAGTTGAATCCCGGATTTTATTCGTGTTCTGATTGGTCTATACAGTAGGGTGTATCGATTTTTAACTTTTTTTTTGTTTCCAAATTCCAAGTTGATAAAAAGTTGCTACTAGACACCACAACTTACCACAAAAAATTTTGGATTTTTAAAAAAAATGTTTAGGTCCCCCGCACAAGGCCTAAAGTTTAGAAATTTCACTTAAAAAGTAAATTTTTACAAAATTAAAAAAAAAAAACCTAAAACACTTTTTTTTTTTAAATTGCAAGTTAAAATTTCTCTAACAATAAGCATGAAAAACGATAGAAAATGTATTTCAAAAACTTAGCACAACATTTAGGTCTCCCGCACAAGACCTAAAGTTTGTTAATTTTGACGAAACTTTCGTAATTTTTAGTGTAAATGAACCATTTTTTTTTTTCGTTAAAAACACCAGACTTAAGTGTATTCTTGTTACAGGAAGCATAAAATGACACAATATATATATATATATATATATATATATATATATATATATATATATACATACTACATAAATAATATATAAATGTTGTATACCTTAAAAAAGATAGTTTAACGATGTAAATTGTTTGATAAAGTGTTGAAATAAACTCTGTCGTTATTTGTGATTACTATTGTTTATTACAAATGTATAAAATATTATAACGCGGAATAAAATGTAGTATATAAGTACAAAATGTTGCTGATGTATTTTCATAGAACATGAGCGCAGTTTTCTTGTTCCATTTCAAATTAACTGACTTGTTTTAAATATTCGTCCTTTCATCTTGTCTTCAAAACCTGAAACGAAAGTTATATACAGTATTTACGTAGGCCTACAGATTTTTACAAAATTATAGAAATGATCCCCAATGAATTTCATATATTATATGGAAGACAGTAAGATAAAGATGTTATTTAAAAACATTAAAAATCAAAGTAGTACAAAAAACACTTACTTACATTTTAATCCTTTACTGATTTTTTGTACTGGGTCTTGGTCTCGAACGTAGGTAGCTCTTTACGGTCTTCCAGTCTGGCACCAATGAAACCATCTCTTTCGATCATTCCACACACTCGCTTTGAAGCTTCTGTGACTTCTTTCACAATTCGTTCCACCGCTTGATTGTGAGAAGCAATTGTAAATTCAACCCTTCCACTTTTTCCCGTTTCCGCAATTAACTGTAACTCTTCTAGGGTCATATCGGTAACAAGAGGGGGTTCGGTTACTGAAGTGGTTTGCCAGTCAATCATATCTATATAGTCTTTAGTATTAAAATTGATATGAGGATGTTTAAATATCCTTACCCCTTTCTTTTCTGCTTGACGAGCTTTCTGGATTCTCTTATAAGCCAAGACTCTAATATGTTTTCGCTCATCAAACAACATAGCTATTAAAACATGCTCTGGGTGAGCCATGAATGCGTTTCTCTGTAACGTTGGATGGACGACTCTTCCGACTTTAGCTCGTCTTCCAAGTAATTGCTGAAATGAATCATTTAAAAAAAAATAATGGAACCCTGCGGGATTTTGGGATTGCATTTAATTGAGAACCATGATGGTATGTAGAATTTCATTATGAACTCTGCAAGCTTTCTCAGCTCAGGGGTCGGATAATCCATGGCTACATACAAACGAAGGATTCGAATTGCCAGGGTAAGCCACCTGGCGTGCGAGATGTTTCCGGGGTTTCGTCTGGCCAACTCTTCTGTACATGTACCTGTTGATATGGCTTTGGATATTTCGTACATATACTTTTGGTCTGTGCTCAACTCATTAAGATCAACTTCTGGTACATCGCTTTCAATTGCAACAAAATTGACAACATCCAGATTTTGGCAGCTTAGAAGTTGTTTACCAATAGGCCCGCTAAATGTGTTTGGTCCAGAAGTTGGCCCATCAAGAGCAACCATAATTTTTCTAAATGGTAATTCATTCAAAAGTAGTAGACACACAACTGCCTGCAATGGCTGTTGTATTTTATTTTCAAATAAGGTGATAACTCCATTTGAGGTGCCTGTGTTTGCTGCCGTACCATCACAACCAATAGCTTTTAGTTTTTTAAGATCGACAGTTTTTTCTTCACAATACTTTACAAGTGATGTAACTATTTCCTTTCCTGTTCCATTTATGGGAGTTACATGACCGAAATACTTGGATCCAGGTTCTTCAACAATAGATATGTATTCTTCCATTAAAGATTTTCGGACACTTTTACCAGCTATAATTTCATTTGTTATGGTTTCATCTTTACGGCCATCAAAGTAAATGGCCAACAGATCGGAGGTTCAAGTTGAGCTTACTTCTTTACGAGACTTAAGTCTTTCACGTGCTACTTTTGATTTGTCGATTACTGCTTCTTGGTTCTCCGAAGAAACGACATTTAAGTCTCGCAAAAGCGCAGTAGCTAACTGTGCTCCAGCTCTACTAGAAATGCCCCTGCGGTCACAAGCTCGTGAAAACAAAGACAAGCGTTGTGGCAGTTCTTGTTTTACTTCTACACTTGAAACACTTTTTTTACTTGTATCAAGTACATTTATTTCAGAATCACTATCTTGACATGATGTATGAGACATTGAATCATCTGTACTATCACCAGAATCAATGTTATCAACAGATTTTAAGTTTTCATCCTCAGTCTTTTTTTACAACTACCTGCATTAAAGCTTATGACCTATATTTTCTTTCTAATCCCTTTTTAAGCTTTTTAGTCTCGTTTTTGTCACACTCTGCAATTGACATCAATCTAGGACAACGTTGGTCGAGCAAAAACTCGTGTTCTAGTGCCGGGACTTTTTTGTCAATAGAGCAAATACAGTTGCTGAGGTCACATTTGCAAGTTCAAATATCAAACAATGCAGTTTCAGTTTTTGACTGAAAGCTAGTTACTGTATCTTTGTAGGAGTTAGGATACTTCCTTTTAGGCCCTGAACACTTTTTGATTTTCTCAAGCTGCTCATGCAGTTTTAAAACCATAAATATTGTGTTTTTGGTGCCACAAACAGGAATTGAAGCTCTTTTCCATATTTCCTCAAGTTTTAAAGCAACTCTTAACGCAATTACATTCATTGCAGGCTGATATATTCGCTCTTGTTTCATTTCAATGCGTACCCACTCAAAATACTTCAAAACATCCATCTTGGTTGGCAGAACATTAAACTCACTCACATCAATAGATTGCCCGATAACCGGCCTGTCGGTAGTTTGTCTAGTTAGATGCGGTTTTTTACTCATAATGAACAACAACACTCACTCAATTGATTCTTACAACAAGACTATCGAACTAAAACACAACCGTAATGCTCGCTCGCGGGCAGACGACTGTCGCGGTGATTCATAGGTGGCGCGTCACCGCGGCGCGACAGTCTGGCCTTCCCCCACCCCATCGCTTCAAGTTGACGCTTGACGTATTGCAATGTGATTTATTATTTCACTTATTTGAACAATTCCAATCAAGCCTAAGGAGGCTTTAGTTACATTTAATTTTTAAACCAGCAACAACCCAAATATCAAAACACTGAAAAATGTTCAAAAATTGGCTGACATTTACGACTTTTAGGCCTTGTGCGGGAGACTTAAATGTTGTGCTAAGTTTTTGAAATACATTTTCTATCGTTTTTTGTGCTTATTGTTAGTGGAATTTTAACTTGCAATTTAGAAAAAAAGTGTTTTAGGTTTTTTTTTAAATTTTTGTAAAAATTTACTTTTTAAGTAAAATTTCTAAACTTTAGGCCTTGTGCGGGAGACCTAAACAATTTTTTAAAAATCCCAAAATTTTTGTGGTAAGTTGTGGTGTCTAGTAGCAACTTTTTATCAACTTGGAATTTGGAAACAAAAAAAAAGTTAAAAATCGATACACCCTACTATACAGTATTCTGTATTTCCCCTTTAATTTCAATAGAGATGGATATTTCTGTTGCCACTATGACAAAAAATTAATAAAAACAACAAAAAACTACAAAAAAAAATTAATAACTCAGAAACAAATTGAGATACAGCTTTCAAACAAATTGCATTTAAAAGTACATTTTTTCTCTATACGACGGTGTAAAAAGTAATATTGTGGGATGTTTAGAAGTTTAAAAATGAAATTTCATTTAAAATTGTTCCAGGAATATTAATGTTCAATCCATGGCGTACATAATGTATGACCAGCTCCGAAGAAGTTAAAAAAATTACAGTACCGAAAATTGTAAAACTGAAATTTCTTTTAAAATCTGTTCATGTTGGGACCAGAAATGTTAATGTTTAATGCATGGCGCACGTAATGTATGATCAACTCCGTCTTAAATTTTAGTCTTTGAAAAAATCATTTTCCAAATAGTCGTTTTAATTTGTCAAATTGCTTTTTTTTTCTTTTTCTTGCAGACATACAATGTCGGCGTGTACACATAAAATGTCGGTAAAATGGGTACATTGCGGTCTATGAGTACAAAAGCATTAACATACATTTTATTCATATAATATTATTATAAAGACAATGAAAATATTTCATTTTTTTTTTATTCACTTTAACTTAAAAGTTGCGCAAGTATCATTATTAGTTTTTTGAAAATTCTGTTACGCTTGACTACCAAAATAACCACCAATTCGACCCGTAATAAAAAGATGGTCTATAACATAAATATTATTATACTAGGTGTCGTATGTAAAACTTGTATTTCTTTTAACACTGGAATTACCGAGGCGGGTCATCTGTGACCCAAGACGTGATTTTCCGCCGGTATCAGTGATGTTTTCCAAAGTAAAACTTTGAAACTTTTTGACTTTTCCTAAATACTTAGTATAATGCCTTAACACGAATATAGTTGAAATCAAATGAAAACTTTTTTTATCTACACGTCTGTATACCTTGAATTACCGTGCTGGGTCATCGCTGAACCAAACAAAATAATGGCTTTTTCTTTTATTTCAACAGGGTTTTTAACACTATATTTTCTAATAACAGAAGATTAATTTAAGAAGATATATTGTACTTGCTTTTTATAAAAAAAAAGGGGGGGGGGGATGGTCATGATCACACATCTGTCCTGCAACTGCAAGGCAAATGTTTGCGCTATTATCTTATTTCAAACTATTGTTAGAATATTGTAGAAAATGGTTATCCCTGTTATACCTTAGAAACTGAGTAAGAAGAATATGTTGCTTGTCATAAACCTCGCGGGAAAAAAAACAGTGGCACAATAGAAGTGAAAACTTCAACATTTACGTGTGTGTTTTTTTAATCGTCAAGAAATGTTTTATGCTTTGAATTGTGTAGCAGCACTAATGAAAGCATCTGGGGACACGGCAGTGCCCCTGCCAAGTCTTGAAAGCACAGCCGTAAGCATCTTTTTCTGAAAGCAACTCAGGGTACTTTTGACACCCCAATATCTTTGTGTTGGTGATTCCCAGAAACTTGAAACTTCGTAAATCTAAAGTAATGTGGAAATGGAACTAAATGCTGAAATTTCACGTTTCTATCTTTTTTAATTCAGAAGATATATGAACTTAAACTTTCGTCTTTTCGACACCGATTCACCGATCATCAAAACTCAGAGGTACGTCCTGTATCCCTAGAATTTTGAAATTTGGTATTGCTGGACAGATAGTTACACCTGTTTATTTTCTATTTAATTTACAACCAAAATTGTTAATTGATCCAAATCATCCAAGCAACCTCATAGCAAATTGGTATATAATTTTATATACCTTAGATAAATTCAAATAATATAAGTGATCGTAATTACCTAAATTCTAGTAGAAGAGCAACGCGAAGCATTAATAAAATTAAATTATAATTCGCGTCAAAATGTAATTATTAAATTTGAATAATTACGAATAAAATTAAGAGTTTGCGTTGTGAATTATTTAGACGAACTCTTCCACTTATGAATTAAACTAAAATTTAAGCTGTAAAAATAAATTGACACTCCTTAAACATTATCAATTAAATAATTACAGAAACTTTTTAAAACTTGATTAAATATTTTATTTACATTAAACACAACTATATACAAAAATAGAGCATATTATTTCAAAAAAAAGAAAGCAACACCTTTGTTTGCTTCTCATTATTTTAAGTATATTTAATCTTTAAAAAAAAGACAATATTTTCATTTACTCTAATTATTATATTTTTTTTCTTTTTGCTAAAAGAATAATTCTCTTTCATTTTTAAATTATCTTAATTTTATTTAATTATTGGTTTTGTCGGATCTCAGATTACTCTCTACCATAAAATATCAGAAAAGGATATTTATAATTTTTTATATGATTTTAAGTGGTAAAAGAAAAAGTTTAAAGAAGTACCTTTTTTTAATATACGGGATGGTGGCCTTTATTCATCAAATTCAGAGTTGTCGCGTTGCTTAGGATCATATTCATATGTCATCAGGAATTCGCTTCGTATCAGAGCGGCAACATTGGGATGGCAGGATGCATAGCTACGGACCTCAGTAGAACAATCCTCTTTATTTTAACATCAGGAAGACATCCTCAATTAGGCTTGCTTAGGCTCACTCCGATATGTACATCAGGAAGACATCCTCAATTAGGCTTGATTAGGCTCACTCCGATATGACCATCTCGCCTGGGCATTACTAGGGCTTTTTGGATTCATTGCACGGGCTTTCAGGAGAGCTCCTGCGTCCTCTACATCTTTTTTCAGACTCTCTTTTTTAAACCTTATTCTTCTTGCACACCAACTCCTGCAGTGGGTGGAACTATTTTTGTCTAGTCCACTGTTATTGGATGTGAGAAGATTTTGCATTATTCTTCGATAGGCCTATTAGCTAACAGTCTGCAAATGGCCCCTTACATATACTTTAATATTATTATCTGCCTTAAAGTTTGGGTGGTCTGAAAAGCCATAAATTTATCCCAACACTTTTATTGAGGCCATAAATTTATTCCAACGTTTTTATTATTTTACGATTTCTAATTATACACCACTTTCCATTGGCTTGTCATAAAACGACACCATGGCGTCTGGCTATTGTTGTTGTCTGAGATCCGAACTCTATTCAACATTATACATTCATTTTACAATACAACAATTTTTTAAAAATATATATTTAATATTTAAAATCAGCTTAATAATTTTTGTATGAACTTACACTCCTATTTTACTTAAATATGTAAACATTATAATTTTACACTCATAATTATATTTTATAAAAAATATTTATAAAAACAGAAATAACAAATTACGCAATTTTACTTTGATTTAACCAACATGGTGCGGGAACATATCATAGTTATATGTTGCCCAGCATCTCTCCCGGTCGTCAGAAAAAAACAATAAAAACTGATTGCTGGTTTTATTTTTTTTTTGTAAAGCATAAAAGAATGTACGTGTCCATATGACTGTGTATCTACACAGTTTTTGAACTAAGTCTGTAAAGTTCAATTATCAATGGTTCTGGTATATTTTATAAGAAGTTCTTCTATTTTTCATAACAGAAAGTTCAACACATGATAGCATAGTTGTCTGTTGACATTCACATTTATAGAAGACATCTGTACTTAAAATCTGACATCTTTCTCGAAGCCTTTTTTCTTTACCACACACATGTTTAATAATTTTGTAACTTTACAGTTTTAAGTGCCCAAAATACATTCAAAGCTATAATTTTGTATGAAACTAATATGCCGAAATAAACCTAATTACAAGAAAAATAATGGCATACACATTTGACATATTATTTCCTCACATATAACCTTATGACACAGTGTTTCATTTAAAACACATTTTATACTGAATAAAAGTAAATACAATGCTTGTCGTACGACATGTTATTTTTCACATAATTAATCTGATGTATTCAAATTATAATCAGAAAAATATTGTATACAAACTGGTTACATTATTTTATTTATTTATTTGTTACTTCTAACATGTATGATATGTCAAAATATACAAGCTATCTCATCTCCTTTAATATATTATTACGTAATGCTTTCCAACTTTACCCGATACGAGAAAAAAAAAAGAAGAAGGAGGAGAGAATAAAACCAGTTTTTTGACCGTCCCCGATCCTCCCGAAAAGTGGGGGTTGGTCAAGCTACTAATCACTTTCTGCGAGGTGATTTGTGCTGTGACAAAATTTTACGACTTCCCAAAGTATGTATTTAAAACCATTTCATGCTTGTAATTACCTTACTAATTAGTGTAATTTCTTGATATACTTTCTTCTTAACTAACTGTGCATGCCTGTATGTAATTTTAAACATAATCTATGCATAAACAGTGTATGTATTTGTATCATATCTAATGTAAACCTTCTGCTTTTTTTATTATTTTGTAGGGGAAAATGGCGATTCTAGCATTTGAATTCTCCTGCCTCATACTGCGACTGAAGCGAGCGTGGCTTTTTATGCTGTCAGGTTCAAATCTAAACCAAATTGCCTTTCAGGATTTAAAAAAAAATGCATATAATTTTCTTTAACTGATTACATTGTATATTTTTAGACATTTCTAACAAACACAAATTTTGATTCATGATATTGTTTACTATTAAAATGTAAACAACACGGAAATATGACTTCTACAGCCTCTCAAAATGCAAAATATGCATTACGCTGACCTTAAAAATGCACCTTCATTTAATACTATTAAATAGTGTTGTCAGAAAATGCCATTGACGAAGAAGAGAACAATTTTTGTGTCTTTAATTATTATTTATTTAGCCAACAATTCTATCTTAAAAGATTGTTAAATTTTCATATTTATTTATTTTTTACTGAATGAAATAAAAATATATTTATTCAAAATTTTATTTATCATTAACATTCCGTATGTGAATTCTAATGTCTAAACTTTAATGATATGTTTTAAAAAAAATAAAAGATAATAAATTATTATTATTAATCCAACATTAATAATTATTATTTAATTATAAAAAAAAATGTTATTAATACACTTGTATAATTTTAAAAATACAAAAGCAAATGATAATTACTACGTAAAATCGTATGTAGTAACCCATGAGTACTCGGCCGAACCAAAGAATTTCTGCCAGCAGAAAAGAATCTTTGTATACTCATAAATATCTACACCCAATTGTTACAGATTAAGTTTTTTAAAAATAATTACTGTATGTACTATAAAAAAAATAAGTAAATAAACTTATTAAGCCATACTACCTATTTTAATAAAAATAAGGCCAATATATATAAATTTATTTATTTATTTATTTTGTTTCCTTATGTTAAATTGGCCAAATTATATATAAAAAAAAATTTATGAACTCACACACTCAAATTTATCAATACTATGTATATTTATATGTGTTAAATTTAGAATTGCATTTAATTCTAAGGGAAAGTAAAGAGAAAAAAAAAATGCTTAAATTCCAAAATAACATAAATTTATAAAATATTTTATTTAAAAAAAAAAATCTAATTTCTAGCTGATTTCAGCAAGATGTCATTTAATATTTATACTAAATAATTTTGCTAATACATTTTATTAATTATTAAATTTGCATATTTTTATATATACAATAAAAATATAATAGTCTTACATAAAATTTTACACTACAACAATGTTATTAATTAATTTAACTTGGATTTAAGCCCACTTTAATTCTAATTGAATACCGATAATAAAAGTAAATTAGCTTATCAAGTTAAATATAATATAAACTATGTTTGTCTAATGTTAATTTTGCTGAAAATTCCATAACTTTTAACTGTAAATGCTAATCGCTATACCTTTTGTTATTTATTTTGAAAACAACACGAACATATATTTTTATTTATTTTTTTTTTGAATTAAATCTAGGAACTATACACTGAGCTAGACACTCCATAAATGTGCAAAACCTAAAAATCAAAAGTTTTCCTAAATAAAACTCAAAATGCTGCTTTTTACAATATAATATTACTAATTTTATTGTTTCTGAGCATAACATCTAGTAATTATACTATACTTAATTTTTTCTTCGATTCCTTTTTCAGCCAAGAATCCTGAAGTTTATGACCAAGTGATGACCTTGATTTACCTTGATTTACCTGTGAATAAATTTCTACAAATATTTTGTTGGGGTTGGTGCATACCCAGCCGTAGGCCAAAATTGCACCCTATACAGAAAGCCTTTGGTGAGAAAATTTTAATTTTTCTTCAATTATTTATTTGTGTATTTTTTTTTATTATAATTTTGTGTGCAATCATATTGAAATAACTTGCCTTGTCCATTGTTATACATATATATGTTTTTTAAAAACCAATGTGCTACACCAAAATCCTTTTTTTTTATTTTTTTATAACACTTTTGTTCATAAAACTTATCCCTGCTGTCTAAATTCTAGACTTTAGCATATAAGTTGTAATTGAACTACCGGAATAAATCTTAGCGCTTTTTGTATATTTTATTATATTTAGGCTTATAGCTGACCGCTATCCTAATATAGAGTGCACTAATAATTTATTCCTTGTCAACCATCTATATATATAAAAGAAAGTCTGGATTTTGTATTAATCAACGCGCAGCCCAAACTACTGACCCTAAAGTCCTGAAATTTGGGGTAAAAATTCTTCTTATGACATAGAGTGCCGCTAAGAAAGGATTTTCTAAAATTCCACCCCTAAGGGGGATAAAAAATCGAACGAACTTTTAAAAAATTCCTTAAAAATCTGATTTTATAGCTATTTTTCAACTGATAACATATTTTAATGTATTTTTGTATGCTGAATCGAATGGTACTAACTAAATTCTTTTAAGCACAACAGTTCGCGAGATATTTCATATATTTCTAATTTGGAGATGTCTTTGGCGCCAAAACCTCGAAATACCTAACATTATAAGTGATAATTCATTCATATTTATTCATCTTATACATCCGTTACTCTAGCAACGGAAGAAATTCAAATTAAATCTTTTTGTTAAAACTTTTGGTTAAAGAATTGGACCGGCTATATGAGTTTGAAAAAAAAATAAATAAATACAAACGCCTTGAAAAAAAGAAAAAATATATATTGAATTTATTTAAAATACAGGGAAGCGATCAACTTAGAAATTAACATTGTAAAACGAAAATATTTAAAAATGAAAGCAATGTTTGTACCACTTTAAAAAGTTTTGTGGTACTTACATCCGGGCCATGTCAGATACAACTGCGCCAAGCATGGCAATTACATTAATTATAGCAACCCTTATTTTTTGTCCATTTGATAGTTTATTTAGTATAGTTTTAAATTAATTTTATTATTATAATTTTTATTTATTATAGTTTATAGTATGCAGTTTTATGTTATATATTTTATTTATTTATTTACTTAAAACAATTTGCCATTTTTAACAAGGTAATGTATTTAAGAATGTTAAATTATTTTTTTGAACGTGCAAACGATAAACAAGATTGGCAATTGTCAACCATTTTTGGCGATATATCTCATGGTTCGAATAATGCGTATTACTTTTTTTAATTGGAATTGAAATAATACATCGCGATTTATCACTTGCTCCTGGATAAGAAGAAAAAATGGGTACTTTTATGTCAGCCGTATCCGTATGTAAATATCGCCATAGCATTTTTAAAATTGCCAATAGCAGTAGTTACATTTCGCGTATGTAAATTAAAAACAATTCTTTGTTTTAAGTTATGGCATTATTTCCTATTGTTTTACTTTTCATCTTTTTCAATGACATTAGTGTAAAGTATGTATTATAAATGAAATGAGTGAAATGTTTTTATTTTGAATGAAAATAAGAAAATAAGAATAAGATATGGAAACAGTCTTTGTTGATTTATTACTTGCGCCCGGCTAACATAAAAGTATCACAAAAGCCATATATTCACCTTTCTTTGGGTAGTTGTTCATGGAATTTCTGGTTAATCTTCCGTAATTGGATACTTCTTCAATCGGTGTATTAATTACAATGTTGAAAGCATCGTTTATGTATGAAGCGAAAACTTCATGATGAATTCTATTACAGAAAATCATATCATCATCATCTACTACATATTTAAAACGGAAATTTGCATTTTATTCCTATTCTTTATAATATTTTGATAGGATATGCCACTATTAGTTAGGTAATGTTTTTGGAACGGTTTTATGTATACACACAGTCTTCTACGTTGCTTAGTTTTAGTTATAGAGCTAATTGGAAAACTATACAGAATGGTGAACGCAATTATGAAACAGTGGCGTAGCTACATATTCACCCCCCTGGAGCAAGTAAAGTTTGTGCGCCCTCTTTTCACTCGAAAAAGTTCTGCGCATTTTTGTTTTAAAGTTTAAAATTTATATACTCTTCTTAATTTGATTTAAAACTTTACTTTTATTTGAAAGTCGAACTATTTTAACACCGTATTAAATACAAATATTTAAAAATAAATAATGAATAATGAAATGAATTATAATTCTTTAAGTAAGGAGTATCAACCAATATTTTCTGCGAATTGGGTTGAATTTTAGTTTTAAAATGCTCCAATGGACCAGTACAGTCTGCTGCCTTTAACACGTTGAGTGCCATGATGACTGACACTGAAGCGCTGAAAATTTACAATTGTTAAAGTAATTTTTAAGAAAGTATAATCCTGTAATAAATAAAAGGTAAGTAAATTTTAAATATTTGTTCAGTAATTATTTAAAACAATGTATATTTTTTCAGTTTTGTATCATATTTTAGACGTCAGCCATCGGTGAATGATGCGTTTTAAACGGAAAGTTCGCTGTCAGCCACCGGTGGCTGACGTGGCGCTTAACGTGTTCAGGTTCTTCATCAGTCAGGCTGGAAATTCTCCTCTCTAATGCTAAACGTATAAAATTGGAATGCATCCGTATTTTTCAAATTTCTCCTCGGAAAATTCAAATTTTTGCCTTCTGTTTCCTGTATGCTCTTCTTGAAGGTTTCTTTCTTTTTTATTGGGCAAAATATTTTTAAAATGCATTCTTAATCTTATTTACAGTATTAAAATCTTATTTACAACTCGCCTGCTTCACTTAGATTTTAGCACTTAAAATATAAAATTAACAATTTATTTTTTTAACTTAGAAACATTTTGGCAAATAAAAAAGAACAAAATCCTTCAAGAAGAGCACGCAGAAAACAGAGGGTAAAAACTTTAAATTTAGAGGAGAAATTTGAAAAATACGGATGCATTTCAAACCCTTAGGTTTAGCAATAGGGAGGGGAATTCGCGTCCTATGTGATAACAAGCCTTATTATCTGTTTTCTCTTTTTAAGGGTTTCGAAGCATTGTAGAATACTAATAAAAAAGCACACAACTGTCAAGACTTTATTTATTTAATTTTTTACTTTTAGCATGGACGAAACACATTTTTCCGTTTATAGTGCCAGAAAACACTAAAATTCCATAAAATCTAAAGTATAATAACTCGGAAAGTTTTGGTCGTACCAAAAATAAATTTTTATTATTTTACCTGTTAACGTACGAAGAAGATTTTTCTAAGTATAACATAAAGAACCCAGAGACCGAATAAAAGTATAAACCTCGCAACTTTTAAAAAATAACTATTTTGACATACATTGCTTTTAAAAGGATGAAGAACTGCTTTGAAACATTTTTACTATATTTCTACAGCTAATGGTTTAGAAAAGTAGCCAATGGATAAAGATAAAGTTGGTACCGGGGTTCTCACTGGTTTTTGACTAATCTGAGCAATTTGGCTAATAGCTAAAGAAAAACTAGCCAAATTCAAATAATGGTAATAATAGATTCGTCGTGAAACACTAAGGATATCAAAACACCAATAATGAGTTACATAGAAAAAGTTTTATCGTACAATAACATCATTGAGAGTGTCGCTGAAAGAAATGAAAACCGCAGTTTGGCGATATCAATCTTTAGTTTTATCACCAAATGAAACATTTTGGCGCAGTGGTGATCGGCAGCGAGAACCCTGAATGACACCCTCATATGTTACTCAAAATTGCAGTTTTTGCTTTCCATACACATACAGTGTAAAGAAGGAAATAGGAAAGCATTGAAATCACAATAAGAATAAATGAAAATAATGAAAATAATGGTACCTTTTTACATTTTCAAATACCCTGAATCTGTTCTCACAATTTTTACAATGATTCAATACGCATGTGTGTATTGATGCGTGTATGTTAAAATTTCCTCACGTTTTCAGATTCTCAGAGCACGATTTGGTGATTTGGGGTGCTTTTGATGATGTCGGCATGTAATGTTATAAATCTGTAGCAAGACTCGTATTAATTTTCGAAGAAATCGGCCGACGGATTTGGTATCTAAACTATTTTTCAACCATTCTGTGATGATAATTGGTGAACCTTTTCTCTTACATCTCAATTATTTTTTTTTTGTTGTTTGCTCACGTTCGTCTTATATCTGTACAACAACGTTTCACCAAGCAGACAGTGGCGGTTCGGCAAGAGGTTCACAATCACTTTACTACCAGAAATTTCATAAAAAAATTCTCTTTGTTTAATCGTAGAAAATAACACCATTAAAACAGATCAAATCTTATATGCCAATATTCTGATGTAAAAGTGATTGTGAAACCCCGATGAACCGCTACTGCACGCCGGATCGGACTCAGTCACCGTGAAATACGCAGACCTTAGATTTTTGGAGTGCGCAACATTTTAGAAACTCATTATTTTACCACCTTGTTAGTGAAATCAATAATATCCATTACCATTCCAGTTTTTCGTTCTGGGGATGCTTTCAATTTACGAACTGGATCCTAAATTGAAACTGCCCTTAGAATAAAAAAGGAAAAGAAACAGTATAAATATAACCGTTTAGATATCGACCTAGGGATGAGATTTCCGCTTTTTTGCACACCAGTATTTTGTTAGAGAAAAGGTTATATTATTTAATCGGGACATTTTTGAGATTTAACAGAGCACTATTTTCTTTAAGAATATACTGGCGCGAAAAAAGCGGAAATCTCATCTCTGCATCGACCTCATATATTCTATTTAAAAAAATCCTTTAAAAATATTGAAATGTAGATGAAAAATTTATAAAGAACTTTGTGAATGGTTTAACATTAGGTTGCGAGTGACTACAGCAGGATTCTAAGTATACAGAATTTTAGAACTAAATAAGAATGTTACGATTAATTAAACCTATTCTAAACTTTTTTTTTTGGGGGGGGGGGGGGGGGGGGCGGGAAGATAAGAAATCGTAAGGCTGCTAGAAATATTAAGAAACGTGTGAATATTATTTAGCCTGATTACGGCCTAAGCAAACTCACATTGCCATTTTCGAAAAATATGTTTTGCCTTATTTCATCCTAAAATTCTGCGATTAAATAAGTTTAAATGCGGAAAATTATCTTTCGAAAAAAAAAAAAAAAAAAAAAAAAAAAAAAAACCAAGTGGTGTAAATTTGCATAGGCGATGATCAGGTCCTAATAAACAGCGGATTTAATACTTCACTTTTTCTGTTATTTTTCTTAAAATGCTTATCAATTCTGCATTTGAGATTTGCCCTATTTTCAAAATCTCAAAAACAATATGCAAGAAATTTAATTAGCCTCTTCCTCCTTACCCCCCCCTCTAAATTTTGTCTCCGTGGAATCTTATTATTGTTTTGTGATCTTGCATTGATGCATGTTTAATTTCCACAAAGCAAATTTTCGCTTTGTTGGTTTTCATTTCAATTTGTAAAACCATTGTTTTTTTGTATTTTAAAGTAACTATAAATAGCTAAGGCATTGTTGTTACATAGCAAATATCGGTCTCTCAGCGGTGACTTCTTTGGCTACCATTATCTCCTTCTCCATACAGTAATCATCATGATAAATTTCTAACATATTTTCAATAGAAGTGTACCCGGAAGATTATTGTTTGGAAATAAAGTGACCGATGAAACAGCCCTGTAAAAATTCTGAAAGATACTTTGAATCCTTTGAAGTATTGATTACTTTAAAATTTGAAAATCTTCAACTGTCCTCTAAGATAAAGTTACAGAACAAAAATCAGGCATGCTGAAATGGTGTTGGAGAAGTTACTTGAAGCCACAATGGTAGAAATTAAAATTAAAACTTCGCGAATAAAAGTAATTTCTTTTAACCGTGTATAACAACATGTGTTAACCCTTTATGTACTGAATTATGAATTCATGAAAATTTTATCTTCTAAAGCATTTTTCGTAAATTATATAAACTACATTAGAAGATTTACGTCATCATTGAATAAATTTTAGAAGGAATTTAGAAGATATTTTTTTAATTAAATTTGAATTTATAAGGATTTTGTGCAAAATTTATAACCCCACTCAAATCTTTTATTTTAAATATTTTTCTTAGTATTTTGTAGAACTAGGAAATGTACAAATATAATGTTCTTACAATAGAAATATTTCCGAATTGAAAATCTCCCCCCCCCCTCCCCCAGTGCCAAGAAAGTTGAAAAGATTCAAAGGCAAAAGAAATCATCCTTTTAAAAATATTTTTGTTTTGTGCAACCAATAATGCTTTTGGAACAAGATAAAGTAATGTATCTATAACTCAGTCTAAACTATATTACAACTAATCGATGTATTAAATGAATTTTATAACAATTATTTTAAGGGGTACTTATAAGTACCGTTAGTAGATAAAGGGTTAAATCGAAATAGTTGAGGTTAAACACAAGGAAAAAACTATCATAGGAATATGCTGATTGTAACAAGATTCATCTATAATATCTGATTAATAATGAAAAAAATGTAAAGATTTTTACAAATCTTTATTTCGCTCCATCTAATTTTGCGCCCTTAGGATTCGTGCGCCTGGAGCAGTTCGCTCCAACTGCTCCACGGTAGCTACGCCACTGTTATGAAAGATACATCTACTGTAACTATATAAAATGCAAATTTGTTTTTCTTTCCACCCGTTTATAGTTTGAGTTTTGCTGGATGTATTTTGATGGGACTTACACTGTTTGTTAGATTATTTTTTGTGGATGGTTGGTACTTCTTTCATGGATGGTACTTCTCTGTAGCGAAGTTTTCTTCTGGGTTATTGTTTTTCTGAAGCACAAACTTGGCAACAAATCAGATTGCAGAAAATTAGATTACAAGAGAAAGTTCCAAAATTAGGTGAACCCAAATATGAAAGATTACCTTTTATTTAAAGTTCTACTGGACGTATTTTGATTGGAGTTGCACAGATAGTTAATATTAGGTATTGTTGTAATATTTGAAATGTCATTCTACATTTTTAGTTACGGAACTATGAGGAAAGTTCTCAGTGGTGTAGTTGAAAAAAAAGTAGTTCAATCTACAGGCATGGTATATATTAGAGAGTATATATGTTATAGCTATGGAGTGCAGAGTTTCTAAAAAACACCAGAAGGTCTACGGCGTATAGTCTATGCTACATTCCTAAAAATTCTACAATCACGTTAACTTGATTATGAAAGATATATTTAACTATCAACTTCAAATATAAAATAAAACGGCAATTTCGGTCCGACCGCTTATAACTTGAGTACTTTTCAATGGATTTTGAGTATATTTGCATTGTTAGATAAATTTTCAAGAAAGTGTTTCATATATAACACATATTATTCTACGTTGCTCAGTTATAGAATTATGTGCGAAAGTTCTTTAATCAGTGAACTCTATTTTGAAATATTAGCCTTTTTAAAAGGTTCTACTGAGTTAATTAGCACTGTTGTTAGATATTTTTTCAGGAAAGATTTTAGTATATAACACATATTGTTCTACATTGCTTTGCTATAGAATTATAGCTGAATTCTGTATTATCTGGTGAAGGCGTCTACTACTACATGTAAAGCGTTACTATTTCATTCCGATTGATTATAACTCAGATTCTACTGAACATAATTTTGCAGAACTTACACTATTAGATAGTAAATTTGGTTTATAAATAGTTTAATCAAAAAACCATCGTTCCAAGTTGCTTAGTAATAGTTACAGGAGTTCTAAAATTAGGTGAACTCGATTAGGAAAGATTCCAAGTTTTACTGAATGGATTTTAATGACAGTTGACCAGTTAGTTAGATAATATTTCAGCGATTTTTTCAATATTTATCATATCTTTCAAAACTGTTTAGTTTCGAAGCTATGCAGAAAAAGTTCTCTGTGGTATAGTAAAGAAAATTGGAGGATAATATACGCTACAGACAAAGGATGTATACTAGAATGCTATAGTTATGGAAGTTGTGCAGAGTTTCTTTAAAAATCCAGAAATGATGCGATGTATACCTACCACTACATCCCTGAGAGTTCTATATAATCAGGTTAACGCGATTATGATAGCTATATTTAACTATCCCATTGTATGTAAAATGCAAAAAGAAATTTCATTCCGGCCGCTTTTAAATTTACTTCTACTGACTTTATTTTGATGGGGCTTACATTGTTAGTTAGATAATTTACAGAAAAGATGTTGGTATAAAATATAATATTCTACGTTGCTTAATTAAATAATTATGGGTAAAGATCTAAATCAGATGAACCCGATTTCGAAAGATTGGCTTTTTTTAAGGTTCCGCTGAATGAATTTTCACGGGATTTAAACTGCTAATTAGATTATTTTTATGAAATGTTTCGGTACATTTTCCAGTTTAAAAGATCCTGCTAAGTGGATTTCGATGAAACTTGCTCGGTTAGTTAATTTTTCAGTGAATGTTTTAGTATAAAGCACATATCATTCGCTTGGTGTTGCTTGGTCATCAGGTTGCTTGATTATAGAATTAAGGCTGAATGTTTTAGAAGCAGGCGAACCAAATTATGAACGATTAGCCTTTTTCAGCATGTTCAATTAACAGATTCTGATGAGATTTGCATTGATAATTTTTCATGAACCCTTTTAAGTATAGTACATGTTGTTCTACCGTTCTTCATCGAATACTACACTAAATGATCAACGGAAAAAGTTGACCCTTAACAGCCTAAATTTTGTATGGCTCAAAAGATATAATAGCGTAATAACGTTCATATTGTTTTCACCAATTAGATTGGACATTCCAGGTAAATGTCCATATTGCTTTAAAACGCATGATGAAATTCACAGATATATTTCGTTTGATTCAAGGTTTCTTTAGAAAAACTGACCAGCGTAGCGGGCGTTAGGCTGCTAGTATATTTATATAAGAAAAAAATATATATATGAGTATGCTATAAAGCTGTTCTAACTACCCTGAACCTATAGCTTACACCTACTCATTTTAAAGAGTAATTCTGAAATTCTGTCATCTAAATTGTAAGGCTATTAGCAAAGGCTACCCTTATAGAAGACAGAAAAATTCTCTTTTGAAAATTACTCCAACATTATTCACTATTAAATTAATTAAGTTTTAATGTTATTTGGCTTTGTTAAGATTTTATATTTTCTAATTCATATTCGAAAAGAAAAATAAATATAACTTTTGCCTGGAGATAAATATTTCACTGCTCCAGTGAAGTTTTGTGAAGCACATTACATAATTTTATAAGTATGTTTTCGGGTGCGCCCTGCACATTTGCTCAATATTGTAACCCTGAGACAAATTGGCGTTCCCATGTTCCTATCATTTCTTATTATTATTTTGAATTTTAAAAAGGCAAGTTATTAATTTTGTTTCAATTTTTTTTTTTCCTAAAAGAGAAAAATTTATTTTTAAATTTTTAAAATTTTTAAATTTTGAAAGTCGATTAATTATGTATTTTGATTTATTTTTAATACCAATTCATATCCCTTACTTGTCCCTTTGATCATCAGTTTTACCCTTTTTATTATACTTTTTTGGATACTTTTGAGCATTCTCTTTTAAATTCTCATTTTTATCCTCATTTGGATAATAAGTGGCATGACTCTGAGGTTGACTATTCCTATATGGCACATGCTGAGGGACGTAATTTGGTGGGGGTGGGGGATATGGAGAATATCCATAGTAACCACCTGTGGGGCATAAGATTGAAAATGCCATTGCTGGTTTGGGTTAACAAATCTAGGATTAAAATTCGCTCTCGGTTGATACTGTCCATTATAAGAGTACCTTTTATTAAAATGCCGACCTGCGAAATCTCTGCTACCCTTATATGTATTTTTATTATCATTTTTGTACCAGCACGTTTCTAAAGTATGCGAATTTTTTTTTACATAATTCGCACCATCTGCTTGCTGCAGTATCTTTTGTTTTAACTTTCAAATTGTTTATTTCGGAAGTCAAAATTTTAATTTGCTCCGCGCTTTCCATATTTAATTTTAACAATTTGTCCAAATTTTCCTCAGTGGAGGTTTTTGTAATCGAATTAATTTCCTTTGATGCAACTTGATTGTATGCATCTTCCATTTGTTTCGCAAATTTACAAGCGTCGTTGAAATTTTTCGGCGCCATTCTTCGAATGTCCAAACTTAAATCTGCCCTAACTGATTCTAAAAATCTTGTGAATTTTATCATTTCAAATAAACTACCATTACCGTTGTCAATATTTTGGCCACTTTTATCTAGGTAAAGTTTTGCAGCCGCATTGAATTCACTGATAAAATCAGCGATAGCCTGCGCAGGTTTTTGCCTAAGAGAAAAAAAATTGCTTTGAGCCGCAGAAAAACTTGTTTTAGTAGAAAAAGTATCGATTAATTTTTCTTTAAATTTACCATAGTCTTTTTCTGTATTAAGATTTTCTTCATTAGCTAATTTATCTCTAGCACTACCGACTAATTTAGTTTTTAAGAGCGCAAGTTTCGAAACATTCTCTAATTCCGTTTGTTTAATTAGATTATCGAATTCGTTCACAAAAAATTTAATATTAGACTCTTTCTTTCCATCAAAGACGGGGATACAATTCAACAGCGTATCAACACTAGGTTGAGTCATTGTATTCTTTTTAGTTTTTTGTAGCGAATAATTTAGAGAAATAATTTTATTTTTCTGTCCTCTGGTTTTAACTCCAGAGGTATTTAAATCTACACTTCTCCTTTTAAATTTTCGCTTATTGTTGGGCATAACCTTTTAACAGAATATTTCTGTTTATCATACTTTTTTCTCTATATTACCACATATGTATGAAAATATTATAAATTGCATAAATACATAAAAACAACAGCACTAAAATTTAAAAAAAATTCTTAGGAGATGAAGTTGTTTTGTAGATTATTCTTTTACACACATAAATACCCCTAAAATATTTATAATACACGTATATATAAAAAACAACATAATTTCATTTAACAAAAAAATATCTGTCTTTTTCTACAGAAAAAAACAATCTTATTTTATTTTTTTTTATATGTAAATAATGTACTACTACTTCGTAGTACGACTCATAAATTTTCTTTTGTATCAAGGTGATACAATTTCAAAAATCATGATCTATTGACATTTCAATCATTTTTATACCAGACATATTATCAAATTTTACTTACTATTCTTATTCTTATTATTATTTATACAGTATATAAAAAAATTATTTTTTACAAATGTGTCATCTGTGATGTGAATGCCATTATTTCTCAATGGTAACTGAGATCCAACCAAAAGAGAAAAGAGAGAAAAAAAAAATTGTAATTCCTAAATTTACCTATTATAAATCCCAGAATTATTTTTTTCATTTCCTTTTTTTTTTTTTTTTTTTTTTTTTTTTTTTTTTTTTCTAACATATATTATTTATTTTATTTATATAAAATTATTATATGTGGGTCATTATTGTCACAATAATAAAATTAATTTTAATAAAATTTTAATCAATTAAACTTACATACCTACAATATCTTTAAAATTGTGACATTAAAATAATACTTAAATTTATTTTCCTTTATTATTATTATTATTATTATTTCTAATGACCTCAGATGAACGTTCCTGAGTCATAGCACCATTTTACTATGAAGGAGGGGATGCTGGACAGATAGTTACACCTGTTTATTTTCTATTTAATTTACATCCAAAATTGTTAATTGGTCCAAATCATCCAAGCAACCTCATAGCAAATTGGTATATAATTTTATATACCTTAGATAAATTCAAATAATATAAGTGATCGTAATTACCTAAATTCTAGTAGAAGAGCAACGCGAAGCATTAATAAAATTAAATTATAATTCGCGTCAAAATGTAATTATTAAATTTGAATAATTACGAATAAAATTAAGAGTTTGGGTTGTGAATTATTTAGACGAACTCTTCCACTTATGAATTAAACTAAAATTTAAGCTGTAAAAATAAATTGACACTCCTTAAACATTATCAATTAAATAATTACAGAAACTTTTTAAAACTTGATTAAATATTTTATTTACATTGAACACAACTATATACAAAAATAGATCATATTATTTCAAAAAAAAGAAAGCAACACCTTTGTTTGCTTCTCATTATTTTAAGTATATTTAATCTTAAAAAAAAAGACAATATTTTCATTTACTCTAATTATTATATTTTTTTTCTTTTTGCTAAAAGAATAATTCTCTTTCATTTTTAAATTACCTTAATTTTATTTAATTATTGGTTTTGTCGGATCTCAGATTACTCTCTACAATAAAATATCAGAAAAGATATTTATAATTTTTTATATGATTTTAAGTGGTAAAAGAAAAAGTTTAAAGAAGTACCTTTTTTTAATATACGGGATGGTGGCCTTTATTCATCAAATTCAGAGTTGTCGCGTTGCTTAGGATCATATTCATATGTCATCAGGAATTCGCTTCGTATCAGAGCGGCAACATCGGGATGGCAGGATGCATAGCTACGGACCTCTGTAGAACAATCCTCTTTATTTTAACATCAGGAAGACATCCTCAATTAGGCTTGCTTAGGCTCACTCCGATATGTACATCAGGAAGACATCCTCAATTAGGCTTGATTAGGCTCACTCCGATATGACCATCTCGCCTGGGCATTACTAGGGCTTTTTGGATTCATTGCACGGGCTTTCAGGAGAGCTCCTGCGTCCTCTACATCTTTTTTCAGACTCTCTTTTTTAAACCTTATTCTTCTTGCACACCAACTCCTGCAGTGGGTGGAACTATTTTTGTCTAGTCCACTGTTATTGGATGTGAGAAGATTTTGCATTATTCTTCGATAGGCCTATTAGCTAACAGTCTGCAAATGGCCCCTTACATATACTTTAATATTATTATCTGCCTTAAAGTTTGGGTGGTCTGAAAAGCCATAAATTTATCCCAACACTTTTATTGAGGCCATAAATTTATTCCAACGTTTTTATTATTTTACGATTTCTAATTATACACCACTTTCCATTGGCTTGTCATAAAACGACACCATGGCGTCTGGCTATTGTTGTTGTCTGAGATCCGAACTCTATTCAACATTATACATTCATTTTACAATACAACAATTTTTTAAAAATATATATTTAATATTTAAAATCAACTTAATAATTTTTGTATGAACTTACACTCCTATTTTACTTAAATATGTAAACATTATAATTTTACACTCATAATTATATTTTATAAAAAATATGTATACAAACAGAAATAACAAATTACGCAATTTTACTTTGATTTAACCAACATGGTGCGGGAACGTATCATAGTTATATGTTGCCCAGCAGGTATGAAGGTAGTGTTTGGGATACAATGAAAGGGAAAATTTAAAAAATCCGGAAAATTTGGATAAAAAGTCGAAAAATCAAAAAACCGAGAATTTGGCAGAGATGTGATATACGAACCAGGTTTGGCGCGATTTTTTAACGTCAATTTGGCGAAAGCCCGTTTTCCAATATCAGTTACAATATATATATTTAAATTATTTTCTATTGTTTTAAAAAGTAAACAACAATAAATAAACGGTAATTTCATTAATGACTATAGAACAAAACAATTGTACAATTTAAAAAAATAAAATAAAAGTAAATGAACAATTTATTAATAAATAAGCAACAGTAGCCGGGTTACCTTGTAAAATAAAGTAAAGCCATTTTGCTGTCAATTAGGTACCCAAGTGCGTATCTGACATCTGTGCCCCATATTTTATCTTCCGTAATCGAAATTCCCGCCAACACTGTTGGTCATTGACCAGACCATCAACACGATAAAATACAGCGTTATCGGTTTTTATTTACACGAAATAGCTAGGTCACGAATACGGTATAATTCATTTTAACTGACGAAAAACAAAATAATAATTTGTTTTAGCAATACGCCGGGCGAATAAGTGAGTTTTAGCTTCCTTCTTCTTTTGCGGATTGAGCTGAAGAGGGAAAAGTTCCTGTCATTCACCGCTTGGCGCGCTAGTGTCTATGTGTCAAAATGCTAGCATGTCGGTTACGTTACAGTGTCTCGAAATCAGTGGTTTTTACCCATCTCAAAAAAAGCTCAACGCGCCTAAAGAAGTTTTCACTTCAAAAATGTTTGTTATTGTATTCCGAATTCACACTTTTATAGTGATAGCGTCGAGAGGGAGGTTTTGCGAATGAGTAAATTTTAAAATTGTGAAGCGAACTTTCATAAGATGCTTTTAGCAACGAAATTATATCTGATGAGGATAACAATCTCATAAATGGCAAAACAAATTTTCTTGAAAATCCCTATAAAATCTCATAGTCCAAGTGATAGTAAGCTGAATGAAAATAGCTAAATAAATGATGTGAGGGAAGTCATGAAAAAACAGTAAGTCGTAAGTATTTTGTAGAAAATACAAAATAAAGGATATTATTAAAAAAGGCGAGAAAGATAAAAAATAAATTACTCCTTCAAAGTGATTTGGTAGAACCAAAACATGGAACCATAAGCAAGATAAAGCCGCAGTGTTCAATATCTTCTGGTCGATGCAGAAATTAGCGGTTCAAGATCTGGAGGTCATAAATGTTTGTGTAGTTTTAAAAGATACAATAGATTCTAATATAAGCAGAAGCGCCTACATTCTAAAATTAGCCGAGACACTCAGAGATAAATACATTGCAAAAGAACCTAAAGTTATTTGTCCACGGTCCACCCCAGACTTTTCAAACAAATGAAAACGTTCCCAGATAAAGCAATGCTAACAGAATAAAATTAATACTGTGTGTGTAAACTATTTACAACTTGTGTGTGGATTATGTATAGAAAAATAAAGAACTAAATGCAATGTCATTTTGCGTGAATTGATTGAATTGAAAATTTGATAATGTACATTTAAAAAAACACGGTTGTGTATATACATATTAATTTATTGTGTTTTAATATCTTATTAATCTGTGGGAACATTACTGGAGTTTTTAACTCGAAAATTTATATCTATATATATTATTTAAAAGAGTTATGAAATCTTAAAATATCTATTCTGAAATTCGAAATTAAATTTTTTCCGTTGGTATCTATTCACCAATTTTCATATTATGTAACAGTCGAGAAGCTAAATTGTATTAATCATTAATTAAGAATCATTGTATTAACCAACAACCCTAATTGTGTGCCTCTATCTCCCATACAAAACAAGAATAGCTTCTCTGAAGGTTATGGGGACAGGTATGATCCACCCTGGTATTTCTAGGTATACCAGATTCGCGGTAATTCTAGTGTTAAAATGCCGCGATGCAAGAACATTTTATATTACGATTTATTTTGACTTGCAACTACTGGTTTTCTTGAAACTGCAGCTGGAAGAATAAATAACTACAATGAGACAATTCAATATATTATCTCATTTTTATGTACTATAACAAAATAATTAGTTTAACTTTTTATAGATTAGTGTGCATGATTAAAAATAAATAACGATTTACCTCTTATCCAAGGATATTTCTTTCTGTGATATTGCAAATGAAATATTTCATACTCATTTGATTCAAAATGAACATAAACAATATATAAATTTTCATTCGATAATTTTAGGGTGACAGAAAAGGTTACATTATTTTATATATAAATTACTGATCATGACTAACGAATAAATAAATCTCCACTCTTCTTTTGTGCTTGATGAAAAATGAGTAATATTTTTAGTGTTATTTTCGTATATCTAGCATAGTGAATGAAAGATTTAAAACTCGTTTGATTAACACTCATATCAGACAATATATGCATTTTTCTTCATTCACATTCTGGATAAATAATATGGGCTCCATAATTTTTGTTTCATAAAATATTTGGCGCGACTAAAAATAAACAAAGATTTGTGATTGCGTTATTAATTAGTGTGTACCATTAAAAAGAAACACTGGTTATTTATCGAATGATATTTTCTCTGGTGAATTATAAATTAAAGTTTTAATACTAGCTTGATTAAAAATGAACATTGTTAGTATGTAAAGTTTCATTATATACGACGACTTTCTTTCATATTTTTTTAAAATAATTTATTGTGTATTACCGAAAAATAAACAATGAAATATCCATTATTTTTATCATAATTTGATGCATATTATTACAGAAAATCGTCCACATTATATTATAATTAGCAGTTAAATGGGAGGAAACTTCTCCTATTTTCATATGCAGAACATTTATTTAAAAACATTGCAATATGGAAAAGATATTGTAAAAAGATAATCAGCTCGAATTATTTAACCATAGTTTAAACATAATGAAGGGAACGAATATTTTTTCCAACTGGATTAAATCATATTCAAGGCTGGAGTAGCACAGTTGAAGTTTATTCCAACAGAGCGAAAAATGTCTAGACCAGGGAAAAATGTCCAGATCCCTGGTCTGGACATTTTTCGCTCTGTTGGAATAAACTTCAACTGTGCTACTCCAGCCTTGAATATGAATATAGTTTAAACATGTTATAACATAGTTATTTACGTATCTACAGTATATTTAAATGTTTGTTTAATTAATTTTTACATATTTTAAATTTCAAGCATTTTAAAGTAAAATATCCGTTAACTTTTAAAAGGGTCAATCCATTTCAAGTTATCCAGCACTGGTTGCTTGACCATTTTTTAAAAATCTGAAATTTTTTGTACAACAACCCTAGCATGATGGAGGTTCAAAATGGCTATTATTTTAATTTTATTAATTTTTGTTTGTGCATTGCGGCCATATTTGTTTTAGCGTCTGCAGCAATTTTCTCACAAGAAGGGTTTACGGAATTGTAAATAATTCATCGTTTATTTATCCAATTCAACTGCGGATTAAAGCAATTTGTACAGAATACTTTCGGCTAAAAATCTGGTAATGGAGTAGTTTCCGAAACTAACTGCTTATTGGTAAAATTTAAGCATAAATCTTCCATTTTTTTCCAAAACTTGTCCGTTTACAAGAGGAAATTTTTCTAGCAAGGAATACTGTCAACATGACATAATTTGTTTTACAAATAGGCTGAAAGTACTTGTACTCACACGCCGAGTTCCAGATCTGAGATTTGCTTTCTCTTTGCTAAAACAAATCCCAAATTTTTCAAAAATGACAAAAATCGCACTTTTCAGGCTTTGATATCTCTGGTGGGGCACGAGATAAAAATCTGATTTTTTTTTTAATAAGAGTATTGTATGGTAGTATTATGCACAAGAAATTTCAAGATGGAGATTTGACTACAAGCTGAGATATGGCAAGGGCAACATGTCAAAACAATACTGTCAAACTATTGTTTTGTTGTAGTCACAGCTAAGTATTTATCTCAAAGTGTCACTTAAATTTGTGTTTTTGATTATCTTTAAATAATAGTAACAGAAAACAAAGCCCTTTTCAAAGCTTAGCAATTAATAAAAAATAATTATGCCTAAGGCTATGCATTTTGTATGGTTTCAGTAATTTTTGTTGTAACTAATTTTAGTAATTAAAAGAAACCTCAGCACTTTTACATAAAGAAAAAAAAAATTTATACAAGACCTGAGACAAAAACAACATAGGCAAAAGGAAAAGCTGTTAATGTTGTCATACTTGTTGAGACATGATCAAACGTGTCAAAACACATTCTTGCTTGTTGGTTCAAAAACCACATTTTTGATCTTTCTCAAAATTTTATTTGTAGGAACCAAGTCTTGTCATCTCTTGATAACTTGATTGAAGATTTTGGCCCTGCTGGCTCATAGAAATATACTTGGAAATCAATATGTGCAAGTCTCAATTCATTAATAATTCCTAGCTTACTTCTTATGAAAAAAATGTGATTTTTCTGCAGTATAAATTTTGAAAAGGCTTTGGGTATCTTTACTTTCTGAAAATTACTTGAGGCTGATGCATAGTAACATCGCATAATGTTTCATTTACAGGAACATACTTATGGTAGGAACAAGTTTCAGGGACTGGCAAGAAGCATTAAAATTGTGGTTTTTAAACCAACAAGCAGGAATGTGTTTTGACACGTTTGATCATGTCTCAACAAGTATGCCAACATTAACAGCTTTTCTCTTTCCCTATTCTGTTTTGTCTCAGGTCTTGCGTATGTATATGTATGTAAAAGTGCTGAGGTTTCTTTTAGGTACTAAAATTACAACAAAAATTACTGATACCATACAAAATGTAAGCCTTAGGCATAATTATTTTTTAAATTAATTGCAAAAGATTTATTTTCTGTTACTATTATTTAAAGATAATCGAAAAAATAAATTTAAATGATACTCCAAGATAAATACTTAGCTGTGACTACAACAAAACAATAGTTTGGCAGTATTGTTTTCACATGTTGCCTTTGCCATATCTCAGCTTGTAGTCAAATCTCCATCCTGAAATTTCTTGTGCATAACACTACCATACAGTACTCTTACAAAAAAAAAAAAAAAAAAAAAAAAAAAAAAAAAAAAAAAAAAAAAATCAGATTTTTATCTCGTGCCCCACCACAGATATCAAAGCCTGAAAGGTGCGATTTTTGTCATTTTTGAAAAAATTGGGATTTTTTAGCGAAGAGAAAGCAAGTCCCAGATCTGGATCTCGGCGTTTGAGTACAAGTACTTTCGGCCTATTTGTAAAAAAAAAAAAAAAAAAAAATGTCATGTTGACAGTATTCCTTGCTAGAAATATTTCCTCTTGTAAATGGACAAATTTTGGAAAAAAAAATGGAAGGTTTATGCTTAAATTTTACCAATAAGCAGTTAGTTTCGGAAACTACTCCTTTACCAAATTTTTAGCCCAATGTATTATGTACAAATTGCTTTAATCCGCACTTGAATTGGATAAATAAACGATGAATTATTTACAATTCCGTAAACCCTTCTTGTGAGAAAATTGCTGCAGAGGCTGAAACAAATATGGCCGCCATGCACAAACAAAAATTAATAAAATTAAAATAATAGTCATTTTGAACTTCCATCATGTTAGGGTTGCTGTACAAAAAACTTCAGATTTTTTAAAAATGGTCGAGCAACGAATATGACATTTTCTGGACCACTTGAAATGGATTGACCCAAAAAGTAATATTTTTATCTACTGTGATGTAACAATGTATGAATTTTCAAAGGTATTTTTGAGTTAAAATGAAGCAAATAGTTATTTTCTGTACTTTTTAATTAATTTAAATAAAGTTAAATCTTTTTTAAGAGATTGTATTTTCAAACTTCTATGATAAAACCCTACAAGCCTATTAAAACACACATAATGAGAAATACTCCCATTATGGTAGAATTATTAATGACTATTTTCAGAAAATATTGGATAACTTTGATGTTTATATGAATATATTTTTCGTTCATTTTGTAACCATATAGTTGTGTAATTTTTCATTGCATAAAAAAGGCTTATAATGTCAGTGTAGCATTTATGTGGGGCGAATTTATAATGGACTGCTCGTTTAATTCCCTTCTTAAGGGTGCTGGTCACTCAGCCTCGGAATTCCCCTCCGTAATGTTAAGTCTATGGACTTTTGATGCATTCGTATATTTAAGATATCTTCTCGGGAAATTCAGATTTTTAACTTCGTTTTTTCTGTGTACTCTTCTTAAAAGATGTCTCTTTTTTTCTTAGTTTTCAAAATATTTCTAAAATCTATGCTGAATTTAATATTTTACATGTCAAAAGCGGGCGTGAGTAAGATTTTAAAACTTCCTATAAAATTAAGTCTATATTTTAGAAATATTTTAAAACTAAGAAAAAAAGAGACATCTTTAAGTAAGTGTTCACAAACAATAGAAGTTAAAAAAATTAATTTCCCGAGGAGATATTTTAAATATACGAATGCATCAAATGTACATAGACTTTACATTAGTGAGGGGAAATTGGAAGCTGAGTGACCAGCCTGTGACAGATTTTCTGTCGCATATTTCTTTTTTTATTCAAAATTAATTTAAAACATAACTTTATTACTTTTATAACATGTTATCCCCCCTTTTTTCATACTGAAATACGTAATTAAATTCATTTCTCAAAACTATACAGATTTTTATTAAAGTGTTTCTTTTTCTCTTTCTAAAACATCTTTAATTCAGTGCGCTTAAATATATAATTACTTTTTTCCATTTCGCATTTAATCATTTATCTGTACGTTACTGCTTCCAGTGCAAAAAATAAATAAAAATCAGAAAGACAGCTGCTGGTAACAATATGTCTTCATTTAATTGCATCTGATTTTGCCCGCCGCAATGATATGCAATTCTTTATCTATGCTAATATTTGAACGTTGAAAACGTATTAACAACAAAAGTAAAAGAAAATAGCTTATAGGAATCATCTACGTTATCGTGAATAATGGTCGAGTTATAAACCAGATGCCCTGGATTCTCGGCATTTTTCTCATGCAGCAGTCTGCAGTCTGCAATTTTAAGTAACAGTAGATGGGCGAACGCCTGTCTGTAATATAAACAATTTCAGTTTGTCTGTTGCCTCTCTCATCGTAATTAGAAGCGGTTATTTGCAACCTAGGCGTCACTCATCTGGTAAGGACACCAGAGTATGTGCTGTATTGTTTATCGCCAAAACCTTTGTTCACTTTCGTGCAGTCATCATAAGTTTGTAAATTTGGCGATACTGTGCATTTCTAGACTTCTAGCGAAAACGCTCTCTTCTCTTCTTGCCTTTGAGATGTGAAGGTTCTAAAAGTAAAGGCACTTTGGCGGCCCATTTGTAGTTGCGGTCTTCTAGCTGAACCACCTCCAAAATGCTTTAAATAAATCATTGTTCCAGCAAATTAATAGTTGGAGTTTTTTATCATTTTTCTGAGCATTTAAGAACCCGGTCTTCAATCAATATGTCTGACCGAGATAAGAAAGACTCTGGAATCGATCTTGGCTTGGTGCTGTTGCCAGGGTAACTGGTCAGTCAACTTTATTTTAGGGGAGTCCGAAGTTTTCTTTTCTCGCCAATTCCTCCCCGTTCAATCCGTCATTCTGAGAATTATCGCAGTCTTTCTTGTCCTTCCACAGAGACCAGTTCTATATTCATTTAGTGCTTTTGGATTTTCCTACTGAGTACTGTTGTTATTCGTTTTCGTTTTTCTCTTTCACTTAGTATATATTTAGTTTTGTATATACTTCAGAATTTTTGAATAAAATTGTTAAACTGAGTAATCTCTAATCTTGATTTAGTTTTTGTTGGGGAAATTTACCTACACCTGTAGGCCGAGCTGGCAGGATTTTTTTTTTTTTTTTTTTTTTTTTTTTTTTTTTTTTTAACGTAAAGGCATAAAATTGACAGGGCTGATTATTAAGGTAATTTGGAATCGAATATGTTTTTCATTTTTATATTAAATAAATTAGTCATTGAGTCATAAGTGATTTTTGTCACCTGACGACTGGTTCTTCTCTTTTTCGCCGCTATCACGTCCGGAAATTCGGTTCAAAACTCAAACTTTGATAGCATTTATTTTTTTATGTTAATGTGTTTAAAAATACGGTGGGGAGGGAGGCGGAGAATCCTTGCAAAAAGCTCTTCATTTAATTTGTTTCATAATTATAATCTTTAGGTAAAAAAAAAAAAAAAAAAAACACGTTTTAGGATTCGGACCACAGGCACATCTGTTCTAAATTCTTGTCTAAAGTCTTTCTGTATTACGAACTGCTGGCGCTTACGTCTGTTGAAGATGCTTTTAATTATGATCTTTATATTCCCTTTTTGCTCTGTGTGGCAGTGTTCTATAACAATAATCTTGATTAAATTTTTAAAAATATAAATTTGAATATATTTTCAAAAAAAAAAAAAAATCTAGTGATTTAATAATTGGCAAAGTGTTTCCAAAGATTGTAGTGGACACATGGCATATGAAAACCTGCGCAAAGAAAAGCACAAGTAAAAATGCATACATTTATTTCAAAGATTTATAAAATGGTAGATACTTCATTGCAAAATTTAAAGGAAAACTAAAAATAAATAATGTACAGGGCTGCCACTGGCGACTATTTTTACATTCTGTTGGCACCAGTGCTTTTCAAGCATAAATTTTGAAATATATTTCTCTTGTGAATATTGTCAAAGTGTGTGTTAATGATTTCTGTTTTTAAAAAGTGATGCCAGGTAGAATTAAACAATAGTCGCCTGTGGCAGCCCTGAACGTATAATGAAAATAAAATATAAATGCTCTCTCTGTTAGTTTGAAAAACAGATAAAAATGAATAAGAATTTTTATTTAAAAATTATAACTTGATATTGTGTTTGCGAGAAAAGTCAAATTTATAAGAAAAGAAAATCATTGCAATAGTTTGTATTTAATAATTTGCAATATTTTCCTTCATTTAAAAATCGCTAAATTAACCGGAAAATGTCATCTGCCCTTTCCCGTCTATATGAACTCTGATAATCTTTATCCGATTCATTTTTTAATTTTACTCTTTTCCCCAAATTTCCTGTTAAGATTATGCTGGATATCGGAAACTTTTTTTTTTACCAAGTGAATGCACGAACTTTTTTATGAAATAAGATAAAGAAATGAGGGAAAAACCTTCAAATGACTCTGCCAATTGCGGCAACCCCGCTTCTACCAACGAAGTTCCCTACCTACAAGATTTCGAAATTCCGAAACCAGTAACCCCACTAAGAGTTTTTCTAATCGGAGCCAGGCAGTATACAGCGCCCATAACGATCGTCATTAACGACATTTTAACCTTTTATACCCCGACGTTACTTTAAAGTACCATTAAATAACTTGACGTAAAATTCATTTAATATAGCGATTAGTAGTAATACATCTTAAAATGAGGTATAGACACTTTGCTTTATCTTATTCCAAAAAGCATTATTGGTTGAACAAAACAAAAATATTTTTAAAAGGATGATTTCTTTTTTATTTGCATCTCTTCAGCTTTCTTGACATTGGAAGTTTGCGCGTGAAAAGTTTCAGTTTGGAATTATTCCTACATTTCTGTTGTTATTTGTACATTTCGTAATTCTATAAAATAGAAAAAAAAAAGGTTTGAGCGGATTTATAAATATTGCACAAAATCCTTATAAATTCAATCTTATCTAATTAATTTTAATTGGCAAAATCCTTCTAAATTTTATTAAATGATTGTGTAAATCTTCTAATGTAGTTTCAGAAATTTACGAAAAATTATTTAGAAGATAAAATTTTCATTATTTCATAATTTGGGACATAAAGGGTTTATACATCTATTCCTATATTGTTTTTTCTTTTCGTCTATTTCACTCAAAGAATTCTATGATGAAAAAAAGAAAACTTGTCGAATAAAATATTCTGGTACTAAAAAAAGAAGAAAAATGAAAAATACATACACACAATATATGGAACCTACATATGACAACTGTCTTAACCAATTAAAAGCCAACGCCTCAGTTGTGGGAACAACAATTTATTAGATTTTCCTTCTCAAAATATTTTTAAACTAATTTAAAAATGCATTTTGTATGGAAAAGATAATAATATGGATTCTAATATATATATATATATATATATATATATATATATATATATATATAGAGAGAGAGAGAGAGAGAGAGAGAGAACGATACATATTTATATTTTTTCCATTTTTTGCAGAAAAAAAAAAGAATTTTTGGATTTTCGATTATCTCAAGTAAAATTATATTATTATGTAATATTATATGAAAAAAAAACAGAACCACATTGAACCATATTAGATTTCATGAAACGCATGTAACAACTTAAAAAAAGAAAGTTATATTTTTAACTTGTTAAAATCTTGTTAAAAATGATAAAAAAATGACTTTGTCTGATTTATATATATATATATATATATATATATTTACATATGTGTGTGTGTGAAAAAAAAGTGAGTGTGTGTGTAGCGTAGTGTATAATGCAATATATTTTACATAAGTATTGATCCTTGAAGATCTATAGAAAATGTGTAGGAAAATAATAAAAAAAAGTAATAGTTCCTTTATATTTCTGATATTTTGACTACTCGTTCAAAAAATGTTAGTGAAAGTGTTTTAAGATATTGGTGTTATTTTTTTAATATATATATATTTAGTAGTTTTTTTTATATGTTACTATAAAAATTTTTGCAGCGGACCAAAAATGATGTTTTGGCCGCAATTCCATTTTGGCAGAAAAAAATAACACCCTGTTCTTTTCGATTCGGAGGAAGGTTCAACCCCCGTTAGACGCCAATGCTCTCGCTACGGGAATATGTTATGTATTCTAAACGGTTACAGTTATTAAAAAAAATTCAACTGTTTAATATACTGGACTATTATGTATATAAAAATATATATTAAAACTTTATTTAGTTAACGTGCTTACTATAGCTGCGTTTAATTAGTTAAAGTGCTAAAAATAATTAGCCTTATACAGTGTACTCTCGTGAATGAGACTCCGCTTGAGATGTATCTCCGGTTAATGTGCAGTTTCATTTCTCTCATTACATTATAATTAAAGTTACGACAACATTTAATGCGGGCTACCGTTAATGATGGCGAAAAATGTCCTCACTCAAAAGTCAGCACCAACGGCAGTTCACTGAATACTACATTTACACGCTTCTTAAATGATAGGCGATTGGAAGAAGCTTGTTGCATTCTACTATAGTTACTTTTAAGTGGAATATATAAGCATACTTTTTTATTTGTGAAAGTAAGTAGCCCATTAATGTTACCTGTACTGATCCATTATTGGTTCCCTTAGCTTATAACACACAATGATTGTTCTCATAGTGTAATATTTATTATGAATTTTCCTTAATAATTAATAAAATTTTAACTCAGAAACTAGATGTTTCGCTGTGATAACCTCTTTTCTGCAAAAGCAATAATTCTATTCCAAATTATATGAAGTAAATATTTGTGAGTATTAATTATAGGAAAAAGTTATGATTTTACAAAAAGCTACATAAATGAACTAATGTAAAGAGGCAAACACACACCACAAATGTTGATTAGAAATAGCTTTCCAGTACCGTAGAAACGTATATGTTGATATGTCACATCGTATAAAAACATAGCCAGAAAAGCGGCGGAAACTGTTGACAAATTACTAATTTCTGGAATTGACAACCTAAAACTTATGATTGTAACGACAAACAAGAATCCCCATTATTTAATGCCATTGGTTGAATCTCCTTCTAAATTTAAAAATCGAGAATTTCGAAAAATGTGGGTTCTCTCAGCGACCGCTGATGAATGCATTGAACAGTTGCGTATAGTCCAAAAAATCTCTATAAAATTGGTTTTACTTAAAGATATGTTTGCTTGTTACTTCTTAAGAATTTTCGATATCCTTGCATTAGATTTTACACGCTTTGTTCTATAGAAAGGTTTTTGTATTTATAAATGTCAATGATTCTATCATTAATACGTTTCAGTGTTCAGAAAAAGCATGCATATATTGAAAAAAGCCAAATTTTTTAACCTTCTTACCACCGCGAAGTAATATATCCGTTCACTAAGCTGTAGGTTTCACTGCGTTATTTAAATTAATCTATACTCCTATTATAAAGAGGAAAAAATTGTTTATTTGTCGGAGATAAGCTCTGGAACTACCGAACCGATTCCAAAAGTAATGGTATCAAAATGATGGTGTTAGTCCAACTTAGAACATAGGCTATATCTTATGTCAATGCCACTACCCTAAAGGGGGTGTAGGAGCAAAAAACATTCTAAAAATGCGATTTTAGCGTTACTGAAGGGCTTAGAAATATGAAATTTTGAATATTAGTTAATTATAAGATATAAATGATGTCTAAGAACAATTCTTAAACAATTTGAAAGTTAAAAGGTTTGAAAATGCACGAAAAGTGTTCTAAAAAACGTTCTAAATGGTAGTTTCTACACAATCTCAGGAAATACCAAACCGATTTAAAAAGTATTGGTGTCAAAATGATGGTGACAACGCTTGCCCCAAGATAGGCTATGTTTAATGTCGGTGCCACTACCCCAAAGGGGGTGTAGGAGCAAAAAACGTTCTAATAATGCGTTTTTAGTGTTACTGAAGGGCCTAGAAATATGAAATTTTGAATATCAGTTACTTATAAGATATAAATGATATCTAAGAACAGTTCTTAAACAATTCGAAATTTAAAAGGGGTGAAAATGCACAAAAAGCGTTCTAAAAAACGTTCTAAATGGTAGTTTCTACACAATCTCAGGAAATACCAAACCGATTTAAAAAATATTGATGTCAAAATGATGGTAACAACGCTTGCTCCAAGATAGGCTATGTCTTATGTCGGTGTCACTACCCCAAAGTGGGTGCAGGAGCAAAAAACGTTCTAAAAATGCGATTTATGTGTTACGGCCTAGGAAGGCTAATGGAAAGGCCTAGAAATATGAAATTTGAAATATTAGCTACTTATTAGATATAAAGGATTTCTAAGAACAGTTCTTAAGCAATTCGAAATTTGAAAAGGGTGAAAATGCGCGAATCCTAGCGCGAAAATGCGCGAAGGGCCTAGAATCGTGAAATTTGGAATGGTAGTTAGTTATAAGATATCAATGATCTCTAAGGACATTTCCTAAAAAATTGAAATGTAAAAGGGTGTCAAAATGCGCAAAAAGCGTTATAAGAAACTTTCTAAAATTGCGATTTCTATGCAATCTCAGGAAGTACTGAACCGATTTCAAATACAATGGTGTAAAAATGATAATGACAGATATTGCTCCAAGATAGGCTATATTTTATATCTGTTTCCACTACCCCAGAGGAGATGCAGGAGCAAAATGCGCGAAAAGCGCTCTAAAAACGTTCTAGATGCCGATTTGTCGGCAATATCTCGGGAAGAATGAATCTGATTTCAAACGTAATGGTAGGAAATTGATGCTGACAGCCTCTGCTCTAACATAGACGCTATTTTATGTCGGTATCACTATCACCAAGACGTTGCAGGAGAAAAAAAGCGTTCTAAATTTCGATTTTTGTGATCGGTAGGGGATAGCAACTTAAAATTAGGCAAGGTACATATTTATTAGCTATAAATGATCTTTAAGAACAGTTTCGAAAAAAATTGGAAATTTAAAAATGGGTGAAAATGCGCGAGAAGCGTCCTAAAAACGTTCTTAATTGCGATTTCTACTCAATCTAAGGAAATACCAAAGCTATTTCAAAATTAATGGTTGCAAATCAATGGTGACAGTCCCTGCTATAACATAGGTTATATTTTATGTTGTTGTCACTACCATCTGAGGGTTGCAAAAGCAAAACATGTTCTAATTTGCATTTTTTGTACAACTGAGGGGTCTAACACTTTGAAGTATGGCATGGTATTTACTTACAAGATGCAACTGCTTTCTAAGAACAGTCGAAAGAAAATTCCAAATTTTAAAAAAATGAAGTGAGTGAAAAGCGTTATAAATTATAATTTTTAAGCAAACTTATAAATTACCAAACCGATTAAAAAATAATGATGACAAATTTTGGTGATAGAACCTGCTCAAACATAAGCTATATTTTATGTCTGTTCCACTACCACCAGAGGATTGCAGGAGCTAAAAACTTTCTAAATTGCGATTTCTGTGATAGTGTAAAGGCTAGAAACTTTAAATATGACATGGTAGTTACTTATAAAATATAAATGCCCTCGAAGGAACGTCGAAAATAAATTCGAATTAAAAAGGGGTGAAGCGAAGAGGAGGTGCGAAAAGCATTCTAAAAAAGTTCTAAATTACGATTCTATGCAATTTCAGGGAATATAAACCGATTATAAAAGTAATAGTTGCGAATCAGTCGTAACAGTCTCTGATCCTACACAGGCTATATTTTATGCCGGTGATTCTACCACCTGGGGTTCACAGGAACAACAAACTTTCTAAAAAAGGGCTTTAAAAGCTTTTTAAATTACGTTTCTGTGGAATATGTGGAAATAACAAACCGATTTCAAAATTAATGTTGGCAAATTAATGGTGACAGTTCCTGTTTCAACATAGCCCTTTATGTTGAGAGAGGTGGTAGGACTTGGAATTGGACATGATGGTTAATTTTAAGATGTAAGAAGATGGTTTCTAAAAAATTCAAAACTTCAAATGAATACTGAAATGAGCGTATTAATTGAGCATAAAAGTTTCAAAATATTTTCTAAATTGTCATTTATTTAGTTTTATTTCATTTCATTAATTTAAGTCTCATTTCTGCCTAATACAGTGTAATAATGATGTTTAGTCAAACTGTGTTTTAAATAGTAATTTTTTAATTATTCCTAAAAGTAATAAGTAACTTTTAATAAAATAAAATATTACCTTTTAATAAAATAAAAATTTAGTTAGTACCTTTTGATAAAAATTAGACATATAAATATCACTTGGCATATTTCAAATATTACGCGAGCAAAGCCGCGGGGTTTGCTAGTGTATAATACAGTTACAGATATAATATAGTACAGATATAATACTACAGATATAATACAGTTTTTAAAAAAATGAGTTAGTATTAATACTCTCAAGGCTTATATGCCTATATGTAATAAAAAAAGTATTTCATGTTGAAAAAAACATTCCCTTTTTAGCATATTAAAAAAAGTATAATAAAAAGAGAAAACAACATTACAATTTTGCCTTTTTGCTCGGCGATCATGGGGTTAATAAAATACGTTTTAATTAAGGTTAGTAATGAGAGGAGGAAAGAAGGTGGATTTTAGTTAATAAACTTGATTTTGAATTATGAAGAGTCAAGCTTATAAATATCACATCTCGGAACAGTAGGATACAAATGTCTTGTTTCCGGGTGGAAATTACTTAAAGCTCAAACTACCTTGTTCTTACAAATGTTGTGCGTGGCAGACTCTCAAAAACCGAACATGATTAAATAAAAAAATACCTATAAACAAAGGTTTATCTAACTTATATATTATATATTATTCAATAATTAAATATTAATAAAAATAACTTTTAGTGAAAAATTTAAAATCATTTTATGTTTCAATAATTTATATAATTTATATAAATACCGCTATGCTACAACTAATTGTGTGATGTTCCGATTGCTGTAATATTTTATTTTCGCAAAAGATATTTCAATCATGTGGCACATCTCTAACTACAATAATTGTAGTTCAGTTGCCTCCATTATTACCGGAAAAATTATAAGGCATTACTGGGTAATTGATTCGTGAAATGCTTTCGTACTTATTATGATACCATATTAATATTTCATATACTTATTAAAATATAATCCTTCCAGACTAAATATATTTCCATAAATATTGTGTTATATACATTATGTTATTCGCATATTTCTCCGAAAAATATTAAGGCTTAATACGCGATCTATGATAAAATTATATTTAGGTTAAATTGTAATGTCTTAAATATTATACTGCAAAATATACGGTCAAGTGCGAGTGTTACGCGCGTACAGAGGGTTCCGTTGAAAAATATATGATTTAGTAATTGTATTATTAAAAATAATCATAATACGTTGCTAAAAGAATATTAAGATTTTGTAAAAGAACTATACAATGTAGGGTTGGATATAACAGTATATACTAGAAAAGTGTAAATGGATATACTATGGAAGTTCAAAGAGATATGGAACCTAAATAATATCAGATATAGCTATTCAGTAAAACTCAGTTTTCAATATTATCGTAATCTGTTCATGATGAGCTTAAATCGGTACTGACAATGGAAGCAGTGCATATTTAAACTTCATTTCATAAAACGATATTCAGCGTAGTAATAACCGTTATTTCTACAGTGTAGCTAAAAAAAAAAAAAAAAAAAAAAAACTTTGTTCAAAGTTAAAATTTGGCATTGTGCTGAGCGCGCTTCGAAAGGAGCTCGCAAAGTTGCAACGCCGTCTTGGTCCGTGCCGCATTTTTCCAGATAGGTTTTTAATTATCTTTTAAAGTCGCCCGAGGCGTATTGGGAGATTTACTCAATGCAAACTAGTAGCGAATCCCATTGTATTTATGTGATTCATTCTATTTAAATTAGTCTATTTTTAACAATCTGACGTTTATTGCTTTTACACTGCTACTGGGCATTGCATTACACATACACATCATTAAAAGATGTTAACTGGGATTTAAAAGTCGATGTTACATAGAGTACGCCGCCCCTGTTATTATGTACGAGATGGCCACAATTAAACTGACGGTACTCTAAGTGTTCTGTAGCGCGATCTAATTGCGAGAATGGCACGGAATTTTGTAGGAAGATTAAAAAAGACGGGGAACAAAGGATTCCGCGAAAAAAATAGTTTAAAAAATAACCGCCAGGGGAATATGTGGCGCTGTGTATTCGAAAAAGAGAGTTTCTATAAAGGAGAATCAATACTCAAATAAAACTACCGTTTATTTAGCACATCCAACTCAGATTCGATGTGGCCGCCGTTTTTGTGGACCATATATTGCATTCTGTGCACAGCATTTACAACAGCAGAGAATAACATATCTGCAGGAATCCCCAGTACAGTTCGCGATATGTCATCCTACAACGTAGCCAGGCCCTGGACCCCTCCGTGATAGACCTTGCACTTTAGGTAAGCCCATAGCCAAAAGTCGAACGGTGTAAGATCAGGGGACCGAGGTGGCCATGCAGTTGGAAAACAGCGGCTAATGATTCTTTCTGTTGTGAATTTCTGTCGAATCTGTAACCGCAAAGCAATATGTGGAGGGATTTCATCTTGCATGAAAATGATTTTCTCCAGGCACTGTCTTTGCTGAAGTGCCCGAATAACAATGTTGTTTAGCATTTAGCGATATTTGTCTCCGGTAACAGAACAAGTTACAGGTCCTTGGGGATTAATATTCTCATAGAAGAATAGACCTATGACCATATCTGCTGTGAAAGCACACCAAACAGTTATATTTGGTGAATGCAAAGGAATTTATTTGAATGTTCTTGGTGATTTGTTATCCATAATCCGGCAGTTCTGGCTATTTACAGTTCCATTCAGGTAAAAGTGGGCCTCGTCTCCCTATAAGATTTTCCAGGACCAAGCATCATCCAACTCCATTCTGTCAAGAAAAGTGAGAGAAGAAGTCATTATCGTGGTCGGTGTGACGTAACTCTTGTACACGGCTGATCTTGTACGGATAGAAGTGGATAATCTTTCGTAGGATTTTCCGCACAGTGCAATAAGGCATATACCGATTCCGAGCTATCCTACGAGTGCTGGAATTGGTAGCAATATTATCTGGTGCTCTTTCGACAACCGCGGTTGACACTTCTTCGATTGTATCCTGTGATATGGGTTTTCGTCCTCTGTCTGACTGAACATTTAGAGAACCTGTTTTCTCAAACTTCTCAACCATTGCTTTTAAAACATTAACTGACAAGGACCGTTACCTTTACGCATTTTTGGGGGTTTCTAAAAGCACGAAGACCGGCTGGCGCATTGCACTGTTTGAGGTAAAAGAATTTGACTAATAGAGCTCGCTCGACTAAAGAAGGAGACATTATGAAAGATAACTTTCAATGAAATTTCTTCTAATAGTAGCACTTTACCTTTTAAAGCCGAACAAGCTGGCACTTGGCCAAAAGATGTAACATAAAATTTGAATAAAGAACTTCTTATTCTGCTGATGCTTTCTTTGGGGCTCTGTAAGTAAAATTGCAGATAAAGAAAATTTAGCAGTGTTTATCTAAATTTTTAGCTTTTTATAAACTGTTACCATTTTGAGCTTGGATTAAATTGCTAAATTCGATAAATAAACGGTAATTTTATTTCAGTATTAATTCTTCATTTTTTGAAACTCTCTTTTTTGAATAGACAGCGCCACAGATTCCTTTAGTGGTGATTTTTGGAACTAATTTTTTTTTCGCGGAATCCTTCGTCCCCCGTCTTGTTTAATCCTCCTACAAAATTTGGCGCCATTCTCGCAATTAGATAGCGCTACAGAACACGCTGAGTACCTACTATCAGTTTAAATATGTTTACCTCGTATGTCAAAACCGTCCGTATCTTTAAGGGTTAGACAGCCTAAGGGAGACTTCTATGGGCTGGCTAGGCCTGCCCCTTAGAGTATAGCGTCTCTCCCGGTATTTTACCCGACACGTTTGGGCTCGTCAATCCAGCCCTGTCCGGCCTAATGCAAACGCACATACATAAAAAGCGCACGGGGCGACGCTAACCCGCCAAGGGCGGCTACGTACCACCGACCACAGAACCCAGAATTTATATGATAAAGCAATATGGAAGTTTACAAAAACAGGCAAATACCCAAGACTGCCAGGAAAATTCCTACTCCCGACAAAGGGCGAAAGTACAGAACATTGAAGAATAAATAAATAAATAAATACATCAATGCTCCTGGCCGCCAGGGGACAGATTCTTCTCGCGACAAGGGGCGGCAAGAAGGGAAAAGAATGATTTGCATGGCACCAGCTCAAGCAGCCGTGAGAGGGTAGGTTCTGGGTTAGGCTAGTAAGATGGCACGAGCAGACACTCGAGCGTCCATTGGTGATGTAACACCAGATAGAATTGTGAAAAGCACGAGCTCTTGCGTCCGTAGAAGACTACACGATGGATAGGAGAATGCTCAAACCTCCAAAGAGGGCTGGATGCTGATGCTGTTTGAAGTTTGATGCAGTGACAGTGAGACTGGTTAACAGAACCAGGACTTACGTTAAGTTTGATAGGTAAGTAAGGAAATTTTGAATATGTTTTAATTTGTTGAGTAGGAGGGTGCGTGAAAGGACATTTTGGAGCCAATTGACTGGAAGTATGTCTGGACGCCTCAAGTACCAGCGTTGCGTGAGACTACAACTATAATACGGATGATTTACAGAGCCAAATTCACCGCATTCGCAAGTGGCAGTGGATCTTATCTAGAAGCGGTCCAGATATGTCATGAAAGGGCCATGTCTTGTTAAGAAGCTGGTGGTGTAGGGTGTTAAGTTTAAAATGTGAGAGAAACTTTAGGAATTATCTTATATGTGTGCCTACCGTTGAATGAGGTATCCCAGTGTTCCTGCCATTGCGTGAGTATCCTTGCTCTAAGGACCCTTTTGACGTGTGACTCGGGCACTGGGAGGTGTGTGTCTATTGTTTCTTTCTGTGTGACATTCTTCGCTAGGTCGTCTGCTAGTTCATTGCCAAAGATACTTTTGTGATCTTTAAGTGTTAATATCGTGGTTAATTACGGACGATTTTTCTTGAAAATTATTATCAATAATTCTTTTATATTTCTGCTGCGATAGGTAGGTATCTCCAGCGTTGCTCACCAATTTTGCGGTATGATCGTATATCGAAATTTGTGTGCAACGGAATAATGTGCTTTTCCCAAAAACTACGTGACCTAGGGTAATCGCTATAATTATCCTGCAAGGTTTAAATTAACGTCTACTACCTCTAATTTTTTTCATAATTTTGGTTTCAGTAGATTCGGAATTAGATAGGGGTGGGGACATAATTTTCGCTACATTTTCCACGATATCTTTGAAAATAGAATACCTAAAATTAAAAGAAATGTATTTTTGAGTTCATCGTTACGAAAGCTTTCACACGATACCTCATATGATATATAAAAAAAAAGAGTTTTTCCCCAAGTAACTTAATTAGCCCCTCTACAGTTTTACTAAATATAATTATGAATGTTGAATAATGTACAAATATGTGGGTCAATAGTCTCTGTTACTTCCACCAATTTGAACTTTCCACATCACTTAGTTAATGAGTAAAATGACTGTGAAAGTCAGACAGACAGACACAAAAGTGGTCTTATAATGGTTCCAATTTTACTTTTTAAGTACGGAACCCTAATAAATGCTTTTTAATCTATGAAAATACAATATAAACAAAAATGACAATTCCAATTAACCAAAATTATTCCGAAAAGTTTTCTTTAAGGGGTCTCAGGACTCTTAAAGCTTTAAATTTTTCGAAATTTAAATTTTTTAAAATGTCAAACTTCCATCTTTTCTCAACATTTTGATATAATCGTTTCCTTAAAATTCCCAGTGGAACAGAAGTTATGGCTTTTAGAATTATATACGCTCTATAGCTGAATCGGCGTTTTCAAAACTTTGAAGTCATTTTTCTCCCAATGACGTTTTGGGGCATAACGCACACGATATCTCAAAAACTTCTGAATATTTTTTCATGAAATTTTCAAAACAGATGCTTCATGTTAGTTTGTGTAAACTGAACCTGAAATTTCTTTTTTATGAAATAAATAAATAAATAAATAAAAATAATATTATTATATTTTTGAAATTGTCTCAATTTTGCATTAGATAAATACAACTTTGCATTAAAAAGTAGAAAAATGCTTCAAGGACAAATTTATTTAGGTTCAGGGTAATTATTATAATCTGATATATAAGTAGGCACCAAAAATTTCATTCTCGTTGCAAAATGTATTTTTTAATCCTGAGCGTAATCCGTTATGACGCTTTTCTCCTCGTCAAATGTCTGACAGTTTGGAGCTCCCTGTTAATGCTAATTCTGCATCTTTCATTTTTTTAAGTATTGAAAGTGAAAGAACATACTTATATCTTCCATTCGCAATTAAAATTGTGTCTTAAAATCAAATACATTTTAAGATATCATATGTTAAAAATAGTTTTTTTTTTCACCCTCAGACCCCTTAACAGAATAACCCTCAGAAACAAATATACTTTCATGATTTAATGAATGATTTACAAAATCAAATTTCTTTTTACTGCCACCGATTTTCGGAAATGTTTCATAGTATTTTCTATTGTGTAATAATACATTTTCTATAATCGGGATATCAGTTTTTACTAGTTTGAGCAAAAAGTTCTGGGAAATTTGTAAAAGTTGCGTTGTTATGCGCAAATTAACAACAAAAGCAACAAGGACTATTCTTCAAAGTAGAGACCATCATAGTCCACGACTTTCTGCCAGATTCCGGATTTGCCGGAAGTACGAAGTTTGCCGCCGTACCAGCACATTCACCCTCATTAATCCCATCGTTCAGAATCGTTAAACCTTTTCTACAATAATGCCGGATCAACACACGCAAATCATACTGTTCAAAAGGCATTTTGGTGCCAAAATTCCTGAACACCGATAGATATATCACTAGTACTCCTATATACGATAGAAATTCTGGTAACTATTAGATTAAAAATTTCCCAGAACTTTTTGCTCAACCTAATCGGATGCTATTGAATATTAATTAAGCATTTTTAGTTGCAGAATTGGGTTTATACATGCAGGAGTAACACATTAATATTATTTTTTAAATTACTATTAATCCTGTTAATTTACAATGTTTGTTTTACATCAAAATGTTTATTTAAAAATTGATAGCATTCGAAAAATTTATATTCCGTGGTTCAAAAAACTGATTAATACGCTAAAAAACTATTCGGAAACGTTTAACAATAATCAGTGTCATGAAAATATGATTAATACCGTGCAGAAACTGATCGGAGACGTTTCCGAAAAATCAGTGTCAGTGAAACAAACATCTTTTTTTTTTCTATGCTTTTTTCAAATCTTGAAAGTATATTTGTTTCTGAAGTTTCTAAAGATTTAAAAAAATGCTCTTCGGAATCGTTAGCAACTCGGAAGAGGTTATTGTATAATTTCATCTGTGGTTATATATATATATTCTATATTATCCCGTAAGCACGCGAGCTGATGTCACGCCAATCACTTTTTTTCTTTGAAATAAGGGATGCATTTTTTGAGGACGCTTCTCACAAGCCTTGTACCTTTCAATGTCAAGAATGAGACGAGGTGAAGGCATGTTTTTCTTTAGTGGCTAGTATGGGAAAAACATACCTCTTGGGTGTAAATAATCCCGCGAGTGTACGAACCTTTCATTTCTTACATGATATTTTAATAGTTTTAATGAAAGTGTAACATAGAAACTTCTTGTATATCTTGGTAAAATTACATTAAATGTAACTAATACCAGTTTTGTGGATTTATTCATGTTTTAATGTGTAAAATAATTCGGTTAAAATGTACAGCATATTTTATTTAAGAAAGAGGAATTTAGCAGAAACTACAACAAGATCTGTAAATAAATATTATGCACTTTTCGCGATAGTGTCTTATAACATATCGATCCATTCGGAGGTGAATCGAAAGCATAGTTGGAGCGCTATCGTGTTCACTTGCACATATGCAGACAGAACTTGATCATGGAAAAAACACCAAAAAGTTTGGACATAAAAAAGGTCTAATACACAGGCATTCATACACTCATACATATAGAATAGCTTTCAAACAACCAAAAATGGATTCAGGGAACGTCGAAATCTAAAAAATATTTCAATATCTTTTTTTTTTTTTTTTTTTTTTTTTTTTTTTTTTTTTTATGATCTTACTATTTTCCCTACATTGTATGTGCATGATAAGTAAATAAGCTCGTGTTGATATCAACTTTTAAGATATTTCGTTAACGATTGATTCACAGTGCAATTTTAGTTAATCTATGCTTTTAAGTATTTATCGTTTATAGAAAATATATTTATAGATTATAATTTAAAAAATATATTTTTTTTCATACCGCAAGCAAAGAATGTATTTAAATGTATTCTATAATTTACCTCTTTCATAAAAAGTAACTTTTGAAATTCGTATTGTATAGAAAAACAATTTTTATATAATTAATTTTCTTATATAAACATATATTTTTGTTATGTTTATATAATTTTAAATAAAGGTTCCACTTTAAGCTGAACATGTACTACTTAAAATGTCTTGTTTGATATTCTTTTTTAATTTCTATAAAGCTATTTGAATAATTTAAATCCAAGTACACATTCAAGTATTCGATCAAGTAATAATAATTTACATTATAATTATGATGATCTACGCTTAATTTATAATGAAAGTCCATTATGATTAATGATACAATATCATTAGTGTCATGTAGATTATGTGAGATAATTAAAGGCTTGAATCTAATCTCATGTTAAAATTGAGATATGACTGAAATCAACAGAAACGTTTTACAAACATCAAAATTGAGACACATTTGTGAAAGAAAAGTTTCAGACATTTAACATTGAAATACTTGTAGTATTTAAACTATTTACATGAACAAAAAATATCATATATATTTTAATAAGAATTAATTCTATATATAATTTTAATCTCTCGTTTAGTATATTTAATTTAAACCTATAAGACGAAAAAATGTTGAATGAACTTTCTAACTTTGTTTCAAAGATACTGAATCAAAGCTATTCTGTGACTTGTGATATCATGAATTAGAATTTAAAATATCTTCACTAAGTTCAGAAAGTGAGGCTGTGCCAGGACTGCCATTAAAAATGAAATTCAATGTTTTGAAAACATAAATTATCATTTCAGGAGTTAGTTTTGAGATGAATATAGACAATGTAAAAAATAGGTGATTTAACTCCTCGGTTAATTCCTGAACCTTGGTTAGAGAATGTAGCCCTTCTTTATATTAATATATATTTTACGCATTGCCCACTTTCAAAGCCGAAAATAATTTGTATTTGAAAAGTATCAATTTTGCATTGAAATATTTTTTTTAATTTATTAAAAGCGTTTCTTTCGTTAGCAGGAGAAATCACCACGGATTTTGTTATTTACAAAAGTCTTGTAGGTAGCTTTCATTACAAAAAGCTACCTATTGCAGCCGTTCGGAGGAAAGCGATTTCAAAAAATGTTGGTATATTTTCATCGATCATGAGCCCCAGAACACGAAACCACCCTCCGTTCAAAATTTATATATATACACTGCTCAAAACAATTAAAGGATATTGCAGTTTTAGGTGGATTTTGTATCTGGTAAACTGTTTAGCTGATTGATACATGGTCGACATACATAGTAGGTTATATGAAAATAAATTACACATGTTTGGCAGAAAAAAAAGCATTTTATAGCGCATTTGTGTACTAAAGGAAAAAAACACAATTTGTGCATATGAGAAAAAAAGAATAAGAAAAGGTGTTTTCTTCAAAGAAAATCATTTTCAGTAGCGGGTATGGTTTCCACGGGCGGCCAGCAACGTTGAACACCTTTGAGGCATGGACTCAATGAGGCTATTAATGACGAGTTGGGGTATTCTTCCCCACTCTTCCAGAAGAGCTCTTTCCAGTTCTTGGAGAGCTTGAGGGTGTTGTTGGCGGCCAGAAACTCGTCTTCCTAGAGCGTCCCAAACGTGTTCGATTGGTTTCATGTCTGGAGAACACGCTGGCCATTCTATTCGAACGATTCCTTCCTCGAAAAGGAAATCCTCCACCAGGTTTGCACGATGTGGCCTGCAGTTATCGTCCATTAAAATGAAGTTATCTCCGATTGCTGCAGCGTAAGGGACTACAATAGGTCTGAGGATCTCATCTCTATATCGGCGACCAGTCAGAGCTCCATCTCGAATGATGTAGAGGTCAGTGCGCCCGTCAATGGAGATGCCACCATACACCAACACTCCTCCACCGCCAAATCTGACACTTTCGTGCACGAACGAAGGATTATTCCTACTGCCACGGTCCCTCCAGATGAAAATACGCCTATTATCCGGATGCACAGAAAAACGGGACTCGTCAGAAAACAGAATATTGCTCCATTCATTTCTCCTCCAGTTGACATGCTAGGTTGCACACTCCCTGCGGTCGTGACGATGCCTTGATGTTAATCTAACACATACCATCGGTCGGTGAGCATACAGACCTACAGCATGGAGCCGGTTTCGGACAGTCTGAGTTGAAATCGTGGTGCCTGTAGCCGAGCGAAGGTGTTGTTGGAGAAGAGTAGCGTTCATGGTTCGGTGTCTCCGAGCTGTTAACGCTAAATACCGATCTTCATTGGGCGTTGTTGCCCATCTACGACCTTGCCCTGGTCTTCGGCCTGCACATCCACTCTCCAAAAAACGGTTCCAGATCCTGGAAATGACACTTTGTGACACTCAAATGGCTTGCGCTACTTCGGCTTGAGTTTGGCCCCCTTCTAACCTACCAACAATTCTCAAAGCTTCTGAATCTGTGAAATGATTTCGGTGAGACATCGTACTTATCGGAATAAAGCAATCACTGAATGCCGATCATCCTTGTCTTCATTCTCTGTTATCCAGTTGAAAGTAAAATTTCATTCGCTGCCGCTGAAGCGACGTTTTGGACGTCGAACTCAAAATTTGCATACTCCACAGTTTGAAAACCAGAAAAATTTGCATTTGTGATTCTCTTCTTCTATTTTCGGCAAAAAAAATTTCGTTTATATCTTTATTTTATATAAAACTTCAAATATCCTTTAATTGTTTTGAGCAGTGTATATATATATATATATATATATATATATATATATATATATATATATATATATGTATATATATATATATATATATATGTGTGTGTGTGTGTGTCTGACATATGTCACACTGTAACTCCCGTAATTATGAACCGATTTCGATGTAATTCGGTGTGTTCATAGTACATACCAATGTCTCGACCGAGTTCGTTGGCCAGCTGCATCCGCCGTTTTGTTTCAAAATGGCGGCCATTTAATTTTTTTTAAATTTAAATTTGAAATGTGGTACCAAAAAATTAAAAATGGAAAAAATATTTTTTCTTATATATTTGATCTTTGTACAAAGATTTCGGAGCAGTTTTTGTTTTGTCTATATCTTAAAAAATGGCTGAGTTATAGCATTTTGAAATTCTAGCGTGGCTGACATTTTGAAACGTCCTGAATTTTGTCACGCGATAAAAGGCGTATTTATGAACCGATTTGAATGTAACTTCGTTTATACATAGTACATACCAATGTCTCGATCGGGTTCGTTGGCCAGCTTCATCCGCCATCTTGTTTAAAAATGGCGGCCATTTAAAAAAATAAAAAAATAAAAAAAATTAAATGAGATACCAAAAAAATTGGAAAATGAAAAAGATTTTTTTCGTATGTGTTTGACCTTAATACAAAGATTCCGGAACAGTTTTTGTTTCGTCTATATCTAAAAAAATGGCTGAGTAATAGCATTTTGAATTTCTATTGTGGCTGACATTTTAAAACGACCTGATTTTTGTCACGTGATAACAGGCCAATTTATGAAACGATTTGGATGTAACTTGGTCTGTACATAGTACATACCAATGTCTCCACCGAATTCGTTGGCCAGCTTCATTCGCCATCTTATTTCAAAAGGGTTGCCATTTAAAAAAAAAAATTAAATTTAAAATTTAAAATGAGGTATTAAAAAATTGGAAAATGAAAAAGATTTTTTTTTATGTGTTTGGCATTGATACAAAGATTCCGGAGCAGTTTTTGTTTCTGAAAATTTGTTCTTTTGTTTATATCTTAAAAAATGGTTGACTTATAGCACTTTGAATTTCTAGCATGTCTAACATTTTGAAACGATCTTGTATTTGTCACGCGATAACACACGTTCGCCTATTTCGATGTAAGAAGGCATGTGGATAGTATACATCAACATCTCGACCAAGTTCGCTGGCCAGATTCATCAGCCATCTTGTTTCAAAATGGCGGCCATTAAATTAAAATATATATATATATTTAAAGTGAGGTGCAAAAAAATTAGAAATTGAAAAAGGTTTCTTTCTTAAGTATTTGACCTTGATATAAGGATTCAGGAGCATTTTTTGTTTGTCTTTACCTTAAAAAATGGCTCAGATATAGCAGTTTCAATTTCTATTGTGAGTGACATTTTGAAAAATCTGATATTTTGCAAGCGACAGCACTCGTATATATCAACCGATCCCAATGTGAGTGAGCATGTGCACAGCAATTACTAAGGTCTCGACCAAGTTCACTGCTTAGCCTCATCCACCATGTTGTCTTAAAATGGCAGGCACTTTAAGAAATTGCCGAATTTGGCAGCCAAATATAAGTTACTTTAAAGAAAAGCAACTTGGATAAAGTTGACTAATTTCGCGAAATTCTCATTCATTATATTGATAAAAATTAGTATTGAATATCCAATATTCGGTTTCCACTAAATTGAGCTTCATGTGTTTGAATAATATAAGTTGGCTTTTTAAAAATAAGGAATATGAAAGCTACCTCTTCCTCCCGGCACTGGCCGGAAGGAGTTTAATTTCGATCATTTCCATTTCATTCATAATTTTATTTTATTAATGAAATTTTAACTTTTTTATAAGTTAACAGCCAGAAATAAAAGCTGAACTATGGATATTAACTTAATTGCATATAGATTTATATTTCATAGTCATCTGCAGCCTACAGAGATGTATTTTAAGAAAAAATTCATGTCTGAATATTACTTTAAAAACCTTAAAAAATGAGTAAATAATATTTGATACAGCTATCAAATAAATTGCAATACATTGTTCCTAAAGTTTACAATCTTAAGTACCTTTTTTTAAAATTCGATGGTGTAAAAATTTCAAATGGTCGTAATTTAGAAGTTTAAATAAGATAAAGTAACAGCGAAATTTAATCGTCTGTTGTTACCAACATATCAGTGTTACGGACAGACAAGTTTGTCCTTTATAATATACAGATAGTATATAGTTGTAAATCAAAATTACTTACAGCACAAAATGAAATGAAGTACTCTTTATATTTCATTAAATATTTGAAATATATTTACATATATTATTATTTGCTGTACAGTTCTCTCTTACCAACTGTAATAACTATTTTGTTAAAATTAATTTTAGAAGCACAGACAGTTTCAAAAAATTTTCAACCGCTGTTCTTCTACTTATATTAAACGTTATTTACGATAACATAGTGTTACGATAAACTACTTTTAAGTTACAGAATTTATATACAGGGTGATTGAAAAAAACTTTTACAAAATGACATAGGGTCATGTGGGGTAATTATTACCAGGGGGTAATTTCGACCGCCGTCATATTGGAGAAAACTGTGAAGATAAAATTTTGTTTCAAGCTTAGATATTAACCTCATAATGTATATTTCATCTTAGGTATTCTTTATTACTAGTCTGAAGCCTTTTTGAGATCCAAATAGCAATTTGAAACTAAGTCTATAAAATTTTTGATAAACGGATTTGTTACTTTGGAGTTCAAAGTGGTCATAATTAACACAAACGAATGTGTATTGGCAAGTATAAAGAGAAGATATAGTGGTCATAATTTCCCACTAGTGGTCTTAATTACCCCAAACTTATGTGATTGTGAGTTTTTGGTGGGGTAATTATAACCACCCTTTTAACTTTAAAAGAAAAACAGCTATGAGAATTAAAACTTTTAAAATGTGTTCTTAAAGGATCAAAGTTACTTCCTATGTACTAAAAACAGCGCTTTTTCAAATAGAAATAAGCAGAAAAAAATAACAAAGTTGAAAATGTAAAAAGTGGTCATAATTACACCTCCTGACTATAGCAAATCAGACATACAACAAGGAAAAAAATCAAATAGAAACATAGGGTAGCAAATTATTTAGTCGCAAATACAGGGTGTTTTATTCTAACAGAACCCTGGTTGACGGTAATAATTTCGAGAAAAATAAAAACATTGTAATGAAAATGCAACGATATGTACCATGTTTTGTGTAAAATGTAATAACATCACGAAGAAGGCTGTAAAAACATGTTGCTCAAGCAATCGACGATACCGTATGGATTGATAATCACATTCCAAATGTGGGGATTCAAGTGCACACTGCTGACGCGTATAATGCAAATTTCTGTCACTTTTGTTTGGTTTTATCACATTTACAACAACGGTAAGAATGTCTGTTAAATGTTTTATTATAATATACTTCAGTTTTCTGAAAGTTATTACCACAAACCCAATTTGAGATAGGATGAAACACCCTGTATTCCTGACTAAATAAGTGGTTTGCGACTCTGTTTTTCAGCGTGATTTTTCATCCTTGTTGTATGATTGATTTGCCTGATTTTGCAAACTTTTTTTTTTTTTTTTTTTGATTCGCCTGTATTTCTCTCTCTCACTCTCTCTCTCATATATATATATATATATATTAAACAAAAACCTAATTTGCAGAACAAATTAAAAAAACAAAATTTATTTCCTAAATTGTTTAAGCCCGAGAAGGGGCAGATATTAAGATATTTCATTCAATTCGTTCTACATTTAATGTTAAATTTTTGTAACAAATAAGCTAAACCAATTGAACATTAAAAAATAAAAATGAAATTCATATAATATAATGCTTTAAACACCTATATACTTAGATTCCGTTCAAATGAATTCGAAATAAATCTTAGACTTTTTTAAAAGTCTTGTATTTTCACGTACCTTATCATATTATGTACAATCGTCATAAACATAATGCAAAATCTGCAGTACAAATATTTACAACTTAAAAATGGAAAAAGTCTAAGATTTATTTCGAATTCATTTGAACGGAATCTAAGTATATAGGTGTTTAAAGCATTATATTGTATGAATTTCATTTTTATTTTTTAATGTTCAATTGGTTTAGCTTATTTGTTACAAAAATTTAACATTAACTGTAGAACGAATTGAATGAAATATCTTAATATCTGCCCCTTCTCGGGCTTAAACAATTTAGGAAATAAATTTTGTTTTTTTAATTGGTTCTGCAAATTAGGTTTTTGTTTAATATGTCAAGTTTTTTAATAACTACTGCATTCAGACAAAAACATTTCAAAATTAATGGAGGGTATCATCATCAGGCTTTGATTTGTGCGATATCGCATCACAATTTGTGATGCAATTTCCCTATGTATAATTCAAAATGTTTCACCAGTGCAGTAATGCAGCTTGTTGTAGTTTGGTCAAAAAATTACAATCTGAACTTACAAAATTTGCTTGAAAATGTCATTTTTTCCCCACTATGACGTCATATTCATCTTCTTTTTAATTCTTAAAAAAAAAAAAAAAACTATTTCAGTTTCTTCAGTTTCATGTTTCACGTGAAAATCATTCAACTAAAAATAGGCAAATTATTATTACGGCTTTTGAAATCTTTGCAACAATGAAGTAAAAATGTTACATTTCTATGAAAAATGTCCATTGATTTTCAATGAAAAAAGCGAAAATTGGAATTATTAAGAAAAATATTTGAATAATATACAAAAAAATTGGCCCTTGTTTCTCTCTGGGTTATAATTCACCCATATGCAAAGGTATTTTGCCATTCGTTTCGACCCTGACGTCAGGCAAGCGTTTTTAAACTTTAAATTTATAATATTATTAGAATTAGTAAAGAATAAAAAATGAGTGGCATCAGGGACAAAAAGGTGGGAAGAAAAAATGAAAAAGTTACCATCTCCATAGGCTTTTCTATGTTAAATTAACATTGAGAAGTGAGACTGGAAATAAATAAGTATTGCGCTGCCGCGCAATACTTAAATACCGGGTGATTCAAAACTTACCGTTCAACTTTCGTGGGGAGGTAGGAAATACGTCAGGAAACCTATTTTACACAAGCAAGTACGTCCGCAAATGTACGCATGCATACGTAGAGGCAACTGTGTGTTCTCAACCTTCCACTGCGTCCCAATCATTGGTTTGATTTTCCTAAAAGTAGTATTACTTCTTCTCCTATTTCCACTTCTCATTTGGACATTCATCAAACCTTTTATATCTTTAAAAACTCCAAAAATATCGTTAATGACGTTTAAAAATTCCGATGAAAGACCAAAATTTAAAAATTCATGAAGGAAGAAAGTTAAAAACAAAGAATAAAATAAACTAACAAAAAATAATTAAATTAAAATGAATGCCAATTAAAACAATAAAGGTTAAAAGAACTGGAAATAACAAAATTAAACGAGAAATTTCCATGTGTCAGATAATGGAATCGTTGAATAAAGGTCATTAACGAGATATTTGGAGATTATAAAGATGTAAAAGGTTTCGTGGAAGTCAGAATGAGAAGTGGGGGTAGGAGAAGAAATAATACTAGCTTTAGGAAAGTCAAAACAATTATTGGGACGCAATGGAAGGTTGGGTACATAAAACGCCCTCTACATACGCAGGCGTACATTTGCGGACATACTTTCCTATGTAAAATCGGTTTCCTGACGTATTCCCTACCTCATTACGAAATATGAACGATAAGTTTTGAATCACCCTGCATATACATACACTATATGGCCAAAGGTGACCGATCACTTGCGATTTTTGACGTTTTATTAAATATCTAGAAAAGTACATGAGGAAGGAATCAACCTGAAGCTGCAGGTGTGTAAAGAGTATAGTACATATCATATATTTCCGCGAAGATTTTTCCCGAAACTTCATAGGGGACCGTCAACAAATTGAAAAAGAACGAATATCTTTTTATAACCCTGTAAAAACTAATGTAGCAAAAGCGCGCAAACTCGATATTATTAATAAGTGTCTTATTGTAATAAACTGTGTTCATTTTTATGAGGATAGCATTTATACTCGTAGAGAAATTTAGGTTTTTATAAAAACAGTCCCAAATTTTGCCAATTTTTTTGCTTATAAGTTGTAAGTTATTTTTAGAAAATATGTCAAACAGCATTGTACATAATACTTTGCAAACAGAATTAAAAAATAATTAAAATTGGATGAAAAATGAGCAGGTTTACTAAAAGTTTATTCGCTGCGCTTGCGCGAATGCAATCAAAATGTAATATGTATAATGTATTAGCTAAGCATATAGAGCAACTTTTGTGAAAGTATCAAATTCATAACTTGAAAATTCTGAAAATTATCGTCGATAGAATAAGCTCAAAATCCGTTGTTCCCGAAAAGGAGCAAAAAAATAAGGGGTTGTATCAAATATATGTTGATTAGTGCCAAGATAGCGTACACAATATTCCATGTTATACTATATTTGGATACAACCCCTCATCTTTTTGCTTCTTTTTGGGAACAAAGGAATTCGAGCGTATTCTATTTTTTAATTTTGATTACAGAGTATTATGTACAATGCTGTTTGTCATATTTTCTGAAAAGAACTTTTTTTTTTATATTAAGATTTTTTTATAATAAGATTTTTTTATATTGATTAACCAAGTGGCTTTAAAGAAATTAACACACCATATGCATTTCAGCTTTTAACTGACAAAGGCATATTTTGTTTTTGTTCATTCATCAAATACCCCTTAAGAGGCTACTTCAGTCAAATGGAAAGACGCATTCGCTAATGCTAATCCTATAGAAGAAATTTATAATGCAAATTATAAGCAAAAAACTTCGAGAAATTTGGGACTGATTTTATAAAAACCTTAATTTCTCTGCTACTATACATGCTCTCCTCATAAAAATGAACACAGTATATTACAAGAAGACACTTATTAATAATCTCGAGTTTGAACGCTTTTGCTACATTAGTCTTTACAGGGTTATCCAAAAGATATTCGTTCATTTTCAATTTGTTCACTGTCCACTATGGGGTTTCGGGAAAAAAATCTTCACAGAAATATATGACCTATACTATACTGTTAATACACCTGCAGTTTCAAGTTGATTTCTCGTGTATATTTCTAGATATTGAATAAAGCGTCAAAAAATCGCAAGTGATTGGTCACCTTTGGCATATAGTGTATATATACGCATATTTATTCAATATTGGTAAACAGTTTGTTGGGAATCATCACAGCCGCAGGTAATATTGTCCAAACAGGTATCTTTGAAATACTGCATGCAGTATCATTACTGGGCACGAGAAGTAGTCGAATAAATCTATACATCAGTAAAAATCATTATATCAGTTCGTATAATCATACCAGCTGAGTATCCACTTGTGATCCTAGACAGTTATTGCAATAGTTCTGAGTTCCTTCACTTAATATTAAGCAATATGAAATCGATATTACTTAAAAAAAAAATTAAAAAATTTAATACTCCCTGCATTCCAATATATATTTCCTCTATATCGCTAGATTTTGTTTTCAAAGTTCGATTAATTACTTCTTGTTTTATATTTAATAACTGTGACAAAACTATACATTAAAGCTTTAAATAATATTCCAAAAAGTATAAACAATGTAAAATGCAATATCATATTTATAGTAAAAAACAACACAATGAAGTATCTGAAAATTTTTAATATATTCAGCAACACATGGAAATAAATCTGCAATTCTTCAAGAGCTACCGTAATTTCAAGAGTTAGAAATTTTTCATTAATTACTTCATTCACAACAATAAAGATTGAAAAGCTAAGCATTGGTTTGTGACTTCTGAAATATTATATTGCTCTTTAAATAAATTTTTGAAATATCTCGAAAGTTTTGTTTTCTAGGGCTTATTCTTATCTGATAGTTTTCGCAGTTTCTTGATATTCTGCAAAGTTCTACATATTAAGCGTTAAGAATGGAAACCCAAATCTTTATATTTTGAAACACGTTCAATTAATTTCGCTGAGGTGAATTATTTGAAAACAAATACATTATATTGTTCCAGTTATTTATACATTTGCAAGTAAAAATAAAATAAAATCTTTACTTCTTGTATTTGTCATATTTCCCAGCTAATAAATTATTTCGGAAATATTATTAGGTTTGTAAATAATTACAAAATTGTGGAAATCAAGAAAAAGTTGTAGGTCGTATACGTTCGCAGATTTGCTAAATTAAGCATGATATACATATTTGTTTTTCTTTTTTGTTCATACATTTAAATCTTAAAACAATGCTGTTTCTTTTACACTTCTATTAAAATGGTTTTCTAAATTGAACCATTTTATTTTCGTTTTCGTGACTTTTGTATTATTTCACTCGTAACCTTTCATAAAAACATTATGCCAAACCTAATTTCATATGCCCCGATGTTATTCATGTATTAAGTATTAATTTCTAAAATACCAACATACTTTTTTAAAGTAGGTGTTAAATAATATAATTAAATTAAATTTTAAAAAATCCCTTATGATTAACACTAAATGACATTTATTGTTTTAAAGAAATTTCTTTCTTTTAACACGATTCCGAATATCTTCTTCTTGGACTTCCCTCCTAGTGTATTTTTAGGTAGATCTCGTAAAATTTACTACCTAAAATACTCTCCCCTATGTTTGAATTTCTGAAATTTTTTTGCAGATCTCTGCGATCATGACCCATAGAATCCAAAGTCTTCCCTAGTTCAAAACTTTATATATAGAGAGGAGAAGGTCCAAATACCGGCTACCACTTTTGTTTTCAATCTAGGTACTACAATTTTAAAAAATAGAAAATTGAAAAGGGACAGCAGGCTACCTTGACATGTTTTGCACCTGTTTAGAAAGAAAAAAATCTGTTTAAAAAGCGTTTTCTGTTTATAAAAAGCAAAATTCCAAAAGTCTTTGAATTTTGAAAACAGTGTCTAAATACCGGCTACCTAAGTTTTTTCCAAAAGAATCACGCAAATGGTTCTAATGTCAATTAAGCAATAAAACATTATTTTAACAAATTTTATTGACTAATAAAATTTCTTATGCACAGAAAAAAAATATAATTTTTAATAAACAAACATTTTTTGTCAAATTTATAAGAAACTTAACGACTATCTCTGACAGTCATCTTTTCTTTATGTTTCTAGTTTTTTAACGTACAAGGGAAAAAAAAAGCTTCTGCTTGAAATGATACTTTTTTTATCTGAAAAAGTCACAAACATAATAATTAAAGTCTGCGTCGGTGCAGTCACTATGGGTCAACATATCGCAGTCTTAATTGAACCTAGAATCTTCTAACTCATATCACCCTCGCAGGAGACACAAATTGCATCATTTCACTTTTTAAAAATCCCTGCCGCACAGTGGAGTATTTCTAATAAAAACTGGACAAAAGTCGAAAAATGAACTTCGTTAAAAACCGCAATACTTTATGTGTTTGTATAGCTTATTAGTCAGTGCTTCCGGTAAACAATATCTTAGGAATGTTCGGTAATACTCCCCGTCGCGTTATCAGTCTGAAAGCACCTGTCGTGCATCGCAGATTTCTCTTTTCTCAGCGATGTGGTGAGAAGCGCATTATTTAATTGCAATTATTGTTGCATACAGTGGAGATCTGAATAAAATCCTTTATGGGCATAGAAGTGGGAGGTATGTAGCTTAAATTACCGTATTTAGTTTTAGTTATAAAATAATATAATTATGAAATTAGCCATATTGTTTTATCTTTAAAAAAAAAGTGTAATTTTTGCTAGTTCTTTTAAATTTTTAGTGATTTATGAATGCTTGTCGCCCTTTGTCGGTCAAAACTTTTTGTTGGAATATAAAATATAGATATTCCTTATTATATTCATAAAATAAAATCTTGCCCCATTTTTTTATTTTATTTTATTTTATTTTATTTTACCGCTTTATAAAAAAAATGGTATCAGAAAGTGATGGTATTTTGAAAACGAAAAATCTTCATTTTTCTTTTACAAACTTAAATAACAGTAAAAGATCTTTCAAGAAAGTTGTTGTTTGATTTTAAACAAGTTTGTTCTAATACGAAAACAGATGAAAAATTATGTTTCATGGAAAGTAAAGTTACAAAAATTGTGAAATATGCAGTAGATAAACAAATATCATTAATACGTTCGTTAAGCCGTTTCAAATCGGATCTTTTTAAAAAAGGGAGGCTGTCAATAGGGCAAAATGACACTTTCTTAAGGTAAATGAACATTGGCTTAACAGTTCCATAAAATTAACTGTAGAATATACTATATGTACAATATCAAAAAAGGTAGACCAACAAAAGATTTCGCCGAACTGTGTGACAGAAACAATTGACAAAAAACAAGAGGTTTAAGGGAGCAAGTTCCTCTTGATCAATTAACATATGCAGCTAGTACAAATCAACGAGCTGTTGGTAATATTGATGCCTCGACACTCATAAAACTCTAAGTCAACAAGAGATACAAAAATACAGAAAAATTATAACTTCAGCAAAAAAAAAACCCACTATTATGAAGCATACACCATAAGAAGCCTTATCAATTTTTGTAGAAGCTGATCTAGCAAGAAAGCAAATGGAAATTATTCATAGTGCAAATAAGAATATTTACTAATTATTTTCTGATTAAGAAAGCGAAGAAGGATTGCTATATAAGTGAGGTCGATGAATGTGACAGAAACAAGCGCAGAAGTTAACCTACAGATCTTCTTGATCACACTTCTTTAAGACTGTGTAAATATTTAGAAGGAGTTATTCTAAATAATACAGAAAAAGACAACCACAATTTCGAAAAAATATCTAAATGGTGTTCCGATGGCTCCCAACAGATCGCAATTTAAACAGATATTTCAGAATACTTCTGATAGTGATGCAAATATATTTCAGAGTTTTCATGTTCCTTTACATTTACACTCTAAATTAAAATGTCTGAAATTCAGACACTTAAGTGTCTGAAATGGAGTGTTCAATTTTCAGACATTTTAAAATGTCTGAATGTTTTCAGACACTTTTTGCGTCTGAATTTCAGACACTTCAAACGTCTGAATCGCATCCATTTTTTTTGTAAGCATCATACGTAGCCATGTTTGACCACGTTGAATCCTGGAAAAATATTTGGCTGTGGTCCTGCCCCCCCCCCCCCCCCCCAATACAGCCTGATTTTTTTGGTGCTCTCAGTTTTGGTATACAATTTTCGTTACGTTGATAATTTAAATCTTTTACGACATTGTACTGATTATAATCAATATCTTGAACTTCAGGAGTAGAACAAGATTAAAAAACAAAAAATATTTATCTAAATATTAGATTTTTTTTAATTTATTTTGTTTTTAACCTTATTTTACTTTAAAAGTTCAAAATATTGATTATAATCAGTACAATTTCGAAACAGATTTAAAATATAAGCTTTACAAATATTGCACATCAAATTTAGGGGCACTACAGTCATAGGGGGACGGGGCACTTCCCAGTTTGCCCTTCCTTTAATCAAGAAGTACTTTTGCAAAAAACGCAACCCTGCATTATAGTTGTCTAAATTGAGATGTCCGGTATTCGGGAGTATCCGTTGTGGAGGTTAATGGACATTCTCGAATAGCGAACACCTCTATTTAACGAATACTTTTTTAATCAGCAGACATACATATTTGTATATTTTTACCTCAAAAAAGTAGACATCTCCAATTATCGGACAAATTCCGTGGTCCCGAAGTGTTCGCTATTAAGGGCTTTTAAGGTACATAGATAAATATATATATATATTTTATAATCTTGTCCTACTCTAAAAGTTCAAAATATTTATTATACTCGGTTGAATGCGGAAAAAGATTTAAAATATCAGATGTACGAAAATTGCAACCCCCCCCCCCAAAAAAAAATGAAAATATAAAAAAATATATTGCCACATAGGCAATTTTACATATACATCACTTGATAATCACAACAGCCATTTAACTATGAATAATGAAAATAAATAAATAAATATTCTACTTTAATAACATTGGGGAAAAAATGACTTTGGTATTTTGTTAAATATATTTGCGTTTTTAAACTTGTCCTACTCTAAAAGTTCAAAACTTTCATTATAAATAATCAGTGCAAGATTTAAGATATCAGCTTTACAAAAATTCATGCAAAATCCCCCCCCCCCCCCAAAAAAAAATGAAAATACTTATTTAAAAATTATGTTTTTAAAAAATTTATATTTCCACATGGGCAAGTTTTTATGTAGATCAGAGGGTACTCACAAAAGCTATTCAACTATCAATAAAAACAGATAAGTACATATTCGATATTAAAAACATGAGGAAAAAATAACTTATGATTTCCAAACTTCTTTCGTCTTAAATATATACAGTAACATCTGTCATTTTTGTATTTTTCGTATAAGTGCATATAAATAAAGATACCACAATTTTAAATACGAAATCTAGTTAGAGGTTTTTACTTTTTCCCATTATAAATTTCAAATTACTTTTTTATTAAAAATAATAAAAAAATCAGTATTAGAGTTGATTGCAAATCAAATACATATGTATATTTTTACAGGCAGCTTCATATAATAGACCAGTCTCATTTACTTTATTTATCTTTTTTTAATCTGCGGTTTTATGCCAGGAAGTAAGAAAGCATTAGGTCATCTTTCAAAGTTTTTTTTTTTTCTTTACTTCCTTGTGGCCGTCATTTACTGCGAGATAAAAATTATCCATTGAAACTAAGAACTGACATTGAATATATAATTCGCAATAAAAAAGAACGTCATAAGTTTAAAAATATATACTTCTAGAATTAGTGGGGTTTTTTGCGAACAGATTCAAAACTAATTAAATTTCATGCAGGATTTTGTTTAGTACAATAAATAAAATCATAAAATACACTAATTTTACTACTATAAAGAAACTTACTTGAGTTGCTGCAAGAGGTAAGAAATATTCCTCGATTTGAAATTTTAAAAACTACCACAACACAGTGAGGGAGAAAGACTTTCATCAGTTTAAAAGGTAATCCCATAATACATCCGACTAGCCATATTTAAAGAATGAGATGTTTCATCCTAAAAACAGGACCCGCCAGACAAAAGTTTCTTTTTTTTTGCCAGCTTCGACAGGACGAAGATGAATAACACAATATTATTGATATAAATTGATACGAGTTAACACTAAGCCCATTGCACACGCTTTGTAGAATTTCCGGGTGTAATCTTCAACCGTCGTCTACTTCTGTTCTGTGTCTATCCCGCCCTTGTATCGACGACAGCTTCTAAGAGACATTTGATGTCGAGCACACACGTCAGATGTATGTATTCAATAAATAAATACTCCAAGTTAATACGAATTAAAATCACAGTACTTCACATTTCGCAAAAAACGAATTAAAATACACGCGTACATAAAAACAAACTTTGTTTGAATTACAACGTATACCACTTCGAACGAAGACATCTAAAACGCATGCGCAACTGGGAGTGCTAGTGCCCCCTGGTGGTTATTGCGTCGGAAGAATCAAAACGTCTTAAATTAAGATACGTTTAAAGCAATGAAGTGTCTTAAAATAAGACGTTTGCGGATATTTTAGACATTATTCTCAGTTCGTTTACACCATGGTCATAGTAAGACGCTTATGTATCTTAAATTAATACATCTATAGTGTCTTAATTTTCAGATTAAGACACTTAAGTGTCTAAAATTCTTTTTCAGTCACATATGTGTCTAAATTTAAGACGCTTCTATTTGCAGTGTAGAGGCAATGTCCAGTGGACATAGAATTGGTGTTAAAAAATTTCAAATTACACCGAAGAAACTGCAAATCTTTATGTCGAATTATATGGGTACCACCTAATGTTACCAACAGTACATAAAGTTTTATCACATAGAGCCACATTAATTAAACATGCAGTATTGCCTATCGATCAACTTTCGAACGAGCCTGCAGAAGCTAGAAACAAACATTTCCGCCAATATACGCAAACTTTTTCCCGAAAATTTTCTCGATAGCAATGTAATAAAAATGTTTTGAACAGACGTTTACTAAATTCTGATCCTTTTATAAATAGTTCAAGGCCAAAGATTAAGAAAAAAAGGCCCTTTTCTAGCCAAAAAACCAAAAACACCATATAGACAACATCCAAAATAAGAGGAAGATGAGGATGAAGACGGAACAGATGAAGATGAATATGATTAGAATAGCAAGTTACAGAAAGAACTTGTTAAAAATATGTAAAATAAACCGGAATATTTCATTAAATATCATAAATGTTTATTCTAAACTGATTTAAATAGTAGTTTACTTATTAAAAAGCAAAAATTTTTTGTAAATTCGTAAAAATATATATATATTTTTAAAAAAATTATATATAATGACTCTAAATAGCTTTTTACAACATTTCAACTTGATACAGCTAATAAAATAATTTTGTCCACATTTTTCAGACGGCCCGGCCTACAGGCGGAGGTAGATTTCGAAGTTAAGTATACTAATTTCACCAACAAAAACTAAATCATGATTAGAGATTTATCCACTTTAACAATTTTATCTGGTCGCTTTTGACGAGTTTTTATTTCATTTTTATATAATATATATGTGTCGATGTGGGTTTGGATAAACTTTTTCCACACTTAAACAATCACATTTTTAATAAGGATCAAACACAAAGTATATACAATTCGCGAAAAGCGCATATTATCTTTTAAACATACATATTTCCATGAAAAGATCTCTAAGTGAGATACATTTCGAACGTACGCCGAAACTCTACTTAAACCCGAAAAATCATACTTACATAGATTCACTTCACTTCATGTTTGGCAAAATATCTCAGGATATTTTGCCGAAAGTGGCAACAGCGCCATCTATATGCTATAAAAATAAGGGAAGGCAGTCATTTTGTTACAGATGGTTTTATCAGAAACATGTTAAGGATGTATTAAAAAAAGTACTTTTCCATGCTCAACAACTCTAAATTTTCTGGCACATTTTCAGATTCATTTTTAATAGAAAAAATATGAATTTTACTGACGTGATTTTTGAAGAGAGTTATAAGCGACCTGTGTTTTTATTTTTCATTCAGTTAATTAAAACTTGATTTATGAACAATTATTTTCCCAGTAGGACAATATTTTTCGTTTCTAACACAATCGCTTCGGGAAATTCTGTTCAAAATGCTCACTTTGACATCATTTTTTGAAATATATTCTGCCTCTATCAAAAAATCGATCATTACGGTACATTATATAGTTTCTGAATAAGAGAATCTACCATTTGGATGCGTTTGAGAGCAAAAATGAATTTAAAAATGAGTAAGAAATTAAGGAGTTTGGATTTGAATACATTCTTAATAAGATGAATTTTTTTTTCAACCGCTATGTATTTTTAATTTGTTTTTGCTGTAAGAATTGGTCCTATCAAAAGGCAATATTAAGAAGATATATTATAAATTCATGGGGATTTTATATCTTGTGAATTGACGGAGTTATGTATTTTTTTCATCTTCAACCCCCCCCCCCCTCTTTCTTTTCTTTTCTTTTCTTTTTTTTTTTTTTTTTTTTTTTTTTTTTCGTTACGAATTAATCCTATCAAAAACTTGTGAATATAAAAGATGTAAATAATGTTAAGGAAATTTATAATAAAATTAACTGGATTTGATGTCTTGAGAATTGACGAAGATATGATTTTTTTTCTCCCGAAAACCCTATTTTTTGCGCCCCTTGAGCCCATTTTTAAGTTGATCAAAAATCTGTGATGCATAAAGTTTTGGCCCTATTTTTTGAAGTAAAAAAGCCTTTAAACTTATTTGATATATACAAAAATAAAGAATTTATGGGATTTTTCGGTTTTCACAAAACCCCTCCCTATTTCCATCCCCTTGGTCCGATTTTGACCATTAACGAACCTGACCGAGATTTTATGCCCCTTGATTTTATGTATAAGTTTGGAAGAGATTTTTGCAGAATTGTGGAAGTTATCGTGTCCAGAAGAAAGTGATATATATAGATAGATACATAGATAGATAGATAGATAGATATATAAAGATTTTTACTGAGGGTGGTTTTGGGTTCTAGGGGTCATGATCGGTGTAGTTCTGCAAACTTTTTTTCAGAAATTCCAACATAGGGGAGAATGTAATAGGTAGTTTTCATACGAAATCTACCTAAAAATCCATTTTCTGGCCATTTTGATTGTCTTTTTCTCATATTTACCTCCGTCATGTTTCTTCTTTCTCTTTCTATTTATCGCAGTTAATTTTGGAGTGTTCAACAGTGCCTTTTTTCTGAAGTGATCCGGTAACCAGTGTAGCTCCTGAAGACTTGCTGCCCCGGTTGCTTTTTTTTTTTTTTTTTTTTTTTTTTTTTCATAGTGCGAAATGGCGCTGAAAATATTTAATTTAATTTCTGAACCATTTAAATTAATTTATTAATTATGGAACCATTTAAATTAATTTATTTTCCTCCTCTTAAAGCAAAGCAAACACAGAGAGGTCTAAATACCGGATAGTCGGTATTTGGCATTCATATGGTAAAATACCAATAGCTTGCGTGCAGCGACTGAGAGCTAAATATGCCTAGAAAATAATTTCATCATCAATTCAAGCCAATATACGATGAGAATATTTAAATAAAATTAAAAACACATATCTGAAAACTTTTGATGTCCCAGATTACGTCGTTACCTCACTTTTGCATTTGCTGCTTGTAAATGAGACATACTTCAGCGAGGTACTTTTTCGTGACTTTCTTCTCTCAATTAAAGTTTCAAACTCTGCCTATCTCTACTAGGCTGCGCTGCGCACAGTTCTCAGAACACCTAGTAGCCGGTATTTAGACCCTAGCCGGTATTTGGACCTTTCTCTCTCTCTCTCTATATATATATATGTATATATACATATATGTCTTTCTCTCTCTCTGTATCTCTTTATATATATATATGTCGTAGGCTAATTGAGAAATCCGGCTCTTTGCAAACAACATATATAAACATATGTCGTAGGCTAATTGAGAAATCCGGCTCTTTGGAGAATAATCTCTCTTTTTCCAATTAGCCTGATATTTTTCAGGCTTATTGCAAACAGCCTAGACACAGTTAGGCTAATTGAAAAATGACCACTTATTTCCCAATCAGAATGCTTTTTTTAGGCTTAATTACCGATAACCCGACCCGAACCCGAAAAATAAATTACAACAGACCGTACTCCGATCCGAGCAAAACAAAATAATTTCAGTCTACAAGCAACACGACCCGAACCTAAAAATTCCATTTAAAAAAACCGGAATCTGAACCGAACCAAATCTGAACCCGATAAAAATATTCCAATGAACCATAACCGATCCGAGCAAGTCAAAATAATTTCTGAGGACATACAAGCCGACCCGAACCTAAAAATTCTATTTGAAAGAAAGCCGGAATCTGAACCCGACAAAAATATTCCAATGAACCATAACCGTTCCGTTCAAGACAAAATAATTTCTGAAGACATGCGACCCAACCAGAACCTAAAAATTCAATTTGAGAAAAACTCCGAAATCTGACGCGAATCAAATCTGAACCCGACAAAATTATTCCAAAGAACCATAAACGGATCCGAGCAACGCAAAATAATTTCCGTGGACATGTTACCCGACACGAACCTAAAAATTCCATTTGAAGAAAACTCGGAATCTGAACCGAACCAAATCTGAACCCGACAAAAATATTCTAATAAACCATAATCGATCCCAGCAAGACAAAAGAATTTCTGAGGACATGCAACCCGACCCGAACCTAAAAATTCTAATTGAAAAAAAACCCGTAACCTGAACCCGACAAAAATATTCCAATGAACCATAACCGATCCGAGCAAGACAAAATAATTTCTTAGGACATACAACCAAACCAGAACCTAAAATTTATATTTGAAAAAACCCCTAAATCTGACTTGAACCAAATCTGAACCCGAAAAAATTATTCCAAAGAAACATAAACGGATCCGAGCAAAACAAAATAATTTCCATGGACATGTTACCCGACGTGAACCTAAAAATTCCATTTGAAAATAAATCGAAATCTGACCCGAATCAGATCTGGACCCGCTAAAAATTTTCCAATGAACCATAACCCGATCCGAGCAAGACAAAATATTTTCTGTCGACAGACAACGCAATCCGAGCAAGACAAAACTATGTACATGGACACGCACCCCAACCGGAATCTAAAATTTCATTTGACAAAAAAAACGACATTTGAACCCGTCAAAAATATTCCAAAGATCAATAATCCTATACGAGCAAGACAAAATAATTTCCGTGGATGCGCACCCCGATCCGAACTAAAAATTCCATTTGAAAAAAACCCGAATCAAATCTGAACCCGACAAAAATATTCCAAAGAACCATAACCGGATCGGAGCAAGGCAAATTAATTTCCGTGGACAGGCAACACGACCAGTACCTAAAAATTCCATTTGAAGTCAACCTGCAACCCGACCCGAACCAAATTTTAACCCGACAAAAATATTCCAAAGAACCATAACTCGATCCGAGCAAGACAAAATAATTTCTGTCGACAGGCAACCCGATTCGAACCTGAAAGTTCTAGTTAAACTCAATCCGAAATTTGACCCAAACGCGGGTTATGGAAGGTTTTCGGGTTGACTTCAAATGAAACTTTTAAGTTCGAATCCGGTTGTATGTCGAAGAAAATTATAATGTCTTTCTCAGATCGGGTTACGGTTCTTTGAAATATGTTTGTCGTGTTCCGATCGGGTTCGTGTCGGGCCAGTGGAATTTTTAGATTCTGGTCAGACTGCGTGTACGCGAAAAATAATTTGCATTGCTCGGATCGGGGTATACGGCCTGATGTATTTTAATTTCGGGTTCTGGTCAGGTTTCGGGTTAACTTCAAGTAGAACTTTCAGGTTCGAATCGGGTTTCATGCCGACTGAAATTATTTTGTCTTGCTCGGATCCGGTTATGGTTTTTTGGAATATTTTTGACTGATTCAGATTTGGTTCGGATTAGATTTCGGGAATTTTCTAATGCGATTTTTAGGTTCGGGTCGGGTTGAGTGTCCACGAAAGTTATTTTTTCTTTCTCGGATCTGGTTATGGTTTTGGGGGATATTTTTGTCGGATTCAGATTTGGTTCGGGTCAGATTTCAGGGTTTTTTCAAATGGAATTTTTAGGTTCGGGTCCGGATGCGTGTCCACGGAAATTACTGTCTTGCTCGGATCGGGTTATGGTTCATTAGAATATTTTTGTCGGTTATCACATTTGGTTCGGGTAATATTTCGCGTTTTTTTAAACAAAATTTTTAGGTTCGGATCGGGTTGCGTATCCATGGAAGTTATTTTGTCTTTCTCCGATCGGGCTATGGTTCTTTGGATTATTTTTCACGGGTTCAGATTTGTTTCGCGTCAGATTTCGGGGTTTTTTCAAATAGAATGTTTAGGTTCGAGTCGGGTTGCGTGACCATGGAAATTATTTTGCCTTACTCGGATCTGTTTGTGGTTCTTTGGAATAATTTTGTTGGGTTCAAATTTGGTTCGCGTCAGATTTCGGTTTTTTTAATTGAATTTTTAGGTTCGAATCGGGTGCGTGGGCACGGAAATAATTCTGCCTTGCTCGGATCCGGTAATGGTTCTTTGGAATAATTTTGTCGGGTTCAAATTTGGTTCGTGACAGATTTTGGTTTTTTTAAACTGAATTTTTAGGTTCTGGTTGTGTTGCATGTCCTCAGAAATTATTTTGTCTTTCTCTTATCGGTTATGGTTCATTGGTATATTTTTGTCGGGTTCAGATTCCGTTTTTTTTTTTCAAATATAATTTTTATGTTTGGATCGGGTTGCATGTCCTCAGAAATCAATTTGTCTTGCTCGGATCGGTTACGGTTCATTGGAATATTGTTGTCGGGTTCAGATTTGGTTCGGTTCAGATTCCGGGTTTTTTTTAAATGGAATTTTTAGGTTCGGATCGGGTTGCGTGCAGACTGAAATTATTTTGTCTTGCTCAGATCGAGATACGGTCTGTTGTAATTTATTTTTCGGGTTCCGCCCGGGTTATGGGTTAATAAGCGTAAAAAATAATCGTGACTGGGATATAAGTGGTCATTTTTCAATTAGCCTAACGGTGTATAGGCTCTTTGCAATAATCCTGAAAAATATAAGGCTAATTGGAAAAAGAAAGACGATTCTCCAATTAGCCCGGCTCTTTGCAAACAGCCTGATTTCTCAATTAGCCTACAACATATATATTTCATATATACACACACACACATATATATATATATGTAGACACACACACACACACACATATATATATATATATATATATATATATATATATAACTTTATTATAGAAACGAGAACTTCCATAATTCTGCACAAATCTCCTCCAAACTGACACTTAAAATCAAGGGGCAGAAAATTTTGGACAAGATCATTGCTGGAAAAAATCGGACTAAAGTGGTGGAAATAGGGAGGGGTTTTGTGAAAACCGAAAAAACCCATAACTTTTTAAGTATAATGCATATCAAATCAGTTTAAAGTTATTATTACGTCGAGGAAAACGGCCAAAAGATGTGTCACATTTTTTGTTAAAATAAAACAAGTTGGAAATTGCTCGTCAAACGTGGCAAATGAGGTGCGTTCGTACTATAACTAGTTTTATAATTATTTTTTGCACCCCATATTGTACTGAATGTATACTTTTTCGCACTTCATAAAGCGCATAGTCTGATTCATCATTAAAATGCACTTCCAATAATTTTTTCCCATTCCCCGTAATGTAACGGAACACTTTTGACTGTCCCTGTAATTAAACTATACATCCGATTTTCCTAAAATTTGAAATAGCTCAACAAAACTTTGCAACAATTATATCTTTAAAATTTCAGACCATTCGGAAGGCTGTAATATCATTAAAATGCACTTGCAATAATTTTTCCCATTCCCCGTAATGTAACGGAACACTTTCGACTGTCCCTGTAATTAAACTATACATCCGATTTTCCTAAAATTTGAAATAGCTCAACAAAACTTTGCAACAATTATATCTTTAAAATTTCAGACCATTCGGAAGGCTGTAATATCATTAAAATGCACTTGCAATAATTTTTCCCATTCCCCGTAATGTAACGGAACACTTTCGACTGTCCCTGTAATTAAACTATACATCCGATTTTCCTAAAATTTGAAATAGCTCAACAAAACTTTGCAACAATTATATCTTTAAAATTTCAGACCATTCGGAAGGCTGTAATATCATTAAAATGCACTTGCAATAATTTTTCCCATTCCCCGTAATGTAACGGAACACTTTCGACTGTCCCTATAATTAAACTATACATCCGATTTTCCTAAAATTTGAAATAGCTCAACAAAACTTTGCAACAATTATATCTTTAAAATTTCAGACCATTCGGAAGGCTGTAATATCATTAAAATGCACTTGCAATAATTTTTCCCATTGGCCGTAATGTAAAGAAAAACTTTTGACTGTCCCTGTAATTAAACTATGCATCCCATTTTCCTAAAATGTGAAATGGCTCGACAAAATTTTGCAACAGTTATATCTTTAAAATTTCAGATCATTCGGAAGGCTCTAATATCATTAAAATGCACTTGCAATAATTTTTCCCATTGGCCGTAATGTAAAGAAAAACTTTTGACTGTCCCTGTAATTAAACTATACATCCGTTTTCCTAAAATTTGAAATGGCTCGACAAAATTTTGCAACAGTTATATCTTTAAAATTTCAGATCATTCGGAAGGCTCTAATATCATTAAAATGCACTTGCAATAATTTTTCCCATTGGCCGTAATGTAAAGAAAAACTTTTGACTGTCCCTGTAATTAAACTATACATCCGATTTTCCTAAAATTTGAAATGGCTCGACAAAATTTTGCAACAGTTATATCTTTAAAATTTCAGATCATTCGGAAGGCTCTAATATCATTAAAATGCACTTTCAATAATTTTTCCCATTGGCCGTAATGTAAAGAAAAACTTTTGACTGTCCCTGTAATTAAACTATACATCCGATTTTCATAAAATTTGAAATGGCTCGACAAAATTTTGCAACAATCATATATTTTAAATTTCAGACCATTCGGTTGGGTAGTTTTTGCTCTGTTACATGCGGACAGACGGACGGACAGACGGACGGACAGACGGACGGACGGACGGACTGAACGACGACTATAGGTGCTACGTATTTATATAATTACGAACGCACCTAAAAATGGGTTTAAGGAGCGAAAAAATAGTGTTTTAGGGAGAAAAAAAATCATAACTGCGTCAATTCTCAAGATATCAAATTCGCTTAAACTTATTATGAATTTTCTTAATAATATCAAAAACTTTTATATTGACAACTTTTTGAAAGGACCAACTCTTACCGTAAAAAATAATTGAAAACGAAAACAAATGGGGGGGGGGGGTGAGGTTTGAAGAAGAAAAAATTTCATAACTTGGTCAATTCACAAGGTATCCAATCCGTTTAGATTTATTGTAATCTTCTTAATAGCATCTACAACTGTCATATTGACAAGTTTTTGATAGGACAAACTGTTACAGCAAAAACCAATTAAACAAAATTAGGGCTTGACGAAAAAATTATCGTATTATAGTTGTTCTAAAATCCAATCTGCTTATTTTCTGATTCATTTTTAAATTCATTTTTGCGCTCAAATGCATCCAATTTGTAGGTTCTTTTATTCAGAAACTATATAATACGGCGTATTGGTCGATTTTTTGATAATATATTTCAAAAAATGCTGTATAAATGGGCATTTTGAACTGAATTTCCCGAAGCGATAGTGTTGGAAATGTAAATGGTCATTTTGAACCGAATTTCCCGCAGTGATAGTGTTGAAAATGAAAAAAATTGGTCGTACTGAGAAAATAATTGTTTGTAATGTAAGTTCTAATTAAGTGAATAAAAAATAAAAACACAGGTCGCTTATAAATCTCTTAAAAAAATCACGTACTTTTAATAATGATTCTGAAAATGTGTCAGAAAATTTATATTTGTTCAACGTGAAAAAATATTTTTTTGAATACTGCCCTAACATTATTCTGATAAAACCAACTGTTATACAAAAATGAAATTAAAAACTTGTAAAATGCGGAAAGATAAAAATCTTAAACTGGGTTTATCTCTAATCTTGATTAATTTTTTGTGGTGAAATTACTACTTATCTTTGAAATCTACCTCAGTTTGAATGGCCGAGCCAGCAGGGATTTTTTATTTTGCCATTGTCAAAAGTATATGGTAAAACTTCTCAATAAATAATTGCAAATTATGCTTTTTCCCTATTTCTGAATTTTATTTATGTACTTCATTTTTAAACATTCCAAAAGATGTGATTCAAATATCAAATAGAGAGTATGACTTCGAAGATTTAAAAACGTAGCAACTACTCCTTTTCCCTGCAGTTATATTTTGTATTTACTATAGTTTACGAGGAGTAACCCTAGTAGCCTAGTAATCAGTTTCTACATTCTTAGTTCGACGATTCAGATTGCTTATTTTTAAACATAGAATCAAACGAAGATCAAATTTTAAAAATTGTCGGTTCAAAAGCATTTAAAGTGTTTTGAGTGATATGATATTCACTCATCATAGAAAATTTCAAGTATTTTTTTTTTCAATTATTCTGAAGTGGGCCAATGTATTTAATTTGTCTATCTATCCAAAGACCATTTCTTAAGACTCTCGCCTCCAAAAAACTCAGGCCCTTCTCTTGCCTTTTCTTTCGTTCTCTTCTGTCTTTTTTCTCGGGTTATCTTTTCCCTTTTCGGCTTCAGTTATTTTATATCTCAGTTTCACGAAAATAATGTTTCCAATACAAAAATCACGTTAACTACAATATTGACACAACTTATGTGCTACCTATAAGTTTTAATTAGTTGAAAAATGTATGCATTATTTTATTATTATTCCTTTCAATAGGCGGCAAAAGTTGCAATTGAATGAAAGGAAATTAAACTTGTTTAACCTACTTGTTTGAGTGTAAAATGAGACTTAAATGAAAAACTGCAATCTAATGAAGTCTAGATGAAAGTTTGTAGACATAGCAAAATTCCTTTACTTGAAAATGCGAAGTTTCGCTTTTCTCTAACCTCTTCTGACCTGAAGATAAAATAATACTACAAATGCACATTCATTGCTTTTGCACAAACAAAAAGACACCCTAGATGACAGAAGAATCCATTTTTCTAAAATGGGTACTTTAGGGGATGGGTCATTTAAGTTCACAAACAGGGGTCTAAATTGGCTAGCCTCCTTAAAATATCAATTTAATGAATCTAAATTCGCGCATTAAATTATTTAAGGACTTTAAGCAAGTGAATGATTTGCAAATCCTCAAAAGTTTTTACTGTAAAGCATTTGAGTTAAATAATTGCGAAATTTTTTCTACTTTATTAGCCACACTGTCTTGAAGGCATTTTGCAAACTCAGATAAAAATAACATTTATTTTATGAGGAAATAAGCACTAATGCTGCCATTGATTGATTTTGTCACAAAGCCTAAAACATTCAATTACTTAAAAGCAAAGTCAAAATGTAACAAAATCAAACAGTTTAGTTTTTATGAGGAAAATAATATAGGTGCACATTTGTGTACCTCGGGTCTGAAGAGGTTAAATTCTACAAACAACGAAAGTAATTCATAATAGTTTTTAATTATCTAAAAAAATTAATATTCTGTATCTTTATGTTCCATGAAGGATATGGGCTATGGTACCCAACCCCGTTTACTTGACCCTAGAACACTATGTAGTATACAGCATATGTAGCTCAGTCTTTAATAAGTCTTGGTTCAGCTTTCATTGAATCCGAAGGGATGACATTTTCATAAGAGATCCTTGTCCAGCCGGGAGTCGAAATCACGACCTGAAGTGTGGCAGTCAAGGCGCGCTGACCACTTCGCCACTGCACCGCTGGAGTCTTCTATATCTATTTAGATTAAAATTATCCTTTTTACAACTTTTCAGTGACAAAATGGTCACCCTTAAAAAATTTCATTCAAAATTAAAAAGGAAACTTTTAATATATCACAACATAAACATTACCATAATTTTCGACTTTTCGTGTGTTAATAAAACGCGGTCGCAGCTTTGCAAATGTTCGACATTGATTTAAGACCCCAATCAGTTATATCATTAGAAAAGTATCTGGAATCTGGAATGCAAAAAGATATTTTATTACTTAAACTATTTGTAGAAGCAAAAAAAAAAAAAAAAAAAAAAAAAAAAAAAAAAATTGTTCCATTTGCACTGAATGTGGTCTATAAAATTTGGGAAAATATAAATCTAATTCCATGCTCTATTTGGGAAAGTTTTAAAAACAAAATTACAAAAAATCCTGTGATTTGCCTATGACAAATGTTAATTATATATTCTGTATATCTATATTAATAAAATGAAGTTTCGTTCCGTGTGTCTGTGATGGCTATATAAATCTACCGCACGTGCAAGGCTGAAAATTTTGGGTGAGGGTACACGTCACGTTCGAATGCCTTTGAGAATTGTAATTTTCAATTTTTTTTTTCACCAAGATAATAATTAAAAATTACAACGAACTCTCCTGAAAAGCTCACCCATTTTATTGCCAGCAACAAAAGAGCTCCCACATTTCCAGAAGCTATTTTATGAAGAACAGAAAGCAGGGATTTTTGTGGTTAATCGTCGCTAATATTTTAAACTACATCGGCCAAAACCTTTAGTATAGTTTTAAAAAAAATGGATTATCTGAAAGATCATACGTTTACTTCTCAAACACCATAATCGTTTTGAATAAATATCGTTTTTAACCCACTGAATTTTTTTTCAAAAAAGATCAAATTTCCTTTTCTTCCACAGGCCACATGTCCCACATGGGGCACTTTGTCGGAGATACCAATTAACAAAAAATACGTATATAAAGCTCGGACCTTCTTGTTTTCGGCAGTGTAATCTATTTTTAAAAATACAAATTTTAAAATTAAAAAAAAAATCACGACCCCGTGTCATTATGCGACTTAGGGAGACGATCTGTTTTCTAAGGTAAAAGTGAGTAAATATCCATATTTCGACACAATCTTTTCAGATCTTTTCTGAAGTGTCGATTTATATCATCTACATGAATGTGTCAAAAATTCGACGAAAACAGTAAAGTTCGTAGTTCGCTCCCTTTCGACTAACGTTTTCACTACTAAACATGGCTATTGGTTCCCAAATTGTTATAGAAGGCTCAGATGCTATTATTTGCCTATTAAAATTATAGAGAATTCGGACAATAAGAACTGCTATTTTTATTATGCTAACGGAACCAAAGCAAAAACAAGAAGAAAACGTATTTCTTTTTAATTAAAATATGAGTATGTTTTTATGATTTGTTGTCACAATGTATATGACCACCACATTTAATAACGCTAAAAATTTCAAAGCTTTAGGACAACAAGAACCATTTTTGTTAACTTCTAAAATGGACAAAGTGACAAAAAATGTTTTTTTTTTTTCGATTCATTTTGAAACTAAATATCAACTTTTTTTTTTTTTTTGATTGTTTCACACAGGCTACAAAACGTTAGGTTTTTAACTCCAAAGGAATTCAAAAAGTTTGGACTAAAACGACTATTTTTGAGCATTTAAAATACCGGACGCGCAAACCTCTCCCTCCTTTTTCCCAGCTTAATTAAAAGTTTTGCATTGACACCGAAAATCAAAATACGCCAAAAAGGAAATAGACAAACAGAGAGTAATTTCCATAGGTACCAACCTCAAACTAATCTTCCGTAATGCTTGCGTTAATTTGACCCTGATTTAATACGGTTCGAACCAGAAAAATTTTTTTAAAGATATGAAATAAAATATGTTCCACATAAAAACCTAGAATTAAATAAATAATCATTCATGAAATAAATTTACCGGTTCGAAATGTGTTAACCGGGGTCAAATTAATCTAGACATTATGGAAAATTAGTGAAAGTTTTGCAGCTATGTAATTTCAATGTTCTTCCCAAAACTGCAATCATTTCAAAAAATACAAAAATTAACCCTATGAGGAAAATCCATTCCTCTAAGTCACTTGTGTTTTTTCAGTGCATCTTTCCGTAGAATTAACATTATGAATGTATTGATTAATATAATGTTCTTAAAGTTATACACTAGCTCTGAAATATTAATTTTTGCTAATATTTTCAATAACGATCTAAAATCGATTTGCATCATTTAATGATCAAAAAATCAGTTTAAAAAAATCAATCAGGACTTCGATGCGAAAAAAAAAAATAGTTACTGTTGAAACGCTGAGTATTACAACAAACTCCCAATACAACTAGATATGAACTGAGAAATTTTGATCAGCAAAAATAAAACATAGCGGGAGAGTAATAATGAGTTCGGATTTAAGAAAAAAATCCATATATTCCATCCATCATACAAAAAAGAGTGAAAATAAAAATAACAGACGAAAAAACTGTTTTTTACAACAAAATATCAATTCCTTATGACGAAACACATGCTTTGGACGACAAGAAATGTATTTTTTTAATGCCCCACTCTCACGCTGCAGTTATTTCTTGCCCCTTTACGTCTTTTGGTTTCAAAAATGATAATAATAGTATAATTTTAAAAACTGATGCACCAGGGTACTAGTAATTGGAGGCCCCATATATGTGTACTTGGTACAAAATTGTGTAAAAATTTCAAAATTATTGAAAAAAAAAATGCTTTTTTTTATTGCGAAAGGAATTTATATATATATATATACCATATACAAATATTATATTTATTGCTTTAAATGTATTAAATTAACTAAATCGTAAATCTCAAAAATTTTAAATAATTTTTGCCTCGAACTATTGTTAAAAAATGACTGCAAAATTTAAACTTTATTACATTATTTTTCACATGTGAAATATTTCAAAACAATTATTTTTCAAAATGCATAAATAAACTTTACACCTTATACAAATAACTCCTCTTTTTTATTTACATTCTTCCGAATAACACTTAGACGTATTTTTTATGTCTATAATTCTTGGCAAATGTCCTACATTGCCAAGACGGATTTCCATTCAACAGCTTAACTGTCGCATTAAATTACGGTTTAAAAATTCAAATTGCTTATTGGCACCAATTTTTTGAAAAAAGAAATACTATTCACCTTATTTTATGACAGGTGATACCGTAATACAGCCAATTATATTATTTTATAAAACTGGTGAGAAACAAACAATCTCAATAAAAGGCTATCACGAGAGCGAGAATTAAGGGGTTAAGGTACAATAATTTTTCTTTGCTTCTTTCTCATTTCTTCTTCCAGAATTTGAATTTATTGGTCACCTACGTCTACGGGGAGTTATATCATTTCTAGCTTCATACTTGATCAGAAATGTAGCAATACACATCCTATAATCTATTAATGAATGTATTTCCGTCTTCATCGCTTTATTATCTCTTACGCAATGTTTCCAGGAATTAAAAATCCCTAGCTATACAAAGTGATTAAATACACTCTTTGGTCATTTGTTTGTTTTTACTGCACACTAATAATATGCTAGGTACCGAAAACAGATTTGAACCACCTGTAAATATGTGGTACATCTTTGCTGAAGCCGGATGGCTACGTTTACCTTTTCCTTATCCTCTTTCGACTTTCTCAAACATGTATAAGTTGCTTCACTTTCAATACATGATGAAAGAAAAGTAACGGATTTGCTATATTTCAACTTTAAAACGGAAATACCATAATCTCTAAGTATCCACCTCATTCTCCTTTTTTCTGTTCTTTATCAGTTCAAAGTGTTGTGCAGCATAACAGATTTTATTTGACGTAATAGTTCTTAAAAAAAAAAAAAAAAAAAAAAAAAAAAAAAAACTTCGCAAAATGTATTCTACACATTTCAAGCTAGTAAAAAAATCTGTCTGTGTAAATTGTATATTTAAAATATTGGGACACACTTTAAAACAATATTTGAGCAATACCCCAACCTAAACGAAAATCTCGCATATCATCTGAGGAAATACTGCCATTGCTATACAGAAATCTAATACCAATCCATCTCTAACGGACAGGACAAATATTTTAAACCTAATTCGGGTTTGTAGGTACATACTGTGGGGAATAACACTGCAAAGAAAAGGAAATCATTTCTAGTCCAAAGGAATATGTTTACGTGGAGGTAAGCTTAAATATTTTTTCTATTGTTAAATCTAAAATGAGTACCAGAATTGTCAACAAAATACCGATAATTTCATAGTTTAAAGAATCTATTTTTTGTCATTGTAACAGCAAATTGCTGTATTAATATGTCTTGCGATCTATATAATTTTACTTGGGGAGTTTTGATGTACCCCTGAAAATATGCCTGTAACCTTCATCATGTCATAAACTGTAGTATTCAATGACCAATGCTCTGGATTTCGCATTAAATGTAAAATTGTTTGTGCTGCTAGTTCCTCGAAAAACTCAATATTCAAAACTGTGGTTAAATTTGATTTTGAAGAAAATTATTAATTTTAACAGTATTAGGCAATATGTCGAACACTCAAAAATAAACATCTATTGGATTGCCATCAGGTATTTTAAAATTATTATATAAGAAGAAAAATTACATATGTATTTGTACTAATAGAATGGGGATAAAAAAATTCAAAAGTTTACCTAAGGGAATCTTTTAATATTTTATTATTATTATGTATTATTTACGCGAGAGAATAATTTACAAATATAACAGTATGAAAATAATCATCTTTATTTATTTTGAGTAAAAAATTCTGTATGTATGGTCTCCAATGTGTCTATGTATTTTCAATAAAATTGCGGAATTTAATGGTCATTGAATAATATTTAATCAAAGAAATGTAGAAAATCCATTTAATCTAGTTTAAATTGCATATTATGTTTAAAACCACATATATATTTTACGTGAATTAATTATAGGGGGACTTTATTATTATTTCTGAACACTATAACAGTATTTCTTGAGTTTAAGCCTATTTATAGTAGTTGGAGTACTGAGGTCCACGTGTGTGGACATAAATAAAATGATACTTTTAAAATAAAAAACTTCAAAAAATAAACAAAAGGAAGTTAGTTATATGTGGAACATTTATAATGTTTTTAGCAATAAAAAATATGGCATCTCAAGTAAAATTTTAACATAGATAAGTAATACTTTCTTTTACGCTATCGCTGAATTGACGACATTTTGCAAAACCTCAATTGTAACCAGCGATTTAGACATGAAAATAAGTCAAGCGTTCAAATCAGTTGGATTCGTTTTGAAGCTTAAACTAACATAAATGTAAATTCATAATTAAAATTTAGATTTTTTGATTGTTTTTTTTTTCACAATGGGCTACGATCTAAGGTCCACATATGTGGACCAAAGTAGCGAAAAGGATATATATATATACCTTTAAGACATTGTCAAACAAATACTTTTAATTTTTGGATTTTTTAGAACAATAACATAAATTATTTAACTTCAGAAACATAATTTCCAAACATGAAGTTATAAATTTTAAGCATATATCAACATTTACTCAAAAGGAATAAAATTTAAAATTCAAGAAACAGATTTAGGAAGATCGATATCTAAGATTGGGTATAAAATTAAAGCAAGTTTTTTAAACATTTCTGAATAACATAAATATATCAAAGAAACTTACAGCTTCCATCAAATCTTTCGAAAGTTTCTAATTTCGGAACATGAATCTTGATTCGTATAACATTACTAAACGTTACCATAAAAATACTTTTCGCAAGTTTTCGATGCGAAGTAGTAATCTAAAGGCAAAACTAGTCTCTTGGATGATTTTGATAATGAATTTCAAGAAATTCATGCAGGACAGCAGCATACGTAGAAACTCTTATTATTGAAAATATGGGAATGTATTTCGTCTTTGATCTCGTTTGAAATTTAATTAGAATTAGAGATAGTAAGAACAGAGTTTTAATTAATTGTGTAAGTAATTTGTTGAAGACATTGAAATGTTACTGGTTCTTTTGAGATATTTATTCTTAAATATAAAACAATTGCGTGACCCTGAAGAAGATTATTCACCGAAACGCAAGTCTTTTTATTTATTTATTTTGTGCAGTTATGTATTTGTATAAACTGCGTTAAAATTTATACCTAATAAGATGAAATAGCAGATTCTTCCGGAGTTAAAGAAGAAGTTTGAAAAACTTCGAGATTATAAAACATTCAAAATATCATAACTCGATGAATTTTGGTTGCAGCAAAATGGAATTTTTACTACTCTAAATTGTTATAAATTAAACTTAAATGATTTTCTTAACCTTATCGTCCGCACACGATAGACAGGGAGTTAAAAAAATATAATGCTCTAAAAACATTTTAGAAATTACAAAAAATATTAAATTGCAATACAGTATTCAAACAAATTGAATTTGAAAGAATATTTTTCCCCTAATCGATGGTGTAAAAATTAAAATTTTTATCATCTGTTGTTGACATCTTCAAAATGACGTCAGCTGTACGCACTCCGACGTTTGTCCTTTATAATATAGATAGATAACGTATCAGTTTTTTAAAAATAATAACTCTTTTATACTCTGTGTAATTTCAATTCTCTTCTTAAGGTCAGTTTGCCGGTTCTCATCTTCGGTCAGTAACTATGGTAACACCATATTTGGCTAAATAATCGTTCTATTCCCCCTTTAGTGTATTTGAGATCAGTAGAAAAATTCGTTCTTAGTTCGAGTAACCAGAGGGAAAATGGGATAAGGGATTCACATTTTCCAGTGCCATGGCAACGAAGGGATCCAATGGGAAGGGTGCATGTCCCTATAAAGCCAATTGAAATTACATAGAATATAATTATAGGAATGAGGTTTGTTTTAAAATGTGCTGAAAATTTTGCTCTTTCATTTTTTTTTTTTTTTTTTTTTTCTGAAACTAATTTCTTTAAAGTTGGAAATTCCAACTCCGCAATTAATACTTTTGGAGAAAATCCGTGTCTTATTTTTAAATGTTAACTGGAAATATTGGTACAGAAAACTGTTATCACAGTACATATTTTGCAATGAAAACCAGGGTAATACATAAAAACGATGATATCGACATAATGTTAGCCCAAATTGAGTAAAAAATATAATAATACATAATCTTTAGCAAATTTCATTGAAGCTTTCTGAAATTATTTATTATTCCATTACCAAAGCTTTAGACAAATTAGATAATAAAAAACATAAGAAGTTTCAGTTTTTAAAATTGTATCCAAATCGTTTACTTTTTAAATGCATTAACAAATGAATTCATATAACAAATCCTTATTCTTAATATTTTCAATGCACTAAATGTATGTAGATAAATTATGGTAAAGGGATACTATCTTTTAAATTAGTATAATAAAGCAGGACTTCACCAAAGAAAGAGAGAGCTGCATTATTATGGACATACGCGTTATGTGAGCAATAATGATAAAATTTTGTATTCGAGTAGTATGAAATAAACTTTTAAAACAATAAGTTATGGTTTTATTTAGCCATTTTTTAATGAATAATTATATGATATAGGTATTGTTTGAAAACATAAACCATGCTACAATTCATAAAATAGTTATTTTTCTGTATTTTATTGATTGCCTTTTCTTTTCATCTTAAATACTGTTAATTGATAAATAAAAATTTATTAAATTCAATGATAATTTATGATAGAGACGTGTTTTTTTTTTCATATATGTTTCTTACTAAATGTTTTGAATAATAAAATATAAATATAATATTTTACAATTAAACAGAAATGCATGTAATTGAAAGTGGAAATTTGAAAAATTAAGATTATTAATTATTTTTTTAATTACTTTTAAATTGCACATATATTAATCGAATTATTCGTAGATACATTAGTTTTCAATTGAATTCAAATGATACAATAAACGAAAAATTTATACTCTATTATTCGAATGACATTTCTTGTCATCTTGAGTGCTATTTATCAATAGTCCAGGCAATAGAGGCAGTATAGGGGCTCTACCTAGCAAAATCCATGGTAGTTCTGAAAAAAAGGCTTACTATATGTTTTTTGTTTCGCTGAATCCGAATTTTTAACTTATCACCAAAATTTCCCTCGGCAAACCCCCTAAATTTTGGTAATATGCTCCCCCCCCCCCCCCCCATAAAAGGTTTATTAAAAAAATCAATTTTTTTATTGTTTTAGGGAAAAAGTATCTAAAAATTCAGAAAGTAGACAAAATTTGCAACAAATTAGATACATCACATTATGATTTAGTATGAAGGGTTAGGGGGGGGGGGGGGGGTTCTGCCTCGGAACATGCGCGCGGTGCTGCGTGGGCTAAGTTGCGCAATTCCACTTAACCACTCACACGTTTACATTCGCCCTCCCATCTCCCCTCCGAACTTTCTGTATAAGGTTTACTTTAAGTTTTTTTGGGTCGCAGAATCCGAATTTTTAACTTCCGCTCAAAATTTTCACTCTAACCGCCACCCCAAATAGTTGTTTTTTACTTAAATTTCTTATTGTTTTAGGGGGAAAGCATTATGAAATTCTGAAACTAGACAAATTCGCAACAAAATAGGATACATGACATTATGTCGTAGGATGAACGGTAGGGGGGAGGGCTGCCTCTGAACATGCACCGCGGCGCTACGTGCACTAAGTTATGAAGTCCAGGCAATAGCGTATTTTACCTGGCAAAATTAATGCTAGTTCTGGATTTCGACTCACTTTATATTTTTTGGGTCGCTGAATCTGAATTTGTAACTTCCCACAAAATTTTCAGCCAGCAACCCCACAAAAATTGACTTTTTGAGAAAAATTGGTCTTTGAGAAAAGCGCGCGGGGAATGCTCCGAGGCAACCCCCTCTCTCCAAGTTTACCCTACGTCATAATGTCATATATCCTATTTGTTCCAAATATTGTCTAGTTTCTGAATTTCGTAATGCTTTTCCCCTAAAACAATAAGAAATTTAAGTTAAAAACAACTAGGGGGGGGGGGGGGTTCGGGGGGGGGGATTTTGGTGGTAAGTTAAAAATTCAGATTCAGCGACCAAAAAGCTTAAAGTAAACCTTATAGAGAAAGTTCGGAGAGGAGATGGGGAGGGCGAATGTAAACGTGTGAGGGGTTAAGTGGAATTGCGCAACTTAGTCCACGAAGTACCGCGGCGCATGTTCCAAGGCAGGTCCTCCCCTCCCGCTTCATCCTAAGTCATAATGCCATATATCTAAGATACCTTTCCCCTAAAACAGAAAAAAAAATGATTTATTTAATAAAAACCTTTTTGGGGGTCTTTTTACCAATTTTTGGGGTGGTTGCCGGGGAAAATTTTGATGGGAAGTTACAAATTCGGATTCAGCAACCCAAAAAATATAAAGTAAGCCGATTTCCGGAACTACCATTAATTTTGCTAGGTGAAATTCCCTATTGCCTGGACTACAATTGTTAAAAATAATTCATGTTAATTAATTCATTGATAATAGATAATTTAGGTGATTTTTTTTCTCACATTTATTTTTTTATGAATATTTTAAAATTATACAATACAACATAAATATGAAATTCTGTAATAAAATAAAAGAACAGAAATTACTTAAATTAATAAGAAAATAACAGCAGCAGCGATTTATCAGAAAAAATGAAATTCGCTATTTAAATGTTAATGCAAACATTCTTTTCAATCATGGAAGCGAAGTTGAAATTTTTTATGCAAAGAAGCTGTGAAATAAATCGCGGCCATACAATAAAGAACTCAGTGATAAATGTAGAATAAAAACCATGGGTAATTGCATTCAAACTAGGGTTATAAATCAACAACAGGTCGAAGCCTATTTTATCATCATAAGAGAAATTAATGATCTTAGTGTTCGATGTCAATCTTCTAAAGAAAATAGGTCTTTGAACACGACAACAATACATTACAGGGGAAATAGTTTTGTTTTTAAATAAATGATAACCATGCACCAATTTTGGGAAAAACTTTGTTTTGGTACCAGAAATGAATATCCGATTGCTCCCCAAAAAATAAAAAAGTTTTATGATGTTCTGGGAAACAAAAGGGGGGTGGGGGGAGTGGATTTTAACCTAGGATTATAGGAAATAAAAAAAAAAATAAGTGGGTCAAATGGAGTATCGTTTCTAAAGTATTTTTTATCTCTGAATCGAATGAGGCCATTCGAAACGATTTTTTTTAACAAAGTTACTTCAGTTTTTAGGAATATTAAGTCGAAAATTATACTGTATGCATATAAAATAGCTTTCTTGCAGTAACAACTAATGACTACTCGCGAAAATTTAGGAAGAACATCGTTTTCCCAGTAGAAATGTAGAAATGAAGATCCGATGAGCTCAGAAAAATAATGTTACTTTATCGTGTTTTGTGTTGTGAAAGAGGAGATTTTAATTTGGGGGTGGGAGAATTCAACTTTTTAAGATTCGGTCAAGTGGGATATTGTTCCTTCTGTATTTTATAAATAGTGATTGAATGACATCATGTTTAAGTTGATACGATCATTCATTGCAAAGTTATAATAAGTTTTATTAATACAAAATCGAAAATTATACTTTATTATTCAGCACATCTTTGTCACATTTATTTTGCATTCAAAACATGTTCTTTATATCATATCAAATAATATCAAACTTTTAAATGTTCTCAAAATAACAATAATTAAGATGAGTGTCACCTGAGTCTTCTTCAAGGTCATTAAATTTGTCAAAATTCGTGTATTTATAATGTTGCATTCATAGAACCATTAGTGACTTTGTATTCATAAAACCTGCCTAAGTTTGTAACGAATTATCGCATCGACTTTTGGCTGATGTTATTTGATTCAGAATTTAAAAATGCAGAATAAAGAATACCTCCACTTATCCCAATTAAAAAAAGTTGAATTTTCCCCACCGAGTTAAAATGCCCCATTTAACACCCCCTCCCCCCCCCCAAAAAAAAAAAAAAACCTCGATAAAACAACTTTTTTTTTTTTTTTTTTTTTTTTTTTTTTTGTGGGGATTCATCGGATCTCTATTTCTGGCGCCAAAAGGAAATTTTCGCAAAATTGTCATGAATGGCCATCATTTGTTACTGTAGAAACATGTTTTATCTGCATTATCTAAATCTATTTTAATTGGTTTAACCTATAATTAACAAAATTTTATGGTTTCTTTCTCGATATTCTGAAAAAAAAAAAAAATGTTATACATGTCGTAGGCTAATTGAGAAATCCGGCTCTTTGCAAACAGCCTAGGCTCTTTGCAAAGAGCCAGGCTATTTGGAGAATCCATCTCCCTTTTTCCAATTAGCCTGATATTTTTCAGGCTTATTGCAAAGAGCCTAGAAAGTGTTAGGCTAATTGTAAAATGAAGACTTATTATCCGATCAGGGTGATATTTTTAGCACACAGGCTATCAAAGCCTGAGAGCTTATGTTCTCGCCGATTCTGTATATACGTGTATACGTACGTATGTACGTAACGAGATAACTCTTGATAGAAATATCCGATTTGCTTCAAATTTTTTTTTCTAGGTTCATTCTGATGAGGTGCTTCCCTGATTAGATTTGGGGTTCATTGGTTAAGGATAAAGGTCCCCCCTTAATTTATATAAATGGGTTTTTCATGCAAAAATATTCGATTTGCTCCAAATTTGGTATACCGGTTTATTGTATTAAGGAGCTTCCCTGATTAGATTTGGAAGCTCATTATTTAAGTATAAAGGGGGGGAAGCAGGGCTACTAACCCCCTTAATTTAGATAAATCGGTTTTTCATGATGAATTATTCGATTTGCTCCAAATTTGGTATACCGGTTTATTAACTTAAGGAGCTGCCTTGATTAGGTTTGTAGGTTCATTAGTTACATATCAAGGGAGGAAAGGGGGGGTCTATCCCCCCCCTAATTTAGATAAAAGGGGTTTTTCATGCAGAAATATGCGAATTGCAATAAATTTGGTATACCGGTTAATTATGTTAAGCAGCTTCCCTGATTACATTTGGAAGATCATTATTATGTATAAAGGGGGGAAAGGGGGCCAATTGTCTCTGCCCTTAATTTAGATAAATGCGTTTTTCATGTAGAATTATTCGATTAGCTCAAATTTGGTATACTGGTTTATTATGTTAAGCAGATGGCTTGATTAGATTTGGAGGTTCATTAGTTAAATATAAAGGGAGGAAAGGGGGGGGTCTAGCCCCCCCTTAATTTAGGTAAATGGGTTTTTAATGCAAAATTATTCGATTTGCTCCAAATTTGGTATACCGGTTTATTATGTTAAGGAGCTTCCCTGATTAGATTTGGAAGTTCATTAGTTAAGTATAAAGGGAGGAAAGGGGGGCAGCCCACCCCCCTTAATGTAGATAAATGGGTTTTTCATGCAGAGTTATTCGATTTGCTCCAAATTTCGTATACCGGTTTATTATGCTAAGGAGTTCCCTGATTTGGTTTGGAGGTTCATTAGTTAAGTATAAAGGGAGGAAAGGGAGGCTAGCCCCACCCCCCCTCTTAATTTAGATAACAGGGTTTTTCATGCAGAGTTATTCGATCTGCTCCAAATTTCGTATACCGGTTTATTCTGTTAAGGAGCTTCCCTGATTAGATTTGGAAGTTCATTAGTTAAGTATAAAGGGAGGAAAGGGAGGCAGCCCCACTCCCCCTCTTAATTTAGATAAAAGGGTTTTTCATGCAGAGTTATTCGATTTGCTCCAAATTTTGTATACCGGTTTATTATGTTAAGGAGCTGCCTTGATTAGATTTGGAAATTTATTGGTTAAGTATGAAGGAGGGACAGGGGCTAATATCCCCCTTAATTTATAGATAAATGGGTTTTTCATACAGAATTATTCGATTTGCTTCAAATTTAATATACCAGTTTATTACGATGTGGCTTTCTTCATTTGATTTGGAGGTTCATTGGTTAAGTATAAAAGGGGGGAATGGGGTGCAATTGCCCCTCCCCTTAATTTAGATAAATGGGTTTTCATGCAGAATTATCTAATTTAGTTTAATTTTTTTCAACCGGATCCGAACTTGAAGGTTCCGTTTGAAGTCAACCCGAAAATCGGCCACAACCAGGTTTTGGATTGAGTTCAATTAGAACTTTCATGTTCGGATCGGGTTGCCGGTGGACGGAGATTATTTTGTCTGGCTTGCATAGGGTTATAGTTCTTTGAAATATTTTTGTCGGTTAAGATTTGGTTCGGGACGGGTTTCACGTTGACTTCGAATGGAATTTTTAGGTTCTGGTAGCGTTGCGTGTCCACGGAAACTAATTTGTCTTGTTCGGATCTGGTTATGGATCTCTGGAATATTTTTGTCGGTTATCAGATTTGGTTCGGGATTTCGGGATTATTTTTTCAAATGGAACTCTCAGGTTCGGTTCAGGTTGCATGGAGACAAATTATTTTGTCTTTCTCTTATCGGGGTACGGTCTGTTGTAATTTATTTTTCGGGTTTGGGTAGGATTATGCGTTAATAAACCTAATAAAAAGAAAATTGTCCAGTTAAACCGATGGCAGTGAGCTCACAGGCTATTCACACTAATTGTATATTATACTCTTATTTCAAAGAATAATGCCCCTCGAAAAATAAATGAAGGGATTAGTCACCGTTTCCCCCCTTGCTACTTAACCAAAGAACCTCCAAATCTAATCACGGAAGCTACTTAACATAATAAACTGGTATAACAAATTTGAAGCAAATCAGATAATTCTGCATGAAAAAACCATTTCACAAAATTAAGGGGGGGGGGTATTAGCTCTCCCATTTCTCCCTTTATGCTGAACCAATGAACTTTCAAATCTAATCAGAAATGCTACTTATTAGAATGAACCTAGAAAAAAAATAAAACTAAATTTATAATTCTGCATGAAAACCCATTTATCTAAATTAAAGGGAGAGACAATTGTCCCCCTCTTTCCCCCCTTTTATACTTAACCAATGAACCTCCAAATCAAATGAAGGAAGCCATATCGTAATAAACTGGTATATCAAATTTGAAGCAAATGGAATAATTCTGTATGAAAAACCAATTTATCTAAATTAAGGGGACACTAGCCCCCTGTCCCTCCTTTATACTTAACCAATAAATATCCAAATCTAATCAATGCAGCTCCTTAACATAATAAACCGGTATCGAAATTTGGAGCAGATTGAATAACTCTGCATGAAAAAACCAATTTATCTACATTAAGGGGGGGGGGGGGTTAGCCCCCCTTTCCTCCCTTTATACTTAACTAATGAACCTCCAAATCTAATCAGGGAAGCTCCTTAACATAAAAAACCGGTATACCAAATTTGGAGCAAATAGAATAATTTTGCATTAAAAACCCATTTAGCTAAATTAAGGGGGGGGGGGGCTAGCCCCCCACCCTTTCCTCCCTTCATACTTAACTAATGAACCTCCAAATCTAATCAAGCCATCTCCTTAACATAATAAACCAGTATACCAAATTTGAGCTAATCGAATAATTCTACATGAAAAACGCATTTATCTAAATTAAGGGGAGAGGCAATTGACCCCTCCCTTTCCCCCTTTTATACATAGTAATGATCTTCCAAATGTAATTAGGGAAGCTTCTTAACATAATTAACCGGTATACCAAATTTATAGCAAATCGCACATTTCTGCATGAAAAACCCATTTATCTAAATTACGGGGGGGGGATAGACCCCCCCTTTCCTCCCTTTATATGTAACTAATGAACCTCCAAATCTAATAAAGGCAGCTCCTTAACTTAATAAACAGGTATACCATATTTTGAGCAAATCGAATAATTCATCATGAAAAACCAATTTATCTAAATTAAGGGGGGTAGCCCCCCTTTATACTTCAATAATGATCTTCCAAATCTAATCAGGGAAACCCCTTAACACAATAAACCGGTATACCAAATTTGGAGCAAATCGAATAATTTAGCATTAAAAACCCATTTACCTAAATTAAGGGGGGGGGCTAGCCCCCCCACTCTTTCCTCCCTTTATACTTAACTAATGAACCTCCAAATCTAATCAAGCCATCTCCTTAACATAATAAACCAGTATACCAAATTTGAGCTAATCGAATAATTCTACATGAAAAATGCATTTATCTAAATTAAGGGGTGTAGCCCCCCTTTCTCCCCTTTATACTTCAATAATGAGCTTCCAAATCTAATCAGAAAAGCCCCTTAACACAATAAACCGGTATACCAAATTTGGAGCAAATCGAATATTTCTGCATGAAAAACCCATTTATATAAATTAAGGGGGGAATAGCCCCTTTCACCCTTTATCTTTAATCAATGAACCCTAAAAACTAATCAGGGAAGCACCTTATCACAATGAACCTAGAAAAAAAAAATTTGAAGCAAATCGAATATTGCTATCAAGAGTTATCACGTTACGTACATACGTACGTACACACAGAATCGGCGGGCACATAAGCTCTCAGGCTCTGATAGCCTGTGAGCTAAAAATATCACCCTGATCGGATAATAAGTGGTCATTTTTCAATTAGCCTAACACTTTCTAGGCTCTTTGCAATAAGCCTGAAAAATATCAGGCTAATTGGAAAAAGGGAGATGGATTCTCCAATTAGCCCGGCTCTTTCCAAAGAGCCGAGGCTGTTTGCAAAGAGCCGGATTTCTCAATTAGCCTACGACATACATAAAAAATAATTCAGCTTATATAATTTGTGAAAATAGACGAATTCTATTTACATTTTATAAATTATGCAGCGATATTTGATATGTAAGTGATTTTTTAAATTAATTAATGTAAATATAAACATGTTATTTGGCCTAAACAACAAACATTTAATATTTCTTTTATAAGGAAAATGTATTCTAGTAAAAAATATCCTACTTTTTATAAGTAGTTCAAAATATACATAAAAAAAAGGTGTTTTAAAAATTATTTGGCTATGCTCTATACGCATAGAAACCTACAAAATAGGTTATTCCTTGCAAAGTATTCTAAAGCAAACATTTCATCGAAAATTCGCTGTTACATTTGTTTATATAAGTCTGTTCCTGTCAATATTTTGCAAATATGTGGAGTAATGAAAGCAGTGTAAAACTTTACCTGTTTTTGCAAAATATTTCCTTGCTTGTGCAGATTCTTAAGCCATACTCATTCATAGATCAATAAATTTCATTTAAATTTCTAGCAAAATATTTCTAATAAGCAAATCTAACAAAAATGTAAACAGAGTGTACAAAAACTAGTTGAACGAAATTCGATGTACAAATACAATAATTAAAAAGAAATTTTTGTATATAAAATTATGTAAGTGACACAAAATTTTTTATTCTCCTGTCATAACAGCTATTTAAACTGAGTTTTTGATAAAACATATATACATTCAACGCAAATATGTTTATCTTAGTAATCTTTAGGAATCGGGTTTAAAAACAAGCAAACTTATTCAGTCATGAAACATCTGTTGTATCCAGCAGTGATGCAGTAATACGCCTGGGATCTGTATACATATGGATACTTTATTCAATTAAATAGGAACAGCAATTTGTAAGTAGATGGTTTGTGTGCCATAAAATAATATTATTTTCTCATGTTTATTTTGAAATACATTTCCCGAAATTGAAATTAACGTTCAAGGAAGCACGTCTAATGCCCAATCCCCCCCCCCCCCTGACAAAATAAGATATCGCACATTTTCGTCTTTTAAATACACATAAATTCGAGGGGAAATAATTTCTTATTTTACGCTTGTGAAAACTATAATCCTGACTTGGAAGTATAAATTTAGTTCCGTTTTGAAGACGATTTGAATCGAAAGGGGCAATATTATTAAACAACCCTTTAACTAACTAAAAATTCGCACATAGCTTTTTAATAGTTTAGAGATTTTAAAAAGACGATTCTTATTGAAGATGAAATAGATAGCAGATCTAAGGGAAGCATTGATAAATAAATTAAACGTCAAATTTAAATATGTAGGGGAAGATAACAACAGTGGGCATGGTAGTATCCAAAGTATACAACTCAACACTTCTCTTTTAAACGTAAATTATTCTTAATGAGCTTAAAAAACTCTTATGCCTTTAAAATTGATTTAAAATGGGTTATTATAAACAAATCATGTTTATTTCTTAAAAACTTTACATTCGTAATCATTTAACCAACTACCTCATATAATGTTTACATGTGTCTAATTTCTATTCATTTCTGTAGCTGTGTCAAATATGCTAAAGTAAATGAAAATAAATTTTTGATACCCTGAAATAAAATTTTTGGCCGAAGAAATTTCAGAAATGGCATACCTAAAAAAAAACCTTAATGCAAAGTTAAATTTTTAAAATGATAGTAATGATTTTGTTAAGATCCCTAAGAGGAAATAATTTCAAAAGATCTTGTAGAAAAAATCGAAAAATATGTCACAGGGGATTTTCCAAACAAATATTTTAAAATGAAAATGCTGTGATATCTATAGCGTTAGTTCACAAACTTAGATAACTTTATATGAAGTGTATAAGTGACTCAAGAAAAAAAAAAACTTCATATTTTACGGATTGTCGTATTTTCAATAAAACCTCATGTATAAATTTTTATGAGATAAAAATATCCTATCGAAATTAGTAGGATTTATGTAAAATATATTCAAAATTATAAAACTGATCATTTAATTTTCTTTTAATTAATAACTTCAATGTATTTATATGAAAGAAATGATTTATCTTTTGTGCCACGCTATCTAAAATCAAAAGTAAAATTTATGTAAATGATTTTTGTGCGACATATTATCCATTTGCATACATTTCATTTAGTTTGGATACAATGACGCACAGAAATCATTTACATAAATTTTACTTTTAATTTTGGATAGCGTGGCACAAAAGATAAATCAATTTTTTTTTCATATAAATACATTGCAGTGCATTGTATAGGTTCAGTGAGAGTGATATTTTTAACAGTGTATTGGTAAATTAAAAGTTTTGGTTACATGTGTAAATATATTTAGCCAAACCGAAAGCAATTGAAATTGAATTTTTAAACATTGTTTAAAGCTACATCAAGGCGTCACTTTAATTTTGATATCATATCTTTTAAAACTCATATTTTTAATTTAAGAAATATGTGAATGATAAAGCATCAATGAATAAAATTTTATACATCCTTTTAAATTTAGCATAATTCTTACGCATGCAATTATAAATAAAACAAAAATAAAATGATGAAATAAATAATATAAATACATGTATACATATACATTAATTAATAGCATAGCGTCGCTTAAAATTTGATATCATTATTTTTAATTTCATATTTAAAATTCTTATAGCAATAAGATAAAGTGCTGCGTCACAAACTTTTAACCCGTTACAGGTTTTTTGTATTGATAATATATATAACAGCTGTTGCCATAGAAATGAATAGAAAATGCAATATTGTTGGAACAAAGAATTTAAAAAATAAAATTATCATTAATTCATATTAGAATTGAACTTGTGTTAGGGTCCGAAAATGACCCCACTTGGTCATCCAAGGGTTAAGAAAGTACCATATGCGCCATACATCACAAAGTGAAGATGATGCTCTCCCAGATTTTTCTAGTCAACTGGAAATTCTCCCTAGCTTGTTGCGAAGATATATAAATATCTCTGAAGAAAGATTATATTTTCTTTAACTTTCGGTAATAATGTGTTAGCTTATTTCCCTGAAATTCCATAGTCCCATTTAGTTTACCAGTTTTCAATAGCTGCAGAGAATGCTAAAGCGCTGATTTCGGCAAACTTATCTTTTTTTTCAAAATTTTAAGCGAGTTTGTTGCCCAGGATACTAGTGTGTCCAAGAACTCATGAAAATATAAAGGTCTAGGTAGTTTCTTGTAGTTACTGTAAGATACTTATTACCAGAAAATATGAAGAAATTTCGTATTTTAAATCCAGACGGTCAGATTGATTGTCTGTTAGAACATGATTAAAATATTAAGAACTTGTCTAGATGATTGCTTCTTCAATTGCTAGTAATTCGTTTTTAAATAATGTATATTTCTTTGTAATTTAACTTTCTCAGCACAAATTTTATGTTTTTGTAGAATACACATAATGCATAATCTGTGTTCATTTCTCTTTTGGAGGCATGTGTGTTTATTTGCAGGTTTGACTTCATTTCCTCTTTATCACGAATTCTTATTAGGTTTTTCCATGGAGATTTATATTTTTATTGTAATTTAAAACCAAAAACAATCATAGTTGTTTTTCGGAGCGTTCAGTCTTAAGAGCTCTGATACCTTTTAAATTCTCTGTCGCCAGTGCAAAAGTGTTATAATCACACAGTTTCGTAACTATTTAAATAATTAATGAAATTACATAAATCTCTGTGATATATTTAGGCCGTATTTCAGGATTTATAAAATGTAAAAAAAAAGGCACAATTTAATATAATAATAAATACAGTCCATTTAATATTTCAAACTATTTATACATGGTATGTTGCAGCTTTGAAGTTCTAGGCAAGTTATAGAACTATAATTTGGTTACGGCCTTAATGAGCAACCCAAACATAAACAATGGAATAAACAGGTAAACCCCCACTTCTTACCTTAATTTTATCAAATAACATTAAACAATTTATAATAAGGACCTCATAAGTCCCTAGTTGAGATGGAAAAGTAATTAAATTTAATTGCATAAAATAAAAGTAAATTTGACAATTACCTTAACTACTACATTAAATTAAGCCTAAGCATTGTGATTTTTTTTTTTTTTTTTTTTTTTTTTTTTTTTTTTTTTTTGACGACTCACAACTTTTAGAAAAAGACTGCACTGGAATTTAAAATTATAAAAATCTGGGATATATCTGCATTGCATATCGATGAAAGATATTAATGAATAACTCTCCAACTCGATGCAGTTATAAATTAAGTAAAACACACAGACATAAATAATAAAGAGAAAGTTATTAACGTTTAAAAATTAATTTATTTACCTTATTTACATGCATTAACTAAAGAAAGAATGCAGGCATTGTGATAATAAAAGCAATTAATTTAAGTACATTTTGTTTTACATAAATTTCCATAATAGACATATTAATTTAGGTGAATCTTCCACTAACTGTAGATAAATCCTATTGTATTTTTGTAACATATTTCATTTACATACACACATAAGATATATAATAGACTACCTTTGATTTCATAGTTGATATCATCATCTTTTATAAGTTCCATCAGACAATTACACGGTCTTTTCAAATGAGGTTTTTTGAGATAGTCAAGTTTATGCATTGCACCCTTTTTCCACTTTAATAGAGATATTCTACTATCAAAACTTTATTTTGATCCTTTCGCTACTGATGTCCTTTATCAAGGACATACTTTTTAGAAATATTTTAAAAAGATGTTTATTATAATTTAAATAATTTTACAAATTTTGTCTGAATTTTTAATAATTTCCTTATCAAAAACAGAAATAATTAGAAATCACACCAATAGACGAGAGCATATTTTTGGAGAAAAACTTCACAGAATTTTTTTAAACATGATAAATGCTACCGTCCAGATGAGCCTTTTTAAAATCATATAATTTTTATATAAGTTAATATCAGAAATATGTACATATATTTGTTATTTTGTTAATCAATGTAGAAAATTTTATTTACACTTATCGTGATAGTTCTAAGCAATTACAACTTTGTTATAGAATTAATTTAAAACGCGTGTAAAGGACGTTTGTCCACTTTCGAACAACAAAAAAATTCGTCATAAAATTTTTATAGATAGTTTTTACCTTATTGGGAGAATTATTAACAATGTGGGAAAATTTCGTAAGTTTTACTTCAATCTTAAAATATTGGTAGTGAAAGAGTTACACAATCCATTTTTTTCAACTGTCAATCACGACAAACATTTTTTAAAGAGAGTATACAATTTCTGAATATGGTATAGTATCCAAAGTCTTATAACCTGCTAGCTGGACATAATATATATTTTTTAACAGTGATATTTTAAACTGCTAAATGCACGATCATTTTACAAGTGATATTTCAACCCACTCACTGGACCTAACAAATTCAAGAGCTACTGCACCTTCTCACTAGATATAATTATTCGTAATGGTACTCGATATGAATGTTTTTCTCTCTAGAGTTGGTGCAGAAAGGTGGGTCTACAAGAACACCCTCTTTCGGCTGGCTCCGTCATTGGATTCGGAGCGGCCTTGGATGTCGCACCTGTCTGACCTGATCTTGACCTCATTGCATTTGCATTGGTCATTTATTCACAGCGAACATTGTTTAGGATTAGATAGTGAGTTGCCCACATCCTCAGCCCTGAGACCCTCCTCTGCTGTACATAAATTTTAGTTACGGTTTACCTATATTGCCATTATAAATGCGTGTTCGCTGTAAATGCCATCCTTGTGCCACTGAGTTTTATTGGCATCCCTGAAATAAATTCACGTCGTAAACAAGTCTCCTTGTGCGGTCTAGACCCACCGTTCCTGAAATTTTCATATGTAGCAATATAATATATACACTTTAAATATATTTTACATATTCTTGAAAACATTAATAATTTAATTAATATACATTATTTCTGTTTAAACAAGTTTGCATTTTTCTGGAAACTTGAGATGCGGTGTAAACACACTTGCAGTACGTCTGGAAAACCATCCCGAAGATTTATCTGTAAAACTGCCAGTTTTCAAATTTTTATTTGCCTTTTAGTCTTTATTATGCCTTTCTTCTTTTAACAATAGAACACTGGTCACAATAAATTCGCTTACGGCAGCAACATGAGCAGTGTTAGTTACTTTTTTAGCATTGAGGGATACGTATTTACAAGAAACGTTATTGAGAACTGTCATTAAAATTTATACTCCATCGTTTTTATAAACTTCTTACAACCATAATAATACTAAGTATTTTCATGCTACAATTTCATGCTCATATATTTTCATAATTCAGGGACATAAATTAATTTTTACACCTGTGCATTTTATAAGGTCTGAAATTGCGTCTTAAGAATTAAATTTAAGTATGAATATGAAATTCCTAACTTTGGTTCAACGATACGGACAATTTCAAAGTTATTCTGTGACTGGTAGTATTAGTTATTAGAATTCAAATATATTAACAAAATTCAGCGAATGATGCTTGTGCGCGTATTATCATTAGAAGACGAAATTCAATCTTTTGGAATCAAAAGTCAGCATTTGAGGAATTTGTTTGGGGATGAAAATATACATTATAAAAACTATGGGATCTAACACGGACCTCATGAATTAGAAATAATGAGGTACATTACATTAATATATGCATTTTTAGCTTTCCCGGTAAAACCAACAAAAATATTTTTTTTTAAATTTGAAAGTATGAATTTTGCATATAAAGCGATAATTTTGTATGAGTTACCAGCAGAAATCACCAAAGATTTTGTTAATTACCGCAGTACTTTTTTTATTTTGATCATATTAATTACATTCATTATTTTATTTTATTAATGAAGTTCTACCTCCGTTATGCAATATAAGCAAAGAAACAAATTTTGAACTAAATATATTAACTTAAGTACAAACAGAGTTATCTTTCACAATCGTCAGCATCGATAAAGATTGTTTTTAAGAAAAAAATCATGCTTGATAATTACTTTAAATACCATGAAAAGTCAGTGAACTGCGAAACAGCTTTAAACAAATTGCAATAAAGTTCGCAAAAACAAGTTGCAATAAATTGAATCATATTCGAGGATGAAGAAGCACAGTTGAAGTTTATTCCAACAGAGTGAAAAATGTCCAGACCAGGAATCGAACCTGGATACTTGGCGTGTTACTAGTGCTGAACAAGCGTGCACAGATTTAGCTCTGCAATTCGCAGCCATGTCCAAGAAATAAAACACGCTAAGTATCAACGTTCAATTTCTGCTCTGGACATTTTTCGGTCTGTTAGAAAAAAAATTAAACTGTGCTACTCCAGCCATGAATATGCAATGCAGTTTTCAAATAAATTACATTTGGAAGAACATATTTGTATTTATTCGACTGTTAAAAAATTGAAAATGTGCGATATTTAGAAGTTTAAAAAAGTTGCAAAAAAAAAAAAAAAAAAAAATATATTCTGTTGTTGCCAACGTTGAAATCACATGAGCGTCACAGAGGGACACTTTTGTTCTTTAAAACATACACAGTAAATCGCATTGCATTTTATTTAAAATAAAATTCAGTGCACTTTTTTTTTTATCAAAGATATGAAATCTATTTAGTTACATTATTCTGTACTATACAGTCCTCTCTTACCTTGTCTAACAGATAATGCCTTAGCCCTAAATTTTACAAGTATCGATAAAAATGCAATAAAACTTCAAATATTGTTCTTCCGTATATATTAAACGTAATTTATGATAAAGTACTGTTAGGATAAATACGTTTTAAGTAACAAAATGTATTAGTATGTGTATACATAAACATGTTTTTAGTCACTATTGGTCAACAATGTGATAGAAATCGTCAGTGTAGCCGGCAATACCGTCCAAACTACATGTATCTTTGAAATATTGCTTTGTCATACCAGGTACTACGAATAGTCGAATAAATCCAATGATCACTAAAAACCATCATACTAGTCCAGATAACCATACCAGGTGAGTTTTCTTGTATCCACTTGTTACACTGGATAGTTGTTATTACGTTGAGTGTCGCGATTCAAAGTGCCTTCCATTAATACCCACCAAAAACACACAAATTTCGGCGAACGATCGGATCGCAGCCGGCAATGTCGCTTAAGTATCGGTATCGGCACAGTGATTTCGGTGATGTGTCGGCAACTGAAACTTACGAAATTGCTTTTTCTACTACCGGTTACCGTAATTGGTGCCCTTATGAGTATATATCTGCAACCGATTTACACCAGCATGTGACGCTCGACCGATATACGATTTCTGATAGTGGCCCGATTAGATTTGCAAACATCGGTCCAAATTCGGAATATTTATTCTTAGCCGGCATATTTTTTTATTATTAAAGTTCAAATTTATTTGGGAGTATTAAATATATTTTTTTAATTAATGGATTAATATAGTTTCATACTTTTCATCGATGAATCATTATAAAAATATGAAATAAAACTACTATCTTTTTTTTATGTATTTTAAATGCGTGTGTGCTAAATAAAATATGTTATTGGAGAAATAAAATGATTTATATATATATATATATATATATATATATATATATATATATATATATATATATATATATATATATATATATATATATATATATATATATATATATAATAAATTTAGAATCACAAATGTATGAAGTGGAAAAGTAGAAAAGTTCTGAAGATGAATTAGAAATGAAAATAAGAAACCCGCATGTAAAATAAAAAATTACATTTGAAAAATAAAAAAAAACATTTGAAAAATAAAAGCGAACTAATTAATTATTTGTCATCAATATGAAACTATTTTTTTTTTTTTTATCTATTCCTACTATTAGCTCAAACTCTCGCTATATATATCTTGTTCAAATTTTCAATCGTTAATAAAATACTTATTATTCCTCCAATCAAGTTCAAATATTTTTTTTAACTTGTAGTGGATGACACTTGATGTTAATCCAGTTTTTTTTCAAATATTAAATAATTAATTAAATTAAATTAATTAATTTTCACTAATCTTGAGAGCCCTCTTCTTGATTAAGGTATTTTAAGACCGAGAGAGCCCTTTTCTTGATCAAGGCATTTTAAGCACCACTCAAGAGGAAAGAAGAATGGGAGAAAAAAATTCCCTTATTGACCTAAGTAGGAATTTACTTAAAATATTTTATATATATATCACTTGTTTATATTACTTACTTATTTTTCTTATTTACTTGCATGTATGACTTTTAAGTTGTGTTTAATTGTAAATTCGTATCTATAAACACTGTTTTGATGAGGACTATAGATGTCTATGATCCTACATACACAGTTTCCAGGTTGTATAATATTTTTACGGAGCTTCTGACTGTAAAATAGTCAATGAAACATCGTCTTCATTTTGAAAGACCTGTCCAATGATATGCCACTCAAAAAGGTGCCTAAAAAAGCGCCGCCATTTTGTATTTTACGGCTGCCTTTTTGAATTTATAAATACAAAACCTAGCCTACAACCATTGGGCCATTAAGATGAATTGATAGATACCTCATTCATTAAAATCCATCCAGCCGTTGGGATGTTTCGAGGGTATAAAAAAATCCACATACACAGATACGCGTGAAACACATAACCCTTCTTTTCAGTTGGGTAATAAGAGTCTATGTATACATGGTATTTACGTGAATAACGTATTGTTTAAATAAAACTTATATTTTTCAAAATGTGAATATATATGAAAAAGATTTAATAGATTATTAAATATAGAATTTAACATTTAAATAACATTGTACAACTGAGCAATAATTGCCGCAAAAGCTTCTCTGATGCTTGCGTTAAAAATCACCCACCATCTCTATGCCTAAAATCTCTAGAACAACAACATCTTGCTTTCCTCTTTTCTCTTCAATTTTTACGAGTCATCCTTGAGATATCACATTTACTTAACCCTCTAGTTGATTATTTTTTATTGTTCGACACTTTATCTTTTGCTCCCACATTTGTATATATATTTCATTACTACTTTAAAAATGAAAAAAAAAAAAAAAAAAAAAACATAACTCTTAAAAGAAGGTGTATATCAGCAATATTTAACGATAAATATCTCAAAAACTATCAAAAATACAGGTAAAAAAACAAAACACAGGCAAAAAACAGTCTGTTCTTCATCAGTGGGAGGACAGACAGACCTAACTCCACCCCCACTGTTAAAAGCTTGCAGGTTTCTGAACACACGTCCATCCTGCACTCAATACAGAAAAAAATTATCATTTTAGAAACATAACTGAAAAAAGTTAAAATTAACCAAAATTAAGAAAAAAGTAATGTAAACAAAGCATAATTTAAAAAACAAAAACAAAAAATTCTTTAATAAAATGGTCTTTTAGAAAATTACTGCAATTTAAATATAAACAAATGAAATTAACATGTATGAACGCAGAAGAACGTGCACCCTCCCAAACCTACAAGAAAGAATTCAAAAACATGAAAACAGTAGTACCTGTATAATGTCCTTCACCTGTCAATAATATCGAACTAGTAATTTTTCTTCCAAGTCCAGTGTCAAAATCTAGAAATCCATATCTGCATACTTTCTTTGATTCGAAACAGCTTCGTAAATTCGTTCTTTAAACAAGACTTTAGAATTCACGCTTCATATGGAATGTTTTGGAAGTATGCAAACATAAGCTGCTCACCCCGCCAATCCACAATACTGCCACTCACTCTTTAAAACCATTTTTAAATAATAATTCAAAACTTTATAGGATAATTATTATTGTAAAAATATTTTTTTCATTAATTATATATAATACACACACACACACACACACATATATATATATATATATATATCATATAAAATATTAACAGGGATAAACAGACAATTCGTCAAAAATAGCCTATATTTATTTATTTAACAAAATGTTTTTGAATTCATTTTAGAAATGATCTACAATTTGTTGAATTAGCAAAATAATGTTCTTTAAATCGCTTTAAAAATTATTATTCAATATAAACATAATCGTAGAAAGAAAAAAAAACTTTATATGTTAATTCAACTTATTTTCTAATTATATATTCATTTTAAAAGTAATAGCTAAGATTTTTATTTTATTCTATTTAAAATCAAATTATTAAAAACTTTTTAAAATTATTTTACAAGCTATAAAAATATCAAAAAATGTAACCATCTTTTTAGCATTAAAATTTAAAAGAAAAATTGAGAAATCTCCTTTTCTAAAGTATTCCTTACTAAACGAAAAAAAAGTTAATATTTCTATTCTAAGATTTAAAAATGTTGATAAGTATAATAATTAATAATGCTACACAATCATTTAAAATATATTCTACATTAAGTTATCGAATGCTATAAATTGAATGTCTTGCCCTAATTAAAAGTGATTAATTATCAATTTTTTTTTTATTTTTATTGAAATACGTTTTTCAATGTTACAAATATACCGATCTTAAATTAGCAAATTAAATTACCTTACAATCCTTAAAAAGAAAATTGTATTAACAGAAAAGAACTTTAAAATTCACTTATTTTATTAAATAATTAAGAATTCTTAACTTTGCCAAAGATATTCGTAAATCTTCATCATCTAAAAAATTATTTACCAAAAGAAACAAATATATGTAAATTAATATTTTTATATTATTTTAAACCTAAAAAATATTGAATTATAACAAAGTAATGCTGCAACATATTCATTAAAAATGTGGTCTGCTTTAAATTATCAAACGACATAAAATGAGTTTTTATTCTAATGAAAAATTGTTAATTACCAACTTACTATTTATTAAAAAGTTTTTCCATGTTAAAAAAAAATATTTTTTTTTTTTAAATTAACGCAACGCATGTAATTACGTTATAGTCCAGGCAATAGGAATTTTACCTGGCAAAATTATTGGTAGTTCTGGAAATCGGCTTACTTTATGTTTCTTGGGTCGCTGAAGTCAAATTTGTAACTTCCCACCAAAGTTTCCTGCGGTAACCCCCCCCCCCCCCCCGAATTTTGGTAAAATGCCCCTCAAAAAGGTTTTTAATAATTTTTTTTTTTTTTTTTTATTGTTTTAGGGGAAAAAGTATCTAGAAATTCCGAAAGTAGACACAATTTGCAACAAATAAGATATATGACATTATGACGTGTTATGAATTGGAAGGGGGATCTCCCTCGGAACATGCGCCGCGGTGCTGCGTGGACTAAGTTGCGCAATTCCACTTAACTACTCACATCGTTTGCATTCGCCCTCCCGTTTCCCCTCCGAACTTTCCCTATAAGGTTTATTTTAATTTGTTTGAGTGGCTGAAAACGAATTTTTAACTTCCCACAAAATACCCCCCGCAACCCCCCCCCCCCAATATACTGGTTTTTAAATTAATTTTTTTATTGTTTTAGGGGGAAAGTGTATAAAAATTCAGAAAGTACACAAAATTTGCAACAAATAAGATATATGACATTATCTCGTAGGATAAATGGGGAGAGGTGAGGCTGACTCGGAACATTCCCCGCGAGCTGTTCTCAAAAACCAATTTTTTTCAAAAAATCAATTTTTTGGGGGGTTTGTCGGGTGAAATTTGGGTGGGAAGTTACAAAATAAGTTCAGTGACCCAAAAAACATAAAGTGAGTCGAAATCCAGAGCTAGCATTAATTTTGCCAGGTGAAATTCCTTATTGCCTGGACTTGCATAACTTAGTGCACGTAGTGCCGCAGTGCATCTTCAGAGGCAGTCCCCCCCCTCCCCGTCCATCCTATGTCATAATGTCATATATCCTATTTCTTGCAAACTTTGTCTACTTTCTGAATTTCTACACACTTTTCCCATTAAAAAAAAAAATAAAAATAATTTAACAACAACTATTTTGGGGGTTTGCGGAAGTCGGAATTTTGGGCGGAAATTAAGAATTCGGATTCAACGACCCAAAAAACTTAAAGTAAAACTTATAGGAAAAGTTCTTAGGGGAGACGGGAGGGCGAATGCAAACAATGTGAATGGTTAAGTGGAATTGCGCAACTTAGTCCACGCAGCACCGCAGCGCATGTTCCGAGGCAGATACCCCGCACCCCCCCCCCTCCCATTCATCCTACGTTATAATGTCATATATCTTATTTGTTGCACATTTTGTCTACTTTCTGATTTTCTAGATACTTTTTCCTTAAAACAATTTAAAAAAAAAATGATTTTTTTTAATAAAAATCTTTTTAGGTAGGTTTTTACCAAAATTTGGGGGGGAGGGGGGGTTGCCGGGAGGAATTTTTGTGGGACGTTTAAAATTTGGATTCATCGACCCAAAAACATATAGTCAGCTTTTTTCCAGAACTACCATTAATTTTACTAGGTAGAGCCCCTATACGGTATCTATGGCCTTGACTATTATGGTTCCTAAAAAGAAAATTTTATTATCAGAACAAAACTTCTAAACATAAGTTTTTTATTAAACATTTAATTATTCTTAAATTTATACGAAAAACAATTCGTATGTTTTAACTAACTCGCTAAGATATTTGTTTCATGCATTTAAATATTAAATTAACTTTTTAATATGCGCGCATAAGACAATTACAAAAAATCCCTTTAAAAACACTTCAACATTCAAATTTTCCCATGTACCATTTACTTACAAAGACATACCATTACTTACGGAAATGCTTTCACCTTATGGAATCCTCTCCTCCATCCACCAAGGAATCCTCTCCTGAGCAAGGCTCAGAGGCCAAGCGGTTAAAGCATTTACCCTCTGTGCGTGGGGATGTTAGATTGTACCCAGCCACTTCCAGCGCCGAAATATGCTCCGTTGAAATATTAATAAGTGTGCATGCGAAGATGGCTCATAGATGGCTCTAACAAAATAGAATTTTTTTTTAACTTGTGCTGGTGTCGGGCTGCTGCTGGCATTCGTAAGATTAGCTATCGGCTCTTTCGGTATAGTGTTCAGCCGATACCGGACTGATACTGTTTGCCTCATAAATCGGGCCGCATTAGCGCAGCGCACAGTGGAGTATTTGACCCGAAATTCTGGTCAAAAATATTTTTCGATGTAAAAATAATCCGGTTGGCTTGAAATTCTTAGATGTTATTGGGTATCACTATGGCATGTTTGGTATTGTAAGTGAAGTCTATAGTCTTCACGGTTCATTTACAGAGACACCCAAAATAATTCTCTTACATTATGGTCTATGGGGAAAAATCGTTTGCTCGGTATTTTATTGATATCATACTTTTAAACGTACTGAAATTTGTATACATCACTAAGGTGTACCAAGGCACTTATTGTAGAATATGGTGTGCATAGAATATATCGTTCATTTACAGGGACACACAAGAGAATATGGCTGAAGAATAAATTTAACTATTGAAGTCTATGATCAATAATTGCTGGAAGCGCGTTTGTAGATGTGACAAGTGATTTAAAATAGAACAATTTTTTAAAAATATTACTTGGTGTGGATACATTCTAGAGATGTCGGCCGATTTCTTACCGGTAACTCTGTGTTTGCTGTTTATATTAACACTAGAACGGCCGTCGGTGTCATTTGGATACCAAACCGAATTTATCCTTATCTCTATATCCCGTTTTTTAACCAATATTCTCCAAATTTAGTACTTTTTTGTCATTTTACGTCAGAAGCAAACTGTCGAAATTTTTATTGTGTGATTCTATTTTTAAAAAGTTAAGCTAAATTCACATAGAACGTCCGTTTCAGTCATTTCAATACCAAGCAGAATATTAAAAAAATCGTTTACTTGTGTCTTTCTTTCCAATTCATGTGACTTTCATTTTATTCTCTTTTTGTTACGGAAAGTTTATTATGCTTTCCACCCCTCGTAAAGGGTGGGGAACGGTTTATTCCTATTCAGGCGACTAAATGTCTCCATTTCCTTTCTTTATGTTTATTATATTATTTCAAAGCATTTGAAAGCATTTTATTTCTGAGAGAATTTTCGGAATTATGTATCGCTAAAAAATCTCAGTCCCGAAGAAATAAGCAAATCTGTTGAGAGAATTATCCTAAAATGTATCAGATGTTAGTGAACATTTGGATTTATTTTTTCTTATTTCGGACTTAGTGACTTATTTCCTTATTTGGGGAAAAATGAAACTCGACCAGACAATAATTAGTTATAAAACTAATGGAACCATATAAAAATAAAGCTCGTAATGTGACAGTTGACATTTTTTTTTATTTCACTCGAACTAGCAAAAGATCTGATAAAATATAAAACAAATGTATTTGTAAATGTGAATAGAGCTCGAAGATTAATTCCAGATTTTCTGAAAAAAAAAAAAAAAGACAATATTCATTCTATGAATGCATAAAATCACGGAATTACCGGTACTTTATTTACTATATATCAAGGAAAAAGTGGACGAAAATCATTGTACTGAACACACTTCATTAAATCGTTACAATTGCAACTAACGAAAAGAAAACATAAGAAACTGTAATCTTCTTCAGTGAAACCAAGTATGGTGTAGATATTTTAGATCAGATGGCTAGAAAATATTATGGAATTATAAATAAAGAGGTGGAGACATATAGTATACTGTCTACCAATAGCGAATAAAGTAACTGAAGAGATTGTCGCATAATGGTGGCTGGCTCTTTAAAAATCTGGTCAACAGTTTCTGATTTGCCGAGGCAAACTTTCCACCAGCAAATTTGAATAGAAAATTTCGTCATATTTAAGAACCTTATTTATGGAACTATTTTTTTTTTTATAAATGTGGTAAAAAATTTTATTTGTTTTTACTGGTGTCAGTTTACACAAGTATTATAATCGTTTTCATTGGCACTGACAGCAGATTGTCTAAATTTTCCCATTATGGCGGAAGCGGAGGTCCTGAATACCGCCAAAGTAAACATCCAGCAGAAAAATAAACAGCTGTTTCTGCTATTATTTATGACTGAAATTTTGCATTAATAAGGAGTTTAATGAAAGAGAATATTTCTATTTAAATTTATTGGTGAAGGTGTCTTCCGGCGGCAATCAACCCCTATGGAAGCTGTTACAGTTGAAGTTTCACCATTTTAGGGATATGTCAGTTCTTTTTTATTAATAGGTCCATGAAAAATACTCTGTAAAACCAGCATCAATGAAATGGCTTGTACATTCATTTTACAACATTTTAGACATTGCAGTTATAAATGCTTGGCTTATTTACAAACCTATGTCAGGTCTTTATATTTGAAGGAAATGTCAAATTCAACATTTAGCAAATGTATTACGTTGAAATTGTGTAAAGGTTAAAAATTTGCCAATAATGAAAATTACTATATACTGGAATTAAACCAAAACACTTCTCTTAAACGCAGAATATTAAAAAAGTGTAAAGAAAATGCAACAGGCAAAATTTGCTTTTCGTGCATTAAGATCGTACACTGGTAAATATGTGCAGCATTCTGGCAGGTCATTTGAACATTTTTTCCGAAAACGGTTAAAACAACCGTAATTTAACACTATTCTGACCATATTATTGGCCATTTTATGGTCAGAATATAGTTAAATTATGGTTAAGAAACCGTTTTTTCAAAAAACGGTCGAATGACCTGCCAGAATGCTGCAAAATTTTTAACAGTGTATGTTAAAATGTATAGTCGTGGGAAAAAAAAAAAGAAGTAAACACCCCCTACTAACTCCTCAACAAATTATCGTAGAAGAACGTTACTGGTACCGAACGATTGGAAATAAAGTCTACTTTTAAATGATGTATATAAAATTTTCTTAGGGGGCCATCTACATATTAAAACAAACCATAACTTCATTTTTTTCAATGACAATACCCAATTCTGACAGCATAAATGAAATCTACACCCTTCAATTAGCCTAAAAACAAATTTTTATGCAATTCGTACCATAAGTTTCCGAGAAATTAATTACTTTAAAACGAGCGTATTTTAAGGCCTGTATCCAAATTGAAGTTCCTTACTGGATTGTTAACCGAGAGAGCCTCCTTCTTGATCAAGGCACCTTACGAAGCCTGTTAGATGGCAGGGCAGCAGAAGAAATTTCAAAATATCTACACAGTTCTATCATAGACGCCCCCTTAAACCATCACTTTGCCGTTTTTTAAGCATAATTTGAAAACTATTTGGAAGAAAAATGTGAAATTTCGGATTTTCATAAAGCAGGACTTAATAAATCTAAATCCATCAAAAAAATTGTAGGTTGCAATTCATAATTTTTTCGAATATTAATTTCATAATTCCTAATTCATATCATAAAATTATAAAAATTGCAAATTCAGCATATTTATGTTTGGGCACATTAGCATTACTGCTACACAAAAAATTGGCACATTAGGAACATAATTTGAGGAGATATAAATAAAAATATGAAAATGTAATTTAACATTAGAAGCACTAAATTTTGAATGTTCATAATTCAAGAACTTATCATTCAAATGACTTGAAATTTGGTGTCTAGGCATAGTTTGAACCGAAGATTTGAAATATTTCGTTAAAATTGGTTATTGCCATTGAAAAAAAAATAGGTTTGGGTTCATTTTAATATGTAGATGGCAAACTTTATAGATATCATTTAAAAGTAGACTTTATTTCCAACCGTTCGGTACCAGTAACTTCCGTCTACGATAATTTGTTGAAAAGTTAGTAGGGGTTGTTTACTTTTTTTTTTCCTCGACTGTACTTATAAATCGACTATTACTGCAAAAATGTAAATGAGGTATGTATCTGATAAAAAATATTTCATATAATGTCAATTATGCTTAAATATTATAATGTGCAGAAAATTAACACACTTATTTCTCTCTTTTTTTAAATACCTTTCTTTCAGTTTCTTTATGTGTGAAATTTAATATCATTTTTCTATAAAATAAATCATCGTTCTTTTGTAAAAAGGTAACAATATAAGCTTAATTAAAGTGCAATTATCAATACAATCTTATAATACAATTTACAGCATTGATTTCGCATAATTCAATTATTGGTGTCGAAATGACACCTGAGGCTGGTTTAGGATGTCGAAATTGTCGGATGTTTTAGTGTTAAAGCAATATGAAATCGACAATGCTTATTAAATAAATCAGAGAGTTTTTATACCCCTCGCATATCAATATATCCTTTTTCAATCTTTGGAGACACTCTTTTCAATTTTCGATAAAATGGTTAGCATTAGATAGGTTTCATGTGAAATACTACTTATTACATTCTCCTCTATGTTGGAATTTCTGAAAAAGTTTGCCGATATATGCCGATCATAACACCCTCAGTAAAAAAATATATATACGTATATACCTTTTTTATAGACACGATAACTTCCGTAATTCTGCACAAATCTCTTCTAAACTGATACATAAAATCAAGGGGCATAAAACCTTGGTCAAGGTCGTTAATGGCTAAAGTCGGACCAGGGGGGGGGGGGGGTGATATAGAGGGAGTTTGTGAAAACGGAAAAAACCTTAACTTTTTAGTTTTTGCGCAGATCAAATCAGCTTAAAGTTTTTATTATTTCTAAAAATTAGGCCAAAAATTTATGTATCACAAATTTTTGATAAAATTAGAATGGGCTCAAGAGGCTCAAAAAATAGGGTTTTAGGAAGAAAAAAATTCATAACTTCGTCAATTCTCAAGATATCAAATCAAATTAAATTTATTATAAATTTTCTTAATAATATCTACAACAAAGGTCCGAAATTTCCACTCGACAGCGGTATCACCCACTTCCCTACCGCCCTCCACGAAAAAGACAATAAAAGTGATAATGCTGTTTGCTGATCCGTTTGAAGTATTACAAAATTCTTAAAGTTCTGTACTTAGTCTTGAATTTCTACGGGAAATTGAACCTTTATGTGTGGCAGAGTACAAAGCAAGGAACTTGTCATTTCATCTTCGAATTAAAAAATGAACATTGCATTGGCAGATCTAGAATCTAGTATTGGACCAAGCAAACAGAAGTTTTTGAACCAACTATCCATCTCAGGGATAATCAATGGTGTGCAGATGACAAATATTAACTAGTTGGATGTGCCAATCCCAAAACTTTCTTCTATCTTATACATCTTAATATTTCAAAACCTAGTTACACATGTTAATACTTCAATATTATTAGTTCAATACTATACCAACTTTGATTTTCATCTTAAATTTCTGCTCAAGTCAATTAAACGGACTAAAAACGAGTTAATCTATATCATGATATTTGTTAAAATTATTAATTTTTCCTTATTCTGTCGTTATCAGCTGCTTGCGAATAGCCGGCATACCAGGAAGCGTGTTCCCGCCGCTGCATGAGCCGCCGATGCACAATAGAACTATGAAAAATCAAGAAAAGTATACAAAAATTGCTAGCACGGAGCCCCTTTACCGCGCAATATTTTCAAATTCAAGGAGAACCTGTTGGCCAAAACCAAAAACAAGCACAAACATTTTGGTTCGATTGTATGCATAATTTTATACGCTGTTCGATGGTACAATAATGAAAATGGCACAGAGATCGGAATTATAGCGCCCCCTTCTTTCGGAATTTTTCAAGTTCAGGGAGGACTTGTTTGCCATAGCCTTCATACATGCACAATGCATACATGCACAAAATACATGCACAAAAAATTTGGTTCAATTATATGGATAACTTCATACACTTTTCGATGGTACAATAATGAAAATGGTACAGACATCGCAATTATAGTGCCCCCTTCCGGCAGAATTTTTCCAAATTCAGGGAGGACCTTCGTGACATGACCAAAAATAAACACATACAATTTGGTTCAATTCTATGCATAACTTCATACACTTTTCGGCGGTACAATATTCAAAATGGCACAAAAATTGTACAAAAATCGCTATTACAGTACCCTCTACGAGCGATTTTTTTACAAATTAAAAGAGGACCTCCTTGCCATAGCCAAGAACTTAATTTTTTTTTTTTTGGTTCAATTCTATGCATAACTTCATACACTTTTCGATGGTGCAATATTCAAAATCGCACAAAAACTGCTATTACAGCGCCCCCTAACGGCGAATTTTTTGCAAATTCATGGAGGACCTGCTTGCCATATCCAAAAACTTAAAATAAAAATTTGGTTTAATTCTATGCATAACTTCATACACTTTTAGACGGTACAATATTCAAAATCGCACAAAAATCGCTATTACAGCGCCCCCCACCGGCGAATTTTTTCCAAATTCAGGGAGGACCTGCTTGCCATAGCCAAAAACTTAAAATAAAAATTTGGTTTAATTCTATGCATAACTTCATACACTTTTGGACGGTACAATATTCAAAATCGCACAAAAATTGCTATTACAGCCCCCCTACCGGCGAATTTTTTCCAAATTCAGGTAGGACCTGCTTGCCATAGCCAAAAACTTAAACTAAAAATTTGGTTCAATTCTATGCATAACTTCATACACTTTTCGATGGTACAATATTCAAAATCGCACAAAAAACGCATTTACAACGCCCCCTACCGGCGAATGTTTTCCAAATTCAGGGAGGACCTGCTTGTCATACCCAAAAACTTAAACTAAAAATTTGGTTCAATTCTATGCATAACTCCATACACTTTTGGATGGTACAATATTCAAAATCGAACAAAAATTGTTATATCAGCGCCCCCTACTGGCGAATTTTTTCCAAATTCCGGGAGGACCTGCTTGCCATAGCCAAAAACTTATAATAAAATTTTGGTTCAATTCTATACATAACTTCATACACTTTTTTATGGTACAATGGCGACAGACAGACGGACAGACGGACAGACGGACAGACGGACAGACGGACGGACGGACAGACGGACAGACAGACATTTTCTATAAACATGTTTTTTGGAATCTCTGACCCCTAAAACATGCAAATCCGTCGAAAACCGGAAGTCGAAAAAAATTTCGATTACAATACTTTCTTCTATTGAAGATAGAAGAAAGTAAAAATGGGGAGCAAGAGTTACACACTTTAAGAGGGAGACTAATGAAACATGCAGAGATATACATCACAGAAAGACTTCAATCTATGTCAACAGATGTGTTAGCATCTCGGTATGTTTTTGACACTTTGGGTTGGCCTTCGAAGGAAAAAATCTTGAATTTGGGATAGGAGAAATAAACACTTCATGTATTTGAATCCAAGTCTCTTTAATAAAAAGTGGATATTGTATTGCAGAGTGGGCGGAATTCAAATTTATGTATCCTTCACTAACACTGAAAGGTATGCTGGAGAAGTTTTACAGTGTAAAGTGTTCAAGCATGATTCCCCAATTTACCCCATATCCTAATATTTTGTGCTCTTCTGCCAGTGAGCACAGATTCGTGTGAGAGAGGTGACAGTTGTCACAAGAATCACAAGCCTGTGTACAGGAACTTTCTGAAGACTGGGACACTTCTGATTTGCTCAGAATTTGTAATTATGGAACCATAACCTGACAGAGTTTGACACGACAAATGCGATTCCCAAGTGGTATTTCAGTGCATAAAGGCAACACTACACAAACATGAAATGCCAAAAGTACAGGAACTTTTTCTTTCATGACTTTTTAGTGGTATGTGATAATTTCTGTAACCACTGAAACCCTATTTTGAGTTAATAATATTTTTTTTCAGTAAATATGTTTTGATTTTTCAATTTTTACATTCTTTTATGATATCGGTCAGCAGAAAGCTCTTCATACTGTATATGCTAACATTAAAAAAATTAAAAAGCAGAAAAACCAACGTTTAAAATGCACAAATAATATATGACAAGCAGCAAACAGCTGTTTCGAATCTACTAGCGAGATTCTTCTTCAGTGCAAAAGGAACAGCGTGCTAGAAAAAGCAAGGCTGAGCAAAATCATAGACAGAGACGCGCTGGCTTTTAATGATGGTCCGTATGTGGATATCCGCAAAGACCCTGCCACTAGTGAAATTAACTCTATTAAGTCTGTCATTAAGTCTTCTTCCATTATTCCTGCTAACTTTAAGAAGTCCCTTATTCCGTCTATTGCGCATTGTGCCAGGTTTTATGCTTTACCTAAGGTCCATAAACCTGACATTCCTTTTAGACCTATTGTCTCTAGTATCGGTACAGCTTCTTATAAGCTTGCCAAATATTTAGTTTCTGTTTTTTCCCCACTTTTGAGCAGTAACTGTTTCACTGTTAAGAATTCTTTTGATTTTGTTAAAAAACTTCATAATTTTAAGCCGCAGGGTCACATGATGGTTTCTTTTGATGTTAAATCATTATTTACAAACGTCCCGGTTGAGGGGGCTTTAGATTGCCTCAAGAAAAAGCTTTGTGAATTCCATTTCTCTTATTTTGAAATCGAGGAACTTATACTTCTCACTCGCTCTTGCTTGTCGCAAAATACTTTTGTTTTCAATGGTAAATTCTTCCGTATGATTAACGGTTTGGCTATGGGTAATCCTCTTAGTCCAATTTTATGCGATATTTATATGCACTATTTTGAGGTCAAGCTTTTTGAAAACTTAAAATTCCCGTTCTATGTTCGTTATGTTGATGATGTTTATGTCCTGATTGAAATGAATTCGGATATTAATCATATTCTCTCTATTATAAATTCCATTGATCCCTGCATTCAATTTACCTCTGAAATTGAGACCAATAACTGCCTTTCTTTCCTGGATGTCCTTGTTATTCGTTGTGAAAATGGCTTTCAGACTACCGTCTTTCGTAAACCTTTTGCTGTCACTCTCCCACCTCACAGGTATTCTTCTCATCCCCCTAACCAGAAATTCGCTGCTTTCAATACTTTTGTTTTTCGGGCTACTAATATTTGTTCCACTCCTCAGTTACTTAGTGCTGAACTTAATTACCTCAAAGCTATTGCTGTCGATCGTGGTTATTCCTCTAATATTATCGATTCTATTTATAAGAAATTGACGAAATCCGACCATTCTGAAAAGCATTCTAATTCCAACTCTAATACTTCAGTTGTATTACCATTTTTTCCTAAAATCAGTCAGCAAGTTGCTAAAATCCTAAGAAGGTTTGATTTTAAAGTTATTTTTTCTCCTGTTAATAAAATCCCTTTTTCAAATCTCAAACACCCCGTTGATCGCCTAGATAATTGGGGCATTTACCAGATCTCTTGTCAGTGTGGTCTTTCTTATATTGGTCAGACTAAACGTGCTCTTAGATTTCGTTTAAAAGAGCATGAAGGTTATGTTAAAAATCAGGAGCTCAAACGTTCTTCTATTGCTCAACATTCTTGGTCTTCTCAACATAGGTTCGATTTTTCCTCAGCCATCATTATCCAAAAATGTTCTTCTAACCTTGATCTTGATTTTTGGGAAGCTTACCATATCATTAAAAATTCTCACTCTTTAGTCAATGACTTATCTAGTACTCCAGATTTTCCAAGTATTTGGAAAGCGTTAATTTAATTCCCCCCTTTTTTGGTTTCTTTTCTCTACTTCTCCGGTAGATGTCGCTACTTGTCCACCCAGTCGTTTCCACTGCTTCTCTCTCATTGGTTGTTTCGGCGCCTTCGCCACCCGCATAGGGTATAAAAGCCAGCGCGTCTCTGTCTATGATTTTGCTCAGCCTTGCTTTTTCTAGCACGCTGTTCCTTTTGCACTGAAGAAGAATCTCGCTAGTAGATTCGAAACAGCTGTTTGCTGCTTGTCATATATTATTTGTGCATTTTAAACGTTGGTTTTTCTGCTTTTTAATATTGTTGCACAAAGGCTTTATTTGCTATTTTTATTAAAAAAATTGTTCATTTTTTATGAATGCAAAATGTTTTGGATTTAACAGACAGCTCCTTTTAACAATGGTTAATTTAAATTCTGTTTGTCATAAATAGTTCATGATTTATTTTCTGGGCAGGTGAGATGGCCGACGTTGTTGTCTGAATGAACGTAAAATAATAGCGAGCAAATATTTTAGCCTGGCTAGTACCTTTTCAACTGAATCTACCATGCCCTGACTACAAGTATTATATTGACCAGTTTTTGATAGGACCAATTCGTACCCCCAAAAAATAAAAAACAAGGACAAAAAAGGGGGAGGGGATTGAAAAGGAAAAAAATCCATAACTTCGTCAATTCACTAGATATAAAATCTGCATGTATTTATAGTATACTTTCTAAATATTATCTACAACATTTACATTGACAAGTTTTTGATAGGACCAATTCTTACAGCAAAAACAAATTAAAAACTAGTTGGATGTGCCAATCCCAAAACTTTCTTCTATCTTATACATCTTAATATTTCAAAACCTAGTTACACATGTTAATACTTCAATATTATTAGTTCAATACTATACCAACTTTGATTTTCATCTTAAATTTCTGCTCAAGTCAATTAAACGGACTAAAAACGAGTTAATCTATATCATGATATTTGTTAAAATTATTAATTTTTCCTTATTCTGTTGTTATCAGCTGTTTACGAATAGCCGGCTTAGCAGGAAGCGAGTTCCCGCCGCTGCATGAGCCGCCGATGCACAATAGAACTACGAAAAAACATAAAAGTATACAAAAATTGCTAACACGGAGCCCCTTTACTCCGCAATATTTCCAAATTCAAGGAGGACCTGTTGGCCAAAGCCAAAAACAAGCAGAAACATTTTGGTTCAATTGTATGCATAATTTTATACGCTGTTCGATGGTACAATAATGAAAATGGCACAGAGATCGGAATTATAGCACCCCCTTCTTTCGGAATATTTTCAAGTTCAGGGAGGACTTGTTTGCCATAGCCAGAAACATGCACAAAAAATTTGGTTCAATAATATGGATAACTTCATACACTTTTCGATGGTACAATAATGAAAATTGTACAGACATCGCAATTATAGTGCCCCCTACCGGCAGAATTTTTCCAAATTCAGGAAGAACCTTCGTGACATGACCAAAAATAAACACATAAAATTTGGTTCAATTCTATGCATAACTTCATACACTTTTCGACGGTACAATATTCAAAATGGCACAAAAATTGTACAAAAATCGCTATTACAGCGCCCTCTACGAGCGATTTTTTTACAAATTAAGGGAGGGCCTCCTTGCCATAGCCAAGAACTTAATTTTTTTTTTTTTTTTTGGTTCAATTCTATGCATAACTTCATACACTTTTCGATGGTGCAATATTCAAAATCGCACAAAAATTGCTATTACAGCGCCCCCTAACGGCGATTTTTTTGCAAATTCAGGGAGGACCTGCTTGCCATATCCAAAAACTTAAAATAAAAATTTGGTTTAATTCTATGCATAACTTCATACACTTTTGGATGGTACAATATTCAAAATCGCACAAAAATCGCTATTACAGCGCTCCCTACCGGCAAATTTTTTCCAAATTCAGGGAGGACCTGCTTGCCATAGCCAAAAACTTAAAATAAAAATTTCGTTCAATTCTATGCATAATTTCATACACTTTTCGATGGTACAATATTCAAAATCGCACAAAAATCGCATTTACAGCGCCCCCTACCGGCGAATTTTTTCCAAATTCAGGGAGGACCTGCTTGTCATATCCAAAAACTTAAACTAAAAATTTGGTTCAATTCTATGCATAACTCCATACACTTTTGGATGGTACAATATTCAAAATCGCACAAAAATTGTTATATCAGCGCCCCCTACCGGCGAATTTTTTCCAAATTCCGGGAGGACCTGCTTGCCATAGCCAAAAACTTATAATAAAATTTTGGTTTAATTCTATACATAACTTCATACACTTTTTGATGGTACAATGGCGACAGACAGACGGACAGACGGACACACAGACAGACAGACATTTACTATAAACATGTTTTTTGGAATCTCTGACCCCTAAAACATGCAAATCCGTCGAAAACTGGAAGTCGAAAAAAATTTCGATTACAATACTTTCTTCTATTGAAGATAGAAGAAAGTAAAATTACATAGCGGTTGAAGAAAAAAATCATCGTATTAAGGGTGTATTCAAATCCAAACTACTTAGTTTCTGACTCATTTTTGCTCTCAAACGCATCTAATTCGTAGATTTTCTTATTCTGAAAATATATAATGTACCGCAATAGTGGATTTTTTGATAGCGGCAGAATCAATTTCAAAAAATGACGTCAAAGTGGGCATTTTGAACCAAATTTCTCGAAGAGATTGTGTTGGAAACGAAAAATATTATCCTACTGACAAAAAAAAAAAAAAAAAAAAATGTTTATAAATCAAGTTTTAATTAATTGGCCGAAAACTAAAATCACAGGTCGCTTATAAATCTCTTCAAAAATCACGTCAGCAAGTTCCATATTTTTTCTTTAAAAAATGAATCTGAAAACGTGCCAGAAAATTTTGAGTTGTTGATCATAGAAAAGTATTTATTTTTAATAACGCCTTAACAATATTCTGATGGAAACATCTCTTATATAAAAATGAAAAAATAACTCGTCAAAAGCGGCCAGATAAAATTGTTAAAATCGGTTTATCTCTCATCATGATTTAGTTTTTTTTGTTGAAATTAGCACAAATCTACCTGCGTCTATAGTCCGAGCCAGCAGGGATTTTTTTATATTTAAAATCTGTGTCAACTCTATACATTAAAATTTTAAATAATATAAAAATTATAAACAGTGTGATAAACAATAAAATATTTATATTTAAAAACATCACAAGTACATATTTTTAAGTTTTTAATATATACAGAAATAGACCGAAATAAATCTACAATTCTTCAAGAGTTAAATATTTTCTTATTGAATACGTTATTCGCATCAGTAAAAATTGAAAAGGTAAGTATTGCTTTATAACTTCGAAAATAAGATATTGCTCTTTAAATAATATTTAGAAATATCCTGAAAGATTTATTTTCTAGAACTTACATTCATATCATATCTTTCGCAGCTTTTCGACATTCTTCAATGTTCTGCATATTAATCTTTAAGAGTCACTTTAATGGAAAACCGAATCTTAATATTTTGAAATATGTACAATTAATTTCGCTGACGTGAATTATTTGAAAACAAATATATTTTAATATTTCAGTTACTTATACATTTGATTGTAAAAAGAAATGAAAATGATTATTCCTTGTATTTATAATGTTTCCCAGCTAATAAATTATTTAGGAAACTGTTTTAAATTTGTTAATATTTACAAAATCGTTGATATCAATATAATTTTTATTGGTGGTATACGTACACATAAATGCTACCGTACGGATGATATACATATGTGTTTTTCTAGTTTTGTCTATATTTTGTGCATATCTTAATACAATCCTGATCATTGTGCTTTGCTATTGATATAGTTTGCAGGAGTGGAACCTTTTATTTTGTGATATTCATGACTTTTTCTTGATACTCGTGAATTATTTTTTCTTGTCCAGATCATTTTATAAATTATCTTGTCAGACCCAATTCCATGTACTGAAGCGAGTGTTATTAATGTTCTGAGTATAATTTTCTAAAACATCAACAAACATTGTGTATTTTTCACGTTAAATAATTTAATTAAAAAAATATTCAAATATATATATATCTTGAACTTAACACGCCGTAAATAACATATATTTTATTATTTTAAGGAATTTTATTGTTTAACATGATTTCCAAAATCTTCTTCCTGATCTGCCATCCTAGGGTATTTGTTATTTTTCATTTGTCCAATCTCACGTTCATAGAGGTCTTTTTTCATAAGAAATTTTTCCTGCTATATGTTATATGGTGAAACTTTTGTTTAATATATTGCAAAGTATGTTATCTCAGGATTTCTGGATTTCATTTGAGTATTTAACTTTTAAACATTCCGAAGAATGTGATTCAAATATCAAACAGAGAGCATGGTTTCAAAGAGAAATGTTTAAAAACGTAGCAAGCACTTCTGTTCCCTGGATTTATATTTTGTCTTTGATATATACAGTTTAGGAGGAGAAACCCTAGTAGCCCAGTGATAAGTTTCCTGAGTTGTCAGTTCGACACAACACATTCTTAATTTTTAAACATAAAATTAAAGAAAGCGCAATTTCGAAGAGTATTGAAAGTCTCTAAGATATATGTTATTCCCTCACCCTTGAACATTCCAAGCAGATTCTTTCAATTATACAGAAGTGGGAGGATGTACTTAAGGTTCTTATCATTTCCAAAGACCATTTCTTAAGACTTTATTCCCCACTCTACTCAGGCCCTTCTCTTGCCTTTTCTTTGGTTCTCTTGCGTCTTTTTTCTCGTGCTGCCTTTATACTTTTCGGCTTTTTCAATTATTATATTTTTCAGTGTAAAGAAACGATGTTTTTGATACCAAAATGACTTATACGTGCTACCTATAATAAAGAAAAAACTCCAATCTAATGAGTTCTATATGACGGTTTGTTGATAAACGAAAATTACTTCTCTTGAAAATGTGCAGTTTTACTTTTGCTTCTGCAAACAACTAAAGAAACGTATACTACGCATTCACAATCTATTCATATCAAACAGATCATTTAACAAAATCGCTGTGACAAAATAGCTATCCATATTAAGAAATTATTCAAAATTAAAAAATCCCTGCCAGCTCGGTCCACAGTCGAAGTAGATTCCGATGTTAAGTACTAATTTCCCCAACAAAACATTACAAATACAAGGAATAATCATTTTCATCAAAACTAAGTCAAGATAAGGTTTAAAACCAATTTAACATTTTTTCTGCGCTTTTGAATAGTGATGAAACACCTAAAACTTGCTGACGTGGTTTAAACAATCTTTTTCTCAATGCGACCACTTTTTTTATTCCCAGCTCTTGCTTTGGGAAATTTGTTCAAGATGCAAATTTGACAGCCTTTATTTGTAATATATTCTGCCCTTATCAAAAGAATCGACAAGCACGTCACACATTATGGCTCACGGCATGCAGCATTTACAACTAAATATCAATGTCTTTCATAAATTGTTTCACACAAGCTATGAAACAATATGTTTTTGAAAAATTCAAAGCGTTCAGAATATAACGATTATTTTTTAAACATTTTATATATCGTATGTCCTGCACTGCCTCTCCCCTTTTTCCGGCATATTGGAAATTACACATAAATAATAAATATGCCAAAACGGAAATACCAAACAGTATAATATGTACTTTTAATTCTCTATCTATGTCTGCAAACCATTTCAAAAATGACGGAAATTAACCCTTAAATGCCTGATTTTTCAAAAATCCTTGTAATAATGTTTTTCGGCTTGCATTTTTTAAATAAATCATGGGAAAAATACTTTAAAAATCATATTTTGTTTTAAGTATGATTTACGGCTAAAAAACAGTTTGTTACTAATCGGCAATACTGGTCTTTAATTGAAAAATAATTTTCCTTGATAAAATTCTATATTGTTAAACACACAAGAGTTTTAGGAACTATAATAAGAAATAAATTTTACTTGCTCACTGTAGAACAAAATAGAGTATTTCGCAAGCTTCATAACAAAACAAAAAGAGCAAGTAACAGCAATTGAAAAAATAAATCTATCTTTATTCTTAAACAGCACAAGTGTTGCCATCTGCATGTTGAAAATCGATTTAATAATATTTTCAGAACGTATTTTATGAGAAACATTAGGCATTATAGCTTCAATATTATTCTAATTGTATTTTAGAGCCTAAATTGGGATGTTGCTTAGGGTTAAATCTCTGAAAATGTCATTCTTCGAAGCTGTATTTCGTTTTTTCATCTCATTGTCCCATAAGATTAACATCGAGCAAATTTTCAAAAAAGAATGCACTTAATTTTATACACTAGACCTGGTATTTTAGCACTTTGTCCTTTAACATTTGTACTAAGGATCGACTACCTAAATCGGATTTAAGAGTTAAATAACTAGCTTGAAAAAAATATAACATTTTAATGTGAAAATAAAATAATTGCACGAGAAATAGTGATTTTTTAAATTAAATATCAATATGATAACACTAAAGTTACACAAAGTCGTCGGAAAGATTTTTATAACTTAGAAATTTTGTTCAGAAATTGTAATATATGAGTGTGAAATAATGATTACAAATTTCGAAATATTTGCCTCTTATTCCATCCCAAATTTAAAAAAAATTGAATTAAAAATGAAAACAAGTAATATAAAAATTTTGTTTTTAAAGTCAATTCCTACTTAGGCCATCAAAGAAAAACTTAATATTAAGCTCATATTAGCTTTTGTTGCATTAAAATATCTCAATTTGTTGATTTTCTATAAGCAAGTAGGTTTACAATGGAACTGTATGGGAATTTGGCGAAATATTAGAGATATCGCCAAGTTGACGTCACTTTTGGCGACTCATTTTGGCCGCCAAATTTGGCTATATATCGCCAAGTTGGCGACAAACTTGGTGGTATTTGGCGACAGAACAGGGTCCCCCCTATGGTAACCCTTTATTGAAAATACTTTCATTGGTCTTCAATAACCAGTGGCCGCCATTTTGTTTCCCATGCAAAACTTAAATTAATTAATTAAAATTTAATTAATTAATTAATATTTGAAAAAAACTGTATAAACATCAAATGTCATCCAGTACAAGTTTTTAAAAAATTATTTCAACTTGATATTATGAATAATGAGTATTTTATTAACGATTGAATATTTAAACAAGATAAATATATAAATAAATATAGGGAGAGTGTGAGCTAATAGTAGGAATTGAATAACGGAAGAAAAACACTGCTTTTTACAACAAAATATCAATATATTAGCACTAAAATTATACACATGCTTTGCACGATAAGAATTTTTTTTTTTTTTTTTTTTTTTTTTTTTTTTTTTTTAAGTTGAATATTTCATCTCACGTTGCAATTATTTCGAGCCCTATTAATGCTAATTTACTTGAATCCATTTGTCACACATACACATATTTATGTAGCATATCGAAATATTTAAGCACTTGGACATTTCTAGATTGTGAAAATTATTATATTTTTGTGAAAAATAACATTTTGTAACGGAAGATGAAATCCTGTTACTGGAATGAATAAGTTTTCTTACAAGCTCTTTTACAAATAAAAATAATTATTTCTTCGCGATTATTTTATTTAAAAATATAAATTCTGACAAAACCGAGTTACAGACATAAAATCATATAAATGCTTTATTCATTTAAGGTTATTATCACGGGCCCGGTTCACGCTGGGCGGATCAGCTAGTAATTAACCCATTTGTGCCTGGTGTCCCAACTTTGGGACGCTTTCTTAAAAAAAAAAATCCCATTACAAATGGGATTATGATATCCTTTCAAAACTTTGTAAATGACAGTGCAAGTTTAAGAATAAAATGGTGAAATAAATGTTTGTTGTAGCACAAAGGAGAATTTTGTTGAAATAAAATGGCGGGTAAGAAAAAGTAAGATATTTCTTTTATTTTTTATCCATCATTTTATAAGTGGTATTTCTTATAAGACGAAACATTATTTTAGAATAAGTATTTTTGTATTTTTTCAGATTTCTATTTTTTTATTTGAATTTGAACTTTTATATACCGTCCCAATTTTGGGACGCTAGGCACGAACGGGTAGGGGTTTTCTCTGTTACTGTCTATGCATTAAATGTATGTTGCCCTTTATTTTGTTACAAAATGGTTACATATCATTCGGATTAATATTTGGCTATACAATTATTATTCGAATTATTATTTTAATATTCTTTGTTATTACTATGGGGAGGAGGAAGCAGCTGGTCTCGGCTCAAGAACAAGACGCCCACCTCTCCCTACACTTAGCTATTGACTTAGTAAAAATTTATATCATACCGTTATGTTTTGTATTAGTAGAGCAATTGACATCCTGAGGCTACTAATATATGTATAGTAGAACCTCGACGTAATTGGGACCGAACCTCCATTGGATAAATGAAATTTACGGATAATGGAGAAAATATCAATAATCATCTAGTTTAATATGTAACATTGTCATTCAACTGCTATTAGGACTATTTTAAACTGCTTAATAAATATCTAAATTCAAATTATATATAGAAATAATTTTATTTGTTTAGAACAGGAACGTGTACACAGGTGGGGGGGGGGGGAGGGTAAGAGTACAATTATACCGGGATCGGATCTTGCGGGAGCTCAAGCTAATTTCAATTGAATTCGAAGAAATGGGATCCAAAATACTTATCTCTACTTGTGGTTTGGAAACAAATGCTTGCATACACAAGGAATGTGAGAGTTAAAAAAATGATAAAAAATTTGGAAAAAAAAATCAGGATATTAACATTGGTTTATGGAGATTTCCGGTTAAACGTGGGTCGGATAATCGAAGTTCTTCTGTATCCTATATACTCGTGTGCAAAATTAAGAATTTCTGACAACTTCTTGCAATTAAATTAGGGGGTAGACTTATACGCGAGTCAATTACAAAAGCCGAAAAAAAAATCCTTCCAATACTGCACGATTTTGATTTTTTAAGTGTATAAATAATGAAATAATATATAAAATGTACAAATAATAATAATTTATTATAAAATAATTTCAATGATTTGTTTTTGCTTACTTACTAATTTTTCGCATTAGTAAGTGAAATATCTTTGGTTTGATTTTTTGCAAAATTGAAATAAAAAGTTAGGGGGTCGACTTATACGCGAGCAGGGGCGCCATTTCAGAATTTTCTTAGGGGGGGGGGGAAAGCTGTCTTTGAGGACTGTGGCATAGCCAAGGGTGGGGTAGGGTTCGGCGGCGGGGGTGGGAGTCTGTACTCTCACCCATCAAAACGAAAACCTATGAAAAATTCCGTTTTAAGGAGGTTTTTTTATATTATTTCAGGTATAATTTCAAGATAGTGACTAACAATTTTTTCCGTTTAAGACAGTATTATATTATAGACAGTTTCCCTTTTTACAAGTATTCTTAAAGGCATTTAAAACATCCTTTCTATAGTATACCTCTGAAGAGTATAGGTATATTACATTTATTGTAAAACTTGCGAATACGAAACCTGTCAAAATAAGAATTGTTTCGTAAACGGAAAAAAAAATTAAGTTTCTATGAAGAAAGCACTATATAATTATACTTGCTAAGAAGGGTACCTGTACAAAATGGAGATTTTTTTTTTTTTTTTTTTTTTTTTTTTTTTTGACTTTGCAGGCTTTACGGACAGGACAGGGAGCCATTTAATAAGTTTCTTAGAGTGGGTAGAGGAGGCAACATTTTGATTGAGGGGAAGGGTTTGAAATGGCATGCCATTCTTAACATTTTCATAAGCATGGGATTCTTCAAGAAATATTTGTAACACTTTCCAACGCAGTTGAAAAGTGAATTGGATTTGTCTGCCCGTCTGGTCATGCTCTAACTCACGTAAATATATTCGGATTAACGCGTAGTTGATATATGTTATTGATGTTTACAATGGAATGTTCGGTGTTCAAAATGAAGTGTGTATCATTCATAGTTCATTTACAGGAGGACTCAAAAGTATTCCGTTTGATTATGGTCTATCGGTTAAAATCATATGGGGTATATTTTAATATTGTTGTATTACAGTATTTAAACATAATAACATTTATATACATTATTGGGGTGTACTAAAAGATGACTACTACATGTAATGTTATGTTTAGCACTTACAGTTCGCGTCCAGGAGAACTCACAATTATTCCGTTATATTATAGTCCATGAAGAAAGAACATTTGTGACTTATTTTAATAATGTTGCTCCGTTACAAACATAATGAAATTGATAAAAATTTCTGAGATGTGCTAATTAGAGATGAGTTCGGGCTCATTTTTCAGAGCTCGGGGCCAACAATTTTAAATCCGAATCCGAAAAAGTTTGTGCCATCAGAGCCCGATTCCGATACCGAAAGTATGCACGGAAAAAAAAGGTTTAACAAAAATGCATATTTAAAAGTTGTTCTAAATGTAATAGTTCTCATTTTTTAACAACTGTTAATCTCTAGCACATAATTAATTTTATGAAATTTACATTAATTCTTATCAAAAGAGACGTTTAGTGTCAAATAGAAATATACTTCCCTAAAAAGATTTTTAAATTTTTCTCCCGCAACAAGTAGGTATCTCTGATGGACATAATAACGAAGAGCATTTTATGTATAAATTAATGAAATTTGCAGAAATTATGATTTATATGACGAAGAATCGAACAGCGTTTTCTGTTTCCCATAAAAAGTGTACATCTTTCGCATTTATCATGGCTTTGAAAATCAGTTTAAATTATAAATTTGACACCGTTACCGAAAAGATCCGATGCTTTTATAGAAAAAGAGGAAACGCTGCTTGATTGCTTTCAATCGGGAATAACAACACATTATCTACTTACGTATGAAAGTGATTGTATGAATATGAAAAACAGGGCCACAGAATGAGCAGACTTCAAGAAGAAGCATGAATAAAATATCCAACATTATTTTCATATAAAGAGAGATTACAATCGCAGACAATAGGAGACTAAAAATTTGCAAATCTTAGGCTTATGCTGATTGACATGACGTAAAAGAAAATATTTATTTCGCGTTAGATCTCTGAAAAAGTAATAATAAATAAACATTCCAATTAAACAGTATCCTAATGGCGCCATATTCTGATTGCCGCCAACATCAACAGGTCGTTACTCGCGTTAAACTATAGACATAAATCATCAAATATCACAAGTTTTCTTTCAAAATAATGTTCGACAAATACAAAAAAAAAAAAAAAAAAAAAAAAAAAAAGAAAAAAAAAAATCTATTTATCTTTCCTCCTGATCAAAATAGCATTAAAAAGACTTACAATGGGATAATTAATTTTTAAGGGGTAAAAAAGTTATTTTTTGTTTCTACACGAGTACGAGAATAAATAAAATTGCCAATTTGAGAAAGAATGGGCCCGAATCCGAAGACTGTTATAAAAATCAAACCCGTGTCAGGTCCGGTTTGAGTCCGTCTCATCTCTAGTGCTAATACATACTTTCTATAGAATATGGGGTGCAAAGCATTCATCACTCATTTACAAGGTTATGCAAAAGAGTTCGATTATATGATGGTCTACGGGTAAAAACTGTTCGCAGGTATTTCAATTATGTTGCACTATTTCAAACATGATGAAACTGATATATATTACTGAAGCTAACAACAAAATGCTTGCAGTAAAATAGGATGTGGATTGCATTTATCATTCATTTACAGGGACACATAAAAGACTTCGGGAAAAAATCTGTATGCGAAGTTTGGCTATTAGGAATGATTGCTGCAAGTCCGTTTTCACTTATGGTATGGTTTTTTAGTTTAACTAAATTTTTGAATACTACATTGTGTGCATAAATTCTATAAAATATATACAGAGCAATTTTTAAATTCGTAAGACACACAGAAAAATTCGTAAGCATTATTGAGAAAGAGCAGGAATTGCTTAAAGATGTTATTTTTAATTTGAGTTATGCAGCTTCCAGTTGTCTTTCAAGCTCAACTACATTTAGTATAATATACTAAGGTAAGTTTGCTGCATATAAATAAAATCATATACAGGACTATGCAAAGAACTGGATATATAATCGCCTATGGAAGCATAATTTAAGTAGCTTAAGCGGTGCTTGAATTAAATTTCAGCATTAATATGTGGCGTGTATTAAAGTCTGTGTGTTATATACAGGGCTGTACAAAAGAATTTAAGTACGTTTCACCTATCGGTAGAAACTGCTGAAGGGGAATTTTTTACTGTGTTATGCATTTTCTTACTAAACATAATTTACGCACACTGTGTAGCATGTGTACAAATTTATAGATCATATACAGAGCTTCACAAAAGTACTGGATTACTTTTACGGTTATGGGCGGTAATTATTGAAATATGGTTTTTAAATGTGGTATAAGGACTGTTTCCTAGAAATCTGCGCAAACTTTTCTTGACTTGAAAGTTATTAAAAAACGAGATAAAGAACTCAAATGGGCACTGTAGGGTGACTTCAATAACCACATTCCTCTGTAAAACTGTTATCGGATTTCAATTAAACCGTTTCGTTTGACATTATCGATTTTACTTTTTGTGGTACTTTCTAGACATTGTACAAAATTTAAGTTCATAATTTTGAAACAACACTTGATTCGATTGATCAATTTCTGGATGTTACCTGCTTTCTAGCCTTTGGCATACACTTTTGACTTCAGATACTTTCAGAACGGCTCAATTGGTCAAATTTGGGGAACGCTAACCAGGTTGTCAGACTTCTTTATGAAAAGGGTGTTTTGCTGGCGGAAATGGCTGAGAACGATTTTGCAGAGATGACTGCTATCCAAGTCTGGCCAGATACTGTAATCACCGTCATTGTAGTTGCTACAGATGTAGGGGATAAGGAGACGGCGAATGCCCTTGTTCAAATGTCGTTGCCCATTGACAGCGAACCCAGACTTTCGGATGAACGGACGACTTAAACCTTTCGGACCCATTGCAATCCATACGAGGATCTTGTCTTGGAATTTCGCTTTAGTAGAAAATTTAATGATATCTTGGGTCGTGGAGACGTCAGATGTATAATAGCCACCGTTATAGTTAAACGTGGAGCGCTTGAGCTTAGAATATGAGCCGTCACCGTCATCGAAGATGAATATTCTATCAGAGATTTTTCTGAACAAGTGACCACACTTCGTTTTCACGACAACCATTTGTTTTTCTGTTTGTTCTGTTATGACCATTTCTTGTAATATTTGATGTTCAGGTTCTTAGTGATTGTCTTTTGTTGGTGGTTAGGTGAAACACTGTATTTCGAAGGCATGGGATGGATTAATACGCGGTCGTTTTCGTCAAACAGTCCTTTCAACTGCTCTAACTCTGGCTTGGAGACTTTTTTTTTTTTTTTTTTTTTTTTTGCCTTCCTACCCGATCCCAGTTCTTTTTTGGCCGAGAGTCCTTCCTAGTAACATTCTAGAAAATCGTATGTAGTTCGTTTGGTGATATTTTCGGAAAATAAATAGTTCACGATGGACTTGCTCCTTGATGAATATTGCTTTCGTAAAACTTGTACACAATAATACATAGACACTCCTCTTGTGGCTCTATTCTCGGAAAACACAGATTATTTAATGATCTCTTGGCTAATGGCCATGCTCTTATATACCATAGCACAACACTTCACGCGCAAGTTTCACCTGATTCGGTTTCCTTTGCTATTTTACATAATTGCAAAGTTTGTACGGATTTCTAGGGAAAAGTCCTTATGTTTTCTAAAATGTTTAATTAGATATATTATTTACCTTACTAAGTTTTGCTAAAGCATTCTTGATGTGTTGGAAAGTGTTTCATAATCTATGCTTGACGCATGATTTCTCTCTTGTTTAATTTTCAAGGGAAGACCATGCTATTTTATTTATTTATTTGCTTATTATTTTTTTTTTTGCAGAGAGACGCAAAATCAATTCATCAATTGACCGCAGAAAAAAATTGCAAAATTTGCAAATTAGACTTGGAAAAAATAGATAAATTGGCAAATTGGAATTTTTTTTTACATAATTATTAGTTTATGTACCTAAAGTATTTACTTATATGTGTTTTTATTGTAATAAAATTTGACAAGCTATTTTAGGTTTTGAGTAATTTTTTTAAATTCTTTTGAGTCTGACCTGCGATGACAGATAAATTTTCTAAAATATCAAATTCCTTGGGAGGGACTATCCCCCCCCAGCCCCCCCCCCCTCAAATAGCGCCCCTGTAACGCGAGTTTTCGATTTTTTGCGGAATTTTCATTAAAAATTAGGGAGTCGGCGTATATGCGAGTATATACGATATATATACTCTATTTGTAATTATTGATTATAATACATTTTTGCTATATATTGTTTTACTAAGCCAATATCTAAGGGTGGGAAAGAAGGGGTTCTTGTTCTTGAGCCGAGCTCAGCCACCCCTGCTCCTTATAGTAATAATAAAGAATTTTTTATAGTCAAATAATAATCCGAATTATATATAACCTTTTTGTAACATAATAAGTGGCATAAAACATAGATCTAATGCTTAGACAGTATCGGAGAAAACCCATAGCCTTTCGTGCCTAGTGTCCCAAAATTGGGACGTTTAGCTTTTTATATGTTAAATAAATATTTTTTCAAAGAGAAATTTTTATTATTTTTTGCATTTATTTTAGACCATTTACTATAATTAAGCATTATATTGAGTTAAAAAAAATAGGGCACTAATGGGTTAAATAAAAATGATCCACAATAATTTATAAGAAATGACAAAAATTATTATTAAATGTAAACCTACAAATATCGCAATTTTTTTAAAAAACAAAACATTTTTTTTTTTAATTTACCGAATAGGATTCCATATTAAGTTTTACATTTTAAGCATACGACAAAATATACTCAAATAGAATAAAATTTACAGAGAGATAGAAATAAAAAAAAAAAAGCTTCAGAAAGATCGAGATCTATGATTCAGTATAAAATTAAACCAAGTTATTTAAACATTCCTGAATAAGATACATTTATCAAAGTAACTTTCATTTTCCAGCAAAACTTTCTGTAGTTTCTAATTTTGGAATATGAATTTTGATTCATATAACATTACCTAACTATGCCATAAAAATACCTTCTACAAGTTTTCTATGCAAAGTAATAACCAAAGATTGTAAACTAGTCTCTTGGATGATTTTGAAAATGAATTTCTAGAAATTCGTGTAGGAAAGTACAATACGTAGAAATTCTTATTACGGAAAAGACGGGAATGTATTTCGTCTTTGATCGCGATTGAAATTTAATTAGAATTAGTGAAAGTAAGAACGGAGTTATAATTAAATGAATAAGTAATGTGTTGAAGATATTGAAATATTAATAGTTCTTTCGGGATATCAATTCTTAATTTATAAACAATTGCGTATTCCTGAATAAAAATTTTCTCGGAAATGTATAACGCTCTTCATATATGAAACATTTTTTATTATTTCTTTTACGTCGTTATTTTTTGTATAGAGAGTTTTAAAATGTTTATGTTATAATAATATGAAATATGAGAAATTTTGGGCCTAAAGAAGGAGTCTGAGAGCTTCGTAATAAGGCAAAATTCAAAGTATCATAACTTTGTAAACTTTGGTTGTACAGAATGCAATTTTTCTATTGTAAATTGTTCTAAATAAACAGGACTTTCGAAACCTTACCTTCCTCATACGATATAGATTGATTTATAGAAAAATAAGGCTTAATAATTATTTTAAAAATGATAAAAAATGAAGTAAATTGCAATTTAGTTTTTAAACAAATTGCATTTTAAAGTGAATTTTACACCATTTTGATGGTTTAAAATTGGAAATACTTAGAAGTTTAAAAGATTCCAGTAAAAGAGAAATTTAATCGCCTGGTGTTGCAATTGTCAAAATGCCGTCAATGGTACGCACGGACACGTTTATCCTTTGTTATATCTACCCTATATATGTTAAATTCTAATGAAACGATTTTATGAAACGACATAATGAAACAACTTTATGAAACGATTTTATGAAACGACTGATTAAACATCTGATTGTGTTTCACGGCGATTTCTCGTAAAATATGAAATATTATGCGATGAAATGAACACCAAAATTTGTATTGATCCGCAGATCTGAAAATTGGTATTAGAATTTTTAAATTCAAATTAGTTTTCGAAATATTATTTTTTTTTTCTAATTTTAAATATTTTTCTCTATTGATGACAACTCAAATTTTAATCACAACAGATTTTTTTTCATATTTTAGAAAATATTATTATTTTAAACTAATTTGGCGAACAGTTTGTCGTCCCTTAAATGTATGTTAAGAAAAGTATCATATTACTTTTATATATAATTCAATCTACTTGAACAATATTTTGCCAAACATTTCTTCCTTCGCTTTATTTTTTTTCATTATGATTTTGTTTATTACAAAACTTTCATTTAAAACTGAAACTTTTAAAATTAATGGCTTTCACTTCGTTCTTTTTTAAAACGAAACGAAAAGAAAAATATTACGTACATATATCATATACACACCGCGGTACCTAATTGGCGCCAAAATGGCGTTATTTTGCCTGACATGGCTACTGTTGCTTATCTATATATATAAAATAAGAGATGTCTGTCTGCCTGCCTACCTGACCAAGCAAAGCGCCGAAATTATAACACCTAGGCCTCTGAAATTTCTGTCATGTGTAGATGATATCACCGGAATGTGCACTTCGTCACCGGATTTTCAAATTTTAATTTAGATTAAAAAAAATAATAAAACTCTATGGGTTAGAGGCTATTTACAGCTTTCCGCCAATCCGCTGCAATGAACCAGCCAGCCAATGAGAGCAGGCGCTATATTTTGGATCCAGTGACCGCATTTCCCAAAGAAATTAATCTACATTATTTGGCATTTCCGGGCTTAGAGTTAGCGAGGCGAGAAATTGTATTGTTTGCTTATATTATTTCACGTTTTTTTCTTTATTTTTTTGCAAATTCACATTTCTACAATTCACGTAAGTTACATTTTCAATTGTATTCGTTCTTCATGTTAATGGTTATTTACGTACGCGTATTCGACCGATAATTGAATATATACTTTACTTTCTATGAAGTAAATAATTTCCGTTCTTGGGTGAAATCCTCTCGAAATATTAGATGTAGATTTTCAACTTTTTTTTCATTTAAATAAACAGAAATATAAGTTTTAATTTTGATTCTGCATTTTTAAAATTGTTATTGAACTCGGTTTGCTTCATATACAAATCTTCAATGTTTTGATTTATTAGTGTCTCCATTATTGGGCGATGACAACGTGCATTTTATACCGTGCATTTTATACCTGATTGCATGTCCCTTCTTGGACAATTTTTATGAAACTCATAATTTGTCAAAAAATGGTGATTTTATTGACTTCATGCTTACAAATTTAAATGGTTTCATGACAATATACATCTTTGACAAAGAACAGATGTGAAGTCTCACAAAGATGTATGTTGTCATCGCCCATGAATGGGGGGGGGGGGGGGGAAACAAAGAATTTTTGACTTCAGAGGAAATGAATGAGGTTATTTGGGTTTTTCTTTTGTTAGTCTTTTTTCCGTCACTCCCCATATATTATGAGCTTCATAAGAAATCCCAGGAAAAACATATTTTACAAAATGCGATAAATTGTAGAACTGTACATTTTATAGTAAAGTGCAAGATGTATGTTTTCATTAAGACTTGTTATTGAACTCTGTTTGTTTCATTTAAGAACATTTTTAGTCGCCCAAGAATTAAATTTTTTTTTTCTTTTTTAACTTTACTTTCTGTGAAATGAAAACATTCAGTAAATAATTTCAGTTCTTGGGCAATTAAGAGTTCATTCATTTGCGATTCTTATGAAACTCATATCACAAAATTCATATCATAACTACTTCACGAACTCAGGATTTTCCATTTCAGTTCTTTTCCATTTGTTAATCTTTTCTCTACACTTTCCCATATATTACGAGTTTGATAAGAAATCGTAATGAAAACATATCTTGCACTTTTCTGAATGTTTTCATAGTGCCAGGCCAGTAACAGAAAATTCAAGATTGGAGACTGGCATTGCAGATTTTCTTTTCTCTTTTGCAGATTATTTTTCCATCAAATCTTTATTTCGCTTTGTAATCATCTTTAGCTCTTCATTTCTTAATACAAAACTAAGATTATTATTAATAAAATGCATAAAAACATTGCATGTAAGTTGTCGTTTGATTAATTAATGCTTCAATTGTAAAATATTTTACTACCAGATTATTTTTTGTCCCTGAAGTATCTGTCGCAGACACTTTGAGAATTTTCTGGAACTGTGGTGCCATGCATATCAGTTTAAAGTTTATGTGTAATCCAACGAAGTAAAAAAAAATTTTCGTGACCATTTGTCAAAGTTCCCGATATTTCTCTCCCGATATTTTTTTTTTTTTTTTTTTTGGGGGGGGGGGGGGTTCTGCGATTGTTTCACAAAAAATCATGATTTTTTTCTCCAAGACCGATTGATGTAATTCAAGTTTTTTTTTTTTTTTTTTTTTTTTCCAAGATTTTTTTTCCAACAATCTGTGATGAAATTTGTGATTATTTTTTCGCGACCAATTGTCGAAGTTCCCGATATTTCTCAGCGACAGAGTGGCAAAATTCGGCATGGCTTCTGCACTCTTTTGAGAAAATTTGCTATGTATTTCCACGATCTTTTGATGAAATTTGCAATATTTTTCTTCGATTGTTTACGGAAATTCGCATTTTTTTTCAGCGGATGTTTCACAAAACTCATGAGTTTTTTTTCCAAGATTTTTTTTAAACGATTTGTGACAAAATTTGTGATTTTCTTTTCTGCGACCATTCGTCAAAGTTGCTGATATATCGCAGCAACAGATTGGCAAAATTCGGCAAGAACAAAATTCGGCAAGAACAAAATTCGGCTATTTAACAAAATTTGCTATGCTTTTCTGCGATCTTTTGATAGAATTTGCAATATTTTTCTTCCATTGTTTACTGAAATTCACTTTTTTTTCTGCGATCGTTTCACAAAAAACATGATTTTTTTTTCTAAGATCATTTGACGAAATTTGCAATTTTTTTCTCGATTTTTTTTCCAACGATCTGTGACAAATTTTATTTTTTTTCTGTGACCATTTGTCGAAGTTCCCAATATTTTTCAGCAACAGATTGGCTAGATTCGGCATGTGCTTCTGCGCTCTTTTGACAAAATTTGCTATGTATGCATTTCTACGATCTTTTGATGAAATATGCAATATTTTTTTTCAATTGTTTACTGAAATTCCGTTTTTTTTTTCATTGATCGTTTCACAAAATTGGTGCTTTTTTTCTTTTCAAAGAACGTTTGACTAAATTATTATTATTTTTTTTTTTTCAAATGATCTATGGCAAAATTTGTGATTTTTTTACTCTGCCGTTTGTTGAAGTTTACGATATTTTTCAGCATCAAATTGCCAAAAATCTACATGTGCTTCAGTGATCGTTTGAGATAATTCAATATGTATTACGGCGATTTGTTGTCAAAATTTGCTATATTTTTCCTAGAGTGTTTACTGAAATTCATCTTTTTCCCGCCATCAATTTTCGTAGGTCATGATATTTTTCAACAACATATTGGCAAAATTTGTGACTTTTTTTGACAAAATTTGCCATGTGTTTTTGCGAATTTTTCAGCTATCGTTTCACGAAATTAGCAATTTTTTCCATGATCGTTTGTCGAAATTTACAATATTTTTCAGTGACAGATTTGCAAAATTCACGATATTTACTTTTGCTAAGCACCACAGATTACAGAAAATTGCAGATAATGGGTCAGCGGATTACTGATCCTTGACTTATGCTGTCATTGTCCAAGAATTAGAAAAAAAAAACTATTTTTGACTTCAGGGGAAATGAATGATGTTATTTTTTTTTTTTTTTTTTTTTTTTTTTTTTTTTTGTAAATCTTTTTTTGCCACTTCCCCATATATTATGAGTTTCATAAGAAATCCCAATGAAAACATATATTGCACTTTACTGAATTTTTTTCATTTCTTATCAAAGTCATGATATGTAACATGCGAGAAATTGTAGAAGTTTTTAGTCGCCTATAAATGGAGAGTTTCATATCAAGTGAAAACATTCTGTAAATAGTAATTTAAGTCTTTTTTTCTATTCTTGCCCGGTTAAACATTTTCTTAATAAAATGGACAGTTCTACAATTTATCGTATGAGTTAACCGTTCTGGTAACTAAAAATGTAATCAAAAATATTAAAAGGAAGAACAATGGTAAATAACAATAAATACTGAAAATTTTCGCTTCACTGAATTAGGCCTAAGCTTTGAACTGATAATGTATGAAAACATTCAGTAAAGTGCAAGGTATATGTTTTCATTAGGATTTCTTACCAAACTCAGAAAATATATGGAAATTTGTATATGAAACAAACTAATTTCAATAACAATTCTTAATTAAAACACACTACATTTTATACTTCGCTCACAGGATTTTGCATATTATGATTACATTACAATTTATCGCATGTTATGAGTTCACTGTTCTTGGGTGTCTAAAATGTTGCCAACAACATTAACAGGAAGAAAGATTATGAATAACAATAAACACTCAAAATTTTTGTTTAATTAAATTACGCCTAACCAGTGACCCGGAGCCGAACAATTTTTGATGCTCCAGCACCAGCTCCGCTCCTAGAGAAAATACCGTGGTTCCAGCTCCGGCTCTGGCTCCAACTCGGCTCCGACTTCGCGCTTTTAAGTTGGAGATTTTAATTTACACGTTTAATTTTTTGCTCACAAATAATGCAAAGAAAAAATCAAAATGCATTTTTCTTCTCATCAAACTTGAAATGCTTGTTCAGAATATCTTTTAGCTTTTGCTTTTAAAATAGAAAGTTCGGTAGAATTTTAAACACAAAAATCTTAAATTTCTTCTACACTTTTCGAACAGCCAAAATTGTACGACTACACATGTAAACAACAGGCGGCCATATTTGTTTTCAAATGGTGTTGTCACTTAGTTCAAGTAGAAAGTAGAAGTAAAGTAGTGTTGCCATTTTTTTAGAAGTTTTCCTTCCCTAATAATAATACAGTCGGACCTCTATTTAACGAACCTCTATTTTGCGAATTTCTCTATTTTGCGAACTTTTCCTTGGAACCAAGAACATTTTGCGAATTTCTTCGTAAAATAACCTCCAAATAGCGAAGTGCATTCTCTATTTAACGAATTTTTTCTTGTGATCTAAATTTCTTTTTCTCCCCATTTCTTAAAATATTTCTGGACATTTAAACTTATTCTTTCTTTAAACACATTTTATGATGTTCAGTGGCCTTGAACTGATTTTACCAGGCATCTTCTTTGTCAGCAGTGAGAAGAATTCGGTAAGTACGGAGGACGAAGACGATAATCCCTTACAGTAACTTAAAAAAATGTGGATACAAATGAAAAAAAAAAGAAATTAACCATGATGTGCTGATTGATGATTATATTTCACTTAATTCTGAAATTGAGACCTTGGAAACACTATCCGAATTGGATATTTTCGACAGTGTGAAAAAAAAAAAAAATACAGCAATGAATTTCGATGAAGACGAATATGATGATGATGGAAATTATCATGATGCAGGAATTAATAAAACTTCGTATCATGAAATGCTAAAATCATTTGAAACAATCCGACGCGGATTATAGTTAGAAGAAAATACGCATGAAGGGGTTTTTGGTGGATTGCAAAGATGCGAGATGTATTAGGAGAGAAAGCACTTTTTAAAAGAAAAATCTCAGACAAAATTAACAGAGTTTTTCAGAAACTAAATTTAAGGACGCATATGTTAATGTATGGTTAAAATTATTTGTTATAATAACAATAAATACGATAAGGTCATTAAAATTCGTTAATTTTAATGTAAAACTGATTTACTTTAAACAGAAAACACTGTGTATTCCCAGACAATGTTTAGTTTTTCTTGCAAATTTCAAAGATTTAAACACATAGAAAAAATGAATTGATGATGGATATTGGTGGGTAAAATAAATAAAACAAACCGATATAATTTATTTAAAAAAAATTGAGATTAATTAATTTTAGTAAAAATATTTAGTGTTTATGAATTTTAAATCTGTTTTATTTAGTTTAAAGTATTTTAAAAGGTGAGTCTCTATTTAACGAATTTTCCATATAACGAACTTTTTTCCGGGATTTAGCGACTTCGTTAAATAGAGGTTCGACTGTGATAATAATAAAAACCTAAAAAATGATATAATTAAAATACTGAATAATGATGTAATTAAAATATTTTAAGCCTGGAAATTTAAAAGACTGAAAAAAAAAAGATTTAAAAGAATATTAAAAACTAAAGGAGCCCTGGAGCTGGGGAAAATTTAGAGCTCCGGCTCCGGCTCCAGCTCCAGGAAAAACACAGCTCCGGAGCGTTCCAGCTCCGGGCTCCAGCTCCAGCTCCGGGTCCCTGCGCCTAACCTTTACACTGGCCTTTCTATATGAAAACATTCGGTACTTCTTAGTTATCCCGTCGACTAATTTTGCCAAATTATACAAATCGCCAAATTATACACATTGACATAGTTTTTTATTTTAAATAACGAATGAACAAATAAAAGTGGTAAAACATTAATAAAAATACAAATAAAACGTCGAATTAATGGTTTTATTGGCCATTATTGGCATTTAATCTTACAATTAATTAATTAATAGTAACCATTATTGGCAATTAATCTTACAATTTGGCGACAGTAATTTGGTCGACGGGATAACTGAGAAGTACTAAACATTCAATAAAGTGTAACATATGTTTTCATTAGGATGAGAGAAGATTAACTAAAGGATATGAACTGAGTGCATGAAATCCTTAATATGGTGTGCATTATTATGAGTTTCATAAGAATCGCACATGAATGGACTCTTAATCGCTCAAGAGTGGAAATTATTTACTTCATAGAGAATAAAATTCAAGAAACACATTCCATACTTGGACGACTATGCATAAGTAAATTGCCATTAACACGAAGAACTTACAATTAAAACTTAATTTACGTGAATGCGATACTAGATGACACGGTGGGAAAGTTAAATTTTGAGTTTAGGCATAGAATGAGACGATAATTTGTCCTTAAAACCGTAGCGTTTTCTACAGTGAGTATCCTTTATATGTTGTTTTCTGACGGAGACCTCCAATAAATATTATCTATTAAATATAAAATTTTCAAAGAGGGGGATGGGTAAATTCAACGAGCCCCAGAGTGGACTCATAGGGGGGGAGGGGTGATTTTCAAACTTTTCCAGAAACCGTCATGTGATTTATCATTGAAAAACCCTCGAATCACTCTTTCATATTATGATATTTTCTTGCCCTTCACTCAAATTTGCCCCACTCACGAGGGTTCAATTTTCTAACTCCGCTCCTAATTAAGTTTCAGCAAGATTCGACCTCATTTAAAGCTGCGTACACACTATCCTTCTAACTGTAATCAGTGTCGGCTTCGTTTGTTCTTGCCACGCGGTGTCTTTGATTTTTAACGACTTTAGCAGGAAAGGGACTGATGTCCAGCAAAAGAGGAACCTTTCCTTCAAGTAGAGTCGAGCTCCTTATCTCCTGACCCATTGTTGATTCCCCTCATTCTTTTGTCAATAAACCGCAGATGGGTTCAGAATAAAAGCTTTTCCAAGAATACTGGACAAGCAGGCAAAATACGCGTGAGTACGCAGCCTAAGAGCTTGACCAAAGGTGGAACTCCTCACAGGCTCTCGATTGGCGGGCTCTTTTCCTGATCCGAGACTATTAGGGGCATTGCCCTCGGATTTGTGTGGGGATGGGGATTGGAAATGGACTTTTTCATGTGAGATATCGTTTTATAGCTTTTGCCCTGTACATTTCTATGCACTCACTCCTCTCAACTCATTTCTTCATCGGTAGAGGGTATTTTAAAATTTTTTCTTGACTATTGTATACAATTTTCCAAAAATTTCTGAATAAAATTTGCATAGCAATTCTCAACATTTAACTGCAACGCCGGCCGGATCAGCTAGTCAGTTATAAATCAAATTTGTGTTTTTGACTATATTACACGTAATTCTTACTAATTTTGATCGGTTAATTTTAAATCATTAAATCTTTTATTCATGATGAATGTTTCGTTTTAAAATCTGACTTCGAAATTTTTTTGTATTTTTTCTGCACATTTTTTTTAGTTATTTCTACTTCTGGATCTTAAGAACACATTCTTTTTATTTTTAAATCTTAGTGTTGTGTTAAGGTCTCTATAAGAGTGTTATTTCTGAAAGTTTTTGGGGAGGTAGAAAGTTTTCATTCAGAGGCTCAAAAACGTCTCTTGCATTATTTAGAATATCCAACGTGCCACAGCTACAGGAATTAATACAAATCAGACGCTTATAAGCCTTATATGAGGGCGGTGAGAAAAATTTGTAATGAATGTAAGATTTAAAAAGTCTAACATGATTTGCATTTGATATTCCTTTTTAAATCTATTTTAAAGGCATAAGTGATTTTTAAAATTTTTAAACAGTTACATTCTCCTCTGCAGCTACTAATTGACATATTTGGAATTTGATTTTAGGGAAAGAGTAAAATTAATTGAAAAAAAAGTAATATTTCTGTGTTGTTTCCAATTGCTTCAAGTATTTAAACATATTTTTTGTTGTTAATTTTGATCACGTGTTACGTCGAAAACCTGCAGCCACGTTAACCACTACCAAAATATCCGGAATCGATGGACAGCATCTTAACTTCCTATAAACATATAAAAGGTATTAAAATCTAATAATTTATTTCTTCTTGCAAAATAGGGTTGTAGCTAAATTGCTGCTCAATTTTTTTTAAATTTTTGATGACAAATAAAATATAATTATTCTTAGATCAGAGCAAATTTTATCCAAAAAATGTTAAAAATTGCTCAAGTTATCATGCTGTCCATGTTAAAATATGTAGTTTAGAAAACGAGTTTAAAGTTTTAGGATTCAAGATATCTGGATCGTTCGCGCGCTCTGGATCGTTCGCTTTTACTGATATCTTTCTTAATAATTGAGATGTCACTTTAAATTGACATGCGACTTCTTTTTCCGTACTTTCACATGCTATAAGGATTTAATTTCCGTAAATAAATAAATAAATAAATAAAAATAAATAAATAAATATATAAATAAAAAATCTATTTTTTGAAAGTTAAAACGTATCTAACGAATTAATGAAAATTTATACATGAAAGAGTTACCATAATTGTTTAATTTCTAATTTCATTTATTAGCATGACCATTATATTTTCCTTTGCATATCTAAATTTGACGTTCAATTTACTTATCCATCTTTCCCTTAGATTTTTAATCTACTTCGGCTTTTTCTAAATTCGTCTTGTAAAATCGCTAAAATATTAAAAAACAATATACGAAATTTCATTTATATAGACTGTTATTTGTAATATTGCCTTTTTCTAATCAAATCGTGTTCAAGGCGTAACTAGATTTATACATTTACGTCAGGCTTATATATTTCATTAGCATGAAAGAAGAAATAATTTCCCCTCAAATTTATGAGAGTACAAAACACGAAAATATGTGATATCTTATTTTGTCAAGGGATGATGGCCATTAGATATTCTTGCTTGAATGTTAATTATAATTTCCGGAAATGTAGTTTCAAATTAAACCTAAGAAAATAATATTATTTTAAGAATACACAACCCACATGCTAACAAATTGCTTTTTTTTATTTAATTGCCCAAAACGTCAGTGAAGGCTTACTGTGGAGACACGAAAAGTTTTGATTTCCGTTTGTCTGTCTGTCTGTCTGTCTGTCTGTCTGTTCGTCTGTTCCGCGATAACTGCCGCAAAAAGCATCCGATCGGCTTGAAATTAATGTGGCATGTTGATGAGGTACTCGGACTTAGCTGTATGGTTTTTGGTTAAATTTGGTTCATTCGTTCGGGAAATATAGAATATTTTATTTTGCTCTGTAATGCTTTTCAATGGCAAGTCAGACGATTTTCAAATTTTCATTTGTTGAAAGAAATGGCTCATATAAAAAATGGATTTAAATGGTATATTTTTGATGCTGAAATTTTTAAATAAGAGTAGTAAATTATTCCTATTAGTTTGCAATTTTGTCAAAACATTTGTCAGAGCTTTAAAATTAGGTGTATAACTTATGATGGAATTTTATACATGTGTTCGAATAATATAAAACATTTTATTTTATGAATTTACTTATATTTCATTTTTTTTCTTTTAACCGTTGCGTAGCAACTATATCTCATCTAAAAACATCATAAATGTGAAAGTATGTATGATTTTTAAAGTCTAATCAAAGTTAAAAGGAATGAATTAATGAATGCCTTTGTATAGATATTTGCATATAAATTGATTTATACGCAGAAATGAAAATAGTATTTATATACTATATAGAATAATATCTTTATTTATGTATTCAACTATTTTGATTATAAAGGAAAAAGTTCGTTATTTTCATACAGAATAAACTGACATTATTCTATTAAACTTTATAAACTTTATTGTTGCCAAAAAAAAAAAAAAAAAAAAAAAAAAAAAAAAGGGAATAACAATTTCTCCCAAAGAGTTCATTTTAATTTGTAAGATTTTCACGTGCAAAGGGAAAATGCAGCAAATTACAAATAATAAAAAAGATAAATAGGACAGGAATGAATACATATAAACATTTCACACCAAATACCACCTAAATTAATTTTTGTAGTGGTATTTTCCCACACTACGAAGAAAGATTCCTCGATTTACACAATTTTACTTGGCCTTCCTTTTCTCATTGGTTGCGATTTCATTTTCGCAATTGCGTATATTAATTGGCACAAAATTTTACATTTTTATGACTGAGGTATATGTAAGGCCATACAAATAAGAAATTCCGTATTGTTTCCTATAAAATGTGATAAAGTGTTGGTTAACTATATATGTTTCTATTAAGAGGAGCAGGGCTGCCAAGCCTCCGGCGTTCTGGATACCAGTATTTTAATACAAAAAATGTTACTTTATTTAATTGAAACATTTGCGCGATTTAAAAGAACAACATTTTCTGTAAGGTAATAGTGTTGTGCAAAAAGCCTGAGGCTTGCCATGTCTGGTGGTGAGTGAAATGTTTTATTTAATGCATTTATCTCTATTTTAATGCTACGTGAACAACGTCCCGTGTAACAGCTTGTAGAGTGTAAAATAAATTATTAAAATAATCCCTATTACGAAAAATGAAACAAAATGCCCGGCTAAGGGAAATAAAAGTTTAGTTAACCTTTCGTAATTTGACCTGAACACAGGTGTGCATCAAATTTCAACGGTGTTTGTAACATCACGATTTTAAATTAAATGTGGAAACTATTAAAAGGCTATCACAAAAAATACTTAACGGCGCCATATCACGTTTATCTATTTAGTCAATTGGAAGTGGACATGATGATGAATTATTAACCGTTAGGTTTAAAACTCCCCCTACTTTAGGGTGATTTTAGTAAGTTAATGCTATCGAGTACATGTTTAGATATTTAGATTAGATCTTAGATATAAATATTGCAGAATGGTAATCAAAATTATTATTAGATTTCTAAATTAGATGTCTCAGTTTGCATTTCCAAAAGTTCTTTATCCATTAGATACAGATGTTTGTGGTTAGCAGGCAAGTAAATACTGCTGTATGGATATTAGGATAACGTAAAATGCTTGACCAAATTGTTGCTTATCCTTATAAATCGCAGTGTAAAAATGAATCTAAGATATAGGATAATCATTAACTCAATCAATAGAAAATTACAAATGCAAAATAAATTACACAACGGTGGGTTCAGGGGGGGGGGGCACCCCCCCTGAAGAAATTTGCTTTATTATATAAAAATTACTAGAATAAGTAGCTCGTGAGAATTTCAGAATATCATTACAAAACAACGTGTTTAATTTAACGCTTCTAATATCTGAAACCATCGAAATATTTTTTTCTCCTTCTATAAATGTTTGTGTAATTTAAAAGTTTAAATTTTGTTTTTCTAGAAAGATTAATATTAAGCAAAATTTGCTAAAAACAATAAGTTGCAGCGATGACGTTGAGGCTCTTGATCTGCAGATTTACTAGTTGAATAAAATATACATATGTATGTAGATATCTAACCTAGAATTGCACTACTACTAAATATAACAGATGTTTAATATCTGAATAAATTCGTTTTTTTTTTTTTTTTTTTTTTTTTACGTGATTTTTTAAGATCTCTAAAATAATCATATTCATTTTTTGTGTGTATATGTTTATTCAAAAACTCAGTTTAAGGAGGTTTTATAAAATTGTGGAAATATACTTCTCGCGCCACTGATATAATTTTACATATGAAATATTTTTTAAATTATGTATATGTTCATCGATTTTTATTCCACTAGTTCTATTGATTATTTCTGTTATAAATATAACAAATATTTAGCTACTAATTCAAATAAAACATATGGAAATATTTTTATTAGCTATTAAAAGAATGTGGCCTAAAAATGTGTACAAACATGGAAATATTTTACAATAATAGTAAACGTTTTTACTGAGTTCATTATGTCCGGATATTTGTAAAATATAGACAGGAGGTGTCATATGTAAACAGGTGCAAAGGCGAATTTTCGATGAAATGTTTGCTTTAGATTTTTTATACGGAATATTATATTTTTTGTGTTTCTACGCATCTACAGCATATTCAAATAATTTTTAACTCACCTTTTTTAGTTATGTATATATATTGGATTTGTTTCAAATTATTAATTACTAGAAAATATATCCTTTCCACAAGAAATATTATTAAATCGCAGCGTTTTAGGGCAAAATGATCCATATATATTTACATTAATTATTTTAAAAAATCTCTTATATTCCAAATATCGCTGCATAATTTCTAAAATGTAAATAGAATCCTTCTATTTTCACAAATTATATAACTTGATTTTTTTTTATATATAACATTTTTTTACTGAATTCTAAGTTAGATATTACCAATGTGTAGTAATTTGTTATTATGAAATACATATGAAATAAGAAAATATTTAACTATTTTACTACAATTATAATCGCTTGGAATTTCAGTCTTGACTGCAAACAAAAAGATCCATCTCTTAGATTGTACATTAAATAGTTCTATCACAAAATCCATAGTGCCCCATTTAACATTTCAAATGAAAATCAAATTTCAAATTATTTTTGCTTAAAAGGCGCAAAGACCAACTTAGTGAAAAATATTCCATGCCGGGAATCGAACCCGGGTCATCAGTATAGCGCACTGACGTTCTACCGCTAAACCACACATGGAACGATACCCAGCCTGGAACTTCTCACTATTACAAGTTGGCAAGGCTATAAACGCAGCACAAGATGGAATATTTTCCGTGAGCCACCAACACGGGGCAAACACAGACACTTAATTAAATCCAGCATCGATGAATCTATATTAATATTTGGAAAATTTTCCAGAGAGAAACATTCGCCTTGAATACAATATTTCAAATGAAAATCAAATTTCAAATTATTTTTGCTTAAAAGGCGCAAAGACCAACTTAGTGAAAAATATTCCATGCCGGGAATCGAACCCGGGTCATCAGTATAGCGCACTGACGTTCTACCGCTAAACCACACATGGAACGATACCCAGCCTGGAACTTCTCACTATTACAAGTTGGCAAGGCTACAAACGCAGCACAAGATGGAATATTTTCCGTGAGCCACCAACACGGGGCAAACACAGACACTTAATTAAATCCAGCATCGATGATATATTAATATAGATTCATCGATGCTAGATTTAATTAAGTGTCTGTGTTTGCCCCGTGTTGGTGGCTCACGGAAAATATTCCATCTTGTGCTGCGTTTGTAGCCTTGCCAACTTGTAATAGTGAGAAGTTCCAGGCCGGGTATCGTTCCATGTGTGGTTTAGCGGTAGAACGTCAGTGCGCTATACTGATGACCCGGGTTCGATTCCCGGCATGGAATATTTTTCACTAAGTTGGTCTTTGCGCCTTTTAAGCAAAAATAATTTGAAATTTGATTTTCATTTGAAATATTGTATTCAAGGCGAATGTTTCTCTCTGGAAAAATTTCCAAATATTAATATAGCCCCATTTAACGTCAAAAATGTTTTAGTTTTTCAATTGTTAAGTGATTTGATAATGTATTTCAAATTACAAAAAGATATAATAAGAAAAGTTGTGTTAAAATATAGGGTTTTCATTCATTTTTTTAAATTGCACTTTATACATTTGTGTAATTCTCTTCCCAAACACGGGCACACAATTTTCAACTAAATTGGTCAATCAGAAAAAAAAAAAAAAACATTGCTGCAGCACGATAGCTAAAAAAATTGCACACACCTACTTAGAATGTGTTATGTTTGTCTAAAAAGTAACTGTTGCAAATTGGGACAATATATCCAGTCAGAAATATAAAAATTTAAGATGTTGAACAAAACAGGGAATACAAACAATTTAAGATATATAGTTGATTTCTATAAAAACAAATTCTTCCTTGTACAAATATTTGTGGCGTATAACAACAAAATATTTTCGAAAACATTCTTAGAACAGTGTAGGTATATTTTGTAAACAAGAATAAATTCTTTTTTAATGATTTATGAAATATGTCTCCGGGATTTAAAACTACATTCTTCATTATTTACGTTAATTAAAGTAAACTTTAATTAAAGTATCCAGATCCTTTAAAGGATCTGGATCTTACCTGAGTGATGCTTTATTTTTGCAGATATATTTTTAATGCACCTATTTCATTGCTGCTAGCATAATTCAAATCTAAACAGCACCTTCTTAAATTTGTAATGCTCTCTTTCTTCTGTTGTTAATCCTTATGAGCATTTTGAAGAATTTCCTGCATTTTTATAAAAATATTAATAAAACTGAAGTTAACTGAAAACTACTTTTGCTGATATGTGTTAAATTATCTTTTATATCCGTTAATCTTGTATAATCATGAAACAACTTTTTTTCGTTCACTTAGAGGTCGTTTGGAAAACGCAAAATACAGATTTGTCGTTTACATGTACTTTTTTGCATTTATTTTAATTCAGCTAATTAAAAAATATATATATGTATGCTTTTTTATGTAATAATTTTGTTAGAGGAAAACGAAAATTTACCTTTTTTTGCATAAAATATGGTAGAGGGGAGGGTTAAAAAAATTTTAAAATGTAACTTTCGGAAATAATTTGAAGCTTCTTTGCATAATGAATTTTTTTTTCTGGCTCTTTTCAAACACTTTTAAAATGTACCTGTCCTATATATCCAAAACCTATAAAACAATCAACGCGCGTTTTCTTATTTTCTGCATAACCTGCATGTCAGAATGTTTTAGATTAATAGACAAATCGAAGAAACAAAAAGCTTATCTATGCAACGACTTCATGAAAAACTATAAATATATATTTTAAGCAGATATATTAGGATTTTGGTTAAAGTACGAGTATTGCAAAACTTATGCTTTAGCATTGACAAACATCCATCTAATGTAGAAGGCTCAACTTTTCATACATCTATTTCCCACATCTCCTCAGTTTTTTATCAAAAATAAAGAAAAGAGTTCAAAGTCTGTAAATTGTACTTTTTATTCATTTCTATAATAGTTAGAATCTTAGCTTTAGCAATGCAGCATTTCGAAATGACTGAAAAAATGAAAAATGAAAATAAAATTTGGAATTAAATATATAGAGGAAAAGGTCCAAATACCGGCTAGGGTCCAAACACCGGCTACTAGGTGTTCTGAGAACTGAGCGCAGCGCAGCCTAGCGGTGATTGGCAGAGTTTGTAACTTTAATTGAGAGAAGAAAGTTACGAAAAGTACGTCGCTGAAGTCTGTGTCATTTACAAATAGTAAATGCAAAAGTGTCGAATCTACGTAATCTGGTACATCAAAAGTTTTTTATATATGTGTTTCTCATTTTTTTTTTTTAATATACTGATCGTATATTGGCTTGAATTATTTATTAACATATTTAGCTCTCAATAGCCACGCGCACAGTATTGGTATTTTATTATATGAATGAATAATACCGGTTTTAACTTAAACATAGCAGTGGTCCGAATACCGGCTACCGAGAGTGGTCTAAATACCGGCCAGCCGATGTTTGGACCTTTCTCGGTTGCTCTGCTTGAAGGGAAGGAAAATAAATTAATTTAAATAGTTCCATAATTAATAAATTGATTTAAATGGTTCAGAAATAGTCCCCGTCCCAATATGAAAAAGCAACCATGGCCTAATTTTTCAGGACCGACACTGGTTACCGGATCACTTTCCAAAAAAGAGCTGTTGGACACTACATAATTGCCTGTAATAAATGTGAAGAGAAAAAAAAATGACGGAGTAAGCCAGGCGAAAGAGGCAAAAATTTGATTTTAACCCTCTCGCTGCGCAACCCGAGATTTCCTTGGGCATCGTAAAAGTAGCAAAGTTTGCGCAACCCGAGATTCCCTCGGGGATGCATTATTTCCGTCTAATTAATCCCCCTTGATTATTTCCACCAGTTATTTTTTTATTGTAAATTATGCCTTATTTAATCGGAGCATTTTCCCGGTTAAATTAGACAAAAACTTTTGTTTGAAAAACTGGTGACAAAAGAATAAAAATTCTTAAAAGACGCTCGTCGCGAAGGGGTTAAATACGCAATTTTTGAAGCTATTTTGATAAAACAATTACGCAGCCAGAGGGCTAAAAAAGTAAAAAGGGAAAATATCCAACAGAGGAAGATGATAAATTTGTGTCTTCTGCATGGGTGATTTCTCTGGGGACAAGAATGGGGGAGGGGATTCTGGATTCAATGTTAAGAAGGCGATATGTGGGTTGATAGGGACTATACCGACGCACAGAGTGATATTATGCTTTTTTGATTTTTTCAGATAAAATAATTCTCCTTTCAATGAGCAAGCTTTTTTTGTTGATGTTTTACACGTTAAAAAGCAAAATTAGAAACATAATGGGAAGAAGACTGTGAGAGATAATCGTAAAGAATTTTAGAAATTTGACAAAAATATTTCTTTATTAAAAATTGCGCATTTTTCTGTGCAAAAGAAATGTTATTGATCAATACAATTTATTAAAATAATCTTCTTATTGCTTAATAATTGTCATTAGCTCTATTTGTGTGATCTTTTGGAAAAAAAAAAAAAAAAAAAAAAAAAAAAAAAAAAAAAAAAACTTAGGTAACCGGTATTTAGACCCCATTTTAAAAACTCAAAATTTGAAGACTTTCGGAATTTTGCTTCTTATAAACAGAAAACCCCTTTTAAACTGATTTTTTTCTCTAAACAGGTGTAAGACGTGTCAAGGTACTCTACTGTCACTTTACATTTTATTAATTTTGAAAATTGTATGATCTAGATTGAAAACAAAAGTGGTAGCCGGTATTTGGACCTTTTCCTCTATTACTTATAATAATAATAATAATAAATGTGTCCGGGGACTGTCGTGAAAGATTCAAATTCTTAGCTGATTCACAAACCAGAAAATGCTTCATTATAATAAAAGAGTGTTTGGCATGTTGTCGTGTTCAAAGACCTATTTTCTTTAGAAGATTAACATAGAAAACCAAGAACATTATTTTCTCTCAAGATGGTAAAATAGTCTTTGACATGTCTCTGATTTATAACCTCAGTTTGAAATCGAGTAACCATGTTTTTTTTTTTTTTTTTTTTCTACATTTATTACTGAATGCTTTATTTTCTGACCACCATATTTTTCACAGCTTCTCTGTATCAAAAATTTCAAATTTGCCTCCATGACTGAAAAGAATGTTTCCATTAATGTTTAAATAGCTTATTTCATGTTTTCTAACAAATTGCTGTTTCCGTTGTTATTTTTTTCTGTTATTTATTTATGTTATTTATTTATGTATCCTCCTGGATAAGTCACGTTTGTAAAGTCATATCCTTATGTATTTGAACTCAAAATTTTGGTATGTTTATCAGCTTACTAGTGAAGTTTTAACCGAACATGCTGATCGACTCGCCTTATTTATTTATCTTTACGTCAGCTCTCATATCAACATTAGTAATTTTTTCTCGTATCTCTGTCTGCTAAAAATATTTACTATGTTTGCATTTAATGCACATTTCAATGATCTTGTAAACTATCTGAAATCGTACTAGATATTTCACCTAGGGGGAAGCAGGGTAAAAGCGGGTACCCTAAATGTGTTGATGAATAATTCCAACCCACCTCTTAAAATGCAGCATATAAAGTTATAACTGTAATCTTGAACATCAAGGCTATTTAAAAAAATTCCGTTTTAGATAAAATTTTGTTTTCTCGGTTCTCAAACACGAAGTAAGTGTAAAAAAAAATATATAAAAGTGCCGTTTTTGAAGAATGTTTTCTTAAAAATTTAAATAGTTTATTTGATATTCTGTAACAAATCATGGCTGCTTTTGTTATTTTCTTTACATATTTATTGTTTTTAGGATATATCCTTCTTGATCAGATATGTTTGTAAGTTTGTAACGTTATATATTTGTACTTAATATATTCGTACTTAATGTATATGTCTATCAGTTTTCTCGTGAAAGTATAACACCACTTGATTCTCAACTCAGTTTACTTTTAGGTAGCTTTCTTTACAAAAAGCTACCTATTGCAGCCGTTCGGAGGAAAGCGATTTCAAAAAATTTTGGTATATTTTCATCGATCATGACCCCCAGACCCCGAAACCACCCTCCGTTCAAAATTGATATATATATATATATATATATATATATATCAATATATATATATATATATATATATCTGACCTATGTCATACTGTAACTCTCGTATTTATGAACCGATTTGGATGTAATTCGGTGTGTACATAGTACATACCAATGTCTCGACCGAGTTCGTTGGCCAGCTTCATTCGCCATTTTGTTTCAAAATGGCGGCCATTTAAAATGTTTTAAAAAATTTAAAATTTGAAATGTGGTACCAAAAACTTGAAAATGGAAAAATATTTTTTTCTTATGTATTTGACCTTTATACAAAGACTCCGTAGCAGTTTTTGTTTCGTCTATATCTTAAAAAATGACTGAGTTATAGCATTTTGAATTTCTAGCGAGGTTGACATTTTGAAACGTCCTGAATTTTGTCACGCGATAAAAGGTGTATTTATGAACCGATTTGGATGTAATTTCGTTTATACATAATAAAGACCAATGTCTCGACCGAGTTCGTTGGCCAGCTTCATCCGCCATTTTGTTTAAAAATGGCGGCCATTTAAAATTTTAAGAAAAATTTAAATTGGAAATGTGGTACCAAAAAATTGAAAATTGAAAAAATATATTTTCTTTATGTGTTTGACCTTGATAAAAAGATTCGGGAGCAGATTTTGTTTCGTTTATATCTTTAAAAATGGCTGAGTTATAGCATTTTGAATTTCTATCGTGGCTGACATTTTGAAACGCCCTGATTTTTGCCACGTGATAACAGACCTATTTGTGAACCGATTTGGATGTACCTTGGTGTGTACACAGTACATACAAATAACTCAACCGAGTTCGTTGGCCAGCTTCATCCGCCATCTTGTTTCAAAATGGCGGCCATTTAAAGAAATTTTAAAAAATTTAAATTTAAAATGAGATGCCAAAAAATTGGAAAATGAAAAAGATTTTTTCGTATGTGTTTGACCTTAATACAAAAATTCCGGAACAGGTTTTGTTTCGTCTATATCTAAAAAAATGGCTGAGTTATAACATTTTGAATTTCTATTGTGGCTGACATTTTAAAACGACCTGATTTTTGTCTTTCGATAACAGGCGTATTTATGAACCGATTTGGATATTACTTGGTCTGTACATAGTGCATACCAATGTCTCGACCGAGTTCGTTGGGCAGCTTCATTCGCCATCTTGTTTCAAAAGGGTTGCGATTTTTAGGTAGCTTTCTTTACAAAAAAGCTACCTATTGCAGCCGTTCGGAGGAAAGCGATTTCAAAAAATTTTGGTATATTTTCATCGATCATGACCCCCAGACCCCGAAACCACCCTCCGTTCAAAATTGATATATATATATATATATATATATCTGACCTATGTCACACTGTAACTCCCGTAATTATGAACCGATTTCGATGTAATTCGGTGTGTACATAGTACATACCAATGTCTCGACCGAGTTCGTTGGCCAGCTTCATCCGCCATTTTGTTTCAAAATGGCGGCAATTTAAAATTTTTAAAAAAATTTAAAACTTGAAATGTGGTACCAAAAAATTGAAAATGGAAAAATATTTTTTTCTTATGTATTTGACCTTTATACAAAGATTCCGGAGCAGTTTTTGTTTCGTCTATATCTTAAAAAATGGCTGAGTTATAGCATTTTGAATTTCTAGCGTGGCTGACATTTTGAAACGTCCTGAATTTTGTCACGCGATAAGAGGCGTATTTATGAACCGATTTGGATGTAACTCGGTGTGTACATAGTACATACCAATCTCTCGACCGAGTTCGTTGGCCAGCTTCATCCGCCATTTTGTTTCCAAATGGCGGCCATTTAAACATTTTTTAAAAATTTAAAATTTGAAATGTGGTACCAAAAAATTGAAAATGGAAAAATATTTTTATCTTATGTATTTGACCTTTATACAAAGATTTCGGAGCAGTTTTCGTTTCGTCTATATCTTAAAAAATAGCTGAGTTATAGCATTTTGAATTTCTAGCGTGGCTGACATTTTGAAACGTCCTGAATTTTGTCACGCGATAAAAGGCGTATTTATGAACCGATTTGGATTTAACTTCGTTTATACATATTACATACCAATGTCTCGACCGGGTTTGTTGGCCAGCTTCACCCGCCATCTTGTTTAAAAATGGCGGCCATTTAAATAAAAAAAAAAAAACATTTAAATTTGAAATGTGGTACCAAAAATTGAAAATTGAAAAAAACATTTTCTTCTTATGTGTTTGACCTTGATAAAAAGATTCGGGAGCAGTTTTTGTTTCGTCTATATCTTAAGAAATGGCTGAGTTATAGCAGTTTGAATTTCTAGAGTGGCTGACATTTTGAAACGTCCTGATTTTTCTCACGTAATAACAGGCGTATTTATGAACCGACTTGGATGTACCTTGGTGTGTACATAGTATAAACAAATATCTCGACCGAGTTCGTTGGCCAGCTTCATCCGCCATCTTGTTTCAAAATGGCGGTCATTTAAAAAAATTAAAAAATAAAAAAATTTAAATGAGATACCAAAAAATTGGAAAATGTAAAAGATTTTTTTCGTATGTGTTTGACCTTAATACAAAGATTCCGGAACAGTTTTTGTTTCGTCTATATCTAAAAAAATGGCTGAGTTATAGCATTTTGAATTTTTATTGTGGCTGACATTTTAAAACGACCTGATTTTTGTCACGCGATAACAGGCGTATTTATGAACCTATTTGGATGTAACTTGGTCTGTACATAGTACATAGCAATGTCTCGACCGAGTTCGTTGGCCAGCTTCATTCGCCATCTTGTTTCAAAAGGGTTGCCATTTAAAAAAAATTAAATTTAAAATTCATAATGAGGTATTAAAAAATTGGAAAATGAAAAAGATTTTTAGGTAGCTTTCTTCACAAAAAAGCTACCTATTGCAGCCGTTCGGAGGAAAACGATTTCAAAAAATTTTGGTATATTTTCACGGATCATGACCCCCAGACCCCGAAACCACCCTCCGTTCAAAATTGATATATATATATATATATATACAGGGTGGCGAGTGGTCAGGGAAAAACACGGTCAAAAAAAGTAGAAACTACCAGTATTTTTTTCTATAAAATACTTTAAATAGTATAAAGGGATTAAATAAGCCAAATTTATCTTTAACAAAATACTGGTATTTAACACCTTTTTTGACTGAGTTTTTCCCTGACCACTCGCCACCCTGATATATATATATATATATATATATGACCTATGTCACACTGTAACTCCCGTAATTATGAACCGATTTCGATGTAATTCGGTGTGTACATAGTACATACCAATGTCTCGACCGAGTTCGTTGGCCAGCTTCATCCGCCGTTTTGTTTCAAAATGGCGGCAATTTAAAATTTTTAAAAAAATTTAAAACTTGAAATGTGGTACCAAAAAATTGAAAATGGAAAAATATTTTTTTCTTATGTATTTGACCTTTATACAAAGATTCCGGAGCAGTTTTTGTTTCGTCTATATCTTAAAAAATGGCTGAGTTATAGCATTTTGAATTTCTAGCGTGGCTGACATTTTGAAACGTCCTGAATTTTGTCACGCGATAAAAGGCGTATTTATGAACCGATTTGGATGTAATTCGGTGTGTACATAGTACATACCAATCTCTCGACCGAGTTCGTTGGCCAGCTTCATCCGCCATTTTGTTTCCAAATGGCGGCCATTTAAAAATTTAAAAAGAATTTAAAATTTGAAATGTGGTACCAAAAAATTGAAAATTGAAAAATATTTTTTTCTTATGTATTTGACCTTTATACAAAGATTTCGGAGCAGTTTTCGTTTCGTCTATATCTTAAAAAATGGATGAGTTATAGCATTTTGAATTTCTAGCGTGGCTGACATTTTGAAACGTCCTGAATTTTGTCACGCGATAAAAGGCGTATTTATGAACCAATTTGGATGTAACTTCGTTTATACATAGTACATACCAATGTCTCGACCGGGTTCGTTGGCCAGCTTCACCCGCCATCTTGTTTAAAAATGGCGGCCATTTAAATTTAAAAAAAAAACATTTAAATTTGAAATGTGGTACCAAAAATTGAAAATTGAAAAAACATTTTCTTCTTATGTGTTTGATCTTGATAAAAAGATTCGGGAGCAGTTTTTGTTTCGTCTATATCTTAAGAAATGGCTGAGTTATAGCAGTTTGAATTTCTAGCGTGGCTGACATTTTGAAACGTCCTGATTTTTCTCACGTAATAACAGGCGTATTTATGAACCGACTTGGATGTACCTTGGTGTGTACATAGTACATACAAATATCTCGACCGAGTTCGTTGGCCAGCTGCATCCGCCATCTTGTTTCAAAATGGCGGTCATTTAAAAAAATTAAAAAAAAAATTAAATGAGATACCAAAAAATTGGAAAATGTAAAAGATTTTTTTCGTATGTCTTTGACCTTAATACAAAGATTCCGGAACAGTTTTTGTTTCGTCTATATCTAAAAAAATGGCTGAGTTATAGCATTTTGAATTTTTATTGTGGCTGACATTTTAAAACGACCTGATTTTTGTCACGCGATAACAGGCGTATTTATGGACCTATTTGGATGTAACTTGGTCTGTACATAGTACATAGCAATGTCTCGACCGAGTTCGTTGGCCAGCTTCATTCGCCATCTTGTTTCAAACGGGTTCCCATTAAAAAAAATTAAATTTAAAATTCAAAATGAGGTATTAAAAAATTTGAAAATGAAAAAGATTTTTTTTATGTGTTTGGCCTTGATACAAAGATTCCGGAGCAGTTTTTGTTTCTGAAAATTTGTTCTTTTGTTGATATCTTAAAAAATGGTTGATTTATAGCACTTTGAATTTCTAGCATGGCTAACATTTTGAAACGATCTTGTATTTGTCACGCGATAACACACGTATTCGCCTATTTCGATGTCAGAAGGCATGTGGATAGTATATATCAACACCTCGACTAAGTTCGCTGGCCAGATTCATCAGCAATCTTGTTTCAAAATGGCGCCCATTAAATTAAAAAATATATATATATTTAAAGTGAGGTGCAAAAAAATTAGAAATTGAAAAAGGTTTCTTTCTTAAGTATTTGATCTTGATATAAGGATTCAGGAGCATTTTTTGTTTGTCTTTATCTTAAAAAATGGCTCAGATATAGCAGTTTCAATTTCTATTGTGGGTGACATTTTGAAAAATCTGATTTTTTGCATGCGACAGCACTCCTATATATTAACCGATTCCGATGTGAGTGAGCATGTGCACAGCAATTACTAAGGTCTCGACCAAGTTCACTGCTTAGCCTCATCCACCATGTTGTCTTAAAATGACAGGCACTTTAAGAAATTGCCGAATTTGGCAGCCAAATATAAGTTACTTTAAAGAAGAACAGCTTGGATAAAGCTGACTAATTTCGCGAAATTCTCATTCATTATATTGATAAAAATTAGTATTGAATCTCCTATATGCGGTTTCCACTAAATTGAGCTTCTTGTGTTTGCATGATATAAGTTGGCTTTTTTTAAATAAGAATTATGAAAGCTACCTCTTCCTCCCGGCACTGGCCGGAAGGACTTTTTTATTTGCTTTTAATACAGCTGTTACATCTATATTAGTAAGCAATTGTGGTATTGGTGTGTAATTGTCTTCTAAAAATCTTTGCTATGTTTTCATTTAACGCATTTTGCAATACCGCAATTTCCGGCGTATAAGCCGCGGCTCAGATAACTCTTTTTCCTACCAGAATTCTTTCTAAATAAAATGCTACTTATTTCTGCTTAGCATTTATTTGACTTCATTTTTTAAATAAAATTTCCGGTATGAACAAACTTAATTTAGCCGCGGCTTATACGCCGGAAATTACGGTAATCCGTTAAACAATTTAAATTTTAGCTCCTTCTAGATATTTCACCGATTTTGTTTAAGAATTACTGAATTTGTGTTTCAAATTCAACGCTATTTTTTACATTTATTCAAATATTCGGTTCCCAATGACACTTGTCACTGAAAATGAGAAATTTAACTCAAGAATGAAAGGTATTAATAGATTAAAATTTACCTAATTTAACCTTTTCATGCCCTTAGCCACAATTTGGAAGTTAGGTTTTAGGTAGCTTTCTTTACAAAAAGCTACATATTGCAGCCGTTCGGAGGAAAGCGATTTCAAAAAATTTTGGTATATTTTAATCGATCATGACCCACAGACCCCGAAACCACCCTCCGTTCAAAATTTATATATATATATATATATATATATATATATATATATATATATATATATATCTGACCTATGTCACACTGTAACTCTCGTATTTATGAACCGATTTGGATGTAATTCGGTGTGTACATAGTACATACCAATGTCTCGACCGAGTTCGTTGGCCAGCTTCATCCGCCATTTTGTTTCAAAATGGCGGCCATTTAAAATTTTTTAAAAAATTTAAAATTTGAAATGTGGTATCAAAAAATTGAAAATGGAAAAATATATTTTTCTTATGTATTTGACCTTTATACAAAGACTCCGTAGCAGTTTTTGTTTCGTCTATATCTTAAAAAATGGCTGAGTTATAGCATTTTGAATTTCTAGCGAAGCTGACATTTTGAAACGTCCTGAATTTTGTCGCGCGATAAAAGGCGTATTTATGAACCGATTTGGATGTAACTTCGTTTATACATAGTACAGACCAATGTCTCGAACGAGTTCGTTGGCCAGCTTCATCCGGCATCTTGTTTAAAAATTGCGGCCATTTAAAATTTTAAGAAAAATTTTAATTTGAAATGTGGTAGCAAAAAATTGAAAATTGAAAAAATATTTTTTTCTTATGTGTTTGCCCTTGATAAAAAGATTCGGGAGCAGTTTTTGTTTCGTCTATATCTTAAAAAATGGCTGAGTTATAGCATTTTGAATTTCTAGCGTGACTGACATTTTGAAACGTCCTGATTTTTGCCACGTGATAACAAACGTATTTATGAACCAATTTGGATGTACCTTGGTGTGTACATAGTACATACAAATAACTCAATCGAGTTCGTTGACCAGCTTCATTCGTCATCTTGTTTCAAAATGGTGGCCATTTAAAAAAATTAAAAAAAAAATAAATTTAAAATGAGATACCAAAAAATTGGAAAATGAAAAAGATTTTTTTGTATGTGTTTGACCTTAATACAAAGATTCCGGAACAGGTTTTGTTTCGTCTACATCTAAAAAAATGGCTGAGTTATAACATTTTGAATTTCTATTGTGGCTGACATTTTAAAACGACCTGATTTTTGTCACGCGATAACAGGCGTATTTATGAACCGATTTGAATGTAACTTGGTCTGTACATAGTACATACCAATGTCTCGACCGAATTCGTTGGCCAGCTTCATTCGCCATCTTGCTTCAAAAGGGTTGCCATTTAAAAAAAAAAAAAATGTAATTTAAAATTTAAAATGAGGTATTAAAAAATTGGAAAATGAAAAAGATTTTTTTGATGTGTTTGGCCTTGATACAAAGATTCTGGAGCAGTTTTTGTTTCTGAAAATTTGTTCTTTTGTTTATATCTTAAAAAGTGGTTGAATTATAGCACTTTGAATTTCTGTCATGGCTAACACTTTGAAACGATCTTGTATTTGTCACGCGATACCACACTTATTCGCCTATTTCGATGGAAGAAGACATGTGGATAGTATACATCAATACCTCGACCAAGTTCGCTGGCCAGCTTCATCAGCCATCTTGTTTCAAAATGGCGGCCATTAAATTAATAAAAAAAAAATTATATTTAAAGTGAGGTGCAAAAAAATTAGAAATTGAAAAAGGTTTCTTTCTTAAGTATTTGACCTTGATATAAGGATTCAGGAGCATTTTGTGTTTGTCTTTACCTTAAAAAATGTCTCAGATATAGCAGTTTCAATTTCTAAAGTGAGTGACATTTTGAAAAATCTGATTTTTTGCCTGCGACAGCACTCGTATATATCAACCGATTCCGATATGAGTGAGCATGTGCACAGCAATTACTAAGGTCTCGACCAAGCTCACTGGTTAGCCTCATCCACCATGTTGTCTTAAAATGGCAGGCACTTTAAGAAATCGCCGAATTTGGCAGCCAAATATAAGTGACTTTAAATAAAAACAGCTTGGATAAAGCTGACAAATTTCGCGAAATTCTCATTCATAAAGATTTAGTATTGATAAAAATTAGTATTGAATCTCCTACATTCGGTTTCCACTTAATTGAGCTTCGTGTGTTTGAATAATATAAGTTGGGTTTTTAAAAATAAGGAATATGAAAGCTACCTCTTCCTCCCGGCACTGGCGGGAAGGACTTTTTATAATTAGGGTAACTCTAGGATACATGGCCATAGTTTTTAAAGATTGAAATAAAAATTCTTAGATTTCAAATACAAGAAATATTGATGCATATTTAAAATTCTTTTACATATACTCATAATATTTTATGCAAAAAATAATGAAATATTGAAAACCAAAGTGTTAAACAAAATTGAAATTTAAATGGCAGATGGCCATCTCTCCTTAAAGCCGAGTACAGATGGCCATCCAATACAAGAAACAAAAAGTTAATTTAAATAGCAAACAAATAACACATTTCCTATAGATAATCATGAAAAACATATAGCAATTTTTAAAGATGTAATATGATGGGGGAAAATGAGTATGAGTGAAGAAAACTCGAATAAAAAAAAACTGAAGTAAAATTTCAATACTTCACTTTTCGTAAAATATTAATACATGCTTGGCAAAGGTCTTGATAATTTGTACACGTTTATTGGAACCATTTCAGGTACCTTATGCATTGTATCCAGACATTCTTTTTGGATGTGATATTATATTGTTTTCACAACCAACACAGTGATCCTAATCCAGTTCTATTTTCCCAGAATCTGTAGAATCTGATAATTTAAATGTGTTTCGTTTTCTTCGCTATTGGAATTGTGGGGGTTTTGTTTCGCATTAATTGTACGTTTATTAAGTTAATTTAGTTTATCAACTTTATCAGTTTCTGTTATGTAATTTTCCGACGTTTTGCAGTATTTTCTGAAACAAATGAATCGTTAGGTCTTATTATATTATTATTATTATTATTAAAATATTTATATTAGTGAAAATTTAAATAAGTATATCAATTAATCTATTTATAAACGTAAACGTTATATATTTATTTTAAATTTAATGATAATTAGTTAAAATCATCACTAAGTATAATTTTGAAATATTCATTAAAGGTTGCCGTCTCTCCTCGATTTCATGTGGCGTTCTCTCCTGGATTTGAAGGACATATAGTTGCCCAATTTAAAGAATCAATAGACATTGCACGTCTTTGTTTTAGTCTTAGAAGTAAAGATTAGATTATATACGCGTATTAAAAGCCCACATAGTAAAAAATATACTTAACGTACGTACTGGGAAACATTCAGATAGATGAGTCAAATAAAGTATCCAACCACCTATTTAATTTACATTGAAGTCACACTTATTTTTTATAATCGAAAAAAGAAACGCAATAAATAAACTCGTTGAACTATTTCATACGAACAATATTTATATTGCAATCTATGATCAAGTTTTGGAGATATTTAGACCGGCCATCCCTTCTCTAAGGCCAACTATGCTAGAGTTACCCTATAATTACTGTCAATAATAAAAATTGCAAAAATGTGATAATAATATCTACAGAATCCGTCATGAGGACAAATAAAAACTTTATGTTTTTGAAGCACTGATCTGATTTCCAATGTACTTACAGTTTGAGAAGAAGCGTGAAGTAGGTTTTCGGCATTAGTGTTGTTCGATTATTTGAGCAAATCGTCAACATTTGATAAAAATATTTCAAATATATTAAATATATTAAGGTTCAATAATGTGTAGAAATGTAAGAAAAAATTTAATTTTAGTGTTTTTTATAATATGAGAAATCATTTCACTTATAAATCTTATACTATAATGCGGGCAAAAATTGTGTGTGTGTGTGTGCGTATATGTAAATTTTATCTTAAAAACGGCTGTAACGATTTTGACGAAAATTTGTATTTTACCATTTTCGGGCACGATAAGACCATTGGGCTAGATCACGTGTTCGAGAAAATTCGATTAGTGGATCTTTTTGGGTCATAATGGGTCAAGGTCAAGCTAATTATATTTAAAAAACGGCTCAATCGATTTTGACTAAATTTTATATCCAACCGTTTTTCGGTATGAGAGAACTATTGGGCTAGGTCACATGTTCGAGAAACTTCGTTAAGTAGGTCATTTTTGGGACACTAAGGGTCAAGCCAATTTTATCTAAAAAACGTCTCTAACGATTTTGACTAAATTTTGTATTCTGTCGTTTTGAATTACGAGAAGACCAGTGGGCTATGTCACATGTTAGAGAAAATTCGATTAGTGGGTCATTTTTTCGTCACTGTGGGTTAAGCAAAGTTTATCTAGAAAACGGCTCTAACCATTTTGACGAAATTTTGTAATTTACCATTTTCGGCCACGAGAATACAATTGGGATAGGTCACGTGTTCGAGAAATTCGATTAGTGGGTCATATTGGGTCATAATTGGTCAAGGTCAAGATAATTATAACTGGAAAACGGATCGATTGATTTTGACTACATTTTATATCCAACCTTTTTTAGGCACGAGTAAACTATTGGGCTATGTCACAAGTTCGAGAAATTTCGATTAGTGGGTCATTTTTGGGTCACTATGGGTCAAGCTAATATTATCCAAAAAACGGCTCTAACGATTTTGACTAAATTTTGTATTCCGTCGTTTCGGATTACGAGAAGACCAATGAGTTAAGTCATATATTAGAGAAAATTCGATTAGTGGGTCATTTTTAGTCACTGTGAGTCAAGCAAAGTTTATTTAGAAAACGGCTGTAACGATTTTGACGAAATTTTGTATTTTACCAGTTTTGGGCACGAGAATACCATTGGACTAGGTCACGTGTTCGAGAAAATTCGATTAGTGGATCTTTTGGGTCATAATGGGTCAAGGTCAAGCTAATTATATTTAAAAAACGGCTCAATCGATTTTGACTAAATTTTATATCCAACCGTTTTTCGGCATGAGAGAACTATTGGGCTAGGTCACATGTTTGAGAAACTTCGATAAGCAGGTCATTTTTGGGTCACTAAGGGTCAAGCCAATTTTATCTAAAAAACGGCTCTAACGATTTTGAGTAAATTTTGTATTCTGTCGTTTTGAATTACAAGAAGACCAGTGGGCTAAGTCACATGTTAGAGAAAATTCGATTAGTGTGTCATTTTTCCGTCACTGTGGTTAAGCAAAGTTTATCTAGAAAACGGCTCTAACCATTTTGACGAAATTTTGTAATTTACCATTTACGGCCACGAGAATACCATTGGGCTAGGTCACGTGTTCGAGAAATTCGATTAGTGGGTCATATTGGGTCATAATTGGTCAAGGTCAAGATAATTATAACTGGAAAATGGATCGATCGATTTTGACTACATTTTATATCCAACCGTTTTTAGGCACGAGGAAACTATTGGGCTATGTCACAAGTTTGAGAAATTTCGATTAGTGGGTCATTTTTGGGTCACTATGGGTCAAGCTAATATTATCCAAAAAACGGCTCTAACGATTTTGACTAAATTTTGTATTCTGTCGTTTTGGATTACGAGAAGACCAATGAGTTAAGTCACATATTGGAGAAAATTTGATTAGTGGGTCATTTTTGGTCACTGTGGGTCAAGCAAAGTTTATTTAGAAAACGGCTGTAACGATTTTGACGAAATTTTGTATTTTACCAGTTTTCGGCACGAGAATACCATTGGACTAGGTCACGTGTTTGAGAAAATTCCATTAGTGGGTCATTTTGGGTCATAATGACTCAAGATCAAGCTAATTATGTGTAAAAGCTTCTCAATCGATTTTGACTAAATTTTATATCCAACCGTTTTTTGCTATGAGAAAACTATTGGACTACGTCACATGTTCGAGAAATTTCGATTAGTGGGTCATTTTGGGGTCACTATGGGTCAAGCCAATTTTATCTAAAAAACGGCTCTAACGATTTTGACTAAATTTTGTATTCTTTCATTTTGGATTACGAGAAGACCAATGGGTTAGGTCACATATTTGAAAAAAATCGATTATTGGGTTATTTTTGGGTCACTGTGGGTCAAATAAAGTTTATCTAGAAAACGGCTCTAACGATTTGATGAAATTTTGTATTCTATCGTTTTCGGGCGCGAGAATACCATTGGGCTTCGTCGTATGTTCAAGAAAATTTGATTAATGGGTCATTTTGGGTCACAATGGGTCAGGGTCAAGCTAATTGAATCTATAATAAAGGCCCAAAACATTTAGACAAAATTCTGTAATATATCGTTTCCGGGAATGAGATGACCATTGGTCTAAGTCACATGTTCGAGAAAAATCGATTAGTGGGTCATTTTTGGGTCGCTGTGGACCAAGTTATTTGTACCTAAAAAAACGACTCAAACGATTTTGTCAGAATTTTGTATTATACAGTTTCTGGGCATGAGAAGACCATCGGACTATGTCACATGTTCGAGAAAATTCAATTACTGGGTCATTTTTGGGTCACTGTGGATCAAGCTAAGTGTATTTAAAAAATACGGCTCAAAACATTATGGCAAAATTTTGTATTATATCGTTTCTGAACATGAGAATACCATTGAGCTAAGTCACATGTTCGAGAAAATTCTATTAGTGAGTCATTTTTGAGTTACTGTGGGTCAAGCTAATTGTATCTAAAAAAAGGCTCAAACGATTTTGACAAAATTTTGTGTTATACTGTTACCGGGCACGAGAAGATCATTGGGTTGGGTCACATGTTCGAGAAAATTCCATTAATGTGTCATTTTTGGGTCACTGTGGGTGAAGTTAATTTTATCTAAAAAACAGCTTTAATGATTTTGATTAAATTTTGTTTTCTATCGTTTTCGGGTTCGAGAAGACCATTGGTCTACGTCGAATGCTCAAGAAAATTCGATTAACTAGTCATTTTGTGTAATTATGGGTCAAGATTCAGCTAATTTTATCTAAAAAATGGCTCAAACGATTTTAACAAAATTTCTTATTACACTGTTTCCTAGCAAGAGAAGACCATTGGGATAGGTCACATGTTCGATAAATGTAGATTAGCAGGTCCTTTTTGGGTTACCGTGGGTCAAGCTAATTTTATCTACAAAATGACTTTAGCGATTTTGACTAAATTTTGTATTCTATCGTTTTCGGGTTCGAGAAGAGCATTTGTTACGTGGTGTGTTCGACAAATTTCGGTTAGTGGGTCCCTATGGCTTAGAATCATGTCAATTTTATCTAAACAGAAAGAATTATACAGTAAGAATGAAATATCGAATTGAACACAAGGCTAATTTTGACCGAGCTTAACTCGGTCATGCCCGCTAGTTATCATTAAAGCTCATAGGGCACGAATATGGACGTTATTTCTTTTGTAAATTTTTATTGTTTTCCCATTTTATTTACTTTTTGAATTCCTATTAATATTAAAAGAATTAATCGTAAAAAAATAATAACAATATTTTTTTTTTCCTCACCATAAAATCGTCCATGAAGAGGTTAAAATTCTGTAGAAAACAGAAATGCCGAAATTTAACTGTGATAACTTTCTTTTGTCCGGAATGATTACATGCATTTGGATCTAATGAAATATTTTTTACTTTGTTTATGTTAAATGATAATAAGGAGTTAGGCCCTTATTGAATAATTACTTAATTATACACAATCATTTTTTAGTAATATTAAAAAATATATATATGTTTGATATTATACATTTAATAAAACAAAATTGTTTTTGAAAATTTTTTGTTTACTGTGTAAAATAAAGCTATATTGTAATTAATAATCAATCACCGTTTGCAATTAAGAAGTATTAACGACAAATTACGTAATGGCAGTCGTAAAGGCAGAGATAGATCTTAGTTCATTATTTTACATAATCTGATCTTCACGTGTAAAATATGTGGTATCCATCACTATACATCCGTACGACAAAATCATACGTTGTACGGTAACATCAGCAATCAAGTCCTGTTGCTTTCCCTTTGACGTTGAAATGATGCGGCATACGAGGCCTGACAGAACAGCTTACAGTTAAACAAGATAAATTTCATATTTGTAAAAAAAGTTTCAACGAAATTCTCGAAAATGTCAGTGTTAGCCGGAAGATTAAAAGATATTTACCATAATAGAATCATCTGTTGTCATACATTTCTATCACAGAATAATTATATTTATGCTAGGGGGCTCTGCCACCTGCAAGCTACGCTCGCCAACCCCCGTTCAGACACCGCAGAATCTAAAAACACGCTAATCTGATCGGTTTTAAAAATATTATAGAAGATTGAATTATACTGAAAAAAGCTGTGCAGATCTCCCTGTAAACGGGTTTCCATTTAATTTCCTTTGATTTCAAAAATTGTGGGCCGAATCAGTTGTTGTTAAGACATCCAATGGCTGTTTTCGTGTCTGATTAAAGAGGATCAGTTAAACATTTGAAAAGAAGCCAAAATAAAATGAATTAAGTGTACAGAGTCATTGTCTCACTGTATTTTAAAACAATTTCCATAACAATAGCCTAAGTCATGTGACGATCATCAACAGATCCGGACAAACCACTTCGCTTTTTATATTCCTGGTGCCATTTTAGTACTTTAATGTTAGCCAGGTACAGGTGATAAGTCGCCAAATATTATTCTATCGCCATCATTTCATCTATATTTTAACAGTCCAAGTCATGTAACTGCAATAAATAAATACACTCTGATCCCTTTTCATATGAAAGTTTGGCCCAGATATCATTTACGGCCGCATATTGGCGCGATTTTTTTCCGACGCTAATTTGGGGAAAACATCAACAGCATAAACAACAACATCCGGATTACCAAATCAAGCAAAATAACGATACTATGGCGCTAGTTAAGTACCCGTTGTGTATATGACATTGGCGTCAGAGAAAAATCGCGCAAATATGGGTCCGTATATGACATCTGTGCCGAATGTTTTCCCTTTTGATTAAAAAATCAAATTTCTTTTTCAAATAAAACTACATAAAAGTTTCAATGGTCGCAAAGAATTATTGGTACTGTTACGGTAGCCGGGTGCAAATCTCGACAATAGCTATTTTTCAACTCGCAAGTTAGCATTTTGTTTTCGAGTGGTAAATTAAAACATTGCTTTGAAGTTTAAATTAAATGTCATCGTTTGTTACATCATTTAATATTTGGCCAAATGTCATATACGCACCGAATTTGGCGTGATATTTTTAACGAAAATTTGGCGAAAACCTCGTTTTCGAATACTAGTTACATATATATTTTTGGTGCTACTTAGTTATCCCGTCGACCAAAAATCTATAACCAAACTATAATTTTAAACGCCAATAATGGTTCATCGTAAATGTCACATTCACTTGACTTTAAGCAAGTTACACGTCTTTACGTCATCAAGTAATTTTTAGTTCGACGTGTTATTTGTATATTTATTAATGTTATACTTTTTTTTTTTTGTTCTTTCGTTATTTGAAATAAAAATTATGTCAATTTGTATAATTTGGCGAGTGGTTTGGCAAATTATATAATTTGGCGAAATGGGTTGACGGAATAACTAAGTAGTACCGTATTTTTTTAATTATTTTCTATTGTTTTTAAAGGAAAATAACCAAAACAACAATTAACTATAGGACAAAACAATTTATGTATTTAAAAAAAAGAAAATAAAGTAAATAAACATTTATTACTAAATAAACAACAATAGCCGGGTTACCATGTCAACAAAAATAATGCCATTTTGGCGCCAATTGAGTACCCCGGTGCGTATATGACATCTGTGCCTAATATTTTTCTCTTCATTTAGTTTAAAACAAATAAAGAAATGAAAGCCATTTATTTTAAATATTTCAGTTTGTATTAAATAAAATGATAATGAAATACAAATTGAATTATGAAGAAAAGTAACATGATACATTTCTTATCATACATTTAAGGAAGGCCAAACTTCTCGCAAAATTTGTTTAAAATAGTAACCTTTTCTAAAATCTAGAAGAAAAAAAATATCTGTTATGATTAAAATTTGACATACCATCATTAGAGAAAAGTACATAAAATTAGAAAAAAAAATAATATTTCGAAAACTAATTCGAATTTAAAAATTCTAATACCAGTTTTGAAATCTGCGGATCAATATTGATTTTTGGTGTTAATTTCATCGCAATGTATTCCATATTTTAGGAGAAATCGCCGTGAAACATAATCAGTTGTTTAATCAGTCAATTCATACTTCCGTTTCATAAATTCGTTTCATTAGGATTTTATATATATAGGGTAGATATATATATTTTAAGAGCATAATGCATAAGTACGATGTCATAATTTTAGATTTATATACATTTAACAAAAGTTTATTGGTTAACATCTGCATGCTTCATTTGTATAAAAGTACAAGAATCCATAGTTAAGTTTTATTTTAAAGTTTCGCATTTTTTTAACTATCTAGTGACATACATGTTTTCTTAGACAAAGTATTAATGCTAATAAGACATAAAATTATTAACTCTTTTTGTTCATTTTTGAGGACATACATTTTAAATTATAAATCTATTACAAAAAATATGCTTGATAAATTTGTCGTTTATTAAACAGGGGTGTCTGTTTACATGCAGTGAAAAGAAATCGCATCGTTATGTTAATTTTTATTATCTTTCGTAAATTATAATTAGTTTTGTCTAAACACGGGTACTTCAACAATTTATTAGTAAATGGAGATTTTTCAGATGGTAGTTAAGATCATTATTTAAATTAATGATGTTTACAAGTTAATGTATAAAAGAGAAAAAAACATGAAACGGAGGCATTAAATATTTAAAAAAGGAGGAAATAGAAAACAATTATTTAGCTAAAAACTATATAATATCGGAAAATGATTTAGAAAGTAAATATTTATCATACACTTGAAAAAGAGTTACATCTGATATTACGAGATCAACCATTTATTTTGGGCAAAATATGATCACCACAAAACAAGCATTTTAAACTAAATTATAATAAACAAAAACAAATAAATTATGACAGAAAAAAATATAAGTATGATAATAAGGGATTGAAGAAGAAGAAGAAGATGTCGGAATTTATTTTCACAGACATGTTTTTTTTTAAAAAAAGCTTTTGTAATTAGAAGGCTTCGTTCTTCAAAAAAATATATATTAGTTCAGATCAATTATCTAGATTTCAAAGGGATGTATTGTGAATAAAGGTATTTTGAAGAATCAATTCATAAAAATTGTGAAACTATAAAGGTATTTGTATTTTTATTGTATTGGAAAAATTTTGGTTTTAATTTTTAATGAAACATTTTCTTTATGAAAAACTAAAGATAAACAGAGAAAGTCTAATTTATCCGAAACTATACCGTTATGTCATGAAATTCATAAATCCATCTATGAAATATACTTGAAAATGTATTCGTAATGTAAATCTTTACTAAAACAAAAAATAATAATATTTGTTATATTAGTTGAATTGCAAAGTTTCATGGAAAATCTATGGTGTGACTGTTCACGATATACTCATATATATATATATATATATATATATATATATATATATAAGTTTCTGACACAACCAACCGAACAGGGTTCTTGCCAAAAGGGTTTTACTTTACGCCTCTGCAGGTAATAAAAATTATATGTTTCGTACACGTTCAACGGAATAGTGCGGCGGCCTACCGAAATAGTTTTACCTTACAACTCTTCCGATAGAGAAAAATTTTAAATTCTTGACACGTTCAACAGAACAAGGCGGGCTATTAAATATGTTTCAGCATTATCACAGCTGGTATGGAAATTTATCTGCAGCCACAAGCAAGTAAAATATACATAAAAAGGGAAGAGGGTTGTACTTTGTGTCAATATATTAAAAAGAGTGAAACAACGTTTACAAAAACACAAATATAAGTAATTTTAAAATAGACATAGCTATTTCGAAGCCTCTAAGGCCCCATCATCAGTGCTTATAAATTAAAGAAAAAAATAAAACTATGGCATAAAAGAGGCGGTAGAATGAGCCAGAAGGCGCACCCCACATCCCGACCGTCAACAGCGAAATGAAAATCACAGTTGATGAACAGCCACGGAGTCGGTCTCACACGCACACAGAGAGACCAATCACAAAACCGCCCAGGTGCTCCAGGAGAGTTCAAATAAAGCGCAGAAAAGGGAGGAGGAGGGAAGAGGACGAATTAAAGAAAATTAAACCATAACTTTGAAAAATTGGGGGTGTTGGACAAATCGTTTACCAAGCTGTTTGAATTTTTCCATATGTGGTAGGCTTCCCAAAAGTCAAGATCATAAAATGATGAACATTTTTGTATAACCAAGGCTTCGGAAAATTTAAAATTATGACTGTTGGACCAGCAGTGATTGGCAATAACGGAATGCTTGACGTCACAATTTTTAACACGAGTTTTATGCTCCCCTAAAAAGACATTAAAGCGTCTTTTTGTTTGATCAATGTACATTTTATTGCATTTGCAAGATATCTTGTAAATACCACAATGTGAAAAACTGTCAAATTGATGTTTTAGATTTGTGAACTGAATTTTGTTAAAAGGAATATAAACTACCTTAAAATCAAATCTTAACAAGATTTTAGAAATTTGATGGCTTACTTTCGGAAAATATGGAAGTATAATTAGATGTTTTAAATTTTCATTGCCGACAGTGTTAACTTTGGAGTGAGAACGTTTACTTAGTTTATTATGAATGGAATCTATAATTTCAACTCTAAAACTTCGATCAATTGTAATGGATTTAATGTAATTTATTTCAGATTTTAGTAAACTGTCAGAAGAACAAATATTTAAAGCCCAATAGACATAAGCGTTGAAGGCAGCTAACGTTTAGTTAGGTGGATGGGGTGATACACGATGAGGGGGTAAAGATACTGCGAATGGTTTACGGTAAACTGTTGTGTGAAATAAGTTATTTTCTCAAAACCATGACATCAAGGAAGAGCAAACTGCAGTTATTTTCGAGTTCGGAAGTGAACTGAATATGTTAATCTGTAGAGTTCATAGTATCGAGGATATTTGTAAGATCAAACCCATCAGAGTTCAATAAAGCAAAGCAGTCGTCGACATAGCGGATGTAAAATGGAAAGATAATTTCCATGAATTCGTCCTCTCCCACCCACCTTTCTCCGCTTTATTTGAACTCTCCTGGAGCACCTGGGCGGTTTTTGATTGGTCTCCCTTTGTGCGTGTGAGACCTACTCCGTGGCTGTTCGTCACAGTGATTTTCATTTCGCTGTTGACGGTCGGAATGTGAGGTGCGCCTTCTGGCTCATTCTCCCCCTCTTTTATGCCACAATTTTATTTTTATCTTTAAGGGGTCTCAGGACTCTTAAAGTTCTACAATTTTTGAAAATTTAATTTTTTTAGATGTTAAACTTCTATGTTTTCTGAACATTTTGATATAATTGTTATCTTTAAATTTCCATTAGAACAGAAGTTATGGCATTTAGAATTATACTCACTCAATAGCTGAAGTGGTGTTTCCAAATATTTTAAATCATTTTTCTCCAAATTACGTTTTTGGGCATAACGCGCACGATATCTCAAAAACTTCTAAATATTTTTTCATGAAATTTTCAAAACATATGTTTCATGTTAGTCTGTATAAACTGAACCTAAAATTTCCCTTTTTTTGTAAAAAGAAAATATTTTTTACGTGTTTATATTGTTGATATTTTCTAAATTTTGCATTAACTAAATACAACTTTGTACTAAAAATATAAAAATGCTTTAAATGAAAATTTATTTAGATTCAGTGTAATTACTATAATCTGAGGTATAAGTAGGCCCCAAAATTTTCATTCTAGTTGCTAAATTTATTTTGTAATCGTGCGCATAAGCTGTTATGCCGATTTTCTACTCGTCAAATGTCTGACAGTTTGGAGCCCCGTGTAAATGCTTATTCTGCATCTTGCAATTTTTCAAATATTTGAAATGAAAGAACATACTTGTATCTTTCATTCCCATTTAAAATTGTGTCTTAATATCAAATACATTTTAAGATATTAAATGTTGAAAATGGTCCTTTTTTTAAATTTTTTCCAATTTTAAGAGTCCTGAGACCCCTTAATTTATAAGCACTGATGATGGGGCCTTAAAGGCTTCGAAATAGCTATATGATTTTTAAAATTACTTATATTTGTGTTTTTGTAAACGCTGTTTGTCTCTTTTTAAAGTGAAATAAGCCTCAGCAAATTAGGACCCTCTGATCAAAACTTCGTCTGACGCTGAACGAAACTGTGGGAGATCCTTTAGTTCTCGATTTAAACTGTTGAAAATTTTTGTTTTCTTCTAACACTTAAGAAACGCTTACATTTTCACCATGATAACAAAATGGAAAAAAAAATAATAGTAATACAATGAAAATGTTAGTAATGTAGAAAAGCACTTATTAATCAATAGTTTCATCTGAATCGCTCAGTTCTACTACCTTCTTTGCATCTATTTCTTCAGAAAGAGGGTTATTGATGTTTAATTGTCCGTTTTGTAAAATAATTACAAAATCTATGATTTTTCTAGAACGGATTGTTCACCTAAAATATACAAAAAACCATTTGACAAGTTCATGTTTGAAGGTTTTCATAAATGATTCGTTGCAGTTAGGTGGCAGTCTAATATATAGCGCAAGGAGCTAGCATATGTGCCATAAAACACAATGGAAAGATGGTGATCTCACAGAATTTGATACGTAACTGGGAATGGGCATTGTTTGTTGCGAATATATATATAAATATGTGTGATGAAGAATGACATTTTCTTTAACTTTCTGTAATAATGCGTCGGTATATTCCCCTGCAATTCCATAGTCCCATTCAGTTTACCAATTTTAAATAGTTGAATGCTATAGAGGAGTCTTAAGCTCTGATTTCAACATTGGGAGGAATCGCTGAAGCATTGAATCATGAATACTTGTCTTTTTTCTAATTTATAAGCCAGTTCATTACTCAGGATACCCGTGTGTCCATTAACCCATGAAAGATGAGGAGTTTGAAAGTTTCTTGAAGTTTCTGTCAGATACTTATTACCATGAAATCTGAAGAATTTCCATGTTTCAAAGTCAGAAGACCAGAAAAAATGGCAACACTCTATAAATTTTAAGGTACTTTTCGGTTAGCCGGGCGCCAGTGTTATATATACATATACATTTATATATATTGTATATGTCGCACACACATATATATGTATACATATAGCTTCTATATATGTATAAATATACATATATATGTATATATAGATATATATACATATGTATATATAACATTGGCGCCCAGCTAACCGAAAAGTACCAATTTTAATTGCAAAATCGTCCTGGACAAAATAAGTCTGAATCCATTAAACTCGAATTTATGTTTTCTTTTAATTTTTATTCAACATAAAGCAAGCTTTTGTGTCTTCATTTTTATTGCCAACACCTAATTTTGACATATTATTTCGCTTTTACAGTATATTGACTATAGGAGAACAAATAGGCAGTGATTTGGTCAAGTAATTAAGAAACTGCAAAAATTTTAATTTGGGTACTGCTATTGATAAATTCATTTGTAATTGTTGCGAAACCAGTTGCAAAAGTGGCATTTTTTTAAGAGTAACCCAAAACAACTTATCGAAATGCGCAGATATATTACATTCGCATATTTGAATCTACTAGAAATTGATTTGATTAATCGATATGAAAGGGAAAAATCAATCTACATGCATTTTATATGTTACAAGATATAGAGGTGATGAATTTTTAGATGAATATTTTCTTAACAAGAAACCATCATGCGTGCGCTGTAACAAGAAGGATTCTGTTCCAATGCAACCTATTAATAATAACATACCTGATTCCCTCTTTAGAATATCGATTTTATAAGGAAATGAAAATAACTTAAAGTTTAAAAAGAATGTCGATCCAATAGTTCTACTATTACTTCTAATACTTAGATGACTGAACATGTCACTATTTCTGCCTTAGTTTTGATGTTATTTCTATAATAGACACATACAGTAATAAACTTAATTAATAGAAAAAATTCTCATAAATTCCCCACAGTCTCAAAACCTCGAACATTGAATCATCATATTAACTATATTGGGGAATGCTATTACACAACCTTTCGGTTTTGATTCGTAATGCTAATAAAACTAATGCTCATCTACTGCAAGATATTTGTTATGTTTTCAATTTCTTGAAATACAGCTCTATATTTTAAAAAGATCCAAGATTGATATTTCTGTGCAAAAAATTGTGAAAAAGCAAAATATGTCTGATCATTAATGATATTTTTTTGGTATGGTAACTACTGTATTAGATGGCTATTATCATGCGTTTATTTCATAAGTCATTCTCACTTAAATTTTACAACTCATTCACAATTTTTCTCCACAAAACAAAAACAAAATATTAACTTCAAATTGTCAAATTTAATTGAAAAACCACGCACCTGTCTCTTCTTTTCCCGTATTAAACGATTGGCAACAATGGAGAAATAATTTGTTCAAAAAAGTATTCCGAATAACTCAAAAAAGGAATAATACTTAAATACTAAATACCAATATTTTCCTCCCTTATTGCCCAGATGAAAAAACAATTATTCATTTCGATATTGTGCTAACTATCACAAAATACATTTTAAAACATATTAAAAACTTTTTTCTCTAAGAGTAATTAATTGAGAAAAATAATAAAAAAAGCTATTTTCTGACACATTCTCGCCAATACGATTTTTTATATATGCCATTCGGGCATAGTGACTGCAGATTAGTGTTTCAAAGATATATTTATAATGTTTGCGTAACCCCATTAATAAAAAGATCCTTATTATCTATATGGTTGACTTCATAATTCCAGATGAAACCGAAAACAAGGGACTCCGTAAATTCTAACGCGTCCCTACCACTGCATCCGTGTATGGTTTGGAATTGGTAATTAATAAATGCCAGTTTTTACAACAGGAAAACCACTTTTTGTGGACACATTAAAAATGGTCAATCGCATCCATCGCTTTCAAAACTAAACGTTTTTTTTTTTTTTTTTTTTTTTTTTTTCAATTTCCCAGAAGCAAAACAGTGAAAGATGTATAATGTTTTGTCGACTGGGAATAACATCTTCGAAACTTTGTCAATTACTACTTTTCAATAGCCAAACTGATAGAGATTTATCTAGTAAAGACTATAAATTAACCTTTAATGAGCAACAACGAAATGCATTTAATCAACTGAAATATATTTTTCATGCTTTATGTGTTTAAAAGCCTCACAGTGAAAGAGAACTTTATTGCGATGTTTTTATTGACAGTTATGGTGCAGCTCTCCTTTAAAAGTCCGCTGTTGGTAATCAGTTTCCCCTCGTCTATTTTAAGTGAAAAAAAAAATCTTTAATATTAGCTCACTATAATTATACAGGGTGCGATATGTTATCTATCGCCGACCTTTAATTTGTTAACCGTAGGTCGTAGACGTATAGTACCAATTACAAAACGTTTCAAATGAGCTAAATATTCATGCTATGGCATTATTTAAAGTAAAAAGATCAATTTTATAAAAATTTCGAAATCTAACTTTTTATACGGTCCCCCGGTCCCTATAGTTATATTTAGTAAATGTTTATACATATCATAACAGATATAAAGCAAAAAGTTTGACATCTGTACTACAAAAATTGACACAGTTATTAAATTTCAAAGTTTGAGATTTTTTCACATGATTTTGTCTTTCATTGAGGGATCAGTTAAAAGATGAATTATAGTAATTCGAGATAAAAATCAGGGTGCAATGTTCTTTTTACGGCGAAACCACTTTTAGTAGGTATCGTCGGTATGCTTGAATGTTGTTCGACCCATAAAAGTTAGCTCAAATTTTTAGATGAAATAATCCTATTTGGTGATTCCCCGATTTGGCAATACCGGCTAAATTAGGTTTCGCCGTAAAAGGGCATTGCACCCTGATTTTGATCTCGAATTACTTTTATTCATCTTTTAACTGATCCCTCAATGAATGACAAAATCATGTGCAACAATCTCAAGCATTGAAATTTAATAACTGTGTCAATTTTTGTAGTACAGATGTCAAATGTTTTGCTGTATATCTGTTATGATATGTGTAAACTTTCACTAAATATAACTATAGGGACTAGGGGACCGTATACAAAGTCAGATTTCGTATATTTTATAAAATTGACTTTTTACTTTAAATGATGCCACAGCATGAATATTTACCTCATTTAAAACGTTTTTGTATTTGGAACTATATGTCTATGACCAACGGTTGAGAAATTAAAGGTCGGCGATAGATAACATATTGCACCCTTTATAATAAAGCGCAGACAACGACTGTTATGCAACATGTTTACCCTTTCATTAGAAATCCAGTATTCCCGCTGATCCACGATAGCTTTAATTTCAAAATCAAACAAGTGCAAAAGACTGGCGAACTCAAACAAGCTATCTGGGACACTTAAAAAAAGCCATATGAGAAACAATTTCTTAAAATTAACGTCCTTTATAATTGTCACAAAGTTTTGGATAGGATAGTTCTAACAGATTTTACGCAGCTAAATTTAATTAAACATATTCATGCCAAAGGTAATTTTTGTCGTTATCGTTCTGCCGAAATCATTAATGAAGAATACCTCATCCCTAAAATATCATGTAAAATTGATAAAAATCGAGAGAACCACGTAACGTATATTTTGTATAATCGCAAACGCGGGAAATAAGAAGGTCAATTACATCAGTTAGCAAAAGAAGAGACACCTCTCGTAACTTAGAATATAAATCATAGAAGTTCTCTCAAAATGTCTAATAAAAATTATAATTATATTTTGTTTTTAATAATATCGAATTTATGACACCATAGTTATAATTTTAGCAATACTTCAACCATCATTAGTGGTAAATATTCCGCTTCTACAAGTAAAGGATTTTATGAATAGTATCAAGAAGAAAAACAATAGGCGAAGTGAACATTAAAACTGGCCTTACACGTGCAAATGATAAGGTAGTAACTCCACGGTAATTTCTGTAATTTGTAAAATAGTAAATGACGAATCAAATAAATTGTTCGAAAATGGCTTTAAAGTTCAATTAGTCATTAATTCGACGCATCAAAGAAGTTTAAATAATACACCAATTCGAATAAATAAATCAGACAGAAGATTTACAAATTATCGAGGTTTTAAACAGTACAATCGAAGAACAATTCCTAACTGATCCAAAAGAGTTCCGTAATGAAGCTAAATAGTTTATTCTAAATATGAAACAAGAAAAACAAATGCAATATAACTTACGTTGTAAAAGTACTGCGGAAGTAAAACCTTTTGTCATCATCGTTTTAAACAGAACCGAACAAGGACCAAGACTAAAGTTGAAATATAAAGACTTAGGCTGATATAAAGTGACTAAAGTCAAATCTAACCACACTTACGATGTTGAGAAAATTGAACCTACCGAAGGACAGATGAACACTATCATTTGTGCTGAGTATATGAAACCTTGGCTCGATGAACATTAAATTTGTAATCTGTTGAGCTGAGTTTTTTCCCTCCTTTTTTTTCTACGTGTGTATTGTAACTGTTTACGACGTCAATGTTTCTTCTAAAGAATCCCTACGATGTTTCACTACTATTGCTGTGACGGCGAAACTTTGTAAAGTTCTTATAAAGTTCTTATAAAGTTATAAAGTTCTTATAAATTTCTAATGATTGTTTCTTTTATTTTTAATACGTCGCATGTGGGAGGGCTAAAACACTGATGGTAGAAGCTTACTCTTATTTTTTTAAGTATCTATACTAATAAAAGAACAAATCGCTCTGTGTGTCTGTCTGTCTGTCTGTGTGCGATGACTAGCAAAATCTACTGCACGTACCAGGTTCAAAATTTTTGTGAGAATAGACCAAAGTCTCTCCTGATATACCTGGCTTGCAGAATTTTAATATTCTAAATATTCGCCGAGTAATTAATTAATATTCGGATATCACTCTCATTAAAAGTATGCCTTTTTTCCCTCAGATTATTTTTGGTTGGTTGGTTCATAAAGCATCGCTCATCAAAAATATGTTTCTGTTTCTTTCTTTCCACTTTCTTTCGGTTGGTTGGTTGTATAAAGCTTTCGCAGAAATAATTAAGTAAACCGGGATACAATGGAGGATATTCCATCTACGTTTTGATCACATGGTCAAGGTAAAAACTTCTAGCGTAAAGAAGGGAAGGCTCCGTAGACGTAATGAAAAACCCTCGCCAGCCAGTGAAACAGTTCATGCGGAAAGCAGTAGTAGCCTCCTTCCTTTTCAGTTAGAAGTTCTTTGGGTAAATTACCGGTATCACGTGACTTTTTTCAGCCTCGAACCCAGATTTGGAATAAAGTTCATTAAATAAACGAATTTGAGTGCTTAATGTTTCAAGAGTGACTGTTTTTTCAACTAAACATTAAATTTTAGCATGAAGGTGAAACACGTGCTTTGAAAACATATTTAATAATAATGAACGTTAAGAGAATGGATTAGTTTCAAATGACGTCACAGTCTAGCAACCAAATGGAGGATATTCCAAATATGGGTTCGAGGCTGAAAAAGTCACGTGATACTGGTAATTTACCCAAGGAACTTCTAACTGATAAGAAAGGAAGATGCTACTGCTTTGACTGATGAACTGTTTCATTGGCTAGCGGAGATTTACATTACACGTCTACGGAGTCTTCCCTTCTTTACGCTAGACGTTTTTACCTTGATCACGTGATCAGAACGCAGATGGCATATCCTCCATTGACAACCTGGCAGGATTTTTGTTTGCTACACTGTTTTCTGTTTTTTTCTCTACTTTGATTGGTTGACCCATAATATCTGCTAAAAAATCAGCGATTTTGGTTGGTTTACGGAAAATTGGAGTTGCCTGTTTGATGCTCATCTATTTAGATAGCAAGAAATGTGTTTTCTAAACGTTAAATAAAAGATTAGGATACTCTTTACTGAGTCTTTTACCAATAGAAATTAGAAATTGGCATCAATAAGTCCTTGCATTCTAATGCTTTCTGCTGCTGTAGCGAGTAGCAACAGTTGTAATAGAATTTAAATTCTCATTTTTTATATTGAAAATGATTTTTTTTTTTCAGAAGTGTTTTTTTAAAGACATTTTTAAACGCATTTTTAATTGCTCTTTTTTATGTTTTAAATACAGAAAAATGTTCCAAATTCATCGCCCGCCTGCTATACAGCGCCGCAGGCATTGGGAACCCATGTATGTCGGATGTTCGTACATAACTTTTTGCACCCTTAATTTATGAGTAGTGGTTATTTCCGAATAGTAATTTTCCGCAAATTTCTTAAATTTTTATATCATTCCCCTACTCCCCTCGAGTAATATATCTACAAATAGGTTTAATAACGGAGTTTCGTTCGGATGTATGTTTGTTAAGAACAGAGTGCGCCTCCTGGAGGCGGAAATTGGAATTAACATATTTTACGAAGCATGTACAGAACGCCTGCTATAACGGCGAAGCAAAGTAAATATTTTAAATTCTTGGTTAAGTCACCCCCCCCCCCCCATCCATATATCTACGGGTAGGTTGCGTGAAGAGGTTTCTTTCATATACGCTTTTGCTAAGAATAGAATGTGCTCCCTGGTGGTGGAATATAGAACTAACAGACCGCGATTTCATTTAAAGTAGGGAATCTAACAAGGCGATCTGTTTGAAAGTTTAACATAGTTTATAACACATTAGAAAAAGTTTATATAAGAATGGCTCGTGCAATTTTGGGCAGGTGAGGAGTGGGGAGGGGCGATAGATTTTTTTTTTTTTAGCCTTTGCGTTTCTTGCCATTTCCGGTGCGGTTTTTAGACGGAGTCCTGAGATAAATGTGTCTTATTAAATATAAAAATGTCAAAAGTTTGTTACCACTATTTCCGAATAGTAATTTCAAAAATATCTTAATATCTTGCTTAAGACAGCCAACCCCTCGAGTAACATATCTACTGATAGGTTATTTAACGGAGTTATGTTCACATACAGTTTTGTTAAAAATACAAAGCGCACCCTGGTGGTAGAAAGTGGAACTAATAGACCGCGATTTCATTTAAAATAATAAAACTAACAAAACAATCTGATTGAAATTTAAGATAGTTTATAACACATAAGAAAAAGTTTATAAAAAATGGCGCGTGAAATTTCGGGCAGGTGGGGGGTGAGGTGAGGGGCGAAATATTTCTTTTTTTTACCTTTGCGTTTCATACTGTTTCAGGTGCGGTTTTTTGTCGGAGTCCTCAGATACATACTACTTAGTACATATAAATGTGACAAAAGTTAAGTTACACTATTTTCGAATAGTAATTTCAACAAATATCTTAAATTCTTGCTGAAGACCGCCACCTCCTCGAGTAACATATCTACTGATAGGTTGTGTAAAGGAGCTTTTACTAAGAAAGAGTGCGCTCCCTCGTGGTGGAATGTGGAACTAACTAAACGCGATTTTGTTAAAATTAGGAAATCTAACAAGGCGATCTATTTGAAACGTTAAGAACGTTTATAACACAAACGATAAAATATAAAATAGAATGGTGCCTGAAATTCCGGTGAGGGGCTCTAGATTTCTTTTTAAAAAAATATCGTTTCTGACTTTTTATGTGCCGTTTTTTGAGGGAGTCGTGTGATATATGATATTTATTAAAAGTTGCAGTCATTATGTCTGCTTTGAAAAACACCTACTTTTATTTTGGAGAGTAGATAAAAACCATAGGTAAAAATTTAATGGGAGTTCAAATTTAAATCAAAATTTAAAAAATACAGCATTTACAGATTTTAAACTTTAGCATCTCGGCCTATATTTGTACACTAATTAAGAGTATGTAAATTAAAAAATAATGATTCAAAACTTTTTATTCGAAATTGAAAAAAAATGAAAAAAATACGCTTTTTTTAATAGAGAATGAACGCGAATTTGTTAAAATTTGGAAAACGAACTAAATGATTGACTTGAAATTTTCACGTAAGTTATAACAGCCCTTTGACCATTGTTACGTAGAGTAATATTTGTATAGAACATATTGCGCTCTCTGTCGGTGGAAGGTTGAACTATCCACTATTTTCGAATAGTAATTTAAGCAAATTTCTTATTTTAGTCAACGTTCTTATTTTAACACAATGTTTATCGAAGCATCTAAATGCACCAGATTTACATCTCCTAAAAAAATTTTAAAACGTTCGGACGAGTAGAAATATTTTTTACAAAATAAAATGTCTGAAAATGTCAAAGAAATTAGTAAAAAACTTGAGTGTTTTGTCGCAGTTCCGCTCGCTTTCGGTATCCGTAGACTCCAAAAATCAACTTATGCAAAATAGCACGTATCTTCAATTTAATATTTTTCTTGCGATTTTTTTATATTTCAAAATATAAATTCAGACAAAAGGAATTAAAAGTACAAAATCATACAAATTTGAGGTTCATTCATTACGGGCCCGGGCAACGCCAGGTGGGTCTGCTAGTATAGAATAAAGTACTGATTTAGTCTTAGGGAATCATTATAAAATAAACTGTACACATATTGGAATACGAAATTCAAATTCTAAACAATCCTCTTCACATACAAATTTATTCAGGAACATTCCCTCCGTCTTTATCAAGATACACAATAAAAGTTTCATTATATGTGTACAGTCCTTTGTAAAAAGAAATGAATATTGAAAACCTATACTTGATTTGTAGGCACTTTTGAAAGTATGTTTCTATCTTATTGGCCAAAAGATATTCGCCATAACCTCTATTTTAAAAATCAACATATATCTACTTTAAATCATATTATTAATATAAATATAAGAAGTAAATTCTAGCCTAATGTCGCTTGTTATTAAAAATTCCTTCCTCGTAATTGAAATACACTGAGTATGCAAATCTTTAGCAATAATCCCAAAATTCTTATTTCTGGACACTTGTCTACCCAAAAGAAAATTATATAACCTGAAATTGCATAAAGTTAGTACTGCCTTAATAGCACAGCCAGTCTATATGAGGCTTCCATAGAGTCACATATGATCAAACGTGTCACAGTCACTACTAAGAATTAAAATGTGATACATTTCAATCGTCCCATTCTTACTTTAATTTGGAGACTGCATTGTAAAGTCTTCCGGGTTTTCTTTTTGACGAGTTTTTCAGTCACAGAAATTCTATCATCTGATGATTTTCACAACGGAGTGGCCTGGTGGCTTACTGTAGAGTTTCGGTAATCTGAAAATCAAAATGCGACTTCGTTGTCAAATTATTTGGCGACTCATCGCAATGTGATGCTCACAATGACTTTAAAATTGAGTCTTCAAATGACAATCACGTAAGAATCGCTAAGTAAAATAATTGTAGTGTTACTTAGTGACACATATAAAAGCAACTGCGACAGTGAATTTCAGTGGAGTCGCATATAACGATCATTTGAGAGTAATAGTTATACGAATGAAAATTACCAGATTTTGTTTAAACGTAATTACCGTGACTCTTGGTAGCATTTGTGATATGAAGGATTTGTCACATCAATTAATTTTGATGTGTATTTGCTACATCTGATGTTTATATAATTTTTTAGTACTCACATCTTCGAAAATAAGCAGTCTACGTTTCTTGCCTAATTTTTAATACCAGTGTATGACTCAGTACAAAGGTTTGCCGTAATTTTTATCGATGTCATATGAATAAAAACGTAGAACTGGTGGTAATCAAAGTAAAAAATTGAATAAAAAAAGAATTTAAAAACATCACTTCTTAATGATAATTATTAATTTTTTAATTTCGCGAATTTTTAATATCAAAGCATTGTACAGTTAAATTCCTTAAGACCATGTACCCAGTTTCAGTACATTTTATTTCCGAATATTCTTTATTATATTTTAAATTCGTTTAAAAAAGTGATTATGAAAAAAAATGTATAAAATTTATCTTATGAAAAAGAACAACAATAAAATGTTTCAGCAAATATAAATTTATACTTAACAGAAAACAAAATATAGCAAGCAAAAGAAAAATATATATAATTACAAGAAAAAATGAGAAAGAAAATAATACGTAAATTTACTTTTCACAGATTGAACAAAAAAGTAACTTATTTTTTACAAGAGACAAGACTTCAAAGACTGTAAAATTCCTCTATTTTAATTAACAATCCATGAACTCGGCATTACGATAAAAGTAGTTAAAACACAGTTTATAAACATGTAGCTTTTTATAAACTGAGAGTCATCATTAGCAGACTAGAAAATGGAACAAGATAAGCATTATGCAATTCGAATTCCGCGACTTACTTCTTTCGATTAAGTGAGTTAGTGTAACGAATTAATACATAAAAAATAACAAGTAAGAAAATAAAAAGGAAACTCCTTTCATAATTTATTTGTATAAAATGCATAGAGAAAAAGAAGATAACATTATGAATAAATATATTTTTTTAAATTTTATAAACATAAATTATTTCTACTGCAAACCTCTTTTTTATTCACAAGAAAAATGAAAAAATATATATATATAACAAATTTTAAACAAATTAAAGCTATATATTCACATAAATTAAAAAAGAATTATTAAAATAAATGTTTAATTATTAATTATAAATTACAATTATGAATAAGTATTAATTCTTAAAAAATATTACAAAAAATCACAAAATTATAAATCAATCCTCATTAAATATTTACAGACAATAACACGTTACTCTTAATATGCATTTTAAGCAAACTTTTGTGATGTATTAAACTTTGATAAATTCTCAGATTGTAAAGCGTGAAAGTTTTTGTTTAGTTTCAAACGCAGAAATTACTACAGAAAATATTATCTCATGCAGAACTGAAACGAATTTGTCAAAAGGCAATTTTGCAGCTGGAAACTAAAAAGAAAATGATTCTAATTTCATATGGTACTTTCAAAAAAGTATTATTAAAATTTATTTGAAATTTGTGTGTACAAATTAGTAAAATAAATTATCACTGTTTTCTGAATCAATATTCAGACTATATTCAATTATAATTGAATTAAACAATATTCAATTATAATTGACTTAAAAAATATTCAATTAATATATCAATTTTTACAATATTAAATCAAATAAGTAAATGATATCTTGGCGGGAGATAGCACTTTTATTAAACTCTAAGATTACTTTTGCAGAGGCAACGTCCCATGATTTTGTGTACTGAGGGAGAGGACTATCGGACTTTGTCTCCATACATAAACATACCTGGTTTCTATTATTATAAACATTTGCATCAAAACTTTCACATAGCCATCACTACTACAGTAATACAGGTATCATCGCTATTGTCAGAAACTTTCTTACAAGGAACATCTGAACAACTGGGTTGATTGTCCCAAAAGATCCCGAAATCATGTTTATAAGAAGATATCGAAATCCTCGAATGTATATTTTTCGATCTACTTGCCCCAGTTATTAGTATGCCGACCATAAAATGAGGTACATTTGTTTATTTTACCAGCATGGACCTGGTGAATCACTGTCAAAGGATGTTTGGGTTTTCCTTTAACAAAATTGATTGATTCACCTATCTTCCAGTGCCCTCCTTCATACGATGGTGAGTGCTTTTCACGAGTTTGTAGTTGCGTCGACTCGAAGTTGCATAATTTCTTGCGTGCGATGAATGACTAAGTGTTTCCCTGTTGGCCGGTATGCGACTCATCAATCGCATGGTACTAAATATTGTATATACCATGTCAAACGACGTTGCCATGTGGGGTAGCTTTAAAATATATAATGTAAAATTGATTTTTTAACCCTGTTTCGGACTACATTGACCAAGACATAAAATGTTATGATTCTGCCTAGTAAGTATTGCGTTACTAGATAGTGCTATTCATGTTTTCTAAATTATTTGAACAGTTATTCTTCAAAAGCAAAAAGATATTACAGCCGTAAATTAAAAACGTTAAATGAATCATAATAAAGTAGGAGAGACTAGGGAGGTTGACCATACGCGAGACTTAACCTACCTATCAGTTTTCATATTTAAAAGAATTTCAGAGTTTTATCAATGGGTGTTAACCAAAGCTACTGGAATGCTCAAACGACAGTCTTTGTTTCATACACATAATCGAAATAGGTGTGGAGAAAATCAGTGTAAAACGTTTTCAGCCTAAAAGTTGTGTTTTTTAGAAATAATTTTTAAGCGTTTTTTAGATAAAACATATCATAGAAATTTAATGAAGTAGGCTTTAAGTAATGCAGAACTATGAAGCTTTCATTCCAGGCATAAAGAGAGTACAGTAAGTTAGGTTTAACATAACAATGTGCTATTCTTCAGAAAAGGGCTATGTGGAGAGGATTGACCCAGTCAATGAGAGGGAGAGTTGACCAGATTGCTAATGCTTCCTTATTTATGTGGTTTTGGAAATAATTTTATTTTACAATGTGCATAATGAAATGTTAATGATTATATGTAAAAAAGAAGGTAAAGTTATTCTGTAAAGCGACAGTAAAATGGGGTGATGGAAAAGAAAATGTTTAAAACAGATTAAAGAAGGATGTGAAAAATTGCTATAGTACACTGTGCACTGCAAGAAAAAAAATTAATGACATATAAATGGCAAAGTTGATAGGAGCGTTTTCCTATTTAAATGTTACTTACGATAAGTAATTAGAAACAGTGGAAAAGACTAGAAAGTATGAAAGCAGCAGTCTTAACCCTTTTAGGGGCAGTAGTATGTTTATGAATCCACTTAATTTTAATTCCAAAACACCACAATGGTACCAGAATTTTTTAAAAATCTTTTCCATTTAATGTATTTGTGTGTCAATATGAATGTTATGTATTTAAAATATAGCTTTCTTCTTATTTTGAAATAAATTTGTTCGAAATTCCGGTGCCAGTCATTTATTTCAACATTTTAGTACTGAAAGTACTTTAGCCCTCAAAGCGGCAAAATATGTTAATTATAAGTTAAGTCCTCATACGGCTGCAAAAGGACTTAGCATTGATAGAAAATCTTTAAGACGGTATGTAGACAAATATCACCAGGATTAATACTGTCAGATGAAGTCAAACTATGTGTCAACTGGAGTTGTCAGGTCGAGTGTCACAAAACATTGGACAAGGAGACAAAAAATGCCGAACAGACAAAAAATCCCGACATAGTATTACATGAAGGCCTATGAAAACGGAACGTGTCTCTAACGGAATACTGTCTAAAATGTTAAAATTTCATCATTATTTTCTCATGAATAAAATCATTCATTTTTCAAGTTTCTTATATATTACACTTATGTAGCAATTTTATTTTGATAACTTATTGTATAACATATAAAAGGATATGTAAAACTTTATTCTACGCTTAACATTTAAAAAATAAAAAAATCATTTTGTAAAAAGTGGGTTAACCGATCCTAGTCTCCGCTATACCTTTTAGGTAGGGAATATATTTTCATACATATTAATGTATGAAATTTCTTTTAAATTTTATTTAGGAACTTATTGATCGTGCTCTAACAAGAAACAAGATAATAATTTCATAATATGTATACAGCTCCTTGTAACTAAATACCATCAAATTTATAGCAATTAGTCTGCATCACCTCACTCCCCTATGCCTCCTTGGAGCATTCAAATTTAAGACATAAAAAAGCTGATTTGAAAAATTCTTCCGACTAACATTTACTTAGACAGCTTTTCAATTAAAGTATCTCTTAAGGATTTTATAACAATTTTACGTTTGTGTACTTCAAAGTATCGTCAATACATAAAGGGTTATTAGGATCACAGCAAGGACATCATTATTTCCCTACAGATTTTAGAATAAGGTACTTTTACCCAATATGGAAAGTGCTCTCAATATTGACACCCTAATATCTTTAAAAGTAACAATTTCGATCGAGATATGACGCTACATGTCCGTGAAGAAAAGCAGTTGAAAAGATAATTAAGCCTGGAAAGTGCAAAAAAGCGCGCTGTTCGCCATTTGGAAAGAAATTTGTTTTTCGTGGTGTGCTGATCGTAATTACAGGTAAGTTTACATTCTTATTAGATATGCTAAAATTACTTTAAATATTGAAAAGTGGAGTGTTTTAGAAAGCTGATAAAACATATTTTCGATTGCTATTGCATATATTGCTTAAAAATGTTTCCTTTATTTATTTATTTCAAGATTTATTAAAACTATGGCCGATTCCCAATATGGACACCTTATGCCCACATCGGAAATACAGCAAGTGAATTTTCAGATTCACAAATTTGTAAAATATATGTGTAAGATCATCTGAACAATCCTCCAAGAAAAAAAAATCCTCCAAAAAGCGCTTGCAGAAAAATCAGAAGAAGCCACCCCTCAGTAGGGTATCTGTTGAAGAAATCGCAGGTACTAGAAGATATGTACTGTGCCCTTCTTCTCCCGCAATACTTTAAGATATATTTCTTTTATCCCTTCTACTCTAAAATCACTTGGAAGAGTGGCTCTTCCATGCACCCTGTGTAGTAGGTCAATAAGGAGCCACCTGTTCCTAATATGTACATACATGTCCATAATAGGGACAGGTGGTTCCTTATATGGACACTTGTAAACATTTTTTGTTTGTATCATTAAAATTAAACCGGAATAATTACAAGGTCGCTAATTTTAATAATGATAGTCAACAGTCCATGGATAGTGGTCATATATTTTTGGAGTCCTATGACGTGTACACGGGGGTGAAAAAAAACAATTTTGCTTATGGTGTCCATATTGGGTACAGGTACCTTAGCATTTTAAGTGCACCAATACACTTAATGGTGTTTTATTTTTCTGATTCATAAGCTAAAGAATTAAACGGCTGAGGATGAAAACATATTTTTAATTAAAGTAATATACAACTCAAGTATAACTTTATATATGGCATGTATTTTCATACATATTAATGTATGAATTTTCTTTTAATTTTTATTTAGGAACGTATTGCTCGTGCTTTAACAATAAACAAAATAATAATTTCATAATATGTAAACATCGCCTTGTAACAAAATACCATCTCTAACACGGGTATGTGATTGGTAGACACCTTTGTAAATTGAAGTATATTTCTACCTTTAATGATATAACATATAATAGCAAAAATATTTGTGCATTATCTCTTTTAAACAGCATCATTAAAATAATTATTTAGAAGAATTTTTTGTTTAGTATCGCCTCTAACTGAAATCACTTTCCTCTAAATTATTATTATTTATTATTGGGTTTTGCGTACATTTGTATCGATAGAAAAGTAATAAATATGTAGAGCTCTATAACATTTAGAGCATACAATTGACAAAAAATAAATGAAATTTATACAGATCATAACGATTACACTTTATAAATTTAAATTTTAGGATATTTTAATATCACGATTAAATTATTTTGCCTCACTATCCTACTTTTAATAAATTTGATTTGAGAATATTCTTAATTATATTTTGAGTCCGCTTAAATATAGATTATGAATCCAAAGAAAAAAAAAAGTTATATTTAACAGAAAACAAAATAGGATCAACAAAATCATACATAAATTCAAGAGATAATAATAAAAAAGGGATAGTTAAATTTACATACCTCAGACTGAACGAGAAAGTTATCTATTTTTTACAAGTGAAACAACTACAAAGAAGAAAAATGCCTCCATTTTAATTAAGAAACCAAGCAATGTATTTGACATTACGTCGAAAATAGTTTAAACACTATTATTAAACATATAGCTTATGCTAAACTGGGTGGAGAAAACATCATTAGCAAGCTATAAAATTAAGTAAGATAAATATTATACAATTCTAATTTTCCGTCTTACTTCTTTCAATTAAGAGAATTAGTGTAATGAATTGATGTATAGAAAAATTCACATAAATAAAGAAAAAACACATTCTAAATTTATTTATATAAAATGTATTAATAGAAAAATATAACCATCGTGAATAATTTCTTTTTACTTATAATGAGAAATTATTTTTGCAGCAAACTTTTTTTTTATTTTTAAGTAAAATTGCAATAGATCTATATTGTTAATAAGATGGAAGAGTTATTTTCCACATAAAATGAATTAATAAAGATTTATTAAAAAAATCTTTGAAAAATTAGAAAATTGAAATTGATCGTTATATATGTATACATAACGGACTATCGGACTCTCTATAGATATAGCTATAGATATATTTAAATAAAAACTGTAAAAATATGTATTATGTTATTGATTACATATTTGTAGCATATTTCCTTTTAGTATCAAAATCAGTAAGATTTAATAGTACAGTGTTTCTTAGAACAATGCCTATTTTAATATATCTATAGATATATCTATAGATATGTATATATCGAGCTATCTACATACGGACTTTCTATAGATAGTCCGTATTATATTTAGATATACTATTAGACTATACTATTAGACATTCTTTCAAATGATACGTTTTCACTAAATTTAATTTAGGTACAATCTTTAATTTAAAAAAATCTTTTAGGAAAATGTGAGTGTTAAAAGCCTGTTCAAAAAAGTTTCGTGAGGCGCCAAATTTACTGTTGCGCGTTTTGTATCAAAATTATATAGATAAGATATTATCTATATAGTTCAATTCAAAAATTTAAATAAAAACTGTAAAAATATATATTATGTTATTGATTATACATTTGTAGCATATTTCCTTTTAATATCAAAATCGGTAATATTTAATAGTACAGTGTTTCTTAGAGCAAAGCTTATTTTAAGATACCAACATAATTATTTAAGAATCTGCTTTGCTATTAATTATTATCTGGTGCTGTTTAAATACAGATTATAATTTTCTGGAACTGAAAAATGTAACTTGCAAAAGATTTTTAGTTTAATTTTTTTAAATAAAAGAGTAGCCGGATAAATTATAAAAGAATGGAAAATAAATAGTATCAATTATATGAAAATTAAGGAAAATTACTCAAGTGCATTTATTATGCACAGATTGAGGAAAAAAAATTCCTTACAAGAAAAACAGATTGCGAAACAGAAAATGCTATTACTTTTATCAAACGTCTAAGGAATCTGTTTGACATTACGTCAAAAATCACCCCACTCCCCCCAAAAAAAATTTATTTAATAGATTACAACGACCATTTGGAATTTATTTCGTCCACCAAATTCCGTCGCATCCTCTTCAACAACGGATAGCAAACATCTATCTTCAGAAGACCAAAACCTTCATCGATAATCTCTCCAAGTCCCGTTTCGAGGAAAAAAAAAAAAAAAAAACAGTTTACAAATCGAAAGAAGTTCGACCGAATCATCCACAGATTGCGACAAATTACCTACGTTGAGCTCAAATTTTCCCGGTTAGAATCGACCGATTGTAAAACGCCGTGGCAAGTGGATTGGAGCCCCTCGAAAAATGTCCTTTTACTATCAATCTATTAAACATTACATTGCTTCCTTTTTCGCGTCCGTCTTTTATTCTGTAATCGATTTTCATGGGCTACATAATCAGTTGAAGACCTTGAATTTCATGGCCTACCTAATGAATTGAAGACCTCGATTTTTGCTTTACAAGACGATTTTCATTTCGGCGTCGCTCTTTGGCTTTGGATTTTTTCATATCTGATAATTTGCGCCTACCCATTTTGCATCTTTTTCAATTTTTAACGATTTTATGCCTTTCGATTACCTATTCAAACAATTTTTAACGATTTTATGCCTTTCTATTACCTATTCAAATAAAAATTCTTCTAAAAGTAAAGAACATAATTGAATTTTGTTAAAAAAAAAAAAAAAAAAAATCGAGCATCATTTGGCACCATCCTCGACCGAAAACAACAACCATTTACAAATGGTTAATAAAAAAATAAAAAGTGTAGTTTAACATGTTAAATGGAGTGGTAGGAAGCATTGATTATTTGAGCTGGAAAATATCTATATACCAAGTGATCTCTTCAGCTTTCTTGACGTTGGATGACAGTGGGTGAAAATTTTCAGTTCGGAATTATTCCTATATGTTTATAAAGCGTCTAAGGAATCTATTTGACATTACGTCGAAAATTCTTTTAAAAAAACGGTAGTTTAATATGTAGCACATGTTAAACGGAGTGGTAGGAAGCAACAATTATTAGTCTTGGAACTGGCAAAAGTTACACCAGGTTTGGAAATGTATATGTTACCGTGAAAGACCAAAATTGGAGAAAGTCGACTTTCACCGATGAATGTCAACACTTACTAAATACGTCGGTGACAGAACGAATATTTGATTATCTTCTTGTACATCCGGACAATCACCAGTAAATGTTGACAAGCACAAATATGCTCTGGTGGAAGTCGAAAACAGAAGCGGTGTTCAACAGAGAGACTACAGTAGAAGTCTGCACGGACCGAAATTTCCAAGCCCAGGGCCGGCCCGAACAAAAAAAAAAATATTTGCCTGTCCCGGTAAAAAAGTTAAAAGTTCGGAGCGGCCCGATTGAAGTTTCTACAAAACATTGATTTTTACGTCGATTGGTTTCAAACTTTGTCTCGTACGAGGAGTTCTGACCAGAAACATTTATCTTAACTTTTTTTTAATGTTTATAATCTCGACATTTATTTTTTTTAATGAATTTCCATTTCTTGTATGTAAATGTTTCAGTTATCATTAATATTGTTAATCCATATTCCATGTATTGAAGTGTTAAAAATCTGAAAAATGCTATACAGTAAAATCTAAGACTGAATTCAATAGAAAAGAAAAAAAAGTGCGTTATAGACACGTTCCCTTCTAAGGAAGTGTAAATGTATTATATATTCTTTTCTTACGTATTAGTATATTAATTTTACATGGATCAACACATTTTTCAGTTTAAAACAGGATTCTGTCATAAAAATGCTCTTTTTCACACGTTTTAATATATTTTAAATTTAGCTATATTTTAATAAGCGTGGAAATCTACTATTCTTTAAATAATGAATTTTAATGTTTAATTATAGAATAAAAGTGATTTAAAAATGCATTTTTTGCAAAAAAATTTAGGCTAAATCTAGTTTTACTGACCTTTGAATGGACCTTTCGACGCCGACACAATGATTCTCTCTACTGCGAGTAAGTCTGCTTTGTCAGTTTTATGCAATATTTGATGGTGCGCGCAACGTTTTCTTAAATTTTATTTTTTTATTCAATATCCCAATTTATATTAAATGCATACTGCAGTGGACCGTGAGCTTTATTTTTATTTTTCAAAAAATTAAATGCTTTAATTGACAGTAACGAAAAAATAATTGTTCTTATTTTTTTTTTTTTTTTTTAAGAACAGTACTCTAAAATACTCTCTGAAGTGATTTCTGCTTTCTGCTAAAACTAAGTGCAGCATACCTTTGGAATACAGACGATTAAACCGTTTTTATCTATACTAATATTATAAAGAGGTAAAAATTGTTTATTTGTAGGAGGTAAGCTCTGGAACTACTGAACCGATTCCAAAAGTAATGGTATGAAAATGATGGTGTTAGTGCAACGTAGAACATAGGCTATATCTTATATCCGTGCCACTGGCCGAAAGGGGGCGCAGGAGCAAAATAAGTTCAGAAAATGCGTTTTTTGTGTCACCGAAGGGCCTAGAAAAAAAAATTGGAATGGTAGTTAGTTATAAGATACTAATGATGTCTAAGGACATTTCATAAAAAAAATTGAAATCAAAAAGTGCTAAAAATGCGCGAAAAGCGTTCTAAATGCCGATTTTTAAGCAATCTCCAAACTGAATTAAAAAATAATGGTGTCAAAATGATGGTAAATCCCCTTGATCAAACGAAGGCTACATTTTTTGTCGGTGCCAATGGACAAAAGGTGGTGCCGAAGCAAAAAAATGTTCTAAAAATGCGATTTTTGTGTCACTGAAGGGCCTAGAAACTTTAAATATGGGATGGCAGTTAACTCCAACATAGCCTATATTTTACGTTGTTGTCACTACCACCTGGTGGTTAGAGGAGCAAAAAATGTTCTAAATTGCGTTTTTTGTTGTGTTATTGAGGGTGTCTAACATTTTAAATTTGGAATGGTAATTACTTCAAAGATGCAGATGCTTTTTAAGAATTGTCGCAAGAAAATTCCAAATTTAAAAGGATGAACTGAGCAAAATGCGTTCTATAAGCGTTCTAAATTACGATTTTTAGGTAATTGTATGAAATACAAAACTGATTATAAGTATACAAGATACTAATGATCTCTAAGGACATTTCTTTAAAAAATCCAAATTGAAAAGTACTGAAAATGCGCGAAAAGCGTTCAAAAAGCGTTCTAAATGGCGATTTTTACACAATTTCAGGAAATACCAAACTAATTTCAAACATAATGGTGTCAAAATGATAATGAAAACCCTTGCTCTAACATAGGCTACATTTTATTTCGGTGCCACTTCCCCTAAAGGGGGTGCAGGAGCAAAAAACGTTCGAGATTGCGATTTTTGTGTTACTGAACGATCCAGATACATGGAAGTTCGCATGGTAGTTACTTATTAGATATAAATGATCTCCAAGAGCATCTCTGAAAAAATTCGAAATTTAAAAGTGGTGAAAATGCGCAAAAAGCGTTCTAAAAAGCGTTCTAAATGGCACTTTTTACGCAAACTCAAGAAGTACCAAACCGACATTTAAAAAAGATGGTGTCAAAATGATGGTGAAATTCCTTTCTCCAAATTAGGATACATTTTATGTCTGTGCCATTACCCCTAAAGGGGGTGCAGAACAAAAAACATTCGAAATTGCGATTTTTGTGTTACTGAATGGTCCAGATACATGGCATTTCGCATGGTAGTTACTTATTAGATATAAATTATCTCCAAGAACATCTCTGAAAAAATTCGAAGTTTAAAAGTGGTGAAAATGCGCAAAAAGCGTTCTAAAAAGCGTTCTCAATGGCAATTTTTACGCAAACTCAAGAAGTACCAAACCGACTTTAAAACATAAATGGTGTCAAAATGATGGTGACAACCCTTGCTCCAAATTAGGATACTTTTTATGTCGGTTCCACTAGCCCTAAAAGGGTGCAGGAGTAGAAAACTTTCGAAATTGCGATTTTTGTGTTACTGAAGAATCCAGATACATGGACTTTGGCACGGTAGTTACTTATTAAATATAAATTATCTTTAAGAAGATTTCTTAGAAAATTTGAAATTTAAAAGAGGTGAAAATGCGCGAAAAAAGTTCTAAAAAACGTTCTAAAGGGCGATTTTTACGCAATCTCAATAAGTATCAAACCAATTTAAAAAATAATGGTGTCAAAATTATAGTGACAACGCTTGCACCGATATAGGCTACCTTTTATGCCGGTCCACTAGCCCTAAAGGAGCTGCAGGAGCAAAAAAACGTTCGAAATTGCGATTTTTTTGTTACTGAAAGGCCCATATACATGGAATTTAGAATGGTAGTTATAAGATATAAATGCTTGCGTTGAAACGTTGCAAATTACGATTTCTACGCAATCTCAGAAAGTACGCAACCGATTTCAAAATTAATGGTTGGAAATTGATGATGACAGCCCCTATCCAATAAATGATTCATTTTATGTCGGCGTCACTACCACCTTGCGGTTGCGTTTTTAAAAAAAGTTCTAAATTGTGATTTTTGTGATACTGAAGGGGCTAGCAACTTGAAATTTGGCATGGTAATTAATTATGAGATGTAAATACTCTCTGAGAAGAGTTCCTTAAAAATTTGAAATTTAAAAGTGGTAAAAATGAACGAAAAGCGTTCTAAAAACATTCGAAATAACGATTTCTACGCAATCTCAGGAAATATAAACCGATTTCAGAAGTAATGGTTTCAAATTGATGGTGACAGTTCCCGCTCCAACATAGCCTGTATTTTACGCTTTGTCACTACCACCTGGGGGTTACAAGAGCAAAAAATGTTCTAAATTGCGTTTTTTGTGTTATTGAGGGGGTCTAACATTTAAAATTTGGAATGGTATTTACTTCAAAGTTGCAAATGCTTTCTAAGAATTGTCGAAAGAAAATTCGAAATTTAAAAGGATGAACTGAGCAAAAGGCGTTCTATAAGTGTTCTAAATTAGATTATTATGCAATCGTATGAAATACGAAACCGATATATATGGTGCAAATGCCATAATGGTGCAAATTGATGATGATAGAACCTGCTCAAACATAAGCTATATATTTTATGTCGAGAGTTGCAGGAGCAAAATACTTTCTAAATTGCGATTTCTGCGATACTGAAGAGGGTAGAAACTTTAAATATAGCACGGTAGTTATAAAATATAAATGTCCTCTAAGAACAGTCGAAAATAAATTCGAATTTTAAAAGTGGTGAAGCGAAGAGCATTCTAAAAAAGTCCTAAATTACGATTTCAGTGGAATCTCAGGAAATAATAAACCGATTACAGAAGTTATTGGTTGCGAATCAAGAGTGATGGAATTTGACATGATGGTTAATTTTAAGATTTAAATGTGTTAAGATGGTTTCTAAAAAATTCAAATCTTCAAATGAATACTGAAATAAACGTATGAATTGAGCATAAAAGTCAAAAAATACTTTCTAAATTATCATTTAATTGGAATTAGTTTTCGTTCTTCTTATTAATTAAAATCTCATTTCTGTCTATTTCACTTTCATAATAAAGTTTAGTCAAACTGTGGCTTAATTTTTAATTTTTGAATTATATAAAAAAGTGTTCTTCTAATTAAAAATAGTCATGCAAATATCACTTGTCATATTTCAACTATTACGCGAGCAAAGCCGCGGGATTCGCTAGTGTTTTAATAAAAAGGAAAGTGCCTTGTTAAACTGATGGCATTGATCTCACAGGCTATTCTCAATAATTGTATATTATACTCTTATTTCAAATAATAATGTCCCTCAAAAAATAATTGAAGGGTGATTTGCCGCCGTTTCCCCCCTTTATATCAATGAACCTCCAAATCTAATCAGGGAAGCTCCTTAACATAATAAACCGATATACCAAATTTGAAGCAAATCAGATAATTCTGCATAAAAAAGCCATACCGCTAAATTAAAGCAGGGGGGCTAACTCCCGTTTCCTCCCCGTTATACTTAACGAATGAACCTCCAAATCTAATCAGGAAAGCTACTTATCAGAATGAACATAGGAAAAACATTAAAGTAAATTGTATAATTCTGCATGAAAATCCATTTTTTAAATTAAGGAGAGGGGACTTGCCCCCTTTCCCCCTTATATACTTAAACGATGAACCTCCAAATCTAATGAAGGAAGCGCCATATCGGAATAAACCGGTGTATCAAATTTGAAGCAAATCGAATAATTCTGTCTGAAAAACCCATTTATCTAAATTAAGGGAGGGACTAGCCCCCACCCCCACCCCACCTTTTATATTTAACCAATAAACCTCCAAATTTAATCAAGGCAGTTCCTTAGCACAATAAACCGGTATACCAAATTTGGAGCAAATCGTTTAACTCTGCATGAAAAACCCATTTATCTATATTAAGGGGAGCGGTCTAGTCCCCCTTTTCCCCCTTTATACTTAACTAATGAACATCCAAATCTAATGAAGGCAGCTTCTTAATATAATAAACCGGTATACAAAGTTTAGCAAATTGAATAATTCTGCAGGAAAAATCCATTTATCTAAATTAAGGAGGGGGCTGTCCCCCCTTTCCCCCCTTTATACTTAACTAATGAACCTCCAAATTTAATCAAGGAAGCTCCTTAACACAATAAACCGGTATACCAAATTTGAAACAAATTGAATAATTCTGCATGAAAATCACATTTATCTAATGAGGGGGGAGAACTAGCCCCCTTTCCCCCCTTTGTACTTAACCAATGAGCCCCCAAAACTAATCAGGGAAGCACCTTATCAGAACGAACTTAGAATTTCTTTTGTTTAATCAAATCGGATGTTTCTATCAAGAGTTATCGCGTTACGTACATACATACAGAACTGAAGCGCACAGTAGCTCTCAGGCTTTGATAGCCTGTGAGCTAAGAATTAATGATCGTGCGTGAAATACGGAGAAGTAAATTCGAATATCCAATGTATTCAACACTCACCATTAGTGCATGGTGAATATTGACATTAGCCGGTGTAAGTCAGAAATAAGGATATTTAGAAAATATTTCGGACATACACCAAGTGACTATGTCAATGTTGACATTCACCGGTTAAAGTCGACATTCTCCACATTTCGGTCTTTCACGGTAACATATATATTAATGATCTATTACACGTTAAAATGTTTTTAAATAGTGAATGTGATATGATTATTTTTTGGCGTAATACCAAAGATTAAAGTCTCGATTCATTACTTCATATTTTTTTTTTTTTTTTATTTGAATTACATGTTACTGATTACATATGGGATCAAAACTTATTTTTCTCAATAAATGGAAAATTTTAAGTTAATCTTCAGTTATAAATAATACTTGTGTTATAAGTTATGCTGTCCAATATAAAATTGATTGCAATTATTTTTGTCTACTTTTTATAACTCCAATCTAAAAGTTCTTTTAAACATCATCATTCGTCAAATTCGACGGGTTCCGACTCATTACATTTTAAAATACAAGAATGTAAATTTTAAAAAAAGTGCATTTTTCATTTCTCAGATTGAGCAACAAAACACACTTAATGATTTTCTTTTTTCTTTTTCTTTTTCTTTTTTTTTTTTTTTTTTTTTTCATTCTAAACAGCTTGAAAAGCGACAAATGATTCCAAATGAATTAAGAGTGTACGCAATTTATATAACATTACGAAGAAAATTCTAAAAAAAAAAACTATTGTTAACATGTATCATGTATTAAAACGTGTGAAGGGCAACGTCATTATTAGAGTAGAAAAATAATACAATAAGCATCATTCAACTGTAATTTTCCGACTTACTTCTATAAATTTGGCAAGCACTTGTTATGAAAAATATCTAATAAAAAGTATACAGAAAAAAGAAAAACTTCTTTCACTATTTCTACAGAAAATGCATTAATGGTAATATTTTTTTTAACGTGTAATGATTTTTTCATTTGATTAAAGAAACTGTTTTCTTATCCTCCCTCCTCCGGTGCAACCTGTTATCACACTCGAGTGATTGCTCGCCATCGTTGGGAAGTCACATTGTTTTATACTCTAAATTTAGAGTTACTTTTTTGTAAAACTATAGTTATACGCGATTATTATTCATTGCTATTACTATTGTAAAATCGTCAAAAAAATTGGCGTTATTTTAATTCTAGCATTATGCATTTTATTTTCATTCAAGCGTAAAGAGCTATACAAATTTAACTAAGTAAAATATATAATATATAATAGCTTCATTTTTTGAAATGAAGCTTTTATACTTATATACTTTTTTACAAATGGAAGTTCTTAGGAACATTGAACGGTTCAAGCAATAATCACCATACACTTATTTTAAATTTATCACAATGTAACTCATGTTTGAAATGTTAATATTACAAATATATAAAATAATATCTGGCATAGTAGCGTTTGTGTTAGAAATATGTTTCATCTCGATTGTAACATGGTTTATTGTAAGAGTTTAAGTATTTTGTTTATGAATGCTACATTAATAAACAAATAATCTACACTGGCCTCCAAAATTTAAGGATCAGGGATTGGATGCTTTCGATTGTACACGGTTTGTAGAATATATACCAAAATTATTGGCGAATTGTTCTTGAACTTCTGGGATGTAAAGAACTTGTTTCATTTCACATTTCTTGTTGAAGATTTAGTCGGGAGCACAAATAGGTGGCTAATAATAAAATTGATACAAAAATAATTTTTGCGATCACCTATGTAAAAGAAAATGTTGAAAATCGTATGTAACAGTGTCAAATGACTGTTTGGGTCCTGTTCAACGTTTGTGTGCATTTGTGTAAGCATAGCACTCATATTCGTGAAGATGTTATTGTGTCTGTGTAAAATTCAACAGACTCTTGGGTTTATAGCATACAGAGTTTTCAACCAAATTTAACACAACTTTTCGAGAATCAGACAATGAACTGTAGCAACTGTATTCTGCAATTAAAATATGAATATATTCAATGTTTGATGAGGTATGGGCATCTGTATGAAATATTTTTTAACTGCGATTGAGTGGAAGATTGTAAAATTTTTATTTTATAATTTGATAGTCAGATATTTAGGGTAACGTATGTAAAACTTCCTGTCAAATATCGCGAAAATTCACAAAGATAGTGGCGATATAGTGAGTTGCTTTCTAAAAATAGATTTATTATAAGGGATTTTTCACAACGTTTCCCTCAGCTCACTATATCTTCCTGAGTTTTCGCAATATTTGATAGTAATTTTTATAGAAGTTGCCCAAAATAGCCGACTGCCAAATTATGAAATAAAAATTTTGAAATCTTCCACGCATGCGCATATAAAAATCACTTCATGCTAATGTCCATATCTCATCAAATATTCAATTTATTCATGTTTTAATTGTAGTATATTATTGCTGCTGATCTTTGTTAGGTTTTCGGAAAGTTGTCTTAAATTAGGTTGAAAACTCTGTATGCTATAAACAAAAAACTTTTGAATTTTTCACAAACACAATGACATCTTCACGAATATGAGAGCTATTCATACACAAATGCACACAAACGTTGAACAGGACACTAATAATCATTTAACACAGTGACAAACCATTTTCAACATATTTGTTACATAGGTGATTGAAAATATTATTTATTATTAAATTTATTATTAGAACCCTAATAATCATACATGTTCTTTACATCCCAGAAGTTCAAGAACAATTCGCCAATAATTTTTGTAGATATTCGAAAACCGTGTGCAATTAAATGCATCCAGTCCCTTTTCCTTAACTTTCGGAAGCCAGTGTAGATCGTAAATAAAGCGCTAAAAGTTTAAATAATAAAAAAATAATTTAGGATCTATAACGATTGCTAACGATTATATAACTAAACCGTTTCACGTCGTAACATCCTAATATTGCACAGTTAAATATTTCTTCTATGTGTATGTAAATACATAGGCAGTACATTTTATCTGAAAATCAAATTCGAGAATTTATTAAGAATCATCTAAAATACATTTTAAGCCAAGAAAAAAAAAAAAAAAATTATAATCGTGGCAGAAAAAGTACGAAAAATAACCTAAAAGTAAACACCAATATTATACATAAATATCCCAGCAGAAAAAAAAAATTCTCAAAAAGTAAAACAAAGGCAAGTAAAAAGTATAAAAATAGAAGAATATAAAGGAGAAAAAAATGTTTATAAGCATTTACATTCCACAGACTGAAAAATAAAGTTAATTATTTTTTTACAAGATACAAAACTTCAAAGGCGGTAAATGCCTCTATTTTAATTAAGAGACTAAGCAATATATTTGACATTACGAAGAAAATTAAGCAACTGTTGTTAAACATGCAGCTTATGCTAAACTCACTGAATAAAAACATCATTAGCAGACTAGAAAATAAAACAAGGCAAGCATTATGAAATTCTAATTTTCCGACTTACTTCTTTCAATTAAGAGAGTTAGTGTAACGAATTAATGTATAAAAAATAACAGACAGGAAAAGGAAAAACACCTTTTGCAATTTATTTTTATAAGAAGAATTAATAGAAAATAACCTTGATAAATAGCATATATATTTTATGCTTTTACTTTTTGTTTTTTACAATTCGAAATAATTTCTAGTAAATGAAGCTTAAATTACTAGTGAAAAGGCATAAAACATTACCCTCTCATGTAAATTGTATCTTTAAACGAATGAATAAAATGTATATATAACATATTTTAAAAATAATTATTAAAAATATACCGTATTTGAAATTTAAAATGTAATTAAAAAATGTGTGAAAATTCCTTAAAATGCGAAATAAACTTGAACTTTGCACACATGTTCTTTATCTTGTTTAAGGCTGTTCTCAAATCCAAAGAGGCAATTTTATGACTAATATCATAAGACGAAACGCAATTTTTTACCTTGATTCAATATAAAATATATAATATAGACATTAAATGGTCCACAATCTTACTTAAAAGTCGACTAATGTAATGAAAAAGATGTTACAAGTTTAAAATATACATTTTATTTAAAAACTTCTTAGTACTTTAAAGCCTTCCAGACTCATCATCAGAGAATATCTTAATAAGTCTTAATACCTTAATATATCTTAATGTTATTAAGATATGATGAGCTAGGAAGGCTTGAAAGTACTAAGAAGTTTTTAAATAAAATGTATATTTTAAACTTGTAAACTTTTTATGGTTCACATTATATAAATTAGGCAATTTTATGTTTAATGTTTCAATTCATTTTTGTTCGGACACGCATGATACTATCAACTGTTGTTATTTAGAAACTATGTAATCAAAAGTCGGTTTCCGTTTTTTTTTTCTTTTTCTGTAAACGAAATAGATATTTTAGAATATACTGTCGAAGTTGGCGTTTTGAACAAAATTTTTGGTCGAAAGTTGAAAAAGCAGTCAGAGAAGGGAAAAAAGCGTCTTGTCACGTGATAAAAACCGCTTATAACTCAATAGGTAATTTATTTATCAAAAAATGGAAAATTAATTTCGATCCCATATTGCTTCCCATCTTGTGACGTTTACACATTTATGTTGAAAAATGAGTCCGTAATTGTGTCAGAATGTTTCGTGCTAGTTGAGCAATGAACTTGAGACACAAACAGTCAAGTGCAAAGTTTAAGAAAAAAATCATTTTCTTAACCCTATTGATATTGTAAGTTGTCAAAAAATATTTTGTACTGTTACTATATAACCATTTTCTGTAACCAGGGAGAAACTCTAACACCATAAATCAATTTAATATAAAAACTGTAAACATTCTGCTTGCCTTTTAAATTATAAGTTTTTACATGAGTGTTTAAACCATAGAGGTAGAATTCTTCGCTTAGATATAAAAGAATTTTCTAATCTCAAAGGATCCTTTTAATTTTTAGCACGTACCAGAATTTCAATTGAAATGTTCTTAAAGTTAAGTAATGGAAAATCTAAAATTTTTAAAGAAGGTTGTTGTAATTTAGCATTTTTGACAATTGAATGGTGGTTATTCATAAAAATATTTCGTGCATTAGAAGTCCATGCAATATATACATATCATATGCAAAGATGTCATATAAACATCTCGATAATGTAAACTTTATGAATAATATTATTGAATTTGCAAACATTTGTATAAGCAGGCGGCACACCATCGGCCTGAAAAAGATTCAACACACACGCCAAGCATCATTTATATTTTTATTTAATACATCTAAAAAGTAATGTAAAAAATTTAAAAGTATTTCTGTAAGTACATAGACCTAATTAAGATTAAAACACAACAAAGTATAACAAAACTGCATTCAAATTAACACATGAATGATTTAATAAGAACTTCAAATTCAACAACAGAAGCAAAAAGCTGCAATCGTATTGCGAAAAATATATATTTGTTAAGAAGTGTAAAAAAATTATACATATATAAATTTTGTGCACCAGTTGCTCTGCACCCATTTTGAGTACTATCAAACAGGCAATTTAAGCAAATATGAGAATTATGAAATGATTTAATGAAAAATAGGTAGATATAAAATACGTAATATGTAAAATTTTATCGTATCGCAAATTTTATACACATGTTGTCCTCAAAATATGCCGCTTTACGAATACAAAAATCATTACAAAAAAACTAACAATCTTATCTTCTTTTTAATCAGTTTTCACATAAGATACATGTAAATAAAGGATGCAATATTGGAGAGTATTTTAAATAAGCAATAAGTACAGAAGTCAGAAAATAAAATTTCTATCATTAGTAAAATTTTTAAATTTTATGTATATTTTCATGTATTTGATTTATGCATTTTCAGCGAAATTTTCGATTTGTGTTAATATGATGCATTTTACGAAATTCTAAACGGGAAACAAACTAGAATTTCTGAGAAAGATTATGAACTACCGGTTGTTCATCATTTGTTAAGCAGCAGCACTATTCTCAAACTCGCTTTATAATACTTTTATAGATGTATTAATGTAAAGTAACTAACGGAATTTATTTAAATTTTTTTTTTTCAATCCGTTTAATGATAACAAAATTCGACCTTTGAAGATTGCTATTATCTTCTTTTAACAAAACAGCTAAATGAAATATGAAAACATTTAGTGAAAATCACTGTTTATTTTTTTTTTCTATTCGGGCAAACACTCGCTGTTTAACATCTATTTAATACTTAGTAACATGATCGTAAGATGAGCACTTTGTTTAATGTGTCTTAAAACTTAATTTGCCGCGGGGATCTCAGAACTTTTAATATGCTATCCACTACAAAGACAAAAAGAAGGTTTAAAATAGACAAAAGAAAACTAGATTTAATAAATAAATATATTTATAGAGAATACATAGCTTCCGGGTTTTTTAAATTTCTTTCAGATATCTTATTCAACCTCTTTAAAGCAAGAGGAACATGGGGTGATCGAAAGGAAAATGTTTAAATTTGATTAAAGTAAGATGTGAAAAATTGCTATAGAAAGAAGAAAAAAATTAATTAACGAAATATAAATGGGAAAGTTGATGGGAACTTTTATTTCATTTCACTTGTATCCATAATAGGTAAACTTGAAGAATAGAAAATAATAGAAAGGAGTAAAGCTGCAACCTTAGGAAATGTTAAGTGTTCACACATCTGCAAAAGTACATAGCATTAATCGAAACTTTAAGAAGGTATGTAGACAAATTTCATCAAGATGAAAATATTTAATTGAAGCCAAACTATGTGGCATCTAGTTTTAAAAGGTCGAACGTCCCAACATGGTTTATTAGTTAGAAATTTTTACTAAGTTTTACTAATAAATTTAAAAATTAATAAATTTACTAAGTTTAAAAATAACATTAATTTACTTGATAACATGTTTAACTTGAAAATTACATCATTTTCATTTCCACAGTTTCGATGCGTTTCGTTTACTAACCGAAGTTTTCGTTGTCCACAATCAATGCACTTATTGTTGTAAATCTTGCAACTTTCGTACAATCACCTGCCACAAGCAATAGATAGAGTCCAGGCAGTGGTTAAAGTTGTCTCCTGGTTTAGTTCCTGACATTCAATGCGCTCATCCTCATTGACCTTCGTTATTTTTCCGTCAGTTTTTTTATCCCACTTTTTCTGGAAACATCTTATCTTCATTTTTTTTAATTTATTTATTTTTATTTTTATTTATTTTATTTATTTATTTATTTATTTATTTATTTTTATTTATTTATTTTATTTTTTTTATTTTTTTGTAGCGGCATCCTTTTTAAGTCTTTTTTCATGCATGGTTTATAGATCTGAAACATAAGTTGCACTCCTTTTTGATTTCGGTGGCATTAAAGTACTTGGAATGGGTGAAAGCTTTTCCAAAACGTTGTAGGTGTTATTAGAAAAAATATTTTAGTTAACAAAATTAATTTATTAACAAATTAATTGTTCATAAATTTAAAAATATATAAAAGTATTTAATTAATTTATTAACAAATATATTATTAATTTATTAACAAAATAATTATATAAAAGTAATTTAATAACAACTATATTATTAATTTAAAAAAATCAATTTTTATCTACAAAAGTATTTTTTTGCAAATTAATTTGTTGCAAAATTGAGTTTGATTATTATGTTTTTTTTTCCGAAATTATTTCAAAATTGATTCATTCATATGGTTTGCACGTAATTTGCAATTCAAGCAAATTTACCAATAAACTGCGTAATCTATTCTAGCATTGAAACTTATGGGGAAATGCGCCATCTCTCCTAAGTAGCAGATGCGCAAACTCTCCTATTTTCGTAGGAGAGATTTGGCGGCCTTTTATTTAAACATGACCACTTCTAAAGTGAATTGTTGGTGTTCACATCCTTAGTCTAGATTAGTAGTTTATATGAAATCGCTTAAGTTCAATATATTTTGTACTACTGGCATTCTATAAAAATTCTGACGATCAGTTATGAAAATCCAAACACTTACTTTGCAAAAACAAAACAAAATAGCAATGCTTTATCCAAGACGCTCGGAACAATCAATGTGCACATTCATGTAGGCACTGCACTAATGCTGCTTTACAACTACCTGGAGTCGCTGCGCGCGCAATCTACTCCATCCTGCCGAATCTCTTTGTACGCGGTCTCTCCTATCACGTGATCTCTCCTGGCTTGACCTTATATAAAACTGTAACAAGTTGTTTTAATAATTGCACGAATCGGAACTATATTTACCATTATTTTACGAACCGGAACACTATTTGCCATAATTTAATGAACCGGAATATCTTTTCGCTTTGCTCCGATGCATTTCGAGGCCTGACTGGTATGTTACAAAAGATGGAACGTTAAATCTTGTTTGAAAATAAATGTCTATACAATGGCTTTCATTCTTTTAGTCTCTTACTGTTCATTGCATTCTATGTCAAAAGACAAAATTAACAGTCATTTTAGATGAAAAACAGTTTTGTTATAAATTTTATCATTTTTATAAATAAACAAAATGCAATGCTCAAAAGATTTCAAGTAAAACAAAACATTCTATACTTACGAAATAAATAAATAAATAAGAAATACATAACACATTTTTTTTTCGAAAATTCTAAGAAATCTGTATAAATAAAAGAAGAAATAAAATGAATGGAAGCCTTAAGGATTAGAAATAAATGCATATTTTTTAAACAAGCTAACAATGACGACGTTTCAAGTTTCCAAATGACGAACAGAATATTTAATTCCATGTGCTTATTTTTGCTTTGAAATTTTATATATCTTAACAAAAAGGGATTACCATGACATCAAAAAGCGTATCTGTCCTCTCCTGTCAAATGTTTACTTAAAAATATTCCCGCAGACTTACTAAAATCAAAAATATATTTCTATATAATTTATTCTTAATTATATTTCAAGTAAATTTATTTCATTAAAGTATGAAATACACTATATGCAATTATATTCTCCGTTTTTAACGAAGAAATATTTTTATAAAATTGTTTATAATTATATCTATTTGGAAATTGTTTTGTTAGTGGAATCAGCTTGAAAGCAATTTTTAAATTAAACAAACAAAGATATAAACACAAATTACAGAGAATTTTATTCCATGAACAAAATTACGTAGACTTGCAGGCCTACGTAATTATTGCTGGTAACTATATAACTTTGTTAATATAAATAACTAAAATGCATTTGTAATGTGTAAGTGTGTGTTATAACGAAAAAATCCACGAACCGGAACGCCATTTTAAACTCATTGTTGAAATAAAATAAGAAAATTAAAAAACAGACCAATGTCTTTCTAACCATACAAAAAACTAGTCGGATGTACCAATCCCAAAACTTTCTTCTATCTCATACATGTGAATACTTCAAAATTCGCTATCACACTGCCAAAATTAAATGGCAATCTATGCATCTCATGAGGATTCTAAAGATATGAAATTCCGTGCATTAGTTCTTGAGATATGACTATCGCTGAAATCGTCTAAATCCAGCAAAATGCTGCCTAGCAGCGCCATCTATTAGATGATTTATACCAAATCCTAATCAGCAACAATTTATGTCAGCGTCTGACTGAATCTGAAGTTTGGAGAAAATCCGTGCATTAGTTTTTGAGATAGAGCTATAGCGAAAATTGTGAAAATTCCTGCATAGCAGCGCCACCTATTGGGTGATTAACACCAAAACCTAATTAACAACAACTTGTGTCAACATACAACTAAATCTGAAGTTAGATGAAAATTCGTCCATTAGTTCTATAGATAGAGCTAGTGAGGCAATCGTGAAAAAGGCAGCACAGAAGCGCCACCTGCTGGGCGATTTACACCAACACATAATCAGTAGCAATTCATATCAAGGACTAACTGAATCGGAAGTTTGATGAAAATCCGTGCGTTAGTTCTTAAGATAGAGCTATTGGGGAAATCGTGTAAATCCTACAAAATTCATCATAACAGCGCCACCTGTTGGGCGATTTACACCAAAACGTAATCAGCATCAATTCATATCAAGGACTAACTAAATCTGAAGTTTGATCAAAATCCATGCATTAGTTCTTGAGATAGAGGTATAGCGAAAATCGTGAAAAATGCAGCATAGCAGCGCCACCTGTTGAGCGATTTACACCAAAAACTAATCAGCATCAATTTGTATTAGGGACTCACCGAATATGAATTTTTATTAAATTCCGTGCATTAGTTCTTGAGATAGAGCGCCCACAAAATTTGTGTCACATACATACAGACAGACAGACAGACTCACAGAGTCACAGACAGACATTTTGTAAAAACATGTTTTTTGGAATCTCTGACCCCTAAAACGTGTAAATCCGTCGAAAACCGGAATTCGAAAATTTTCATGAATCCAATACTTTCTTCTTGTAAAGATAGAAGAAAGTAATAATATAAAAATGCAGTGAAGGTTCTAAATAATAATGAAAAAAGTTACAGATTGTATAATAAGCTATATATATATATATATATATATATATATATATAACTGTAAATATTGGTTTAAAAATTCCACGAATCGCAACAATATTAACTATAGTATTACGAACCGGAACATTATGTGTCATGATTTCATGAACCGGAATATCGCTCCGTTTTATTTTGAGCCCTGATCTGGTGTGTTACAAAATATGGAACCTTTAATTTTGATTGAAAATAAACTACGCAATGTCTTTAATTCTTTTAATCGCTTATTATTCTTTGCATTCTATGTCAAGAGACAAAATGAAAAGCCATTTGAAATGAAATATCGTATTTTTCTTATCCTTTTTAAACATAAATAAAATGCAGTGCTCAAAAGATTTCAAGTAAAACACAACATTCTGTATTTGCGAAATAAATAAATAAATATATAACACTTTTTCTTCAAAAAATCTAAGAAATCTGTATAAAAGAAAGAAGGAATAAAATTAATGGAAACGTTAAGGGTAAGAAATAAACGCGGATTTTTTAAACACGCTAACAATGACGACGCTTCGTGTTTCCCAATATTAAGCAGAATATTTAATTCCTAGTGTGCTTATTTTTGCTTTGAAATTTTATATATCTAAGCAAAAAATATATTACCATGACATTAAAAAGCCTATCCGTCCTCTCCTGTTACATCTCTACTTAAAAATATTCCCACAGACTTATGTATCACAGACAAACGTATCAAATACGTTTTCATATAATTTATTCTTAATTTTATTTCAAATAAAATTATTTCCCTAAGGTATGAAACACACTATATAGAATTATATCCTCTGTTTTTAAGGAAGAAATATTTTTATAAAAATGTTTATGATTATATGCATTTGTATATTGTCTTATTAGTGGAATCCGTAAAAGTAATTTTTAAATTAAACAAACAACAATATAAACACAACTTACAAATAATTTTATCACGTGTACAAAATTAGGTAAATTTTATCAGGTCTTCCACAATTATTGCTGATAACTATGTAATAACTATATAACTTTCTTAATATAAAGGTCCAAAATGGATTTATAATGTGCATGCGTGTGTTATATTTATGAGTATTTTTTTAGGTACATTTTGTGTGCAGATTATATAACTTGTGCGTATTTGTAACATTGTACTAGAGGTCTGCATGGGCCCGGGCTTGGCCCGAGCCGTTCCGGCGGAATGAAGGCGAATTTTCAAACGGGCCGGGCCGGCAGAATTAGGAAAAAATTTTCAACTGCCGGGCCGGCAAAAAAAATTAATCGGGCCTATCGGCCCGATATAAGAAATTAAGCGAAGCAGATAAAATACGAGCCATTTTCAATGAATATGATTTTATCGAGAATTATAAATGTGCGTCACGAGCCGATGCGAGTTTAACAACATGTAAGATGTCCATCGTAGAGATCGGCATCGTACAGTTACAAGATGTCTGATTCCGAGTTTAATTTTTTTTCTGCAGACTCGTGCCGGGACTGAACTGGTCTTATCGATTTCAGGATGTGTAGAACAGTCATTGTGTTTTTAGTATTAATAGTGATAATGAACTTCTCTTAACAGTATCTTTGGAAATATACCTTAAGGTGGTTCTCATATTCACTGCTCAACAATGCGAAGCTTTCAGACACATTTTCTGAGAAAATGTTTAACTATAAAGGCATAAAATTGACAGGCCTGCTTATTGAAGTCATTTGAAAACGAATAGCTTTTTGCATATTTGATAAATTACTTACAGAGATAACAAAGATTCCTGTCACGTGACTGTACGTTTTTTTCCTTTCCTGTGCTATCGCTTCCGGAAATTCGATTCAAAACGTTAACTTTGACAGTATTTTCAGAAAGATATATTGCTTTTATCTATGAAAAAACGACATTTACATAGCTTCTGAATAAGAATACCTGCCAATCTTACGCGTTTCCGAAAACAAAAGAATTCATAAATGTGTCGAAATGTAGCTCCTTTGGATTTGAGAAAAACCTTAAAAATGAGAGAAATATTTTCACAAATCTACTTTTTATTATACAACTTGAAAAGTTATCATGTTTTTAATCCTTTTTCCTGAACTACAATAATCTTTTAATAAATCCTTATTTCCATTTTGAAATGTCTGTAGTCACGATGACTAAAACACTGTAAGTAATCGTTAATGCTTACTATTGTGTGTTTTCTGCGAACATCATAGTAAAGAAAAATATACTGTAAAATGTTCCCGCAAATATGCATTTAGTATTCATTAAAAGAATCTTAATTGTATGTTGAAAAAAAAACGGATTTTATTTTTTTTTTTTTTTTTTTTTTGTAGAAATTGTGTTGGGCTGGGCCGGTCCGGTCCAAGAACTGTAAAAAGGCAAACGGGCCAGGCTCGGGCCGAACTTCCAATTTTGACACCGGGCCGGGCCTGAAAATTCCGGCCCGTGCAGACCTCTACATTGTTCACAGAAAATTAATTATTTTCATGCTTCATCGAAGAAAGACAGCTAAGAAACAAACGTAGCAATTAAAAAAATAATCCCTATTAACAAAACTAATGAAATTATTCTCAGTTGTACAATTCGACTTACACAAGGCTAGTTACATTAATGTATGATTAATTTTTGTCCGGCAGAGTACAAAATCCATATAAATAAAAATAATAATCCTTCTAAGACTGTAGAGACATGATATACATAACTATAATCTTATAAAAAATTTGAAGAGCATTAGCTAAAATGTAGGCATAATTGCTAAAAGAATAAAAAAACTTAGGTCATGTGTTGTCCTCTTTAAAGTTAGGTTTTCTATCTAGATTTTTACATGGCATTCGGAGTATGCACATCCATATCACTTTATTTTATGTTATATCACTTCTTTTTATGACTGAGTTTTTAGATATGTGGCTTAGCGGGTACATTTACAACGAGTTGTTTCTAATGAGATTATCTATTTAGAAATTCATTTATATGTATATTCAGAAATTTTAAAATCACTAAGAGATTAGCTATGTAAAATACAAATGTTTTTCACAGTATTTAATTCGCTGGAAACAGACGTCTTCTTGTGTTCTTATTGAATACAATAAATTTATTTCGAATTTCATTAATAAAATCTACGACTGAGAAACTGTAGGAAGTTAAAATATTTTAAACTAGCTGACACCCCCCCCCCCCTCGGTCCGTGGTAATAATGGACCTTAAATTTGTATGATTTTATGCCTTTAATTAAAATTTGTCTGAAATACATGCCCGCTGACAGCGAAAAATCCGCTAAAAAAGATAATGATATCTAGTCGTTAAAAGGCTGGAAATAACTAAAACGGGAAACGGGGGTGATAGTAGATAGTATGTTTACAATGACTGCAGATAATTTTAGTTCTAAAATGTTGATAATTAACAGTAAAAATGCTTATTCACGCGTAACTATTTTTTTTTCTCATAGAAATCACGAGTGAATATTTTTGTTTTTCAAATTTACTATTTCACAAAAAATTTCGACTAAACCAGAAACAAATTGATATTCGATCGTCAGCTAAAAGGTTATAATACAGATTTTAACATTTATAATTTTGTTATAGGTTTAAAATTTCAGAGTTGTTGAAAAATTAAGAAATTTTTAAATCAAAATATTTTAACCCCTTAACAGTTGCACTAAATTACGGTTTAAAAATTCGAATTGCTTTTTGGCACCACTTTTTTGAAAGAGAAATATTCACCTTGTTTAATGATAGGTAAAATTATACCATAATAAAGCCAATTACACTATCTTAATAAAACTGGTGGGAGTCAAACAAAAAATAATAAAATGAATAAAAGACACAGCCCGTGAATATCAGGGTAGCGTGAATTAAGTGGTTAAATAATGTTAAACCTGCTTCAAAATGCGCGGAAAAAAGAAAAGTTAGTATGGAGAGTGACATTTTGTTCAGAGGCTCCATTTCTTATTTTTCATATTTTCGTATGCCGGTAAAAGAGAGGGATGGGCGGGGGTCATCCAGTATTTTATTTATTTATTTTTTTTTTTAAATAGTCGTTATCATTCAAACTCTTTGAAATTTTTACCAGTCGAAGGCTTTTATAATACTATAATACATTTTAATTATATTTTCGTAACCTGCGTAAAAAAGAATACAGAAAATATATTGATATTTAGTGATAAAATGCATCGCAAAAAGATTTATTTTCCTTTTGTCTATTTCAGTAGTTAAAAATAACAGTCCTTATCGATGCGATATGGTGGATAAATAGAACTACGGAATCAACCTATATTGATAAAATCCCTGCCGGCCCGGCATACTGGCGGAGGTAGATTTCGAAGTTATGTATTATACTAATTTCACCAACAAAGACTATATCAAGATTGGAGATAAACCTACTTTAACAATTTTATCTGGACACTTTTGACGAGTTTTATTTCATTTTTATATAAGAGCTGATTTTATCGGAATCATGTTAAGGCGTATTAATATATATATATACCTTTCCATGCTCAAAAAAACTCGAAATTTTCTGGCACATTTTCAGATTCATTTTTAATAGGAAAAATATTAAACTTGCTTACGTGATTTTTGAAGAGATTTATAAGCGACCTGTGATTTATTTTTCGTTCAATTAATTAAAACATGATTTATAAACAATTATTTTCTCAGTAGGGCAATATTTTTCGCTTCTAACGCAATCGCTTCGGGGATTCGGTTCAAAAAGTCCACTTTTACATAATTTTTTGAAATATATTCTGTTTCTATCAAAAAATCGATCATTACGGTACATTATATTGTTTCTGAATAACAGAATCTACTAACTGGATGCGTTTTACAGCAAAAATGAATTAAAAAATGAGTCGGAAAATAAGCAGTTTGGATTTGAATACACCCGCAACACGATGATTTTTTCTTCAATAGCTATGTATTTTTAATTTGGTTTTGCTGTAAGAATTGGTCCTATCAAAAACTTGTCAATATAAATGTTGTAGACAATATCAAGAAGATATATAATAAATTCATTCGGATTGTATATCTTATAAATTGACAAAGTTATGGATTTTTTTCTTCTTCAACTCCCCCCTTTAGTTTTAGTTTTTAATTTTGTTTTGTAGTACGAATGGGGCCTATGAAACACTTGTGAATATAAAAGTTGTAGATAATATTAAGAAAATTTAAAATAAATTTAATTGGGTTTGATATCTTGAGAATTTGCAAAGTTATGAATTTTTTTCTCCCTAAAACCCTATTTTTTGCGCCCCTTGAGCCCATTTTTAATTGTATGAAATATCTGTGCTGCATAAATTTTTGGCCCAATTTTTAGAAGTAATAAAAACTTTAAACTGAATTGATATGTACAAAAATTAAGAAGTTATGAGGTTTTTTTTAGTTTTTCACAAAAACCCTCCCTATTTCCATCCCCTTTGTGCGATTTTGCCCATTAATGATGTTGACCGAGATTTTTATGCCCCTTGATTTTATGTACCAGTTGGAAGAGATTTGTGCAGAATTATGGAAGTTATTGTGGCCAGAAGAAAGTGATATATATATATATATATATATATATATATATATATAGATAGATAGATAGATAGATGTATAAAAATTTTTACTAATGGTGGTTTTGGGTTTTAGTGGTCATGATCGATGTAGATCTGCAAAAAAGTTTTCAGAAATATTTCAACATAGGAGAGAATGTAGTAGGCAGTATTTCATAAAAAATATATCTAAAAAAATCAAATGATTAACATCAGTGTTCTTTCAAACTGATTATGGCTTTTAATGCGTAAAAGTGCGTCATCTCAGAATATGTGTTTCGTTTTTATCTTTACTATATAGTTTAGCCGTTCAAGGTAAAAACAAAGCAATAAATTACTCGAGATTGCCAGATATGGTTCTTCATCATTGTATAGCTGTGTAAATCAGGTTTCTGCGCATGAGCGAGCGGTTTCAACTAATGAAGGTGAAATACATCATTTTAGATTCGATTGCGTTGCGATGTTTAATTAATAACCCCACTAATTATTAGAAATTTAGACTTTTGAGTCTCAGGTGCATTAGGATAGAACTTGGATTATTTTCACACAAATTTCCAGCTCTGTCCGTACAGTAGACTTCAATGGCCATCGTAGACACACAAACAGAGCGTAAATTTATTTTATTATCTTACGATGTGTATGTTATTCGAAATTTACATTTTGATATGCTGACGTTATTTACTTCACTTCAAAATAAAATAAAAGAACGAAAGCATAGCTTACAAAACACGCTGTAACTGTAACGGAATATCGCTAAGAATTTTCGTTTACATACAGTGAAATAAGAAATCTCAATAAGCAATTTAAATAAAATATGCCCAAACAATTTTCCCAGCATTGTCAAGAAAATGTAATAAAATGCAAGAGCATCTCTAACCAAGATGAAATAGAATTATGTTGTGTATCCCTGTAAACGATCTATAAATACTGCACACTTCATTTTCAATAACGAGCATTATAAAGTGAATATCATTTAACCCTCTTGAGTTCTATAACGTACACAGCGTACATCATTGTATTTTTATCGTTTCTAACAATGACGTACGACCCATACGCTATGCAATACGTGTGAAAATGTGTTCCCTTAGCTGTGTTGTTGCTTTCCTACAAAGGTATAATTGAAAAATAGTCGATGTGCGTGGGGATCCATGGAGAGATACTCTGCTTACGTTTTCTGATTGGGTAGATTTTCCATGCTTTTGTAATCAAAGCCATTTTATTTCTTATCACAGAGTGTAGATTATGAAAATACATTTCCATGGTAAGTTTTGTTTTGTATGCATTTGATGTAGTATTCTTATTTGCTTTATGTCTTCATTTTCTATAAGCTTTAGTTATGTTAATTTGAAAATGCTAATTACAATAATTTAATTAATTTCCCTTAATTAATCAAATTTGATTAATTAAAATTGCTTTTTGGTTTTTTATAAACTCGTCAACATATGCTCTAATCATTTGGCATAGCCAACACAGATTTTTTTCCAAAAAGTTCATATTATTTCGAAGCCTGGTGGTTAGTGACATACATCCGCTAACTACACCAGAGCGCAGGAGGTTAACAAATAGAAATTACATGTGTATCTAAATTTATTTAGCCGAGTTAGAGAAGGGATTAACAGTGTTATTCATAAACACTTTTGTTCTAAACTTCACTTGTCTTCACTTTTGTTTGGAAGTTTTAAAAACGGTGAGTGCAAAATAATAAATAAAAGTCCGTTTCCTGCAAAAAAGAAACAAGTGGAAAGAAATGTTGATCAATTATTTATTTGGAATGTACTGTACAGTACACCAAAAAATTTTCAACTATGACAAAAGCTTTAGTTATAATGAATTGTATGAGAAAAACTAACATTTTATTCTTACAAAATTGTTTAAATTTCAATATCGGTTATTTTGACATAAGTATTTGTTTAGATATGTACAATCGGACCAACTTTTTTTCTATGCATAGCACGACCTACTTTTGATACTTTACTTCAATTTCTTGGATCAAAGAACCCGTAAAAAGTTGAAGAACATTTCAAAATATATTTATGTAAAATTTAATAATGCCTTATTAATAGCCTTATTAATTTATCCAAAATTAAAAAAAAATAGAGGAGAAATTAGCGACTGGAAATGTATGAAGAACATTCAGTTAATACATAGAACTTTCGTATAAAGTTTGTAAGTGTAAAATAACTTATAATTATATTAACTAAATATATAATATTCATTATTTAACTGAATGTGTGTTATATAATTTCCATTCTATCACTGCCTGTGTTTTTCCGTTGACTTGAAGTATAACAAGAAAAAATCTACTTAAATCAACAAAAACCAAGATTTCTCTATGTCCCGAAGACTAATGACAGAAAGAAGCTGTGAAAGCACATACCTATGTTTTACCAATTAAAATTTAAAAACTCTTTCGATATTGCACCATTTAATAACCTTAGCATTTTATAAATTTAATTTTTACGACATAATTTTCTCAGTGTATAAAAAGGAGTTACTTTTTACGGATTTATTATTAGGTAGATTTCGTAAGAAATACTACTTATTACATTCTCCCCTATGTTGGAATTTCCGAAAAGTTTTTGCCGATATGTGCCGATCATGACACTTAAAACCCAAAACAAGCTACAGTTCTAAATTATATATATATATATACAGTGAAACCCCCTTTAGCGGTCACCTCTAAACAACGACAACCTCCGAATACTGGCCACATATTGATGGAACCAAACACATTCCATAGCATTAACATTAGTACGAACCTCTAAATAAGGAATTCTGAACAACGGCCGCTCAAAAGTCAGGAGAAATTTTTTTAGCAATTTCTGGTACAATTTCATATTTATTTGCAAAACAAAATCTGAAACAGATCAAACACAGTTTACTTAAAATGTCAACAAAAATCCTTACTTAATCTCTTGAACATCTAATCCTTTTCCAAAACTAGACATAGAAAATGAAGACAATAATGATGGATAAAATTTAGATAATATTCATATAACAGCAAGCATAACTAATGTGAACGCCAGTAAGTTTGTGTGTCTGGATAAAGATTTGGTAGTTACTGCTACATTTGATTGATACAGCAAATGGTGGAAGTTAGGAGAGAGGAAGAGAAAAGTGATGCGGAAGGGGATATGGAAGAGATTGTAGAATCACCTAAAATTTCCAGTATTAACACATATACCAATTTGTTTAAGAACCTTCAAAAAATAAAAAAAATAGCATTAAATCATAATGATGATAAGTTCTCCAGTAAAACAACTCATACTATTATTCCTTTGAAGAAAGATATTTGCAGAAAAAAAGCAACTGCAAATCACTGATTTTTTAATGTATCAGAACAATGAGGATTAATTAAAATGACCGTGTATTTCTATTTAAATTTATGTAATTATGATTTTCTTAAAATGAAACCTCTGAATAACACCAACCTCTGAATAGCGGTCACTTTTCATCGGTCCCAATAGTAGCCGTTATTCAGAGGTTACACTGTATATATATATATATATATATATAAATATTGAAATATTCACCGATTTATTTCAATTTGTTGTTTACGAAAATTACCTGTTTGAAGGGAAACAAATATATAAACAAGTAAGAGGTATTCCAATGGGGGGCAGTTGTAGCTCCATCCTTGCAGATATTTATCTGTTTACATATGAAGCCGGTTTATTGTTGGAAAAAGACTTAAAGATATACAGATATATAGATGATGTTTTGGTGGTTGAGCTGAATAATAATAAAGAAATTCATCAATTTAAATGTTATCCAGACAATTTGAATTTAAAGAGTGCTTCGGATGATCGGGGCAGTGTCAACTACTTGGATGTTAATTTGGAGATTATAAACGGAATTTTAGTATATACTATTTATGATAAAAGAAATTATTTTGATTTTGATACAATAAAAATATTAAACTTTAATAGTAACGTGCAGGTTTCAATTTTCAGAAATATATATTTAAATGGTTTAAATCGTATTGCAAATTTGTGCTCAAATGTTGATAAATTGGTTGGTGAAATTTTTAACCTTTACATAAACGCCAGTAAACAAAATTACCCAATACATTTTCTGAATGATTTAACTTTCAATTTTATCAGGAAAAAAAGCTATCGAAATAAAACATTGGAATTGTTCGATGATTGTGATTTATCGATACGTGATTCCTATCGAAAATAGCTTTGCGGTGAGGATAATCACGGACTTCATTTGCCGGCTTTTGAATTAGTTTGTGGTTTTCATTTTTCCAATCTCTATTTGTTTGGTCTTGGCAAGTGAGGGGGAATGTTGTGCGCGTAAAACATGTTTAACCCCGCAGTATAAGTCATAAGCCTTGGCCACTTGTCTTCATGTTTGGTTTTTTCTTAGTTACTCTTGGTTTTGTTAATTATTGTTTTAGTTACAGTTTGTTAGATGTTTTTTTCGTGCACTAAATTATGAATTTGGATTTTTCAATATATATATATATATATATCGTTCTATTTACTTATCACTCTATCTAACTATATATATATATATATCACATTTTTATGGACAGGATAACTTCCATAATTTTACACAAATCTCTTCTAAACTGATACATAAAGTCAAGGGGTACAAAATCTCGGTCAAGTTCGTTGATGGGCAAAATAGGAGAAGGATTTGGAAATAGGGTCGGGATTTGTGATAATCGAAAAAACACGATAACTTCTTAATTATAATACATATCAAATCAGTTTAAAGTCATTATTACTTCTAGAAAAGGGGCCAAAATTTACGAATGACAGATTTTTGATAAAATTAAAAATGAGCTCACGGGGAGGAAAAAAATTGAATTTTATGGAGAAAAGAAAATTCATAACTTTTTCAGTTCTCAAGATATCAAATTCACCTTAACTTATTATAAATCTTCGTAATACTATCTACAAATTTTATAGCGACAAGTTTTTGATAAGACCAACTCGTACCGCAAAAAAAGGGTGGGGGTTAGAAGAAAAAATAATAACCTCGTCAATTCATAAGACATCAACTTCACTTAAACTTATTATAAATTTTCTTAATATTATCTATAACTTTTATATTGACAAGTGTTTGATAGGACCAACTCTTACAACAAAAACACATTAAAGAAAAATAAGGTCTGAAGGAAAAATTATCATATGGACATAGAAGAAAAAATAATAACCTCGTCAATTCATAAGACATCAAATTCGCTTAAACTTATTATAAATCTTCTTAATATTATCTATAACTTTTATATTGACAAGTGTTTGATAGGACCAACTCTTACAACAAAAACACATTAAAGAAAAATAAGGTCTGAAGGAAAAATTATCATATGGACATAGAAGAAAAAATAATAACCTCGTCAATTCATAAGACATCAAATTCGCTTAAACTTATTATAAATTTTCTTAATATTATCTATAACTTTTATATTGACAAGTGTTTGATAGGACCAACTCTTACAACAAAAACAAATTAAAGAAAAATAAGGGCTGAAGAAAAAATTATCATATGGACATGATTCTGATAATACAACCTCTTCCAGAAGAATGAAATTAAAAACTCGTCAAAAGCGCACAGATATAATTGTTAAAGTGTGTTTATCACTAATCTTAATTTAGTTTTTGTTGGGGAAATTAGTACTTAACTTCGAAATCTACCTCCGCCTGTAGGCCGAACCGACTGGAATTTTTTTTAAATATATATATATATATATATATATATATATATATATATATATATATATATATATATATAAAGATATGCATTCTTATATCCCTGATGATAAATTAAAACCATAATATTATGCATCATGGATTACATTTTCGTTTTTATGTCCAATATAGTACTGAATTTAGCACATAATTTTATTAATAATCTAAGAAAATAAAATAAAGCGCATAACGAAAATAACAATATTTTCGAAATGAAAGTACCAGTTATCAAAAAGTATTCCATAATATAACTTGAAACAATGATGAAAATGTTTACTGTTTAAATACATGGAAAATGTCCCTTAAAAATGGCCATCCATTACGTATTTTGCATCGTGAGCATTACAAATTAATGTCTTACATAACTATTCCCAGAAAATATTACAATTTAGATTAAATATTGAAACAACTTGTAATTACTGCTTTATTGTAGAAATTATATTTTAAAATTGCACGATCTCAAAGTTATCCCCCTTACTTTATTGATCCATTCAAAAGCACGTTACTCATTAAAAATGTTCTCGTTCTCGAAAGATTTTAAAACATAAAACACCTGAAAAGCAATAAGTGTGTTTTAATATATCTACTAATATCCGTTGCTAAAACGCTGCTGAAATTTCGATTTGATAAAAGATATGTTAACTAAAATAAGTGCGTTCTTGGTGTTGCGTATTGCAGTATTAATTAGTATACTTGTTTTCGGCGTAATGAGTTTTTTGAAAGAAAGTAATTATGTTTTCTTTAGAATATGGTATATATTGTGGCGGATAAAAAAAGTTGCATCACCTGTAAAAAAGGGGAAAGTGTGCAAAAAATGTGCTTTTTTAGGGTTCCGTGCTTAAAAAGTGAAAACGGTACCATTATAAGATCACTCCTGTGTCTGCCACTCTGTCTGTCACAGCCCTTTTACTCGTAAACTATGCAACGTGTAAAGTTCAAATTGGGGGGAGTAATTAAGATTATTGACCCACATATTTGCAGATTAATAAATATTCATAAATATATTTAGGGAAAATGTAGAGTGGCTAATTAAGTTACTTAAAAAAAATCTTTTCCATGTATATCGTGTGGGATATCGTGTGAAAGATTTCGTAACGCTGAAATCAAAAATATATTTCATTTAATTTTAGGTATTATATTTTCAAAGTTATGGTGGAAAATGTAGTGCAAAAATATATCCCCCCCCCCATCTAATTCTGAATCTATTGAAACTGAAATTAGGAAAAAATTAGAGGTAGTAGACATTAGTTTAAACCTTGCAGGAAAATTATAGCGATTACCCTAGGTCACATAGTTTTTGAGAAAATCGCATTTTTCCTTTACACTCAAATTTCGATTTACGGGCTTCAGCAAAAGTGTTGAGCAGAGCTGGAGGTACCTATCGTAGCAGGAGTATAAAAGCATTGATGATGATGAATTTTGTAAAAAATCGTCGGTAATTAGCCAAGATATTAACCCTTAAAAACACGGACAGTTTGAACATACATAATGACAGGCACGACGTACTCTATGCTCCATCGGTTTTTAAAGCCTAGATAATAAATTTTAAGGATATATTTATGTAATGCTATGCCGAGTAGCAGTATAAAAGCAATAATCGTCAAATTGTTAAAAACAGACTAATTTAATGAGAATTAATCACATAAATATTATGGGATTCGCGACTAGTTTCCTTTGAGTGGCTCTCTCAATGCACCTACAATGTCTTTAAAGTTTAACTAAAAACCTATATGTAAAAACAAATATACACAATAGCTATATTTACTATTATTTAGGTTCCATATATCTTTGAACTTTCATGGTATATCCATTTATACTTATCTAATATACAGGGTGCAAATAAAGTCCCTTTAACCTGAAAACACTTGTGAACGGAGCAGCTATGCAAGTGAGGTAACGGTACACGCTTGAATTCGTGAGAGTAATTCTGCATGCACATTTCTCAGCATGGAACGTCTATTGCAAGCCTCTTCAATACGACGACATATATTATACGACCCTTTCAAGGGCGGTGGCTAGACGGTCTAGCCACCTAATTTAAATTCCAAAACTGGCAAATGGCACCAAGAATATTTTAACAAAATTTTGCTTTTGTAATGAAAGTGCAAATTAGAGGGTTTTTATTTTCTGAGAAATTCGTTTTAATATTCCGGTGTCAGTCAATTATTCTTCTGGCACTTAAAAGGTTATTCTAGAATTTTAAATGCATTGGAAATCAAATCTTTACAGACATTACAGCACAGTACAGCTTCACAATCTGCAATTGTGTACTGCTACATTTCCGGATGTGAATAGGCAAAGTAGAATCGTCGCTCATCGATTTCGGACATTTTTAGGTATCCAGGTGACGAATTATCTTATCCATGTGAACCAAATGTCGGTTCGTACTAATTAAATGATGCACTAAAACTTTCTAATTGGAAAAGATGCTCTACCTCTTTTCGTTTTCGATTTGCAATGGCTATGTTCCAAATTTCCCTAATAGGGGTGCTGCTGTCGTTTACATTATGTCGGGCGTAGTCGTTTTACTGTACCGTTACCTCACTTGTATAGCTGTAGCTCTCTCCGTTCGCAAGTATTTTTAGGTTAAAGGGACTTTCTTTTGCACCCTGTATACTATACAGCTATACCCAACCCTATGTTCTATACTTTTTACAAAGTCTTAGAATTCTTTTAGCAAAGGTATTTTTTTAGTAATACACTTACTAATTCATATGTTCTAGTACGGAAACCACTTTGCGCGAGTAATACTCGAACTTGGCCGTTTATTATGTTTCATGTAAAGATTATGTTGTTATATTAACCCATTAAAGACGACTTCGAAATACTCGATCAATTTTGAAATTTGTGTTAATATTTGTTCATTCTGTGCCTATTAAGTACATCGTACATATTTTTTTTTCCGTTGTATTTACTAAGTTTTTTTTTAATGGTAGATTTTTGTACCAACCGGCGTTTGCGTAGTATGAAATCCCTATTTTTATGCAAATTTTGAATTTATTGTTTGATTGCAATAATAATACTAATAATTATAATAATAGATTCTAGATTTATATATTAGTAATATGTTACTTATACTTGTATAATAAGGGTGTTTTTTTAATGAAAATTATATTTAAAAAAATTAATTTCAATTCAATTTTGAACAGAAAATTTTGTAAAATATATAATTTACAAATTCTAAAACTTAGTAAAAAAGATTTAAAAATTATAATTACCTTAAAAAAATACTAATATATTTTTATTAAACTGAATATTTGTAAATTAGAATCAACATGAAAACTTTTATGGCATTCGGGACGGAGGGTTTGATTACACTTTTCGCACTTATAATCATTTCTTCTGCTGCATTTTCTAGATCAGGCATGTTTCTGCTCTGATTTGACTATTCAGTGGTTTCTTTGGTCAAATCTATATTAATTTTTAGCTTTATGCCTTATTGTAAGGGTTTACCAGGGCCACTTACTTGTGTACCGTAGCTTCTTAATAGTTCTTGTGTGCATTGTCGGGTGAAATCAAGTAGTGAAATATCGTTGCCGAGATTTCTGTACACTCGCCATCCATTAACAACGATTGAATCAAGTATCCATGAAAAAAAGTGACCACCACCATTTTTTTGAACGAATTCTGATACGGTAATTCGCAACGAATGATCAAAAAGATCCACACCTCCCACTTGTTTATGTGCCCTTGAATTATAAATATTCGTAATAACGAGAGAATGAAAGTGGCACAAGCGAAACATTTTGCGACAAAAATCAGCAGAAACGAATGCCGTAATTTATGGGGCAGGGCCACTGAAATGGTCGCCCAGTGTTGAAAAAGTGGAAAATTCGTTATATCGAGGGAACCAGAATGGCCGACATTTACATAGCACTAAAGAATTATTTATTTCATTTCGTGACGCGTATTTATTTACGGTTTTCATAAGTGATTATCTATAAGTGACCTTGAATTATAAAAAATTGTTATAAGAAGGGGCACAAACGAAACTTTTTGCGACACAAACCAGCACAAACCTAGTACAAACGAATGCAGTAATAAAATTTTTATTTTGTTGATGGGGTGGGGCTGTCGTTTCACTGGCCTCGGCCCATTTTGTTCGTTATAACGAGACAACAGAAGTGACACAGACGAAAATCTTTGCGGCAGAAACCGGCACAAACGAATGTGTTGATTAATTTTCAAAACCAGTATGGGGCGGGGCCAGTTAAATGGACGTCTATTTTTTTTTCTGGTCGCCCTAAGTAAGATTGAGACTACATATATGCCGGTTGATACAATTTTCTACCATTAAAAGTAAAAGTGAATATACGAAAAGAAACAAAAGTAAAACTAACTTTAAATAGCATAATTGTATAAAGTACACTATTACAATTGTGATTCCATTTAAAAACATTATTCAAATTAAAAAAAAAAAAAAAATATGCGTAACTTACCTTTTTCTTTTTGAAGGTAGAGGCATTCTGATTGATTTCGTATTCACTCAGATTTTACACCTACTACTACGCTCATTTTCTACAAAAATGCGTCAATTCTATTTTTATACTTATTAGTGATTATTGAAGATGTCAAATGCATCATTGTTTGACAGGTAGTGGTATCTAGTGACTAATAATAAAATTAATTCAGTTTGGTATATTTTTGTACCAACCGGCATTAATGGGTTTTAAATGAAACGCGTACTATTAATTAGCCATACACATTAGTTTCCTGAAATACATAATTATGGTAAATAACCTTTGAAAGTGAAAAATGCACTTTTTTATCAAAATTGGAGCAAAGTATTTAAATACAAAAACTGTAAATACTAATAAATTTTATGTAATGGAATCATATTACATGCCTGTTGATGTGATTATACACAAAATGTCAGTTTCGTACTTTTTAGATTTTGCGCGAGCGGATATGACAGTTTTCCAGCGGTTCAGAATGGGAAAAATCAACTTCTGATTATAATCATGACAGATTTCATGGCACCAAATCCTTATAATGTTGTCCTTTTTAGGTGCGTTCGTAATTATATAAATACGTAGCACCTATAGTCGTCGTTCAGTCCGTCTGTCTGTCCGTCTGTCCGTTCGTCTGTACGTCCGTCTGTCTGTCCGTCCGTCCGCATATAATAGAGCAAAAACTACCGAACCGAATGGTCTGAAATTTTAAATATATGATTGTTGTAAAATTTTGTCGAGCCATTTCAAATTTTATGAAAATCGGATGTATAGTTAAATTACAGGGACAGTCAAAAGTTTTTCTTTACATTACGGCCAATGTGAAAAATTATTGCACGTGCATTTTAATGATGTTAAAGCTTTCCGAATGGTCTCAAATTTTAAACATATAATTATTGCGACATTTTGTCGAGCCATTTCAAATTTTATGAAAATCGGATGTATAGTTTAATTACAGGGACAGTCAAAAGTTTTTCTTTACATTAAAGCCAATGGGAAAAATTATTGCAAGTGCATTTTAATGATGTTACAGCTTTCCGAATGGACTGAAATTTTAAATATATAATTGCTGCAAAATTTTGTCGAGCCATTTCAAATTTCATGAAAATCGGATGTATAGCTTAATTACAGGGACAGTCAAAACTTTTCCGTTACATTAAGGAGAATGGGGAAAAATTATTGCAAGTGCATTTTAATGATGTTACAGACTATGCACTTATGAAATGTAAATAAATACACATTCAGTACAATATGGGGTGCAAAAAATAATTATAAAACTAGTTATAGTACGAACGCACCTCATTTGCCACGCTTGACGAGCAATTTCCAACTTGTCTTTAATATTGTTAGCCTTCCTCTTTAAAGCAATTTTAGCACACATTACAAGCCAAAAAGTTTAAATGTGATTATGATCAGGACTATTCCTAGACCAGTCCAAAGCTTTAATACCAGATTTTTTCAGATAATGACACAACAAAATCATTTTTGAATTTATTATATTCTAATTATCAGTTTTTCTGTATGGTAGAGTTCTAAGTCTTGTTTAAAAAATTATTTTTCAGCACTTTGAAATTATTTTGAATAACTGGCTTTAATCACTCCTCAAAAATGCTAAGAAAAATTGATGTTAAGTAATAATTTTAATCATGCTTTATACCGCTTTATTATGTTTAGGAGCTTGCATGATTAAATTTGGAGATTCAAAAGTATAAAGGGGGGAAAGGGGGACTATCCCCCTTAATTTACATAAATGTGTTTTTCATGCAGAATTATTCGATTTGACCCAAATTTGGTATACCGGTTTATTATGTTAAGAAGCTGCCTATATTAGATTTGGAGGTTCATTAGTTAATTATAAATGGGGGAAAGGGCTAGACCCCCCTTCCTTAATTTTGATAAATGAGTTTTTCATGTAGAGTTATTCGATTTGTCCTAATTTGGTATATCGATTTATTATGTTAAGGAGCTTCCGTGATTAAATTTGGAGGTTTATTGGTTAAGCATAAAAGTGGGTTCGGGGCTAACCCCCCCCCCCCCTCTTATTTTATATAAATGGGTTTTTCATGCAGAATTATTCGATTTGCTTCATATTTGATGTACCGCTTTATTTCGATATGGCGCTTCCTTAATGAAATTTGGTGGTTCATTGGTTAAATATAAAAGGGGGAAAAGTGGGCAAGTCCCCTCCCCTTAATTTATATAAATGTATTTGATGCATATTTACCCAATTTACTTTAATTTTTTCCTATATTCATTCAGATAAGGATCTTTCCTGATTAGATATGGAGGTTCATTAGTTAAGTATAAAGGGTGGAAAGGGTGATTAGACAACCCCTCTTAATTTAGCGATATGGTTTTTTTCGTGCAGATTTATCTGATTTGCTTCAAATTTGGTATGCTGGTTCATTATGTTATGGAGCTCCCGTGATTAGATTTGGAGGTTCATTGTTTAAGTATAAAGTGGGAAAACTGTTGAAAATCCCCTTCATTTATTTTTTGAGGTGCTTTATTCTTTGAAATAAGAGTATAATATACAATTAGTGTGAACAGCCTATGAGCCCAGTGCCATCAGTTTAACTGGGAACTTTTCTTTTTTTTTTTAATTTCTGGTGTGTCAGTTGAAAGTATGGAACCAGACTTTCGCAGCATAAAAAATCATGAAAAATGGGCCCATCTCTCATTTTGGCACACTATTATTATGTTGATGCATTCCTTCGGAATTGATGTATCTTGTAATAGTGGCGTGCAATGATGCTATACGTTGCTTTGAAGCACTTAAATTAATATTAGGTAAATAAATAGTTTGTTAAAATTTCAAAAAATGTATTTTTCTATGTGATGCTTTTTTTTTTTTTTTTTTTTTTTTTGTCCTCTACTGTATGTGTGATGGAACCGCAAACAAAAAATGCCTAAGATGATTAAACATCCTGAGTGTTGGATTTACAATTCTGCTTTAGGGAGTCAGTCTTCGGATTTCATTTTAAATAATGTACCGAGTATTTAAAAACTGCTATAACTTAAACTTTAAAAAAAAAACATATTAAACATTTTTCTTGTTTTGTCATGCTACTAACATCCAACATATTATACATCCATTTTTTTAAAACATTGGAATACTTTTGATATTTGTACATATACATCGCGCAGTTTTATGAAGTAGTTATAAGTTAGATGTTTAATTTTTGATTATTTTAAACACAATTTACGGAGAATCTGTGCTTTTCCTTTTTATTATTCAGTTATACCTACACAGAATAATATAAAGTATAATAAAATAATTTATTTTGTAATATACTATAATAAATCAATATATTGGGAAAAGAATTTTTTCATAATGTAAATATTGATTAATAAAATCAATAAAATATTTTATTTAGAATTTGCAAGTTAAAAGAGCACATTTATCTATTTACTAGCAGGTGGATAATCACTGCTTTTATAATACGTTAATGAGGACTTTTTGCGTAAACAAATGTGAAATATTTTTTTCTTAGAACTAAAATATTTTTATTTTTTTTTTCTTTCTGAAGAAATATTTGGTTATATGTTTGTATTTTGAAATAACAATTCTATTTAAATGTACGAGTTTACGAGTAGTACGAGTTAAATGTACGAGATATATTTTTCTTTCTATCTGTAATAATGTTAATATACCGGGTGTCCTGAAAAGGACTGACTGATTTTAAAATTCAATAACTTCCAAACGGTGACAGATATTAAAAAAAATTCTTGCAGGAGGGTTATGCATAAAGTCAAAAGTTTTTTTACAGTGATTTTCGATTTTAGTTCGAATTACAAACAATAGATGGCGCTGCGATCAATAGAGGCTAAATTCAGGCTCGAATTTTGGTACTTCGTGGCCCGGATAATACATTTACATCTCCTTTTTCTGCATGGAACAACAGAAAGGACCAAAAATCGAGCCTGTTTTTAGCGACTATTGCTTACAGCGCCATCTATTGTTTGTAATTCGAACTAAAATCGAAAATCACTCTAATAAAACTTTTGACTTTATGCATAACCCTCCTGCAAGAATTTTTTAAATATCTGTCACCGTTTGGAAGTTATTGAATTTTAAAATCAGTCAGTCCTTTTTGGGACACCCGGTATTTAAAAATGTATTGAGTTTGTGTTACGTTTAAAAGTTCAACATTCTATCATATTTCCGACTTTGTATTATGCTAATTCTAAGGCTACGTTTAAAAAGAACAGTTTAGCATCCCATATAATAATGCTTTTATAGATCACAATAGCTTTTATTGGATTTTAAAGTATAAAAAAATAAATCTATATATACTGTTATTGTTTCTGAAATCGTTTATAATATGTATCAGATCATGTAATTCCTTTTTAATAACTTAATATAAATAGTTTCAAATTTAGTTTGTTCGCAAGTCTACATGTTGCAAAGCTCTTATTATCAATAGCTGGAAATCGAAAAAGATTTGCCTATATTTGAGATCCTGATGCATGGAGAATTTTATTCGAGATTTTGAGTGCATTATTCGTGACCGACATGAAGTACAATAGCAGACATAATTTTAAGTTTTAAACAAAGAATTATACAATTAGTTTAGGGAGTTCCGTGTCGAGTTTAAATAAGCTGTTTTCAAACGGTCATTTCTATGAAGAGAATTTCCAACTTCCCCTGGAAAACAGATGTAAATTACGTTTTCTTTTCTTAAACATGTATTTAAATTTATAGAAATATAAGATTATTTTTCATTGCTTAAAAAATGTAAATTTTAAGATAGACATCATTTTGTCCGTAAATACTCTATACAACGACATATATAAAACCTGGTGTTTTTTACCTTTGCCTTTATCATTTTATACAATTTCCACAGCTAAATATTCATAAGTATCATTTTATAAAAGTGGCTTGTAAGGCTGGCATCATTTAACTGGAAGGAACAATGAAAACATACAGGTTCCTTTTTTTCGTTAATTTCATCACATCTTTATTTTTGCACCGAGAAACTGAAAATAAAATGCACTTTCAAATGTAAATTATTTCAAAACTCTATCTTAATTTCGTGATTCTTTGTTGTTTTAAAAATAACTCCTACGCTAGTTTTAAAAAATCTATCTATGCTGCGAGCAGCTTGAATACAGAATATTAAACTGTTTTCACTTAAAAAAATATAAATACGTAGTCTCAGAAATTGTTTGCGTCCATTATTCAATAACGAAATTAATCCTTCATATTAAATAAATAAATAAATAAAACAAAACTTTAATAGATATTCAATCGAACTATACTATTTAATCACATAGGTATACATAATCAACAAGTCTGCTGCATGTAGCAAAACATTTGGGTATTTCTTCGTGTATTAACCTCTCGCATGCAACTACTGTATTAGCTATTAATAAATATCAACGGATACATTTTTTAAAAAGGTGGAGTTTTTCTCTAAAAAATACTTTTTAGTTTTATTATTAAGAGTTTAATATATATATATATATATATGTATATGGATTATAACCAAATAACCAAATATTGTTTCCAATGAAAATATACATGTTTTTCACCTATGTTGTATACACTGGGCATTATGGTCTGTTACCCGGGAATATCAGGTTGTATTCTCTGGAGTAAATAATGCAGCATTTACTTATTTTTGTGTAATATTTCGTAACTACATTTCGAATTGAAATTAAAAGAAAACACATAAAAAATAAAACACGAATTTAACAGATGAGTAATCGAACTATGCATTTATTTAAACAATGGAATAATGAGAACCAAAAAGTTGCTCTAATCATTTAAGTATATTTAGTAATTAACTGAAGACATTCAGTTAATACGAAAGTACCGGAATAATATATTTTTGGTGTTATCCCTCTTAGCGTTCTCCAATATTCTGAAATATCTTTTTTTTCTGTTTTATTATATCATAGTTATTCAACGCATGAATTTAAATATCCGCATTTATGTACACTGTAAAAACTATTTCCCTTACTTTACACCAAAAAGGGTGGCAACTAAGTTGCCACCTCAAGTGGTGTAATGAAATTCCACTTGTAAATTGGTGTAATGAGCCTCCAACTATCAAATGGTGTAAACAAACACCACTTTTAATGGCAGCTTAGTTGCCACCATTTTTGGTGTTAAGTTCCGCTACTGTTTATCTCGTGTAAAATAACACTACTGCTTATTTGGTTTGCACTTTAACACTAAAATAAAAAACAATTTAAACATTACATTTTAAATCTAATGCAACCATAATTTACAATAAATAGTTTCACGCAAAGAGGCTGCTAAACATTGTTTTATCTGTATAAATTTCTCAAGTTTTTCAGGAAAAATAGCATCTTAAGGAAAATGTTTTTCATTTTAAGTGAGGTATCAATTTTCAAATGTCACTCTTAAAAAACCTTTAATGCAAAAGCGAATAAAATAATGATCAAAAGTTTCCATTTTATCCCATCCCTTACCATATTTATCTCATTATTATGCGTATCTAGTATTGCAACTATATTTATTAATACTGACATTAGAGCTCTTGCAGGGGTTTTGATCCATTCCCCTCACATCTCCTTTTTTTACTGATCTATTTTAACAAAGTTTTAGATTTAACTTTTATTTATTAAAAAAAAAAAAAAAAAAAAAAAAAAATGAGAGAAAAAGAACCTGAATTTATCAGCGTTCTATGTCGCAAATTGATTTCCCACCTATTATTACCCGTATAATTCGAATTTTAAACCCTTCCCATTGCAATGTGTTACAGTGAAAATGTTCTTGTTTAAGTAAAACAGATTTCTTGATAAAGTAAAACAGATTTTCCATTCAAATAGAAAATTTTCGGCACTCTCAGAAAGGAAACCTTGGCTACGCGACTGATTGTTATTGCAAGCAGTATTATTATTATTGCCAAATAGTACACGAAAATACAATTAATTAGCATTAATTATCCTTACAGCATAAGTACTGAAATAAAAAAAAAAACTACACATTTACGATGATAAATATTTTTTTTGTTTTTTGCTTTCAAATTTAAAACCATTTTAGTGTTTTACATATTATTAAAATACGTATCTTAAAGTGTTACTTACAAAACATCAGATAAACTTAAATAGTAGAAAAAAAATACAAATATGAATTGAAAGAATGTACTGTAAACAAATGAACTAACACCATGTTTATTTGTAATACTACTTTCAAGCAGTTCAAGCTAATGGGATTTAAATCATATAAAACACTATAAAATCAAAACTAATATTATTTCAAAACTCTGTACGAATGTGACATTTTTACATGTTGACATTATAAGTAATTTTGATTTTAAAAATATCGAAATAACTAGTCTACTAAGTCATATTTTACAAGTATTATATATCAGTTTAACATATATATATATATATATATATATATATAGGTAAAGAAAATATATATATCATAAAATCAAGAGTTTCAAATGCAAGGAAAACATATTTGGTTACTTAGACATTCCGGTGTATATTATCAAACGAGCAATAAGTACGATCAAGTAAAGGGCTATATTGTTAAAACTTGGACATATGAAACAATAGATACGCATAACATATAATTTAAAGATGTTTTTAGCTTTAAAATTCTTAAACACAATTAAAATTGCTAAATACTATAAAACCAAAACTAATTATACTCAGTTAGATATTTATTTTAGAGTTTGTAACAAAATAAACAATAAGTAACCTACTATCTCCTGAGATTTCATAACAGTTCTAAAATTTATTCCAAGGAAACACAGGGTAGTACATTTTTCCTTTCACAAATCTTTCGTTCGGCACATATGGACTTCCGTCACGTATACTTGGCTTTCATTTTTTTGTAAATTCAGCGCCAGCCTGGCTGGTTTCGACTAATTAATCCAAGCATATTAAAATAAGCACAGCTGCAGCTCGGGTAAAATTGCTACAGGTACTATGTTAACTGTTTTTTAATCAGTAATCATTACTCAGAAATATATCGGAAATGGGACAAATTGCTTACCAGGGAACATCACTATAAATGAATTTCAAAATGGCGCTCTGAGTCATACATCGTTTAAATTTTTTACACCTGAATTGGTGTAAGGCTTCCACAATTTCCATAAAGGAATAAAATTACACCATTTTTAATCTATTATAACACTTACAAGTGTGTTGACACCAGAAATAGCGCATATTTAAACGGCATTCGGCATTTTAGAAGCCCAAATTAAGTGTAATAATACTCCTTTTTTTTACAGTGTACCTTACACAGGAATAATAAGCATCATAAATTTTACAGTTTTGTCGTACCAACTTTTTAATCCTTTAACTACATCATGTACAAAGAAAGTTCAACGATTAATTGGTCAAAAGTGATTACCGTCTATATTCTGTACAATGGGTAGAATATTGGTTAATTTTTACGCAGTAGTCTCGATTGGATATTTCTTCAATATGAATTTGCTTAATCATATATCACCACATATATATCATGCCTATTATCATGCGTTATTAAGAGGAAAGTTATTTTTTTGTTGTTGTTGTTGTTAAACAAGAAAGTAAAATCATGTCCCAAATATAGATTGTGAAAAACATTCAAACACATTCAGTTAATGTAAGGAAACTTTACCGAATAAAATGGTGAGCGATAATAAGTCAGCAATGAGGGGTTCTCAACCATACTAGACCACTGGCAGAAAATGATATAGTCTATTTCGAACACGCATAGAATTTGTTTTATTCCGTCTCACAGTGAACCAAATATTTAAACAGATGCAATCTATCATAAAGTATGTGAAAACAGAACTCACAGCCATAGTAGACCATTGAAAGAAAATTATATAGTCTATTTCGAATACGCACAAAATCTGTTTTATTTAGTCCCACGGTGAACCAAATCTTTAAACAAATGCAATATATCATAAAGTGAAAACAGAACTCACAACCATAGTAGACTATTGAAAGAAAGTCCTTCCGGCCAGTGCTGGGAGGAAGAGGTACCTTTCCTATTCCTTATTTGTAAAAAGCAAGCTTATATTATTCAAACACAAGAAGCTCAATTTAGTGGAAACCGATTATAGGAGATTCAATATTAATTTTTATCAATACTAAATCATTATGAATGAGAATTTCGCGAAATTAGCCAGCTTTATCCAAGCTGCTTTTATTTAAAGTAACTTATATTTGGTTGCGAAATTGGACGATATCTTGAAGTTCCTTCCATTTTAAGACAACATGGTGGATGAGGCTAACGAGTGAACTTGGTCGAGACCTTAGTAATTCCTGGGAACTCTCTCACATCGGAATCAGTTGATATATACAAGTGCGTTCGCAGGTAAAAAATCAGATTTTTCAAAATGTCGCCCACATTAGAAATTGAAAATGTTATCTGAGCCATTTTTTAAGATAAAGACAAAACAAAAAATGCTCCGGAATTCATATATCATGGTCAAATATTTAAGAAAGAAACCTTTTTCAATTTCTAATTTTTTGCACCTCACTTTAAATATAACTTTTTATTTAATTTAATGGCCTCGATTTTTAAACAATGTGACTGATGAAGCAGGCCAGCGAACTTGGTCGAGACATTACGATATACTATCCACATGCCTTCGTACATCGAAATAGTTAATAAATACGCTTGTTATCACGTGACAAATATCAGATCGTTTCAAAATGTCAGCCATGCTAGAAATTTAAAGTGCCATAATTCAAACATTTTTTAAGATATATACGAAATAAAAACTGCTCCGGAGTCTTTGTATCAAGGTCAAACACATAAAAAAAATCTTTTTCATTTTTCAGTTTTTGATAACTCATTTTAAATTTTAAATTTAATTTTTTTAAATGGCAGCCCTTTTGAAACAAGATGGCGAATGAAGCTGGCCAACGAAGTCGATCGAGACATTGGTATGTACTATGTACAGTCGTGGAAAAAAAAGTAAACACCCTCTACCAACTCCTCAACAAACTATCGTAGAAGAAAGTTACTGGTACCGAACGATTGAAAATTAAGTCTACTTTTAAATGGTGTATATAAATTTTGCTTAGGGGGCCATCTACATAGTAAAACAAACCATAAATTCATTTTTTTCAATGGCAATACCCAATTCTGACAGCATAAATGAACTCTACACCTTTCAATTAGCCTAAAAACCAATTTTTATGCAATTCGTACCATAAGTTTCCGAGAAATTAATTATTATAAATTGGCATATTTTAAGGGGTGTATCCAAATTGAAGTTCCGTAGTCGATTGTTAACCGAGAGAGCCTCCTTCTTGATCAAGGCACTTTCAGCAGTCAATGAAGCCTGTTAGACAACGGGACAGCAGAAGAAATTTTAAAATATCTACTCGCTTCTATCATAGACGGCCCCTTAAACCATCATTTTGTCGTTTTTAAGCATAATTTGAAAACTATGTGGAAGAAAAATATGATATTTCGGATTTTCATAAAGCTGGACTTAATAAATTGAAATCCATCAAAAAAATTGTAGGTTGCAATTCATAATTTTTTCGAATATTGATTTCATAATTCATAATTCATATCATAAAATTATAAAAAATTGCAAATTCAGCGTATTTATGTTTGGACACATTAGTATTATTGCTGCACAAAAAATCTGCACACTAGGAGCATAATCTCAGGAGATATAAATAAATATATGAAAATGTAATTTAACACTAGAAGCACTAAATTTTGAATGTTTATAATTCAAAAACTTATCATTCAAATGACTTGAAATTTGATGTCTGGGCATAGTTTGAACCGAAGATTTGAAATATCTCGTTAAAATTGGGTATTGTCATTGAAAAAAATGAGGGTTGGGTTCGTTTTAATAAGTAGATGTCCCCCTAAGCAAATTTTATATACATTATTTAAAAGTAAACTTTATTTCCAATCATTCGGTACCAGTAACTTCTGTCTACGATAATTTGTCGAAGAGTTAGTAAGGGGTGTTTACTTTTATTTTTTCCACGACTGTACACACGAAGTTGCATCCAAATCGGTTCATAAATACGCCTGTTATCGCGTGACAAAAATCAGGTCGTTTCAAAATGTCAGCTACAATAGAAATTCAAAATGCTATAACTCAGCCATTTTTTTAGATATAGACGAAACAATAACTGTTCAGCCATCTTTGTATTAAGGTCAATCACATACAAAAAAACTTTTTCATTTTTCAATTTTTTGGTACCTTATTTTAAATTTTAAATTAAAAAAAAGTCCTTCCGGCCAGTGCCGGGAGGAAGAGGTAGCTTTCAAATTCCTTATTTTAAAAAAGCCAACTTATATTATTCAAACACACGAAGCTCAATTTAGTGGAAACCGAATATAGGAGATTCGATACTAATTTTTATCAATACTAAATCATTATGAATGAGAATTTCGCGAAATTAGTCAGCTTTATCCAAGCTGCTTTTATTTAAATTAACTTATATTTGGCTGAGATGTTGATGTATACTATCCACATGCCTTCTTACATGGAAATAGGCGAATACGTGTGTTATCGCTTGACAAATACAAGATCGTTTCAAAATGTTAGCCATACTAGAAATTCAAAGTGCTATAATTCAAACATTTTTTAAGAAAAGAACAAATTTTCAGAAACAAAATCTGCTCCGGAATCTTTGTATCAAGGCCAAACACATAAAAAAATCTTTTTCATTTTCCAATTTTTTAATACCTCATTTTAAATTTTAAATTTATTATTTTTTAAATGGCAAGCCTTTTGAAACAACATGGCGAATGAAGCTGGCCAACGAACTCGGTCGAGACATTGGTATGTACTATGTACAGACCAAGTAACATCCAAATCGGTTCATAAATACGCTTGTTATCGCGTGACAAAAATCAGATCGTTTTAAAATGTCAGTCACAATAGAAATTCAAAATGCTATAACTCAGCCATTTTTTTAGATATAGACGAAACAAAAACTGTTCCGGAATCTTTGTATTAAGGCCAAACACATACGAAAAAAATCTTTTTCATTTTCAAATTTTTTGGTATCTCATTTTAAATTTTAAATTTTTTAAATTTTTTTAAATGACCGCCATTTTGAAACAAAATGGCGGATGAAGCTGGCCAACAAACCCGGTCAAGACATTGGTATATACTATGTATAAACGAAGTTACATCCAAATCGGTTCATAAATACGCCTTTTATCGCGTGACAAATTTCAGGACGTTTCAAAATGTCAGCCACGCTAGAAATTCAAAATGCTGCAACTCAGCCATTTTTTAAGATATAGACAAAACAAAAACTGCTCCGAAATCTTTGTATAAAGGTTAAATACATAAGAAAAAAATATTTCTCCATTTTCAATTTTTTGGTACCACATTTCAAATTTAAATTTTTCTTAAAAATTTAAATGGCTGCCATTTTTAAACAATATGGCGGATGAAGCTGGCCAACGAACTCGGTCGAGACATTGGTATGTACTATGTACAAACGAAGTTACATCCAAATCGGTTCATAAATATGCCTTTTATCGCCTGACAAAATTCACGACGTTTCAAAATGTCAGCCACGCTAGAAATTAAAAATGCTATAACTCAGCCATTTTTTAAAATATAGATGAAACAAAAACTGCTCCAGAATCTTTGTATAAAGGTCAAATACATAAGAAAAAAATATTTTTCCATTTTCAATTCTTTGGTACCACATTTCAAATTTCAAATTTTTAAAAAAAAATTAAATAGCCGCCATTTTGAAACAAAATGTCGGATGAAGCTGGCCAATGAACTCGGTCGAGACATTTGCATGTACTATGTACATACCGAATTACATCCAAATCGGCTCATAAATTCGAGAGTTACAGTATGACAAATGTCAGATATATATATATATATATATATATATATATATACAGGGTGATTCATAAAAGATGGGCAGAACTTTAAGGGGTTATAGTACACTTAAAGACAAATAATATTAAATAGGAGACTAAGGGTCCCAGACGTATTCCCAAGGAGATAGGGGGCATTAAAGTTTAGGGTCCGAAATTTCAAATGATTATAAAACATGGAAAAATTGGTCGATTCGTTTGCGGTTTTTGCAAAAAATTTTCTTTATACCAGTATTTTCTTGAAATAAAATTTTAAAGTTCAATTTCAAAAAAATGCCGATAGGGGGCGCTTTAGACTTTGGAGTAACAAACAACTATTTTTTTAACGTTATTTTTTGTATTTCTTTAAATGATTTCGAAAGCTTAGACTTAAACTTAAATTTTGATCTAAAAATCTGAGTCCTAACGAGTAGTTAAGTAGCGTAAACTGAAATTTGAAATTTGAAACCCTTCTCCCCCCAGAACAAAAATCAGTTATTCCCGATCTTTGTGTCGTAGATTAGGCTCTAACTACTGCCGCGTTTTGCTAAAATTATTCTTTATGTCAGTATTTTCTTGAAAATAAATTTTAAAGAAAATTTTCAAAAAATTCCGATAGAGGGCGCTTTAGACTTTGGAGTAACGAACAACTATTTTATACCGTTATTTTTTGTGTCTCATTAAATGCTTTCTAAAGCTTAGACTTAAATTTTCAGCCCAAAATCTGAATCGTTAGACGTGGTTAAGTTTCTGGGGAGAGGGGTTTGAAATTTCTACTCCTGAGCACAGTTCAGTTTACCATGTCCACACATTGTGTGCTGTGATACGAGGTAAAAAGACACAAATTAGGATTATGTTACCAAAGCATATTTATTAACATGTAATTACAATAAATGTTCAAAATTGTGACCACCAGAGGTTATGCACGCAGAACAACGGCGAAGAATGGAACGGCGAACATTCGCGAAAACATCAGGCTTTTCGAGCACTTCCCCTACAGCGACGGAAAGTCTGGCGACCAGTTCCTCGGGGGATTCAATGGGTGTCTCATACATAAGAGCCTTCAATCGTCCTCAAAAAAAGAAATCGAGGGGTGAAAGATCTGGCGAGCGAGCAGGCCAAGCAACAGGACCACCTCGACCAATCCATCTGTTCGGAAATGTGATGTCCAGATAGTTGCGGACGTCTCGTACGTAATGGGCTGGCGCTCCATCGTGCTGGAACCACATGACCCGCCGGATGCGTGGAGGAACAACGTTTAACAGGTCTGGCAGCACATGTTGCAGAAATGTGAGGTATGTTTTACCGTTGAGGCGTTCAGGAAGAAGGTACGGTCCGATTAGGCGGTCTCCGAGGATTCCTGCCCAAACATTGATGGAAAAGCGTCTCTGATGAGCATGTGGATACGTAGCATGTGGATTGACATCCGCCCATACATGTGCATTGTGTGTGTTAAATGTACCTTCACGTGTGAAGGTACATTCATCGGTGAAAAGCACAGTTCGTCCAAAATGTGGATTTAGCGCGTTCTGCTGCAGAAACCAGCGGGCGAATTCAATACGATTTGGATAATCCCCTGGAGACAGTTTCTGGACTCGTTGCACATGAAACGGGAGCAAATGTTCATCCTTCAGTACCCTCCAAGTCATGGACTGTGAGGTATCCACCTGCCTAGCCACTGTTCGTGTACTTGTACTTGGCTGCGCCGCTACTACATCCAGAATGGCTTCTGCAACAACTACTGATTCGTCCTTTTTTGCACGACCTGCATTCGACCGGGAAGCGAGAAATGATCCCGTCTCACACAACTGTCTGTGCAAGCGCTCGAAAGTTTTGCGGTTAGGCAACCGCCTGTTGGGAAATCGCTCTCCGTACATTCGTTGTGCCTCTGCACCATTTCCATCTGCCGCTCCGTAAATTAAATGCATCTCAGCCTTTTCCTTATTCGTGAAGGGCACCATCTTCCGATTCATTACTACAGCGACTTACACTTGACTCACCGTTCAGTGGTTTTTATGCCTGAATCGTGTCGAAATTTTGCATACGTGTTCTTCTTCTTCCCCATTTGACATTTGCATACTTTCTGTTTCCTTCTTCACCCGGTGACTAACGTCAGGAATGGAGCTTTAACGTTTGCATGAGCGACGTTTCCAACTGTGCCAGTGCCTTTATGAGTGAATTCCGACTATGCAGTCCTTGACGAAAGTTGTATTTTTGCCTCGTATCACAGCACAGAATCGTTGGGCATGGTCAAGTAGTGCAAACTGAACTATGTTCAGAAGTTGAAATTTGAACCCCCTCCCCTCGCTACTAAACCACGCTCAGCGATTCAGATTTTGAGCTGAAAATTTAAGTTTAAGTCTAAGCTTTAGAAAGCATTTAATGAGACACAAAAAATAACGGTATAAAATAGTTGTTCGTTACTCCAAAGTCTAAAGCGCCCTCTATCGGAATTTTTTGAAAATTTTCTTTAAAATTTATTTTCAAGAAAATACTGACATAAAGAATAATTTTAGCAAAACGCGGCAGTAGTTAGAGCCTAATCTACGACACAAAGATCGGGAATAACTGATTTTTGTTCTGGGGGGAGAAGGGTTTCAAATTTCAAATTTCAGTTTACGCTACTTAACTACTCGTTAGGACACAGATTTTTAGATCAAAATTTAAGTTTAAGTCTAAGCTTTCAAAATCATTTAAAGAAATACAAAAAATAACTTTAAAAAATAGTTGTTTGTTACTCCAAAGTCTAAAGCGCCCCCTATCGGCATTTTTTGAAATTGAACTTTAAAATTTTATTTCAAGAAAATACTGGCATAAAGAAAATTTTTTGCAAAAACCGCAAACGAATCGACCAATTTTTCCATGCTTTATAATCATTTGAAATTTCGGACCCTAAACTTTAATGCCCCCTATCTCCTTGGGAATACGTCTGGGACCCTTAGTCTCCTATTTAATATTATTTGTCTTTAAGTGTACTATAACCCCTTAAAGTTCTGCCCATCTTTTATGAATCACCCTGTATATGGATATATATATATATATATATATATATATATATATCAACTTTTGAACGGAGGGTGGTTTCGGGGTCTGGGGGTCATGATCGATGAAAATATACCAAAATTTTTTGAAATCGCTTTCCTCCGAACGGCTGCAATAGGTAGCTTTTTGTAATAAAAGTTACCTAAAAATAAATGACCGCCATTTTGAAACAAGATGGTGGATGAAGCTGGCTAACGAACTCGGTCGAGACATTGGTACGTATTATGTATTCACCAAGTTACGTCCAAATCGGTTCATAAATACGCATGTTATCGTGTGCCAAATATCTAGTCGTTTCAATATGTCAGCCTTGCTAGAAATTCAAAGTGCTATAACTCAGCCATTGTTTAAGATATAGACGAAACAAAAAATTTTCCGGAATCTTTGTATCAAGATCAAACACATAAGAAAAAAATATATATGAATTTTCAATTTTTTGGTTCCTCATTTTAAATTTAAAAAAAAATTAAATGGCCGCCATTTTGAAACAAGATGGTGGATGAAGCTGGCTAACGAACTCGGTCGAGACATTAGTACGTATTATGTATTCACCAAGGTACATCCAAATCGGTTCATAAATACGCCTGTTATTGTGTGACAAATATCTAGTCGTTTCAATTTGTCAGCCACGCTAGAAATTCAAAGTACTATAACTTAGTAATTGTTTAATATGTAGGCGAAACAAAAACTTTTCCGGAATCTTTGTATCAAGATCAAACAAACAAGAAAAAATATAAGAAACAAAGAAATTCAAAACTTAGCCTTTTTTAAAGATATAGACGAAATAAAAAATACTCCGGAATCTTTGTATCAAGGTCAAACACATAAGAAAACAATATATATCAGTTTTCAATTTTTCGGTACCACATTTCAAATTTAATTTTTTTTTTAATTTAAATGGCCGTCATTTTAAAACAAGATGGTGGATGAAGCTGGCTAACGAATTCGGTCGAGGCATTGGTACGTATTATGTATACACCAAGGTACATCCAAATCGATTCATAAATACGCCTGTTATTGCGTGACAAAATTCAGGACGTTTCAAAATGTCAGCCACGCTAGAAATTCAAAATTCTATAACTCAGCCATTTTTTAAAATATAGACGAAACAAAAAATGCTCCGGAATCTTTGTATCAAGGTCAAACACATAAGAAAAAAAAATATTGTTCAATTTTCAATTTTTCGTCACCACATTTCAAATTTTATTTATTTTTTAATTTTAAATGGCCGCCTTTTTGAAACAAGATGGCGGATGAAGCTGGCCAATGAAGTCAGTCGAGGCATTGGCATGCACTATGTATACACGAAGTTACATCCAAATCGGTTCATCAATACGAGAGTTACAGTGTGACAAATGTCAGATATATATATATCAACTTTTGAACGGAGGGTGGTTTCGGGGTCTGGGGGTCATGATCGACGAAAATATACCAAAATTTTTTTTTAAATGGCTTTCCTCAGAACGGCTGCAATAGGTAGCTTTTCGTAATGAAATCTACCTAAAAATGATATAGCCTGTTTTGAACACGCATAAAATCTATTTTATTCAGTCCCACAATGAACCAAATCTTTAAATAGATGCAATATATCATAAAGTATGTGAAAACAAACTTGGTTCACTGTGGGAGTAGATAAAAAAGATTTTATTCACCTTCGAAATGAGCTATCTCTTTTTTTTTTTTTTTTTTTTTTTTTCAAAATGGACTTGGTCTACTAAGGTTGTGAAACACTCTTATGATTTATATATTTGTATGTTTACTGAATCTTCTAGTAAGAGAAAATTTAGTTCAGTTGGGAAACGCATAACACAATTGATAGTTCTACAACACGCATACCACAGTTGTAAAAAAAATTCAACTGTTATTGCTCATAGACAGTACAGTAAACGAAATCTTTTGCGTGGCGTTGTAAATGTGCGATATATGCTATGAGTTCAACATTCTATATTAAGCACCGTAGTGCCCTTCAGTTAGTTATATTAGTTTCAATAAGCTTGAGATAGTTTAACTTATTAAAATTCCTGAATATAATATTTCCACTTATGCTGTACTGAAACTTGATTCGTTTAGGAGTCCCTGTAAATGTTAAAACATCATTTCCCGCACAAAATATACTACGGTAAACCTGCATAACATATATAAATCTTACTGCGATTTCACTATATTTACCGGTGTTAGAGAGACAGATGGACAGGCACACAGATTTCAGAATTTTTTTTCAACGATTTCGCAGAGTGTTAACAAAAAATAAAGAACTTTCCATTTTTTTTGTCTTGATTCCTAAAAAAAACAAAAACTTTTCACCTACTCTTCCCTTAAAAATCTAAACATTTCTTTCCGATCTATTTTTTTTATGAGATTATTAAAAAAATCCTACGTAGCGCATTTTTAATATAATGTTTCTGTTTTCTATTTTTTTCCACTTTCTGTCAGGGCGGATAAGTATATAAAACAAGATCCTATTTCCTTTCTATACACGTTTTTATGAGCTTGAAACATGACACATTCAACATCAGTAATATATTTTGCAGGTGACACGATTGTTAATAAACTTCTTTTCTTCCTATTCTGTATAATACGAAACGTTTTATGTTAGTCGAATAAATAATAACATTTTCGAAATACTGAACTTAAATAAGATCAAACTTGCACTAAAATACTGGAGAAAGAAACCGGATTAAATTATCTAATATGCCTTAAAAGATTCAATCTATTGTAAAAACAAATAAGAAAATTCACTATTGGTGTAAAAGAATTAAATTTTCTTAAAACAGACATAAATGGCATCGTATGACATAATGTATTTTGAAATCGTCTTAAAAATTTAGTACACGTACATTTGTTTTAATGCCATTATCAAACGTATGAATTTTTTGTTAATCATGTACGCCAATACGAGTACAAATATTGCATGTAGAATCGGGAGATTTCTTTCCATCTAGAGCGCAACTGATTTTTAAATTAGATTTCGATTTTTTAACTGTATTTTTCCAACATGCGCTAATTGTAAAACAGTTGTTGACATATAGATACTTTTTTTTGAAACATGTATGTATTAAAGATTCTTCATAGGCTCGATTATGTCGATTGACAATTATCCCTAGTTTTGGAACCTAGTTACTTTTGCTTATAATTAAATGTGAATAAATATAGATATTCATATAAACATTTTTTAAAACATTAAAATGTAGACTCAAGTATTGTGTTTTTCTCCGGTCTTCATGGTTTTTCACATGCTGGATATGGAAACATTTTATAAGTCCGCTCGCGATATATATTTATATGTATAAATAATAAGACTTTGAATAATCCATGATGTAACGGCAAAAGGTAAATTCTAACAGGCGCAGAGAATGCGTTATTAAATTAGCAACTAAATTCTGCTAGTTTTTATTTGTGATTGTCACCATCATTAACTAATAAATCTAATTTTGTTTTACACACATGTCAAATCCCCGTGTTCGAAAACTCTTTCTTGGGTATTAAAGCTAATTCTCGCCGCAAAGCAGCGAGCACTGATTAGTCGACATATGTTTTAAGGACCCCATAATTTTGTGGATGGACAGACGGATAGGGCCTTTCCGCTGAGAGTAAAGAGCTATTAACCGCAGGAATCCACTATGACCCCCGTTTTCAACCAAGGACCGAGCACTGCCCAGCGCAAGTCACACGGCTTAAGCCCCATGCACCATGTCATGTCTATCCATAATTACGAGAAAGACTCCATGCTCTAAATAAGTTCTTTGCGCCAGTTCAGTACCGCAATCCGGTTCATCCTAAGGGAGACCTAGATTTTCCGCAATGCAGAAGAATATTGCTCCTGAGACCGTAACTCTGTAGTTAACCTTGGTACTTTTGCTTTATCAAAGCCTTCCAAAACAATATCCTATAAACAGTAGTGGCATATTTGGTCGGCAATGGATGGGTGTACGAGAAAGCGCTACTCGTGAAACCAAAAGAGTTGGGGTAACTTCCCTCTTGAGACCATAAGAAGGCCCTCGGTATAGGTGGACCTCGCGTACGGGACTGCCAAATGAATCTCCACGTCCACTTGAAGTCACCGTCCGACTGACAGGAAATTTGCTGCGAGATTGAACTATGGATGGTCCCTTACACGAAAACCAGTTGCCTGGGATGGCGAAGTCATCTGATCCAGCTTATGCGGGACAATAGACACCTCAACACGACATCCTATTACCGCCGGCCACTATACTCAAAAGAGTAACTCGTCGAAATGGGATCAATATCAACGTCTCAAGGCCTACTGTTCGCCAGGTCTCTTCCCCTATTCAATGGTGTGTTCCGGAACAACTGGAAGGCTGCCGGCGCTTTCTAGGATGTATACGAGAGAGGCTATGAGGCATGGATTTTTCTTTCACTTGATTAATTTATTCACATGCAATTCGTGTGAATTCAGGTTCACCGGGCTATTGGTCATACATAAACTTGCGCTGTTCCGACATTCATTAATAGCTGCTTAACTCATATAATTGTTATAAGACGCATAATAAAAGTTACTCCTTTCTCACCTAAGAGAGGTGACTCGAGTCGGGAATATTTTTGTTTAATAACAACATATATGGGAGACTAGCCGAATTCGGACCCCTTTACTTAATTTCAGGTGTAACTCCCTCCATTTTTGAATATCTGCAAAATATCACTATACATGGTCAATCTATTCATCTTGTAACTAAATAAATCTTTAGGACAATTTCTTTTTGAAAATCTTAAGTTTTATTGTAATTTGAAAATTGTAAAAAGTGGTCCAAGTTTAGCGACTGGCCGCCTAAATAGAACCCACAGACTCCTAAATTGGACTAAACAATATTAGGCTGTTTTAATGAGTAAGGAATATAACTAATTTTATTAAAAGAAAAGTTTGCGATTAATGAAACAAGCAAAAAAAGAACAGCAATGAAATACAATAAAGCATACTATGCAGAAAATAGTATACAGCAACGTATAACGAAATCAAATGTCTAAAAATATGAGTAAGTGTTCTAAATCAAAATTCATTCATAATTTAAATAAAATGTATAAGTAATTAAGAATAGACGTTATGGAACCATTTGCCAGGCTACTTGAATATCATGTAAGAAGCGATGGAAGGCTTATACATGAATTTTATTTGTTATTTTTTTTTATTCCAGTGCATATTTTCCATCATTTTCTATCAAACTGAATTTCTCCTATTTGGCATTTTGGGTGCTTTTGTAGCTGTGGCCTTCTTGTTCTTTTCGTTTTCCTTTTCGTTTCATATATCTTTTAGAACTTCTGGTGTCACCGATGTTTTCTTTCATTCTCTTTGTCAGTATCTTTTTCATCATTTTTTGTTACTATCCTATTTATAGTAGATTCAGTGATTACTGAAACTGACTGCGAAATCTCACTAGTAGGAGAATCATCAAATCTATCTGCACTGCTTATCATTTCCTCAGACATAAGCGCAGAAATAGCTTCAAAACAATGACTTTTGAAAATATGCCTGTTAGGAGGGCAAATGTTACGTACACACACACGAAATTCGTTACTTACTTTTCAGATTTATGATCTTATATCTGATTTAATTTAAGCGACTCAAATAGGTCTAATTAGAGCAACTGCGATATTTTTTTAGAAGAGATAATCTCAAGACCAAGAACAAAAAGTCCTTCCGGCCACTGCCGGGAGGAAGAGGTAGCTTTCATATTCCTTATATTTTAAAAGCCAGCTTATATTATTCAAACACACGGAGCTCAAATTAGTGGAACCCGATTATAGAAGATTAAATACTAATATTTGTCAATATTGAATATGAATGAAAATTTCGCCAAATTAGTCAGCGTTATCAAAGCTGGTTTTATTAAAGTGATTTATATTTTTCGCCAAATTCGGTGATATCCCGAATTATATTAATAATTATATTAACCCAAATTATCGGTGATAGCCCGCCATTTTAAAACAACATAATGGGTGCAACAAAGCTCACCAATGAACTTGGTCGAGACCTTAGTAATTCCTGTGTACATGCTTACACATATCTAAATCGGTTGATATATACGAGTGCTGTTGCAGGCAAAAAATCAGATTTTTCAAAATGTCACACACATTCGAAATACAAACTGCTATATCTCGTTCATTTTTTTAGATAAAGGCAAAACAAAAAATGATCCGGAATCTTTGTAACAAGCTGAAACACATAAGAAAAAAAATCTTTTTCAATTTATATTTTTTTTTACCTTATTTATATTAATTTTTTTAAAATTTTTAAATGTCCGCCATTTTCAAACAAGATGGCGAATGAAATTAGCAAACGAACTTGGCCGGGAGATTGCTATGTACTATGCACATGCCTCGTTACATCCTAATCGGTTCATAAATACGCGTGTTATTGCGTGACAAAAATCAAATCGTTTCAAAATGTCAGCCATGCTAGAAATTCAAAGTGCTATAACACCTCCATTTTTTAAGATATAGACGAAAGGAAAATGCTCCAGAATCTTTGTGTCAGGGTCAAATACATAAGAAAAAAATCTTTCTCAATTTCTAATTTTTTGTACCTCAATTTAAAGTAAAATAGAAAAAAAAATAATGGCCGCCGTTTTGAAACATGATGGCGGATGATGTTAGCCAACGTTCTCGGTCCAGACATTAGTAGGTACTATGTACACACCAACTTATATCCAAATCCGTTCATAAATACGCGTGTTATCGCATGACAAAATGTCAGCCACACTAGAATTTCACAGTGCTATAACTCAACCGTTTTTTAAGATATAGACGAAACAAAAAATGCTCCGGAATCTTCGTATCAAGCTCAAACACATAAGAAAAAATCTTTTTCGATTTATAATATTATTGTACTTCATTTTAAATTTTATTATTTTTTTTATTTTAAATGGCCGACATTTTGAAACAAGATGGCTGATGAAGCTGGCCAACGAACTCGGTCGAGACATTGCTATGTACTATGCACATGCCTTGCCACATCCAAATCGGTTCATAAATACGTGTATTATCGCGAGATAAAAGCCAGATGGTTTCAAAATGTCAGCCATGCTAGAAATTCAAAGTACTATAACTGAGCCATTTTTTAAGATATAGACGAAACGAAAAATGCTCCAGAATCTTTGTATCAAGCCCAAACGCATAAGGAAAAAATATTTTTCAATGTCTAATTTTTGTGCCTCATTTTAAATTTAATTAAAAAAATTAAATGGCCGCCATTTTGAAACAAGATGGCTGATGAGGCTGGCCAACGAACTCAGTCGAGGCATTGCTATGTACTATGCACCTTCCTTGTCACACCCAAATCGGTTCATAAATACGTGTATTATTGCGTGACAAAAATCAGATCGTTTCAAAATATCAGCCATGCTAGAAATTCAAAGTGCTATAACTCAGTCCATTTTTAAGATATAGACGAAACAAAAAAATGCTCCAGAATCTTTGTATCAAGCCCAAACACATAAGAAAAAATCTTTTTCAATGTCTAATTTTTTTGTGCCTCATTTTAAATTTTATTTTTTTTAAATTTATTAAAATGGCCGCCATTTTGAAACAAGATGGCGGATGAAGCTGGCCAACGAACTCGATTGAGATATTGGTATGTACTATGTACACACGAAATTTTATCCAAATCGGTTCATAAATACGAGAGTTACAGTATGACAAAGATCATATATATATATATATATATATATATATATATATATATATATACACTGTAAAAAAAATGGTAACGTTCCATGTAAAATCCATGAACGTTTTGCCCTTTCTCAGGTTTTCAGAATAATTTAGCTCTTTCCTGTGAAATTCTGGTTTTCTTATCTGAAACGTTCCTGAACAAAAGTTGGAAACAGCAAAACGCTGCGGCCGCCATTTATTATTTTTTTGCTATAATCGGTTAATCGCGCGCGAGTGTCGAAAACGAATTCCTTAAACGAATGTAAAAAAATCAATATGGAATGCAAATAAATCAATAGACGACATAATCCTTTACGTCTCTATTGTCAAGACAATTCAGATGAAAATACAAAACCTCTGTGACATCGCTAAGAGATTATCTCTCGTACTTGTCGGTGGAATGTTTAACGAGCAGACCGTGTAAAAAAAATACACCTATTATTTGGATCTCCATTAACCAGGGGACCATCAAACATGATTCTCACCGATTTTGATTAATTTAAAGTATGTTTTAGAGTTCTTATCTCTAATTATTCTTGTGAAAGGATTTCTTCAAATGGCCATTGATTTTCAGAAAATAGATGCCGAGGTTTAGCATACGTTTCAAATACCTATTAGCTTGCAGCTCTCAACGTGTCTTTCGTGGTGTGGACGCAGAAAGCTCGCACGCCACCCGTACGGCCCGAGTTCGATGCTACCTCTTGACTTTTTTCTTCTTTTTTAATTAATTTTATATTTTAACACTTTATTACAATTTGATTTAAATTTGATATATATTTGACACTTTGAATTTCTGCAAATTTGATTTTTTTTTTTTTTTTTTTGGGGGGGGGGATATACAATTACGTTTAGGTTTTTTTTTTTTTTTTTCATGAAAATTTATATGTATTTTATCTAACTTGTAAACTAACATAATTACTGACGAAAATCCAAAATATTTTATGTCTAGATTTTTTTTTCTAATTACATTTATATATTTTTATACTTTAAGCAAAGTTCAGAAACAATATATCATATATATATTTACTTTATTTAATTTTAACTGAAAATTTATTTTTTCGTGTAAATTATAAATAATAATTTTGATGTTAATTTCAAGATATTTTTTCATTCTAACAAATAATGATAATAAAGTGAAAATTGTCAACTGGAAATGTAAAAATCGTCTGCGGATCCTGCATGCTGTGAAATGTCAGTAATGTTTTGCTGTCAACAGAAATATTCCTGGTATTTCGCAGGAAACTTACTGGCATTTCTGTAGAAAGTTTTTAACATATACAGTAAAGTTCCAGTCATTTTCAAGAAATGTTTCCCAGGAACGTTGCGGATTTTTTTTACAGTGTATATATATATATTTAAATAAATAAATAAATATATATATATATATATATATGTGGATATATATATATATATATATATATATATATCAATTTTGAACGGAGGGTGGTTTCGATGTCTAGGGGTCATGATCGGTGAAAATATCCCAAAATTTTTCGGAATCGTTTTCTTCCGAACGGCTGCAATAGGTAGCTTTTTGTACCTAAAACGCAAGGAAAGAAATCCGCGTGAAGCTTATGTACAATAAACACTTGAATTTAGATATGTATATGAAAACATAACAACTTACCTTAGTTTGAAGTTATTCCCTCACGTTTAGTAGGAAAAAATAGATGAAAACCGCTAATTTTAGAAGTTTTTTAATTTGTCGGAAAACAGCAAGTGGAAGTAGAGCGCTTATTCTAATAATAAATGACGTCATACCAATTAGTAGTATTTCAGTAATATATGGCGTCTCTATCTGCAATTTACAGTAGAATTGAAACGGTCCATTTAAAGCGGCGCATAATGACAAGTTTTGATGGTCTAAGTGGGCAAAATTCATTTTTCTGATTATCACGGAATTTGACAAAACCGAATATACTGGTAGCTGGATGTCTCTATGTTTGAGATCCGTACGAATTTTGTCTTAAAAATCCGAGGTGTCGATAAGTTATGACAGTGAAGAAGACTTTTGCACAGTTGGTTTGAGGGAGTTTCAAAAGTTGCACTAGCTTCTTCTAAGTTTGAAAGCACGTCGTGACTATTCTGTTTTATTTGATAGCACGAGTTTTCTGAACATATATCACAAGTTTGTCTAGGTCAGATTTAATACATTTTTGTTTGAAAATAAGCGATATTAAACACTCTTAAGCTCTTTTTTCAAAGTTTTTAATTCCGGGTGATCCTTGATGTTGTTTACAAATTTCATCTTGACTTTTAACATATTATTCAGCATTATTCAGCAATAAGCAATTTTTAATATCAATGTGCAATTCATAAGCTATTGCAAACTTAAAAAAAAACCACTGCAATTGTTTGCAAATCATTAAGTTTTATTAATAAACAACCATCTAATTAACTTCCAATGCATGTATGTCTGTTTACTTCAAATCTTGTTAGTCAAATTTAAACCACTTTTAATTATCCGATTGAACCGAAACAATGAATACATGTGTAATTTTAAAGACAATAAAATATTATTCTAATTTAAAGAACGTAGAAATTTGTTTAGAATACTGTTTCTACGGGGCTTCACAAAAATTTAGATTAAAACTTGCAGGCTAATTTTAAAACAATTCAATAATCTGATTGAGCTGAAACTTTAATCAGGATATGTAGTTATGATGACAATGCAATATTATTATAATTTATAGAATGTAGCAGTTACGCTTTTTTTACAGGTCACATAAAAGATTAGTTCAAATCTTGCAAGACAATTTTAAACCACTTTCAATTACCTGATTGATCTGAAACTTTGCCTACATGAATTTTTCCGATGACAATTCCCTTAAAGTATAATTTGACGTAGGTAGAAATTATGCATTTTTTGCAGGGCCACACAAAATATCGCGGAAATGTTATTGCCAAAAAGCAGAATTTTTAATTAAATTACAACAAAATATTCTACAGGTTATTGAGATACACAATAGCATTTTTTAAATTGAAAACAAAGTGCGTAGTAGTTGTATTTCTTTTACAAGGAAAAATAAAAAAAATGGATACTTTACCGTCTATATACAGAAATTTTATATCAAATTGAATAAAATTTACATAGGTTATTTATTCACACAACGGTATTTTTTCAATCGAAAATAACTTAGGTAGCATTTATATGTTTTAGAGGGTAACACAAAACATAAAAAAAGTAATATGATTTTTATTTCAAAATTTTATTTTTCACGATGACTACACAAATTTCTAGAGCAAATCTGAATAGACAAAAATAAAATAAGAAATTAATGTTAACTTACATGTGTGAATTAAATTGTTTGCTATTTAATAGTAAAATAAGTATTTTCAACGTCTTACATTTTTATTTTGAGACATTATTGTTAAATAAACCAATTATTTCTCACTATTTGGGCATTTTGTTAGGGATACATTGGCAAAATCAGCAAAATCTAATTAAATTTTGTCGAAATAATTTTGTCTCACTGTGCGGCGTTCCAAATATGGCAACTCTCCATTAGTTCACTCATGTTAGCTTGGTATTGGTGGGGAATGAAATTCACAAGCTGAAATTTCAGGTAGTTATGTTCTGCCATGTTTTAGTAGCTACGTACCTCATACAACCGCTCTAAGACACATAAAAAAACGCACACAGCAATTAATATTTTCTAAAATAGTTCTTTATATTATTAATGTGTAAATTATTTCAAAATTTGCTGTGTTCTGGAACATCATACGAAAACAAAATCTTTTGCATGTTTTTTTTTTTCCTTTCAGAATACTATCCCTTTCAAAAGCCAAAGCATTTCTCCACTTTTGTCATCTCAATTTGTTCTCAGGCTAGTTCAGTAAAAGTTATAGCTCAGCAAATACTTGAGCTTGGGTTGGGCTTTACATCATACGGTGTTCCGTGAGAAATCGCTGAGATATCTTGTTGCTAGTATGAGTGTTTCACCACAACTCACACTCGGCCATTCGACATGTGGACGACCTCGTTTCACGTCTGACCCAAAAGCAACAAGAACGCGAACAAACAAAACTTAATGAAAGATTCAATTTTGGAAAAGAAGAGAGAAAAAAATAATCTACAAGGGAAAAAAGGAAAAAAATCGTAGTATGTTTGCATGAAGTCGTCTACTTCACGCAGTCATAATTAAAAAAAAATTACAAGAATTTTCCTCTTCTAGGTAAATTTTGCGCCAGTTTAAAAGAAAAGGAAAAACAAATACGTCGTTTTTTGCCTTGTAGACAATTTACAAAAAAAAAAAAAAAAAAAAAAAAAATACAAAATTTGTCCCGTCTTAACAAAATTTCGTCTCATCTTAAACACACACACACAAAAAAAAATCAAAATTTACTCCGTCTGAGCGTAATTTTCATTCGTCGTCATCACAAAAATAATTACAAGATTTACTCCGTCTGAGCATAATTCTGCATCGTTCAAACAAAAATGAATTTGCCCCATCTGAGAAGAATATTAAATCGCCTACAAAGAAAAATAACACAGAGAATTAAAAATTTACCCCGTCTGAGAATAATTTTGATTAATGTAACCGAAAGAGACAGGAGAAAAAACCGTAAACTAAAATATTTTTGTTTTGTGCTGTGTAACTATAATCGTGTTCATCCTGGAGAGACAGGAATGCTGATACGGGAAGGGGGGGGGACACATAATAATAATATACTTAAACATATAACATTTAAAATTATGAAAATGCAGAAAAAATTCAAATATATAAAAACATATACATAATAATAAAATAATAATATTGCTCGCAACAGTTCTGGGTAGTCAAACTTTAATGCTTTATGCATAACGAAAAAAAAAGTCAGTGTTTGGCAGTCTGAGAAAACGTTTTATGCTAAACTAAAAAAAAAATCACTGTCTTGCAGTTTTAATAAAACAATTTATGCAAAACTAGAAAAAATCACTGTTTTGCCGTTTTAAGAAAAAGATTTGCCATGCGAAAAAATCACTGCATGGGTTTAATAAAATAGTTTATAGCACATATTGTATAAAATCGATGATAAAAAATTATCTTCTTCATTAATAACTAAAATTCGAAAATAACGATGTTCTAAAACAAACTAAAAAGTCACATTTGGTATAAAAAAAAAGTATAAACAAAGAGTTAAGAATGAACTGTCACGTCATCAATAAAAAAAATGCTGAGCAGAACTCCTAAAAAAAGCACTGAAATTCTGCTCTTTTAAGAAGAAAAAAAAAGTAAAACACTTTCTGGTAAACTGTATGAATAAACAAAAACACACGATGTTGTTACACTGAGAAGAACAATTTCTAATCGATAAGCACTGAAAAGTTTCTATGCACAACTAGCGAAACTTTTATTTTTCGTAACTTTGCGAGTATTTTTCTTTTTCTTTTTCCTAGTGGCGAAATTGGAGGGTGTGCGTAATAAATAAGATAATAATTGATTGCGCATTGCACAGAAAGTTATTTGAAGTATACTGTAGTCACCGTTGGTACTCGAGTATGACTCAGGAGGTCTGCATCTTTGATTAAGATGAAACATGTTAACAAGTAAGCATGCCAAAATAATGAAACTGAAGAATGTTTGGAGAAGGTACGCCAAAATGAAAAAGTAATCTTGATCATGCTGTAATTTCGGGAATTCAGCTGTCACTATATGATTGACATTATCATGTGGATAAATTCTGGCGTCTTTTTGCAGGCCCAGTGTACTTAACTTACTGGATTCATTTTCAGTATCACTTTTACTAGCACGGGAAGAGAGGATGTTTTCACTAATGCTGTCCGAGTAGATAGTAGGTGACGTCATTTCGCTGTTAATACCGATGTCAAGAACTGAACTTGGTCAATCATTCTTATCTGCTTCAAACTGGGGTGAGGATGGAGTATGATTACTGACTTCAGAAGAAAAATGTGTGTCATCGGAACTTTTATTCGGTCTTAAAGCGAAAATTACTGCATACTGCATAGGTGTTGAAAGCACATAGAAAGAATCTTGATAAATGTTATTATTAAACTTTGTTTCGGGGACAAAATATTGAATTTGTTTTAAAGTGGAGGTGTCGGGATCAAAAACTGTTATCGATGAATTAGTTAAAGGTGGAGATCCCAGGCGTATATAAGCTTCTTTGCTGATGAAATTGAGGTTGTGTACAGGGTTTGCGTCGGCTACGAACGAAATATCATTTATTTTCACAATCGCCACAGTACTGGACAATGTAGAAGGGGTATCTATGGTATGCACTTGACTCTTGGTTTCAGGGACAGGAGAGGTGTGCCTTGAGTTGGAGTCGAACTTTCGGAATTTCGTTCTATTTTCGCGACTCCTGTGGCAACCCATTAATAGTTTATGCAATAGTTTTACCTTATTCGTCTTGGCCGATTTTAACTGGTTTTTTATAAATTCTATTTCTTGTAATTCCACTTTATCCCCTTGAGTGGCACCGGTATATATTATATACCACCTACGATTAATGAAGTTTTACACCAGAAAAATTTTATAAAATTTTACTTTTCTATCTTTGGTGGGAAAAAGCCGTAAAATTGCTTTTACTTATTTTGAAATAGAATTTTTCAAAGATTCCGATGGGAATTCAGCTTCTCACAAACGTAATTGCTTGTCCCTCAAGGGGTTAAAAACAAGAGAGGGAAGAAAAAAAAATCTTACTTTGAAGAAGTTATCCAATTAAACAATTTTCTCTGCTACGATATATATGTCGATCCAACTAATGATCAGGAGAAAAAAAAAATATATTCATTTCTTGCAACACTTAATGGTGAATATCTTGTAAAAATAAAAGGAAGGTTGAACCGCAACAACAGATGGCTCAAGTAGATGAATCACATCAGCTGAAAGAATAAAGTCGAGAAATCATCGGAATGAAAAAGTTCTTTGATTCTGAACGTAGATCGATAAGCCTAGGGGGTATATTATTTTTTAATTTGTGTTGGATTCAAACGGTCGGCTCCATATTATATAATAAATCTGGCGGTTAAGGTATATAATAGTTTAATTGATCTAGGTTACATAAAATAACTATACTATTTACAATTTAAAGTTAAGGGGGATTTGGGGAGGTAACAGAGACAGCAGGCCGACACTACGGCCGCAATTATCGAGAGACTCGAACGGGGCGTCCTTCCGTTCAAAAGCCAAAGTATTTCTCCACTTTTGTCATCTCAATTTCTTCTCAGGCTAGTTTAGTAAAAGTTATATCTCAGCAAATACTTGCGTTTGGGTTGGGCTTTACGTCATACGGTGTTCCGTGGGAAACCGCTGAGACATCTTGTTGCTAGCATGAGTGTTTAACAACAACTCATATATATATATTTATCCTCTTGAGACCCAAGCAAAATGTAATGCATACATATATTTTTTAAAATATGAGCTTTTTATTCAACAAATAGGCATCAAAAATGACGTTTTTAAAGAAATTAATAAATTTCGATTTTTTTATTTTGTTTTACAGCACATCCATCTAAATGGATGTTCAGGCCATAACTCGCTTTAAAGTAATTTAAAAAATGCGAGAAATATGGGAAAGAATATAATTTATTATAAAGAAAATAAGGCAAGAATTAGCATCCCGTTTAAAATTGCAAAATAAAAATAGTTTAAACAAATTAAAATAGCATAAAAACAAAAATTACCAGCAGAACGTAGAATTCCAACTTGACTCATTTATTACGCCATTTTTTAAACAAAGCGGTTACCGTTGCAAAATCCATAAGCTGAATGTTGATTTTTGATTGATACATTGCCAAAACCAACTGGTTTTAGATTGCTACAATAAAATTTAACGCAATAGAAGGAGAAAGCAAAACATCCATTTAAATGGATGCCAGGTCTCAGGAGCATATATATATATATATATATATATATTAGCTGTATATTTCCAATTTTAATTTTCTTACTTAACTGTTATGATATAAAGTTTCCAATGACTGTGGAACTTTTAAAAACTGTTTCTCTTATTGTATGTTTTTTTTTTTTAGAATAGGAAATACATGTTTCAGCAGTGAGAAGTTGCATCTCCCGTTGTTTAACTTCACACATTTCAGAAAATTTTGCTTATCGACAGTGGAAATGTACATGTTTGTTTAAAAGGTTTCTTTAACATTATCATTTCTCTGTACGGGATATTTTATGGCATCCTATTAAAAATTCTTAATTATCTTTATTTATCACACACAAAACATCTTCATATTTTTCAGATGTCAAATATTAATTTATATAACCACGATATTGCACGTGAAAGCTGCTGTAATGAGACTTATATAATTTAAAGTTTTATACTGAGACTTATATATTTTACAGTTTTTAATTTAATTTTATTTTCACAATTTTGTTTAAAGCGGAAAATAATGTCCACGTTACAGTAATATAAAAATCCTTATTTACATAAATCCTAATCTACTTTGATAGAAAGTGTACACCAAAAACACACGAAAATAAACTTTTGTTAATAAAAATGATCTAAATTCAGTTTAATTTATCAAACTATCGCTATTTTAATTTAATTTTAAGATTCTGATATGCTGTTTAATGCGGTAAGTACAAAACAATTAGATGAAAAAAAAGAAACAAGCATGCTTTCAAATAAAAAAAAAATGTCTTTTTCGAATATGCATAACGTTTTACCAAATTTAAAAAATAATGATTATCTGAAAAAACTGTTGACAAAATTACAATCCAATTAAAAAAAAAAAAATCAACATTTCACAAAGGAATAAACAAAAGTAATTTAAAACTATACATCTGCTTCTGAATACCTCACCAACAAATTCTTCCAATTAAAAAAAAAAAAATTCGGATGTTGTTATTTTTAACGAGAGTTATTGGGTAAAAGATGTACAGTCGTGAAAAAAAAAAAGTAAACACCCCCTACTAACTTCTAAACAAATTATCCTAGAAGAAAGTTACTGGTACCGAACGATTGGAAATAAAGTCTACTTTTAAATGATGCATTTAAAATTTATTTAAAGGGCCATCTACATATTAAAACGAACCATAAATTTGTTTTTTTCAATAGCAGTACAGAATTCTGACAGCATAAATGAACTCTACACCTTCCAGTTAGCCTATAAACAAATTTTTATGCAATTTTTATGCCATAAGTTTCCGAGAAATTAATTATTTTAAAACGAGCATATTTTAAGAGCTGTATCCAAATTGAAGTTCCGAACTCGAATGTTACCCGAGTGAGCCGCCTTCTTGATCAAGGCACGTTTAAACGTCAATGAAACCTGTTTGATTACAGCATAGCAGAATAAATTTCAAAAATTTACTCACTTCTATCATAGACCTTCACTTCTATCTTAATCCGCCATTTTGCCGTTTTTTAAGCATAATTTGAAAACTCTTGGAAGAAAAATGTGAAATTTTGGATTTCCATAAAGCGGGACTTAATAAATCTAAATTCATAAAAAAAAATTGTATGTTGCCATTCATATTTTTTTCGAATATTAATTTCCTAATTCCTAATTCATATCATAAAATTATAAAAATTTCAAATTCAACGTATTTATGTTTGGGTATATTAGTATTATTGCTACACAAAACATTAGCTCATTAGGAGCATAATTTCAGGAGATATAAATAAAAATATGAAAATGTAATTTAACATTAGAAGTACTAAATTTTGAATGTCTATAATTCAAATACTTTTCATTCGAATGGCTTGGAATTTGGTTTCTAGGCATATTTTCAACCGAAGATTTGAAATATCTTGTTAAATTTGGGTACTGCGATTGAAAAAAATGAAGTTTGGATTCGTTTTAATATGTATATGGCCCCCTAAGCAAATTTATACACACTTTTTAAAAGTAGACTTTATTTCCAATCGTCCGGTACCAGTAACTTTCGTCTAGGATTATTTGTTGAGGAGTAAGTAGGGGTTGATTACTTTTTTTCCACGACTGTACATAAACATACACGGTTTCTGGACGGTAAGTGATCACTGGCAATACAAGAACTCTAGTAAGAAATTAATAAAGTTATCAATAGGTATGACATCCTTATTATTCACTGTAATTATCTAAATTGAAGCGTAAATTACTACTTGCGACAGTGAAATTCATGCAATACACACTGAATACACTATTTGTGTTCCATCTGGATGTAAAAAATTTAAAATAAAAATATACTTATCGTCTTTTCTATTGTACGTAGAAATGAAATTCATAGTTTTTGTATAACTAGAATTAAGTGTAGTTTCAGCCGATTAGGGTTCTCACTGTTATGACCAACAAATAGTTAAAAGTGTAGTTGTGCAAAGCAAATTAGTCGCACAAAATATATATATTTGATTAAAAAGTGCAAGAAAGTTAATCAATTCATTCTAATGTTCAATTTTCTTTTTTCAATTAAGAGGTGGTGTTAGGAATTGGTGATAAAGAAAAAAAAATACATTGAGTAATCGATTTTCAGGAAAGGGATTAAGAGGAAAAAAGTTTATTTGTTTTTACGAGAATCTTTGTCGTTTCGTCGTAAAGTTCTTTCAAAACAAAGGTTATCTTAAAAAGAATATAAATAACGAAACTAAAAATAAAATAATGAGAACAAGAAAATATCAGGAATTCGTATTACATAAAAAAAGATAAATTATATCTATAAAATTCGACTAAAATAACATTTAATTGGAAAAAATAAAGAATTAAATTTTTCAGTTCAGAAAATCCTAAAAATGTTCTTAGAATTATTTTAATGTTTTTTTTTTTCAAATAAAACATAAATAAGTATTCTTACATTGCAAATAAAGAGCGTAATTTCTTCCTATGTCCAAATTTTAAAAATAACGATGTTGTATTTTACATACAAATTATAAATATTTTAATTCCTCCTGTAAGAAAAATATATTTTGAATGCTTTCAATTATATATTAAAGTCACCCAAATAACTTAATACAGACTGTTCCCCAAAATAGAGCAGTATTTGTTGTAAAAAAGGGTGTTTCTGTAAATTTTCTTTCCAGTGAAGCAAATCTATATTAATTCAATCGTAAAATATAAGTACTTCAGGGAATTAAAAATATATATCGAACGGTTAAAAATAAAGGCAATCATATTTACAAAATTGAACAATTGTAATTTTTAGTAATTTAATTTATATCATGTTACTATACAATATGTTAAAATAATAATAATAATAATAATAATAAACATGTAAATGGGCATATTCTTGAAATTTGGCATAAAATGAGCAAAGTAAGAGTTCTGTATACAATGGGATTTTAAAATGATCATTCCTTATGCCATAAAAATGCATGTTTTATTTTTTGCTATCATAACTTTCCTCTTATCAAAAAACTTGAATATCACTATTTTAAAATAAGGTAAAATATATCTAGATTAGCCCTATAAGTACTGAATTATGAATTCAGGAAAATTTTATCTTCTAAAGCATTTTTCGTGAATTTTGAAACTCCATTAAATGATTTACATAATCATTTAAGAAATTTTAAAAGGATTTTTTGAAGGATTGAAAGATTTAGAAGGTTTAATTAAATTTGAATTTATAGGGATTTTGTGCAATATTTATAACCCCACTCTAATCCTTTATTTTAAATATTTTTCTTAATATTTTGTGGAATTAGGAAATGTACAAATATAATGTTCTTACAATATAAATATAGAAATATTTCTGAATTGTTAAATTCCACCCTCCCACAACGCAAAAAAGCTGAAAAGGATACAAAGGCAAAATAAATCATCCTTTTAAATGTATTTTTGTTTTGTGTAACCAATAATGCTTTTGGAACAAGATAATGCAAAGCTTCTGTAACTCATTCTAAACTGTATTACTACTAATCGATGTATTAAATTAATTTTATAACAATATATTTTAATGTCACTTATAAGTACCTCAGTAGATAAAAAGTTAATATATACCTTGCGCAAAGAAATGTCCACGCCATGATGACTGTAAACGTGCGCAATGATCAAGTCGTTTAAATGATAACCTGTTATTCCTGCATACTATTCCATGTACGAAAATTTTTGAAACTGTCCTTTGTAATTTATGCTGCAAAAGGGTAAAAATACTAGGTGAAATTGGTGCGTCGTTTCTACTTTTAGAATTTATGATAAATGCTTCCTATGGCTGTTTTAAAATTCATTTTGAAATTTCTGTGAAAAAATTATAATTTCCAACAAACCCTGCAATATTGTATGTAGTTAGTTGTCATATGTGCGAACTATCTTTTGCGCTACATTCCACTTGGAGCAGCCGCCACCTTAGATGATAGATGATATATTTGGAAAACTTGACTTAAGAAGGCATAGAAAATTTTAATTATCAAAATGTGATTTTTTAATTAAACAACTATATGAAAGAGCAAATAATTTTTTTTAAAGACATAATAAAAAATAAACGGAAAAAAGGAAATTAAACAATAAATAAAATAATTTAGATTTATATGGACGTAATGAAATTTTATTTTTAAAAATACCTAGCAAATTACTCAATTATATCGTATGTCTATCCAGTTCATCCTAACTGTTAGTTATAAAGTTCAGTTTAAAGGGTGTCAAGACACTTAAAATTGGAAAAAAATGAAAAAAAAGACCATTTTCAGCATTTAATATCTTAAATGCATATGATTTTAAAACACGATTTTTATTGGTATGAAAAATATAAGTATTTTCTTTCATTTCATGTAATTAAAATATTGCAAGATGCAGAATTAACATTTACAGAGGGTTCCAAACTGACACACATTTAACGAGCTCAGAATTGGCGTAACAGCTTACGCGCAGGATTACAAAATAAATTTTGCAGATAAAATGTAAATTTTGGTGCCTACTTATACTTCAGATTATAATAATTAACCTGAATCTACATAAATTTGTATTTAAAGCATTTTTATATTTTTAATACAAAGTCGTATTTATCTAATGCAAAATTATGAAAACTTCAACAGTATAATCACCTAAAAAAATATTTTTTGAACAAAAAAAGGAAATTTTAGGTTCAGTTTCTACAGACTAACATGAAACATAAGTTTTACAAATTTCAGGAAAAAGTATTCAGTATTCAGAAGTTTTTGAGATATCGTTCACGTTATACCCAAAAACGTCATTTGGAGGAAAATGACTCCAAGTTTTTGGAAACGCCGCTTCAGCTATTTAGCAGGTATAATTCTAAAAACCAAAACTTGTGTTCTAATGTGAATTTCCTCGAAACATTTATATCAAAATGTTGAGAAAATATAGGAGTTTATATTCTAAAAAATAAAATAAAATAAAATAAAATAAAATAAATTTCGAAAATTTTAAACAATAAAGAATCCTGCGATCCCTCAATAACTTTAAATTATTTGATTCTTCATTCCTGCGATAAAAATAATTATCTTACAGCATCTGCATTTACATATTTTTTTTTTAAAATACTGGATTATTTCTGCAAATATTGCTTGTTTTCAATCAAGTAATAATGCGTTAGATTACAAGTGTGATGAAATGGACTAAAATTGTATATAGATCGATTTGATAGTATCAGTTATATCACACGCTTAGAGTCTATCAGATTATGGGATATAATCGTAAGTTTGATACTAATCCTATATTGAAATTTACATATGATTGAATTCACAAAATGTATTCCAAAGAGAAAACATTTAAACCAAACTCTAAAATTCCTTTATTCAAATTAGTTATAACATCTAACAAAACAGAAAAAAAATATATCTTGATGAATGTGTATAAATATTTAATACAATTTTATGTATAAGATTTTATTGATAATTTAATCTGTCTAAATCTATATGTGTTTGAATGTATATAAAATTAGAAATGAATGTTAAGAAAAGAATTAACTTAATGATATTCCTCACATATGATTTAGAATAGTTCTTTTGCATGCGTTAAAAATTAAAAATATTGAAATTCTCCAGCAAGTGATATAATAGGCATTAATATTCATTGCTCATTGCTAAAACTTGATTAAAATAGGAATTTTATAAAAAGCATAATTGTGAAAGCTAATGATGTATGAAAACTAATTTTAAAATATTTATACACCTTCAAGAAGATTTTATTTTTTACTTTATTAACACATAGTGTAATTAATGTATTGTGAAGATGATTTATGTGCCTACGTGTGGGAAACGTTATAACGATACTTTCGTTTGAGCTCCAACATGACGAACATGTTAAAAACACGAACGAAAAATTATGCTTTCAGCGTAGATTATGTAACGATTTGTCATGTGATCACTGCATATCAGAAAATAATTAAATATATATATCCATTTTGTAATGTACAGTCGATACAGTTTAAATAATAACACTTAATAATAACAATTAATAATTATAAATACAGTCGTGGAAAAAAAAGTAAACACCCCCTACTAACTACTCAACAAATTATTGTAGACGAAAGTTATTAGTACCAAACGATTGGAAATAAAGTCTACTTTTAAACGATGTATATAAAATTTGCTTAGGGGGCCATCTACATATTAAAACAAATCCAGACTTCATGTTTTTTCAATAGCAATACCCAATTTATATACAATATATCTCAACAATATATTACAACAATATATCTCAAATCTTTGGTTCACACTATGCGAAAACGCCATATTTCATGTCATTTGAATGATAAGTTTTTGAATTATAAACATTCAAAATTCAGTGCTTCTAATGTTAAATTACTTTTTCATATTTTTATTTATAACTTCTGAAAGTATGAACATAATGTTTTAATTTTTTGTGTAGCAATAATACCAATATACCCAAACATAAATACGATGAATTTGCAATTTTTATAATTTTCTGAAATGAATTATGAAATTAATATAAAAAAAAATATGAAATGCAGCCTACAATTTTTTTGATGGATTCAGATTTATTAAGTTCTGCTTTATGGAAATCCAAAATTTCACATATTTCTTCCAAGTAGTTTTCAAATTATGTTTAAAAAACGGCAAAATGATGGTTTAAGGGGCCGTCTATGATAGAAGTGACTAAATAATTTTAAATTTCTAATGCTATCCTGTAATCAAACAAGTTTTATTGACGCTTAAAGGTGCCTTGATCAAGAAGGGAGCTCCCTCGGTTACCAATCGAGTACTGAACTTCCTTTTGGATACAGCCCTTAAAATACGCTCGTTTTAAAATAATTAATTTCTCTGAAACTTATTGTACGAATTGCATAAATATTTGTTTTTAGGCTAATTGAAGGGTATAGAGTTCATTTATGCAGTCAGAATTGTATACTGCTATTGAAAAAAAAACAAAGTTATGGTTTGTTTTAATATGTAGATTGTCCCCTAAGCAAATTTTATATACATCATTTAAAAGTAGACTTTATTTCCAGTCGTTCGGTACCAGTAACTTTCTTCTGTGATAAATTGTTGAGGAGTTAGTGGGGGGTGTTTACTTTTTTTTTCCCCACGGCTGTAAATGTGATACTGAACTGGTTAAGTAAACACATATAATTATCAAATAGGTGTTTACTTAATGTAATAATAAGTTGTCTAATAATAAGTAAAGTATTGTAATAATTATTTTGTGTGTTTTCCTGTGTTTGGGTTTACACTATGACTCACGAACAATGCTTTTGAATGAGCTTCACCTGGCAAATAAATTATAAAAAATCTCTGACGACTCGGGCCTAGAGGCGGAGGTAGATTTCGAAGTTAAGTACTAAATTCACCAACAAAACTTAAATCAAGATTAGTGATAAACCCAGTTCCTTCACTAAGAATGAGCTCTAGTTAGCTAAACATTTTGTGAAAATTCTAATATACACGAATACTCACACGCATGTATGTGTAATAGGTTTAAAAAATAGCTTAAGCCAATTCAGACAACCTCAAAGTGTTAAAATAAGTTAATATTTCCATAGTCGGGTTTTTATGATGTATTAATACGTTTCTTCAAACTCACATGACGTTACATATTCACCTGCTGAGGTCCATTTTATTTCAAATATGACGCAATATATATATATATATATGTGTTTAATTCATCAAACTATTTATTTCATTTTGAGTTTTCATGCGGAAATCCTGCTCAAGAAAACTTATGACGTATTCAGTTTGTTTTCAATTCGTCAAACGTTTTATTTAATTTAGTTTGTAACGTGAAAAATCTTGCAATAGAAAAGTAATTGTTGTGGTGAGAATTTTATTACGGTTTTTTTTAATTATTGTTGGAAACTGCTATAACGAAAAATATTTATTTTGTCCTGCCATTGTTGTGTAAGAGTTATGAGAATCATGTTAAGACGGTATTCAAAAATTTGAAACCTCCACATTTCCATTCCCTTGGGCCGATTTAGACCATTTTAAATCCCCGCCAAGATATTATACAAAGTTGTTGGTGAATTTGAAGACGATCCGTGCATAATTGAGACTTTTATCGTGCGGACAAAATTTAGTACATATATATATATACCGGGTGTCCCAAAAAGGACTGACTGATTTTAAAATTCAATAACTTGCAAACGGTGACAGATATTTAAAAATTTCTTGCAGGAGGTTTAAGCATAAGGTCAAAAGTTTTATTACAGTGATTTTCGATTTTAGTTCGAATTACAAACAATAGATGACGCTGTAAGCAATAGTCGCTAAATACAGGCTCGATTTTTGGTCCTTTCTCTTGTTCTATGCGGCAAAAGGTGATGGAAATGTATTATCCGGGCCACGAAGTACCAAAAATTGAGCCTGAATTTAGCGTCTATTGATCGCAGCGCCATCTATTGTTTGTAATTTTAACTAAAAATGAAAATCACTGTAAAAGAACTTTTGACCTTATGCATAACCCTCCTGCAAGAATTTTTAAATATCTGTCACCGTTTACAAGTTATTGAATTTAAAATCAGTCAGTCCTTTTTGGGACACCCGGTTTATATATATATATGTGTGTACTATATATATATATATATATATATATATATATATATATATATGTACTATATATATATATATATATATATATATAAACTTTTTAGGTGGGGGTAGTTTTGGGTACCTGGAGTCCTATAATGAAAAGTTATGAAGGAATTTTTCAAATGCCGCACTACGGTAATGACTGCAATAGGTAGTATTTCTTACGAAATCTACCTAAAAACAAGTCGGAAATTGGTTGTGAAACGCAGCAAATGATGAGCATAACTAGTCATTTCAATATTTACATAACGACGTATTAGCTGTTGCACTCTTATGCAAAAATGCTTGAATAAAAAATATGTTACTATTATTTATATTAAATTCAGTAATACGGAAATAATAGGACTCCAACTTAAAAAGGACGTAATCACCATGGAAACCTGGAAGCAGTACCTGGCACGGGATATCATTGAATTAGTTGAATGAAGAAAACTTTTATTAATATATTTTTAAGTTTTCATTCGGTTTTCATAAAATTTGAAATGACTCAAAAAATTCGGCAACGATTATATATATTGAATTTCAAACCATTCGGTTGAGCAGCTTTTGGGCTGTTATTTGCTGACAGACGGACAGACAGACATAGGGACTATAGATGCTACGTATTTACATAATTAAGAACTCACCTAAAACAGTCCTTTAAACTGGCCTGCGGATTATATAATAAATATGGTGTAATATTTTCATACAGCAACCTTTCATATGACTCTGCTAGGCGATTGATCATGTGATCACAGCATCGGATAAAATAAATATATATTTTTTTGTAATGTACATGTGATACAGAACGTGGTAAGTGAACACCTATAATTATCTGGTCTACCAAACGGAAGAAAATCTTTCAAATTTTCTTTTGAAGTATTATTGACTTGGGCATGAAATTATAATAATCATTAATATTCTTTGCTCATTGCTAAAACTTTATTCAAATAATTTTTTTGCGGTTAAAAAATCATAAACGTGAAAATTAATAGTGTATGAAAATTAATTACAAAATATTCATTCACGTTCAACAAGATTTTATTTTTTACTTTCTAAACACGTAGTGTAAGTAATGCATTGTAAAGAGGATTTGTGTGGGTGAGTGTCTGTGTGTGGGTTGACGTTATAACACCGAACGATATTTTCGCAATTTTGTAACCTAATCTCTAAGGTGATTCACCTAGGAAATATTGCGGAGTGTAAGTATTGCATCTATGTAATCAAATATGAGTGGCACAGATGTACAGTCGTGAAAAACAAAAAGTAAACACACCGGACTAACTCTGCAAAAAAGTATTGTACAAAAAAGTTAGTGGTACCACACGATTGGTAATAAAGTCTACTTCTAAATGATGTATATAAATTTTCTGAGGGGTTCATCTACGTATTAAAACGAACATTACATTTCTTTCTTTCAATAGCAGGACACAATTCTGACAGCATAAAGGAACTCTACACCTTTCAATTATCCTAGAAACAATTTTTTTATGCAATTCGTACGATAAGTTTCCGAGAAATTAATTATTTTAAAACGAGGGTAGTTTAGTGGCTGTATCCAAATTAAAGTTTGGTACTCGATTGTTGAACGAAAGAGTAATATTCACCAAGGCACCTTAAGCGTCTCTCAAGCAGTCGATTACGATCGCTAGATTACAGGATAGGATCAGAAATTTCAAAATATCTCGTCACTTCTATCATAGACGGTCCCTTAAACGATCATTTCGCCGTTTTTTAAACATAATTTGAAAACTACTTGGAAGAAATATGTGAAATTTTGGATTTCCATAAAGCAGAACTTAATAAATCTGAATCCATCAAAAAAATTGTAGGTTGCATTTCATATTTTTTTTTAATATTAATTTCATATTTCATAATTCATATCATAAAATTATAAAAATGGCAATTTCAACATATTTATCTTTGGGTATTTTAGTATTATTGTTACACAAAAAATTAGCACATTTGAAGTATAATTTTAGGATATATTAATAAAAATATGAAAATGTAATTTAACATTAGAAGTATTAAATTTTGAATGTTCATAATTCAAAAACTTGTCATTCAAATGATTTAAAATTTGGTGTTTAGGCATAGTTTAAACCACAGATTTGATATATCGTGTTAAAATTGGGTATTGACATCGAAAAGAATAAAGTTTGGGTTCGTTTTAATATGTAGATAACTCCCTAAGCAAATTTTATATACATCATTTAAAAGTAGGCTTTATTTCCAATCGTTCGGTACCAGTAACATTCTTCTACGATAATTTTTTGAGGAGTTAGTAAGGCATGTTTACTTTTTTTTCCACGACTAACTTTTTCGATTTCAAAACTGCAGGTTGAACATCAGTTTTCGAATACAATTTATTATATTATGCCAGAAATATATTAGAAAAATACATCTGTCAAGATCGTTTAACGAAATGACAGAATGTATAATTTAAGGATTGCATCTAATAATTATTTTCATTAATTATTATACTAAATATACATATATGTAATCTTCCAGGAAAACTTAATATAATAAGAACTATAAACAATAAAAATATATTTAAGGATACGTGATTCAAAACAAAATTATAATATAAAAGATTTAAAAATATAATGGCACAAAATTAAAGAAATACAATGATGGAAAACGAAAATCAGTAATGCATGGTAGTGTTTAAATGGCAAAAACTTGCAGATGTTGCTTAAAATGAATTATGTTATATAACATACCATCTAAAAAGCAAAGAAGTACATTACTTGTCACAATAATGGCATTGAATAACGCTCAGAAGAACCTTCATTAAGATGTCTGTTTATAAAAATTTCAAAACTTGTAGTGATGATAATTTCTTTCGTTGATGCAAGATTTGTACATTCGGCACTATAATTAAAGTTTTTCTAAATAGTTCACGTATATATCTTTAATATTTTTATGCTTGGAAAGTGAATGGGGACATTCACTAGTATCATATATTCATATGAACATCTGTACATTTAATCGCCTCGATGTTCAAGCATTCTGGAGTACGTGAAATATGTGATTCCTAACTTTTTCTTTTTGCATGTAGGCGAATGAGTGTGAAACCAGTTCTTTTGTTACTTGATGAGGTTAACGAAATACGGGTTGATTATAATGACCAAATATGGTAAATGATTTATCATGACACTCTTTTACACACTTCATATATATATATTTTTTTAATTTAAAACCTTTTGAAGATTTATATATATATATATATATATTATTCCGGAAACTTATAAGTTTATTAAAAGGTTAAAAAAAAGTTTTAAATAAAAAAAAAAAATAACGAAACTGCGTTATCTACAGACATTAGATTTGAGATTTTGGATAATGTTTGTAGACATTATGCAGCAACATTTATCTCAGTGTTAACAGCTATTATGCGTCAACTGATTTTAAATTGATATCCGGATGAAAAGTTGTTGACATAGTTTTGACCCGTAATAAACCGTATAGTTTGGTTAAATAATAAACCCCGTATTATTTATTATAATTAAATAATAATACCCCGTAATAAATCGTATTCTAACATCAGAATACTCCATACATTTAAAATAGATTAAAATTGTGTATTTAACAAATCCTAATATTTATTTCCAAAATTTTGCTTCATCTTAATAAAGTGAAAGTTATTTGATTTATAAGATTTGTTATTTTCTGTGACTTAACTTTTGCATAAAAAAGCAGAACGTATTTTGAATTTTATTTTTTTATTAATTTTTGTTTTATTTTATTTTTATAATATTTTTTTTAAAAAAAAAGACACTTATTAAAGACACTTAGTATATTCAAACACTTTAAGTTTTATAATATTAAATATTGTAAAACTCATCTGAAAATTAAAGGATTTAATATAAAAATTGTATTGCCGTTGGGACTCTTAAGCACATTTCATTTTTCCATTTACCATGCACTACAAAGATACATTAATTTAAAAAGAAAAACGAGTGAATAAAACATGCCATGTTTCAGGATTGCTTTTTTAATTTAATTGTAGTTATTTAAAAATTTTAAAAAAGCAAATAAAAGTTGCAAATATAATGAATTTTAAGTAAAATTATATGTTTCTTTTTATTTCCTAACTGTGAAAAGAAATTCACATTTGTTTTATATAAGAATTTAAATAAGTTTAAAAACACTATCAAAATTAATATTTAAAATTATCAATTTTTATTAAGAACAAATGTTCAGTTGCGGATTGAATTTTTTTTTTTTATTTGTATTTATGTGCTTTCATTTATTTTTCATCAAAATATTTATTTTCGGTTAAAATAAAATGAAGTTACATAATAAAACTAGAAATAAAAATAGACGTTGGTTGGGTATTTTACATTTATGCGCTCTTTTACAAGATACGTTAAATTCATATTTTTTTTTGTTTTTGTAATTTTTTATCGTATTTTTCTTGAATATTTTTTTTAGTCCAATTTTTTAAATATATTTCCTTCCCATTTGTTTTAGTACTTAAACATTTAATTTTATTTATATTCCTTATAATCAGTACGTCTGTAACTTATCTTTTATTTTCACAGATTTGCTTGTTCTCCTTTCTTATTTTGATTTTAATATCAATATTTAATTATCCTTTCTGGTTTTTTTAAATGTTACTTCTTGTCTACGAGAACGAATGCTGCGCACGCCCTACGATTTCCGTAATCAACAAACAATTCAGTACACCCCGTACGTAGTTCACTACGCAATAATGGTTGTATATTTCAACCGAATTTGTCTGTGATATGCAACTGATATATCAGGGTACTGTTCAAATATTCAACTACAAGGACTCCGCTAGAGGGATCTTCAGCAACGAAATTAAGCCTGGCAGTCAAAGGTTTAATATATTAATAATTCAATGTTACATTCAAAATAGTAGCTAACAATTTCAGAATTACGCTTCCCAGGTTGGTAATTCCTGATTTGTTAATATTACATTTCCTGCCAATTTATTTCGCTCTCTTTTGGAAAAAGTACTATTGAAAACTATTATTACTATTACGTACTACTATTTGTATACTAAAAATGAAGTAATACAAGAAATGTTTTAAAATAAATAAGAAAAATATATTTTATTTTTAAATAAATCCCGAACAAAACCGTAATAATTGTATTGAAAGAAAGTTTTTGCATAATTAGGCTACGTTTCATTCCTTAATGTCTGGCATGAGGGCCTCATATACAATTTAATTCAGCTCGAATTTCATGCCAGACTTATACGTTTAATATACTCGTACCTTTGCGAGCGCATTGTTTGTGTCCGCATAAACAAGATTCTTTCTATCATTCCTTTCATCATAGCGGGCATACTTCAGTGGAGCGCGTTGGACACAATATTGTTTAACATCTTCTTCTTTGCGCACATATCTTGCTCTTTATGCGGACGACACCTGCATTTACTCTTCAGATCACCACCCGTATAGTCTTTACAGGTACCTGCACACGTACATTGATGATTTCCTGAACTGCTGTATGTTATGGCGCATCCTAATAAATGAAAATAAAACCTCAGTAGTATACTTCTCTCGCAAATAAACATTTCCTAACAGAATAAAAGTCAATAACACTACCATCCCTTGTTAAGACGATGCAAAATATCTTTGGTTCATCCTCGACGGCCGACTAACATTCGTTCTATCAGGGGAAAAGTCGCTGGAGCTTTCAACTCACTTAAACGTCTTCATAATAACAAAATCCTTCCAGTTCATAATAAACGTATCCTGTATAACTCATCTTCTATATATCCTCCCAATTATAACTCATGCTAGTTCGGTCTAGGGCTACAGGACTTCAATGGATAACTTATGTCGTCTGCATTACAGGCACCCACACTGTTAAAAATATCGTGAAGAATTACCTGTGATTTTAAAGACTCTCTATTTTCTGACAAATAAGAACGCTTCTGAAACGCCTATGGAGGGTTCTCATTGGTCCGAAAACAGATAGTCTTTATAAACAGAGGTAATTTTTCACGATATTTTTAACAGTGTATGCACAGTAAGTAACGCTTCTCGTAACTTGAGTACACTACAGTCCGCAATGATCACAATACCATCACCTTGCGTAATCGCATCATTCATTTAGCTAAGAACTTCTACAGCAAAATTTATGATCCACCCAATAAAATTATAGCGAAGCTACCGGTTTACGTTGCCTCCGAGCCCCACCACCGTAAACGCCCCAAATTCTCAATAATTAAGGACATCCAATAATCTCTGGGTACACAACTCTATGTTTACTACTGTCTATTTTTTCTTAAATATAAAACCGTTTTATATCTTCAAATAAAAAAATCATATCTTCTCTATATTGAAATATATATAGACCGTGCGGCGGCGACACGAATGACTACGTCATCGAGTTACGGGATGAAATCATGATGAAGGACAGGATTTTTAAGAGTAGATTAAGGAATGACTGGTCTGCCTCGACATTTCTTGGTACGACAGGCGCAGCAGCGGGCGCCAACTCGTCATTTTGGCGTCACAATCACGTCATCGAGTTACGGAATGAAACCGGTGCCAAATTAAAGGTAAAAAAAGTCTTTTAAGAATATTTTGGTCTGCCTGCGCATATCCTTGTAGAAGCCCCCGGCAGACTAAAATCTATAACAAAAAAATACGTTATAATGTACAATTAAAACCCTATAAACGTAATATTTTACATTACATTGCCATATATATTACTCAGAATCAACTTTCAAGATGAATTAAGGGTTTAGGAAAAGATTATTAACAGTACGTGAGAAAATGACTGATTCGGAATAACTTGGTACAAAGCGCGAAGACCGGGGCGCCAATTCGTTATTTTGACAGTGTTATTACGTCCTCGAGTTACGGCTTGAAATTTTGGCACATTAAACATACGGATTAGTACAATACGAATATTTCAGTCCGCCATGTTATATATTGGTAGGAGATGAGCAGAGCGGGGCGCCAATTTATAATTTTGGCGGTATAATCACGTCATCGAGTTACGGTATGAAATCATGATGCAGGACAAGATTTTTAGGGGTATATTAAGGAATGACTGGTCTGCCTCGACATTTCTTGGTACGATAGGCACAGCAGCGGGCGCCAACTCGCCATTTTGGCGTCACTATCACGTCATCAAGTTACGGAATGAAATCGGTGCCCAATTAAAGGTAAAAAAAGTCGTTTAAGAATATTTTGGTCTGCCTGTGCATATCCTGGTAGAAACTCCCGGCAGACTAAAATCCATAACAAAAAAATACTTCAAAATGTACAAATAAAACCCTATAAACGTAGTATTTTTCATTACATTGCCATATATATTCCTTCGCATCGATTTTCAAGATTATTTAAGGGTTTAGGAAAGTTTATAAACAGTACGTGAGAAAAAAACTGATTCGGCATAACTTGGTACAAAGCGCGAAGAACGGGGCGCCATTTCTCTAATTTGAGTATACTATTACGTCATCGAGTTACGGCTTGAAATTTTGGCACATTAAACATACTGATTAGTACAATACGAATATTTCAGTCCGCCATGTTATATATTGGTAGGAGATGAGCAGAGCGGGGCGCCAATTTATAATTTTGGCGGTATAATCACGTCATCGTGTTACGGTATGAAATCATGATGCAGGACAAGATTTTTAGGGGTACATTAAGGAATGACTGGTCTGCCTCGACATTTCTTGGTACGATATGCACAGCAGCGGGCGCCAACTCGTCATTTTTTCGTCACTATCACGTCATCAAGTTACGGAATGAAACCGGTGCCAAATTAAAGGTAAAAAAAGTCGTTTAAGAATATTTTGGTCTGCCTGTGCATATCCTGGTAGAAACCCCCGGCAGACTAAAATCCATAACAAAAAAATACTTCAAAATGTACAAATAAAACCCTATAAACGTAGTATTTTACATTACATTGCCATATATATTCCTTCGTATCGACTTTCAAAATTATTTAAGGGTTTAGGAAAAGCTTATAAACAGTACGTTAGAAAAAAACTGATTCAGCATAACTTGGTACAAAGCGCGAAGAACGGGGCGCCAATTCTCTAATTTGAGTATACTATTACGTCATCGAGTTACGGCTTGAAATTTTGGCACATTAAACATACGGATTACTACAATACGAATATTTCAGTCTGCCATGTTATATCTTGGTAGGAGATGAGCAGAGCGGGGCGGCAGTTTTTATTTTGGCGGTATAATCACGTCATCGAGTTACGGCTTGAACATTTGGGACATTAAAGGCACATATCAGTACAATAAGAATATTTCAGTCTGCCTCGTCATATCTTGGTACGAGACGAGCAGAGCGGGCGCCAATTTTTAATTTTGGCGGTATAATGACGTCATCGAGCTACGGGATGAAATCATAATGCAGGACAAGATTTTTAGGAATACATTAAGGAATGACTGGTCTGCCTCGACATTTCTTGGTACGATAGGCGCAAGAGCAGGCGTCAACTCGTAATTTTGGCGTCACTATCACGTCATCGATTTACGGAATGAAACCGATGCCAAATTAAAGGTAAAATAAAGTCTTTTAAGAATATTTTGGTCTGTCTGCGCTTATCCTGGTAGAAACCTCCGGCAGACTAAAATCTATATCAAAAAACCAAGTTATGCCAAATCAGTCATTTTTTCACGTACTGTTGATAAGCTTTTCCATAACATTTAATTCCTCTTGAAAGTCTATTCGAAGTAATATATATGGCACTGTAATGTAAAATATTATGTTTATAGGGTTTCAATTGTATATTATGAAGTATTTTTTGTTATAGATTTTAGTCTGCCGGTGGTTTCTACCAGGATATGCGCAGGCAGACCAAATTATTCCTAAAAGAATTTTTTTAGCTTTAATTTAGCACTGGTTTCATCACGTAACTCGATGACGTGATAGTGACGCCAAAATGACGAGTTGGCGCCCGGTGCTGCGACTATCGTACCATGAAATGTCGAGGCAGACCAGTCATTCCTTAATGTACTCCTAAAAATCTTGTCCTGCATCATGATTTCATCCCGTATCTGGATGACGTGATTATACCGCCAAAATTAAAAATTGCCGCTCCGCTCTGCTCATCTACTACCAAGATATAACATGGCATACTGAAATATTCGTATTGTACTAATCCTTATGTTTAATGTGCTAAAATTTCAAGCAGTAACTCGATGACGTAATAGTATACTCAAAACAGAGAATTGGCGCCCCGTTCTTCGCGTTTTGTACCAAGTTATGCCGAATCAGTTTTTTTCTCACGTACTGTTTATAAGCTTTTCATAAACCCTTAAATCATCTTGAAAGTCGATACGAAGGAATATATATGGCAATGTAATGTAAAATACTACGTTTGTAGGGTTTTATTTGTACATTTTGACGTATTTTTTTGTTATGGATTTTAGTCTGCCGGGGGTTTCTACCAGGATAGGCACAGGCAGACTAAAATATTCTTAAACGACTTTTTTTACCTTTAATTTGGCACCGGTTTCATTCCGTAACTCGATGACGTGATAATGACGCCAAAATGACGAGTTGGCGCCCACTGTTGCGCCTATCGTACCAAGAAATGTCGAGGCAGACCAGTCATTCCTTAATGTACTCCTAAAAATCTTGTCCTGCATCATGATTTCATCCCGTAACTCGATGACGTGATTATACCGCCAAAATTAAAAAATGGCGCCACGCTCTGCTCGTCTCGTACCAAGATATGACGAGGCAGACTGAAATATTCTTATTGTACTGATATGTGCCTTTAATGTGCCAAATTTTCAAGCCGTAACTCGATGACGTTATTATACCGCCGAAATTAAAAATTGGCGCCCCGCTCTGCTCATATCCTACCAATATATAACATGGCAAACTGAAGTATTCGTATTGTACTAATCCGTATGTTTAATGTGCCAAAATTTCAAGCCGTAACTCGATGACGTAATAACACTGTCAAAATAACGAATTGGCGCTGCGTTCTTCGCGCTGTGTACCAAGTTATTCCGAATCAGTCATTTTCTCACGTACTGTTAATAATCTTTTCCTAAACCCTTAATTCATCTTGAAAGTTGATTCGGAGTAATATATATGGGAATGTAATGTAAAATATTACGTTTATAGTGTTTCAATTCTACATTATAACGTATTTTTTTGTTATAGATTTTAGTCTGCCGGAGGTTTCTACCAGGATATGCGCAGGCAGACCAAAATATTCTTAAAAGACTTTTTTTTAACTTTAATTTGGCACCGGTTTCATTCCGTAACTCGATGACGTGATTGTGACGCCAAAATGACGAGTTGGCGCCCGTTGCTGCGCCTATCGTACCAAGAAATGTCGAGGCAGACCAGTCATTCCTTAATCCACTCTTAAAAATCTTGTCCTGCATCATGATTTCATCCCGTAATTCGATGACGTAGTCATTCGTGTCGCCGCCGCCTGCTCTAATAGGGGAAAATGTATGACACGGATTAGTATATTTTTTGTTAATGTGGATTTTGCTGCTCCCATTACTACTTTTATTGCCAAAGCTTGGTGAGTGTAACTCTGAACAGAGCTACTTTTTTTTCTCTTTCTTATCCTTTTCTTTTTATATATTATTTTTTAACTACAGCTAGACTATTTATTAAGATTTTGAGGATTTTTATCAATATTCTTTCTTGAGTTAAGTTTTAACTTAATTTTATTTCAACTTCATTTTTCTTTAATATTCTTATTTTTTTTTTGTTGTTTTTTTTTGTTTGTTTTTTTTTGTTTGTTTGTTTTTTTTTTTTCGTTGAAGCCGTTTTAAAGTACAGTTACAGTTTAAAAAACTTATCCCAATGGCTCACAAAACATAAAATATTTAATTTTCAAGACTGGGTGTTAAGCTCCCTCTATGCTGCTCACCTGTTCAACACCTGTTATACCTTAATACGTTTAAACCCTTTATCTACGGCATTGTGATCTACTGTATTTTTTTTTTCATGCAATATATTATTTTTAGTTACTAGAATGAAAATTAAAGGATAAACATAAAAAAAGAAAAAAACGCGTGAGAAATTTAATTATTTAGAGGTAATTAACTAAAGTAGTACTTTAAAGTACCGTCAGTACACTATGACTAAATTATCGTAATAGAAAACCCACAAGTTATTTCAACTGGCACCAGAAAATAGTGTCGATTTAATAAGTAAATGTAATATAGGCCTTTTCCTTATTTACAAATAAATCGTTTGGCAAATTCCGGTGCCAATCATTTATTTCAACACTTTAGAATTGAAAATGCTTTGCTCCTGAAAGGGTTTAAAAAAACTATTTTTTTTTAGGTTTCGATCTTATTAGCAGTCCTATAGTTTTGCGACGTCAATATTCCAGGGACAACATGCTCTCTCGCATCTCCACATATGCAATATATGAATTTACATATACCATTTCTAGCATAGCAAAAAACAGACGGTGCCACAACTTTTTCGATTTCCTATAAAAAATAACAATGAAACAGAAAAGAAATACCATAGAAATCATTACTGCACTACATTTTAGTAATTGCATTTTAAATCCGATGAAAACGATGGATAACTACACAGACGAAAAGTAGTCTAGAAGCTTTTCTCCAGCACCCATTGTACTGACGGTACTTATAAGTACCACCGAGTAATTCAACTGTTAAATCAAATACATACACCGTTTAACTAAAATAGCTAGTCAAATTGTATTCTAAGATCATAATGAACACAAAAAAACCCAACACTTATCTTATATCGTTTACTGTGTTTGCAGCAATGAAAAGATGAGCGTGACACTCTGTACAAAAAGTCGGCACAAAACACATCGACTGCTTCAAAGATAGCCTCATTCCTCTCTAAAATAACAAACCTAGAACTACCGCTGCAATGTATTCGAATAAAGGGGAGTTAAAAGAGCGATAATTGAAAGTACCATTATAATATTAGTAATATTCACTATGGTATAAAAGTTTAAAGTGAGTGGTACTTATAAGTACCGTCAGTAGATAAAGGGTTAAAGAAAATTAATTCTAACTGCATTAAGGAATTTCTAGTATTGTTTTAAAGAAAGACGTGATTCTAGTCGATGTGCAATATGTCACATGAAAACGCCTTTACACTGGTGAAACTGATTGTGTTGCAGACATTTAATTAAAAACCACATTTAAAATATCTAAACAAGGAAATAAAAATCTTTAAAAAAATTAATAAATTTCTAATTGGGTATTACAAAAGCAAATGGATAAATTTAAATTTCTTGTCTTTGATTCAGGCCTCACACACAAGAATCTGAAGGTCACATTGCGCGTTCCCACGAACGATATTTTTTCTACGCTAAAAGAAACAAAACATTGTTATTTCTACACAATATCTTTTCATCATGCCCAAACACAATATTCACATTACCTACAAAAATTGCGAAATGTTTGGACGATTAGAAGTAATTAAAAAATAATAATAATAATAAAATCCGAGATAATTTGTGCGAAAATGAAAACGCTGCCTGTTTCTACACCCTTCGTTCGATTTTCAGTACCAATTATGTGTATATTTAAAATAAATATCAAAAAGGTCTTGCATATAATTATATTTACAAACGATTAAAATTTCAGGTAGTTCAGACGACAAGAACAATTATTTTTGCTATGTTAAAGCAACACACGCGAAAAGAAAACATACATCATTTACAAAAAGTTATCAAGATCTTTTCACGTAATATTTACAAGGGCTGCAACTGCAATCAAACCGTTATATTAATAACCGATTGAAATTATTTTTGTGTATAAGTGTCATTTTGTATTTTTTGTGTAATTATTTTTTGTGCAATTTTGTGTACAGATTCTATAACAGGAACTATTTTTATGTTACTTCTTAAGTCTGAAAAGAGCCCTCGAAAATAAAAAAATGTATTCCTACGAAACCGTTTACCTTTAAATATCAAAATTATTTGGGGAATTTTTCATTAAAAATGTAAATCATACAAAACCGGTATAGCACTAGAATTACCATGTTTCTTGTATACCTAGAACAAACGGGGTAGGTCATAACTGACCCATGGACAAAAGTGAGGTTATTCTAGTTTTGTATGGGATATACATACACGCAATGAGGTTTGGTGATTAATACAATGTTTTTTAAATATCTATTTATACAATTTAGATTCTAGACTATTATATAATATGAAATCTGGGGAATGCATACTGCAAATGAAAATTTTATTTTGAATTTCTGGAAAGATACTTTGAAATTCTGACGACTCTTTCAGATAATATATATATACATATACATATATAAATATACATATATATATATATATATATATATATATATATATATATATATATATATATATATATATATATATATGAATTATAAATTATAAATTAAAATTCTTTAATAATGTTCCTACAGATTAATAAAATATTAAAACACAATAAATTTTAAAATATATAGCTCCGTGATTTTTCTCCTTGTATATTTCTATCTGAGTTCTTCTGCGAATTTTAGACTATAGACTTTTCTGCTTATATTAGAACTTTTAGCTTATATTATGTACAGTCGTGGGAAAAAAAAGTAAACACCCCCTACTAACTCCTGAACAAAATATCGTAAAAGAAAGTTACTGGTACCGAAAGATTGGAAATAAAGTCTACTTTTAAATTATGTATATAAAATTTGCTTAGGGGACCATCTACATATTAAAACGAACCATAACTTTGTTTTTTTCAATAGCAGTACACAATTCTGAAAGCATAAATGAACTCTACACGCTTCAATTAGCCTAAAAACACATTTTTATGCAATTCGTACGACAAGTTTCCGAGAAATTAATTATTTTAAAACGAGCGTATTTCAAGGGCTGTATCCAAATTGAAGTTCGGTACTCGATTGTTAACCGAGAGAGCTCCCTTCTTGATCAAGGCACCTTAAGCAGTCAATTAAGCCTGTTAGATTACAGAATAGCATAAGAAATTTCAAAATATTTTGTCACTTCTATCATAGACGGCCCCTTAAACCATCATTTTACCGTTTTTTAAGCATAATTTGAAAAATATTTGCAAGAAAAATGTGAAATTTTGGATTTCCATAAAGCAGGACTTAATAAATCTGAATCCATAAAAAAAATTGTAGGTTGCAATTCATAATTTGTTTAATATTAATTTCATAATTCATGATTCATATCAGAAAATTATAAAAATTGCAAATTCAACTTATTTATTAAAATAATAAACTTTGTAAAAAATCACCATAAAATTAAAACTAAATCACCATAAAATTGTTTTAATTTTATGGTGATTTTTACAAAGTTTTATTATTTTAATTGCTTCATATCGCCAGTTTTCGGTGCTGTTTCGCTCAACTTATTTATGTTTGGGTATATTAGTATTATTGCGACACAAAAAATTTGAACATTAGGATCATAATTTCAGAATTTATAAATAAAAATATGAAAATGGAATTTCATTAGAAGCACTCAATTTTGAATGTTTATAATTTAAAAACTTATAATTCAAATGACTTGAAATTTGGTGTCTAGGCATAGTTTGAACCAAAGATTTGAAATATCTCGTTAAAATTGAGTATTGCCAATGAAAAAAATGAAGTTTGGATTAGTTTTAATATGTAGATAGCCCCATAAGCAATTTTATGTACATCATTTAGAAGTAGACTTTATTTGCAATCGTTCGGTACCAGTAACTTTTGTCTACGATAATTTGTTGAGAAGTTAGTAGGGGGTGTTTACTTTTTTTCCACGACTGTACCTTTAAAAATTACCCAATCATTTATAATTACTAGATCTTCAAACACTGGATTTTGAACAGAACATCGACCAGAAGATATTGAACACTGCAGCTCTATCTCCCATATAATTCCATCTTTCGTTTCTTCCTAGTCACTTTGAAGTAGAAATTTATTCTGCATTTTCTCTCCTTTTTTAATCATCTCCTTTATTTCATATTTTCTTAAAAACTCTTACGATTTAATTGTGTTTCATCAATTCCCACGCAACATTTAATTGTCTGTTTTCATTTAGCTCACGGCCTCTTGAACTGTAGTTGGGCAAGATTTTTTTGGACATTTTCTCCAAAATATGTTTCGTCACTTATATCAAAATTGTCATCCCCATCACATGTAATTTCATCACTAAAATCATTTTCAGAAATTTTTTTTCACAATTATAAAATTTGCTCGTTCGAGAAAAGTCCTCTTCTTTAAGTCCTCTTTCGCAGTATAAATGTGTGGAACTGAAATACTACTAAAAGATTCTTTCTTTTTTCGCACCGCACGGTTTGCAACAGGCGAAATGAACTTTTTTCTTAGTTTCTGAGGTATAAAAGAGGTAACAACATTCTACAACATTCCAACAATAACTTGAAAAATTATAAATTCTAACAAATTTGCTTTGCAAGTGTATAACAGATGTGTGACCCTCCCTCCCCCTCCCTCCCGCTTCCCCCCCAACCTTTGTCAAAAGACAGCGCGATACTTCTCCTTATACTATCCTTCTTTTATTGAAAAATATAGAGTTGAAAGCCCCGTTGAAATGGAAAAAAAAAAAAAAAAACCTTTTCTTGTTCGGGTCAGCGGTGACCCAGTACGGTAATTCTAGGTATACAGACCAACAGATAAAAAAGTCTTTGTTGTATTTCAACTAAATTCCTGTTAAGACATTACACTGAGAATTTCGTAAAAGTCCGAAAGTTTCAAAGTTTTATTTTGGAAAACAACAGCGATACGAGTGAAAAACCGCGTCTTGGGTCACAGATGACCGGTCTTGGTAGTTCTAGTGTTAAAGAAATAAAATCGTACATATTTCAAATTTATTGAATGTTATTGTCACGATCTGGACAGCGTTGGGCAGATCAATTAGTGGTGAATGAAGCAAACATACAAATTAGGAATATCAAAAGTACAAATATCGACCCAACTATAATATTAAGTTAACGATACTAAACTTGGTTTACCATTCCTAAAAGTTTTTGTACATATTTTGTACATATTTTGTAAGCAAATTTTGTCATTATTATTTTTTTTATACATTTAAGGGAATGTTTTTGTTTAACAATTTGTTTAACAATAATGCTCTATATTGTATTTATAATTGTTAATTTATAAATAGAATGTATCATTAAATTTGCAGACATGAAGATTTCATATTATTAGGGATATTATGTCATTAGTATGTCTCAGATTATGGGATATAATTAATATGATGATACTAATCTCATATTGAAATTTACATGCAGTAGAATTTGCAAACAACATTTCACAGTCCTAAACATTTCAGCATTATAATCAAAGTACTTTGTTTTGTTATAATTTCTAATATTTTTAACAATAACTTAAAATATTTCCAAGATGAAGGTAAATATATAAACAAGGTGAAAAAAATAATATATTAAAGATCCAAATGCAATATTAAATAAAAAAATAATATTAATGTTATATTATTATTACAATAATTCGACTATAAATCATGTTTTCTTCTAAAAGATGGTGGTGTTTTCGTAGGGAAATAAGCATTGCAGCGCAGACGGTATAAAAATGTAGCCGCATAAGGTAATAATAGTAGGGCATATTCTATGTACAGAATTGCTGTCGTTTGTGGAGAAAGCCATCTTATTTAATCCGTATTCTAAGCATTCAGTGTCCGACAGAAAATCAAACATGTGGTTGAATCTATGTCGGCCGTTTCTGAACACAGGGAGTATCTTGAGAGCGCTGTGAATTATCCGGTAACGGTATCTGTATAATCTGCAGCATACCCAAACTTTAAAACTGACGACTTCATGACTTGCCAATATTTTCTAATTTTGCAATTAGTAATATTGTACAGCAGTGTGACTGGCTTCACAATATCCTGGACCTATGTAGCACATTTCTCACTACTTTGGGTCTACTTTGGGCTACTTTTTCTGGTTGCACTAACATTTCCATTATTAAAAAAAATATATTATATATGATTTTTCAACGTGAAAATTGAGTTGTAAACAATTAACATGGAACAGTGAAGTAAAATGTACGGTATTAAAGAGGCATTCTTTTTTAAAACCACCTTTAATTTTTTGGAACAAAATAGCCTTTGCGAGGGGCTTCTTTGGTCCATTCACTTAGTTTCATATAAATTGAATACATTTCCTATGTTGGACTATTGAAACCCTCTTGTAATAGGATCTACTAATAAATTAACACTGCAAACTGGACAAACAAACGTTTTTTTTCGTTTTTTTTTTCATTTAAACAAAATAAAACAATTGTAGATATTAAAGACAGGAAAAGCAGTTTTCGTCATGTTATCCTCAGCATCTGGAACAAAAGCAATTAACGTAACATTTTGCTGCAGTAACATAAAAAAGAAAAGAAAAAGTTTCTTAAAGAATTTTTGTACGAGATTTAGTAGTATAAAAGGTATTTCTAAGTAACTGGGGCTACTTCGGACCAAACCAGGTCTGGCAAAAAGTAGCCCCAAAAATAGTTTTCATGTTAGCTTTATGAAAACTTATACATTTCCTATCAAAATAAAAAGTTAAAGGAAAAACTATTATCACACATGGGTTACAGGTTACTAAGGATACTATTTTGACAATTACCTTATTTGCAGCTCTTATCCAGATTGCTTCACTATAGAAAGTTTGGTGAGTTAAAATCTAAACACAAAACAGTTGTTTCCAAACACATCCCGTGTTGATATCAACAAAAATTAAAATTACCCCCAAACTATTCAAATATCGTATAGTAAGTTATACAATATTTTTCAAGGGCAAAAACTCCAAATTATCTTGTATTTTTTGTTCAACATAAATGATAAACCCTTTTTTATGTGTTGGACCAAAGTAACCCTGCAAGGACCAAAGTACCCGTGGTTGATGGTACCTGGAAATTTTAGAACTCAAAATTGCTGTTTGGAGAAGAAAAAACCCACATGCATTTCATAAGCAATCCCAGCATTGCCAAAAATAACCACAAAGTATTTGCGACAGATCATTTTGTCAGTCTATCGTTTTCACATGCATGTTTTTCAAGACCTTCGGATCTCACATCTTTTGCCTTTTAGCTGTATGTATTCCTGAAGTGAAACGTGTACCGTTACATTCCAGCGTCTTTGACAATATTGAAAGATGTTGTCTGCTATACAACAAGAAATGTTGCCTAATGCTGTGATTGGAGACTCGACTGATAACGTTACCGTTAAATGAGAGATGACAAATTGTACAGATATAAGCTTACTTCTAACTTATAGACAAATCATCGCTTATAATCCCCTATGATATATAAAGAACTGTTGCATCATTCATTTTTGATTTCACAGTAAAATATTCAGATTCGTTTCCATTTTTTCGGTGCAAACTTTCTGTCTTTATTCGGTTTTGTTACCTCTTGGATCAACTGTATACCGATTTGAAAATAGAATATAATGTTTTTAAATATTGCACTATAGATTTCTTAAAAATCAAAGATAATCAAATATATTTCTGATACACATATATTAGAGCGGATTGCTGTTACATGGTGTGAAAACAAAACTAATATTAATCAAAACTTACCTTCTATTGTATGAAGATTACGAGAAAAATAATTACAAAAATAATTTCAAAATTTAGTACTGCCACAAGCGGTTTGAAATTTCTATAAAAATAGAAATAAGCATAATTTTCGTTAGACCATTTTTGACTCAAAATAATTGTTTTAATATTAATCAAAACCAATCTAAGCGGAAACGATCCTATTGTTTGGCGATTAAACGAAAAGGAAATAAATAAAATTAATTTAATAATTTAATTAATTTAATTTAATTTAAATTTAATTGATTAATTAAATTAAATTAATTTCAAAATTCTTCCGTAAGAGTGTCGAAAAAAATGACTTTTCCAGCTATTTAAATCTCGAGTTTTATCCACTCCATAAGTCGAAACACTGCGTCCTGGGAACTCCCCCACGTCATACGACACGCCCACGAGGATCTTGGGTAATAGTGGATATAAGTGTTCACACCGGTCGTACGTCTGATTCCAATGCTAGCGGCTTACGGAATCAGACGCTGTTCTAGCAAAGTGAAATAAAGATAGATTTATTTAATTGCTTAAGATTAGTTTATTTATTATGTTGCTTAGTGCTCTTTGTACATTACTGCACAATGGCAGTTGTAAGAAAACACATAATTTGTCTCATATTTCCGTCTGACTGTGACATGCCTACAAATATGCTTCCTTTCAACTAAAACGTAACAAAGTCAGCATGTTGGCATTCAAAAGAAACCCAAAGCAAGGAAACAATGTCTACATTTACAATATCCTTCAATATCCTGTGAAGAAGTTGCTAATAAGTTAGAAGAGACCTGGAATCGAACTTCAATCTCAATAATAGAAACCTAGAGCATTTTAAGAAAAAATCGATCATACCATGACAAATATCGCGCTGTTCTAAATCTTACAAAGCAAGAAAAGATACCGAAAGCTACCGCAATCAGATTTACGCTTTCAGAAGAAAAGCAAAGGCTTGATTTCATGTATCGGCATGTAATGTACTCGTAAATCATTTGAATGTTGCTGCTGTAAGAAAGAAAGGAAAGTATCAATAAACGAGGGAATTTCTATTAGACAGCCGAACTGAAAAAAACTATAATCAAGTCACTGGATCGGAAAGTGCTTTACTGGTAAGTAAGGCCGAGAATCGAATATTTAAGCAAGAGCGATATGTAAAGAGAAAAAAAACAGAGCCTGATGTTTCTCCCAGTTCAATAGATTTGAATACGAATAATAATAATTGGTGTAAATTAAAGCGGCGTATATGTGAGCATACTAACTTTTCTTCATCATTAGCTTTCATTGAAAGTGGTGCCCAAAACACTGACGCCGTCAATGTCACATCTTTAGTGATGAAATTCCCGGCCGTAGACATTGGCCATTTTCACATTTTCGACTGAGCAGGCAATGCAATCGTGTCAACTCGATTGAAGGTGTGTACATTATATCACAAAACGATGTATTGAACCATTTTCACATTTTCGACAGAGCAGGCACTGCCATCGTGTCAGGTGCGCTTGAAGGTGTGTACATTATATCACAAAACAATGTATTGAAACTTCTTGACACATTTGGCGTGAAGTAACAAAGGCAGGAACAACTGTATCGTCTCACGCAGTTGTAAAAGTTTAGGACCATGACCCGTTTGGTTTATATTTTGATGGACGTAAAGACACGACTATATCACTAGTAGACAACAGGAGAAAAGTCATTACTGAAGAACACGTAAACTTTGTAAAAGAACCTGATTCCGAGTACATCGGATACGATCTGTAAATTCCGGGAGAGCGCAAATAATTGAAAAACATATCGTAATTTTTTTGTCATGCGTTGACACTAATGTACACATAACAAAGTTGGTTGCGAATTGTTACGATGGAGCATCTGTTAAAAAAAGTGTCAGAGGAGGTGTTATTCAAAATATGGAACTGTTCCTGAAGCGTGTTCTACAAAGGATTGTGTGCCATTGGATGAAACCAATAGGCTCAGAATCTTCACTGGTGAAATAGGAAAATTGGTGGCTGGTTCCGAGAAGCTACATGTAGTTCGATTTATGTCAATAGAATGCGCAATATGTGAAGTGACTAACAAAAAACACTTAAGCACTGATCAACTGTACTTAATGGAAGTATTTGAAGCCATCAACTGCGGATATTGCAGCGAAAGTCTATCGAAGAGTAACCCTTTAAATGTTTGCCACTCAAGATCGCTTACATCCTTAAACAGAATTCTCAGGCTCTAAGTATCTTACGGAAATCTATTCGAGGATTTAGTAACATTAATTACTTTAATCGTAAAAGTTTAAGTGGTTCAAGATCAAAACGAAACCATAGGTTATATATGGTGCACAGCATTTGCATCAATGAATCGTTCTCTCGTGTTATTTGTCGAGGGACCTAAAGGACGTCATAGATCTTGTTATTAGAATAAATGGGTTTTTAGCCATAATCAAAATATCCTGATATCGATGTTAGCTGACGACTGAACTCACATTTGGCAATTGGCCTTTCAAAGAATTCTAAAAGCGCAGGAAGTCGAACGATCTACCGCAATCCTTACTTTTACATCGAATAATATCCGTATTTTCGATTCGCAACCTTTTGACCTTTGTGTAGTTGACGTCTTTCGCGAACCTTCATGATACCCTATATTTTCTACTTCATATCGATCGAGATTCTTGGCGGCAGTTATCTCATATGGTCCCAAATAATATTCTTAAGTTTAATAGCATTGCTGTATTGCGTTCACTTTATAGCGACGATTTCTCCTACTTTGTATTTTCGTGACAGATTTCATTTCTTATCAAACTGTATCTTATTTTCTTCCTGTATTTCGAATATTTTTCTTTGTTTCTTATCTAATGGCTTCGCATTTCTCTATCATGCATTTGGCATATTCTTCTTCCAAAATCTTTTTGACACACTTTAAATTTTAGACGTTTTGTCGAATATTTAAAGATACGTTTGTCGGATTTTACTGGAAATTCAGGATAATGATGAATATGTTCGACTTCATATTTATCAACGGCGATTTGATCAGAAGAACAATTAAGGGGCTAACAAAAAATTAAAGAAAAATAATAATGGTTACGATCACCCTGTAAAATAACATGTACGAAATTATCTACCGCTATAGCTTACGAATATATGGATATTGTGCAATAAATGTATTCATTTGTGGAAGAATAGAACATATATTTATGGAGATATGTAGTTTTTTTTTTTTTTTTTTTTTTTTTTTTTAACTAGATTAGAGAAATTCTTTCATGTTTCTTGCTTATATCATGCAGGATTTTATTTTTTTAATTTAACGGCACTTTCAGAAAATTTGACAAAATGTTGTAGCAATAATATGGTGTAATTGGAATGTAAAAGTATGAAAAAATTGTTGAAATATGAGCAGTTGTATAAGATACATTTTTATTTGCGCATGCGATAATATTTTTTCGTCATTTTATAGTCAACTCTATGAAGCAACTAAAAAAAATGCCAGTCAAATATCTTGAAATTTCAGAAAGGAATCGCCGGTAGACTGAGCTGATTTTTAGTTGTCGTCTAAAAAATGCTAAATTATAAGGGGTTTTCCATAGATTGTCAGTTTTGATTTTTACTTTTCACTTTTTATTGATGCTTTAATTCTTCTTGGAGAACTACCAGAAGAAGCCTATTCCAAGAAAAAAAAAGAAGTATCAAAATCTAAGCATTTCTTCTAAATCTACCCGTTGATATTCATTAAGTACAGTCATGGAAAAAAAAGTAAACACCCCCTACTAACTCCTCAACAAATTATCGTAGACGAAAGTTACTGGTACCGGACGATTGGAAATAAAGTCTACTTTTAAATGGTGTGTATAAAATTTGCTTAGGGGGCCATCTACATATTAAAACGAAACCAAACTTCATTTTTTTCAATGGCAGACCCCACATTTAACAATATATTTCAAATCTTCGGTTCAAAATATGCCTAGAAACCAAACTTCAAGTCATTCGAATGATGAGATTTTTAATTATAGATATTCAAAATTTAGTACTTCTAATGTTAAATTACATTTTCATATTTTTATTTATATCTCCTGAAATTATGCTCCTAATGAGCTAATTTTTTGTGTAGCAATAATACTAATATACCCAAACATAAATACGTTGAATTTGCAATTTTTATAATTTTATGATATGAATTATGAATTATGAAATTAATATTCGAAAAAATTATGAATTGCAACATACAATTTTTTTGATGGATTTAGATTTATTAAGTCCTGATTTATGGAAATCCAAAATTTCACATTTTTCTTCCAAGTAGTTTTCAAATTAGGCTTAAAAACGGCAAAATGATGGTTTAAGGGGCCGTCTATGATAGAAGTGAGTAAATTTTCGAAATTTATTCTGCTATCCTGTAATCAAACAGGTTACATTGACGCTTAAACGTGCCCTGATCAAGAAGGCGGCTCTCTCGGTTAACAATCGAGTTCGGAACTTCAATTTGAATAGGGGAAGGTGTTGTACCTCTGACCATATTGTTCCTTTGAACACCAAGGCTGTAGTGCCATCTAGCAGCATTTTATGAATTTTGGTGTAATTAGTGCATAGTTCCTTAACTAGAGGGCTTGTGCATCCTACTGTGGATTATCCAAGTCAAAGGGCATTCCTGTGAATAATAATAATGCATTTCCATGATAAAAATGTAAGTATTTATTTGTTAATATTTTGCCTAATAATATATTTTGTGCTATGTCTTTGTTGAAAAAAACAATTTGACATGATAGCTATAGACTTTTATAAATATGGTGCGGCTTGTGAAAATGATTATCTTAACCCTAAAACTGTAGCATGCGTTGTAATTTGCACAAGCATGGTGTTGTACCTCTGACCATGATCAGGTGTTGTTCCTTTGACCAGGTCAAAGGTACAACACTCTTAAAAAACATTCTAAACATTTAAACTTTTATGACTTACTTACTAGAAGTGTCTGGAAATTAGTTTACGATATTTTTTTACTTCAGTTTTTCATTATATATATATATATATATACTGGGGTAAGCACAGTTCATGTACCTCCTAAACTCATAGCCCTCAAAAGAAAAAAAAATAAGTTAGGGGGATAACGTCTGCCGAAAGGGAAACAACTATCACTATGATTACTGCTGTTAGTGCATCCGGGAAACATCATTACACCTTTGTTTGTTTTCCCCCTGTCAACTTTAAACCATTTATGCTTCACAGAACGACTCTAGGATTAATCGGGGATCCAAACTCGTCAGGCTGGTTAAATGAGACCATATTCCAACAGTTATTTCAACATTTTCTGAAAAATGTTAGACCTAGTACTGAAAGACCAGCATTGTTATTATTTGATAAACATGAATATCATATTACCATAGCAATAATTGTTTTAGCCAAGGCTAGTGGTGTGACTAATGATGTTTCATCCACGCTCTATCAATAAAATGTAACTCCTTGGTAAGGGTGCTTATGGTCCTTTGAAAGCCTTTTATAATCAAGCAGTAAATAATTAGATGGTTGTCAGGAAATGTTAGAAAGCCTGTTTCAATCTACAACATTGCTGAACTTGCGGGCATTTCTAATGTCGTAGTTCCAAACAATATTATGAAAGGTTTTAAGGTTACAAGGATTGTGCCTTTCAATGATAATGTTTTCTCTGATGTCGAATTTCTTGCAACTACTGTAATGATGACCGATGCTGAATGAAACTGATTTTGATAAACCATCAGCGGGTGGCGCAGATCAAACTGACGATATCATTCCTCAATGTAGCAATTTAAATTTCTCGCCACTTATCATAACACCTGAAACTGTGACACCTCATCCAAAAGTGCAAGCAAGGAAAATGTTAAATAGGGGTCGGCACAAAGGGAAATTTCGTATCCTGACTGATACTCTTGAAAAGCTAATTATTGAAGCTGATAAAGCAAACAAAAACTACAGCCTAAACGCAAAAAACAATGATATTGAATAAAATGATTTTTTTTCATTGTTGCGTTGTCTAATTGGATGGTCAGAGGTACAACAGCTCATGGTCAAAGGTACAACTATGTGTTGTACCTTTGACCACAATGTTATTATTTTTAAAAAAATGAAATTAAACATAATAAAAGTAAATCTAGAAACTTGAAAAAATTACATATGATAAACCAGATGATGCAGATTATAATAAAACAAGGAAATTGAATTTAGCCTTAATAGTTGAGCTACGAAAATTAAAATACTGCCAAGTGGTCAAAGGAACAACACCTCCCCCTACAGCCCTTAAAATACGCTCGTTTTAAAATAATTAATTTCTCTAAAACTTATGGCACGAATTGTATAAAAATTTGTTTACAGGCTAATTCAAATGTGCAGAGTTCATTTATGCTGTCAGAATTGTGTACTGCTATTGAAAAAAACAAAGTTATGGTTAATTTTAATAAGTTTGATGGCCCCTTAAACAAATTTTATATACATAATTTAAAAGTAGACTTTATTTCCAATCATTCGGTACCAGTAACTTTCTTCTACGATAATTTGTTGAGAAGTTAGTAGGGGGTGTTTACTTTTTTTTCCGCGACTGTACATTCTCCTATACTGAAAGCCAGATAATAAAAATATGTTAATTCGTGAAAAATCCCTTATCATTCAGCAGCTTTTAGAGAGCAAATAAAAATTTGCTCACTATATTGACGATATCTTTTTGAATATTCACGATGTTTCACTAGCTTTTTCTAATGAGTTCCTCCATAGAGTTGACCATCAAATCATGAGAAATTTCTTATCATCCGCGCATGTGCAGATAAAAAATATTTATAGAACTGCTCATATTTAATCAAATATTTAATATAATTATTTTACAATTGTACTATACTATTTCTACTGCATTTTGTCACATTTTCTGAAACTGTAATTGAATTTGGTTAAAAAAAAACCTGCACGATATAAACAAAAAATATGCAAACATTTTTTTAACTTAAAAGAAATCAACATATTTCCATAAATATACGTTCTATTCTTCCACAAATGAATACATATATTGTACAATATCCATATATTCGTAGCTATAGATGATTTCGTGCATTTTATTTTACAGGATGATCCCAAAATTATTGTTTTCCTTTGATTTTTTGTTGGATCCCAAGTTATCATTCTGTTTAAATCGATTCTGATAAATATTAAGTCGAACATATACTTCATAATACAGAAGTTCGTGAAAATTCCGACGAATATATCTTTAAATATTCGACAAAATGTCTAAAATTGAAAGTGTCCGGTGATTAATGGCCATATAATGTATGTTCTTCATTGTAAAAAAAAAAATATTGAAATGTAATTTATATGATTATATGTTTATAGACCTGTATATTACGAACCATTATAAATTATAAACTTCGTTTTTCAATAGAGGTAGGATACTATATACTTTTGAATGGCATTGAATGGTACTTTTCTATGGTACATTATTAAAACGGCAACATAGACATTTGACAGATTATTTCGGTTGCTTAAATCACAGCAACACGTTAAATGATACAGAATGAGCATTAAACTGCTTCCAGGCGTTTCCTAGTTCAAAAGCAACCGACGTGCTGTCGATGTGCAAATAAAAGAAAAAACATGAAAAAGAGGCGATAAAAGAATATCTGTAGTTCCAAACAGGCTAATACTTAAAAAAGAGGTAGAAAAAATTATGCGGCATAGAGTGAAAAGTGTCAAGAAATCTACTAATAATCCACAACCCTGAGAAAGCTGGTAACAGGCAATCCTAATCTGAAAAAAGACCGCACTCATCGCAGAAAAACCAAAAGGTGCGATCACCTAAAGAATTAAAGATGAAATGGTTAGAAAAGTGAGGAAAAGGTCTAATCGGACAGCCTCGCAATCATTCAATCTGAAAATGTGGATGCCTAAGATTCACCAAATATGTGATTTTACACAACACTTTATAGATTAATGAAAGTGTTATAATTTTTTTCTAGAAATTATGTAAGATTTTCGTTTATGTGCATGCAAAGGTAAAAATGAGATAATTCTATTGTATCAATCGAAATTAAAATGAAAATGTTTTCCTATACTATACTTTAGAGGATAAAAAAAAATCTCTCGTCGCACATACATTATATTCCTGCTAAAGAAAGTACAGCATCTAATATTTGTCTTATGGTCTAATAAAATGACTTTAAATGTTATTGTGAAGATTATGCCTACAAAAGGACTATAATGTACTTGTACCAGGACAGTGCTCTCAATATGGACACACTTAATATCTTTAAAAGTAACAATTTTGATCGAGAGATGGTGCTACATGTCCGTGAAGAAAAGCAGTTGAAAAAATAAGTAAGCCCGGAAAGTGCAAAAAAGCGCACTGTTCGCCATTTGAAAGGAAACTTGTTGTTTCGTGGTGTGCTGATCGTAATTACAGGTCAGTTTAAATTCTTATTAGATATGGTAATATTACTTTAAATATTCAAAAGTGGAGTGTTTTTGAAAGCTGATAAAACATATTTTCGATTGCAATTGCATATATTGCTTAAAATATTTCCTTTGTTTATTTATTACAAGATTTAGTAAAACTATGCCCGATTCCCAATATGGACACCTTATGTCCACATTAGAAATACAGCAAGTAAATCTTCAGATTCACAAATTTTTAAAATATCAGTTTAATGTCATCTGAGCAATCCTCCAAGAAACCTCATCCAAAAAGCCCTTGCAGAAATATCAAAAGAAGCCTCCCCTCAGTAGAGTATTTGTTGTCGAAATTTCAGGTACCAGTGGTATGAACTTCCGCAACAAAGGAGAGCTGGTACTGCTTCGTATGCAGTATTGTTGCTGTTGCAGACATGCGGCTATGCATCACATGCCGCAGACATGTCCATGATGTCCATCCTATTATTATCCTATTATTAATGGATGTCCATCCTGTGAGGACTGAGTAATAACAGATGTACATTCTGCAGACAGATGCAATGAAGCTAAGCAAAATCAACTATATTATTTCATAATATTTTGCAGTAACTGAGGTGCTTTTCATGGGTCTTCGAAGAGCCACAACCTTCTAAAGTGCATGCTCTGAAGATATTTACTGTGTCCCCCCTCCCCCGCATTACTTTAAGGTATATTTCTTTTATCCACACTCCTTGGAATCCCTTGGAAGAGTGGCTCTTCCATACGCCGTGTGTAGTAAGCCTAAAAGGAGCCATTTGTCCCTAAAATGGACATACATGTCCATTTTAGGATTGTCCATGTATGTAATACATGTTCATTAATAGGAACAGGTGGTTCCTTAAATGGACACTTGTAAAGATTTTTTGTTTTTATCATTAAAATTAAACCAGAATAATTACAAGTTCGCTAATTTTAATAATGATAGTCAACAGTCCAGGGATAGTGGTCATACATTTTTGGAGTCCTATGACGTGTACACGGGGTGAAAAAATCATTTTTTCTGAGAGTGTCCATATTGGGTACAGGTAACTTATATCACGTTGATTTAACACGTGCATGCTATGTCGCATACTCCAGTTCTTAAAAGTAGTCAATTCTCAATTCTTAAAGTAATATATTCAGTAGATGACACTGAAATTCAACACAATTATAAGAGGCAGCTTGTAATTTCTGAGTGTGTTTCATTAAATATACTCAACTCATTGTTAGCAATTGGACAGCTACAAACAAGTTTTAATCAAAAATGTTAAAGTGACAAATGTTACCAGATAGAAATACAATGATTCCTCAAAATGATAGATTTATAACCCAGGCATCTAGTACATGACTTTCAAATTGACATATCGATATTTACTTTCCGACTAGCACACTCAATTGAATAATCTTAACTTTCAGAATAATTTATCTTGTTAGCGTAATAGAGGAAATGTATTGTACGCATTTTCCAACAATAGTGTCAATGTGCCTAAACTATCACTATGTGTTATAACATTATTATTAGGATGAGCGAAGCGAATCCTCTACTAGGCTACACAAATTACATTTTGACGTACACTTTACAAAAAAAAAAAAAAAAAAAAAAAAAAAAAAAAAAAAAAAAAAAAAAAACAACTATTCAGTATTTTGACTTGAAATTAAACATAAAAATTAATTGCGATCTGTAGTTTTGTAGAGTATATATACATATACTTTTTTTTTTACAGAATAACCTTAAAAAATTATTATTTTAACTAATTTATTTTACAGGTTTTTCCATTACGGACGCATTTTTTTAAACTTAAAATGAATCATGCATATTTTCAGGAGAAAAAATAAATAATGGTGTAAGTAATTATCGATAGAAACATTATTAATTAAATAGTTTCACGATTACTTTTATGAAATTTTTAAAATACCCTTTGTTATGGCAATTATAGCATATTTTTGATGAATTAAAATTTATGAAAATTCAGTTATTTACATTCAATTATAAAAGAATTTTTCAGTGTTAAGAATTCAAATACGCAATTTATTCTTATTATGTGAAAATATTTACGCAGGCGATACTTACGCATTTTAAAATTATTAATTATATTACAATTTTTTTGTAAAGTGGCAACGAAAGAATTGGAAAGAAATAAAATTAATTGTTAAATTCGGTATATAAAGTGTTATTCAAATTCGAAGGTTGAATAATAACAACAATAAAATAAGTTAATAATTCTTAATATCAACGCGAGCAGAAATGAAAAGTTTCATGAAAAGTAGAATGCAAAGTTTTACAGTTAATAATTCTTTGTATCAAGGAGGGCAGATTTCAAATGTTTTTCCAGAAAATAGGATTTTGAAGAAGTAACTTCCTTCGAGTTCTCTTCGAATATATTATTCTAAGATTGCTATCAAAGATTATTTTATGTGAATTGCAAAGATTGGAAACATACCTATTTCAAACAATTTGAGAAAACACCAGAGGCTATTGGAAAATGTAAAAACATCTGTAAAAGAGTTTTAGTTGAAAATTGAAAAATATTTTGTAAAATTTTGCCTCGAAACTATTTTTATATATATCAGTCGTATATCATAAATAAATAATTCCGAGGAATTTTTTAGTTATTTGACTGAATGTACATTTCTAAAATTAAAATTCGCCAAAACATAAAATAACGTTTTTGCTTAAAAAGATGCAAAAATCCTTCTATATATATAAAAAAAAGTTTTGATTTGGAAATGGACCAATGAAAATCTGCGTAGATATTCCGGGTAGATAGGCATCCAATTTGAATGCTTAAGCATGGCCTTTCATCTTTAATATTAAAAAAACTGTTGCATACAAAAATACGAAAATCGGTGGTATTATAGAGAAATGTTTGATAAACACGCTGATGGAGACAGTTTTTAAATCGAAGAATTATTTTAAGAAATATTTACTGCTAAAGTTGGACAAAATCGTTCCATTAAAAAAGTTTTATTGGAGCAAAAACTATACATGAAAATTTAATCATTTTTAGATCATTTTATACGTTATAAGTTCCCGGTGTGGAGATTGCATTTATTTTTCTTATTTGACTCATTTTTTGAGGTTTTATTTCAATTTTAAATTCAAATTTTGAGCATTTCGAGAGATATTTTTTACAATTTTTAGAAAAAGTTATTAATTTAAACTGTTGCCAGTTGTATAAACAGCGCAAACAATAATACTTACTTCAAATTAAAAATTTATTTACACGTGACTATTACAAACAGAAAAAAAAACTTTAAAATTAGAATTAAATGATTACATATTAAAAGCATGAAAATTACGTCATAAAAACCATAGGCACAGATGTCATATACCAATTTGATGCAATATTTTTCCGACGCCAATTTGGCGAAAACATCAATAGCATAAACAACAACATTCTGGTTACCATATCAAGCAAAATAACGACACTTTAGCACCAGTTAAGTACCCGTTGCGTATATGAAATTGGCGTCAGAAAAAAATGTGCCAATGACATCTGTGCCGAACCATATTCACACTTGAATATAAAAAGAGAAACGAAATCTTAAAAAAAATCATTATTATGCCTTTAAACTTGTAATTTGAGAAAATTACGTCATATTTAAAATGGCAAGAAATATAGCAAAATAATTTAAATTGAAAAATATATTTGCGCGAGATATTTTGAGATAATCTTTTCAACTATTATCGTGAATTCGAAGACAGCGCAAATAATATTTCCTTCTAACAACAAAAGTATTTTCACGTGGATATTAATAAGAGAAATAAAACTTTGTTGTAAATTACGTCAGATTTGAAACGATACATTTAAAATGAATTATTTAAAAGAACTATCTTATAGCGCTGTTAAAAAATACCGGGAGATAGTGACACTGTTTACTTGATTCATTTTACATTAGATTATTTTCAAATGTTTAACGGTACTTCTTAGTTATCCCGTCGACCAAATTACTGTCGCCAAATTGTAAGATTAAATGCCAATAATGATTGCCATTAATTAATTAATTGCAGGATTAAATGCATATAATGGCCAATAAAACCATTAATTCGACGTTTCATTTGTATTTTTATTAATGTTTTACTAATTTATTTGTTCTTTCGTTATTTAAAATAAAAATTATGTCAATGGGTATAATTTTGCGAGTGGTTTGGCGATTTATATAAGTTGGCGAAATTGGTCGACGGGATAACTAAGAAGTACCAGTTTAACTCATTTTTTTAATTAAATACGAAAACAGCCATTGTATATCTTAACAACAGCAGATTTGGCCTTAAAAATCCCCAGTCCAAGGAAAGCGAATGGAAACCCGTTTACAGAGAGATCGCTACTGTTTTTTTTTTTTTAAATTTTAATTCAATATTTTTAAAGCCGATCAAATTAGCGTGCTGGATTTTGGTGTGCCTGAACGGGGATTGGTGAGCGTAGCTCGTAGGGGGCAGAGCCCCCTAGTAATATAAAAAAATATTGTTACTTTCAAATATTTATCTTATTAAATAATGCTTCGCGAATCCAAACAAAGCATGGCTTCTGCTAGTTATTTTACATCAAATTACAGCTTTTTTTCAGAAAATTTCTAAATATTTCATATAGTTTTGTAAAGCTACAATAAATATTGTATTTGCTAATACTATGAGTTCAGTTTTTCAGTCTTGATTGTGTTTATACTGAAATTGCTCCTTATTTCTTCCAGCTGCGTAAATTGTTATCCCTTTCCTTTTAATACCTGTCTTGAGCCGGGCATTGGTCACAGACACCTCAGAGCATATCATCCTTGAAGTCAGCCGTTGTTCATTAATGCTGTTTTTGAATGTTTATTATACTTATGAAATACTAGCAAAAGCCATGCTTTGTTTGGATTAGCGAAGCATTATTTAATAAGATAAATATTTCAAAGTATCAATATTTTTTTTTATTATTTTTGCATCTTTATTAAGCAAAAACATTATTTTAAGTTTTGGCACATTTTAATTTTACAAATGTAAATTCAGCCAAATAACTAAGAATTTCATCGGAATTTTTTATTTATGATATAAGACTGGTATAAATAAAAGTATTTTCGAAGCAAAATTTTACAAAATATTTTTAAATCTTTAAAGATGTTTTACATTTTACAATAGCCTCTGGTGGTTTCTCAAATGGTTTGAAATAGATATGTTTCCAATCTTCGTAATTCACATCAAATAATCTTTGATAGCAATCTTGGAATAATATATTCCAAGAGAGCTTGAAGAAAGTTACTTCTTCAAAATCCTATTTTCTGGAAAAACAATTGAAATCTGCCCTGGTTGATACTAAGAATTATTAACTGTAAAACTTTTCATTCTAATTTCTTCTTTTTTCTGCATGTTAGCATACGAGCATTTTTGATATTGTAGAATCTCTCGTAAGGAATTTTTCTATTGAATGCTAAACCTTGAAGTGTTTTCACTCTTGACAACGCTACGTACGTTAATCCAACTGATATCTCTTTATCCCCAATATCTACGACTGCTTTATCTAATGTTAAACCTTGGGATTTATGAATTGTAACTGCAAAAGCTAACTGCAGAGGACATTGTTTTCTTGAGCAATTTATATTTCCATTTTTCCAGAATTTAGTTATTGGTGGAATCGGAACGCAGCCATTCTCATATGTTGAATGACTGTAGTTTTCAAATTTAACCATGATTATTCGCGGTATCTGGTCTGGTAGCCCGTGATTTTCCTCATAAATAATATCTGCAACATAGCCTAAAGCCCCGTTTACTAAACCTTTTTCGTTCCACAAATTAGAACGTAACATTACTTTAGACCCAATTGATAAAGTAAGTAATGGTGCAAGTCCGCTTGTCATTTCAGAATCGGCCACCTTTGCTTTAGTACAATTATGAAGAGCTTCAATCAAGGCAACAGGTTGACGCAGTTCTTTTAATTTTTCATTATTATATTCTTTTACGTCTTTATTCGTTGAAAACAACCTAATTGCATCTTTACATAAATGTTGTTCGCTTTTTGAAAGAGACTGTAAGCTTCTATTCATTAATATTTCATAGTCTTCAGTAGTGCATTCTCCATTGTTAATTCGATCACGTATGCTACAAAATATTTGCTGAGTTTCATGTTAACGGAAGGATGATGATAAAAAAATATATTTTTGAATGGTCGAAGGGAATAACAATATTCCTACCAAAAGAAACTCGCTTCCTTGATTTTTGTCACTGTAAAGAGGCCTGTCGTTTACTGGAGATAGTTGTTTGATATCTCCAAATATATATAAGAACATTCCACCAAAAGGTTCATCTTGTTTCGATGGCACAACACTACGTAATCGTAAATCTATTTTTCGCAAAAGACGGCATCCAATCATACTCATTTCATCTATAATTATGAATTTACAATTTTGAAACTCCTCCTGAAGTTTACCAATTGAATATGGACTAAGATCTCTTAGCTTTTTATTTAGTACCAATAAAAGTTTTGAATAAATCGTTGATCATTTATATTGACTGTGGCAACACCAGTTGGTGCAAGCAATTGAAAAGAAGATTGACCAAAAGTTTCATTTAATCGAGCAGTGAAGTGAGGTATTAAAGTACTTTTTCCAGAACCTGCTTTTCCTTGGACAAGAATTCGTTTTATTGGCATTCCTCGCCTATGACCTTGAAAGAAATTGAGCTGTTCTTCAAAAATATTTATTATTTTTTTCTGTTCATCGGAAAAGACGAAATTTGGCAAATTAGAAGGAACAGTGACACAACCACTTTTTTCACCCTCTTTCACCTTTTCATTTTCAATAAAAGTCTGTAATTTATTAAAGTAAATCTTGACTTTGAATGATATGCCAGTTATACCTTATAGCAATGTCCCTTCTGTCCAAATCTAATTCATCCTGCGCATTATATTGTCTTGAAGCGACATTCATCCAGTCAAATGGTTGATCTATTTCAGTAGATTCAGTTTCTTCAAATTCTTCCTCATCTTCTGAATTTTGCAACAAATATTCTAAATCCAATCTCTTAATTTTATTATTCTAAAAATGCTGTTCATATATAACTTTCCCTGAAGTATTATTTGGATTCATAATTTGAAAATCACGCCAAGGAATATGCAACACAATTTGTTGCTTATAGAAATCTTCATTATTTACATTATTGGGATCATATTTCATTTTCGGTATAATTCTGGGAATAAATGATTTTTTCTGATACTGAAATTTTCACCGCGTTTATAAACTATCGTGAAATAATTCTGCAATGACATATTTTCAAATTTCACTGGACGTTGCTTGTACTTTTCTAAAATATTTGAAACGGATATACTTCCATCCTCCTTATTCATATCTAATTGTTCCCATTCGTTCCTTGCTATAAATTAATGGTGACAAACTGACGAGATGACTTATACAAAGGCCATCCCATTATCACCCAAAATATTTCTAGGCAGAATAATCACGTTCAGCACACATTTTTGTTAAAATCTTCTGAATTATCTGCTGAACATTGATATTATCGCGTGATTCTTGAACTGTTTTTCTGATGAAATCTTTCATCCCTTCTGATCTGGGTTCACCTTTGCTACCATCTTTACTAATATATTTTAGAACTGCGTGAATGGAAATGACTGCTTGGTAATCCATGTTTGCTCATCAAATTTTTAAAATTTGTGGGCTATGACTATTTAAATAAGGACTATTACTTTTTGAAATGTATTCGGGTTCATTAGTAAGGAACTGAATTTTACTTTCGTGAGAACAGTCTTCGGCAAATTTGAAACGGCATGTAACTTCAGAAGAATCTTTTTTCTTTCTCTTACAATAAGCTTTAGAACATTTTTGCATTTGTACTGCACGTATTAAGTGATTATAGTCAGCAGCTTCATCAGATACATCCGTAAAATGAAATTTAGATGGATGTATATCACAAACTTGATTAAGATCTGGTTGCCAAGTCGATATGAATTCGTCAAAGTATTTTACAATTTTACGTATATTTTCATCATCATTTGAACTAAGATTGTTTACATCAGGAGCATCTTCAAACCAGAAAAGTCCATGCATGTGAGGACTACCTCTATGTTGAAACTTAATACGAAACCAAAAGTCCTTGACTTTGAAATATTTCTTGACAAAATATTCCATAAAAAAAATCCAACCGCTTATGGAAAAAGTAAGCAACGATTAAAGGATTACAATTCAACAATTTTGATTTTCTGAGGAATTCAGAAATTTGGTTACAATTAGTGTAAGCATAGTCTGCATCAATAATGCGATAAATTTCAGGCCAGTATAAATCAGCTGCACTAAGTATAATGAAAACGGTAGGAGTTCCCAATTCCTCAACCATGTCTAACAACTCTCTTGATCTGATAAAACAATATGAGCTCGAAGATCTTAAATTAGCATTGAAAGATAAAATCCACTTGTACAATGTAGGATCTTTCTGCAACCGTTCTAGAGTTTTTCAACTGTTTCAACATCATGTAGGCGAGAATTTTTTTTAATACAAATAATTCCATTTTGTAATGCTGTCCAATGCATTATGCTATTGAAAGCAAAAAATCTAAATCTTGGATGCCGTGCAAATCTTCCATCGTCATATATCATGAGAAATTTAAAGTATACTTTTGGTGTAATTTTACGAACTCTAGCATCTCTAAGATCACCTCTTCCTGTTGAAAATAACGTAGGAAAAGCTCTACAAATATATCCATCACATGAAAATTCATTTATAGGCTTAGTATCTATCTGAGGCCAAGGAATGACACTGCACTCGCATTCATCATTTCCTTCTATAATACATAACATATTATTTATTGCCTCTCGATTACATCTGGAACTCACATTTGAAGCTCCGGATTAAAATATATTATTTGTCCATGGACATTGATCATCTACAGAATTCAAAAATTTTTCAACTGATGGTAAATAAATCTACTGTTGCTTTTGACTGAGTATTATTCGCTGAAAAATATTTTCCTTTTCGGGTAAACTTTACAAATTATTTTCATCAATAGTAATATAACGATACCAAAGAATATTTTCCTTTAGATATTCTAAAGCAGACTTAACGTTTTCACGATTTACTATAAAATCTTTGAATTCTTTACTATCTTGTCTTCTAACAAAGATGTACTGTGATATAGTACCTATGGAATGAAGTAATAAAGTACAAAATTCTGTAATATCTTGATGAAAATTAATAACGTGCCAACTGTATCCAAGCTGACCACCTTTAATGCGATAAACAGTAATAACTGGATGAACTTGTCAATTAATTGCTCCTCAACGAAAGTTAAGTTCTTCAATATTTCCGGTTGTGGACCTGAATCCATATTATTAGCTACAGAAAAAATATTTAGTTCATTATGTACTATACATTCATGGCAAGTCTTACAAGATTCGTCACATTGAATATGCATGTCAAACCAACGTCGATGACAAATTTTACCAAAATATAATTTTTTTTTTTTTTTTTTACATCTTCGAAATTCAAAGCATATTTTTGAGCAGAGGCATTATCTGTCAGAAGAGATTCGTTATGTCGTCGTTTTTTGCGCTGTTATCTAGTCTTTTGCTTTAAAGCTAAATCATGTTCGCGTTCTTTTCAACCAGTAAGTGTACATTTTCTCGGCATTCTTTATAATAGAACTAACACATTCCATAAATTGTTTTTAAACGGCCGACATATTATAAATAATACTAATAGTAATTACTTCTTAATTAGGATGAGTGAAGCGAATCCTCTACTAATCTACTCAAATTACATTTTGTCGTACACTTTACAAAAAAACTGTTCAATATTTTGAATTGAAATTAAACTTAAAAATACATTATGACCTGTAGATTTGCACAATGTTATTTTTTTTACAGAATAACCTTAAAAAATTTATTATTTTAATTAATTTATTTTACATGTTTTTCCATTACGGATGCATTCTTGCAAATAAAAAATGAAACACGTATATTTTCAGAAGAAAAAATAATAAATCATGGAGTCAGTACTTATAGATAGAATCATCATTAATTAAATAAATAAAATATATTTTCAATATTCCGCCAGAATACATCAAAATTGTTTTTTAAATTTAACTAGCTGTTTAACCCGTTCTATGCACGGGAATTCATGAATTGAATTCTAAAACCAAAATTAAAAATAACTATTCGATTTAGTAAAATATTTTTCTACTATTGTGCCTTTTTAAAATAAAATTTAATTTATCAGGTTACTAAGGCAGCAGACGATAAAGCTGTATCTTTGGAATAAGGAATAAATAGAATAAAAAGTTTTGATGGAGTTTGTGATAAAAGGTTTGCGTTTATCTAAAAAAAATTCTAATGATTAAGCAGAATTAAATAATATATATTTTTTTTGCATGTGAGATAAAAGAATTATCGTAATACCCGCAGGAGCTTTTTAATATTGCAGCGTGGCATACATAATATGTATATCTGTAACTATTTGCATGTGAGGCAAAAGAATTATCGCAATACCGGCTGCAGCTTTTTAATATTGCAGCGTAGCATACGTAATATGTAAGGTAAAGGAATTATCCTAATACCGGCTACAGCTTAAAACTTTACTTACATTAAATTTTCTTATATTAAAAATGTATGTTATTTGAGAGGAAAATACACATTTTAATAGAATACTTTATTAAGTTTGGTTAGAGATGGCGCATATTTTGGATATCATTACTTTTAATCATATAATAGTTTCACGATTTCTTTTGTGAAATTTTTAAAATATTTTTTTACAGGAGAATTATAGCATATTTTTAATGAATTAAAATTTGTGAAAATTCAATTATTTAATTAAATTAAGTATTTTTTTGTGTTAAGAATTCAAATGCACAACATATTCTTGTTATTTGAAAAAAATTACGCAGACGAAACTTACGCATTTTAAAAGAATTATATTATGATTTTTTTTTTTTTGTAAAGTGGCAAAAAAACAAATTGTAAGCAAATAAAATTAAATGTTAAATTCGTTATATAATCTGTTATTCGAATTCGAAGGTTGAAAATTTAACCAAGTAAAATATATTTACTATTAAGAAGTAATTACTATTAGTATTATTTTTAATATGTCGGCCGTTTAAAACCAATTTATGGAATGTATTAGTACTATTATTATAGAAAATGCCGAGAAAACGTACACTTACTGGTCGAAAAGAACGCGAACATGATTTAGCTTTACGGCAAGAGACTAGATACCAGAGCAAAAAACGACGACATGACGAATCTCTTCTGACAGATAATGCATGTGCTCGGAAATTTGCTTTAAATTTCGAAGATGCACAAAAAAAAAATTAAAATTATATTTTTGTAAAATTTGTCATCGACATTGGTTTGACATGCATATTCAATCTGACGGATCTTGTAAGACTTGCCATAAATGTATAGTAAATAATGAACTAAATATTTTTTCTGTAGCTAATAATATGGATCCAGGTTCGCAACCGGAAATAATGAAGAAGTTAACTTTCGTTGAGGAGCAATCAATTGCCCAAGTTCATCCAGTTCTTACTGTTTATCGCGCTAAAGGTGGCCAGCTTGGATACAGTGGGAAAGTTATTAATTTCCATTAAGATATTACAGAATTTTGTACTTTATTACCTCATTCCACAGATACTATATCACAGTACATCTTTGTTAGAAGACAAGACGGTGAAGAATTCAAAGATTTTGTAGTAAAGCGTGAAAACGTTAAGTCTGCTTTAGAATATCTAAAGGAAAATAATCCTTGATATAGTTATATTAGTATTGATGAAAATAATTTGAAAAGTTTACACGAAAATGAAAATATTTTTCGGCGAATAATACTCAGTCTAGAGCACCAGCAGATTTATTTACCATCAGTGGAAAAAACATTGAATTCTGTAGATGATCAATGTCCATGGACAAATAATATATTTTAATCCGGAGCTTCAAATGTGATTTTCAGATCTAATCGAGAGACAATAAATAGTATGTTAGATATTAAAGAAGGAAATGATGAATGCAGTGTTATTCCTTGGTCTCAGATAGGTACAAAGCCTATAAATTAATTTTCAAGCGATGGATATATTTGTAGAGCTTTTCCTACGTTATTTCCAACAGGAAGAGGTGATCTTATAGATGCTAGAGTTCGTGAAATTACACCAAAAGAATACTTTAAATTTCTCATGATATACGACGATGGAGGATTTGCACGGCATCCAAGATCTGGATTTTTTGCTTTCAATAGCATAATAATTGGACAGCATTTCAAAATGGGATTATTTGTATTAAAAAAAATTCTCGCCTACATGATGTTGAAACAGTTGAAAAGCTCCAGGAATGGTTGCAGAAAGATCGTACATTATACAAGTCGATTTTATCTTTCAATTTAAGATCTAATTTAAGAACATCGAGCTCTTATTGGTGTATCAGATCACGAGAGTTGTTAGACATGGTTGAGGAATTGGGAACTCCTACTGTTTTCATTACACTTAATGCAGCTGATTTATACTGGCTTGAAATTTATCGCATCATTGATGCAGACTATGCTTACACTAATTCTAACTAAAATTTTGAATTCATCAGAAAATCAAAATTGTTGAATTGTAATCCTTTAATCGTTGCTTACTTGTTTCATAAGCGGTTGGATTTTTTTGTGTAACATTTTTTTAAGAAATATTTCAAAGACAAGGACTTTTGGATTCGTTTTGATTTCCAACATAGAAGTAGTCCTCTCATGCATAGTCTTTTCTGGTTTGAGGATTCTCCTGATTTAAGCCACCTTAGTTCAAATGATGATGAAAAGATACGTATAGTTGTAAAATACTTTGACGAATTCATATCGACTTGGCAACAAGATTCTAATCAAGTGTGATATACATCCATCTAAATTTCATTTTATGGATGTGCCTGATGAAGCTGATGACTATAATCACTTAATACGTGCAGTACAAATGCAGAAATGTTCTAAAGATCATTGTAAGAGAAAGAAAAAACATTCTTCTGAAGTCACATGTCGTTTCAAATTTCCCAAAGAATGTTCTCACGAAAGTAAAATTCAGTTCCTTACTAATGAACCCGAATACATTTCAAAAAGAAATAGTCCTTATTTAAACAGTCAATTCCATTCACGCAGTTCTAAAATATATTGCTAAATATGCTAGCAAAGGTGAACCCAGATGAGAAGAGATGAAAGATTTCATCAGACAAACAGTTCAAGAATCACGCGAAAATATCAATTTTCAGCAGATAATTCAGAAGATGTGCTGAACGTGATTATTCTGCCCAGGAAATATTTTGTGTGTTATTGGGATGGCCATTTTATAAGTCATCTCGTCAGTTTGTCACCATTAATTTAGCAATGAACGTATGGGAACAATTAGATATGAATAAGGAGGGTGGAAGCATATCCGTTTGAAATATTTTAGAAAAATACGAGCAACGCCCAGTGAGATTAGAAAATATGTCCTTGCAGAATTATTTCACAAACATTTATATATTCCTTGGCTTGATTTTCAAATTATGAATCCAAATAATACTTCATGGAAAGTTATATATGAACAGCATTTTGAGAATAATGAAATTCAGAAATTAGATTTGGAATATCTGTTGCAAAATTTAGAAGATGAGGAAGAATTTGAAGAAATTGAATCTACTGAAATAGATCAACCATTTGACTGGATGAATGTTGCTTCAAGACAAAATAATGCACAGGATGGATTAGATTTGGACAGAAGAGACATTAATATAAGGTATACTGGCATATCATTCAGTCTGCAGTCAAGATTTGCTTAATAAATTACAGACTTTTATTGAAAATGAAAAAATGAAAGAGAGTGAAAAAGTGGTTGTGTCACTGTTCCTTCTAATTTGACAATTTTCGTCTTTTCCCATGCACCGAAAAAAAAAATATTTTTGAAGAACAGCTCAATTTCTTGCAAGGTCATAGGCGAGAAATGCCAATAAAAAGAATTGTTGTTCAAGGAAAAGCAAGTTCTGGAGAATGTACTTTAATACATTACTTCACTGCTCGATTAAATGAAACATTTGGTCCATCTTCTTTTCAATTGCTTGCACCAACTGGTGTTGCCGCAGTCAATATAAATGGATCAACGATCCATTCAAAACTTTTATTGGGACTAAATCAAAAGCCAAGAGATCTTAGTCCATATTCGATTGGTCAACTTCAGGAGAAGTTTCGAAATTGTAAATTCATAATTATAGATGAAACGAGTATGTTTGGATGCAGTCTTTTGCGAAAATTAGTTTTACGATTACGTAGTGTTGTGCCATCGAAACGAGATGAACCTTTTGGTGGAATGTTCTTATATCTATTTGGAGATATCAAACAACTACCTCCAGTAAACGACAGGCCTCTTTACAGTGACAAAAATCAAGGAAGTGAGTTTCTTTTGGAAGGACAATTTTTATTTTCTTCGACTATTCAAAAATTTTTTTTTTTTATCATCATCCTTCCGGCAAGATGAAACTCAACAAATATTTCGTAGCATACTTGATCAAATTAGCAATGGAGAATGCACTACTGAAGACTATGAAATATTAATGAATCGAAGCTTACAGTCTCTTTTAAAGAGCGAATAGCATTTATTTAAAGATGCAATTATGCTGTTTTCAACGAATAAAGACGTAAAATAATATAATAATGAAAAATTAAAAGAACTGCGTCAACCTGTAGCCTTGATTCAAGCTCTTCATAATTGTACTAAAGCAAAGTTGGCCGATTCTGAAATGACAAACGGACTTGCACCATTTCTTACTTTATCAATTGGGTCTAAAGTAATGTTACGTTCTAATTTGTGGACCGTAAAAGGTTTAGTAAACGGGGCTTTAGGCTATGTTGCAGATATTATTTATGAAGAAAATCACGGGCTACCAGACCAGATACCGCGAATAATCATGGTTAAATTTGAAAACTACAGTCATTCAACTTATGAGAATGATTGCGTTCCGATTCCACCAATAACTAAATTCTGGAAATATAAATTGCTCAAGAAATCGATTTCCTCTGCAGTTAGCTTTTGCAGTTACAATTCATAAATCCCAAAGTTTAACATTAGATAAAGCAGTCGTAGATATTGGGGATAAAGAGATATCAGTTGGCTTAACGTACGTAGCGTTGTCGAGAGTGAAAACCCTTCAAGGTTTAGCATTCAATAGAAAATTTCCTTACGAGAGATTCCACTATATCAAAAATTCTCGTATGCTAACATGCAGAAAAGAAGAAGAAATTATAATGAAAAGTTTTACAGTTAATAATTCTTAGTATCGAGGAGGGCAGATTTCAAATGTTTTTTCAGAAAATAGGCTTTTGAAGAAGTAACTTTCTTCAAGCTCTCTTCGACTATATTATTCTAAGATTGCTATCAAAGATTATTTGATGTGAATTACAAAGATTGGAAAAATACCTATTTCAAACCATTTGAGAAACCACCAGAGGCTATTGTAAAATGTAAAAACATCTTTAAAAGAGCTTTTAGTTGAGAATTTAAAAATATTTTGTAAAATTTTGCTTCGAAAATATTTTTATTTATACCAGTCTTATATCATAAATAAAAAAATCCGAGGAAATTCTTATTTATTTTGCTGAATTTACATTTTTAAAATTAAAATGCGCCAAAATATGAAATAACGTTCGTGCTTAATAAAGATGCAAAAATAATATAAAAAATATTGTTACTTTCAAATATTTATCTTATTAAATAATGCTTCGCGAATCCAAACAAAGCATGGCTTTTGCTAGTATTAAATATATTTTATTTGGTTAAATTTTTAACCTTCGAATTCGAATAATACTTTATATAATGAATTTAACATTTAATTTTATTTGTTTACAAATTTTTTGTTGCCACTTTACAAAAAAAGAAAAAAAAATCATAATATAATTCTTTTAAAATGCGTAAGTTTCGTCTGCGTAAATTATTTCACATAATAAGAATAAGTTGTGTATTTGAATTCTTAACACTAAAAAAAAACTTAATTTAATTAAATAATTGAAGTTTCACAAATTTTAATTCATTAAAAATATGCTATAATTTTCCTAAAAAAGTATTTTAAGAATTTCACAAAAGAAAACGTGAAACTATTATATGATTAAAAGGAATGAGAGGCAAAATATGCGCCATCTCCAACCAATCTTAATAAAATATTCTATTAAAATGTATATTTTCCTCTCAAATAACATACATTTTTAATATAACAAAGTTTAATGTAAGTAAAGTTTTAAGCTGTAGCCGGTATTACGGTAATTCTTTTACCTTACATATTAGGTATGCCACGCTGCAATATTAAAAAGCTGCAGCCGGCATTGCGATAATTCTTTTGCCTCACACGCAAATAATTAGAGATTATTTAATTCTGCTTAATTATTACAATTTTTTTTAGATAAACGCAAACATTTTATCACAAACTCCAACAAAACTTTTTATTCTATTTATTCCTTATTCCAAAGATCAGCTTTATCGTTTGCTGCCATAGTAACATGAAAAATTCATTTTTATTAGGGTTTCGTTCATCTCACGAAACCCTATTCGTCTCGCTCCTCTGTCTGTCTGTCTGTCTGTCTGTCCGTCTGTCCGTCACAGAGACCGCTCTCAGAAACTATACATGTTAGAGACTTGAAATTTTGGGTACTTATAGCTGAACACCTCACATCAAACAACAAATCATAAAATTTTGAAAAAGTTGGTAATTAACCGAATTACGGGCTAATTAACTTCTAAAATTAACCAATCCACCTTTTTAACGCAAATTCAAACGGACTTTCTCGAAATCATCCGTGTTTCTCCTAAGGGTTGCCAGTAAAATCAGCCGAATGCACGGTTACCACGGAGGAAATTAAGCCGAAGAATGAAGTGGAGATTTTAAAGCGAAATCGTATATCAGAAAATATTGGTGCGAGAAATTTGTAAACGGAATAGACAGACGCAGAAAAAAATCTACTTTCATTTGGTATAAAGTTCACATTTCTGCGATCTGTATAAGTTAAAATATCCACTAAAAATCGATCGATAAAAATTTAATTTCTTTAATTGGAAAGACAAGGAAATAAAAAGATTTCAATTCGGCGGGAAAGCAGGTAGACATGACAACGCTGCGGTTTTCCATAATAGCATATTTTAATACGAAATTTTAACTTTTTAAATATTAAATTTTTTGATTAAATTTTTTGGCATCCCGATGTGAAATTTCTTGCTGATTTCATTGATACCCATATCTAAGTCCTATCTTAATTACAAGCTGAAATATTAATTATTATTTAATTAATCGGTTTATTCCTATCAAATGCATCGATTAAAATGAAGAGACGCTTATTTAACCACGAATTAACTTAAATTAGGAAATCTAATAATTTGCCTGGGCTTTTTGAATAGCGATATGAGATAAGTATAACTCATTCATGATCAGAAAGTTTACTTCATACCACTATTTTCTAATAGTAATTTCAGGAAATATTTTGAATTATTGGTTAAGACCGCCACTCAGTCTGTTTGAAACTTTAAGATAGTTTATAACACATAGAAAAAAGTGTAAGAAAGAATGGAGTGTGATATTTCGAGGAGCGGAGGGGGTGTGGAGCTAGAATTATTTTTAAAATTTTAGCGTTTGTTACCGCATCAAATATTTTTAATTCTTGTTTAAGACCGCCACCATCCCGACCCCATCTATCTACGGAAAGATTGCGTAAAGGAGTTTCGTTCAGATATGCTTTTGTTAAGAATAGAGTGCATTCCCTGGTGGTGGAATGTGGAACTAACATAACGCGATTTTGTTAAAATTAGGAAGTCTAACAAGTCGATCTGTTTGAAACTTTAAGATATTTTAAAACACATAAGATAAAGTGTAAGAAAGAATGACACGCGAAATTCCGGGGAGGGGGGGCGGGGCGCTAGATTTCTATTTAAAAAATTAGCGTTTCTAACCGCTTTAGGTGACTTTTTGAGGGAGTCCTGAGATATATGCTACTTATTTAATATAAAATTGTCTAAAGTTTAGTTACCACTATTTCCTAATAGTAATTTCAGCAAATATCTTAATTTCTTATTAAGACCGCCACCACCTCGAGTAACATATCTACTTACAGGTTGTTTAACGGAGTTTCCTTCCGATACAGTTTTGTTAAGAATAGAGTGCGCTCCCTGGTGGTGGAATGTGGAACTAACATTTTTGTTAAACTAGAATTATTTTTAAAATCTTAGCGTTTGTTACCGCAGCAAATATTTTAAATTCTTGTTTAAGACCGCCACCATCCCGACCCCATCTATCTACGGAAAGATTGCGTAAAGGAGTTTCGTTCAGATATGCTTTTGTTAAGAATAGAGTGCATTCCCTGGTGGTGGAATGTGGAACTAACATAACGCGATTTTGTTAAAATTAGGAAGTCTAACAAGTCGATCTGTTTGAAACTTTAAGATATTTTATAACACATAAGATAAAGTGTAAGAAAGAATGACACGCGAAATTCCGGGGAGTGTGTGTGTGTGGGGGGGGGGGAGCGCTAGATTTCTATTTAAAAAATTAGCGTTTCTGACCGCTGTAGGTGACTTTTTGAGGGAGTCCTGAGATATATGCTACTTATTTAATATAAAATTGTCTAAAGTTTAGTTACCACTATTTCCTAATAGTAATTTCAGCAAATATCTTAATTTCTTATTAAGACCGCCACCACCTCGAGTAACATATCTACTTATAGGTTGTTTAACGGAGTTTCCTTCCGATACAGTTTTGTTGAGAATAGAGTGCGCTCCCTGGTGGTGGAATGTGGAACTAACATTTTTGTTAAACTAGAATTATTTTTAAAATCTTAGCGTTTGTTACCGCAGCAAATATTTTAAATTCTTGTTTAAGACCGCCACCATCCCGACCCATCTATCTACGGAAAGATTGCGTAAAGGAGTTTCGTTCAGATATGCTTTTGTTAAGAATAGAGTGCATTCCCTGGTGGTGGATTGTGGAACTAGCATAATGCGATTTTGTTAAAATTAGGAAGTCTAACAAGTCGATCTGTTTGAAACTTTAAGATATTTTATAACACATAAGATAAAGTGTAAGAAAGAATGACACGCGAAATTCCGGTGAGTGGGGGGGGGGGGGGGGGCGCTATATTTCTATTTAAAAACTTAGCGTTTCTGACCGCTTTAGGTGACTTTTTGAGGGAGTCCTGAGATATATGCTACTTATTTAATATAAAATTGTCTAAAGTTTAGTTACCACTATTTCCTAATAGTAATTTCAGCGAATATCTTAATTTCTTATTAAGACCGCCACTACCTCGAGTAACATATCTACTTATAGGTTGTTTAACGGAGTTTCCTTCCGATACAGTTTTGTTAAGAATAGAGTGCGCTCCCTGGTGGTGGAATGTGGAACTAACATTTTTGTTAAAATTAGGAAATATAACAAGGCGATCTGTTTGAAATTTTACGATAATTTATAACACATTAGAAAAAGTTTATAAAAAATGGCGCATGAAATTTCGGGAAGGTGGGGAGAGGGGGAGGGGCAAAATATTTCTTTTTTGTTTCATACCGTTTCAGGTGCGTTTTTTGATGGAGTCCTCAGATACATGCTACTTATACTTATTAAATATAAATATGTTAAAAGTTAAATTACCACTATTTCCGAATAGTAATTTCAACAATTATCTTAAATTCTTGCTGAAGACCGCCACCCCCTCGCGTAACATATCTACTAATGGGTTGTGTAAAGGAGTTTCGTTCAGATACGCTTTGTTAAGAACACAGTGCACTCCCTGGTGGTGGAATGTGGAATTAACAGACCGCGATTTCATTTATAGTAGGAAATCTAACAATTCAATCTGTTTTAAACTTTAAGATACTTTATAACACACGATAATAAATTATAAAAAAGAAGGGCGCGTCGCATTTCGAGGAGGGGGCGGGGGTTGAGGGAGGTGCGCGAACAAAATTAGGAAATATAACTGGACGATCTGTTTGAAACTGTAATATGGCTTATAAAACATAACATAAATTTTTAAAATCAGGCCGCGTCAACAATCACGGTGACCATCTGCCCATTCCCCCCCCCCGAGGGGGGCACTTTTCTAAATTTGGCAGATACCCAGCATTTGATATATCGTAGCATTTTTTTTTGGGGGGGGGCGGGGGTTGAGGGAGGTGCGCGAACAAAATTAGGAAATATAACAAGACGAATATGTTTGAAACTTTAACATAGTTTAGGATGTGTTTGCTAAAATTTAGAAGGTATTCCATGGCGATAAATGTACTGGAAGTTTTGAAAGAATGTGTTTTGAAAGGAATATTAAACGAAACCCTTTGTGCGATGTATGATCACACTTACCCACTTGTTTAATAAAACAGCAGTAGTAGAAAAAAAATTTAGTAAATCAAATAGTTCTTTTTAATTTTGGTTTTAGAATTCAATTCATGAACTCCCGTGCATAGAACGGGTTAAACAGCTAGTTAAATAAAAAAAAAAAACCCAGTTTTTAGCTTACAGACTATCAAAGCCTAAGAGCTAATGTGCCCGCCAGTTCTGTATGTATGTATGTATGTATGTATGTATGTACGTAACGCGATAACTCTTGATACAAACATCCGATTTGCTTCAAATTTTTATTCTAGGTTCATTCTGATAAGGCGCTTCCCTGATTAGTTTTGGGGGTTCATTGGTTTAATATAAAGGGGAAAGGGGGGTAGTCTCCCTCCCCCTTAATTTAGATAAATGGGTTTTTCATGTAAAATTAATTGAGTTGCTCCAAAATTTGGTATACCAGTTTATTATGTTACGGAGCTTCTCTTGTTACATTCGGAGGCTCATTAGTTAAGTATATAGGGGGAAAGGGGGCCTAACCCCCCCCGCCTTAATTTAAATAAATGGGTTTTTCATGCAGAAGTATTCGATTTGCTCCAAATTTGGTATACCAGTTTCTTATGTTAAAGAGCTTCCCTGATTAAATTTGGAGGTTCATTAGCTAAGTATATAGGGGGAAAGGTGTGCTAAACCCCCCCCCCCCCCCTTAATTTAAATAAATAGGTTTTTCATGCAGAATTATTCGATTTGCTCCAAATTTGGTACACCAGTTTATTATGTTAAGGAGCTTCCCTGATTAGTTTTGGGGTTCATTGGTTAAATATAACGGGGGAAAGGGGGGATAATCCCCACCTTAATTTAGATAAATGGGTTTTTCATGCAGATTTAATCGATTTGCTCCAAATGTAGTATACCGGTTTTTCATGTTAAGGAATTTCCCTGATTAAATTTGGAGGTTCATTAGTTAAGTACATAGGGGTGAAAGGGGGGGGGGCAGACCCCCACTTAATTTAAATAACTGGGTTTTTCATGCAGAATTATCCGATTTGCTCCAGATTTGGTGTACCGGGGTATTATGTTAAGAAGCTGCCTTTGTTTGATTTGGAGGTTCATTAGTTAAGTGCAAAGAGGGGAAAGGGGGGGGGGGCTAGACACCCCTCTTAAATTTAAATAAATGGGTTTTTCATGCAGAGTTATTCGATTTGCTCCAAATTTAGTATACCGGTTTATTACGTTAAGAAGCTGCCTTATTTACATCTATAGGTGTATTGGTTAAGAATAAAGGGGGGGGGGCTAGTTTCCCCTTTATTTAGTTGAATGGGTTTTTCATGCAGAATTATTCGATTAGCTTCAAATTTGATATACCGTTTTATTCCGTTATGACTCTTCCTTCATTAGATTTAGAGGTTAAGTATAAACGGTTGAAAGGGGGCAAATCGACTCCATTAATTTAGATAAATGGAATTTCATGCAGAATTATCCAATTTACTTTCATTTTTAGCTCACAGGCTATCAAAGCCTGAGAGCTAATGTGCCCGACCGTTCTGTATGTATGTATGTACGTACGTACGTATGTATGTATGTACGTAACGCGATAACTCTTGATAGAAACATCCGATTTGCTTCAAAATTTTTTCCTGGGTTCATTGTTATAAGGCGATTCCCTGATTAGTTTTGGGAGTTCATTGGTTAAGGATAAAGGGGGAAAAACGGGGTTAGTCCACACCCTTAATTCAGAAAAATGGGTTTTTCTTGCAGAATCATTCGATTTGCACCGAATTTGGTACACTGGTTTATTATGTTAAAAACATCCCTGATTAGTTTTGAGGCTTCATTGGTTAAGGATAAAGGGGGAAAAGGGGTGTTAGTCCACCCCCTTAATTCAGATAAATGGGTTTTTCATGCATAATCATTCAATTTGCTCCGAATTCTGTATACCGGTTTATTATGTTAAGGAACTTCCCTGATTAGTTTTGGGAGTTCATTGGTTAATGATAACGGGGGAAAAACGGGGTTAGTCCACCCCCCCCCTTAATTCAGATAAATGGGTTTTTCATGCAGAATGATTCGATTTGCTCCGAATTTGGTATACCGGTTTATTATGTTAATGAACTTCCCTGATTAGTTTTGGGAGTTCATTGGTTAAGGATAAAGCAGGAAAAACGGCGTTAGTCCACCCCCCTTAATTCAGATAAATGGGTTTTTCATGCAAAATCATTCGATTTGCTCCGTATTTGGTATACCGGTTTATTATGTTAAGGAACTTCCCAGATTAGTTTTCGGGGTTCATTGGTTAAGGATAAAGGGAGAAAAGGGGGGTTAGTCCACCCCCTTAGTTCAGATAAATGGGTTTTTCATGCAGAATGATTCGATTTGCTCCGAATTTGGTATACCGGTTTATTATGTTAAGGAACTTCCCTGATTAGTTTTGGGTGTTCATTGGTTAATAATAAAGGGGGAAAAAGGGGGGTAGTCCACCCCCTTAATTCAGATAAATGGGTTTTTCATGCAGAATGATTCGATTTGCTCCGAAGTTGGTATACCGGTTGATTATGTTAAGGATCTTCCCTGATTAGTTTTGGGGGTTCATTGGTTAAGGATAAACGGGAAGGGGGGATAGTCCACCCCCCTTAATTTATATAAACGGTTTTTTCATGCAGAATTATTCGTTTTGCTCCAAATTTGGTATACCGGTTTATTATGTTAAGGATCTTCCCTGATTCGTTTTGGGGATTCATTGGTAAAGGATAAAGGGGGGGGGGCTAGTCCACCCTTTTAATTTAGATAAATGGTTTTTTTTGCAGGATTATTCGATTTGCTACAAATTTGGTATACCGTTTTATTATGATAAGGAGCTTCCCTAGATTTGGAGGTTCACTGGTTAAGTATAAAGGGTGAAACAGGGGCTAATTTCCCTTCACTTATTTTTTTGAGGGGCATTATTCTTTAAAATAAGAGTATGATATACAATTAGTGTGAATAGCTTGTGAGCTCAATGCCATCAGTTTAGCTGGAAATTTTTCTTTTTTATTTTATGTTCATTCTGATAAGGAAGTTTCCCTATTAGATTTGGAGGTTCATTAGTTAAGTATAAAGGGGTGAAGGGTGTTAGACCCCCCCCCCCTAATTTAGCGATATGGTTTTTCCATGCTGAATTATCTGATTTGCTTCAAATTTGGTATCCCGGTTTATTATGTTAAGGAGCTTCCGTGATTAGATTTGGAGGTGAATTGGTTAAGTATAAAGGGGGATACGGGGTCTAATGCCCATTCATTTATTTTTTGAGGGTCATTATCCTATGAAATAAGAGTATAATATACAGTTAGTGTGAATAGCCTGTGAGCTCAATGCCATTAGTTTAACTGGGCAAATTTCTTTTTAACTCACACGCTATCAAAGCCTGAGAGCTAATGTGCCCACCGGTTCTGTATGTATGTATGTATGTATGTACGTAACGCGATAACTCTTGATAGAAACATCCGATTTGCTTCAAATTTTTATTCTAGGTTCATTCTGATAAGGCGCTTCCCTGAATAGTTTTGGAGGTTCATTGGTTTAATTTAAAGGGGAAAAGGGGGGCTAGTCCCAATCCCCCTTAATTTAGATAAATGGGTTTTTCATGCAAATTTAATCGATTTGCTCCAAAATTTGGTATACCAGTTTATTATGTTACGGAGCTTCTCTGATTACATTCGGATGCTCATTAGTTAAGTATATATGGAAAAGGGGCGCTAACGCCCCCTTAATTTAAATAAATGGGTTTTTCAGGCAGAATTATTCGATTTGCTCCAAATTTGGTATACCAGTTTCTTATGTTAAAGAGCTTCCCTGATTAAATTTGGAGGTTCATTAGTTAAGTATATAGGGGGAAAGGAGGGCTAACCCCCCCCCTTAATTTAAATAAATGGGTTTTTCATGCAGAATTGTTCGATTTGTTCCAAATTTGGTATACCAGTTTATTATGTTAAGGAGCTTCCCTGATTAGTTTTGGGGGTTCATTGGTTAAGTACATAGGGGGGAAAGGGGGGGCAGACACCCACTTAATTTAAATAAATGGGTTTTTCATGCAGAATTATCCGATTTCCTCCAGATTTGGTGTACCGGCCTATTATGTTAAGAAGCTGTCTTGATTTGATTTGAAGGTTCATTAGTTAAGTGCAAAGAGGGGAAGGGGGGAGGGCGGTAGACACCCCTCTTAAATTTAGATTAATGGGTTTTTCATGCAGAGTTATTCGATTTGCTCCAAATTTAGTATACCGGTTTATTAAGTTAAGAAGCTACCTTGATTACATCTGTAGGTCTATTGGTTAAGAATAAGGGGGGGGGGGGTAGTTTCCCCTTAATTTAGTGAAATGGGTTTTTCATGCAGAATTATTCGATTTGCTTCAAATTTGATATACCGTCTTATTCCGTTATGACTCTTCCTTCATTTGATTTAGAGGTTAAGTATAAACGGGGGAAAGGGGGGGGGGGCAAATCGACTCTCTTAATTTAGATAAATGGATTTTCATGCAGAATTATCCAATTTACTTTCATTTTTTTATGTTCATTCTGATAAGGAAGTTTCCCTATTAGATTTAGAGGTTCATTTGTTAAGTATAAAGGGGTGAAGGGGGGTTAGCCCACCCCCCTACTTTAGCGATGTGGTTTTTTCATGCTGAATTATCTGATTTGCTTCAAATTTGGTATACCGGTTTATTATGTTAAGGAGCTTCCGTGATTAGATTTGGAGGTGAATTGGTTAAGTATAAAGGGGGATACGGGGTCTAATGCCCCTTAATTTATTTGAGATATTTTGGCGGAATAATGAAAATATATTTTATTTATTTAATTTATCATGATTCTATCTATAAGTATTGACTCCATGATTTATTAATTATTCTTCTGAAAATATACGTGTTCCATTTTTTTTTTCAAAAATGCATCCGTAATGGAAAAACTTGTAAAATAAATTAATTAAAATAATAAATTTTTTAAAGTTATTCTGTAAAAAAAAAAAAATAAAAAAAAATAAAAAAAAAATAACATTGTGCAAATCTACAGGTCATAATGTATTTTTAAGTTTAATTTCAAGGCAAAATACTGAATAGTTTTTTGTAAAGTGTACGACAAAATGTAATTTGAGTAGACTAGTAAAGGATTCGCTTCGCTCATCCTAATAATTAGATTTAATACTTCATATATAAAAAAATAAAAAAAATATCAACTTGTTTTTCGATGTTCGTTAAATCTAAGGGATATATAAAAAATCTTTCACATCGCCTTTGAACGACAAAAAAGTTTTAAATTTTAAAATGTTAATGAATATCGTATTTTTTGCATAAGTAGATTTCGTAATAAAATTTGCTAGATTATGTAGAATCAGTGTTTTACGATCTTATTTTAGCTTTAGCAATGTTAAATACGTTATCGAAATCCAATCTCAATGATAAATGTTGAAGGACATTGATAAACCGTACGAAGATTAGCAGTTAAACATATGCGCTGGAATGTTAAGCAATGCTTCGTTCCTTGTATCTGGCAGAGAAATTTCATGGATTACAATGACGTTAGTAATACGAAATTTAGAATGAATGAATTGTATTTCCGGATGTGGAATATGCTGGGAGGAATGTTAACTTTAAATTTTTCATATATCAGAATAATATTTCTTTGGTAAACAGTTAAAATTAAATAAAGTATAAAGGTAATACATTGGAATTTGTAATTTAGAATAGTTTTCAATTTGTTCATTCTAGACACCTCACTTTATTCTTGGCTGCTAAGTTCTATTTGCCCAAAACTGAAAATGAGGCAAATATTTACAATTTAAATTGTATTTTGAATATTAAAGCAATTTAAGGCATCCGAATACGCTCTATCACTTAAAAAGAAATAACGTGTAAACAAGTCAGAATTTTTATATTTAGTTTAAATATTGTTTCAGTGTGCTAAGTTTATATTTAGTTTAGTTTTAGTAAACTGATAAATATAAAACTGTCTAAAAAATAAAAAAAATAAAAAATAAAAATTCTGCACGAAAATCTAATCAATGAATTCAAATAAATTTAGTATGAAAATAATCTTCATGAACTTGAACGGATATAAACTGAAATCTTTTACAATACTTCCGTAAATGAACATTTTAGAGCTATAAGCATAAATAAAGCTTTGCGGAATTGTAATAAAAAAGCTACAATCTTTAACAACGATTTTTACGCACAAATAACGTTCAGAACGAAGAAAAAAAATCCCATACGATCGTTTCGAGGATTCCTGGATCCCCTTCCTCAGTGAGAAAAAAAATTAAAATGGGTTCGAAGAACACCTCGGTTAAAACCCCGAGTACTGGCTTATGGACCGATTTACGGCTATGGACCCGAGTACTGACTTATGGGCTATAACCGAGGGGTTCTTCGAACCCGTTTTAATTCTTTCTTTTCACTAAGTAAAGGGATCCAGGAACCCCCGAAGCGATCGTATGGGATTTTTTTTGTCGTTATGTACATTATTTGTGCGTACAAATCGTTGTTAAATAATTTAGCTTTTTTTTTATTTCAGAGCTAGTCGAAGATACACACTTCCAAGAACTACAATTAAGTCAAAGAACAACATATTTGGCTATTTACATTACCAAACCATCCAATTACCAATTACCAAACCATCATCGGGAAAACATTCTTCTTTTAAACATTATTTTATTTAATGCTTTACTATGCCACGTAATATTATAAACAGGGTCAATCCATTTCAAGAGTTCCAGCACTGGTTGCTCGAACATTTTTAAAAAATCTGATTTTTTTTTTTTTTTTTTTTTTTTTTTTTTTGTACAATACCCCTAACATGATGGAAGTTCAAAATGACTATTATTTTAATTTTATTGATTTTTGTTTGTGCATGACGACAATGTTTGTTTCATCGTCTGCAATAATTTTCTCACAAGAAGGGTTTATGGAATTTTTCACAATTCATCGTTTATTTCTCCAATTCAAGTGCGTATTAGAGCAGTTTGTACATAATATATTGGGCTAAAAATCTGGTAATAGAGTAGTTTCCGAAAATAAATCCTTATTATTGAAATTTAAGAATAAAATTTCAGTTTTTTCCAAAATTTGTCCGCTTTCAAAAGGAAATTTTTCTAGCAAAGAAAACTGTGAACATGAGATTTTTTTTTTTACAAATAGGCCGAAAGTGCTTGTACTCAAACGCCAAGTTCCATATCTGGGACTTGTTTTCTCTTCGCTAAAAAAAAAAATCATGTCAAAAATCGCACTTTTGAGGCTTTGATATCTCTGTTGGGGCACGAGATAAAAATCTGAATTTCTGGTTTCTAATGGTGTTATTGCACGAGGGGTCAAAGACGCTTCAGATTCCGGGCGTCTCCATGTTATCCTATAGCTGCAGGGGAGTCGCTTGGAGAGCGAGCGTCTTTTTTTCTGTCGGAGCGTCTTCGACGCCCGAAACGAGGCGAGTCGCCAGTAACAGCCAATCAAATGCTTGGAAATCTGATAATAGAAAAGCCTTTTCCAGAACAGCCAATGAAATGCTTGGAAAAGACGGACCGTGAGGCGGCTGTTGTCGCTAGACGCCTGGGATTCCAAGCTTCTTTGAGTCCTCGTGTAATAACACCATAAGAATATTGAATGGTAGTGTTATGCACAAGAAATTTCAGAATGGAGATTTGACTACAAGCTGAGATATGGCAAGGGAAACATGTCAAAACAATACTGCCAGACTATTTGTTGTAGTCACAGGTAGTTTTGTTGTAGTCACAGGTAAGTATTTATCCCAGAGTGTCATTTAATTTTTTTTTATTATCTTTAAATAATAGTAATAGAAAATAAAGCCTTTTTCAAAGCTTAGCAATTAAATTAATAAATAATTATGCCTAAGGCCTAAATTTTTTATGTTTTCAGTAATTATTGTTGTAATTTTAGTAACTAAAAGAAACCTCAGAACTTTTACATAAACAAAAAAAGATATTTTTATACAAGATCTGAAACAAAAAAAGAATAGGAAAAGAGAAAAGCTGTTCATGTTGCCATACTTGTTGAGATATGATCAAAAGAATCAAACACATTCCTGCTTGTTGATTTAAAAACCACAATTTTAATGCTGCTCGTCAGTCCCTGAAACTTGTTCCTATCACAAAGATATCCCTGTAAATGAAACATTTATACGATGTTACCATGCATCAGTCTCAAGTAATTTTCAGAAAGTAAAGATATTCAAATCCCTTTCAAAGTTGATACTCCAGAAAAATGACATTCTTGCATAAGAAGTAAGGTAGTAATTATTAATGAAGTGAGACTTACACATAGCGATTTAAAAGTTTATTTCTATGAGCCAGCAGGGCTAAGATCTTCAGTCAAGTTCTGAAGAGATGACAAGACTTGGTTACTACAAATTAAATTTTGAGAAAGATCAAATTTGTTGTTTTTAAATCAACAAGCAAGAATGTGTTTTGACACGTATGATCATGTCTCAACAAGTATGGCAACATTAAGAGCTTTTCTCTTTCCCTATTCTGTTTTTGTCTTAGGTCTTGTATAAAAATATTTCATGTAAAAACACTGAAGTTTCTTTTAGTTACTAAAATTACTTGCAACAAAAATTATTGAAACCATACAACATGTATGACCTTAGGCATAATTATTTTTTAGTTAATTGCTAATCATTGTAAAGGCCTTTATTTTCTGTTACTATTATTTAAAGATAATCAAAAACATAAATTTAAGTGACACTTTGAGATAAATGCTTAGCTGTGACTACAATAAAACAATAGTTTGGCAGTATTGTATTGAGATGTTGCCCTTACCATATCTCAGCCTGTAGTGAAATCTCCATCCTGAAATTTTGCACAACACTAAGTAACAATACTCTCAGAAACCAGAACTTCAGATTTTTATCTCGTGCCCCGCCAGATATATCAAAAGCTCAAATGTGCGATTTTTAACATTTGTATAGTTTTTTATAAAGTCTTAGTATTCTTTTAGCAACGGTATTTTTTAATAATACAATTACGAATTCATATATTTATTCTACGGAAACCTCTGTGCGCGAGCAATACTCGCATTTGACCCTTTTATTTAATTTTTGTTTCTGTTGACATAAAACATGTTTGATTACTTTTATGTATATTTATATATTATTCACAAATAGATATTCTCTGTCTTTACCAAAATTTTTATACAAGCTACAAAACCGTTATATTTGTAACCGATAAAATATTCAACGATTTCGGACAAAAAGGAACTTTTTTTTTTTTTTTAATACGAAACGACTCTACGCGATAAAACAAGAAAATACGCTGTTTTACACGAGATGTTTTTACGAGCGCTTTTAACCCTACAAATCAATACTTTTTCGCACTTTTAAAAATATAAATTCAGACAAAATCGGGTTAAATGTATAAAATCATACAAATTTGACGTTCATTTCATGTTATTATCACAGGCCCGGACAACAATGGACAAGGTCAGCTAGTGCAAAAGTAATAGTAATAATAAGTATATAAGTATATAAGTATATAATAAGTATATAATTAGTTTATAAGTATAATAAACCCAACCTTCCATACTGCTGAAATATCTAATGATTATAATACACAGAAATATGAACCTCTGTCTATAGACAAATTAAAATAAAAATCCATAGCATTAATGAAGGTTTTATCATTATAAAGAAACCAGATCAATTAAATAAAGAATTAAATTTAATTAATGGTTATTGTAATAAATAAAATAAATAAAATTTAATAAGTAAAATATTTAGAAGACTTTTCAACGCTGCATTTGCAAACACTTAGTAATAAATATGTTTTCAATTTTGTGGAAAAGAAATAAAGCAAGTGCTTTTTTCGTAATTTCTTAAATTGCGATCTTTATTTGTTTACCTTTTCAAACACAATTAAATAAATTAATGCGAAAAACAAAAGTTTACAATTAAAAATTTTTAATTACACTAAAGGGAAATAAATGAAGGTATAGAGATATTCTCATTAGAATCACAATGATAAAGCACGTTTTCAGCTAATTGCTTAAAGTTGATAATGAAAAACACTTCCTTTTATGTCACTGTTAATGATGATTATATGTATAAAAATATTTTAAACACACTTTATGTAAAAATATTTTTGTAGTCTTTCTTTTCACAGATAATTAAATGTACAGCATTTTATTTTTCAAAATTAAAATAAACTAGTTGGATGTGCCAATCCCAAAACTTTCTTCTATATCATGTATTTTAATATTTCAAAATGTTGTTACAGATGTCAATATTTCATTTTTATTAGTTCAACACTATATCAACTTTGACTTTCATCTTAAATTTCTGCTCCAGTCCATTAATCGGAGTAAAAACGAGTTAATCTAGATCATGATATTTATTAAAATCACGAATAGTCGCGAATAGTCGGCTTATCAGGATGGGAAGTCCCCGTCGATACACGAGCCACTGCTGTACAATATAACTACAAAAATTAAGATTACACAAAAATCGCTGTTACAACGCCACCATCCGGCCAAAACTTTTTTTCCAAATTAAGGGAGGACCTTCTTGCCATGACCAAAAACATACAGAAAAATTTGGTTCAATTCTATGCATAACTTCATACACTTTTCGATGGTACAATATTCAAAATCGCTATTACAGTAACACCTTCCGGCCGAATTTTTCCAAATTAAGGGCGGACCAGCTTGCTATAGCCAAAAATTAAAAAAAAAAAATACTTCAATTCTATCCATAACTTTATGCACTTTTCTATGGTACAATATTGAAAATGGCGCAAATATCGCTATTACAGCGCCCCTTTCGGGCGGAAATTTTCCAAATTCAGTGAGGACCTTCTTGCTATGAGAAAAACATACACAACAAATTTGGTTCATTTCTGTGCATAACTTCATGTATTTTTTGATGGTACAATATTCAAAATGGCACAAAAATTGGAACTACGGCGCACCCTACCGGCGTTTTGTTTTCCAAATTAAGGAAGGACTTGCTTGTCATAGCCAAGAACTTAAAAAAATGGTTCAATTCGATGCATAACGTCATACACTTTTCGATGGTGCAATATTCAAAAAGGCACAAAAGTCGCTAATACAGTGACCTCTATTGATGATTTTTTCCAAATTAAGGAAGGAACTGCTTGCCATAGCCGAGAACTTAAAAAATTTTTGGTTCAATTCTATGCTTAACTTCATACACTTTTCGGTGGTACAATATTCAAAATCGTAGAAAAATCGTTGTTACAGCGCCCCCCTCTAGCCGATTTTTCCCAAATTAAGGGAGGACCTGCTTGCCATAACCAATAACTTAAAAAAAAAATTCGTTCTATTCTATAAATAACTTTGTATACTTTTCAATGATACAATTTTCAAAATCGCATAAAAATTGTAATTTTAGCGCTAATTTACGGCCATTTTTTTTTATTAAAGGAGGACCTGCTTGCCATAGCTGAAAACTTACCATAGGTAAAAAAAAATGGTTCAATTCTATGCATAACTTCATACACATTTTGATGGTAGAAAGGTGACAGATACACGTACAGACAGACATTTTCTATAAACATGTTTTTGGGGGATATTTGACCTCTAAAACGTGTAAAACCGGAAGTCGAAAAATTTTTCGATTGCAATACTTTCTTCTATTCAAGACAGAAGAAAGTAAAAAATAATATTTTATTACTTGAATTTAATGTAGAATGCTTTTATTGGAATTGACGAGTTATATTTAATGAAATTTGTTCCACGCACTCACATTCACTAGTGTAAGAGCTGAAATGACCTTTGTGTACAGAATGAAATTGAAGAAAAGAAACCTGTTGATATGCGTATGTAAACCAGATATTTTCAAATTTTGTACATTTATTCAAAACTATCTATATTTAATTAATTTAAATACCACGCTAAAAAATTAAAACATGGTATTATAGAGCGGAAATCTTTAACGGAAATAAGAGAGATTTATGGAAATCAGGGAAACTGTTTTCTTGCATGTATTTGATTTGTTTTCAGTACAACATACGAGGTTGCTATGCATTAGAATGTCAAAAACAAAAATTATCGCCTCAGCAGGTAAGAACTTTTTAAAGAAATAATGCAGCAAACATGTCTAATATGTTGGACTGTTAAGAATTTGCAACAAATTTCCCAGTCATTTGAGAATTTTTATGAAAAACTATTCCACAGCCGTTATTTATTCTTATTCTGAACGTAATATGATCAATAATATGGTCAGATATGCTTAACCCGTACGTACATGCGAACTAGATTTGTAACGTTAGACCACGCATGGAAAAGTCCCATTCCATTTTTTTCTCCCATTATATTTTTCGCAAAATAAGTTTTGAAAAATCTACAGCTGTATATTGTAAAATGCATCAGTTCTACATCATTTTAATTTTTTAAAAAATCATGCTTTTTACATTTATTTGCAGATTTTGCATCAGTTTCTTTATTAGTTACGTTTTTTGTGAGAAAATATCCTATACGTATGCAAACGATTTATTTTACAACTTAAATAATGATATATTTCACAAATTGCACAATTGATATTAATTCCGTTTAACACCAATTTATCAATATATACAAATAGATATTATGCTAATATTTCATTAAAATTATTTCAGAGTATGTTATCCGCAAGGAATGAAAGTATGTAAATGAAAAGTTCGTAGACGCGCGGGATTATTCACTCCGAGGGGGTATCTTTCTCGGTTCCTAGAGAACAAGGAAGAGGACTTCCCCTCACTCACACAGTCTAAGCATGTCAGAATAGTCCTGAAAAAAGTCTCACTTTTTTAACGAAAAAAATTGGAGGGGTGAGATCTGCCTCTTGGCCTGTACTTACGGGTTAATAGCATAATCAAGTATCCTTTACCTTAAAAAAATGATCCAATGTATGGACAAATGCTGGATTTTTAGTTGTGTTTGTAATAATTTACACACACACACACACACATATATATAAATATCTACCCTATATATATAAAATCCTAATGAAACGGATATTATGAAACAACTGAATTGAAACGAATTTATGTAATGATTCTATGAAACGACTGATTAAACAACTGATTATGTTTTACTTCGATTTCTCCTAAAATACGGAATACTTTGCGATGAAATTAACACCAAAAATCCTTATTTATCTGGAGATCTCAAAAAGTGGTATTAAAATTTTTAAATTCGAATTAGTTTTCGAAATATTACTTTTTTTTTCCTAATTTTATATACTTTTCTCTCATGATGGCCACTCAAATTTTAATCATAACAGATTTTATTTTTTTTCAGAATTTAGAAAAGGTTACTACTTTAAACTAATTTGGCGACCAGTTTGGCCTCCCTTAAATGTATGCTAAGAAATGTATCATGTTACTTTTATTCATAATTCAATTAGTATCTCATTATCATTTTTTTTTTATACAAACTGAAACATTTAAAATAAATGGCTTTCACTTCTTTCTTTTTCTTTAACGAAACGAAACGAAAAATATTATGCACAGATGTCATATACGCACCGCATATTTTCGCCAAAATGGCATTATTTTGGTTGACACAGTAACACGGATATTGTTGTTTATTTAATAATAAATGTTTATTTACTTTATTTTCTTTTCTTTTTTTAATTTCATATATTGTTTTGTTCTATAGTTAATAATTTTTTTTTCGTTATTTTCTTTTAAAAATAATAGAAAATAATGAAAAAATACGTTACTACTTAGTTATTCGTCGACCCATTTCGCAAAATTATATAAATCGCCAAATTATACAAATTGACATAATTTTTATTTTAAATAACGAAAGAACAAATAAAATAGTATAACATTAATAAATATACAAATAAAACGTTGAAATAAAAATCACTTGATGTCGTAAAGATGTGTACTTGCTTAAAGTCAAGTGAATGTGACATTTACGAACAACCATTATTGACATTTAATCTTATAGTTTGGTGATCGATTTTTGATCGACGGGATAACTAAGTAGTACCAATAATACGTATGTAACTGGTATTCGAAAACGAGGTTTTCGCCAAAGTTTCGTAAAACAAAATCACGCCAAACCCGGTGCGTATATGACATCTGGCCAAATATTAAATGATGTAACAAACCATGACATTTAATTTAAACTTTAAAGCAATGTTTTAATTTACCACTCGAAAAATAAATGCTAACTGGCAAGTTGAAAAATAGCTATTGGCGAGATTTGCACCCGGCTAGCGTAACAGTACCAATAATTCTTTGCGACCATGGAAACTTTTATGTAGCTTTATTCGAAAAAAAAATTGATTTTTTAATCAAAATGGAAAACTTTCGGCACAGATGTCATATACGGACCCATATTGGCGCAATTTTTTTAGACGCCAATGTCATATACGCAACGGGTACTTAACTGGCGCCATAGTATCGTTATTTTGCTTGATTTGGTAAGCCGGATGCTGTTGTTTATGCTGTTGATGTTTAATGATGAGAGTTTAGAAATTGCCTTAAGTGTTCGCATTCTTTCACAGGATTTTTTTTATGTGTGTGTAAGTTTTTTGTTCAATAAATTGGACATAATTTTCAATACACTGTAAAAAAAAATCTATGAGGTTATTAAGAATCTTCTGGGAAACTGGGATGCCTAGAACTTTTGATGTATCTGCAACAAAAAAACCATGTAACAGATTCACCTTTACACTGTAAAAATTAGCTGTAATGTTACTAAGCAACTTCTAGGAAACAGAGAAAAAGGGGAGATATATCTGTTTCGGACATTTTAAAGACCCATCATCAGTGCAATGTTTAAAATTACAAAAAATAATTGCATAAAAAACATCGAAAGAGCAAGAAATACAGCCGCAAACAAGGTTGAAAAGGCGAAAATTATGGAAGCATTGGAGTTCAGAAAACAGCGTATAAAAGCGTTTGTATTTCATCCCCCAATATGCAGTACTGTTGGAACAGAAGATGTAAAATATAAGCATGAAGTCTAAACATACACAAAAAAATTATTTAAATGCACAAAATAATTAAGGAACTAACAGAAAAAAATATTTCACATGGTTAATGTAAAAAGGAGATTATATAAACCTCTTTTACATAGTTTTACATCTAGATTAACATTGAATAAAAAAAAAAATACAATCCAATAATCAAGCTTCACTGCAAAAAAATATAATACATTACATAATATTTTTTGCGTATTTTTTATATTTCACGAAATAAAACTTTATGAAATTTAAATTGAAGTGAAAGTTTGGGGAAACTTGAAAAAACTTTGTGTGTGTTCCAAGATAAATTCTTTTGATAAGAATTTTTCAGTTTGAATAGATAAATCCACTCACATAAGTAATAAAATGATATGATAAGTTCACTTTTGTCGGAAAGTTAAATTTAAGCAATATAATGCATTTGACAGGTGTATTTTGGTGGAAAGATTTTCAAAAATTCAAAATACAGAAAATTCATTGTTAAATGTAAATGTAATAAATGATAATTCATACATTATCATGAATGCCAAAAGTGTTTCATAATTATAAATCTAATGTTTTAGATAAGTTATCTGAAATTATATTTTTATCTATTATTATCTCTATTATTATTATTATCTCGAATTATATTAAAAAAATTAAACTAAGTATTTGTCTCTTTTTAAGTCATTACTTTTTATACATTTCAAATCAAGTTTAATAAAAAAAATATATTTGTTTATGTATTTTAATTTTTTGAACTGAAATAAAAAACATAAAAGATTATACTTCAAAAGGGAGTAGTATCTCATGGAAAAAAAAATGGTAAATGCTCTCTTCGCGTCATAAATTAAAATCATGATACATAAAAAAAAGGGGAGTGTTCAATGTGAGAACCGTGTTAAAATCTATCACAATTCATAACTGTTAAAAACCCTTCGAAGTGTGGTACAGTATATTAAAAATTCGTGCCGATTTGTATGCATTTGTGAACGTTTTAAATAATAATTTATATTGAAAAATGGAAACTTAAAATTTTATTGCTAATAGCACCGTGAGAAAATAAATAAAATTCATATAAAAAGCATAAATAAAAGGCACTAAAATTATTGGTAGGTGCATAAATATAATATAAAATTATTTGAAACACATTCAAATATCTTAAAAATCCATTAAAAATTCAAAACGTCTCAAAAAATTCAAAGGGTCGGTGATTATTTAACCCACGGAATAACCATCAAAAATGACTTTAAAATAATTGTATAAAACGTTTTGGATTTTTAAGGCATTTTAAATAATTTTGTATTAAATGTAAGCACCTGCAAGTAATTTTAGTACATTTTATGTTTTTATATAAATTTTAATGATTTAGTTTATTGGCATGGTCGTTTATGTGCTTTAAAATACCATAATTTCTCGTTTATCCCTTTGAGATCAAACGTCTTATCATTAGGAAATGTCATTCCATAAATTTTTATTTTATCTTACCAACTATTTATGTTGTTATCTGCATGAAAACACGATAGTATATTGTTTATAATTTTTCTTATAATGACTTCATATATGATTCTGCAAAACAAACATTATTAGTGGGTTTCTCTTAAATATCTTTGAACCATTGTTGAATCTTTTATTTTAAACATGTCTTGCACTTTATATCTAAAATATATTCTACTTTTGTATATAAACCATTTCTGATTTTTAAAACAGTAAAATACTTGTGCGTTGTTCATTTCATTTTAAATATAATGTTTTCTGAACGTTTCCAAATTCTTTTTATTATTATATTCTCATATAAATGGAACATACATATATTCGCTAGACTTCAGCAATTGATGTCATCTGACAATTTCAGTTCCATTTAACTTTTGTGATTTTAATAGTACTTTACAATCTGATATGTATGAGTGATTTTGTCACATAAACACACACACAAAAGCCCTAAATGGTTAAAACTAACTGTCAGATATTAAAACTCTACAAACGGATACACACATCAGACGTAATTATAGAATATAGTCATTTTGGAAAAAAAGCACGTCTAACTATTTTTAGGAATAAACTTGAACAATTTATTTGACCTGCATAAATAGTTCGTTCGTTACAACTTAAATATAAGGTCAGTCTGCCTGAATGAGACACGGTTCCCCGTAGTTTTGTCGCATTTAGGGTATATTTGGGATTTTATTATTTAAATGTATATTTTATTAAGCAACAAATTACTGAATACTGTACCCTGGTTCAAAACTAATTTGTTTTGTAGAAATATAATAATTATCTGTAGTATAAAACCACAAAATAGGATTGTCGTATTTAGGTCATTTTTGTCGCATTTATGGCAGCTAAAACCTAAATGAGATGTTCATAGTCCTAAATGTTATAATGCATTTTATACATGACAATTCATCTGAAAAAGTTCATTTAACGATTAACTGCTGTGACAGAAAATTGCCACATTATAACTGTGAGTGGTCTGCAAAACCATTCGATTGAAAGATGAATAAAATGCGCGATTAACTCATAAATTACAGTTTTTGCACTAAACTGTTTATACAGTACTATTTCTAATAAAATTTCAATTTTTCAAACATTTCAAATAATAGTACTAGGTTCCAAATTAAACAATATTTCGCTGTATCGATAGTTAAACTGTGAAAATTAAAAAAAAAAAAAAAAAAAAAAAAAAAAAAAAAAAAAAAAACAGCTCTAACAGCAGTTAAGGGTTAACTGTAATTATTTTTTGAATTAATTAACCTATAACTGCTTTGATAGGAATTGTTTCATAACTACTGTGAGCGGTCTCCGAGACCACTTGATTAAAAGATGAATGAAAGTCTCTATTAATTCACAGGATACTGTTTCTGTACTAAAATTTAAGTACAGGACTATTATAATTAAACTTTTCAATATTATTATTAAAATATTTATCACGGCGCAGCACCGTGTTGTTTGTCAATTTTACACTGCTAATATGCAAAAGCTATTTAAATGCTGTGTATAATGCCTAATATAAATAACCCTCAAATAAATAAATGCGTTTCTAATATAAAAAACTCTCATCCCTCTTTGCCAAGGAGCAATTGGCCATAACTACAATTAAATGATTGTCGCAGAAAACATCGTTTAAAATTCGCGCGTCAATATTAACCCATAATTTATACACCAGTGCGATTAGGGATTCCGTAACTTCATCTCCGCATAATTTTGCTGACAATCCGGTGATAATGAAATATAACTACATGATCCATAAACGAAATTTAATAAGGAATCCAAATAAAATATTTGATTTTATCAAAATTGTTATTTTGTGAATGAAAAATGCGCTTTAACTAAAGACGTCGACATTTCGGTAGGTGCGAATTCACAGTGTGGAGCTTAGGGGTTAAAAGAGTACTTAAAAGATATTTATAATATTGTTAACTAGACTATTTATTACATATAATTTTATTATAAAAGGTCACATGATAAATATATCAGCCTTAGAAATAGAAAAAATCAATATTTCTAATAATTCTGATTAAACCAAAGAGAAGCTATGTGCCTGATATTCTATTGCACCTCCCCCCTCCCCCGCCCTCTTCGTTTTTCTTGAACTTTCACAAAAAAATTAACATTTTCTGTACTTAAAAATACGTATATGGAAACAAATATTCATTTAGATAAACATGGTTTTATTTATTTTTTATCTTTTACTAATTTAAACGCAGAAAATGTCGATTATAACGAATAAAAAGCGAAAACGGAATAAAAATATGAGATTTTATAAAAGTGCTAACAAAAATTATGATTCCTAAACCAGGAAATAACTCAATTGCATCACGTTTAAATCGGAGACAGCATTTCAGCTACAGAATGGTATAATTCGTAAAATTAACTTACTTAACCGCATTAAAATAAACATAAATTGTTTTCAATCTACACAAGATTTTCCAGAATTTTCATCATGTAAAATTATTGCAAATTCTTAATCATATGTCTATATTATGTTACTGGAATAGACACTGTGTTTCTTACACCTTTTTTTTTTTTTTATTAAAAATTTAAAGAAGCATATTTTTCTTTTTCTATCGTCTTAAACACATATTTAAACACCTGGTTAAAGAAAAATATTAATGGAGGAATATGCTGACTCAACAAAGCTTAATTAAACATAAAAGTTGATTTAAATATCATTTTAACACAATATATACAAAATCCCATATAAACTTCTTCGTTAACCTTCTAAATATTTCGCCGCATTTATAACAATATGTATGTCGCTATTAGGCACAGGCTCAAAAAAAAGCTCTCCTAAATGCGTAGTCCACTTCAAATTCTAAACCGGAAACTGGTCGCCTTTTCTTTAGTTTAACTGCTCAGGTAACTGAAACGGACAACGTAACTCTTGAAGTTTATAAGGTCATTTGATCTTCAAAGTTAAAAAATAAAAATCGTGAGCCACTTTCGGGAATTTTTGTCGCATTTACGAAACATGTTGGCGAAGTAAAATGAACGATGTGTATTTGATCGGAAATTTCTTTTAAAGAAACCGTTTTACATGCAAAAAAAGTTCTGGGTTTTGTTTCTGAAGTTCGTATGCTTCATTATATAACATTTATTTACGATTCTTGCATTAAGATTTTATGTAAAAGAACATTGTCGCATTTAGGGGTTATCACATTTAGGCAGACTGACCTTACATCGCATGATGTACCTAAATTAATCCACAAGTTGTGTTTAATAGTTTTTTTGTCGTTTTTACAAATGCAAAATACATATGTAGTGCACAAAATACAAAAATATTCTTCCGTATACATTGGCGTATCTTCTTCGTACAGTGTAAAATACGGTGACTGTAATAAAATAAACTAATCGCATTTTGTAGCACATAATTAAGAAAGAACTTTCATAAAATTTACGAACATTTATGCTCAAAAAGCATTTAAAAAGAGAATGCAAATAAAGGGATAACCGACTAAACATGAACACTCTCATAGGCTTTAAATGCCTGCAGGTCACCAAAAATTTTACTAAACTGTGCCACACTCTGATACATTTTCATCAGTATTGAATGGTGATCCTTTATCATATGGAACTGACATGATATATCACAAATTTTATGGCTTGGAGAGACCACGTGTTAAGAGTAGTTTTTTTCTGGTATAGTTTATATCAGAGTGAATAGGAATATAAGAGTTATTTAATAAATAATTAAAGTAATTGCATAAAATTTAAAATACAAAAGCAGCTGGAAAGTTTATTAAATTAAATTGGAAAAAACAAATAAAGTTTCAATATCTTTACAACTTGTTTATACAGTTATTCCGGTACACCTGAAAGTTCACCTTTTGAATGAAATTTCTTGAAAATGTATTAAAATTATATATTTTTTCCGTTTTACTTACAAAAATCTCATGTGCATTTCTTTTTAGTTTCTCATGTTACCTATCCAAAAGAGAAACAAATAGAAAAAATCCGACTGGGGATTGGTTATATATATATATATATATATATATATTACATTATTATATAATTTAACAGACATTTTGGGTAACAAGAAAAGAAAACACATTTTAATATAATATTATGTATTATGCTCTAACAGTTGAGCATAAAAAAATCAAAATTAATTACGTAAAAATGAAAAAAACATCGAGAAGTATATTTACACTTTTAAGAATGTATAAGGAACTTAATTAATTTCCCTACACAAATAGCCACAAAGACGGCAAATGTCACATTCTAATTAGGGGTACAATCAATCTGTTTTACATTACGCAGAAAATCCTCCGACAACTATTGTTAAACAAGTTGCATATGCTAAAACGTATGAAGAAAAATATCATTAGTAGATTAGAAAATAAAACAAGCTAAGCATTTTCTAACACTAATTTTCCGTCTTACTTCATTCAATTAAGAGAGCTAGTGTAACGAAATAATGAGAAAAAAGCAGTTACGGATGATAATAGAAAAAAAAAAGATACTTTCGAAATTTATTCTTGGAAAAGGTATTAAACAGAGAAAAAATGTTTGCACAAAAGATTTAACTGCTCTCATAAAGAGATGCTATTTTTATCTAAAAAACAATTGCTACTAAAAGATTAAAAATTCGAGAAAATATATAACTTGAAAATATCATTTATCTGTATTATATAATAATGTATACACAAATAAGGGAATTAATCCTCAAAGACAAACGATATGGCATAAATTATATATTACTATTCACTACATGTACATTTTTGTTATCAACTACGTTATAAAGAATGAAAATTATATATTTTTTTATTTACCATAATAGCAATGTGTGTTCATTATGTATAAAATGGTAAGTTTGGATGAAAATACTCTTGCAAGCATTTAAAAATATGTTCATAATAAATATGTTTTAATTATATTTCTTCTGTTTTCTGAAATTCCAAACAGTCTTCACTAAAATTTATATGGAACTAAAATACATATAATTTTTAGCTTGTGTTAGGAAATCATTATGTCACCACATATTATAAAATAAATGGCAAGATTCATGGTATGGTATTAAGATAAGAATAATTGAAGCTTTAAATACCTGAATATTAGTTAAATATATATGTATTAGTGTAAATGCATGTATATTACTTAAATACATGCATAATAGTTTCAAATACAATAATTTAATAATATAGTTTTAGTATATACTTTTTAATTATACGTGTTTTTCTGATTATAAGAAATATATTTTTAAAATAAAAAACATAATTATAGGAAACTAAAATGTAAATATTTTTTAGCTGTCTGTAGATAGATTTCTATTTTCTATGCATTTATATGTATTACACATTATACTTTTAAGCAAATCTGCAACGTAAAATAAACACAAATATTTCTTAATCTACAAAAATATAACACAACCACGGATGAGAATATAAAAAATCTGTCTATGTTGTCCATAATTCCAAAAGCGTCCTTTATCTTTATAAATAAGCCAACAAGGCATTTTCTTTTTTTTCTTTCCTGCAGAAAAAATATAGATTAATTTAGAGCTACTAGGGGGCTCGGCCCCCTACGAGCTACGCTCGCCAACCCCCGTCCAGACACCGCAGACTCTAAATGCACGCTAATTTGATCGGCTTTAAAAAGATTTCGAAAGATTGAATTATAATTTAAAAAACAGTGGCGATCTCCCTATAAACCAATTTCTATTCATTTCTCTTTGATTGGGGAATTTTAACGCCAAATCCGCTGCGGTACTACTTGATTATCCTGTCGACCAATTTCGCCAAATTATATAAATCGCCAAACCACTCGCCAAATTATACAAATTGATATAATTTTTATTTTAAATAACGAAAGAACAAATAAATTCGAACAACATTAATAAAAATACAAATAAAACGTCGAAATAAAAATAACTTGATGACGTATACACGTATAACAACATTTCAAAATAAGCTAATATAAAAGGAATTAAGTAAAGAGAGTCTTTGTCTCCTGGTATTTTTTAACAAAGCGAAAAGAAAGTTCTTTTAAATGAGACATTTTAAATTAATTCTCAAAATATGAAATACATGTCTAGCGCAGTTTCTAAAAATTTAAACTTTTTTGCAATATTATTTTGTGTTCATTTTATGTAATAACTATAATGTGACGTAAATATGACGTAATTTCTGCTAAGACTTCTAACGCATGTTAATGAATTTATTATTTTACAATATCCTTTCTCTTTTAAAATTCGCGTGTATACTTTTTATGACGTAATTTTTAATAAGTTCCTGCTTTTTATACGTAATTATTTAATTCTAATTTGAAAGTTTTTTTCCTGTTTATAATAGTCACATGTAAATAAATTTTTAATTTGAAGCAAACATTATTGCTTGCGCTTTTTATACAGTTGGCAACAGTTTAAATTAGTACAATATTCTGAAATCTGTAAAAAATATCTCTAGAAATGCTGAAAATTTCAATTTAAAATAGAAATAAAACCTGAAAAAATGAGTCAAAATAAAAAAAAAATAATGCAATCTGCACTCCGGCAAATTCTAACGCATAAAATGATCTAAAAATGATTACACTGCCATGTATAGTTTTTGCTGCTATAAAACTTTTTTAGTGGAACGATTTTGTCCGAATTTAGCATTATATAACTCTTAAAATAATTCTTCGATTTAAAAACTGTCTGCATCAGCGTTTTTATCAAACATTTCTGTATAAAACCACCAGTTTCATATTTTTGTATGCATTATGTTTGTTAATATTAACGAAGAAAGGCCTCCGGTCACAAAAAAAATCAAAACCGGCGGCGGCGGCGGTGACAGCGGTAGTTACTTTTTTTTTAGAATAGAGAGAGAGAGATAGTACATATCATGATCTTTATTTGTTCTACCAATGTAATAGCAGACATTAAAACACACTAAGATATCGTAGTTTAACATACACCAAAAAATACTATACATGTCAAAATTTTAAAACACATATATACACTAAAACATACATTTAAGATCTTGGTGTGTTTACGAATGCAATATCTTAGTGTGTTTTAATGTCTGTAAATAAATTGGTAGAACAAATGAAGATTGTGATTAATATATGATATTTCAAAAAATACGATTTTTAAAACTGTTATATATATATATATATATATATATATATACAGTCCGTCTCATAAATATAAAGACACATATGTTTTTGAAATTATATTTTATTAATTCATTTAAAAGAAATTAAATTTTAGACCTCATATTAAGAACACTAAAATGAATCTCTTATAGGGGTCTTAATTTAAATAAAATAATTTCGCCTCGAATAATAATAATAAAAAAAAAAAAAAAAAAAAAAAAAAAAAAAATTACGCTGTCTCACAAATATAAAGACAAACTTGAAACTGCTTCACATGCAATTTTTTTTCGAATTCGCGCGTAGAGAATTAATGCGCACGTGCAGAAATACACTTTAACTTACCCAAACAAGCAATGTTGTTTGACTTGTTTCAATTGCAAAGATGTCGTGGAACATTGAAATTTCTAAAGATTAAATTTGTAAAATACGTGAATTTAAAGCTAATGGCTTAACAGTTTGTCAAATATGTAAAAAAAAACTGGGAGAATCAGAGCTGCACTTTATAAAATTTTACCATAAACTTACAATTTATATTCGAGAAAACGATCTGGCAGACCGAGAAAAACTAGTGAAAGACTCGATCGCAAGATCATGCGACTTGTTTCGTCGCAAAAAATGTCACTCGGATAAGTTTCTCAACGAGTTTATGGTATGGTCCCAAAGGATACAGAACATCGTCGTATAAAAGAAAGAAAAAACATTGTATGCCGACATACATGCAGATTTTCTTTACTGAAAAAAGAACACAAAGAACGGAGGTTAATCGGAGTCAAAGGTCATATGCACTGGAAGGACGAATGGATGCAAGACATTTTTTCAGATGAAAAGAGATTTAGCTTGGATGACCCAGATGATTGTAATTCTTACTCGCACGATTTAAGACGTCAATATCGAACCTTCTTCAGTAAGCAGAAAGGGGCAGGTTCTGTTATGGTGCGGGGTGCCTTCTCTTTTCTTGGAACTACGGATATTGCTTTTCTGGAAGGTAAACAGACATCTAAAGAGTATATCGAACTGCTTGATAGTCAGTTGTTGCCAATTGCTGAAACTCTTGGTGGTCGAATTGTTTGTACCATAAGGATAATGTATCGAATCACACATCAAGACTCACAAAAAAATGGTTTGCCGATAGAAATGTTCATGTCACGGTGTGGCCCGCACGTAACCCTGATTTAAATCCAGTTAAGAATATTTGTGGAACTCTCGTTCGCAGTGTATATGCATCTGTAAGACAATTTTCAAACGTCCTTGAGTTGAAAAAAGAAATCGAACGAAGTTGGTTTGATATAAAGCCACAATAGTTATACAACTTAATAAAAAGCATGCCATGTAGAATATTTTCTGTCATTAATAAAAACGGATCTTTTATTGGACGATAATTCAAAAGTATGTAAAATGTCTTTATATTTATGAGACAGCAAATTTATTTACATTTATCAATTTTCGAGTTAAAATTATTTAATTCTAATTTAATTTACTGTAAAACGTTTTCTTGGCACATGCTTTTCGTTATATGCATAAATATAATTATGAATACAGAATTATTAAAATATTATTTCGAAAATATTAGTGTCTTTATATTTATGAGACGCACTGTATATATATGCACATATATAATTATTTAAATTTATTGAACCCAAAATGTTCCGAAAGTGGCAATTTAGAAGTCTGGCTCTCAGCCAACTATACCATCCGGCCAATCGGAAATGTGTGTAATTTATCCAATTATGTACAAAAGCTTCAAAGTTGGGTGACTTTGGGGTATGTTTTTAAGAATCTCTTGAATATAGCGCTTTATTCTTGAGATATGTCTGCCTACTAACTATACTCTACCATTGCATAAATAGTCGTCGGATTCTGTATCCCCAACATCAGGTCCGTGTAAGTCTTTTGACAAAAGTTTACAGTTTTAAAGGTTTTTTCTTAATTTTCAGCTTTATAAAGCTTGTCTATGTAATTTAAAGTTGTTTGTGCTTTTTTTTTTTCCAAAGTTTATATATATTTCGATAAATTCACTATTTACTTAAAAAAAGCAAAAGCTATCTATTTAAAATTTCAACAAACCAATGCTATCGTGTGCCTGGAATAGCAGTTATTAAAGTGGAATTAAGATTTTTTTTCACAATAGTATTAGTAAAAGCGGATACTTTATTTTTACTAATAAAAGGGTATTCTAATTTTATTCAACAGTTATTGTATTTATTATTAATATTAATATTAATATTATTATTATTACTATTACTATTTCTGTTTTTCTTTTTTACAAACTTACCTAATTGTAGTCTGACTAGAATGTGAATGCACTGCAAATAGAGGCATCTTAAATTAAGACATATATGTGACTGAAAAGGAATTTAAGACACTTAAGTATCTGAATCTGAAAATTCAGTCATGATAGATGTCTTAATTTAAAACATATAAGTGTCTTACTATGATCATGGTGTAAACGAACTGAGAAATGTGTCTAAAAAATCTGCAAGTGTCTAATTTTAAGACACTTTGTAACTCCGCTCCGCATTCACTAGGGGGCACTCTCAGTTGCGCATGCGTCTTCCTTTCGAACTCGATGTTCGTTTGTAATTCAAACTGAATGTTTGTTTTTATGTACGCGTACATTTTAACTAATAATTTATTTTGACTTGATTGTTTTTTGCGGAATGTGAAGTTCCGGGATTTAATTTCTATCGACATAGTGGTACTCCGTATTAATATTTATCTATAACACTAATATAGTGTTCTTCATCTCGTCAAATTTGTAAAGAGAACTGTTGTCTGGCGGGCTATGTTTTCAGGATGGAAATTTTCCGTTCTTTTAACAGAGCTAGCCGGATGTGCAAGGGGATTTTATTTTTTAAACATCAAACTCTGCCTAACTAACGGATACTAACGTAGCCTCCAATCCGGACGTCCTCTGGGCGAATGTGCGTTTGGAATAATCAGACCTTTTCCCAGGTAAGTGGGGTCTTAACTATGTATTTAAAACTCTCTGAAAATGTTTTATCTTTAAATGGATACCTCACACGAGTCTATAGCTTTATTAGTTCCTGAGTTATGCCAAAATATGTTCAAATCATTTTGCCTATGATATTTCCATGTTAAAATTTTATTTTGCTAAAATTTAAATATCTACTATTCAAATCATCTGCAATCATGTTTCTGCATTATTTTCCATCCAATGTTATCCTTAAAATAAGTTTTGGCGTGTCTGCATGGTGCATTAGTGGTTACTGAATCTACTGAGATACACCATCCTAAGCCTTCTTTCTCTGTATACTCACACGCCATTACTTTAAAAATAGCAGTGACAGCACCTGTTGATTGGCTCATAATTTCTTAACTACCATCAAGACTATCTTAACAGTGTTTTTTTAGAGTAATTATTACACCGGAGTACCTTTTATATGGATTTTATTTATGAATACAATATTTTTATAAGCATTTAATGCGACAGCATTTGTAACGTTCACATTGGTTTTACATTTCCCATAGGTTTAATATGTGATATGTACTGAAATTTCCAACTCTTTATAGTAAACATCCTTATTTAATTTTTATTTATTATGTATGCTTTTCATGTCTGATGACGTTTTCTTGCGTGTCATATTTTATACACCGCGATAAATTTTAAGTTATTTAAAAGAATATAGTTCGAAAATCCTTCCATTTACCCATATCATTAATTCCCGCATACATACAGCGAATTACTTGTGTTCATTTATTTATTTTAAACTGTTTTGACTGATAAAACTCATTAAATCCGGTCGTGGAATCTGTTTTTTCCTTCTGCTATATACTTTTGTTGTTTCCGAGCATTTTAGAACTATTCTATTTGCTATATTGAAAGTAGTCAACTTCAGATGTTTTCATTTTCAAGCCCGGTGATTCACACCACAATTTGAAGACTCATCAGAAATCGTCTGAAATCTGTAGACGTAGAAGGGGAGAAAATTTTGTTGGCGTCGCCAATAAATCTTTTTATTTAACGATTTAGAAAATGTTCTCGCCTTATCTCTGTATTAGTCATGATTATTTGTAGATTCTTAAATTCATGTAATTATGTGCTGTTAACATAATTGTAAAAATACGGTAAATATATACAGCTATATTTCATTTGAAATCAATTATAATATTGATTTTTTGATTATTTTTAGTAAAAAAGAAATCTGAAATTTAAAATGAATATCAGTAAAAAGATAGAATTTTATACTATATTTACTTGAGCATAACTACTAGATTTTGCACTTAAAGCTGAATTATTCTATATTTACCGAATCACAATGCAGAGTTGGGATTTTTCTAGAAGGACTTGATGAAAGCACGGGTAAAATTTGGCATGTCCCCCACCCCCGCACCCACCACCATCACCTACGATTTTTGCTGCCCCAAATTCGATATGCAATTTTTTTTAAGCTTATACGTTAAATATGTTTGGACATTGTATATTGGTTATAATCAGTATTTTGAACTTAAAAAGTAGAATAAGATTAAAAGTTAAGTACAAAAAATTTTAAATACAATAAAAACTCTTAATCGCGGGCACCTTCAGAACGCTGAATCTGTCTGCTATTCGATTGTGTTAGCTTTTATGAGGTTGTCTACATACAGTGAAACCTCCCTGTGCAACCACCTCCCTGAACGACCATTTTTTTCATGGAAAGAAATTTATTCCCATAGGTTCAATACTAATTTTACCTCTATTCAGAGACCACCCCAGTTGAACTCCCTCCATGAACGACCCATTTCTTTGAAGAAAATGAAACAAATTCCGTTTTTTCCGGGTCGCTTGAAAAAGGTTTTATTAGAATAATAATTCCGGAGAGCGCATTATTTATCAAACTTCTAAACTAAGTTTAGAATTTTTATTTATTCCGGTAACTTTTAAGTGTTTAAACCGCTTTGTTCCTTTTTAGGCAATGAATTTAACTCTGATGACAAATTAAGGATGACGGTCAATAAACTCCCCTGCTCTATTCTGTCAGGAAACGCTCAAAGGAACAGATAAAGTAATGAAATCGTCTTAATTTGTTCCAGACCAAAAAAAAAAAAAAAAAAAAAAAAAAAAATTTATTTACTGAATTTCGAAAGGACTTGGAAATAAAATTTATAGTAGATAAAACCATAAAAGCGAAGCAAACGCCAATGTATTCATTTTTTAAACTCTGCAGTAATTAACTTATGTAATTAACTTTTGTTTTGATACTTAAATTTTCATATGTTTTCTTAATTTCAAAAATATAATTTTAGTAACATTAATTGTTACATTTTTTCAACAATTAAAATCTAGATTTTAATATGACCTCCATTAAGAGACCACCTTTCGGAGCGACCAATTTTTATTGGAACGGAAGTGGTCGCTTTAGGGAGGTTTTACTGTATATTGATAAAGGTGAGTGTTCGCTAAAGACAACTGTTCGTATGAAGGCTTTGCAGTAAAATCTCCATAACGGACACTCCTAAATAAAGGACGCCACTATTTAGGAAACACATTTTTTTATTGAAAATATGCAAAATTTTTATACACTTATACCTCAGAAAAACAGACACCTCCGAACGTCGACAAATTCCACGGTTCCGAGGTACCCGCTATTGACAGGTTTTACTGTATTAAGACAAATATATTTTGTTTTTAACCTTATTCTACTCTAGAAATTCATAATATTGGTTAATAATAAATATTGATTAATAAATATTACAATATAATACTGATATACTGTAAATTTGGGGGAATCCAGTGTTAGATTTTATTTAACACAGAAATAAAAATGCTTAAACTAATTTACTGGGAATATCTTATTTAAATGGGAAAAAATTGCATAACATAGCAGGGATGGGATTCTTTCTGAAGAAGTGAATCATTTTTTATAAATGGGAGTAATTTGTTACCATAAAGCAGAGCTGATTGCAGCATGGGCAAACTGGGCTGTTTCTATGGGCCTTTAGCTGTACGGGCCCCTAAATTTGGTACGAAATTTCCATAAAGCTGATATTTTAAATTTGGTTTGATCTTACACTTATTTTAATAAATATTTTGCACTTTTAGAACATGATTAGGCTAAAGAAAATGGTATATTTATCCAAATATGTATTTGACGGCATAGAATAGGCTTAATTTTTTTTTTGTAACAGTATATGTAGGCAATGGGGGGAGGGGGTGAATGAATACTAGGTCTTTGGACTAGCAGCAATTTGAAGTTCTCACTAAAAGTAATAAACATTTTTGATGCCGTAGGGCATATATGATAACACATAAATACATATTTAGGTGAAAAAAAAAATATATATTATCCTATTCTAAAACTACAAAATACTGATTACAATCCTCATAAGGTCAAAACTGATTTAAAATATCAGCTTTATGAAAATTTCATACCCAATTTGGGGTACCCTAAAATCAGGGGGCAGAGAAGCACCCGAGTTTTCCCACGCTGCAATCAGCTCTGCTGTATGGTAACAAATTATTCCCATTTATATAAAAGGATTCCATGTGGTCAAACATGGCTGCGTATATGGCTTAGAAAGAAAAGTGGTCAAAGATGGCTTCATATTGGCTAGAAAAAAAAAAGAAAAAAAAAAGGCTCAAAGATGGCCGCAATTAAGACATTTGAAATGTCTGAAATTCAGACGTAAGAAGTGTCTGAAAAATTTAAGACACTTTAAAACGTCTTAAAATTGAACACTCCTGTTTCAGACACTTAAGTGTCTGAAATTCAGACGCAAGAAGTGTCTGAAAATTTTAAGACATTTTAAAACGTCTGAAAATTGAACACTGCGTTTCAGACACTTAAATGTCTGAATTTCAGACATTTTCATTTGCAGTGTGCATTGTGACCCAAATATAGTTTCCACGTAATGTTTGTTTACATTGACGGTCCTTGATACAGAAAATATCGAAATATCTCGATATATGACGATTGCAATATGATCTATTTTAATGATCAAGTGATTAAAAAATACTGTCATTGTTTTTTTAACAGCGAAATTAACAGTGAACCTTCATCAGAAAGCGCTAATGATACGAATAATAAAAAACATCACATATTGTTCAATGTGATATTTGTAACATCACAATGAATGGATACACTCATCGTGTTTCTTCAAAAATCCCAAAACACATATCGTGTTCGTGTTTGAAAGAAGTATCAACAAAAGGCCAATATTTTCATAATTGGTGATATTACGAGAAATCATTAAAAATATTATCCACTAACAAGGTTCGTATTCGTTCTTTAATTTAAATACCACTGTTCCCGAATAATAATATTTGCATTCTTTAACCACAGAGCATTGCAATAAAATAAAGTGAAGATTAGTATTCAAAAATAGTGCTACAAAAAAGGACTCGTATAAATATCTATGCTAAGAAACATAGCGATAAATTAATACTCATTGTATTATTTCAAAATCTATACATTATATCTAAAAATATTAAATGTATACATTATATCTATAAGTATATTAATATATACACATGCATGTATGCATACATACGCTCCAATGTATTTTTGGTTATTAAAAAAATTCTAATAAATGCTATAGAAATTTTCTACGCATACACTGGTGTATAAAAAAACCTGTAAGTTGGATAACTCAAAATGCATTTTATTAAAAGATTCAAGATATGCAAATTTTCAATCAAAAATTATTTATATTTGTATACATTTCTGAGGAAAATAATATGTTACTAAAATCGCTGTTTTTTAGGTCTTTATACAATCGTTTTTATTTTTTCGAAAACATCTGAGCAGAAATTACTGAAAATATCAATAGCAGCATCTAAAATTTTCATAATTAATACTGAACGTGATTGCTGTAGAGTTTCCTTTTGAAACTTACTATAGTGTGCTTTCGAACCAAAAGCAAAACCAGATGTTTCTTTTCATTTTTTTGCAAATTTGCATTTTTTTAAACTTTGCTTAAAAGTAACTTTTTTTTTTAAATTTGAAATTGTCAAATATTTTATACAATATAAACAAATGAGATATGTTGTAGTTATTTATTTGAAGATTCAATATTGTTCATTAAAATGAGTGCATGTTAACCAATGTGACAAAATAATTTCTGAGGCAAAATATAGGACAATTGAATCCGTGTATCATAGGGATGATTGGGACAATTTAAATGGTGATGAATGAGACAGTCTTTTTCATGCCTAGAGATGTTAAAACATTTATTTACTAACTAAAAATTATTATGTAGGTTTATAAATTAATTATTTATGTTAATTATTATTATTAAACTGTACTCGTATTATATAGGTTGTTTATTATTAAAAATTATATTGAATTTTAATTATTGTATTGTATTAAATGTTAAATAGTTTATCAAAAAAATTCTATTGAAACATTATCAAAATAGATAAAATTGTTAAAAGTAGTGTATGTTTATTGATCAGATGCGGTAAATCATATTGAATTTGAAATTGTGCTTAAATAAATTAACACTTGTGCCTCCCCTAACATAATTTCATTTGATTTGTGCATGATATCTAAGATACATTGAATTAATATTTATTAATAAGTTGTGAATGAAAAATATTGGCTATGCCGTATGTCAAAGACATTTTTCACTTTAATTTCATATCTAAAATGTCTCGAAAGTGGGAAAGGGGAACAGATAGACAGTCGAAGTTTGCATTACAAGTTAAAACTGCAGTAAAAGAAGTGATTAGCAACGCTGAGATATAATAGCCATATTATAACATCATATATCATATATATTATAAAGCAGTAAGCTCAAAAAGTTCCGCTCAAGTGTTTTCAAAAACTACACGGTGGATTTTTTTCCAAATTGTATCATTCGATAGGAAATATTCTCGGGGTGGTTTATGAGAAAATATACAGGAATAGCTATGATTTTTGATAATAAATTTCGTATTTTACTGCAATTTTGAACGAAAAGGTTGCCAGTGATTATCTTTTGGCGAAAGGTTTGTTGATTAAAGAATTAAGATGGCTATATCTGTTAGAAAATAATACAAACACCTCGCGAATAAATGTAAAATATACTGATATTTAATTTAAAAAAAAAGTTTTAATAAGACATAATATTATAAAACGAAAATATTTAATTTTAACATGGAATAAATATTTGTAATGCTTAAAGCATAAATTATTGTGAAATTTTACAATTAGTACAATATTTGGAGAATTATCGCTTGCGATGGGTTAAAAAAAAGAATCTGAAAATTTGACTTGACAATTTTGAATGGTTTTTTTTTTTTTTTTTTAGCTCTTTTATCGCATGCGCCAGGTTAATAAAAACGTGTCTGAAAACCTGATGAAATAAAATCTAGGTTACATACTTTATTAGTCTTTTTCTTTTTTTTTTTTTTGTAAATTTAATAATTATTTTTATATAATTCTCCCATCATATGATTTACAGGAAAAAAACTAGAAGTATTTGTAAAAATGGCTGTATTGAGTTATATTCTATTTATTTATTACCTTCTTCGCCAAACAATGCAATTTTAAGCCAAATAAGACAAAAGTGTGAAATAAGACGAGAGAAGAGCATTTCGGAGTACATTTTTATATTATATTCAACCGTAAATTATATAAAAAGCAGTTAGATTTATAATTATGTAGTCAATCATTTAAATTTTAGTGTAAATGTCTTCCATATACACACATATTCTAAAATAATTTACTTTCAAAGATTTAAAATATTTTTTACCATACTATGGAATACCATTACTATGGAAACATGCGTTTTGTTTTCCAAGCATGTGATTTTTATATCCTCGAACTCAGATCATTACTTATTAATTGAATATTGTGTATTATGTTATTTTTTTAACATGCCGAACATATTGTCGATTTCACTTATAGGAATATTCCCTGCTTTTAAAGTTAGGATATAAGAATATTGTTAAGAAGATTTCGTTATTATACGGTAATTAATATTCAATTATACGTTATTACTATTAAAAAAATGCAACTTAACAAATTACGACGACCATTTGGAAAATGATTTTTTTCAAAGACTAAAATTTAAGACTTAAACAGTCGCGCGATGTTGATCATACATTACGTACGCCATGCATTACATTTTGCGGTACTGTAAATTTTTAAACTTCTACGGAACTGGTCATACATTACGTTCGCCATGGATTAATATTTATAGACCAATTTAAAAGAAATTTCATTCTTAAACTTCTAAACATCCCACAATATTACTTTTTACACTGTCGTATAGAGAAAGAAATGTACTTTTAAATGCATTTTTTTTAAAGCTGTATCTGAATTTGTTTCTGAGTTATTAATTTGTTTTTTAGAAGTATCCATCTCTGTTGAAAGTAAAGGGAAAATACAGATTACTGTATAGACCAATCAGAAAACAAATAAATGCGGGATTCAACTAATAAAAAGCTTCAGATATGCTTTTGATTTCCTAGCCTGACCGAGGACAATAACCATTTTCACAAATGGTTAATAAATAAATAAATAAAATAAACATTTTGCAATAAATATTGCTTGCTAATATGTCATTTATTTTTAGCTTTTTCTGCATGACTTTCTTTTACTTAACCATTGTTTAAAAAATGTTTTATTCAACATATTGGACTAATCTTACGGAATCGTGTTACCTGCCAACGAGCATGTTGCATGGCGTATCAAAATTCAAAAGATTAGACAGATTTTGAAATTAGCGATTACTAAATTATGGTTTTTCATAATGAAGCAAACAAACAAAAGAAGATTTATTATTATTTATTTATTACCTGAAATTATTTTACTCTCATAAAAAAAAACAATACTTTCAATGTAGGGGGGGGGGGGAACTTTATTCTTCCAATGGTGGCAAATGGTAATATGCCCATGGACTTATCATTTCAGTCTAGATAGGATTAAATTACCCGGAATTTCGATCAGTATAAAGTGAATTGTCCTGACGCACACTCTAGCAGCTAAACACAGCAACAAATTAAGAGTTATTTTCATAATCTGGGTTATTTTCACAACAGACGGAAGATTAATTTACTCTTAAATATAAAGAAAATAGCAGGCCTATTTGTTTGTCCGTGTTATTATGCTCTTTAGAAAAATGCTAAATAAATCTTCGGTTCAGGTATTCACCAAAATGCATTTTTGTATAACTAACTTTATTTATCATTGTCAGTTCTTAACCCTGGTACATGTGCAACAATATTGTTGCATCAGTTTTAATGTTTGACGTGAACCCTCACAATAACGTCGATTACGGATGATTATAAAGATTTTATTGGATGCATGAGGTTTATTTTTCTACAAGATTAAGTTATCGAGTATTTTCTCGGGTTAACGGCTACATGATTTCAACTGGTCTACAAAATGAAAAGACAGTGAAAATGACGTCATTTTAGATTATTCAGGCAATTTAGCTTTAAAAACACACATTTTTATGTTTCACTTTTCTTTTAAATATGAAAGTTAAACAATCTTCTTTGTCTGCAAATAATTTATTACTTTTTTGACAGCATTTACCCTGCTAGAATCCAACGAGGGAAAAGAGTAGTAGCACAAGAGGGTATTTATTAAGAAATATAACTAACATCCAGTGAGATTGTATTTCAGCTACCAGAATCACATATTGCGCGAGCTGAGAGGCCGGAAGATCAAGGGCAAACAAACGAAAATACACCACTCGAGCATAATTCATGTTCAATGGTAAATCTCTGCAAACATTGTAATGCATCTCTAAATTAATATTGTCAGATATGAGAAAATTTTAATTCCTATTGTCATAACGGCCTCATTTATGAACCAAAAGTGCGCTGTGAATAATCAACTAAAAGAACTGCTTCTTAATAGCTAAATTTTGTCCAACGCATAAGGTAATATAATATCGCAATGACGTTCGCATCTTTTCAGCAACGCGGAAGGACATTCAAGCTAAAGGTCCATTTTAAAAATATATACAAGTTCGAATTCACCATTTAGCTCAATTCAAGGTATATTTGGAAATACTGACTAGCGCAGCGGGCATAGCCAGCTAGTTACAAATATAAATGCATATAAGTTTATAATTATACATTTTAACTAGGTAACATCGAATACAGGGAGAAAAATATTGGTGTCCCATCCATCCCTATTAGTGTCCCATTCATCTCTGCTATAGGGATGATTGGGACAGAGTAACGTTTTTAAAATTTTATAATATTTTACTGTATAACGATAATCTAGACTAAATATGGTGCATAGATGTAGTCAAATACCTAATGTATGAAATGTGATATATAATATTGATAATAACTTTAAAAAAGTATTAAAAATAAACATTTTTGTAAAAATGTCTCATTCATCCCCCACCTCCCCTATACAACAAAGTATAAGTAAACAAGGTATTTTTCATGCAAACACTAGAATTTGCCGATTTACTTATCGATATACATAAAATTTCGAATCTAATGCTAAAAGTGCATGTAATCCTCCAAAATACAGCTGTATTTTCGTCAAATCATACAGGTAATTATTATAATTAAAGTTAGTCTGTTTGCACCTACGCAGAGTCCGTTCAGGTAGACGGATATCGATGAAACTTAGAAAATAAGTTTTATGGACCATGGGGAAAAGAAATCTGCAATAATAAAATAGTAGTTAAAATTTCGACCAGTAGGGAAGTAAGGCGCTCATGAAGACCAAAAAAATCAAAACCGGAAACACAAAACATTATTTATTTAACATATGTTCAATGTGTATTCCATTTGCGTTAAGCACGTGTTCAAGGTGTGTTATTGCGTGTTCAACATTAGCGCGAAGCGTTTCTCAATTAATTGCAGCAACATGACGAGTTATCCTTGCTTTAAAATCAAGCACAGTCCGTATGCTTTTTCCATAGGATTTCTCAAGAATCATCTCAATCAGAAGTCACCACGGGGATTCAAGTCCGAGAACGAGGTGCCTGGGTTGTCGAAAAACTTTTACGGGATTATCTCTGTAAAGTCGGCGCCGCTCCTCTGACCATCCCACGTGGTGTATAGCTTGTTAAAAAAATAGCACTTCTCTTTTTAAGCAAAGATTATTAAGTTTATTTAAAACGAACATGAAGACACTACAAGACGACACAATGATGATGACTATTTACACTGAAAAAAAGAAAGGGTTTCACAAGGTGCACAACCTTCATATTAAACTCCACGAACTACACTTCACTATATTATTAACTTGTATTACAAACTACTCAAATTATAATCCTTTGGTGCTCTTAGCACCCGATATACTTCCGTTTTCACAAATCCAAAAAAACACGCCGCCGGCCAACATGCACGGCTCGGCTACCCTTCTCAAAAATCACTTTTTTCTCTGAAAAAAAAAAAATATCCACCTCTCTCTCCGCGCGCGCCCGCATACCACGTGACGTATGGCGTTGACGCCAAAAGAATCGAAAGAGAAATTAATCTAAACGGCTCCAGACATCACACCCCCCACCCAAGATTGAAAATGGGGGAGGGGGTCCCTCAATTTTCTATCTGAAATTTAGTCTGGAGACGTCCTTATACTCCATTTTTTTTAAACAAATTACCCAAATAAAAATAAAGTTAACAATTACATATAAAAAAAATATATACAAACTACATGTCTGAAGAATCTGGGCACTCTGCCTAAAACTCGTCTTACCTACTAATACAAAACAGAATTAATACTTAATAATAACAATAATAAATGCAATAACAAATAAAACATATAAAAGGAAACAAAAGTTGTAGTAACACACTAAATAAATTTTGAATCAAAACTTTAAAGTACACAGTCACTTATCAAATAGTTCATGAAAGTTTTTCACAGTTTGTTTTCTTATTCAACAGTTTCAAGTCTAGATAGTGCGTCTGCATTTATCAACTTGGCACCTGGTCGATGCGAAATCACAATATCATACTTTTGCAGTGCTAGTGCCCATCGTTGCAGTTTGGAAGATTAGGGGGCATTTTTGGTGATGAAAGTTAGTGGGTTGTGATCGGTGATAAGTTCCACAGGTGAACCAAAAATCCACGTTTCGAACTTCTTGAGACTCCAGATGACCGCATAGGCCTCCCTTTCGATCGTCGGCCAAGCCTGTTGAGTTTTGGTGAGCTTTTGACTGGCATAGCTCACTGGGTACAGTACTCCGTCTTTTCGCTGCGATAAACACGCGCCGATGCCGACTGCAGATGCGTCGCACTCGATGACAAATGGTTCTCCTATAACGGGAGTGTGTAGACTAGGTGCTTCGATAAGACCTCTTTTCAACTCATTAAACGCCCGATTATGGTCTTCTGACCAACACAACTGTTCTGGACTCTTCTTTTTCGTCAGTTCGGTTAGAGGATATGCTACTTCAGCATATTTAGGAATGTAATCTCTGTAATAATTACATAGACCAAGGACACTTTTCAACTGTTTCTTCGTTTGAGGCACTGCTAACCTTCGAATAGCCTCCACTTTTCCGGGGTCGGTCCGATGGCTGCCGGACCCGATGATATGTCCTAAGTACTTAATCTGCGGTTTTGCGAATTCACATTTCATCAAGTTGACTGAAAATCTTAAGTCTGATAACTTAGAAAGTATCTTTTCTAGAAGCATCAGGTGTTCAGCAAATGTTTCAGAAAAGACGGCTATGTCGTCTATATATGCTCTGGCAAACTCCTTGTATTCGGACAGTTCTTTGTTCATTTCACGTTGAAAAGTCGCAGCTGCGTTTTTGAGCCCGAAGGCCATCACTTTAAAGCGATACTGTGCCCTGTGAGTTTTGAAACACGCCAGATTCTGGCTCTCTTCTTCTAGTGGTATGGCCCAATACCCTTTCAATAAGTCTATTGTAGTTATGACATTGGCCCTGCCAATACTGAACAATAGATCGGTGGCATTTTCCATTGGGAAATCATCAGTCACTGTAACTGCATTAAGCACTCGAAAATCTACGCATAGGCGCAAGGCCCCATCCTTCTTCATTACGCACACTACTGGGTGTGGCGCCTCTCCCTCACTTTCTTCAATCAGACCTAGTTCCAATAACTCCTCAATTTGTTTATCTACTTGAGGTTTCAAGGTCTCTGGGATTCTGTAAACGTGGGGCTTTTTCTTTTCTGCGTCATTTATTCGTATTTTATGCTCTCCTACCTTGGCTATTTGCACTTTTCTAGAAAATAACTCTTTATATTTATACAATAAATCTAACATTTTTTCTTTCTCCACCTTTCCTAAATGACTTAAATCAACTTCTTCTATATTGAATAGGTCGGAGTTATCTTTCGTACTGGGGGTGGGATGGACCTCCCCTAATTCTTCCTCATTTTCGAAGATCACCCCCACCGCCTGTACCCTAGGAGTAAATTTTCTTATCTTATTTACGTGGACATTTCTAACATTCCCGTTCATTAATTTCACTTTGTAAGAATCAGGGTTACAACGTGCCACTATTTCGGCTGGCCCTGTCCATCTCGCGTAAAGTTTGTTCGTGGAGTCCGGAATTAATAAATATACCTGGTCCCCCGGTCTAAATTCCTTGTAAATCGCTCTTCGATTAGCGTACTTCGCATACGAGCTTTGCTTAACCTCCGAAACTATTGCCGCTTGTTCCGCCGCCCTTTCTAAATTAATTTTTAACTCCTGGAGGTATTTGGTCGCGCTCTTTCCTAGATGTATAGGTAGTGGGATTTCGCCTGCCCATGTAGATTTTAATACCGCCAGTGGCCCTCTGGCCTCCCTTCCGTACATTAATTTGAATGGCGATACGCCCGTAGTGCTATTCGGAATTTCTCTATACGCAAATAATAGATAGGGGATGTGTTTATCCCAATTTTTAGGGTCACTACGAATTATATGGTGCAACATACGTTTCAATACCTGATTATATCGTTCAACAAGTCCCGAGCTCTGAGGGTGCCCCGGCGTAGCAAATCTAGGAGCCGCCCCCAGCCTAGCATGAAACTCTTGTATTAACCCTGATATAAAATTTCTGCCCTGATCACTCGCTATTACGCGGGGTATTCCTGTCCGCATAAATATCTCTAACAATGCATCGCACGTAGCTTTAGCCGTAATTGTCCGTAACGGAACTGCCTCTGGCCATCTCGAATGTTGATCTACCAAAGGAAGTACGTATTGATGCCTACGCGCTGACGGAGGTTCAATTTTTTCAATTATGTCAATATTTACAACGTCGAACGGAAGTTCCGGTCTCTCAATAGGGACGATGGGTATCTGATCGCTGACCCTCTCCCTGCTCCGTAGTTGGCAATCCTTACATGACGCACAATATTCTTCGACATCCCGCGACATACCCGGCCAAAAAAATGAATAACGAATTCTCTCTTTTGTTTTTTTCATGCCAAGATGATTAGCGAAAATTGATTCGTGCGCAATTTTTAAAATTTCCCCCCTCCTCACCTTTGGTACCACTAATTGCATAACTTGATTTCCCGAAACTCTTTCCCTGTCATAAAGCAAATTGTCTACCATAACAAACCCATTTTTCTCTTTTTCTGCATCTTTGAAAGCTCCATGTAACGATTCGCAACTTTTCTGTTGCGCCCTGTAAATACTCGCATCTGATTGACGACCCACATTTAAATCTTCGCTATTATTTTTCTTTTCAATACAGCTAATCATTAACTCTTTTCCTGCAGTTTCATTTTGACTTAATAAACATAAATTCTCATCATTGATACTTTGTTGCTCCCTTTCACTACACCCTGCTTTTTCACATTTTATTTCTTCCCCCCTTTCTGACTGCAACTCCTCCGTAGCCACACCATCTAATCTATTTTCTTCCCCTCCACTCTGAACCGATCGTAATAATTCATAAATCGTTGGCGTGATAATACATGACCCATATAATTTATCTGTTGCTGCGAACAAAACATCTACGCTGTTAACTACACTATTTGAGTCTCCGGAATCTAAAGCTATAGGTAAAGTTATAAGGTCAGCGGTTATTTTTTCTCCAAAGGCAGATATCAACTGAATTTTTGAATTTTCATTATTCCTAAATGAATCCGGTATTTGATTTGAATTAATTACTGGAATTTCGGCCGCGTTATCGATCAATGTATTCACTTTCCGCCCGCCTAACAACACATCTTGATACTGCAAAGCTTGCGTATTTATTGCCTCATTCTCAGGACATAAAGCTGTCACTTTAGCAACTAATTTATCATCATGTTTATTTTTCTCAATACCCGATTCCTTTTTCGTTTGATTTCGAAAATTCCCCATTTTATTTTTATCTTTATTATTCGGACAGAAACGTAAATGAATTGCTTGTTTACATAGCCTACAAATGTCATTAGTTTTCCTATCGCGAAAAAGAACATTATTTCTGATATGAGGTGGGATATATTTCTCATGATTCACACTTCCGGGTTCATCATAGTTACGAAAGGATTTTACAGGTTTATCATATAATTCCGAAAAAGTTCTACCTTTTGAAGTAAACCAATTATCGCATAATTCCGCGATTTGGCGTGGTTTTAACCAGTCATCCATTTGCTTTAATTTAACATAACTCCGCGTTTCTGAATCTAATGAACTCATTAATCTATCGGTAACAATTAATTCATTAAGCGTATCGAAATCATTTACTTTCCTAAGCTGACAATAAAATTCCCAATTAGCTCGGATTCTGCTCGCAAATTGTAAATGGTTTTCATTTTTCATTCTTTTTGCCGTAAGGAAATTTTCTAGACAAGCTTCCGGGGTAGGTTGAAATTCTTTTAAAATTAAAGCCTTAACCTTCGAATAACTCTTCATTTCATTTGAATTGACATAAACTAATAAATGTGCGGCACGTTCACCCACTAAATTTAGTAAAATTTCAACTTTTAACTCCTCCGAAACATTTTTCATTTCGAATGCCTTTTCGAGCGAACTAAAAAATAAATTCCACGCTTCCGGTTTAGTCGGGACTGGCATACTCAGGGTTCTAACACTTTTAATTAAAGATTCTAAAGAATTAGTATGGGATTTTTGTCCATCCCCCCCCCCCCGAATCCAAATTCTTATCATCTGTTTTCTTCGCCATTTCTAATTGGGCTTTAATGACTTCTAACTTTGTTCTCTCTAATTCTAGAGCAGTGTTCTGTTCCGATTTGACATTTTCTTTTTCGATTTTGAGCAACTCGGCTTCACGTTTTTCTTTTTCTATTCTATCCGATACCGTAGTAATTAAAAATTCTTTTACAAATTCAGCATCCTTAGCAAATTGGTCGCTTCCCTCAATGAGTGTTTTCAAATCTACAATTCTATGCTCTAATTCTACCTTTAATCCTAATTCAGTCGCGACGACAACTAAATCTTCTTTTTCCAGCCCTTTAATGCTAAACATTTTTTCTTTTTCAATTCAAACACTTTTATAATAATCTCTACAGATAACAGATACTCTCATATTAATTAAATAAATCAAGGAATAAATGATCTTCCTTCTGACATGCTTAAATCAATCATAAAAATAAATCATATACTTTTCTCGTTATCTATTTAAAATATCTTCAAACACTATCTTCAATTAAAAATAAATAAACATGCAGCTTACTTTTAATAGGAGCTCTGGTTCTCGTAAGAGAGCGTGTAAAGTCGGCGCCGCTCCTCTGACCATCCCACGTGGTGTATAGCTTGTTAAAAAAATAGCACTTCTCTTTTTAAGCAAAGATTATTAAGTTTATTTAAAACGAACATGAAGACACTACAAGACGACACAATGATGATGACTATTTACACTGAAAAAAAGAAAGGGTTTCACAAGGTGCACAACCTTCATATTAAACTCCACGAACTACACTTCACTATATTATTAACTTGTATTACAAACTACTCAAATTATAATCCTTTGGTGCTCTTAGCACCCGATATACTTCCGTTTTCACAAATCCACAAAAACACGCCGCCGGCCAACATGCACGGCTCGGGTACCCTTCTCAAAAATCACTTTTTTCTCTGAAAAAAAAAAATATCCACCTCTCTCTCCGCGCGCGCCCGCATACCACGTGACGTATGGCGTTGGCGCCAAAAGAATCGAAAGAGAAATTAATCTAAAACGGCTCCAGACATCACAATCTCCAAAGTGGGCACGAAGTGGGCACCGTCACATTTCGGGCTATGTGAGGTGGTGCACCATCTTGTATGACAAATTACTGCCTTCCTGATAAAAGCGACTTCACCATCACTCGTTATTTCTTCTCAAACGCATGGTGCTCATTCATGTATTACTCATTGGCTACTGGCTTTTTTAAATTGCTTCAAATTTGCATAACATCTTTTCTCGCACTGAAAACCGACATCTATCGGTCGAAATTTGAACTACTAATTTTTGATGCAGATTTTGTTTCTCCAAGTTCCACATCTCATATTTCTCAAGTATCATCGATATCTGTCTACCAGAACGTACTCTAAGTAGTTCTAAACAGGGTAACTTTAATTATAACCACCATGTGTATTGGCGTTCCAATAACTGTGCTGCTTAGCACTTTTTTGTATTAGGAACAGAACTTTAATGCATGCACTTTTCCCCCACAAAATCTCAAAAAACGAATCTAAGCAGAAATTATCCTGAAATTCATCAGTCAAAAGACGGAATTTTCTTTAAGTAACGGAAATACATAGTACAATCCTAGCGTGTTCAAACAAGTTACTGCCTGTGCTTCTTAGGTTTTATGATGATTTTATTTATTTGATGGTGTATAGTTAAATCATAGTGGTAATCTTGTATGGAAGAATCTATAAAATAGCAATTGTTATCTTCAATTGGTGAAGTCCTTATTCGGCCATTCGCATAATATTGTTCACAATCCAGTACGTAGTAAGAAAAGTAATTGCTTATTACTTATAAAATGTAATGTTGAAACTGTAGTACGCGTGGCAAAACCTATGAAGATATAGTCTGAAATTGTGATTAATATAAAGAAGAAATATCAACTATTTATTTTAAATATTTAGTATTCCTTTAATTTCTGACTGTGTGTTAGTTTTTTACATCATATTCCACTAGATAGTTATTGATTGGGTGCAAAAAATATCACCCATTATCCACAAGACTCCCAGATTGTCTTAAAGCATTAAATTTCTAATACTACAGTCGTGGCCATAAGTTTAGGGCCACCACTGAAATTTAAGATCCAGGCAATAAATTGCATCTGCGACATTACTCAAAGTTCAAGAGGAAAGCGTATACAGTAACTCCACTGTCAGACGGAATGACGCCATCTGACGAAAATCGATTTGATTTATGACGTTATCAGTGGTTTCAATTTTTAAAACGCTAGTTTCTGCACGGTGGTCCTAAACTTTTGACCACAACTGTATATTAATACACTAAGAATGAATTAAAAAATATTTAAAATTCCTTAATTTTTCCAATAACAATATTTCAAACTAGAATATTATTATCTTATACTGAAGTGACCTTGCTCTACTAAATAATGTTCAAATAATGATTTATATATTGCACATATATATCTGTAAAGAAGAAACTTTGATCTTAAGTATAGTGAGCTATTTATTCCTTTTATAATGGATTGCGTGTTTCGTATCAATTACAGACCAGAAAGTTGTTCTCGGGTTGTACAACTAAATATAAAGATACCACAACGAAAAACTCGAATATCAAAGGGTAAATACCTATATTTTTCTTGCATATGTTTGGGAGGTCCCTGTGTTTATATAAATTTAGTATGATTATTGTTTTTCTATGAAAATTTGATAATAATGTTTTATTATTTCAATGTTCATGGGTTATGGGTTATCTATATTTGATTTTTGTTTATATTTTGTTGTAATTGTCATTATATTCTGAAACAAATTTTAATTGTAGAAGCGGAGGTTCATGTATTTCATGTATTGTTTTTACTGATTTGTATAAAGAGTGAATTTATTTCGGCCCCACGTGTATTGCGGTAATGCAACTAAACTATATACGTCAGAGAGTAAAGATATTTGTTTTTATTTGGAAGAAAATTTATTCAATTATAAAAATGAATTTTTTGTAATTTTATCTTTAATTTTTTTTAATTTATATTTGATATTCCTAGTACAGAGGAATTTTGTTTAAATTTTGGGAGTGCAGTAAAGCAAATTTGTTTAGTAAATTAAATGAATGTAACGGATATTTTATTTGTGTGTATTGTTTTTATGAGTGCATTTTGGTAACGCTTTTTATTATTTATAATGTTTTTTGTAGGAAGTTTCTCAGTTTTGGTAAAACTTACATTCTTGATATTCTCTTGTGTTTTAGCTCGCGGGAGTGTTTGATACAGAAGTTTCTACTGACAGTAAATAAGATAGGTAAGACAGTAAATAATTCCGATAATGCAGGCAATTTTAACCAGGTAATTTTAGGGTACCTCGGATTGTGATGAACGAATGGCTAATGATTATCGGAAAGAATCGTAGCGGAGAGGATAAAAATAGCAGAACAGGATTTTTTTATAAATTAGCAGCGATAGAATATCAGTTTAAAGAATATCAGATATTATATAGGCAGTAATAGAAAAATACATACAATTGGAATAGGAGAAAGTGAGAATACAAATCAGTGTAGACACTAGCTATTTAGCTTCCGCTGTATTTGTAAAGCGAGAACGAAAATACATAAACGTGCATTTAATGGATTTGACTGAAAGAACCTGAGAACTACATTTCAGAATGTTCTGTGGTCCGTCCTTGTGTATGAGTTGAGGGGGTATTTAGATAACTGTTCACAGACTGTTGAAATAAATGATTTTGAATCGCACAAAGAGCGTATGCTTCAGAGCAGGTGAAAAAAAGTCCCTTTTGATATTAAGGACACATTCTTCGATGAAAGAAATGAGGTTAAATCTGCATCCTATTTATCAGAAAAATATGATATATGAAAGTGTGATAGGGAATGTCAGGCAAATGCATAGAAAAATCTGGAATAATAAGCAGTATGGTAGGAATAAGATCGTGCAGGATGCTAGTAAACGTACAGGTTAGCAGGCGTTTAAGTCGATGGGGCTGTTAAAAGAAATAACATGAGTAGAAATTTTTGTAATAAGGATACATTTGAGAGAAAGAGCCCTATAGTCTGTTTCCATTATAATCGTTCAGAACTGATCAGATCGGATTCTACGAAGTTAAAACGTGAAGAGTCTAGAGACGTAAATAATCATCTTGGTGTAAATTTGAGTTTACGAGAGTTTATTTCATTGTTTTCATTGTTTTACACAGCATTTTGAAAAGGCAGAATTTAGTGGTATAGAGCGAGATTTCGTACACGTTAATGCTGATGGTATTGATCTTTGCGAACTTAGATTGATTGATAATGCGGATTTAATTGTCGAAGACACTTGCATTAAACAACCCCTAATTAATGAATGTATATGTTTGCCATTGGCGAGAGTTAAAATTAAGAGAGGTTTTGGAACGCTAGGTACTAAGGCTGCCGTATGACCTATTGAGTTAAAACAGGGATATTGTTTATTAGGAAACAAAATGGACTAATTTAGCAAGGGTCAAGAAGCCATTTTGGACCGGCGAACGGTGTAATAACAAACTGTCAGCGGCAGAAGCATGAGAGATCTGTGCAAGTTGTGAGAATTTGGTAATGAGGATGGGCAGCATAATGAGGTGGAGTTATAAATGATGAGGAACAGGAAGGTGGAGTTATTCCGGAAAAGTTGGGGATAACGTCAGGTTTAAAGAAGGTATCCAACGAGAAATTTAAGGAGTAACAGACAAATTGCCATTCATTTTTTCAGTTTTGTGAGATTTCCAGTATACCTAATGAAAGTAATTTTTTATTACATTTAGTAAACTTGTGCGAGCGTCGCAGTAGAGGAGAGGTAATGAAAATGTGCAGTTATGCGTGCCGAACATTTATCGTAATGAAGTGTTAAAATTACTCATGATAAGTTACAGGATATTTGTGTATGACTAAGTCAAAACCCTAAAATGAGTCTTAAAATGTTAATGTTTAGCAAACTGTTATCACACTATTGAGATTTATGTTAAAACTTGTGATCCATGTCAAATAGGTAGTAATTGAGTAAGCGTAAAGCACCTTTAAAGTTGGTACAGATAATTTATGAAGACTTTACCAAAATATATCTAGATATTATGGTAGTCATACTCAAAAGGATATCGAAACGACTAGAAAAGACTGCTGTTAATATTTTGGAAATCCAAAGACGGATAATAATGCCATCAGTTTAGCATTCAACAATCCTAGATTGGAGTAATATGCTCAATCACCAACTTTGGCTCGAGGAGTTAATTGGAAAATTGGGTCTAGCCCCGTCATCTAAAAGATTGTTAAACTAAATAGACAAATTCATTTGATGAAATAAAATATCTCACAGCTCAAAAGTATTCTTTAAGGAGTATTAAACGTTGTTGCATAGATATTCATATTGTCTGTGGTGATACTTTTGTCTGGTATATCTTACGTTGGAAGAAGGGACCAAAATAACGCAAGCATTATATACAACATTGCTTACAAAATTAAATGACGCCGAATATTGTATGTGAGAGAAAAAAGGCACTTTGTTGATGAAATGAAAGGAACGTTTTAAATTTAAAATGTTTCTAAGGGCATATTTTTTTTTCAAAATTGTAGAAAGTAAAGAGAAAGATGGCCTGGGGATGAGAAGGTGAAGTGCTAATTTCACTTTTAATGATGTCCGCCAACGTGTTGTTATTTGCAATATTATTGGTTGTCTGGAATTATTTGACTTTCATACATTGATGATATTACGAATTTTTTACTTACATAGAAGAGTCACATGAAGGACATCGAAGAGGATCTGATGCCTTTGTAACATACCATGGACAATGGGTTCTGGGAAGACGGCCATCAGTGACGTAAAATTAGAAGTTATCCAAGAGTTCATTAACGCCCTCGAATAAGAGTGAAGTATGGTCATTTATAGGGATAATCTGCTGCTATTCTAGACATTTAAATGATAATAAAGTAATAGCGATCCATTTAACTAATGATATGAAAGGGAAGGTAAGAAACGAAATGATAGAGTAGAGTGAGGAACTTGAAAAGGAATTTCAGGAAATAAAAGATAAAATTGACTCAGTTTCTTGTATTGCATGCCCTTGATTATAGCGAGGAATATATTGTTCAGACAGACGCAAGTTTATATGGTGCTGACATAATGATGTGTCACGTTCGATTCAGAGAATACTTTGTATTCATAGAAGAGATTTTCCCGGGCAGTGCACAACTGCAACAGCGCAGCTTTTACGTCTGCAAAATAAAAATCATGCATAATTTCAAAATTCTACCTATAATAACAAAAAAGGGACAATATAGAAAGATTCCCAACTCTTTCGACCGTTTTATATTTTATATTTTACTGGAAACCGTACTTTAGAAGCATTTATATAATAAATGTAACTTCAATGCCAAATTCCAATTATGTAGCTCCAGCAGAAACAAATAAATCTCAATTTCAGAACTTTTTTTGAGCTTTCACCCACCACGGAACGAGAAGTAGTGGTACTGACAGAAAATATAGCGTATGCTGTATCGAAAGTAGTCAACATCATCTTGCGTTCATTATATTTGAAATCGTATGTGTAAATTCGAACATTACCTCCATGCAAACACACAAACGTTTCTTCTTGATAATATTTGTATAGCATTGTATAAGACAAAATATTTAAATTTAAATATTGAGTTAAACTTTTCATTCTGGGTATGTTTTTGTGTTATTATTTCTAATTTTATTTAATATTATTACTGAGTATCTTTTTTATATTATTTCATAATAAAAAATGAATGTTTATCACTTACACCTTATTTTATGCTAAAGCTATAAAAACAAAGTCAGCAGCTTTTGATTTATTTTAAATGTTGTGCAAAACATTAAATGCGTTTGCTGTAAAAAATAATTTTACATAATACATATTACAATTTGTAGCACCCAAAACAATGGAATACATGATGTAAAGTTTTTCAGCATTTTGAGCTGGTAACACTTGTTAATGTTTTTTTTTCACTTTTTAAATATTCCGTTATATAGAATAGGAAAAAAATTCTCTTTTCAACTGTCGGTATATCCGTTTCGTCGCGATTTCTTCTGTCATTTTTTGTTCTGACATCTAATATTAAACTTTCTCTTCTAAATGTTCAAAGCTCATCTAATATTTTCCAATCTAATAATTACAATTTCCTTCTCTTTTGATCGTTATCAGTAGTAAAAAGCAATTACGATACAGAAATGTAGATTTTCAATTACAGAAGAAAGTAATTGTTTCTTATTAAAAATAAATTGATTTTTTTTTTTATAATTTTTAAGAAAAGGAATGTAATTTTTCCATAACATTTTAAACGGAAATTTTAATTTATTATCCTACCTAAAATAAAATTCTTTAAATTAAATGTAATACTACACATTTTTTAAACTTTAATATAAACGGGTTTTTTTTCCGAAATACGTAGTTTTGTTTTGCATGTGTTACAAATTACATTTCCTATTATAAAATACATTCCAATGATCTTGGATACCTGTTGCCTCACAAATTGTGAAATGCAACACGATTTTCAAATTTTAATTTTAAATTTTCTTTAATGTTAACAAATATTACAACGAACTATGATAAAAATGTATACAATTTTAAGGTACTAGAGTTAAAACAATGCTTACAGCAATGAAAGAATCAATTGTCAGAATCCACGTTCATTATAACTCATAAATTAACCCGTTTATGCCGAAATCCTGCAATATTATTTCAAAATGACTCCTTAAAGTTTGAAACTGTTATGTCCTAGACATTTTTTACTTTCTTCTATCTTCAATAGAAAAAAGTATCGTAATCGAAATTTTTTTCGACTTTCGGTTTTTGACGGATTTACACGTTTTAGGGGGTCAGAGATCCCCCAAAACATATTTAAAGAAAATGTCTATCTGTTCGTGTGTCTGTCGCCATTGTACTATCAAATAGTTTATAAAGTTATGCATAGAAATAAACCAAATTTTTATTTTAAGTTTTTAGCCATGGCAAACAGGTCCTCCCTGAATTTTGGAAAAATTCGCCGGTAGGGAGCGCTGTAATAGCGATTTTTGTGCGATTTTGAATATTGTACCATCGAAAAGGGTATGAATTTATGCATAGAATTGAACCAAATTTCTATTTTAAGTTTTTGGCTATGGCAAGCAAGTCCTCCATGAATTTTGAAAAAAATCGCCAGTAGGTGCGCTGTAATAGAGATTTTTGTGCGATTTTTAATATTGTACCATCGAAAAATTTATGAAGTTATGCATAGAATTGAACCCAAAAAAGTTTTAAGTTCTTGGCAATGGCAAGCAGGTCCTTCCTTAATTTGGAAAAAAATCGCCAGAAGGTAGCATGTAACAGCAATTTTTATGCTTTTTTGTGCCACTTTGAATATTGTACCATCGAAAATTGTATGAAGTTATGCATAAAATTGAACCATTTTTTTAAATTGTTTTTGGTAATGGCACGAAGGTTCTTTACATTTGGAAAAATTCCGCCGGAAGGGGCGCTATAATTGCAATGTCTGTACGATTTTCATTGTTGTACCATCGGAAAGTGTATGAAATTATGCATATATTTAAACCAAATTTTTTGTGTAAGTTTCTGGCTATGGCAAGCAAGTCTTCCCTGAATTTGAAAAAATCTACCGGAAGAGGGCGCTGTAATAGCGATGTCTATGCCATTTTCATTATTGTACCATCGATAACAGTATAAAATTATGCATACAATTTAACTAATTATTTTTGTGTTTGTGTAAGGCTATGGTCAATAGGTCTTCCCTGAAATTGAAAAAATTCCGCCAAAAGGGGGCGCTATAATTGCGATGTCTGTGCCATTTTCATTATTGTACCATCGAAAAGTGTATGAAGTTATGCATAGAATTGAACCAAGTTTTTTTTTGTATGTTTCTGGCTGTGGCAAGCACGTCCTCCCTGAATTTGAAAATAAATCTGCCGGAAGGGGTTGGGGGCGCTGTAATATCGTTGTTTGTGCCATTTGCTTTATCTTACCATCCAAAAGTGTATAAAATTATGCATACAATTAAACAAATTTTTTGTGCATGTTTTTGGCTTTGGCCAACAGGTCCTCCTTTAATTTGGAAATATCGCGCTGTAAAAGGGCTCTGTGATAGCGATTTTTGTATGTTTTTCTTGATTTTTCGTAGTTCTATTGTCCATCGAAGGCTAATCCAGCGGCGGAAACCTGCTAAGCCGGCTATTCGCAAACATCTGATAACAACAGAATAAGGAAAAACTATTAATTTAAACAAATATCATGATATAGATTAACTCGTTTTAAATTCGTTTAATTGACTGAAGCAGGAATTTAAGATGAAAATCAAAGTTGGTATAGTATTGAACTAATAATATTGAAGTATCAACATATGTAACTACTTTTTGGAATATTAAGATGTATAAGTTTTGGGATTGGCACATCCAATTAATTTTTAAATGGAGACGAAGATAATTGCTTCCGAATTCCTACATCGAGGTGGAGCGTGTAGAAAAGATAAATATAGGGCTTCAAATGTTTTTGCACATCTTTGAATTTGAAAGCTGTAAGTAGTGTTTGTCTCGAAACAAGATACAGGGTGAATCAGGCCAATAAACTCAATCGAGTCTTTGCAAATTACTATACGCAGGTTTAGTTACATTCAAATCATTTTATAAATATGAATGATAATAGCATGATAAAAATCGGATCTATCTATTTATGTACATTTCTAGATAATACATATATAATTTAACGTTTAACTGGAGAGTGATTTTAGGGTCTGGTGGTGATCGCAAAAAATATAATGACATTTTCCGAAATTGCTTCCTTCCGAACGACTGCAATATGTTACCTAATATATAACAAGCTTGTCTTATAATGTATTTTGGTAAATAAAAACTGATTTCAATCTGTAATATATTTTAACTGGTCTTCTAAACTCGAGGAGATGAATTACATGAAACTATTAAAGAACATTTATCTAACTCGTGTTATTATCATCTGAAGGTCAGGAACATCATATTTTATACAGTGGAATAATACAAAAATAAGATTTTGCGAGCCTGACGATTATATATATGTATCAAAATTTGAATTTAATGAAAATAAGCTGCATAAAAAACAGGGCGGAGCGTAAAAATCGTTTTTTTTTTCGAAATTCTTTTCCCACTAGCGCGGAAAAGTTGTAGAATGCTCTCAGAAATATACTCACAAAATTTCAAAATAATCACTAAATAGCTTCCGGTTCCAGTTTAGGGTCTAAATATGCAATTTTAGACGAAAATGCTGTATATTTTCACATTTCAGTAATATTTTTAACTTCCGACATTTTCTTCGCGCGAGCGCGGAAAAGTTGAAAGAATATAAAAAGAACATAAGTCCAAAATTTTATAGTAATTAATAAATATATTCCGGTTCCCCTCTGGATCTAAATATGGAAAATTAACCGAAAATGATGTAAAATTTCACATTTTAGTGAATTTTTTTTAAATTTCCGATTTTCGATTCCCGCTAGCACGGAAAATTTGGGAAAATATACAAGAATTATACATGCAAAATTTTAGAATAATCAACAAATATCTTTCGGTTCCCCTTTAGGGGTCTAAATAGTAAAAATTATGCAAAAGAGAAGAAACTTTAGGGGTCGAAATATAGAAAAAATGAAATCATTTGCAAACAAATTTATTTATGGAAGCTTTAAACATTTCTTCGTGTGTTCGTTCTACAAGTGGGTGGTAATCGGAGGTTCCGTTACTTGGTAATTCTGGCAGTCTATGAGATCCATGTAAGATTTAGCTTTAAAGTTACGGGAAGGAATTTGGAACACACGAACCCCTGCTCTCGTTTTTTCCCTTGCTTTCAAAATCCTTCGTAGCGCAAGTTCACACACATTCTGTTTTGGGTTGACAAGCATTGCAAGGATTATTATTGATTCAGGATGAAAAACGTAACCATTTCTCTGAATGACGCGATCCACAACTAGCTCCAGATCATCTGCAAGATAACTTGAAGCTTGAATTGTTTTCTAAAGATATCTTGCTTCAGCTGTGCGATTGGCATGCGATTTGATTGTGAGTTTATCATTGACTGAGGTTAACACAAAAGTTTACGTACCTGCGTAGTTCACAATCAAATCGCCAATAGCACAGATGGAGAACGAATGTTTGGGAAATTAATTCAAACTTCACGTTATGTTACAGATGATCTGAAGTTAGTTGTGGATCGCGTCATCCAGATAAATGGTTATTTTGGTAATCCGGAAGCAATAATCCTTGCAATGCTTGTTGACTCAAAACAGAATGTGCGAGAATTTAGGATTTTGAAAGCTAGGGGAAATTCGAGAGCAGGAGTTCGTATGTGTCAAATTCCAACACTTAATTTTAAAGCTAAATGTTACGTGGATCTCATAGACTGGCAGAAATGCCAACTACTGGAACTTGTCGAACGAACACATAATGCAACTGATAAAATCTGGCGAATATCCGGTATCGCCATTGGGAAACATAAACTTTCCGTGCGACACTTAATGTGTTGAAAGGGGAGTAAAACTGACAACAGCAGCTTCCCTTGCAATTATCTGAGAGAAAAAACGTGATGGCTACATCATATCCAGAATGGAGTCAAGGCGTGCCATGCTGTCGTTTAAAATAAAAAGACAGCATAAAGTGAAAAATATAGAAACATGTGAATGAAATGCATTTAATGCATATTTTCAACTTTTATTCTTGTACTCCAAATACACTTAGTTATACAAAGCCTATGTATTGCGTGAATAACAAGATTTGTTGTTTAATGTTCCTAATTATTATTTACGAATGTCTAATTTTATAAAAAGAATCCTATCTTTTCCTATATTTCGACCCCTAAATTTTCTTCACTTTTGCATTATTTCTCATATTTCGACCCCAAAGGGGTCCCGGAAGATATTTATTGATTATTCTAAAATTTTGCATTATCTTTTTAGTATATTTTTCCATATTTTGACCCCAAACTGGAATCGGAAGATATTTATTAATTGCTCTAAAATTTTGGACTTATGTTCCTTACATATTTGTTCAACTTTTCCGCGCTAGCGCGAAGAAAAAGTTGGAAGTTAAAATTATTACTGAAATGTGAAAATTTACAACATTTTCGGCTAAAATTGCATACTTAGATCCTAAACTGGAACCGGAAGATATTTATTGATTATATTAAAATTTTGTGAGTATATTTCTGAGACCATTCCACAACTTTTCCACGCTAGCGGGAAAAGAATTTCGTAAAAAACATTTTTACGCTCCGCCCTAATAAACAACTTATTAGTAAATATTAAATAACATCTGTCAGATAATGTGGTAAAATTACTGTCGAGCCTCTATATAATGAAATCCATCGTTCCAGTAAAAAATTCGTTATATAGAGAAATTCCTTATATAGAGATATAGTAAAAATTCCTATTTAATGAGTAAATTTTGAACAAAAAATATTTTTGGGGTGTTTAGTTAAGAATTTGAAATATTTAACTATAAATATTAGCCTAATATTTTATTTCTTAATTATTTAAACAGTTTCAAAAAAGAGAACAGACATTTATTTAAAGCATAATAAAAATCACGTAGGGAAAACTGACATTAATTTCAGACGAAGAAATTTGTAATTTTTCGCTGTTTTGATTTCAAAATTATCACACTCTCGAAAAAATGTTGACACTTTAGCAAGGAATGAAAAATTGTATCGGAAACGTTTTCCTCCATTTGAAGTCCTCTCCTTTTAAGATCAAATGAACTCAAAATTTCACTGTGTCATGGTTTTTTCTCTTGTTGTACGTTTTCGTTTTCATGCTTATCATCACTTGCACCATCATTGTTCATAACGCTGCTTAATATATCACTATCAGTAAGATACTGTTCAATAATGAGATTGTCATCTATGTACTTCCAAAAAATCAGAGAGAGTAACATTTTCTTCGACATTTTCGCGTTCCTTAATTAATTTCCCTTTGTCTTTTAAGTCTGCTAAAGCCACATCTTCTTCGTCCTCAGAATCTGCATTATTCTCTAGTTTAGAAAAGCCGGCGTTTTTTAAACAATTGTAAATTGTTTTTTCAATTACATCAAATCTCCAGGCTTTGTAAAGTTCCGTAAAACACTTTCGATGACTAATCATGTCTTGAGTGGAATATATTTTTTAAAATAGCTATGATCAGTTCTTTAAGAATTTTTTTTTTATAATGCACCTTTAGAATTTTTATTATTCCCAAGTCCATGGGCTGCAGTTTTAATGTGCAGAAAACAACTATTTTTTGCAGTTTAAATAAAATAATAAATTTTGCAGTTTTCCCCACAGTTTTGTGAGTAAGATGGACAATTAGTGAGTAAAGCAATTTTTGGAGTTGTTTTTTAATATGATTATTAAGTGCTTTTAACCATTTGTCAAAAAATTCAGTGGTCATCGAGAATTTTTTATTAAAATCATAGTCCACTTCTAAGGATGTCACGCTTTTAAAACACCGATTAGATTTACTTATTCCAATGACTAGCATCTTTAATTTTTCTTTCCCTGTCATGTTAGCACACAACAGAATAGTAATCCTTTGTTTGCCGCAAAACATTTACCTTCTTTAAACGCCAGATTTTTCTTTCGGAGACACTTGTAAAAGTGACATGTTTCGTCAGCATTTTAAATATTCTCAGGAGCTATTTTCTTTAGAATTTCTGCTACTTTAAGACTCCAGTTCTCACATGCATTCCCCGGAGCATCTGCACTTTCACCGCAGATAGTTTTCTAAAATAACCCATGTCTCTTCTTGAACTTTTCTAGCCAACAAATGCTGGCTCTGAAGTCAGAGTGCCCAAGAGATAAAGCATATTCTAGAGCCTTTTATAAAATCATTGGTCCCGAAAGTGGTAGATTCTGTTCCCTTGTCCCTTTAATCCATTTAAATATTGATTCGTCTAAACCCTCGTATTGGCATGTCCTCTTTCTTTTTCGCGCCGAATCAAGACCCGAATTCTGCTCGGTGATTGACTCTCTATTTTCAATGATTATTGACAAAGTACTTGCCGGAATCCTAAACTTTTTTACCACATCTTTTTTTAATCCCTTATCGATTTCTTTCAAAATCTTCTCTTTATCACGGAGAGTTATGCAGTTCCTTGGAGACATTTTTTGCAAAATCAGTAAGAAATGCACCCAAACAGATTAAGTTTTGTGAATCTTTCATTCACACTAAAGAAAGCCAGAAACAATAAGCATCTACTCTAGCAATCAGGGTTGAGAGATTTATTTGGTATTCTAAAAAGTATTCTAAAAGTATTCTAAATGACGACAGGAATATGCTCACGAGGCTGAAGCTGTAGAGAGAGAATTTTCCATTCGACCAATAGCGTGCTTGCGCCTTCTTTCCCATCGGATTTTTTGTGGAGCGCATCAGGTCACGTATCATGCCAGTGAATATCGGGAGCTTTCTGGCAGTGAATATTACGACTATCGACTTGTTGTGCTTGATTAGACCAGCGAGAACACGCACCCATTTTTGAACACGAGAACTCACGCTGGGTATCTCATACATTAGTTCATTTCTGCTATTTAAATATCAATTAATACTGTTTATAAGCAAAGCTTACATAATTAAATATTAAAAAAACAATACATAAAAAATTTTAATGAATTTAACAATACATACTTACATGTTTAAAGACAATTTTGACAAAATACATAGTGATGATGAACACAGAGAAAATATTTCACATATTTGGCACATAATCCTTGAATTTATATACTTATTACATGGACAGAATGCACATCGTTTATAATTTGCATTTTTTTTTGGGGGGGGGGGGGCGGTTCTCTATTAGTGGTTTTCAGTTTCTTAGAAGTGCTTGGATAAGTTGTTTTTCTCTGACGCTTACGGTTTCTGTGTTGTTCTGAAAGAACGAGACTCAGTGCTTTCGAAAAGAAACGTCGGTTTCTGAATTGTGTGGGAGGACTTGTCGTGGACATCTTCAAGATACTGGAATTAATAGTAGTCACATTCAACATTGAAAATAAAACAACAATTGGCCAACGATTTCATATTGAACTTTCAACTTATGTTTCTGTCTCAATTTCAGTAGAAGAATCGTGATTGCTACAGTATTCTCTAACCCCGGCAACACTCTCGTCAGATATAGGTTCATCATCACTAGAATCAGATTTATAAAGTTTCTAAAATATTTTCTTCATTGTAATTCTAATAGTACATCTTAATGAACAAGAATTTTTGTCCTAAACCGATAAGAACAAGTAACAAAAACATTGAATGAAAATAAACCGGGCATGTGATACCCGGTGCGAGTTCTCGTGGGTTAAAAGAGAGTTTAATTTTGTAATTTAACCTTCTGAATGATCTTCGATCTCATTCACCTTGTACTCCAATTACCAGTCTGATCCCGTTCTTATATGTGTAACAATCCAATTGACACTGAATTGACACACGACTTTTAAGAAGAATGTCGGAAGGTTTGTGGGAGGGGGAGGTGAATTCGTTGGATATAGAGAACAAGAACATTCAAGGTAGAAAAATAAGATAAAAACTCAGCACTAAACGATAAATCAGGAATCAGTGATGGAAAATTGATTCCATGTGATTTGGAAACATTTTTAAAACTGGATAAATAAAGAACATTTTATGAAAAAATTCGTTATATGGAGATAGATATTTCGCTATATTGAGACTGTTTTTAATGAATCATGGGAAAAGGTGACCGTTCCTACTAAAAATTCGTTATATAGAGAAATTCGATGTATGGAGATTCATTATAGAGAGACTCGACTATATATCGATATTTAGAATCATGCGATTTCATTTTGAGTTAGTCTATTATTTTTAACTCATTTTTTATTTAATTATTAACACATTACTGTAATTTGTTAAGGATGTTTGGAACGTTTTCGTAAATTCAATATATACTTCTGAACCGAACAATCATTTATGAGCTTTTCGTATATATCCGGATATTCTAGAGAACATAGGCTACATTAATTTAAACTATGCTACTCGGGGAGTGAAGACAATCAGTTTCCTAATACACGTATTTTTTTTAATCCAACACATCCCAGTCCGCATCCTTTTCATTTTAATTGGATATTTAAAACAAAAATTACACTCTCCGCTATCAAAAACTCTACTCTGTTGTTTTTTTTCTGTAATCGGGTAATAACGATTTTACTTTAGTAGACATAATATTTTATAACAATATGTTATTATTTAATGTTATATATTACTGAAATAAAGGTAAAATATTATTGGAATTATTTATGAAACAGACATTGAACAAGTTATTAAAATGCATTTTTCATTTTCAATGAATTAATATTTTAACAAACAACGATACCTGTTATTTTCTAAAGACATTTAAATTTATGTCATATGAATTACATGTATATATATATATGAAGTTTATAATGTTAAAGTTATATGTTACAAAATTATTACGAGAAAAACCTTTTTTTAAATCCACCCATAGCCAATAAATATTTAATTATAATTTTCTGAACATGAAGATATGTCAGTTAAGCAAATTCATCGTGTTATTAATTAATAATAAATAGCACAGCGTCGTTGAAATATATAATTTTAAAGGAGAATTTAATAAATGTTTTGAAATATCAATAAGTAATGCGCCGAAACAGAACCTCTCGAAATAATTTATTATTTAACTATTTGATTTGTATAATAGTCTCCGTTGTCATTAAACAACAGAAGTCGCTATAAGTATATTCGGGCATACGAGACAATGTTTGTGTATCAAATGCACTTTATAAAATACGATTTTAATCCAGTTTTAATTGAATTATCGATATTTGTGTATTAATAATGCAACTTATCTCCGTATTTTTAACGTGATCGTGAGATACATCATGGAGATACATATGCAATTAAAATTCTTAAGCACTAAAATAATAAACCTATGAGTCTGCATATTAGAACATTGAATATGTTCATAATTATATGTTAATTGATGCTGTGCGCTTATATCCTTTATTTTATTTATAATTTTTTTTAAATTTAACAGTAGAAATAAGAATGAAATAATAGATGTAATAAAACAAAGAAATACTCCTAATCATTTGAAATAATATTTAATAAGAAAAATCATATTCAGGGTGACCCTAAACTCATGGTACATACGTTAGGGGGGTGATAGAATGCAACTAGACAAGCACAAATCACCATACAATCCATAGCCCGAACGCAAGTCGTAAAAAGCATGAGCTCGAAACATAATGTGCACAAAATGAGGAGGACGAAGATAGACAACGAAATGAAAGAAACCCGATAATGTGAAGAAAAACATTTTATTTAACATAATGAAAATAAACAACACGTACGTACTCCATACCAGCAACTGCTCAAAAAATGCGGCCGCAAACAGTAACGCAGGCTCCGCACCGTCGATAGTGATCGCTGTACATTTGCGAAAACACCAGGCATCTCTCGTATGGTGTCATCAACTACGGATATTCGGGAAACAAGGTCTTCAATGGGATCTATGGGATCATCATCATATATGAGGCTCTTCATGTGACTCCGGAAGAAAAAGTAAAGTCATGACAAATCGGGTGAGCGGGCCGGCCAGTTGATTAGTACAACCTTTGGACTTCCCTTGTGCTGCCGTCTGCTGATCCGTACATGCAATGTATCTCGGTATTTTTCTGATTTGAATACCCATCTATCTCATAGATGATCCACAGAACGAATGAAGACAGCTTCGGTAAACCGCTTTTTTATTCTGGTCGGTGGGAGGCGCCGTCTACCGATTTACGACTTGTGATCCCATAATGGATTGTATGGTTATTTGTGCATGTCTAGTTGAGTTCCATCACAGGCTCTTCATGTGACTCCAGAAGAAAAAGTAAAGATATGACAAATCGGATGAGCGGGCCGGCCAGTTGATTGGTACAACCTTTGGACTTCCCTTGCGCTGCCGTCAGCTGCTCCGTACATGTAATGTATCTCAGTCTTTTCCTGATTTGAGTACCCATCCATCTCATAGATCATCGTCAGAACGAATGAAGACAGCTTCGGTGAACAGCTTTTTTATTCTGGTCGGTGGGAGGCGCGTCTAGCGATTTACGACTTGTGATCCCATAATGTATTGTATGGTTATTTGTGCTTGTCTAGTTGAGCTCCATCACAGGATATTCATGTGATTCCAGAAGAAAAAGTAAAGACATGATAAATGGGTGAGCGGGCCGGTCAGTTGTTTGGTACAACCTTTCAGCTTCCCTTGGGCTGCCGTCTGCTGTTCCGTACATGTAATGTATCTCGGTCTTTTCCTGATTTGAGTACCCATCCATCTCATAGATGATCCACAGAACGAATGAAGACAGTTTCGGTGAACAGCTTTTTTATTCTGGTCGGTGAGAGGCGCGTCTAGCGATTTACGACTTGTGATCCCATAATGTATTGTATGGTTATTTTTGATTGTCTAGTTGAGCTCCACCACAGGCTATTTATGTGATTCTAGAAGAAAAAGTAAAGACATGATAAATGGGTGAGCGGCCCAGCCAGTTGTTTGGTACAACCTTTCAGCTTCCTCTGCGCTGCCGTCTGCTGCTCCGTACATGTAATGTATCTCGGTCTTTTCCTGATTTGAGTACCCATTCATCTCATACATGATCCACAGAACAAATGAAGACAGCTTCGGTGAACAGCTTTTTTATTCAGGTCGGTGGGAGGCGCCGTATAGCGATTTACGACTTGTGATCCCATAATGGATTGTATGGTTATTTGTGCTTGTCTAGTTGAGTTCCATCACCCCCTAACGAACGTACCATGAGTTTAGGGACACCCTGTATAACTAAGCAACATAGACCAATGTGCATATACTAAACCCTTTCCAAAATCATAACCTAACTAATAGTGGTATGTCCTATCAAAGTATTATAAACAATCGGAATAAATTGTACATTTTTGTTTTAACCCGGTCTAAGGAATTCAGCTAAAAACCGTATATATATTTCTTTAATTGAAAACTCTACTACATATCGCTCACCCGCAAGAAAAGTGACACATCTAGAAAAAATTCACTTAGCGTTTTATTCCACAAATATGTTTTTCATAGGTGTGTCTTGCTACACAAAAAGTTTCATAACTGTAGTTATACGGAAAATCACTTTATTACGCTATTTGTCTATTCGTGACCACATAAGAGGGGTGGATTGTTTGTAGAGGTAAATTTATCCAACCCTCTAAAACTCATCATATGCCTTCATTCTTAGGGGTTTTATACTTTTATGCACGTTTTTACTCCTGTATGCAGAGATTAGTGCTATAATTTCATGTCACAGAAATATCATACAAATTTTTTTTTTGCCTCTCCTGTGAAATTTACTTTTGTCAAGATGTGTCAGTTTTCTTGCGGGTGAACGATATAATATATATATATATAATATATTAATGGGGGATCGAAATCGTTTGCATAATTCCGGTAAGTACAACACGCTGTAATCAAAGCAAACCCCAATCTGGTGTGAACCATTTCCTGTATACTCCATCAGGCAATAATTCAGAAGCATCAAAATCATCTTTCCATTGAAAATTGTTTTATTATACGAAAAAAGAGGCTAAGATGTACAATAGTGGTGGTCCCCACCGAATGCAACAAAAGTTTTTAGTTCTTCTTTGTATCAAGATCAGAGGCGATGTGTTTTTCAATCTCGTAAGTTAATAATGCCAAGAATAAATATGTGTTAAACCAATACCCCAATCACAAAATAATGGATAGGCTGCGAGCAATACTTAAATTTGAAAAAGGTAAGTACCAAGTAGGAGGGTCACGTTTCCTGTCTATTAAAAAGTGAAAGAAAAAAACAACCCTATCATTGCGTACATAATGTATAACGGTATGTATAATTAATGACAAATATTTATCATCTGGCAGATATAAAAATAGAACTTACGGGACTTTAATGTTTATACGAGGCGCCAGATATCTTAAAATAACTGTCTGAGTTTTCATTGCGTAAACACCTTTGTAAGAAGCGGCGTTTATCTAATAAAATATCAATAACAAAATATTTATGCAGGGATAATGATTGCGCTTACATTATAAATAAAGAGATATCATTTTGGAATATTAGACTTTAACATAAGAAAGCAAAATAAATTTAGAAAAGGGATTAATTTTGAATCAAAATATAACACAAATATGTGGCCTCGCCATATTATATATATATTTTAGATTTTTAATTAACAATACCAACAATCCTTTTTATATGTTAGCAATTTCGTATTCAAATAAAATTTTGAAGTTTATTAAAAGCGATACTCACGTATTGGCCTCGCGCGAGGAATTAATAGTTGAAGAAATCGCCAAAGATAGTTTTTATTATTCGCATACTAGCTGTTACCCGTGACTCCGTTCACGTAACATTTAAAGAAGACTAAATCCATCAATTAAGCAAAAAATTCGATAAATTAAAGCATATACAATTAACCCTTTATCACATTTTATAGCACAAATACTTCTGATGATCCCAAATTGCATATATATATATATATGGAATCTTCCAAATTTGCAGGAATATGTTCCAATGCAGGACAAAGATTATCTTTCAGAGATATTTTAAATTGTAGATATAGATATTTTAAAATCAAAGAAATTTCAGAAAACAATACCTGATTATTACCCGGATTTTTTATTGGCTTTTTTGTGCTTTTCAATAATCAGGGGGCCATTTAAATTAGAGGGTATGAGGTGAAAGACGAATTCATTGCTTAATTCGTGGCATAGGCTCTTTGCACGTAAATGATGTCGCATTGCCTGTGTGGAATAAATTCATTCATGAAGCTTCAATGTGTGAAAATATGTTTTTACTTTATAAAAGTTTACTTTCTTTTTCGATTTTAAAGAGAAAATAGCCTAAAAAATATATTAATCCGTTTTATTTCCCCCTTTTTCCACAAAAAATGCCTCCTCCTGATAATCATAAAATGAATTTTGAATGAAAACTCTCCTTCGTGTAACTTATTATAGTAACACTTATTAATCAGTATTAGTAAAAAGTATTTCTGTTGTTCATTTTAAATATGACGTCATTATTTATCCATTTTCATTAGTTACTAATATTCATTCTCTTTGCATTTTTAACGCATACTTGAAAATGCCTGTTTTCTTTCAAATATAGCATTTTTCCAAATTATAATTTTTTCCAAATATAGCATTTTTCAAATATAGCATTTTTCAAACATTTTTCCAAGCAAAATATATTCTAAATAAGAGAAATCTTTTTCATTATTATTCTTAATAATTTTTGACCATTTTTGACAGAAAACTTCTTACTAACGTAACAGATATTCATGCTTCATGTATAATAAAAAAACATTCCATTTTTTTGTTTCAAATATGACGTCATACTTATTTTCTTTTGAATACTTTGTATTTAAATTTTTCGCGTGGAAGTTGTTCAGAAAATTAATTGTCGAGGAGAAAGTACTATTCCGGGTTTTCATTTTCTTTGCAACATTAAAGAAAAATGATTAAATGTTGCAGGAAAATTGTCAATTCATTGTGTATGAAAAATAATAAAATTTTGGATTATTAAGCAAAATAGTTGAATAAAATAAATTTAACATAGCCTATGTTTATTTCCGGGTTGTAATTCATCTATATCCAAACATACAAAAGCATTAATTCATTCGTTTAGTGGCTGCCTTCATTCAAACTTTCGGACACACATTGACATTTATAATATTACTAGCTGTTACCCGTGACTGCGTTCACGTAACATTTAAAGAAGAAGAAATTCATCAATTAAGCAAAAAATTTCGATATTTAAAACCATATATAATTAACCTTTTATCACATTTTATAGTAGAAACGCTTCTGATGATCCCAATTTGCTTATTTTTGTTTATATATATAGGACCATTTAAATTTCTTTTGTGAGCATGAAATTTCATACACCTTTTCTAAGATTAAATGAGGAATAAATTTACATCTCTGTTATTCTATTTTATTATTTATATTTATTCTATTTTATATTTATTCCGTTCAAGGATATTGATTTACTTTATGTTTTCGAGACAAAAAATATTATTTAAAGATATATATTAATAAAGAATTTTAAAGGAAAGTGGTTATTAGTAGGTCACTTCAGACGTGACTTTGAAATGATAAGAATAAGCAAAAAATCAACATGCACCATTATAAGGTTATATTCCAATAAATCACATTTTGGAAGAGAAAAAAAAAAGATAAATGGTATTAAAAAATAATCAAACATGGTGATAAAATAATCAAAGTTCAAAGTAAATAAATAATCAAAGTTCAAAAATAAATAATAAGAGCACGGGAAATATCTTTAACTTTCAAATAATTATTACATTTTAATTTCACGGTACCACACTTTTATGAGCTCTAGATCTACCAATAATATCAAAATGTTTATCACGCTCCAAAGACTCTTGAGCCTAAATACTTATTATTAAAGCAATAGAGTTAACTTATTGCTTTCGAGGAATAAATCGATTTATGTAAAAGCACCACAATTATGAATAAACATTTTCATATCTATTGTGTGTTGTAATTTTGGCTTATGGAAGCTTTGAAATTTGCAGGAATATGCTCCAATGGGGTAAAAGTGATAGATTGTGTTTCAGAGAGATTTTTAACTATAGATTTCGATAATTTAAAATCTAAAGAAAATTTCCCTTCTTCCTTTGCGCTTTTCGATAAACACGGTGCCTTTATACATTAGAGGGATGTGAAGTGAAAGGCAAATTTATTGCTTAGTTAAGGTTTTTGCTCTTGTGTACACGTAAGTGATGCCACATGTAAAGCCTAATCTCAAATTGAAATTACTTGCTAAACTTTTTTAAGTTGACTTTCCTGTGCCATTTATTAAATTTTATTGAAACCAGTGTTATGGGAGATTGTACTGTAAAAGGATGTTAAACTTATATATTTGCGATTTTAAATTCTCCGCAAATCAGGCCATTTTCTATAAAAACTGCTATAAAATGCTAATATTTTCTGAAAGAAAAGCAGCTAAGACTAATGTCAGACGAACATCTTTTGAACGCTTTTTTCCTTGCGTATTATCCCTACACAATGCTAGCGGCATATACGTGAGGAAAAAAGCGTGCAAAAAGACATCCGTCTGGCATTAGTTTCATGATTTAAAATATGACAACACTAGGTTAGTTTTTCCTACGGAATGTTACTTGTCGAAATAAATAAATAAATATATATATTCTTACACTTCATGAATCCTTTAAAACTATGCATTTTAATTTATTTTAAAAAAAAAGGGAAACCGATTAATGAAATTCAATAATATTATTGTACATTTAGAAAAACATTGAAAAATTATTTTTATTAAATATACTAAATTTCATGTAAGAAAATGTATTTAAAATGTAAGATAAAATTTCATTTTCAAAGAATGCGACTTTTGATACAAAATTTTATTTCTGAAAAGTATATTGTTATTTTAAGATTTCGTTTTAACTTTCGAAGCTGGTGTAATGAAGACGACATCGCTTTGACGAAATTAAAATAAATCTATGTTAATGTTTGCGTATTAAAATTAATGCTTTCCATGAAAAAATATTACATCATTTTTATCCGATAAAAGGTTTTACTAAAAACGCCTTTGTGACATGTTTTAACTGCCATCTTTTAAAATTAATCAATTAAAATAGTATATGATTATTTTAATCAAGGCCTCCTGATAAGGGAGTCTTGATTTTAATTTTAATTCGTATGAATAGTGGGCAATAACTATCAACTTAAATGCACAGAAGTTATATTTACTCCTTGGTTGCGTCAATATGTCGACAGACGATTTTTGTTTCTGTGGAATAAATTCATTCATGAAGTTTCGATGTGTGTAAATATGTTTTCAATTTTGGAAAATTTAATTTAATCAAGTTTTTGCACCATTTATACTAATTGAAATTCAATTCTTTTTAATTTTAATGAGGAAATAGCGTCAAAAAATATATTAATCCGTTTTAATTCCCCCTTTTTCCACCAAAAATATCTTCTCCTGATAATCATAACGTGAATTTTGAAAAGAAAACTCTCATTTGTATGCAACTTACATTCAAACTTTTTAATCAGTATGGACAGTATTCCTGTGACGTCACAATTGGTAAAATAGCGGTTTTTATAGCCTCGAATCAAAAGCGAGAATAGGGTCCATTTGTAAAAAATATTTCTGTTATTCGTTTTGATATGACGTCATTATTTATGTATTTTCATTAGTTACTGATATTGATGCCATTTGTATTTTTAACGAATATTTGGAAATACCTGTTTTATTTCAAATTTGACGTCATATTTTTCCAATCGAATAACTTTATTAATAATATTATTTTTTTTCATTCTTTTTCCTTCTAATTATGACACCATTTTTGCCAGAAAACCCCTTATTAACGTAACCGATATTCATCCTTCATGCATAATAAAAAATACCCCATTTTTTGTTTCAAGTATGACGTCATATTTATTTTCTTTTGAATTCTTTTTATTTTAATTTTTAATTGTCCAGGAGAAATTATTATTCCAGATTTAGTTTTTCTTGTCAACAAGAAAGAAAGATGGTTAAATTTATCGGGAAAATGTCAATTGATTCTGTATGAAAAAGAATGAAATTTTGAATTATTAAGATAATTATTTGAATAAATTAAATGACCTATAGCCTATGTTCATTTCCGGGTCCATCCATCTATATCAGAAAAATACAAAAGCATTAATTCATCCGTTTAGATGCTGACTTCATTCAAACATTCGGACACACATTGACATTTATAATATGATAAGGATAAGGATAAGGACTAGCAAATGCGTCATATCGGAGACAAACATAGTTGAAAAGTGTTTATGAATTCAGTTTGTTTGTCTGTCCGACTGTTGTCTGTCTGTCTCCCATCTGGCCGAGCTCTAACTTGCGTAAATATAGTCAGAACTTGATACAGGGTTCGTACGGTACCGTTATTTTCAAGGTCAAATATCAGAATTTTTTTATAGGAAAATAAACCTAGTTTAACCCTTTCAGTTTCATTGCTAAAGCGTTGAAATTAATGAATGACACCGGAATTTGAAAACAAATTTATTTCTAAATGCGAAAAAGCTATATTTCAGATTAATGGCAAACCGATTTTTTTTTTTTTTTTTTTTTTTTTTTTACTAAAGATCTGGTGCCAATGTGTCATCTGGGAATTAAAATTAAGTGGTTTCATAAAAATACCAGCGTTCCTCAAGGGGTTAAACTGACGAAATTTTGCCTTATTTAAAGAGTGATTTTCCATAAAAAAACACTGGTACCGAATAATTTCTTAGTCTCGAAATTCAAGCACCCGCACGAACCCTGTGATATACGTTATTGGGATTTTCTATAGCATGCCCGGTATTGAAAAGGGAAGTTTGTAGTATTTACGATTACTTTACATGGATACTAGAAAATAATTCTATTACATTATGATCTATAGCGAAAAATAGTTCGCGATGGTATTTTAATGATACTACATTATTTTAAACATATTGATATTTGTACATATTACTGAGGTGTACGCTTACTGCAGAATAGGATATGCATAGAATACATTTTTCATTTACAAACAAAAGAATTTGGCAACACTACAGCCTATGAAAAATAACTGCTGAAATTTCGTTTTCAGTTGTGGAACGGTTTCTTAAATTTATTTGCATAACACTTCGTGCATATAAATTTCATAGATCATATAGAAAGCTGCACAAAGGATTTCAAGTTCAGTCGTGGAAAAAAAAGTAAACACCCACTGCTAACTCTGCAATTAATTATATTACAAAAAAGTATTGGAGTTATGAATAAAGAGAAGAGACATATGGTGTATTGTCTTCGAGTTGCGAGTGAAGTAACTGAGGAGGTTGTCACAAGATGGCGGCTGCTTTTCAAAAATCGGATCTACTGTTTCCGAATAGCGTAGGGGCAAACTTTCCACTAATAAAATTGAATAGAAAATTTTGTTTTTTTTAATCTTATTATTCATGGAAATATTTTCCCACAAATATGCTAAAATCTTTATTTATTTTTACTGGTGTCAGTTTGTCTGGCAAAACTGTCAGTTTGCTTCACCGGTTGTCACAATATGGCGGAAACATAGAGCCTGACTACCGCAAAAGTAAACTTCCACCAAAAAAAAAAAAGATGCAAATATGTATCTGCCATTATTTATGACTGAAATTTTGCATTAATCAGGCGGAGAATTTTTCTGTATAAATGTACTGGTGGAAATTTCTGCCGGAGGTAATCAGTCATTGCGAAAGCGGTTACAGTTGAAATTCACTATATTAAGGATTTTCAGTGGTATAAGCTTAGTTCGTATACATATTTTAAATTTGTGTTTTATTTATATATTTTTTTAATATAAGGATTGATAAAGTTTAAATTTCTTTACGAAATATAAACCGGAAACGAATTCTTATCTATTTAATTTCTATTAATTTAAGAGGAAACATATTTATTTTTTTGGTAATCGTCTGTCTGAAAGTGACAGAAAAATATTAAATAAAAGTTAAATTTGATCGTCTGCTGTTGTCATTCTCGAAATGAAGTCAGCGTTACATACAGACACGTTTGTCCTTTATAATATAAGTAGTAGATCATGATAATACGATTTATATAATAAAATCCATCTTGAACTTTTCGCTTCAAACGTAAACAATGCTTTCAACATTATTGCTAATACACTGATTGGCGAGGTATCCGAAAACCCGAATCTCATGAGCAAATACTCAAAGAAAAGTAAATATATTGCTTTTGTGATACCTTTATGTTATCAAGGCGCAGGTAATAAATCAACAAAGCTTGTTTCCATAACCTATTCTTATTTTATTATTTTCTTTAAGAAATAAAGATTCCACTTATTTCATTTAAAATACACACATTGAAAATGCATACCTTACACTAATTTCATTTTAAAAACTGAAAAGAAAAACTACAGTAGTAAATATGTCATAACTCAAGACAAACAATTGTATTTAATTTACATACGTACAATGTAACTACTGTTATTGGTAAATTTAAAAAAGCTATTGGCAAGATTTCCGCACGTCTGGCATACAAGTTCCTTTTTTTCTTTTTTTTTTCTTTTTTCTTTTCTTTTCTTTTTTTTTTTTTTTTTAAACCTGGAACAAATTGTAAATCACCAAATATTATATTAATTACAATTTCTGCCACTAAATTTTTTTTATGTCTTACAAACATTGTTTTCTTATTTAAATATTTTTGTTTTAACATGCTAATTTCTCAGTGAATTCCTTCAAATTTCAAAGCTTTCATAAGCCAAACTTACAGCACAACAATAGATATGAAAATCTTTATCAACCATTTGCAAATGTTTGTTGTTTTCGGTCGAGGATGGGGCCAAATGATGCTCGTATTTTATTTTTTTTTTTGACGAAATTCAACGATGTTCTTTACTTTTAGAATAAATTTTCTTTGAATAGGTAATAGAAATGCATAAAATCGTTAAAAATTGTTTGAATAGGTAATCGAAAGGCATCAAATCTTTAAAAATTTAAAAAGTTACAAAATGGGTAGGCGCAAATTATCAGATATGGAAAAATCCAAAGACAAAGAGCGACGCCGAAATGAAAATCGTCTTGCAAAGCAAAAATAGAGGTCTCCAATTCATTATGTAGACCATGAAAACCGAAGTCTTCAACTGATTATGTAGCCCATGAAAATCGATTACAGAATAAAAGATGAACGCAAAAAAAAGGAAACAATCTAATGTTTAATCGATTTGTAGTAAAAAGCCATGTCTAGAAGGGTTACAATCCAGTAGCCAAGGCGATTTACAATCGGTCGATTCTAACCTTGAAAAATTGAGCTCAACGTAGGTAATTTGTCGCAATCTGTGGATGATTCAGTGAAACTGCTTTCGATTTGTAAACTGTTTTTCTTCTCGAAGCGAGAATTGGAGAGTTTATCTATGAAGGTTTTGGTCGTCTGAAGTTGGATCTTTGCGATCTGTTGTTGAAGAGGATGCGACGGAATTTGGTGGACGAAATTTAGATTTTCATTTAAATTTTGTTCTGAAGGTGATTGCTCGCAATCTGTGGATGATTCGGTGGAATTGCTATCGATTTTTAACCTCTTATCGTTCTCGGCTTCTCTTGTTGAAATGACCCAAAATTAAAACTAAGTAAATATTAAGTAAAAAAAAATCCAAATGGCTGTTCTAATCTAGTTCTAATCTAAACAATTTTTTTCATAATTGGGGTACTTTTCCATAAATAGATTTATTCCGCGAAAGCAGTAAGCAACTCATTTGATTTTTTTCTTCCAAGATGTGAATTTTTTGGAATATAAACATAATGTTGCATGTTGATTTTTCAATTATTCTAACCGTTGGAATATAAACATAATGTTGCATGTTGAATTTTCAATTATTCTAACCGTATCAAAGTCACGTCTGAAGTGGCCTGCTAATAACCACTTTCATTTAAAAATATTTATTAATATATTTCTTTAAATAATATTCTTTGTCTCGAAAATATAAATTAAATCAATATCCTTGAACGGAATAAACATAAAATAGAATAAATATAAATAATAAAATAGAATAACATAGATGTAAATTTATTGCTCATTTAATCTTAGAAAAGATGTATGAAATTTCATGCTCACGAAAGAAATTTAAATGATCCTATATATATATATATATATATATATATATATATATAAACAAAACTAAGCAAATTGGAATCAACAAAAGCGTTTCTATTATAAAATGTGATAAAAGGTTAATTATATATGCTTTTAATTATTAAAATTTTTTGCTTAATTGATTAATTTCTTCTTCTTTAAATGTTATGGGAACTCAGTCACGGGTAACAACTAGTAATAAAAAAGATTTAATTTCAATTTATTCCGTTGCTACAGTAACAGATGTTCTATATATGAATGAATATGGGTTAATTGGGGGGATCGGAAGTAAATAATGGTAAGCGCCAAAATTATAAAATTAAGTTTTTTTTTCTTTTTTTTTTTTTTTTACTACAGAAATTGGTACATTTACTAAACAAATAAGTAAAATGCTTCACTTTCTCTCAAAAAATTTCAGTACTAACTCGAGTTACTTGTAGCGCTATTAGTATCCAAATTCAGGTAAATACATGCTTTTTTTTTCGTAATATCTCCAAAACTGACAAATGTCGCTTAAAGTTATTTACTGCCGAGCCCCTCAATTATCACTTAAAATTTTCGATATTTAGAGGTTTTGGAGCCAAAGACATCGCAAAGTTAGGAAAATATGAAATATCTCTTGAACTATAGGATTTACAAGAATTTATTTGGTACCTACCATTCGATTCAGCATACAAAACACCATAAAAATATTTTATCAGTTGACACGCATTATGAAATCAGACTTTTAAGGATTTTTTTTTTAATTTGTTCCCCGTTTTATCCCCCTTAGGAATGAAATTTTAGAAAATCCTCCCTTAGAGGCAGTGTATGGCATAAGAAGTATGTTTACCGCATTTTTTTTAGATTATTTTTTCAGTAGATAGGGCTGTGCACTGTTTAGCCATCCAAACCAGACTTTCTTTGTTATATATAGATATAACACTTCATATATAAAAAAATTATAAAGTTGTTTTTCATCAAAGTTGTGATTAAAAAAATAGGTTTCATATTGCCTTTGGATGTGAAAAAAAATTCTAATTTAAGATATTTACGAACATCGTATTCTTCATGTAATTTTATACTACATTTTTGAGAGTTTATGTCAAATCGGTGTTGTATGATCTTTTTTTAACCTTGATATAGATAAATACGTTATCGAAATCGAATCATAATGCAATAAATTTTGAAGGACATTGATAAGTTGTACCAATATTACCAGTTAAACATATGCGTTGGAATGTTAAACAATGCTTCCCTCCGTGTATCTGACAGAGAAATTTCATGGATTATAATTTCGTTAGGGATACGCGATTTAGAATAAGTGCATTGCATTTCCAAAAGTGTAACATTCCCGGAAGAATATTATTAAGAGGAATATTTTTAAGATATACCAGAATAAAATTTTTGGAGGTAATGAGTTAAAATTAAATCTACCCTATATATATAAAATCCTAATGAATCGAATTGAAACGAATTTATGTAACGATTCTATGAAACGACTGATTAAACAACTGATTACGTTTCATGGCGATTTCTCCTAAAATATGGAATACTTTGCGATGAAATTAACACCAAAAATTCGTATTGATCCACAGATCTCAAAACTGGTATTAGAATTTTAAAATTAGAATTAATTTTCTAAATATTAATTTTTTTCTAATTTTAAATACTTTTTTTCTGATGATGGCAACTCAAATTTTAATCATAACAGATATTTTTTTTCATATTTTAGAAAAGGTTATTTTAAATTAATTTGGCGACGAGTTTGGCCTCCCTTAAATGTATGCTAAGAAATGCATCATGTTACTTTTGTTCAGAATTCAATTTGTATTTTCATTATCATTTTATTTAATACAAAACTTTCATTTAAAATTGAAACCTTTAAAATAAATGGCTTTTACTTCATTCTTTTCTTTAAACGAAACGAAACGAAAAATATTAGTCACAGATGTCATATACGCAACGGGGTACCTAATTGGCGCCAAAATGGCGTTATACTGCCTGACATGGTAACCCGGCTATTGTTGCTTATTTATTAATAAATGTTTATTTGAATTTATTTTCTTTTTATTTACAAAAAATGTTATAAATTGTTTTGTTCTATAGTTATTAATTATTTTCTTTTATTGTTATATCATTTTAAAAATAACAGAAAATAATTTAAAAATACATATGTAACAGGTATTTGAAAACGAGGTTTTCGCCAAATTGTCGCAAAAAAAATCACGCCAAACCCGATGTGACAATGCAACAAATCACGAGACTTAATTTCCACTTCAAAGCAACGTTTTAATGTTATTACTTCTCCCGTCGACCAATTTCGCCAAATTATACAAATTGACATATTATTTTTATTTTAAATAACATAAGAACAAATAAATTAGTAAAAAATTAATAAAAATACAAATAAAACGTCGAAATAAAAATCACTTGATGGCGTGAACATGCGTAACTTCCTTAAAGTCAAGTGAATGTGACATTTACAATCAACCATTATTGGCATTTAATCTTATAGTTTGGCGACAGATTTTTGGTCGATGGGATAACCAAGTAGCACCGTTTTAATTTACCACTCGAAAAATAAAAAAATGCTAACTGGTGGGTTAAAAAAAAAGGTATTGGCGAGATTTTCACCCGGCTACCATAAAAGTACCAGGAATTCTTTGTGATCATGGCAAATTTTATGTAGTTTTATTCGAAAAAATAACTTTGATTCTTTAATCAAAATGGAATCCTTTCTTATGAAAAGCGAAGGAATCAGCCCGCTGTTTATGGCAGTTACATGACTTGGACTATTATAATATAAACGAAATAATGGGGATAGAATAATATTTGGCGACTTTTCACACCTGTGGCTGTCAACATGAAAGTACCAAAATGACCGCCTGGAATATAAAAAGAGAAGGGATCCGCCTGGAGCTGTTGGTGATAGTCACATGACTTAGGCCATTATTATAGAGACTGTTTTCAATTTTAAAAACAGCGCAAAGAATAATATTTCCTAACGATTAAAAATTTATTTTCACGTGACTATTAAAAACAGATAAAAAAAAAATCTTTAAAATTGCTATTAAATGAGTACGTGTTAAAGGCAGAAAAATATTGAAAATTATGTCCTAATAATTGTATTTACACGTGAATATTAAAAGGGAAAGGAAACTTTAAAATAATAAATACATTAATATGCGTTTAACCCTTTCACAGACAAGGCACTTCTATTCGTAAAATCTTGAAATCAGTGAATGGCGCCAGAATTTACAAACAAATTTCGAAATACAAAAATGCTTTTGTTCATTTACTTAATAAAAGAGAAATTTTCATCCCAATATTTTGATGCTAATGTAGCATTTAAGAATTAAAATTAAGTGGTCCAAAAATGAACCACCGCCCTTGAAAGGGTTAAAGCAGCAAATTTTAGTAATTGTATTATGTCAATCGTTTTATAACGCTGCTAAAAAATACCGAATGACAAAGACTCTGTTTACTTAATTCATTTATTTTAGTTTTTTCAAATGTTTAACTAATCTTCTTTAACCAAACACGAAAACAACCATTGGATGTCTTAACAGCAACTGATTCTACCTTAATTTTTTGCAATCAAAGGGAATTGTATGGAAACCCGTTTACAAGGAGATCGCTGCATTGTTTTTTCAGTATAATTCAATCATCTCTAATCTTTTTAAAACCGATCACATTAGCGTGCTTTTAGATTCTACAGTGTCTGTACGGGAGTTGGCGAGCGTAGCCTGCAAGGAGCAGAGCCCCCTAGTGCAGTATAAAGGTAATACAGTGAAATTTATAATGTAAAATTGTTTTCAGATTGTCCATTCCTGTTGGTTTTTAAGATTCTTTCCAGAAAGGCTAATGAGCCAAATAACTAAACCTTAATTTTTATTTTCATTACAAAAAACATTTAAGACATATCAGTACATTTGAACACTTAAAAAAAAAAAAAACATGACATGGAAATAAGTTAACAACTTTTTATATTTTAGTTTAAAAATTGTATTTTTTAAATTTTAGTAAAGTGAAGATTGAATTGAGCATTCTGGAGAAATATAGAAAAAATAGAAAAACATGCAGTAAAATCTAATCATCCAATTCAAATAAATTTAGTATGAAAATAATCATCACGAACTCGTCCAAGAAACGTAACTGGAATCATTTAAACTTCTTCTATAAGTAAACATTTTAGAGATAGCCGAAGATTCGAAACTGAATATTTTGCTTAATTTAAATCACTATTGTTTAAATACTAAATCATAATTGGAAAAAAAAATCTTATTTTAAACATTATTTTAGTGAATTTCATTCCATACGTTATAAAGAAGAATATATCAAGCTTGAAATGTAAAATTGAATAATATTTTTTTGCGCTATTAATTTTTTTAATGAGTCAGACTTATTAGAGACATAATTTCGGTCGCCACTAACGGTGTATGTAGTGTCACAAAATATTTAATAAGTTTTTTTTTCTGATTAGAGAAGATACAAAAGCAAAACAGTTTTAAAAAGCTAAATAATTGCTCTATTTAAATATTTATAAACCATAATAATGCTTTTTGTGCACATTTCGCATTGCCTCGTATACGAATCCTTAAACGAAAATTGTTTTATCAAAGAAATAGTGAACGAGTATTGAAAAGGTTCAACACTAATAAGAATTTATTTAAACGATATAGGTACAATAGTTTTCTTTCTTTAACTTACTCTAAAGTTTGTGAAATGCTGTAAAATTGGTTGTAAAATACTTACATAATCTTACCGCCATGCGATGTTATCGTTGGAAAATAATTTGCTATTTTGTGCATCAAAATTTCAACTTAATTCATGAAATAAAGCACATATTTAATTTTATATATACCCAGGTCAAAATTATTGCTAGTACCAGCATAAAAAGTATGCTAGTTATTGCTATGCATTGCGTTGTCTGCTAGATTTTCATTCTAGTATATGCTTTACAATCCTAGTCAGCATAACATGCTATATAGCTAGCTTACACAGCAACAGCATGACAAGCTATATACAAGCATTTTATGCTTGTTTGCTGTTTAAAATTGTTCCAAAGCATGGAGAGGCAGGTACCTTAACATGTTATTATATGCTTTTTTATGTCTGCTAGCATAATATGCTATGCAGCCACCTTAAGAAGAAATAGCATGACAAGCTATGTACAAGCATTTTATGCTTGTTTGCTGTTTAAGGTTTTCCAAAGCATTGAGAGGTAGGTACCTTAATGTGCTATTACATGCTTTTTTATGCCTGCTAGCATAATATGCAATGCAGCCAGCTTAGGAAGAAATAGCATAACAAGCTATGTACAAGCATGTTATGCTTATTTGCTGTTCAAGCTTCTTCCAAAGCATGGAGAGGTAGATAGATACCTTAATGTGCTATTATATGCTTTCTTATGTTTGGCAGTATAATATACTATGCAGCCAGCTTATTGAGAAACAGCATGACAAGCTATGTACAAGCATGTTATGCTTATTTGCTGTTTAAGCTTCTTTCAAAGCATGGAGAGGTAGGTACCTTAACGTGCGATTATATTTGTGGATATCACCTGAGGCACAAACATAATTGGAAAAATTTCACAATTGTCTTGAACACTAGGACACTTTCGCGAAATTATATTTCTTTTTAGCATATTTCATTATCTTTTCACCAAATCTGTGCGATTCCTGGACACTTTGCACTGCAAATATTAATCACAAGATCACAAACAAAGCGAAACGGCGCACAATACCTGGACTTGTTGCACAAATATCATATATTTCACAAGGTTTCACAGGGCATGGAAGAGAACACGGCGTGGTAATTTGTTGATGAACACACACCTCACAGGACCGACGGAGTAGCGGATAGTTCAGCTGTCACTTTTTTGAGCGAATAGCACTTCTTGGGTAAGTCTTTGGAGCAAACAGCAGAACTTTGAGTCCCAGAAAATCAGCAAAGATGGGGGCAGTCAAAGGAGATCGCATCTGAGAAGGTAGAATCAGAATGAGATGAGGGATCGCCGATAACGAAGGCACAATAGTCAATCAGGGCATCGAGTGCAGGGAAGGGAAAGTCCCGTAAAGATGACGCCGGAGAATGAGTGCTTGAAGTTGGATGAGGAAGCCGGAACTCCAGTGGGAAAAGAAAATCTGTCATAGGTCGTTCACGTCGCTGATAGAAGGGTGAAACGGAATGAAACTTCTCCCTTACCTTTTTTTATGTTGGAGAAAAACTGGGCAACGGCGCCAATTTATGTGGCGGAGATATTAGATTCCCAGATTCGTGAATGAATGAAAAAAAACTCCAACACAAAATTTTTGAGGACTTACTTCTTTATTATGAAACTTTTAAAGGAGGGCCATGAGAGTACAGTGGGACGGGGATAAGTCAAACACAATACTGGCCGACGGCGCGCCCCCGAAGGGCAGAGAGCTGATGTCCGACACGTTCAAGATCAGAGGGAGTAGTGGAAAAATATCCATTACAATCACTCACTCATTGGCGAGATGAATAGGAACATATGTACTGTATTGGCGATGAATATTGGTGGCGTGGACAAAGGAATCAGAAGCATCCCGAAGTATTACATAGAACTCAAACTTATGCCATGGCGGGCTATATGGTTACACGTATCTTAACATTCCTGCGGTAAGGGAAAGTGGCTAAAGAAATAGCTAACACGTGATATTACATGCTCGTTATAGATTTAACGACATCTGAATTAGTCAGCAAGGGGCATATGGCTTTTATCCGACAAACAGAAGGGTGAGAATTGAATACTAATGCAAGCCCAGAGGCTGGGAAAATATGCATTAGATATCGTCGGCTGCAAAGCGAAAACACATTCATTTGTATTTTATTTTTTTACTTTATTTCAATGGAAAATAGCTGCGGTTAAGATCTTTTTCTATCGTGTGAATTTGAAAGACAGAAAAAGGAACCGAGATAAAAGATGTCTGCATTTGAAAAGAACTTTAAAAAGTAAAAGCGAAACCTACAGTAGTGATAGGGCGGGGGGAAGAGAATGAATAAAGGACATATGAAATTAACTCTAAAATGTCAATTTAAACTAAATATTTTATTTGAAGGGGGGGGGGGGAGAATAATGACAATTTATAATAAACCAGTAAGGTTAAAAGTTGATTTTTTGAGGGGAAAGGAGGAATAATGAATATATAACGGTAAAGCCGTTATAGCCAGCTCAGGGAGAAATAGCATGACAAGCTATGTACAAGCATTTTATGTGTTTATTTGCTGTTTAAGCTTCTGTCAAAGCATGGAGAGTTAGGTACTTTTACATGCTATTATATTATTATTACATGGTACAATTTGTTTTTCAAAATGGGAGAAAAAAATTAGTTAAATATACAATTCGAGGGAGGCTTAATGGATGACCTAAGCCCTCTTGCCTTAATGGAATATTCATGAATTTGCGTTGTGGAGGTTTCATTGTACATTGCAATTTTGCAAGTTGTAAAATTTTACTTCTATTTTTTTTAATTAACTTCTATGGGAGTAGGTTAGATTCTGTGAGGGATTTAACTTCTATGAGAGTCTTCTCTCTCCGCCCCCCCCCGCCTATAAAGGAATTTTTTTCTTCTGTTTCATAGAATTTAAATATTCTACCTTACTCAAAAAAAATGCAGTATCTATTTAAAAAACGGAGAAAAAGAAAATTTTGTTCCTTAAAATCTAAAATCCGGGCTGGCCCTCTCCTGAATTCAATACTATCTTAAACTACCCATTTGAGATTAATTTTTAACATCTAAATACCAAAAGAAACAGAACTAAAAATTAATCTCCAAAGCGAATATAGAAAATTACCCCTCCCCGCACACACACACCAACAGAAAATTTTAATCTGATCTTCCTCTTCCTCTTAAAAATATTTTAGCAATATAATAAGGAATATATTCCCAGTAATGATGAAGTAGGTACTTAAATGAAGCATTGTGTGTTTTTTAATGCTTGACACATCAAATGCTTATTTTTTCTTTTTAGTTACTTGAAAAATATATATTTGACTATATATATCATTGAAACAGCTTATGTCAACAATTTCGAAAGTTTAAACAAATGTTGTGTGCCCTTATTACTGGGTTCCGTTTAGTTTTTGCGGAGAGAACTTAAGTGGGAGAATAAAGGGCTGCGGACGAAGAGAGGCCGCTCGTCGCGGCGGTTGTCAAAATCTGTAAATTATAAATTTTCCATAACTTTAAAAACGGGAGAAAAATAAAATTTTGTTTATTAAATTTCAAAAGCTGGAAGAAAGTGGGGAAGGGCTGTGTCACCGCCAACTGAATCAAACACTGCCCTTTGAATACGTTTGAGATAATTTTTTAACACATAAACTTAAAAATATTAACAAATAACTTCCATGGTAGACTTAACACTAGATCCGCGGAGCGGGTCAATTTGTTTAATTTGTTATTACGCGAAAAATAATTATTGAAAAAATATTTCCCTCCCTGACTTTTAATATTTTATGTTAAGCAACAACTTATCGAATTTGAAAGCGTATAAAATAAATAAATTTCCAGTTATAACCATTTATATCTAGAACCGCGAAGCTAGGCAATTTGATCCGTTGTATGCTTTTACGCATAAATGGCAAAAAAGTGAAGCATTTTGTTGGAAGTATGTAAAATGTACATTTGCCTAACTCTAAATTCCTTTAATGGGCAGCACCAGGAAGGGCCACAGTGAAGGTTTTCAATTAAAAATCATATATGCTCGTTGTCAAGATGTGTCGAATGTAGTGGAATAGTACAATATGTGTTTATAAAAATTCCTGAAGTTGCTTCTATTCTGTATTTATTAAAAGTAAAGATAAGATGTCACTATGTCGTAAACTTAGCGTTAAAGAAGCCTTATAATAATTGCAATAATTATCTAGAAATGATTCAGAACGTAACAATTATGTGAATGTAATATCTGCTCTACACCCATTACCCGCATTTAAAATCGTTTACAAAGACGGCCCCAGTAGCGAAGTTATAAGAGCATCGTGTTACCAAACCGGAGATAGTGAGTTCTGCTCATAGAAAAGAAGAGTTCAGAAGAAAAGAAAATCCGATATAAGTTTCCCCTTCTAAAAAATGTAGGTACTTCAGAAATTCTCCAAAGATGGCACCGCCAACGTCTTTGTTTGTCTAACTGGGAGAATAGTAAAAAATAAAAAGCAAGTGATGCTAGAAAAGTAAAGCTAGCATGAAAAAAAAAAGCAAGTTAAGCTAGAAATGTAATTCCAGCCTACCAAAATTGAAAGCAAATTATGCTAGAAAAACAAAAATTAAAAGCAACTGATGGTAGAAATGTAATGTTAGAATAGCAACAAAAAAAAGTACCTTTTGATTGTGAATTACTGCTAGAATAGCAGAAATTACAAGCAAATTGTGATCTTGATTGCTGCTAGGCCAGCAACATATTCAAGCAACACAAGCTGTAACGTGTATGCTGGCCTAGCAGGAAAGTATTCCAATATACACCATGGCTTGCTGATAATTATGGTGGAACCAGCAAATGTGTTATGATAGTTTATGCCAATTTACTTTGCTGGAATACAGAATTTAATGCTTGTCTAGCAAACAAATACCAGTATGAATTTCGACCTCGGTATCAGCAAACAAATTGTATTTGAATGTGTTTTATGGTACAAATGTTGCTTTGATTTTATATTCAAATGAAAAGTCTTAGATTAATGCAACAAGAATGTGATGGCAATATTCTATTTTTTGTTTACTTTATATAAATAACGCTTCGTGCACATTGAACTTGCTCAACCTTATACAAATTAAGATTTCTTTACAAATTATTTAGAAACATACAACATTAATAAGAAATATACATTAGGCGTCGACTAACGTCAAACGAACGTCTATTTGCGCTCTTTTTTCCGTCCTACAGCCTTTCTACACATCCGCTAGCATGTCTTTCTTTTTCATGTTTAAACAAAAAGCCTGCAAATAGACGTTCGTATGACATTAGCCTAAAGATCTCTATTTCGAAAAAATATTTTTAAAGCATCTCTGAAGAACAAACTTAACCCTTTATCTACTGACGGTAATTTTAAGTACCAGTCAGTTTCATCTTTCGTCCTATTGGGAATATTACTAATGTTCTAATGGTACTTTGCAAAATCAATCTTTTAACTCCACTTTTACTGGATACATGGCAACAGTAGTCATATCTTCGTTATTTTAGCGAGGAAAGAGGCTATCTTTGAAACAGTCGATGTGTTTTGTGCCCACATTTTGTACAGATTGTCCCGCCTGTCTTTTTATTGCTGTAAACATAGTAAATGACTTAAGATAAGTGTTGGATTATCTTATGTGTTCATTACAGTGTTGCCAGATAGTCGAAAGCCAATTTCCCCAAAATTTCTGAAAAATTCCCCAAATTAGTGCTTTTTTCTGAAAAAGTCCCCAACGTAATTTCTACTCAATAAAGTAACTTTTCAACTTTCAATTTTCCACTATAAAAAATGTTTAACTAATTTAAGATCAAAATTTTTTCCCCAAATCAAGCATTTTTTTTGAAAAAATTCCCCATTTACAAAAAATAAACATTTAAAGCCGGCAGAAATTTGCATGCATATTCGCAACTTTACGACGAGAATGAAGATACACTTTAAAACGACAAGTTCGTTTACGCTTGTTTTTTAAATTGTTGCCAATCGATGATGCTGGCCTATTATTACGTTAGCTCCATCTACACTTGCCGTTTAAGACCGCAGAGTTTTCATTCAATTTTGGAGGACTAGAGGGGGGGGGGGGCTGCTGCATTCATTGAGCAATGTTTCGCATGTCGTGCAAAAAACTCTACTGTCATTTCATGAGGCACAAATTAACTAGCCTTAAACAAAAAAAGTTACAAAATTGTTTTTTTTCTGTTGTATAAATCTATACTAATAAAATAAATGAGTATATGTGTTTAAGTGTCTGTTCGCGATGACTAGGAAAATCTGCCGCACTTAGTGATTTGAAAATACAGGTGGGGATAGTCCAAGACAGGTCGTGATGCACCTGTGATACGTGTAAACTGTAAGATTGTAAACGATGAGCTCGACCACGGCAATAATGATTGATATCTCTGATTTTTGTACTTTATTTTCGTTTTCCAAATCAAAATTGTATTCGAGACAGACCCAGTGTTGTCAGATGACTAAAAGTAAACTTTATGTGAAATAGTGAAACAAGTTCCCCAAGTTTTTCCCCAAAAATATTGATAGTCCCCAAACATTTCCCCATAAACTGCTTGTCCCCAAAAAATTCCCCATGAGGTTCAAAATTCCCCAAATTGGGGACGAAATCCCCAATCTGGCAGCACTGGTTCATTATGATCTTAGAATACAATTTTAATAGCTATTTTAAGTGAGCGGTGTATGCACTCGATTTAACAATTGAATTACTCGGCGGTACTTATAAGTATCACCAGTACACTGGGTGTTGAAAAAATACTTGTTTTTTTTGTTGTTGTTTCAGTATAGCTGTCCATCGTTTGTATCTACTTTATAACGTAATTACTAAAGTATAGTGTTGTAATGTTTTTCTGGTATTTATTTTCTGTTTCATTACTATTTTTTAAATAGGAAATCGATAAAGTTGTTTCCCGGCTCTTTTTTGCTAGGGTAGAAATGGCATATGTAAATTCATTTACTGCATATGTGGAGATGCGAGATAACATGTTGCCCTTCGACTAAGCGTCATGTAACTAACGGACTTCTAACAAAATCGATTTTTTAATACCATCAAATTTGGAAGTTTAATCATTTTTTATGTGTAAAATAAAACTAGGTCAATTTAATATTTTTTATTGTTAACTTATGAGTGTTTTCTCAGTATTTAGCATTTTTAAGGGTTTAAACTTTATTTGAAATATCAAGTGGGTTTTCTATTACGATAATATTTTAGGCATGGTGTACTGATGATACTTTATTGTACCACTTTAATTATTTACTGCCTCTAATGAATTACATTTCTCACGGGTGATTATTTTTTAAATGTATATCTTTTAATTTTCATTGTACGAAGTGAAAAAAAAAAATACTTGAAAAAATAAATTCCAGTAGATCAGAATCCAGTAGATAAATGATTAAAGAACCTGCAAAAATTTCGAAACGTTCTGACGAATGATTTAGTCTAAAAAGTATCCGAAATTCTGAAAACTCTAAAACGCCAAGGTGCTTTGACGAAGATTCGCTTGTCTTCGGCTTAAATTTCAACTACTAAAGATGTATACTGTTTAACGAAATTTAAAAGAGGCCTTAGATTCAAAGATATTTATAATAGAATAAAATTTCAGAGAGTTCGGAAAATAAGCGCTATTTCTTTTCATGTGAAAGGACAGAACGCAAAAGCAAACAAGCACAAAAGCTAGTTGGATGTACCAATCCTAAAACTTTCTTCTATCTCATACATGTTAATACTTCTAAATTCGCTTATAACACTGCCAAATATTCTAAAGATATGAAATTCCATGTTTTGAGATATGACTATCAATGACTATCTTGTAAATATACCAAAATGCAGTCTAGTAGCGCCAACCATTGGGGTATCGACAACAAAAACTCATCAGAAACAACTTATCTCAACGCCTAACTGTATGTAAATTTTGGGGAAAATCCGTGCAGTAGTTTTTGAGATAGAGCTATTGCGAAAATCTTGAATATTCCAGCATAGCAGCGCCACCTATTTGCCGATAAGTACCAAACCCTAATCAGCAACAACTTATGTCAACGTCGAACTAAATCTGAAGTTAGATGAAAATCCGTGCATTAGCAACTGAGATGAGCTATTGCAGGAATCGTGAAAAAAGCAAAAAAAAAAAAAAAAAAAACAGGGCCACCTGTTAGGCGATTTACATCTAATCTAATCAAATCTAATCGCCCATCTTGGGAACCTGCTTGTGGCTGATGGTTGGATCAAGCCTCTAGCCCAGGGCGGGTTGTTCCTATCACATTTGCGGCACCGCAATCCGGGGAACGTTAGTTTGTATATTCAGCAGTAACCAGATTATTTACATTATTTACAATACTTTTGTAATTCAATTGATTATTTTCATTATTTACAATACTTTTGCAATTCAATTAATTTTTTTTAATATTTTACTATTTTCAATATTTCTAGTAAAATGCAATACGATACCTAAAAGAACTACACCAATCATGAATCACTCCTTTCCACTATAATTCCATTTCCGCATCTCACAACATTGTCAGGCCACAGGGCAAATCATACTAGCATGAATTTATACTTAATGAACGAGTATTTTTCATTAAGAATATTATAATTTTGGTAAAGCTGACTGAGGGACTGTTTCTTATTTAAAATTTCTAATATATCGTCTAGCAGTTGTGGATGCTTTCTAGTAAATTTGTATTTCATAAACTTACATTTTTCGAAAAGATAATGTACTGAATCTGCCCGGGAACCACATTGACAGAGGTCGTCTTCTTTTTTATTTATACTGTGTAAAAATGTTGGAAAACTGCCGCAGCCTGTCAAGAAGTAAACTGAGACCTTGTCCTTGCATAGCAACGCGTAATCAGAATCAATTCATATCAAGGAGAAACTGAATCTGAAGTTTGATTAAAAAACGGGCATTAGTTCCTGAGATAGAGCTATTGCGGTTATCGTGTAAATAGTGCAAAATGCATCATAGTAGCGCCACCTGTTGGGCGATTTACAACAGAACGTAATCAGCAGCATTTTATATCAAGGAATAACTGAATCTGAAGTTTGATAAAACTCCGTGCTTCATATTGAGCTTTTGAAGAAATCGCGAAAAATGCAGCAGGGCAGAGCCACCTGTTGGACGATTACTACAAAAACTAATTAGCACAGATTTATATTAGGGACTTTCTGAATATATTTTTCTTATTAAATTCCGTGGATCAGTTCTTGAGCTAGAACGCCCACAAAATTTTGTCACATACAGACAGACAGACAGAGTCACAGACTCACAGACTCACATTTTGTAAAAACATGTTTTTCAAGATCTATGACCCCTAAAACGTGTAAATCATTCGAAAACTGGAAGTCGAAAATTTTCACGAATCCAATACTTTCTTCTAGTAAAGATAGGAGAAAGTAGAAATGAGAAGAAAAGCTATTTATTTAGATCTAGTATTCATTTTTTTCACGAATGTTTTACACAAACAGTCTAATCGTTATATTTATAATTGATAAAAAATACATGAGTTCAGAAAAACAAATATTTTTTGTTTGTTTTATAACAATTAAACGACTTTACACCAAAAAGCAAGAGAAATTTCTTTTAATGTCAGGCTATTTGATGACATGTAAATGGCTTAAATCATTAAAATGATATTTTTTCGCTATTCCTTCATTAAAAAATATAAATTCTGACAAAATAGGGTTACATATATTAGAATTTCGGATGATAAGAAGTAGTTTTTTGTTATGTTAAAAGACCCGATTCAAAAACGAAAAGGAAACTAGTCCAGTCGAATTAGGTTTTTTCCGGACATTATTCCGAAAGTTTTGAAACTTAATAACATTGGTTTGGAAGGTTTAATTACGAACATAATAAAAGTCCTGGTGGATGGGGGATGAGCGCGAAGAGAGGCAGTTAAAAGAAGGGGCTTTTTTCGGTTTGTTGTTAATATCTCTAAGTTCTACGAAACAATTGTTATTACAAAAAAAGTATAGACAATTGAATTCTCTACAAGACAGATTATATGCATTTTTCTCTAGAGTCCATAGTTAACATTATAATGGCATTCAAAAATGAAGAAAGTTGCCAAAAGTCACTCGAGCGCTCGAGAGCGAGTCAACTGCACTTACATTGCACTTTCTTAATCTAAACTTAAACAAACGTTAATAAATGTTGTTGTCAAGACAATAGAATCCTGAAGAATAACTTCAACAAATGACATTTTTTGTGAACTAAAACCATATAAAAATGAAAAATGCTTGATGTTTGATATGATAAAATGACTGATAAAACAGATGAGATAATAGGTATCGAACAACAAAAAATAGTTGCGGATGGTGGCTTCCTGTTACATAAGGTGGTGTGAAAGAAGGGATCAACAATACCGGATATTTGCAACACCTACATAAAGTACTTTAAGAAACACTATTGTGGAAAGGGCTGCAGAATTGTTTTCGATGGATACCCTGACACGGTAAACAGTAACAAAAACAAAATAGACAGTGCTCAGTGAAAACGTCAGTTGACGTACATTTTGAAGAACATACTGTCATAAGTGTGCCCCAAAATCAGTTTATCTCAAATAAGAACAATAAGAACAACAAATAAGAACAATGTTTACTCACATTCTATCCTCTAAACTAATTGATAAAGGCTCACTAAATGGTCTCACGTCAGCAAAGTCCTAATGATGCTGGCACTCTGATTATTCAGATTACTATAAATGTACTGAGCGAGAGTAACAACATTACTATTGTTTGACAGGATTTGGATATACTTGTTCTTCTCGCAGCCTTAACCCCTTCAGATAAAAATATATACTTATACAAACCAGGCTAAGGAAAAGTCGCAACTCAGGTATTTTTGTCACAACAACAGCAGTAAAATGGCCTAAAACACATTATATTACTTGCTAATTCCTTCTCCGGCTTTAACACAAAGTCATCTTGTTACAAAAAGGCGAAAGTTGCTATCTGTAAAATGTTGATGCGACATAAATCATCAGAGTGTCTAAATTCAATCTTTGGTGACTCAAACTTGTCACATCAGCAGGTGGCAGAGGCGAAGCGTAAGTTATTCTTGAATATGTATGTAGCTCCACATACTACAACGTTACTCAACGTTAGGTGTCATGTTTTCACAAAGTCCTTTTCAAACATGAGACCAGAATTAGCATCCCTGCCTCCCGCATAAGGAGAAGCTATGTAACACTCAAACCGGGTTTTTCATCAAATGCAGCTGTGGCAAGCTATCTCCTGAGATTTGGAGTTGGAAACGCAACTGCTGCCATGGAGACTGCTCAAACAGTCCATCACCTGTTGAGGAGGATGTCTTAATGAAATCGATCACAAATCGATATCGCTTGAAATTTCCCATTGAAGCCGGGTAGTTAAAAATGATCACAGATTTGAGCAAATTGTTTATTTCTACACTGTAAAAAAACCATTGTAGATTTGCCAGCACAAACTTGATCGCAGACGAATGTGCTGTATCTTTCTTTGGTTTCTTGACTATATAAACATGAAAAATACAGTAGTTGCGTAAAATTAACAGAAAAAATGTGCTGGCATTTTTTTTTAATAAATATTCAGAAAATATATCTGAATATTAATATATCTGAGAATTTATTTGTAATTTTTTTCTCCAGAGAGTAACACTACTTTATTTTTTCCTTAATCTGACTGTACAAACGCATTCCTTTACAACTACACATTCTATATTTGTTTCGAAATTTTTAAGTGAGCTGCAAAACGGTAATAATTATAACCCAAGAAATTTCAATGAGTTCGAACATCAAGAGGTATTAAAAAAAATAAAAAATAAATAATAATAAATAAAAAAAATTAAACAACTTTATTCGAAAAAACAAGAATATGTATTTTTACGAGCTCTTTTACTATACAAAATAAATACTATTTTGCAATTTTTTGATTTAAATATATAAATTCATACAAAATCGGGTTAAAGTTATAAAATCATACAGACGTGGCGTTTTCTCTTGTTACTATCAAGGCCAAGAGCAACTCTGGACAAGGTCGGGTAATATAAAAATAATGGTAGTAATAAGTGAATTCACATGAAAAACCCAATCTTTCCATTATCTGAATTATCTAATAATAATCCTACACACAAATATGAACGTCTGTCTACACTAAACAATGCAGTAAAAACACAAAGCATTAATGGAAATTTTGTTCACTATAAAGGAACTAGATCAATTAAGTAAAGAATTAATTTCAATTAAGGAATTTTTTAATAAAGGAAATAAATAAATAATAATAAATAAAATAAAATATTTATATGATTTTCCAATTATTCGTCTGGAAACATTTAGTGTTAAAACTAGTTTTCAACTTCGTACAAAAGTAAATAAAAAAAGTTTTTGTAATTTCTTAAATTACGATCTTTATTTGTTTTCCCTTTCAAACATAATTAAAGAAATTAATGCGAAAAGCAAAAGTTTACTTTCTTAAAATTTTAATTACACTAAAGGGAAATAAATAAAGGTATAGAGATATTCGCATTAGAATCACGACGATAAAGCACGTTTTCAGCTAATTGCTTAGAGTTGATAATGAGAAACACTCTGTTTTATGTCAGTGTTAATGATGATTATATCTATAAAAAATATTTTAAACAAACTTTATGTTAAAATATGCTTGAATTCTCTCTTTTTTTAGAAAATTAAATGTAACGCATTTCGTTCTTCAAAATTAACGCAATAAAATGAAAAGTTTATTACTTGAATTTAATGTAGAATGCATTTATTGTAATTGATGAATTCAATTTAATGAAATTTGTTTCACGCACTCACATTCTTTATTTTAAAACCTTTTGTCATGCCATGCATATTAAAATGAAAAACAAAATCCTTCTGATATTCGTAAGTAAGCTATATATTTTCAAATTTTGAACTTTTATTCAAAAAGTTCTATATGTTATTAATTTAAAGACCACGTTGAATAATTAAAATATGGTACTTTAGAGGGGAAATTTGTGCCAAAAATGTATGTAAATAATGCAAACGATTTTCGTACATGAATTTGTTTTAAAATTCCCAGTATTTACAATAATTAAAAGTTATGTTTTATCTCGCTTCGTAGTATTATGCCTGCCATTCTCCCACTTTTCTTCCGTAAAATGAGGGTTAAATTGTACAAGGTGAGACGCGTTTTTCACCAGGAAGTTATGGGTTCAATATGTGTACATGCTTTTGTGTATATGCTTTTTTTAAATTAAAAATTCATTCCTTTATAAATATTACAATTGCAAAGGAATGATTTTTAACAGTTATTAAATAGCTGTTGGGATACATTAAATTCAGGACCTTAACGCAAATCAAAAACTAAAAAAATATTGAGGGTTAATTTTTTTTTCAAATACAGATATATCTCTAGATAATCTTCAATGATGTAGAAAAGAAATATATTGTTGAAGGGGGAATTTCTGCATAAATATTTTTTAAAAATAGTGCTTTAAAAAATATTGCCGTAATTGCAAGGGTTTATTGAACTTTAAAATAAGATTATATGTTATACGGGAATAAAAATAAAATAAGTACAGTTTGTTGTGTGTCATTTTCATTACAACGTATAGTGTTTAAAAATATTAATTAGAAGTTTAAAACTTTAAAAAAATCGCCGCAGGGTGTAAGAAATTTTTAAAGAAATAATGCAACAAACAAGTGTAATAAGCTGCAATGTTAAGCATGTACAACAAACTATATAGTTACTTGGCAGTGTTTATAGAAAACTGATCCACAACCGTTAATTACCTTTAGTCTGACCATAATATGATCAATAATATAATAAGATACGCTTAAACCGTACGCACATGCGCATAGTGTTGTAACGTTCGAACACGCATACGATAAATTTTACCCCTTTTTGTATCCAATTATATTTTTGTCTAAATATGTTTTAATAACAAATCTAGTTCTGCATATTGTAAAATGCGTCAATTCCACTTCTTTTCAGTGAGAAAATCTTTCTTTTCTTATTTATTTACTGATTTTGCAGCAGCTTCTGTAAAAATCAAGTGTTTGTTTGACAGTATATACTATACATTTTCAAAAAAATTATTTTACACCTTAAAACATGATTTATTTCACAAAATTGATATTGATTACATTTAATACCCTCTTATGGTATTAAAGCTTGAAAGTAGCTTGCTGCTATATTAAACTTACATTAAAATTATTTGAGTGTGTGTTATCCACTAAGAAATGAACGTATCGAAATTATACTTTTGTACAAGCGATGGATTAGTCACTGGCAAGGGTTTTCGTAAAACAGGGATAATTTGACATCCCGGGATAAGGTTGTCATATGTGTATTCATGTGTTTTATTCAAGTGATTAATTCTCACTTTTCTTAAAGGTCTTGGGCCGTGAGTGAAAAATGTGGACTTACGAACAAACACCAGATGCGCGGCATTATCGCAATTACACTGAAGAAAATGTGGAGAAACGCAGAGAAACGCAATGAAGAGAAACGCAGTGGCAGCTGTATATAATGGTGTTATTAAAAAACTAGCTTCCGCAACATTCCGAATACAACGCAGTGCTGTTGTCAATAAAACCCTTTGAAGACACACAAAGTCTGTGGTTCGTCTATCAACCCTTACTCACGAAAAAGAACACTTGATTACCAAGAACTTCAGAGTCGTCCCTGACTGGTGTTTTCCCCACGCCACACGTTAGAATTTAGGTTTAGTTTGTTTTGAAAGAATTCATTTTTCGTTTCAGTTTATTTGTATTAAAAAAACATCATATTATTACGTATTAAGTATTTTTATTTGTCATTCATGCTGTTTATTTAATCGGATTTGAAATTTTTTCGTTTGAGATTTATCGTTTTTTGAAGCTGGAAAATGAGCTTACTATTTCTTAATACACATTATTGGTTTTAAATGTTGTTTGCACCACTTTATTCCTTTTCTATTTCATAATCTCCATTTTATTCCTAAAAGGAGTTTTATTTAATTAAATTTGTCTTAATAAATATATGCTTACATGAAAAAAATGAAAAATCGTATTTTTCGCAATACATGGCAAAATAGAATCGTTCAAATACCCCTAAGTGGTGTAAAGGTTTTTTTTTTCATGGATATCTGACGTAATTGAATATTGCGTAAATCTAATATTGCGACCATTTACAGTTACAAAGTTACCCAGGGAAACTTTGTACTCGATTTTTTATTTTTTATCTTTCTTACAATACTTCACGTTAAATTTGAATCTGCTGTGATGTTGAAGGGAATCGTTAGGTTAATAGGCCTGTATTTTTTTTTTGCCTCGCATTCGAAGAATAAAAAAAGGTATGTACAAAAATATGTCTGAAACGTGAGAAAGTAATCGGTATCTTTATACACTCCCAGAGAACAAAGAAATGACATTCATTCACCCAACCTTTCTTTACCTTGAACTTGAGACGTACAAGGCAGGTCTGAAGTTTCCTCAAAAATATTCTCCAAGTTTTTGAATAAAAAATGTGATTTTGGCAAGATCTATCCTTCATGCTTACGGGTTAATAATATGGTCAAATTACCGTTGACAATAGTTTGTAGAATTTTACTGGTGTTTGTAGTATTATATATATATATATATATGTTTGGTGTGTGTGTTAGGGAGAGAGAGAGAAGGTTAAAAGTTCCAACCATGCTCACCTGGCAACAAGAAAGGACAGCATTTTCCCACGAGAAGTCCCCGACGTAGGCTACCGCAACCCAGAATGGTATTGCTGATAGACATTTCCGCATCTCTGGTACTGGGAATAGGGAGACCAGGAGAATTAATTTCGAAGTGGGAGAGATCTAACGGGTCTTGTATGAGCTTTTAAGACAGGTAGCGGAGAGTTGATACGGTCGAAATTCTCAACACTGCCGCGGTTAGTTTGCCGCAAAATCTTTTCCCCCTTAACTTTATATAAAGCTGTCTTCTATTGAAGTGTTGTAGCAACAAACATATATTAAACTCCTGTTATTCATTAATAATCGCCTTAGTATTCCTTGAAACACACAAACACACATAAATATAAATATACTGCTCAAACAAATTAGGGGAGAAAGCCAAAAAACGAAGAGAACAGTGCAAAACAGCAATGTATGGGCATAAAATGGATAGTACACGTGTAGCAATGCGCAATACATAACAAAAGACGCAAAAAATGGCAAGGGAGCTTTTATTTTTTGAAAAGATGAAAAGAACATGAAAATATGTTTAGGGCAACAATTTGATTTCATGTAAATCATAAAAGAAAGTATTGTTTAGAAATTATGCAAGATTTTTAACATAGTGCGTGGTCTCCTCGAACAGCTAAGAGTGCTGCACGCATGTTTTCCATGGATGCGATGAGGTTATCGATTAGATTTTGGGGAATAATGTTCCACTGCGCAAGAGTTGCAATCTCCAAATCCCGCACAGTATAAGGAGGCCTCGGTCTTGGGCAATGCGTAGTATGAGTATGTCTCAAACATGCTCGATGGGATTTAGGTCTGGAGAGCATGCTGGTCATTCCATACACTGTATTGTTTTAGCTTCAAGCATGTTTTCCACAAGATGAACTGTATAAAGTCTGGCATTATCATGCAGGGAAAAAAGAAATCACTATTTACGGCAACATAAAATACGACAAGAGGTCTCGGTATCCCGTCAAAGTGCCATTCCGAATGATATGCAGACCCGTACGTCCACCTATGCTGATTCCAGCCAAGAGCATCAACCCACCTCGTCAGTAATGTGATCTTTCACGAACGAATGGGGGATTATTTTGAGTGCCTCTTTCTCTCCATGCGAAAACACATCAGATGTCAGATACAGACTGAATTGGGACTCGTCTTTAAACAGAATTTCACTCCAACAACGTTGCCTCCAAACTCCATGTTCAGTTCCCCACCTTCTTTGGGCCGCACAGTGGTTTGAGGTCAACGGAATACAGTCCATAGGCTTATGTGCATAGAGATCACCCTAATGAAGCCTATTTCGGTTTGTTTGTCTGGACACCCTTCGTTCTTTGGCCAACAACAACTGTGTTTGCAGCTGAGTAGCATTGCCCATTCCGTCTCGACGAGCTGTTAACCGGATATATCGGTTATCAGTTTCTGTGTTAACACATTTTCGACCTTGCACTTGTCGATGACTTCCATACCATGCGTCTTGGAATCGATTCCACAGCCTTTCATGGGCACTTCTTGCGACTCCAACAACGTCCACTACACTTCGTTGTGTTTCCCCAAATTCAACTCTCCCGATAACACGCCAAGCCTTGGATTGCGGTAAATCATTTTGTTGTGACATTTTCAAGCCACCTTTTCTCAAAACACAAGCTGAGCAATTGAATTTTACAACTGAGGCAGTGAAAGAGACGTTTCTGCAAAATCACGATTTCCGCACTTATCACCTTTACCAGTTTTTGACGTCATAAACTTTAATTTACGTTTCTTTATCTTTTCTCTACAGCACTTTAAATTACGGATGCTTTATTTTACGTTACTTATCGGTGTAAATATTTGCGTAATTTCGTTAAAACCATGTGCTCCCCTAATTGTTTTGAGCAGTGTAGATTAAGTATAATGAACAACTTTGAGAATGTTATAATTAATTTAATCTGTTAAATTTCACATCTTATGGTATAACTGCCGTTTAATTGTAAATACAATTATTTCATTCATTTTCAAAAAAATGTCTTTTCAAAGAACAAAAATAAACTTTATCTTATTCTGTTCAGCAATATTAGGTTACGGATCAATTAAACGCTATCATTAAATTTCAGATTTATGGTTACTAAATAAATTACAGAATGCCGCCGTATTGCAAGATTAATAAAGTCATATTAATAAAAGTATTTCCGTCATAATTTAATAGAAATAACACACAGCTGATGTAACATGTTACTTATTTATATACTATTACTTATTTGTCTACAAAGGGATTTAACTTTGTTTTCTACTGACGAAATTCTTTATGTTACTAAAATACGCATCTTATAAAAAATTTAATTTGGTGCTCTATGAATTCCGTTTGAAAAATTTTCACCCTCGTCGCCCTTTACGTGCGCTCTCTGAATGTGCGCTATATCTGAATCATTTTGCAATGAGTGTGAAGAACTCATCTTTTATATTTTAGTATAGTTTTTTTCTGAAAGGAAAAGTTTGCATTAATTAATTGCTAAAAGTCTGTGATCAGATAAGGGAAAATTTTCTGTGCTAAAATAGTGGTATGCAAGCATTCGTGCATTTTGCTGCCACATACCAGCACACAGATTAGTATTTTATGAAAAATACGCGCAAAATTAGTTTGTGTGTTATATCAAGTTGAAATGTTGTAAAAAGCTATTTAGAGTCATTATGTGTATATATTAAAAAAAAAACAAAAAAAAAAAAACAAAAAAAAACAGACATTTTTTTTTACGAAAAAAAAAAAATCTTTGCTTTTAAAATAGTGAACTGCTATTTAAAACAGTTTAGAATATACATTTATGATATTTAGTGAAATATTCGTGTTTTTTTTATTTATTTTACATATGCATAAAAAATTCTTTATGTAACTTACATTATGTGTATATATTAAAAAAAAGACATATAATATTTTTTTACGAATTTACAAAAAATCTTTACTTTTAAAATCGTAAACTACTATTTAAAACAGTTTAGAATACACATTTATGATATTTTGTGATACATTCGGGTTTTTTTTTTACCTATTCGTAAAAAGTTCTTTCTGTAACTTACTATTCTAATCCGATTCATCCTCATCCGTTTCGTCTTCATCCTCTTTTGGATGTTGTCCATATGGTGTTTCTGGTTGTTTCGCTAGAAAAGGCCCTTTTTTTTTTCCTTAGGCTTTGGTGTTGAACTACTTATAAAAGAATCAGAATTTAGTAAACGTCTGTTCAAAACATTTTTATTACATTTCTCCCGACAAAATGTTCGGGAAAACCTTTACTTATTGGCTGAAATGTTTGTTTCTAGCTTCAGCAGCCACCTCCGAAAGTTGACCGATAGGCAATATTGCATGTTTAATGACTGTGGCCCCATGTACTAAAACTTTATGCACTGTTGGTGACATTTGGTGCCACCCATATATTTCGACATAAAGCATTGCAGTTTCTTCGGTGTAATTTTAAAGTTTCTTAACATCAGTTCAATGTCCACTGAACAGTGCCTCTAAACGTAAATGAATAAGATAACTCTGAAATATATTTGCATCACTATCAGAAGTATTCTGAAATATCTGCTTAAATTGCGATTGTAGGGAGCCATCGCAACCCCATTTAGATATTTGTTCAAAATTGTGGTTTTCTTCTTGTGTATTATTTTGAATCACTTCTTCTAAATATTTACACAGTCATAAAGAGGTGTGATGAAGAACTTCCTATAGGTTAACTTCAGCGCTTATTTCTGTCAGATTCATCGACTCCTCAGTTATATAGCAATCTTGCTTTGCTTTCTTAATCAGAGAATAACAAGTAAACATTCTTATTTGCAATATGAATAATTTCCCATTTATTTCTCGTTAGATAAGTTCTACAAAAATTGATAAGGCTTCTGATAACGTATGCTTCTTAATGGTGGTTTATTTGCTGAAGTTATAATTTTTCTGTATTTGGTATCTCTTGTTGACTTAGAGTTATATGTTTTATGAGGTCGAGGCATCAATATTACCAGCAGCTCGTTGATTTGTACTAGCTGCATATTTTAATTGATCAAGAGCTACTTGCTCCCTCAAATCTCTTGTTTTTCGTCAATTACTTCTGTCACACAATTTGGCGAAATCTTTTGTTGGTCGACCTTTTTAATATTTTCCAACGAAGTTGAACAGTGTTTATGAATTCGGGTTGTCTGTCCATCTGTCCGTCCGTCCACGCTCTAACTCCCGTAAATATACGCCGATTTTCATGCAATTGATACAGGATACTTAGGGTCACCAAAGCAACTTTGCTATTGTATATGAAGTATATAGGATTAGTAGTTCATTTACAGAGGCACTCAAAAGAATCCCATTACATTATGGAATGCAGAAAAATCCTTTGCAGAATATTTTAGTGAGATTATGCTATTTCAAATGTATTGAAACTAATAAAATTACTGAATTTCACTACGATATTCATTTACAGTGACATTTGCAGGGTCATTTACAGGGACACACAAAAGAAATCGATTATAGTTCTGTCTTTGAGTAATAATTGCTGGAGTGTACGTTTTAAAATTTGGTATGAGCTTTTAAATTTAACTACTTTTTTGCATGTTAATCGTTATATATGAATTCTATATCTCATATACAGGGCTGCACAAAAGTATTCACGTACCATTCTCCTTAATAGAGAAACTTAATGAAGGGGAATTTTCAACTGAAGTATATGTATATCCCTTAAGTGAACTAAATTTTGGAAAGTATGTAGTTAATAGATACAAAGCGGTATATCATATACAGGGCTGCTCAAAGAATTCGGATAATTTTCCTACTGTAGATGGGAACAGTTGAAATTGGGTTTTAAAATGTGTTATGCGTTTCCATATGGTTGAATTAGTCATAATATTTTAACGTATTAAACGGTGCAGTTTTATTACATTATTCTGAATGTGTTTAATAATGTATGGTTGACCCAAGATTTTTCTTTCTTGTTTTGATATTGTACAGCTAGTAACCTCTACAGCTAATTTTATGGAACTGTTAAGCCAACCTACATTTATCTTAAGAAAACGAAGTTTTGTACTAATGGCAGCCTCCTATTTTTCTTTCAAATCCGATTTGAAACGGCTTAACGAACGTTTTAATGATTCTTATTTATCTACCGTACCTTACGTCATTTTCAAATTTTATTTTCATGAAACACAATTTTTCATCTATTTTCTTATTAGAACAATCTTGCATAAGATCAAACAGCAACTTTCTTGAAAGATCTTTTGCTGTCACCGAAGTTTCTAAAAGGAAAATAAAGATTTTTCGTTTTCAAAATATCGTCATCTTCCGCTATCATTTATTTATAAAACTGTGAAAAAATATTGGGGCAAGTTGGGGCAAGATTTTATTTTATGAATATAACAACGAATATCTATATTTTATATTCCAACAAAAAGTTATTCCGGGCAAAGGGCGGAACGCATTTATAAATCACTAATAATATTAAAAAACAACTAGTAAAAATTACAATTATTTTTAAAGATAAAACAATGTGCCTATATTCATAATTATATTCTGATATAACAAAAAAAATACGGTAATTTACGCTACACACCTCAAACTTATTTGTCCATAAAGGATTTTATTCAGATGATCACTGTATCAACAATAATTGCAATTAAATAATGTGCTTCTCACCACAGCACTGAGAAAAGAGAAATCTGCGATGCACGACTGCTGTGTTCAGACTGATAACGCGACGGGGAGTGTTACTGAACGTTAAAATATATTGTTTAACTGAAGCACTGACTTGTAAGCTATACAAACAAATAAAATATTTCGGTTTTTAACTTTTTCGACTTTTGTCCAGCTTTTTTTAGAAATACTCCTCTGTGCAGTGGCTCGTTGCAAAAGGGATAACAAATATTAAGTTTAAGTAGTTAATATAAATAAGGAGAAGCCGTATTTCAGAAATGTCGACATTTTAATTATCATATGAACATAGAAATATTTTGCTAATATAATTTTCTTCTTCACATAGTTTTGTGTATTTAGAATACTGAATTTATAAATACTATTTAGCAAAACAAATTAAAAACATTAGAAAAAACACGCTTTACTGAAATTTTAAAACATTTTTAGATATCAAATAGAAACGACATATATAGGTTTTTACGTTCTTTTAATTCTTCAACATATTGTGTAACTACTAACCGAAATACTTCACTTATATAAATATACAGGGTGGTTCAAAATGTCTTGACCAAGAGTCACGTGTGGGTGTATCAGGTCATGGCGAGCAAGAATTACACAGGAATTGGTGGTCGGAAATGCGATCGTGACGGTGCTATTGCATCGTGACCATGACGCAAAGTAAAGATAAAAAATGGTACAAAAAGACTTTTATTTTACAAAAAAAAAACGTAATCGAAGTACAAAACGCAAACGAAAAATGTTTCAAATCATAATCGGAATTCACACTGAATATAATATATAACTGTGATGAAACAGGTTTAATGACACAGCAAAAGCCTCAAAATATAGCAGAAAAACGTGGGGAAAGCAATTTTCTGACGTAACATCAGCTGAATCTTGTCAACTAATCACACTTTTCTTTCTACTTTAAGTAACTCTGTTCAAAAGTATTCGTTTTCTCAAGGAATAATTACAAAGAGTTCATGCTCGGAGCTGCCCCATCCCAAAGGCTTGGACTTGCTCATCAAAGTTGGTGGATGACCGCAGAATTGTTTTAAAGCAATCGTGCATTAGCCTAATATTCTAGTTGTTTCAAAACTGATTCTACTCTTCTCGTATTTGCTAATCATGAAAGCAATACAAATATTAAGTCAATAAAATTTGCGAAAGGTAATGGAATAATTATGGTAACATTGCTGTCGCAGTTTATCCACAAACTCCTGAAAAGCCCTCGGAATGAATTCGAAGTAAATTTTTTCAGAAAAAATATTAAAACCACTTTGTATTTACTGATACTATTGAAATGAATGACACGAATATCAATGATACTGTGATGAAGTTACCTAAATACGTAACTGGTGGTGAGACAGGTAGAGAAAAATCTTTCTTAAATTTTTTTATTCTAAAGTTGTTTTTTGTCACGTAGACCTAAACAAGTTATTTTCTTGTTTTTTGCTTTATAATATGTTGCAATATGTTTTATTTTTAATTGCGTATTATTATCTTTTATTTTTGAATAATGTAATCGCAAATAAAAAAGAAAAATATTTTCATAAAATTTCATAAAATTGTTTTATTTATATGTGTCCCTTTCATCCCCCACAAGGGGGTTAAAAGGGACATTTCTCCCAATTTATAAAAATGCGTACAAATTTTAAATTATTGTATTTGAGGATAAGAGGTTTTACTGGTATTAAAGCATATGATTTAGACGAGAATTAGGCGCAATCATGATAATGATATTTATTAATGTCATTATTTTATAAGCTTATAAAGACAAAATGTCCCTTTCATCTCCACTCTCCCCTACATATAAATATTTTTGATACCCTTTCTTAGAGTTCCTTTGAATTTAACTTGAGCTCCTGCAGGCTGCAGAGTGGAACGAAGAAAACGGACAAATTAGCAATTATGAAGCTTTTGAATGCTTTGCAAAAGGTTTGGCATGGCTAGAGCTCCAGAAAGACTGTGACACTGATGAACTGAGAATATTAGACAACTTCGTGATAGAGCTTCGAAGCAAAGGCAATCGTAACTGCGGCAAATAAATCATTTTTTTTTCAAACCATTGTGATATATGTAAAATGTATTTAATTTCAAACTTAAAATTCAGGTAATTTATTCTTGTTTCTATTTTGATATTGCCTCAATTTTATTAAGCACATGTTACCATAATAAGAAATATTGCATATATTTATTCTTAATCTTAATATTGAAGCATTCTCGACTATCCGAAAATTTCGATTTTCCGAATGATGGTCGGTCACAATTACTTCGGATAATCGAGGTTCTACTGTATTTGTAGTTGTTGGAAATTCGTCGAAGTGTAGTATAGTATATTCAAACTTCTTGGCGATTTCCAATCATGTATGAGAGTTTTAAATAATGATTTAGATATGTCGGTATGATCATGTGATTTTACTTACCAAAACTTTCCGTTTTACCAGTTGGAGTCTAACGTCCTATTAATGGTGTGATTATATCAACAATTATTTTACCTTAGGAACAATTTGTGGTATAATGTGCATCAAATAATGATAGTACATTGTTTATACATTTCTTATTATGGCTTCGTTTATATTTCAGCGAAAAAAAAAATATTATTGGGTTTCTCTTAAATAACTTTGCGAATTTGGTGATTCTTTTATTTTGAACATATGTTTACGCTTTAAATCTAAAATAGAGGTTGTTTATCTAAACGAAACTTTTCTGTTAAAATAAAAAAGAAAGTGTATAATATTCTTACGTCTGTTTTAATATAATTTTAATATAATTTTAATATAAGATTTTCCGAACGTTTCCAAGCATTTTTTAATACCAACTTCTCAAATTAACAGTACACATAATTACTATATTCTGTCGATTTATTCAAATGACGTAATGATAAAAATTTAATAGACTTTAACATTTGTGATAGATAACTTTGACAATAGATACTATACAATACTATGCGTATTTAAGTTACGTTATACTACGTTACTTATAGTATACGTACAAGTATACTATATTTTTTCACACACACACAAAAAAAAAAAAAAAAAAAAAAAAAAAAAAAAAAAAAAAAAAAAAAACTCCACCTAAATGGATAACATTAATTGTGCGAAAATTTTGGCAAAAAAAAAAAAAAATTACAAATCTCTGTAACTGATACACGAAATCGGATGTAACTGTGGAAGGTTTTAAAAATAAATCTGTGATTATTCCTAACATAAACTTCAAATGTTATATTCTCACCTTGCATTACCATTTTATTCATTAAAGCAAAAATATCCATCATTTGATGTACCTAAATTAATCTACAAGTTATTTTTAATTGTTTTGTTTTCACAAACACAAAATACATACGTGCTGCACAAAATACAAACATATTATACCGTATACACTGAATTCTCTCTTTCATATGATGGACGTAATAAAATAAAATAATCTATCTTTATAGCTGATAAATATGGAAGGCCTTTCATAAAATTTTTGAACATTCCTTTAAATAAAGTAGATATACAAGTGGATAACCACTAAACATGCGCTCTCACATATGGTATACATTTACAAAAATGTGCCACGGTCCGACACATTTTTATGAGTAATTAACAGTGAGCCTATTTCATATGGCAGTCACATGCGAAATAATTTTTTATGGCTTGGAGAGACCATATGTTACGAGATGTTTTTTCATGATGTAGTTTATTCCAGAGTAATATAAGACTTATTTAATAAATAATTATGATAATTGTATAGAACTTTAAAATACAACAGCAACTGGAAAAAAAAAATATTGAATTAAATTACAATGGAATCGTTTCAATGTATTAACTTTGTTCATCCACTTATTCAATTGAATGTTAGATTTTCAACTTTTGTATACTAACAGTTTCAAAATTTATTAAAATAATTATTTCTTCATTTTATTAACACTTTCCAACAAAGTTGAAAAATGTTTATGCATTCAGTTTGTCTGTTCGTTTATCCTTACATACACGATCTACCTCTCGTACATATACAAGGATTTTCATGCAATTGATAAAAGTTATTTAGGGTCACCAAAGCATGTTACATATTGTATATGGATAATGTAGGATTAATAGTTCATTTACAGGGGCACTCAAAAGTACTCCATTACATAAAAAACATTTGTAGAGTATTTTAATGATATTACTCTATATCAAATGTATTGAAACTGATATAAATCACTGAATTTCACCACGATCCCGTTAGAACAGGGCGTTCATAGCATTTTTTATTCATTTACTGAAACACATAAAATAAATCTGTTTCAACACTGTCTTTGAGTAATAATTGCTGGAGTGTGCTGTTTAAAATTCGGCATGCGCATTTAAATCTAATACCTTTTTTGCATATTACTCGTTGTATATAAATTCTATACCTCATATACAGGGCTGCACAAAAGTATTCAAGTACCATTCACCTTATTAGAGGAAATTGCTGAAGGGGAACTTCAACCGAAGTATATGTACTTCTTAAGTGAAGAAAATTTTGGTATGAATGAAGTTAGTAGGTACAAATCTATATGTCCTATACAGGACTGCTGAATAAAATCGGATAATTTTCCGGTTGTAGATGGGAACAGCTGAAATTGGGTTTTGAAATGTGTTATGCGTTTCCATATGGTTGAATTAGGTTAATATTTATTTTTCTTAACTGTGCAATTTTTTAAAATTATTTTGAATGGGTTGGGAAGTGTTCCATAATCTATGCTTTACGCATGATTTTTTCTTTCTTGTTTGTGAAAGTTGCATATGAAACTTTTATTGTTAGTGTCTGTTATATGCCTATTTATGCCTGTTTTTATTACCTTTCTAAAAGAGAATTAAATAAAAAAATCCGAGTGAGAATAGGTTAAGAAAAATTTTCTGAACTGTTCCATAAAAATATTTACCGACCCCTTGTAGAGCGCACGCCACACATCTCGAACTACTGAGCTAAAGACATTAAGAGTAACACAAAAAGAAACACATTGTAATTCAATACTATTTATGTAATTCTCGAAGAGATAAAACATAAAAAAAAAAACAATTAATTACAGGGAAATGAAAATAACATTGTTAAGTATAACTACATTTTTAAGAAGGTATAAGAAAATTAATTTTCCTGCACAAATAACCACAAAGACGGTAAATGTCACCTTCTAATTAGGGGTACAAGCAATCTATTTTACATTACGCAGAAAATCTTCAGACAACTATTGTTAAACAAGTTGTATATTCTAAAATGCATGAAATGGAATGTCATTAGTAGATTAGAAAATAAAACAAGCTAAGAATTTTCTAACACTAATTTTCCGATTTACTTCATTCAATTAAGAGAGCTAGTGTACGAAATAATGGTGAAAAAAAGAGTTACTGATGATAGCATGGAAAAGGGAGACTTTCGTAATTTATTCTTGGAAAAGGTATTAAACGGAAAAAAAACATGTTTTCACAAAAGATTTAGCCGCTCTTATGAAGAGATGATATTTTTATCTTTAAAAAACAACAACAGCATTTGCAACTTAACTATGAATAATTCGAAAGAATAGTTTTGCTGCAAATATCATTTATATTTATTATTTAATAATGTGTACATGAATAAGACAATTAATCTAAAAATACAATAGGTTGTATAATATATATCAGTACTCTCTGCATGTGGACTTTTGTTATCAACTATGGAATATATAATAAAAATAAAATTTTTAATCAGCTGAATTATAAATTTATCTTCATTATGAATGAAATGGCAAGCATAGATAAAAAATATTATAGTGAGCATTTAAAAGTCTAGTTGCAATAAATATTTTTCAAAATATATTTATTCTGTTTTCTGAAAGTCCAAAGAGTCTTCAATAAAATTTATATGAAAATAAAATATATTTAATTTTTAGTTTGAGTTAGCCAATACTTATGGCACTTCAGATTATAAAATAAATGGTTAAAATATTTTTTTAAATATATAAATATTAGTTAAATTTATGCATATGTGTTTAACGTACATAATTATTAGTTAAATACATGAATATTAGTTAATAGCATGCATATAATTTAAATGCATGAATATTAGTTTTAAATACATATACATTAGTTAAATATGTACATAATAATTAAATGTTGCATATTTCTTAAATACACGTATATTAGTTTTAAATACAAACATTTAATGATGCTGTTTAGTAACATATTTTATACATATATATATATATAATTTTATACTGATATATTTTTTCAATTATACACAGCTTTTTGTAAGATATAAACAAGTTTATATGAAATTAAAATATTGATGATTTTTAGATGGCTATTTATAGCTGTCTATGTTCTATAGTGGTATATGTAATGTAAACGATTCTTCTAAGCCAAATGTACACTGTAAAATAAACGAAAATATTTCTTAATCTACAAACATGTAATATAACCACGGACAAAGGCATGCAATAATCTTTTCCAAGTTATTTACGATTTCAAAGCGTTCTTTACCTTTAGAAACGACATGAACAAATATATATTCAACATTTAATGGGGGATTTTTCGCTGCCACTTATTTTCGAAAGCATTACCGAATAGTTTGTTTAGAGTTTTAGTCCTTATCTTTTGAAATCTTAGAAAACAATGTATTTTCAAGATTTTCAGAAGAATTTATAAAATTTAAAGTTTCATTCACTACTTCTGATTTTCAGAAAAGTTTCTGAAAAGAGAATTTAGTACATTAATCAGTTTTCTGAAAACGTGATTTTTGTTTTTAGGACACTACAAATTGTCAATGAAACATTTTTAGTTTCATCACTGATTTTATACATGCGAGATTAACAAATTAGTATTAACTTTAATGTTAATGTATATAATGTAAATGTATCATGTCTTTCTCTAAAACATGGTTCTTGAACATGAAAAGGTTTACTTGAGAATCCATAGAATTTAAACCCGCTGTCTATTTCGGATTAAGAAAACTGAGTTTTGCACCAAAATAATGCACCAATTAGAAATGATCCCGAAAATCAGTAGAAAAAAAAAAAAGGAATACTTTTTATGTATTCTTCTGCAAATATAAAAAAAAAAATATTGTTTTCCGAGATTTCAAAATATAAAAAACTTTTTTTTTTAATCCTGCGTATATTTTCGTTCGGGATTAAATTATATTTCACTATAATACGGTACTTTTTTTTATTACAATATATATGAGTTCCAAAACTTTCCTGGATTTGGAAATTCTATGAATCAATATTAATTTGTACTTAATACTCATTAAGGCTTTCAATTAAGAAAATACTATCTAATTCAAAAATAAATAAAACAAAAATGACACACATTTTTAAAAAAGCTACATTTATGGAAAAAAAAAAGAAAACAGTTGAACAATGTAAAAACTAACCCAGGTATAAATATAATATTTACGAATTTATCATTTTATTTTCAATATAACTGCATCTGAATAATGGTAAATATTTGATCAATTGCTTGTTTTGCAACATACAAACATAAATTCATGTAAAAAAAAAAAAAACTTTTTTTGCATACCCTGAAACGTACTATATCTTTGACGAATATTACGGGTTTTTTTTTATGTTTATTTTCATATTAAAAAAGATTGCCTATATAATTTAAAGAGATATATAAAAGTGCACATTTTGTTCCCACTTTATATGTTTTTCGATTCATTGAATGTTAATAAAAAAAATGAAAGCTACCTACTTAAATGTTTGAAAATATGTACTATTTATTGCTTATATGTGATAACAATTATTAACGTGAAATTAAGATTTTTTAATCGTATTTGCAAAGACGAATACTAAATTATTAGTAATAAATCATTCTTCTAAATTTATTCAGGAGTGATCGGTTTTATACATATATATATATATATATATATATATATATCCCTCTCTCTCTCTCTATATATATATTTTTTTTTTTCAGAATTGCCCAATAGAACCGTGAATAAAAGTTTAATGCATTTTCACTCAAATGGAGGTCACACAAAACGGATGTTTAAATTGGCGTTACACGACGAAAAGAATGAGTAACTGTAACTTCGATATATCTCGATATACGATGATTGCACTATGCTTTATTTAATGGTCAAATGATTAAATAAAACTCTCAGGAAAAAAAATATCAGATTTTGTTCACTGTAACATTTGTAACATGACAACGAATGGCTGCATTGTCGTGGTTTCTTCGAAAATTTCAAAAATCCCATCGTGCATGTTTATGAAAGAACTATCAACAAAAGCCAAGCAAAAATATCTGTGTTCCATTGCATAGGAAAATCATTGATTTTCTTTCTTATTGGTTTATAATACACGAAATCATGCAAAAATTATGTTAAGGGGACAAAGAACCTTAATATATATATATATATATATATATATATATATTGTAAATTTCACCTTAAATATTATTCAAGGGTACATTATATGCATTATAGCATGCATTTACAACAACAAAAAAAATTATTTTTGAGGAAAAAAAAATGGAATTTTACGCATCGTCTTAGAAATCTTCGAAATGCCAACTGCGCATTCCATATCAATGAAAATCCCCAATATTTTTTCATAAAAGTTTGTTTTATATATATAAATAAAATAGAGCATCGGATTTTATATATTTGAATTTTTAAGGTAAAAAAAAATGAAAATTTTTAAAATTTTTTCGAAAAAATTTCCAAATTTCCAAATTTTTCATTTTTTTTTATTTTTTTGTAAATTTTATCTTAAATATTATTTAAGGGTACATTATATGCATTATGGCATGCATTTATCACAAAAAAATTTAAAAAAAATTTTTTTTTTCAGAAAAAATCGAATTTTAAGCGTCTTAGAAGTCTTCGAAATGCCCCTTGCGCGTTCCATATCAATGAAAATCCCCAATATCTTTTATAAAAATTTGATTTATATATATATAAATAAAATAAAGCATCTAATTTTATATATTTGAATTTAAAGGTAAAAATTAAAAATAAAAATTTTTCAATTTTTTCGAAAGAATTTCAAAGTTTCAAAATTTTTCAATTTTTTTTTTTTTTTTTTTCAATTTTTTTTTTTTTTTTTCAATTTTTTTTTTTTTAAAGTTGATCTTAAATATTATTCAAGGGTACATTATATGCATTAGGACATGCACTTATTACAAAAAAAAAATAAACAAAAAATATTTTTATGAAAAAAATGGAATTTTATGCGTCGTCTTACAAATCTTCGAAATGTCCCATACGCGTTCCATATCAATGAAAATCCCCAATATTTTTAATAAAAGTTTGGATTATATACATAAATAAAATAGAGCATCGAATTTTATATATTTAAATTTAAAGGTTCAAAAAATTAAAAATTAAAAAAAAATTAAAAATAAAAAAAATTAAAAAAAATTTTAAAAAAGTTTTAAAAGTTTTAAAAAAAAATTAAAATAAATAAAAATTAAAAATTTCAAAATTTTTATTTGTTTTAACCTTTAAATTTAAATGTATAAAATTCGATGCTCTATTTTATTTATGTATATAATCCAAACTTTTATAAAAAATATTGGGGGTTTTCATTGATATGGAATGCGCAGGTGGCATTTCGAAGATTTCTAAGGCGACGCGTAAAATTCCATTTTTTTTTTCATAAAATATATTTTTTATTTTTTTGTGATAAATGCATGCCATAATGCATATAATGTGCCCTTGAATTCAAATTAGGTGAAATTAAAAAAAAAAAAAAAAAAAAAAAAAAAAATAAGGATTTTAAGGTCCCTTGTCCCCTTAAACAAGGTTTGTATACGTTCTTTAATTAGAAGACAATTGTGTCCGAATCTTTGCATTCTGTAATCGCATGATTTTGTGATTCAATAAAGCGAAGATTAGTATTCAAAAATAGTACAATCAAAAATTAAGTAATCGTTATAATATGAATGATGAGAAACATAGCGATATGTTATTAACAATGTATACATAAAAAAAATATATCTTTTATTATATATTTTAGAAATCACACTAATCATTACTGTGATAGGTTTACGCAATATAAGAAATTTGAATTAATGAAAAATTATCATTGTGCAAAGAAAATCTGCAATAAATTGCTATGTATGTATTGGCATATAAAATAACCTGCAAGCTGCATAATTGAAAATGCATTTTAATAAAAGATTCAAGCCCGTGCAAATTTCCATTCAAAAATTATTGTTTTTTGTATATTAAAAATATCGAATCTGAAAAGATTCAAATAAATATATCCTTTTAGGGGAAAATAATATGTTATGAAAATGGCTTTTTTTTACGAATTTTTAAAATTGCTTTTACTTGTTTTGAAATATCTAACGAAAAATTACTAAAAATATTGATTGCAATGTATAGAATTTCCTTTATTTATAATAAGTGTGATTTCCCCAGAGTTATTTAAGCCCCCTAAGCAAATTTTATATAGGTTATTTAAAAGTAGTCTTTATTTCCAATCGTTCGGTACCAATAACTTTCGTCTACGATAATTTGTTGAGGAGTTAGTAGGGGGCGTTTACTTTTTTTTCCACGACTGTACATGTGAGTTTAGAAGAGTGTTTTACACTCTATTTCGAAAATGAAGAATTCAATGCGATATAGAGAGATTTCTAACACAATAATGATTCTGGTATTGATCTTTGCGAGAGCAGTTGAATCCATAATGAGCATTTAATTGGGGAAGTCACTTGGATTAAACAACCCCATTATAATGTATGCAATTGTCCCTTGGCGAGAATTGCAATTCAAGGAGATTTTGGAACGGCAGTTACTAAGGCAGTTACAAAATGGCTAATCTATTAAGGGGTAAAGAGGCTTTCTTTTTAAAGGTGAAATGCGTAATAACGCGCAATCAGAGGCGGTAACATGAAAGAGAAGTGCCTGTTGTGCATGTTCAGTGTGAATTTAGTATGCAGGATGGAGAACAGGATGAGGTGAAGTTATTAATGATGAGGGACAGGAAGGGAATGTTATCATGGAAAGGTTGAAGAGTCAGGTATGAAGAATGTTTTCATACTGACTTCGGTAGTACTTCTGTCTGGTATCATATATTAAGTTGGAAGAAGATAGTTAAAGAACACAAGCATTCTACAAATGATTAGTTGCAAGATAAAAGGACGCCGAAGATTTTCCTAGGAGAAAAATATGATGCAATGCTTTTTAATGCTGTTTTAATGATGAAACAAAAGGATTTTTTTTATTTAATATCTTTTCAAGAACATGGTTTTGTGAAAGCTGTTGTATTTAAAGAGAAGGATGTTTTCGGAATGAGAATGCAAGTGTTAATTTTATTGTTAATGATATCCACCAATGTGTTCGTAGTCAGAAAGCTCTTGGTTGTCTGGAATTGTTTGCCTTGCGATACATTGATCGAATTGCGATGTTTTTAATTCCGTGTGCTAGTCAAAGGATGGACGTCGCCGAGGTTCTGAAGCGCTTGTTACAGGCCGGCTCAATATTGAAACCCACAGGATAGTATGAGAATTTTTGGCTATGAGGAAGTTTCAGGGAACACACTCCCCACTGACTTAAAAGCGAAAGTTATGCAGAAGTTCACAACGCTCTTAATTAAGACTCAAGTCAATTCAATTCTGGGAATTACCGTATATTATTACGATATATAAAGGATTATGTAGTAATTGCGGTCTCTCTAACTAATACTTTGAAACGGAATGTAAAGAACGAAATGATAGAGTGGAGTGAGGAGAGTACAAAGTCTTTTCAGGAGTTAAACGGAAAATAGAGCCAGTGTAATATTTTATATGCCTTTTTATATGCCTATTATTATAGAAACTAATTTATTGATCAAACCGACGCATGTTTATATTGTGCTAGTATATTTATCGTACAGGTTCGGGATGGATTAGACTTTGTATTGAAGGAAGACATTTTTTAGGGCAAATCACACATACTGCACTATTAGACTGGAATTAGAGTGCGGTTAATTTGTATAATTCTGTACGGTCTAAAAAATTTAAATCTTATATGAATTGGTCTGCTTATAGTCCAAAGAGATCACAATATTCTGAAGTATTCAAAAACAATAATGGGTAAAAATAACATATTGACTAGGTGTGTATTGTATTTAGAGCCATTCAACATCTAGGTCAAACACAGACCTACGAAGCTTTATTCGAATGAGTAGTAGTGATCTGTGAATATTGCAGTGCAGTCACTTGATTTATGCTTTTTACCGGTATTGCGAGTTTTTTTTATTAGAAATTGTATGCATTTTGTGTAATATGCAGTATTAAATAATATAAATTAAATTATACACAAATTCAATAAACACACTGTGCCTTCTGTTTAACTCAGAAGCATATCCATCTTTTATATTAAATTTAATCATGAAAGTGTTTTCAAAATTTGATATGAGATTTATAAATTGAAATCCAGGACGGCGATGATTAAATTAAAATTGAGTACGAGTGTATCTAAATGAACCTTGTATAGAAAATCAAAGTGTTTAATCCTTTATGTACGGAATTATGAATTCATGAAAATTATATCTTCAAAAGCATTTTTCGTGAAGTTTTGAAGCTATATTAGAAGATTTACATAATCATTTAATAAATTTTAGAAGGATTGAAGGATTTAGAAGGATTAATTACAATTGAATTAATAGGGATTTTGTGCTATATTTATAATTCCACTCAAATCTTTTATTTTAAATATTATTCTTAATATTTTGTAGAATTTGGAAATGTGCAAATATAATGTCCTTACAATAGAAATATATCCGAATTGAAAAATCCCCCCCCACCCCCAACGACAAGAAAGATGAAAATGGGCAAAGGAAAATAAATCATCGTTTTAAAAATATTTTTGTTTTTTGTAACCGATAATGCATAATTTCACGTGAACTTAACAGTGGTTCTTAGATATTGTAACCGCTCAAATTCAGTGGGTTAAGTGTGAGGTGCTCAATAGCTTGTCCGAAATCTACATTTCAATAGGTGTATGCACCTATGGTGCATACACCTATTGAAATGTAGAATGCTGGTGCATGTATATTAAAATTAAGCTCGGCCTATTGTGTACAGAAATGTTTTAAATTGAGTATAGTGTAGAGAATTTTCTTTTTGTTATTTAAAAATATTTGTTTTTTAATTGAATTCAGTATGATGTCAACTATTTTATGAGCCCTAGAGATAGTTTCGAAAATCATTTTTTCTAATGTTAGTTTCGATGTCGTCTAATATTAGTGTCGACACCTTAAATTTAACCACGATGCACATATTCAATTTTTTAGCCTTCACAAAATAACAGAAATTTCAATTTAGAATATTTTATACACCTTTTCCAATTTAAAATTTCAATTTTGTAAAGCATTGTTGCGTGCAAGCATTCACTTCTTAAAAGTAACAGAATGTGGAATTGTAAGTTTCTATCCCTAATAGTTCTAAATAAATTGTAATTTAGTACGTTTTTAGAAGATTAGTTTGCGGATTTCACACTTTTAAATTTCGCTTCTTTATAAACTGTTTATACCGAGAATTTACATCTCAAAAGTACATATTTAATTTCAAATTTATAAACGTAAAAATTCCAACAAAATCGTATTAGGAACATTTTTTGCTCATTTCACCTTTTAAATTGAAATCATAGATCATAGCATTTAGATAGAGCATTTTTATTTTAAAAGTTAGATCCATGACTAATTCCACACAACAGATACAACACTCACACAACAGTGTTACTGAAATTACAATTTTAGAACAATTTAGTCTTCTTAATCATTTGCAATTTCGAATTAAAAAAATATTCTCTGCACGGTTTTGCGTTTCAAAGATAACATCTATGGCGAATTTCAAATATCTATCTCTAACAATTGAAAAGGAATTTAAGATTTTTTACAAAGTTTTCTGCTCTTTAGACACTTTTATATTTTTATTTATATTAGAAACCGTTCTTTATCTTTATTTCCATACCAAAAATACCAAATTCCATACCAAATTTTAAGTATGTATCTCAGGCAGTAACAAATCCAGATTTGTAATTTTTTATCCTTCATCCACCATCTAACGAAAGGTATAGTATAAAATTATAGTATAAAATATAACCCATATTGTAGCAGAAATAATTACTATCCTTTTGCTTTAATTATGTTTGAAATAAGATAGGTAGATTCATACATTACATTAATTCAAACACACACACTTTTCTACTTTATCATATTAGTATAGATTTGGATAAAACATAATGTACGAATTTATATATTAAATTATATATTTCATGCTGCGTAATTTTTTATTTCGTAGTTGTAAATGGGAGAAAAATTAAACAAAAATAAAATTATAAATGAATATTTTTATATGAAAAATCGGAATAGTATAGATTTGGATAAAACATAATCTAGAAATTTAAATATTAAATTATACATTTCATGCTGCGTAATTTGTTATTTCGTAGTTGAAGTTGGAAGGAAAAGTAATCAAAAATAAATTTATAAATGAATATTTTTATATGAAAAATGGGAAATAATAAATTATTTATTACATAAAAAATTCAACTGAACTTTTAAGCTAAATTTATTTAATTTTAAATTTTACAAGAACACATTCAACACGTAATTGTCAAAAATCAGTAAGAAAAGTACTTTCCTAACACTCGAAAGAATATCTTTTAGAAAGCGTAACATTATTTGGATAATAAATAAGTTTTCATCACTTACACATTTTTTTTATACAAATGGTTTAAAACAAAATAAGCTGCTATTGTGTTTTTTTATATGTTGCAGAAAAATGTTAATGCATTAATCCCTTGACATCCGAGAAAAATGGTAAAATTGTAATGTTGTTTTTCCGTGTACATTTTTTCTGCTAAATGAAGTTATTTTTTCCGACATGACATAAAATATTTAATTAGGTATAGGAATAAAATCCTTGAGAGTATTAATCATAACTTAATCATTCAAATCTGATTTATATCTGGATAATTATATAAATTTAAATAATGCCTCTATTGCAGTAAAACATGCAGCTTAGTAAACGAATATATTAGTTCACGGCAATGATAAGGTTATGTAAAAAATAATTAAATATAATAAATATCACGAATTGTAACATCTAAAAGATTGGAATATATCAGATAACGTTTTTTTTTTTTTTTTTTTTTTTTTTTTGCTTTTTGACTAGCAAGATCTTGTTGATTATTTTTCCTTTTTAATCTTCAGTTACATAGAATAGAACATTTTTTTTTTTTTCAATTTTTCAATTTCGATATATCATTTTTTTTCGTGATTTTTTTTCAATATTTTTTTCTGGTATTTGATATTAAACGATCTCTTCCAAATCTTCAAAGATCGTCTAATCTTTTCCAATCTAAGAATTTCGATTTTCTTCTATTTGATCAGTGTAAGTGGTAAAAATGAAATACCATACAGAAAGGAAGATTATCAATAATAGAAGAAAACTACGAAATATGATACAGGAAGGAAAATTTTCAATTATAGAAGAAAATTAATTGTTTTTTATTAAAAATTAATTGATTTTTTTTTTATTTCGAAGGGAAGGAATGTATTTATTTTCTCATAGCTGAAGCTGAAATAACAATTTATTATTCTACAAATTTAAATTTGAATTAGTACTGCACATTTTATAACCTTTAATAAAAACTTAAAATGTTTGATATTTCAAAATACATAAATTCAACATTTGCCTCATGCTTTTAAATTTATATTTTCTTTTAGAAATAAATTTACAATTATCTTGTAATGTTTTTATGAATGCTTTTTTTTTACTTGTAATTTTTTGCATTTTAATTATGTATCTCAGGCAGTAACAAGTAAATCTAGATTTGTTATTTTTTTTTTATCCTTCATCCACCATCTAACGAGAGGTATTATTACTGACATAAAATATAGCCTATATTGTAGCAGAAATAATTACCATCATTTTGCTTTGTATCAATGTAATCTGTTGTATCAAAATTAGAGAAATGCAACGTCATTTTCAAATTTCAATATTAGATTCGCTTTAATCATAAAAAAAATAATTCCATTAATCCTTCTATAGATAAAAAAAAATCTAACGCTTTGTAAATGGACCAATGGAAATCTGTGTAGATAAATCTGATTGGTCAGAGCTTTCTGACACTATAAGGGGGGTTGCCAAGGGAGGGGTACCGTCTCTGTCGTCAAATGTCGCCAATTTTGGCGACGAAAATATGTCGCCAAAAGTGACGCTAACTTAGCGATATTTCCAGAATTTCGCCAAATTTCCATAGACTCCCATTGAAATCCAATAATGTTTACTTGCTTGCAGAAAATCAACAAATTGAGATATTTCAATGTAACAAAAACTTATATTATCTTATGAATAGAGCTTAATTGAACTATTTACATTGTTTTTAAGCACAAACACTATCTATTTACAATATTTGTAACACTATATGTATAATTTCTATTTAATTTGTAATTATTCACATAAATTATAAATTTTACCTTTTTTAATGATTTTATGTTTAATAATTCTTTTAACTATGAATCTCTGTATTCTCTAATGCTTACCTGCTTGGAGATAAGGAAATAAAATTGTCAGGAGTTGAGGAGGAGCGCGTTTTTACCAAGTGGAATCGAAAAATTGAATGCATAGAAAATAAGAGATCGCGAATCCAGAATAGAAACGCGGAACAATTACGTCTGGGGTTGGCTATAAAATAGGGATTGCTTCGCGATACAGAATGGAATCGCGAATTGATTACGCGGGGGATTGGTGTGCGTTGCGACCAGGGGGTGGAGCCGCCCTAGTGAAATATATGTATATATAGTTTTAAGAAGGATGCGAGAATTGAAACAATGGCTAGATTAATAAAATAATCAAGAGCCAGGATCTATGTTAACTAAATCCTTAAACCCTTTTCTGCAAGAACCCTGCTATCTAGTTTGAAAATGTCAGCCACTTAGAATGTTCCCAACTGTAATCATCCAATACACATTTTTTGAGACAGAGCGTATTAAAATGCTCCCAAATCCTTACACCGAAGCTGAACCATAAGGGAAAAAATAGGACTTATAATGATGTTACTGATCTTTTTAAATTTAAAATCTTTAAATAGCGTCCATTTCAAAATAATACACAGAATGAAGCCGGCCAATGAACTCGGACGAGACTTTAAATTTACGACGAGAAAATAAGTCACATTTTTAGAACTTTATCCACTCTTTAAATTCTTTTAATGTCTGTTTTTTTTTATAATGTAGTTAACTGTATCACCGCCCATCCAAACCGCACCGATTTAATTCGTTCTGGAGATTTAAAAAAAAAAACTTACACTTTCCGCGATCAAAATCTCTACACCATTTTTCTGTCTGCAATTCGGAAAGAATGCTATTTTATTTTAGAAATTTTAAAACAGAATATGATATAACAATATATTATTATATATTCTTCAAAAGGAATGTAAAAGATTATTGGAATTATTTATCAAGCACACATTAAAAAAGTTATTTCAAAACATTTTTATTTTTATTTTCGGTGATATAACGTGTTTAAAAACCACATAGTTGATCAATATCTAACGACAATGCAATTCATATTCTTCAATGTTATAATATATATATAATAAAATTATTACGAGAAAAACCCTTTTCAACTCCACTCACAGAAAATAAATATTTAATAATAATTTGCTGAATATAAAGCTATACCAATTTTCCATATATCTCGTGTTATTGATTAATGATAAATCGCACACAGTCGTTGAAATGTATAATTTTAAAGGAGAATTTAATAAATGTTTTGAAATGGCAATGAGTAATTTGTCGAAACAGAACCTCTCAAAATAATTTATTATTTATGTATTTAATTTGTGTAATAGTCTCCATTGTCCTTAAACAACAGAAGTCACTATCAGTATATTCGAGCATACGAAAGAATATTTGTGTAACAAATGCACTTTATAAAATACGATTTTGAATTATAGATATTTGTGTATTAATAATGCAATACATCTCAATATTTTGAACGCGATCATCAGATTCATTATGGATATGCATATGGAATTTAAATTTTTAAGCACAATAATAATAAACCTTTCAGTATTATTTTAATAAACCATTAAGTATTATTTAGTTGCCTATTAAAACTTTGATTATGTTTAGAACTGTATCTTAATTGAAGCTGTGCGCTTATATCCTTTATTGTATTTAATATAAAATAGTTTTATTAATTTAATAGTAGAAATAATAATGAAATAATGCATGCAATAAAACAAAGCAATACTATATATATTTGGAATAAAATTTAATTAAAAGAATCATATTTAAAATAGTTATATAAATATCAGTTAACCGTATTATAAAATAATAAAAGTAATAACGGTTAAGATTGCTTTACGGATTTAAACTACTTCTGACAGACATTTAAAATGCTTCTTAGAACAATTTAAATGTTTTCTATGGTAGGTATTTTAATGGGAAAATAATCAAATATACCGAATAAATGTATAATGTACTGTATGTAATAATGGTTAAATTTTCATTGAAATCTCCTGTTAATCACACAGATCGCTATCTCTAATCAACTGAAAAGCAATAAAAAATACATTTCACATATAGAAATTTATCGAGTAACTGACGTGAAACTAATAAATAACAGATATTCTCATACATACTATATTATTCATTTAGCATTTCATTCCTTCAATGTATGATGCGTCCGATGCGCTACTTTCGTTTTATTGCATGAAATATATGTAAAGCTCAGATGATAGAGGTGTATAAAATAAAACAATAATAAATTTCAGAAAATGAAATGTAAAGTTCAATTTATCTGTTTGCGTTTATTGCCAAATACCTCTTTTATCAATTAAAATCTCTATGACTATTTGGTGTTTTGAAATAGTAATTAACCTGTAGTAGATATCATTGATTATTTTCAATCATATGACTAATGTATTATTTTTTCACATACCATCTTTATCATCTGAGATCTTCATATGTAGATTATATTTTCCATAAAGGAATTTTGTATCCGTTTATGTTTAATTGCCTAAGACAAGAATATAGTAACAGTGTATAGGCAATTTTGCGCAGCACAACAATTGAGTGTTCGAATTTTTTCTATAACATCAACATTGATAAGCATTGTATGTTCATTGAAGTAAGGAAGAAAATATTGCAATTCAGATTTAAGCCACATATTTTTACAGCATTCTTTTCCTTTTGTGACACTATAATAGTATCATCGTAATTTACCAAATGAAAACACAACGATATATGGAAAAAATATAGTTAAAGCTGCAGTTACGAATTCTATTGCCAAATTGAGTTTTTAGACGTATAAAAATTGTTAATCATGAGGGGGGAAACCTGGAAACTAATATTTTGCAAGCCTGTAGGACGCAGTGCCAAAATTGGAAAAGATAGGGTGAAATGGAATATCAGGTTTATGAACCTTGTGTAAAGCATATAAACGAGCATAGTTTGCCACAGAAGGTATGAGATAATATTTGCTTGATTCATTAATAATGGGGGGATTTTACCACAGATTTTATGTTTTTTAGTTTAGAGGTAGGTGGATCTTTTTAAATATTGTTGTAAGGCTCATTAATTAATTTCATAACATGTTATGAAACAAATTTGCTTAAAGAATTCGTAACATTAATCCAATAGTTTATACTATGGTTTCGTTTGATGTCAAATCTCTTTTTACAAATGTTCCTGTACAAGGTTCTTTAGATTGATTGAGAAAAAGATTGAATGAGTTTCATTATATTCAATTTGAAATTGATAACGTGATTTCTTTAACCAGCGTTTGTTTGTCTCAAAAAAAGTTTGTGTTTCAGTGTAAGTTTTATAAAATGTCGGAAAGTTTAGCTATGGGTAAACCTTTAAGCCCAGTTTTAAGTGCTATTTATATGCATTATTTTGAAGTTAAATTATTTAAATTAATAAAATTTCCATTTTAGACACGTTATATAGATGATTCCTTTGCTTTACTTGATTTGCTTAACACATTACATTAACGCTGCACTTGATTTCTTTATTTCAGTTTTCAATATTCTTATTTTCCTTGCACGTAAAATTTCTTCAAATTCTGAGTTATTCAGTAGTGAAATTAACTATATAAAAACAGTTGCCATCGATCGTGGATTTATCATGAATACCATTAACTGTATTTTATCTAAAAAGACGATAATCACTGATTCTATTCCACCAAATAAGGAATTTAAAAATGTTGTTGTCTTATCTTATTTTCCTAAAATCAGTACACAAATTTCTCAAATTCTCAATAGATTTATTTTCAAAGTTGTTTTCTCTCCGACCAATAAAATTTCTTTCTCCAATCTCAAAGATCCAATTGACGACCATATTACCTAGGGCATTTATAGAAATTTTTGTGAGTGGGGCCTCTCTTACAGGTAGACACTTAAAAGTAGGCTGAAAGAACACCAGAATTTCGTTAGAATGTAGGAACATGTGAAATCTACAATAACTAAACACTGTATGGAATTTCAACCACCAGTTTAATTATCCAGAGGCTAAAATTATCCAAAAGTGTAATTCAATTCTGGATCTAGACTTTTACAAAGCTCGCTATATTCATAAACATACTTTTTCCTTAGTGAATGATATGACCAGAACCCTTTTTCTCTCGAGAGTGAGGAAGGATCCTGCGCAGTGACTCCTTTTTCAAGTTAATTCTGGTCCATTTCGTCATTTCTTTAAGATATATAAACTTTTGTTTTCGCCTTTTCAATCAGTACATTAGCCATCACTCGGGGCTATAACCGAGGTGTTCTTCGAACTAGTGGTATAATTACATATTCAGCGCCCGGGAGCAAGCACAGTTTGTACGCCCTCTTGTCACTCTAAAAATTTCTGCGCAATTTTGTTTTGAAATTTAAAATTTATATGCTATTCTTTATTTGAAAATCAAAGTATTTTAACAACTTATTAAATTCAAATAATTAAAAATAAGTAAAGAATAATGAAATGAATTGTAATGTTTAACTACAACGTATTTACCAATATTTTCTGAGAATTTGGCGCGGTTTTCATTTTAAATGCGCCAAGAGAGCCAGTACAACGTTTCAAGTGTTTCGAAACATTATACAATACTAGTAAAAGTCACACAATTGTCCTTTTTTTCCTACTATTCGCATATGAATGAAACACGTTTTTTTCTCTTTTTTGTGCCAGAAAATACTCCAATTCTTAAAAATTCAAAGTATCATAACTCGGTACAAATAAAGAAATTTTCACTATTTTACCTGATAAAGTATACGGAAAAGATTTTTGTAAATGTAAGGTATAGAACCGGGCAGCCTGAAAATTTAAACCTCGTAACTTTAAAAAAATAACTATTTTGATATAAATTACTTTTTACATGATGAAGAATAACTTTGACATTTTTTACTATTAGAACTATACTTCTACTGCTAATGGTTTAGAACAGTAGCCAATGGACAATGATAAAATTTGTCAAAAGGGGTTCGCCTTGGCTTTTGACTAAAAGCCAAAGAAAAACTAGCCAAATGCAAAGAATGGTCGTTATAGATTCGTCGTGAAATACTAGAATATCAAAACAGAAATATTGAGTTACACATGGAAGGTTTAAACGTACAGAAACTTCATTGAAAATGTGGCCGAGAAATAAATAAACATCACTTGCAATTTGACGATTTCAATCTTTAGTTTTTTCACCAAATGAAACATTTTGGCGTATTTCGGCAGAGAGAAACCTGATTGACACCCTTATATAATACTCAAGAGGGCAGAGTTTACTTTCCATACACATACAATGTAAGGAAGGAAATAGGAAGCCATTGTAATCACAATAAAATAAATGAAAATAATGGTATATTTTTACATTTTCAAATACTCTGAATCCTTTCTCACAATTTTTACAATGATTCAATATGTATGTGTGTATGTCTACATGTATGTTAAAACATTCTCACGTTTTCAGATTCCCAGAGCACGATTTGTTGTGTTTTTGATGGTATAGGCGGGTATGTTATAAACCTGTGGCAAGAATTGTTTTAATTTTCGAAGAAATCGGCAGATGGGTTTGGTACCTAAAATATTTTTCAAACATTCTGTGAGATAACTGGTGAACATTTTCTCTTATATCTCAATTAAATTATTTTTATTGCTTATGTTCATATCATATCTATACAAACAAATTCCACCACGCAAGCAATGTCGGCTCGAAGAGAGGATCGAAATAACGTTACTACCAGTAATGTCATAAGAAAATTTTCTCCTTTCTTAATCGTAAGAAATCCCACAGTTAAAACAGATTAAATTTTATATACTAATATTCTGGTTGAAAGGTGATTATGAACACTGAAAAGCCGATAGTGCACGCAGGATCGGACTCGGTCACAGTAAAATACGCATATCTTGGACTTTGGAATGGTGCAATGTTTAAAAAACTCATCATTTTACTACCTTACAACTAGATATATCCATCAAATATAAATTATACGTCAAAAATATTCATTACCATTCCAGTTTTTCTTTCAGAGGATACTTTCAATTTCAGAATTGGATGCTGAATTTAAAGTCTCCTTAGAAGAAACAGAATCGAAACAGTTATAAAGATAAATATTTAGACATCAAACTCAATTATTCTATGCAAAAACAAAAAAAAATCATTTAAAATATTGAAATGTAAATGACAATTTTTTTAAAGAATGTTGTCATTTGTTTAACATTAGCTTGCGACTGACTGGTGTAGGATTGTAAATATGTCGATTTCTCTTATTAACCCTCCGACTGTCTTGGAAAAGGGCAAAATTGTAATGTTGTTTTCTCTGCATTTTTTTTTAAATGCTAAAAAAAAAAAAATGATTCTTTGAACATTTTATAAAAAAAAAAACTTGACGAATATGAATGCAATCCTTGGAAGTATTAATCATTGTTCAATGTATTAAAAATACATTAAATGAATAGGATTATATTACTTTAAATATTGCTTGTATTGCAGTGAAACCTGGAGCTTAGTGAACGTATTAACACGGGCTTGTCAGTGAGGGGTTAAATAAGAAAGTTATCATTAATTATACCTATTTTAAGCTTTTTTTGCAGCTGGAGGATAAAACATCTTAAGGGAGTTTACATTATAAAAAAAAAAAAAAAAAAAAAAAAAAAACTAAGTTTAGCATTTTTAAAACATAGAAAAATAGGACCATGGAGAAAATGGCGTTTAATGTTTTCATTTGTGTGGGGAATCGCACTGGTAAACGAATGCTTCTTTAATACAACTGTATTAAAGAAATTTACAATATCTAGTGATATAATTGCCGTATGGATAAAAATGGGGTGCCAAATTATTCACAATTAAACACGCTTTCGTTTAATATTTAAGAACAAAAAATGGATATTTTGATCAATTTTCATGTAAACTGTTCCTTTAATGTTGCTAGTAATATTAATAAATGTGTAAATAATAATTTCACTTTAAATCAAGTATATTTAAAATAGATTTTTTATACAGTAAACTGTCTACAGCTCTATGTAAAACAGATTACCCTTTCATGCAGAATCCGCCTTAGGCAGACTGTTCTGTATATATATATATATATATATATATATATATATATATACACTCATTGCCATAAAAATTTGCGCACCAAGAGAAAGATGTCCAAATGAAACGAAATTTTACACGCGTAAGTACTACTGTCATATAAGTAAGTGAGTAGAAAACCAAAGAAAAAGGATAAATTATTGCAGAAAAAAGTACAAATTAACTGGAATTTTAGTACTCTGTTGGACCCCCTCTAGAGCGAATGCACGATGCGATAGGAGCTGGCATTGAGGCATACAAGTTCCGCATGATGTCCTGAGACATCTCGTTCCACAGTTGCTGTAAACGCGCCTCGAGTTCAACCAAATTCGTAAGGAAGCCAACTTGCCGTCCCAAATGATCCCAGTTATGCTCTATTGGTGACAAATCTGGGGATCGAGCAGACCAGGGAAGGGTGGTAATGTGGCGGAGGCAGGCTTGTGACATCCTTGCTGTGTGTGGCCGAGCATTATCTTGCTGAACAATGGCTCCTGGGAGCCCTGCCACGAGTGGCAACACATGTGGCTGAAGAATGTCCTGGAATCCGCTGGGCTGTCATTGTGCCACGGATCAATATTAGGGATGACCGTGTATCGTAAGCAATGGCACCCCATACCATCACACCAGTTGTGGGAGCGGTGTGTCGCTGTAAAGCGAAGGCAGGATTGAGGCATTCACCACGGGGCCTCCACACACGAACACGATTGTCATCGCTGCTCAAATTGAATCTAGAGTCGTCGCTGAAGACGACCTGGTTCCATTCCGTTGCAGTCTAATCCTGTCGTAAGCGACACCATCCAAACGGAGGCGTCGGCGGGTGGGTATCATTGGCAGCACACGTAATGGGCGCCGCGATACCAGATGTCCTTCTGCCAGGCGCCTTGCGATGGTTCGGAAAGACACAGGGGTCCGTAGTGAAGATTCTGCCTGTGTCTGGATAGCGGCCACTGAGGCAGTTGGCTCTACGCGTGCGTTTCGTATGATGTGACGGTCTTCTCAACGACTGGTTTGTCGAGTGCGTCCCGAGCCTGGTCGCCGTGTAAATGACGTCTCTTCAGTCAACTGGTCCCAACACTTCCTCTCAGTAAAATCAGAACGGCCTACTTGACGAGCTACTCGCCAAGCTGACCACCCAGCTTCCATCATCCCGATGATTCTTCCCTCTAAAACTCTGACAGCTGCTCATATTGTCTTCGAGGGCTGCGTAACGGCATGTCTACATCAGCGTTTCCTTTGCAAAAGAAAAGGTACACTCTGACACGTTCTGCTTACCAGTTTTATACTCCAAGGAGGACAAAGTTCAACGCCCTCTAGTGGCATTACGCAATGCGCAATCACGCTGCATTTCTAATAATTTGCATATCTGCCTAATATGTACCTTCATGCCAAGTTTCGTTACGATCCCACAATTATTTCTTGGTGCGCAAATTTTTATGGCAATGAGCGTATATACCGGGTGAGCAAAAAGTCCGTATAAACTTTGAAAATTTATAAAAACCGAAAAAATAACCAAAATGAAAAACTGTTTACAGGATTAGCATCTATAGTTCACAGGAATTTTTTAAAGACAAAAATAAGAAGTAACTCAAAAAATAGCCGAGAGATGGCGCTGGTTCTAGCGATTTCGATGGAAATATGCAAAAGAAACGGTTCGAAGAACTATCCAGAACTAGTTCACCGTAGTTAGCCGTGTACTTGATCAAGGATTATGAGTATGAAGGATAAAAGCTCTGTTGGTGAAGTTATTTTACTTAAACTAGTTCTGAATTATGAGCGCAAGTTCTTATAGCCGTTTCATTTGCACATTTGCACCAAAATCCCCCGAACCAGCGCCATATGTTTGCTGTTTTTTGAGTTATTTTTTATTTCTGTCATAAAAAAATTCCCGTGACCTATAGATGCTAATCCTGCGAACAGTTTTTCATTTCGGTTATTTTTTCGGTTTTTATGAATTTTTAAATTTATGCGGACTTTTTGCTCACCTGGTATATATATATACACTATATTGCCATTAATGACTGGCAACATTCAATTTTAGACATTTTGTCGAATATTTAGAAATATAATTGGCAGATTCTTTTGGAATTTCAGGATTAAAAAGAACAGGTATGGCCTCATATTTAGCAATGTCGATTTGATAAGGGGGCAATTAGGGGCCAACAAAAAATCAAAGAAAAAAATAATACTTGGGATCACCCTGTAAAATAAAATGCACGAAATGATCTACCGCTACCGAATATAAATAAACAGACATTGTGCAATTTGTGTATTCCTTTGTGTAAAAATAGCACGTATATTAATAGAGATATAGCGATTTATTAAAAAAAAAAAAAAAAAAAAAAAAAAAAAAAAATATGCATGTTTTTTGCTTATAACATGCAGGGTTTTCAACCAAATTTAACGCCGGTTTCAAAAAAATTGACGAAATAAAGTAGAAACAATATAGTGTAATTGGAATATAAATATATTTAATATTTTAGGAAATATGAATAGTTGTATGAAATAATTTTTATCTGCGCATCGGGAACGATAACAAGGATAATTTTACATAATTTAATAGTCATCTCTATGGAGCAACTTATTAAAATAAATCTAGACAAATATCGTAAAAATTCAGAAAGATATCGGCGTTAGAGTGAGCAAATTTTTAGGTGTTCTCTAAAAGCAGCTGAATGATAAGGGATTTTACACACATTGTCATTTTTTATTAACTGACTTTCAGATAAAAGTTAGTATTTAGTGAGTATCAACGAGTAGATTTGGAAAAAATGCTTCGATTCTGATACTTCTTTTGAACATGGTAAGGCTCGTTCTAGTGGTTATCCAAGAAAAACTAAAGCATCAATAACAAATTAAAATTAAAGAAAATTAAAAACTAATAATGACAATTTGTGGAAAATCCCTTATCATTCAGCTGCTTTTAGAGAACAACTAAAAATTTGCTCACTCTAACGCCGTTATCTTTCTGAACTTTTACGATATTTGACTAGATATTTTTTAATAAGTTGCTCCATAGAGTTGACCATTAAATTATATAAAATGATCCTTGTTATCGCTCGCGCATGTGCAGATAAAAATTATTCGCTAGCGATAGATCATTTCGTGCATTTTATTTTACAGGGTGATCCCAAGTATTATTTTCTTCTTTGATTTTTGTTGGCCCCCTAAATGTCCCCACTTATCAAATCGACATTGCTAAATATGAAGTCTTACCTGTTCTTTTCAATCCTGAAATTCCAGAAGAATCTGTTGAGTATATTTCTAAATATTTGACAAAATATCAAAAATTGAAAGTTGCCGGTCATTAATGGCAATATAGTGTATATATATATATATATATATATATATATATATATATATATATAAAACTAGCAACAGGGTATAATCCAAGGGGGGAAAAATAACCTTCAAAGGGCACTGCGTTGAACAGTTTGATCTAACGTATGAACAAAATAGCTGACTGCCATTCTGCCATCATATTTATAGACAATATTGCAAAAGTTCCGTTTCCATATTAAAATGTCCTTTTTAGCGAAAAAAGAATGATCAACTTACTTTTTCTTTTCCGAAAATATTCTCTATAAATATCTTTATGCATCAAGCCCCAAAATCAATATAACAAACATTTATATAGGAAAAATTACAATCACTGAACTGACGAATACACGAAGCCTAGACATTTCAAACAGATATTTAATAAATGATTTTACAAAAAACTAATATATATACATATACATATCTATCTATATATATATATATATATATATATATATAAACTGTTCAAAACAATTGGGGGAGTACATGGTTTTAACGAAATTACGCAAATAATTACACCGATAAGTAAAGTAAAATAAAGCATCCATAATTTAAAGTGCTGTGGAAAATAGATAAAGAAAACTTCACACGTAAATTAAAGTTTATAACGTCAAAAACTGGAAAAAGATGATAAGTGCCGAAATCGGGATTTTGCAGAAACGTCTGTTTTACGGCATCAGTTGTAAAATTCAATTGCTTAGCTTGTGTTTTGAGAAAAGGTGGCTTGAAAATGTCCCAACAACATGACTTACTTCAATCCATGGCTTGGCGTGCTATCGGGAAATTTGAATTGGGGAAACACAAAGAAGTCTAGTGGACACTGTTTGAGTCGCAAGAAGTGTCCATGAAAGGCTGTGGAATAGATTCCAAGACACATAGTATGGTAGTCATCTACAAGTGCAAGATCGAAAATGTTCTAACACAGAAACTGATGACCGATATATCCTGTTAACAGCCCGTCGAGACGAAACGGGCAATGCTACTCAGCTGCAAACACAGTTGATCTTGGCCAAAGAACGAAGGGTGTCCACCCAAACAGTCCGAAATAGGCTTCCGCAGGGTGGTCTCTATGCACGTAAGCAAATGAACTGTGTTCCGTTGAACTCAAGCAACTGTGAGTTTGCAACATCGAGTTTGGAGGCAACGTTGTTGTAGTGAAATTCTGTTTAAAGACGAGCCCTGATTCAGTCTGGATGTGACATTTGATGGGTTTTGGCATGGAGAGAAAGAGGCACTCAAAATAATCCCACATTCTTTCGTGGAAGATCATATTACAGACGAGGTGGTTTGATGCTCTTGGCTGGAATCAGCATAGGTGGACGTACGTGCCTGCATATCATTCGGAATGGCAATTTGACGGTCCGGAGTAATTAAGACGAGATACCGAGACCTCATGTCGTATTTTATGTTGCAGTAATTAGTGATTTCTTTTTTTCCATGCATAATAATGCCAGACTTTATGCAGTTCGTGTTGTGGAAAACATGCTTGAAGCTAAAACAATACAGCGTATGGAATGACCAGCATGATCTCCTGACCTAAATCCGATCGAGCATGTTTGGGACATACTCAAATGACGTATTGCTGCGAGACCGAGGCCTCTTTTTAATGTCCGGGACATAGAGATTGCAATCCTTGAGCATTGGAACAGTATTCCTCAATTCTTATCGATAACCTCATCGCATCCATGGAAAACAGGTGTGCAGCAGTCTTAGCTGTTCGAGGAGACCACATGCCATATTAAAAATCTTCCATCATTTCTAAACAATACTTTTTTATGATTTACATGAAACCAAATTGTTGCCCTAAACCATCTTTTCATGTTCTTTTCATCTTTTCAAAAAATAAAAGCTCCCTTACCATTTTTTTTGCGTCTTTCTTTTATGTATTGTGCATTGCAACACGTGTACTATCCATTTTATGCCCATACATTGCTGTTTTGCACTGTTCTCTTCACTTTGTTGATTGTTCCCCTAATTTTTTTAAGCAGTTTATATATATAATAGTATATGTGTTGGTTCTTAAATAGAGGTTTCCAAACAGCCGAAAATAAATCCTGAGGAAAGATCGTGTCGCCATCGGTAATTGACAGAATTAGAGAATATACATTAGATTTTAAATGATTTAAATGTTCCTCAGAATCATAGAAACTTTCAAGAAAAAAATTCAATTCTTCTACTTTGCAAAAAGAAACAAAATCATTAATAAATGAAATTCATTCAAATTTGGATTTTTTTTTAAATTTTTAAATAATGTAAAACTGTTTTATCCATTAGCTTCACCTAAGCGCAGTTTTACATGGTTTAGGGTGCGCCATCTCACAAAGTATAACGGTCGCTTACTCAGTGGGCCAGTCTGAATCTGCCAGAATGTGACTTAAATTAATAAAATCATGTTTTTTTTCTCTTTTATTTATAGGCCTAGCACAGGCGGAATGAAAACTTGTTGAAAATTTTCTCATTGGAAAAATGTTTAAGTTTTATTAATGGAAGTGCACTTTTTCTTTAAAACACGATGTCTTTATCACCAGTGGAAACTTTTTATCTTTGTATGAAATTAGTATCTAAGTTTTTATTAATTTTATACTGTTTTGAAAACACAGTGTTTCTGTAAACAGTTAAAAAATTTGTGTGGTTACCAGACTTTTTTTTTCTTTTATAATTCGAAAATTCAGAAGGGAAGCAAAGCCTGTTAACGGCTAAGCAATTTCACATTACTATTTTAGAAAAAATATGTTTTCCCTATTTAAATCTAAAATTCTGAGATTAAAGTTAAATGCAGAAAAATACTTTAAAAAAAAATTGGTGTCAATTTGCGTAGGCTATAATTATGTCCTATTTGACACTGAATACTTAACTTTTTCTCTCTTATTAAAGGAAAATTCTTATCGGTTCTGAATTTGAGATTTGTCATACTTTCAAAATCTCAATGTGTCGTTTCACCCTTCACCACCCTCTAAATTTTGTCGCTTTGAACTGATGTGGAATATGCCTATCTCCGGCTCTTATTATTTTTTTTTAATCTGTATTGGTGCATGTTTATTTTCCACAAAAGCAACAACAACAACAAAACCTTCAAATGTCTCTTTTTTTTTTTTTTTTTTTTTTTTTTTTTCATTTGTGAAATGGTTAATCATTTTCTTCAACTTATAAAACTATTGTTTTTTTTTTTCAATCGTAAAATAACTAAACAGCTAAGTCTTTGCTGTTACATCATAAATATATGTTTCTTAGGGTTGTTTTCTTTGGCTACCATAATTTACGTACAATAATCATCATGATAAATTTCTAAAACATTTTCAATGGAAATCTACCAGGAAGATTGTTTGGAAATAGTAGTAGTCATCAAAATGACTTATGAAAGCACAATAAATATGTTTTGATTACTTTAAATTTAAAAATCTCCAACTGTCGATTACGGAAAAGATACAGGAAGAAAACAGACATGCTGAATTTGCGTCGGTGAAGTTGGTTGTGGCTGCACTAAGGTATGAATTAAAATTAAAACTAATTTCTTTTAACTGTATTTAAAAACATAGTTTAAATCAAAGTAGTTGAGTTTAAACACAGGATAAAATATCATAGGAATGTGCTGGTTGGAACAAGATTTATCTATAATATCTAATTAATAATGAAAATACACATATACAAATATTTTTACAAACCTTTATTTCACTCTTTCTAATTTTACGCCCGTAAGATTCGTGCGCCTGGAGCAGTTTGCTCCATTTGTTCCATGGTAGCTACGCCCGTGCTTCGAACCCATTTTTTTCTCACAGGGGAAGGGGATCCGGGAATCATCGATACGACCATATGTGGTTTTTTGTGCCTTGCTTGCAAGTATTTGTGCTTTAAATCGTTGTAAAAGATTCTAGCATACGTATTAAAATTCGCACAAAGTGTTTCATTTAGGCTTATAATAATTGTGGGTCTAATTTTTGCCATTTAACTTTTGTTTTATTTATTTATAAAATTTAAAGTGACATTTTTATTTCGATTCATTGCAGTTAAATTAAATGAAAATCAGTAATCACGAAATTATACATAACATCACCAGCTACATTTACATAATCCAATTAGTCTGCTGGCAAATCCTGCAAGATTGTGTCTATACAAAATTTTATTCTACACAAAAATACGCATGAATGTCATCCAAAATTAATCTTTTGTTAGTTACTATAGAAATAAAAAAGAATGTTTAGAATGAAATATAGAATTATTCATCGATAAATTGTGGGACGGAAATATACTGAACGTCCAAAAAATTAGAGACACACTCTAATAACGAGTTGGTAGACCTTTAGCTGTAATCACATCCGATATTCTTCTGGACATGTACTCAATATGCGCCCTGATACAGCTGTTGAAGAATGCTAAAACAACTGCAGCTGTAATTTTTTTCAAATTGGATGATGGCGTTTCGCGTCTTTGATGAGCTCTTTCCACTTCGACCAAAAAATGCTCAATAGCATTCACGTCAGAGAATTGACATGGTTATGGAAGCAGGTTAAACTCTAATTGATGTTCCTTAACACTAGAAACGCCAAGGTGGTCGTTTTGATTGTTTCGAAAATTTCATTCCGTACCAATTTTCTATTTAGAGTATAACTTTCAGTTTCCGAGACTTTCCATATAATGCAAAAACCTATGATTTGTCAGGTATAAATTTTCCAGTCATCCAAAATTTGTGAAGTATTGCAATACTTTACCTAGAACCGCCGAAACGATCAAAATGGCTTCCGTCACATTTAATGCACATTTTATTTACTGCTATTGGCGCGTTCTCTTAATTTTCTGATCAGTTCGCAGTGATCAAAACTAAGGTAATACATTCAAATACATCTCTAAGATGAAATTATTGAAAACAAGCATCGTTGGCACAGTCAATCGCGGAAGAAAAGAAATCCCACAGGTCATAAATACTGAAAACAATTCTTTGTACACCGGCCAAATTCTTACCAAAGATGATATTACGTTGACAGTGCATCAATAGAAGAAAAAATTAAAATGTTTTAATTCTAAATACCCGACATCCATCAGTTACATTTGAGGCAACTGTTGATAAACACTTACCAGAACTGTAAAGTTCTATAATTCTACAAGATTTAGCGTCGACGTACTGCACAAAATCGCAATGAAGTATTCTACAAAAGCTAGTTCTAGACGATGCCCTTTACAAATATATTTTAATGTTCTTGATCTAACGAGCATCATTACTTGGATATTATATAAGAAGGTAACTGGGAAAACTATTCCACGGCGTGATTTTCTGCTCCAATTAACAGGCAAGAAGCGAGAGTCATATGTGAATTCAATGCAAGCGTTCAATATTTCAAAACCTAGTACATTAGGTTGGGTAGAAAAAAGCGAAATTTTTCAGATCAATTTCTAATAGCTCAGAAAAGTTGTCTTTTGTAATTAGAAGAGTAATGCCAAAAATATTTTTGAAATCGGTTAATTTTAGGTCGCGCATTGTACTTGAATTTTTGAAAAATATGATGAAAAGTGACGATTTTTGAAATTAATGATGAAAATTAAAAGTATTCAGAGCTACTTCTAATACTGCGTAAATTTAACCTTTTAGTATTAGAAGAATAACATAAAATATTATTTAAAATCGGCTAATATCTTTAGGTCGCGCATTGCACTTGTATATTGGAAAATATGACCAAAATTGACAATTTTTGAAATTGCATGATGAAAATTTAAAAACATATTCATTCCTACTTCTAATAGTGCATAAAAGTAACATTTTGAAATTAGAAGAATAACGTAAAAACTATTTAAAATCGGTTAATATCTTTAGGTCGCGTCAGCGCACTTGAAATTTGGAAAACGTGGTCAAAAATAGCACATTTTTACAATACAGGAGCTGTGTTCAAAATCTCATATAAGTAATATAGCTGGAACCGGTAGAGATAGTTTTAGAAGTGTTATTTTATATCCATCTGCACTGCAAAAAATAAATTGTTGATTTTACAGTATTATACTGGCAGCTGAGGCGCCAGTATTATACTGTAAAATTAACAGTAATAAACCGTAAATAAACAGTAGTATACCGTTTTAAAAATGAAAATGCAGAAATATACCATTATATTACTACTTAGCAGTATATTACAGTTTATTTTACGGTTTATTACTGTTAATTTTACAGTATAATACTGGCTCCTCAGATGCCAGTATTATACTGTAAAATCAACAATTATTTTTTGCAGTGTGAAATGAACATATCTTTAGATGAAGTCGTTTTAGTTGGATGTGAAGGCACTTCTAACAATACGGGATAGAAATTAAGGGGTTATTTGGAATGTAGAAATTCCGATAGCTAGGCTCTTTTATTGGTTTATTTGCCATTTGCCTTTGATTGAATTACCTTTTAGACACTTGTTTCAACATATTGATGGAAAAAGCACAGGGTCGGCATTAATTTCTGGACCTATAGGTACACCGTTAAGAGATTACATCAAACTGCCGAGTCATTCGACCGTTTTTACAGATAACAGTTATTAAAAGTATTTTTTTATGATGGTGACCATAATACGTTCAATAATATGGTCGTAATACATTAACAATTTGGTCAAATAACAGTTATTTACATTGAAGTCAAATGGTTAAACAGCTTGCTGCCGATTTTTAACTGTGTAAGCAACTACACTGTAAAAAAAAAAAAAATCTGTAGTTCTACAGATATAAAATTACATGCTTACAAAAACTTTCATCTGTAACTGTACAAAAAAAGCTGCAAATATACAAAACTAGTTTTTGTAAAGCTACAGAAATCTGCAACTTTACAAATGAATCTGCTAAAATTACAGTAATCTTAATAAAATTTTATCTGTATCCTTAGTTGCAATTACATTAAAAGTTCTAGGCATCCCAGTTTCCTAAAAAATATTAGTCACCTTACAGGTTTTTTTTATTTTCGGCGCAAAAGTGTGTCTGTTACATGAATTTTTGTTGTTGTCATTCCATAAAACGTTCTAGGAATCCCGGTTTCCTAGAAAAACTTTACTAACTTTATAGATTTTTTTTACAGTGTACCTGCTTATGTAACAATATTTGTTGTCAAATTTCAATTAAGCAACTGGAATATCCCAGCAATGTCTGTTAATAAACAAAATGACTTCAACTAAGATTTAAAATATATATCTTCTTTAAATATAATGCTGCGCGACAGGCTTCTGTCCTGGGAATCTTGCTGTCCGTAATCGAGGGCTGATTTCTCACTTACGACCGCAAACAGAAATCTCTGACTGTATGTATCCATTGAAAACCCCATCAATGAATTGAAACAGTCAGACTTATATGCAATGTACGTCCATATTGTTTGACATTAATACACTGTAAAAAAAAAATCTGTAGTTCTACAGATGTAAAGTTACATGCTTACTAAACTTTCATCTGTAACTGTACAAAAAAAGCTGCAAATATACAAAACTAGTTTTTGTAAAGCTACAGAAATCTGTAACTTTACAAATGAATCTGCTAAAATTACAGTAATCTTACTAAAATTTTATCTGTAACACTGGCTGCAGTTGCATGAAAAGTTCTAGGCATCCCAGTTTCCTAAAAAATTCTTAGTAACCTTACAGATTGTTTGATTTTCGGCACAAAAATGTGTCTGTTACATGATTTTTTGTTGTTGCCGTTACATAAATTGTTCTAGGAATCCCAGTTTCCTAAAAAAACTTTAGTAACTTTACAGATTTTTTTTAACAGTGTACGAATCATCCTATTATTCTAGGAGAAATGTATCTGTTAAAGACAATAACAATATCGCATTAATTACCAAAAATAATTGGAGCAGGTGATATACTCTGTTACTGAGCCTAACGGAGTCTTTGCTCATCCCCAAAAATCGTGACTATCGATGATCACAGATGAAAGAGGGGAATTGGGATTCAGGCAGATTTGGAAAGCACTGCAATCTGTGACTGTCTGAGAGGGCTGTTGAATCAATGACAGACAAACAACTCTCTGAGCTTGTTCTGTGCAATATGGGAGGTGAAGTAACCTTGCAGGTAGACCAGTCATTAAGTTATGAGTACTAAAATTTAACTTGGTGTCACAAAGCCTCGTGAATTTATAGCTCTTTCGGTCTACATATTTTACTAGATCTGAATATATAGATGTAGCATTTTGCTACCGACTTTCAGATATTTAGGCGACACCAGTACACCTCGACATAAAATGTAGTAGAGCAATCAAAACCATCCATCCGCTATATTGAAAATACTGGATTGCAGTCAGGGTGGCGAGAAAAACAGGCTCGAAACACATTGATAATTTCCCTTACGTAATGAATATAAAGAGTCATCGTCACTTTTTAAACTCGTTTTATTGACAAAAACATAGTAAAACACTTCCAGTAGTTATTCCATCCACTCACAAAAATCGATCATCACTTCATAAGACTTTATATGTTATAAGAATAGGATCTACACATTCGAACGTTCACTCCAAGCGACGCAGCTTAATTAGACAACCAGAAAATCGTAAAAATCTTCTCTCCATCGCCGATGTAACGATATTTGTACCCCGAACAACAACGCGTGGATGGTTACAGAACAGTAACAGACCAATGCTAGAAGAGAGGGAGGGGGAGGATGGGACATAAAACAAATTAGGATTCGATGGGAAAATATGACGTTGATAAAGAACTCTTTATACGGCGTCAGAATAAAAGCGCAAATAGCGCTGGCGTACTCATGGAATTGTGGGTATAGAACACGAAAGAAAAAATGATATTAAAACATTCGAAAGAAAGAGAATTTAGTTTTAGAATAAAATGAAAAAGTAAATTGATGTGTTTTATAAGATTAGGCGAAAGGATTAAGGTTTTTAGAATAATAAAAGAATACGCAACTTTAAATGCGAAAATAAAAGACGAAAGATATTAAGATATAATTAAAGATAGGTAAAAAAGGAAAAATATTCAGAATTTGAAATAGTTTTACTAAGAGAAAGAGGCGAAAATTTTTATTATTACATATATATATATAATTTTTATTTTCATCCTGTAATTTCAACAAGTGTCAATTTTGGTCCTATTTTCCAAAATAGAAATACAATGTGCGACCTAAAGATATTAACCGATTTTAAATAATTTTTTGCATTATTATTCTAATTTCAAATGATGACATTTACGCGCTATTACAATCAGTTCTGAATCCTTTTTAATTTTCATCAGTAATTTCAAAAATCGTCACTTTTCATCGTATTTTCGAACATTCAAGGGCAATGCGCGTCCTAATGATATTAACCGATTTCAAAAATAATTTTGGCATTATTCTTCTAATTACAAAAGGCAAGTTTCCTGCGCTATTATAAATTGATATGAAAAATTTCGCTTTTTTCGACCCGCCTTACAGTACATCCCCAGACACTTGTGATCAAGGGACTAATAAATCAATTAAATTTAAAAAAAAAACTGCGTAAAAAGCGAACTAATTAATTATTTCTCATCAATGTGAAACTATTTTTTATATTACTTATTTTATTTTTTTTATTTGCTTGTATTGATGACGTTTAAATTGTGTTTAATTGTTAGTTCCTATCTATAAACACGGTTTTGATGAGGCCTATAGATGTCTGTGATGGTTAGAGTTGCAGTAAAGCTAGAGATCCTACCTACACAACTTCCAGGTTGTATAATATTTAAATGGAGCTTCTGACTGTAAAATAGTCAATGAAACATCGTCTCCAACTTGAAAGACCTATCCAATGATATCAATGTGAGACGAGGATGAAATAATGAGCAATAATGAAACCAGTCAATATGGTGCGTAATTTTTTTTTCGTCTCTACCGCCATTTTGTATTTTACGGCCACCATTTTGAATTTATAAAAACAAAACATAGCCTAAAAACATCGGGCGGTTAAGACGGATCGATAGAGACCTCATTCATTAAAATCCATCCAGCCGTTGGGATGTTTCGAGGGTATAAAGAAATCCATATACCCAGATACGCGTGAAACACATAACCCTTCTTTTCAGTTGGATAAAAATAGAAATCGGTGTAATTGCAAATTAGTTGAAATATAGTTGCAAAAGGAATAAAATTGTGGACAAGCTTGAACTTCGCAGTTAACCGAAATTCGGTAAATGCACGACGAACGTGGTGAAATATATATATATATATATTAAACTGTTTGAATGTTTAGTTTGTTGACATACGTGCAGTACATTCTCAACATTTTTAGAAAGTATTACTTTTATTTTAGCCATAAAAAATTATATTTTTTCGTTGAAAAAAACAAATAAAATACATGTAATCATGAGTTATGTATATGTTAACTGCACATTATTTTTTATTTAGTTAATTACTATCGACCAAGAATTGTTAATAATTCTTATCAAAAATTGATTTGTGTCGTTAGAATAAATGTCATAGAAATGTTGTATAGCTCAGGGAATAAATATAAATGCTTGTTTTCACCAAGTTTATTCTTGTTTTTAGCAAATTCGAATTATCATGAGAGATATTTTTGCTATAAAAATATTTTTAAAATGAAACATGAAACTTTATATGCATAACCATATAACATAAAGAAATATAAAAATATATAATTAAAATTATGAAATACATATTATTATATGGGCAATGATGGTAATAATATTAAAAAAACAATAGTAAATTAAAAAATGACAAGTAAACAATAGTTAAGCGTGGAAATCTTCATCGGTCAAAATGACCGCTTTGGTGGGTATAAGTATACGATTTTGTGTGGCGGGTATAAGTATACGATTTTGTGTGGCGGTTCTAGTGTTAATTCAATTTAAGAACAATCTAGCATGGTTTCAAAGTGTTGAAAGTGACAATCGCCATGCGGGAACATGATAGCTATAAGCGAGTGACGTGATCGGCAAAGGTGTTGTGTTAAGCTGTGCTGTTCAGATATGTGTGCCCAGATATACCAAGTGTACAACAGGAAAACATTCCCTATGCCATAATTATACGGCCAACAGCCTGAAGCATTGCCATTATGACAAAAGGGGTCCACGAATTCTTCCTTTTTGCACCATTTCCTGATCCTGCGATCTGCATGATGGAGCAGTAAACGAGATTCATCGGATCAGGCTATTTTTATCTAGTCTTTAAGTGACCAATTTCGTCGTTCCTCTGCCTACAACAAGACACCTATTCCTAGTTTTTTGTGATACCGAAGGAACGCTTGATAATCCCCTACTGATAAACCGCTTCTTTACACAGTCAGAATTGTTATTATCTGGTATATGCTTTGTGATGTACCCGTATTCTTTCAACTGTAATTTGTAGTATCGTTGCCCTTCTGTTGCTGCTTCCATGAACGCTACTCGACTTTCACCTCTTTCTTTCACCAGTCTTTTTTGACCAGAATGGTACCTATTGCTCGAAGTTTATTATCTCAACTGCCACTCTGTAAACACCTGAGTTACTGTTGGGCGAGAAAATCATGAATGCGTCGTCGTTTCAGTGATGCTCGCACTTGCTTGTCTTGCACTAACGATAATGCTTTATTAAAAATCAGTTAAATGTTTCGTCTTGATTTTTAAAGTAATTTTCGTACTAACTACGTCGTACAAATCTGAGAGATTCTTTTATAAGGAACTCTGCGTTGTTACGTCGATCTAAATGACAGTCGGACTTGTATACTTCCGAATAAGCGGTGTATCAAATTTTCTGGTCACTCAATGTATACTTCTCAATGTTGCGAATGTTAGGCAAAAAGTTATCGATACTTTCTTACATGCAATATAGAATTGGCGAACAAGCAACATTTAAAATTACACAGTTACCATTTTCTGTTCTACAAATCATTCAATTTAAACAGGTATTCACAATAATGGCTAAAATTTTAGAAACGTTTTTGAAAAAGTGGATTTTTGAAATTTGATGCCGCATACCGACATTTTTTATTTAAGTCATACGTTAAAATTACATATGATTTGAAAGAAAATTCATTCAAGAGTACAATAAATTTAGTTTAATTATTAGCTTTTAATGAGAAGTTATAGACAAATAAACCAATTAAAGGAAATACAACTTACTTAGTTTAAAAGGAAATAACTTTTCATTATTTGAAAGCCCTCAATGAGAAGGAGAGTTAAAAAAGATAACCACGTATCGTCCTTTTTGAACAGTGAGGCGATCAAGTAACAGCAGCATTCAACTATTGTTGTCAAATGTAAAATAGTACTATTACGTGCGCAATGTTACAGAGGTATGGAGACATAAGTCAGCAAACTGGTGAAAAAGAGACCAAAGAGAACATTCCTAAATTTCTGAAATGATATAAGCAGAGTACGCCACTACAAAATCAAAACCGGTAAAGACAGGAAGCGATGTACAGCAGCAGGACATGATAGCAGAAGGGAATGACTGTCATAGGGGACAAAAGAAAATCCTCTGATTTTATACAAAGTGAAATGGTGCAAGCCACTGTAATTCTGAGTGCATGGACTGTTCGAAGAAGACGATAAGAATTAGGTATTAATGCTAGAATTCCATGAAAGCTGCTATTTGTATGTATCCATCAAAGGTTAAAAAGATTTAAATATTCTAAAGCTTGTGTTAATTGGACAGCAGAACAATGGAAGAATGTTATTTCGTCTGATGTGACAAAATATAGGATTGACATAAAAAAGGACACAATGCCGAGATGATTTGTCTTCTAATAGCATTACACACACCCAGCCATCCAGTGTTATAATATTGTGTTTATTACATCAAGGGTCAGCTAGGTGGAGAGGCCTACCAAATGGCTTAAGCACTCACAAGCCCCACCCATGTTTATTACATCAAATGGTGTGGAGAGAATTTGTGTAATTAATGGGAGTATGAATGTCAAAAAGTACAAAACGAAATAATTATTCCAACTGATGCTTCCGCCACTTGACATTTCCGAAAATAATGAAATATTTATATTTATTCAGGATTCAACACCATGTCATTTTGCTAAACTGTGCAAGAAAGTGTTGTAAAGATAATCATATTCCAGCGTTGGACTAACCCCGAAATAGCCCATAACTTTGCGGCTCAGGGTGCTTTTAATGGTATTAGCATGCACATTTTCCTGGAATCGTCGTCTTCTTTTTATTTTGCGTCAACATTGTTCCATTGTTTTGCTGTTCAATTAATGTGAGTTTAAGCCCATTTAAATCATTTAACTATTGTTTAAGAGATAAAAGAGGTTATTTTCATGGAATTCCAGTATTTAAAACTAAATCCGTAATCTCTGTTTCAAACAGTCAATGCAATCAACCAACATCCCACTGGCTTGCGCCATTTTATTGAAAATATATGAAGCGGTTTAAAGAAACTTGTTGCAAAGTAATTTTCAGCAATAAAACACAATTGCGGAAACTATAATGTAACGCTGCTTTCACATTAAAAAGCTCCAGAACTATAAGTCATAATTCGTTACATGGGAAGGCGTTGTAAAGTAATCAATAGTACAGATTCTGATACTGTAACAATTTTTTAATAACTCATTTTTTTATATAGGGTAACTCCGTGAGAGTCGCCGCATACGGGATAGAGGCTGCACCCCTTGTATTTCTTGCAATTATCTATAGATGGTCGTCAACCGCACAGTATAGGTGCGCAATGAGATTATTTTAACAAGTGTATAGCGTGAAACCCATTTCGATGTTTACTTGTAGAAGTAAAATCCTTAATTTGACGTAAGTGCATGATTTCACTGTCGAAACTTTTAAACACGTCATGTTTAAATACTATTTATACATTAATTACTAAATGCGTGCATGATTTCGAAGTCAAAACTAAGTATAGCGTTTGTATAGAGTACTGTGTGTATGTTTACGCCATTCCCCTTAGAGATGGCAGGTAACTGTGAAGGCCGACGTCGCACCATGCAAAATGAGATACATGCCGCACTGCTATTCTGGTATACATGCCGCAGTTTCTTTTGTATGGGATGATTAAGTGTTATTAACTTTCCCTTTTCTTTTGCACAGACTAACCATGTTAGGCATGTTATCAAGTTTACTAAATCCAAAGGGGAAAATAAAAAGGAAGCAGAGCAAGAAAGATGCAAGTCAAGATAATAATAATGAAAAATTGGATTACGCATAACGCAGTCGTTCTTTGCAAAGTGCTCCAAAAAGAGGAAGTGTAATTGACTCCGCTGCATCATGTGTTTAAATGTAGTTACATAAAGACTGTACTTTTTCGACACTTTTTCAGTAGATTGAAGTCGATCTCTTAACCATTCGGGACCATAGGTGCATATTAGCACCTTCATAAAGAGCTTACAAAATTTGTTTCTGGCACCAGTGAAAAAGAAAAGTAAAATTTGCTTTGTTTAATTCGAGCATTTTCACGATTATTTAAGTAAAGGTAACTTCTTTTAAAAAAGTGGTACCAACCGAATAAAATTTGTGTAAAAGCCACCGGTCTCGAAAGGGTTAACAAATAAATTATGTAAACAAAATTTTACTTTTTTTTCTTTTCCCTTTCTAATACATTGATGTTACATTGTTGCTGAAATAACAATGAAAATTTAATGTAAAAAAATAAGTCGATAATTTTAATAGTGAAAGTAGGCAACAATTAGTAATTTGAATCTACTAATACGTTTCATTGTACTCATTTAGTTTCATTTTGTTATTACATCTATGATTATAGTCCAGATATGAATATTTTTTTTTAATATTTTTATTTATAACTTCATTCTGTTCTTATTACATGTACGGTTGACGCGCCGCAGTGTAATGTTTTTGAAAAAAATTGTTAAAAAATATTAATAATTTGTTTTGAATATTTTTGTCGCAATACACGCGTTGTATATTTAACATTAAATAGCACATAATTTTTTTCTATTTTATTTGTACCATGGGACTTTATACACACATTCAAAAAAAATGTGCGGCATAAATCCCGGAATTACCCTATATGTTCTACTTTTCTTATAACTGGTATTATAATAAACATTTCTGGATGAAATATATTGCACTAAGTTCTGTACAAATTATCTTTTCACTGATATATAATTTTGTGATATTACGGTAAGAGAAAGTGATGTTATGAATTGCAAATCTTCAAAAATACACTTTTATATACACCTGCACAAAACTGTTTTGTCAATTTTAGCCAATACTGTATCTGTTTTGCAGTGTCATAAAATCCATCTTATTAAATTCTTTCTTTTATTTAATGAAACCCACATTAATTATCTCTCTGACTAATTTAGAGATTAAACTAGGAAATATTAGCGATTTTTTATGTGCACCGTGCTATTCTTTAGGTTCGCAGTTCTGTTTTTTTAAGTTTGACGTGCTATTTTTTAAAAATTCCATGCTATTTAAAAATTCGTTGACAATTTTTTGAGTACGCAGAGCCGATTTCTAACACCAAGTGGTGATTTCGTTCGAAATTTCCTGAAATTCAGTTCAACTCTCATTCAGTTGCGAAAAAAAAAATAACCATCAATTCAAAAATTTTAACATAAACAAAATCCTCATTTGTTTCTACATGAAAATATCATAATTATTTTCTTTTTTTTTTTTTTGTTTTATGTATTATGTATTATGTGGTTTTTTTTTTTTTTTTTTTTTACTTCAGTGCCCTGTATTCTGCTTCATTATTCCTTTTTTCTTCTCATTCTGGCTATTTCTCTTCACGTCCGTGTATTTTTTCTCTCGCTGTGCTGTTTTTTGTTCCGCCGTGCCATTTTGTTCCCTATCGTGCCATTTCTTCCCCGCCGTGCCACACTTTGTTTCTAGAGTTAATTATAGACTAATTTAAAATAGTCTTTTATTTCTATGATGCTAAAAGTATACTCTTGCCATTTTCAAAAATTCAAATTATTTTATTTTTCTGAACCATTAAGTATTAGAATTATAATTTTACTGGCTAAGATTAATATATCTGATGTGAAACGTACTTCATCGTTCAGCTCTACTCAATTACTACCCACTTGCAATGACATATGATAGTTACTATTACTCACGTTTGCTTAACCTTTGCATAAATTAGCCTGCACTTACATATCTGCCATAAACATTTAATATTCTGTTGTATAGTGTTCATTTTCTATTGTTGATATCATGTTGAAACAAATATAAATTAATGCTTTGTCACTATCATGCTTCATTCTTTTGAATATTTGTTTATTCTATATTCGTAAGAAATTAACAATAATCATTCTTACACATAAAACAACGATCATATAAGATACAATCTCTGCACTGAAATAGTGTAACAGAAAATACAGGGTAATTAATAATATATGAAGATGAAGTATAGAAATCTAATCGCATACAGTACAGTAATACTTAACTGTTTTCTAGAAATACCAAGCATTACTATAAGTTCTCAATAACTAAGGTACAGAATTTAACAAATAATAAATGCTAGACATTAAAACATCGCGTATCACATGTGATAACTTCATTTTTCTGAGTTTTTTAAACATTAAACCTGCATCATTTTGAGACATATGTTATTTTTTTACATAACATGTTTTTCCCTTTTCATCAAATATACAACTGATTACAAATATCTGTTCTCTAAAGAGAGAAAATCGTGAATAATCATAACTAAAGAAAATATATTGAGAAATATAGAGAAAATAGCTGGCGCTGTTGTATTTTTATTTAGGCAGTAACAGCGAGTTCTAGCATTAACTGTATGAAGCTGAACATAAATTTCAATGTATAGTTATTTAGTTCTATGAAAATATTTTATGATATGCTAAACAATTTTTTTAACACTTAACATTTCCAATAGAAAATCAATTAAACAGATTAGCAAGCTATTCATATTGAAATAAAGGAAATGTATTGTTTTAACTTTATATTAGGCTGTTTTATTATTTGTTTATCATTAATATTCTGTTTTTGCGCAATCGTCACCTCAAAATAACCAATCGTCACCTCATAATAATTCCATTCTCAATATAAACAATTTATTTTTTATTATTTTATAATGACTGGGAAAAAGAAATTGACGTTTTCACTTTCACTGCATTTGTTATTATTATTTTTTTATCTCTATATAGTCATAGTAAGAATAATGTAGATATCATAATATTAATAGAAAAGATTTTTCTTGGAAATGAATTTCCTATTTAGGAATTCAAAATAAAATAAACTACCTAATAATAAATTATTTAAAATATTAAATAGAGACAATACAAACAGAGAAAATACAAATAGACTTGAAAAATAGGAAAACTACGAGTATTTTTGCATAATTATCTTAATTATATATATATATATATATATATATATATATATATTATTCTTAAAATAATTGATGAAATTATCATTTTATAGTGTATTTTACGTGGGTTATTTTTCAAAAGAATAATTACAATGTATCTGGCTATTTAAAGTACTCTATACGTTTTAATTTTTATTAAAGTTTAATTAATTATTTTTCAATTAAGCATCTGTTGAAGTAAACTACGTTTAAGTCTATTTATTAATTTATATATTCTGCGGAAACAAAGTAAAAAATAAAAGTAATTTTCAATGTCTATATTAACGTATGTCTTTATTGAATAATTCTAATTAATGTTACATTTGTAATTCGTGAAATGATATATTTAAAGACCCCACATGTCACACATGTTTGCCGTAGATGCATAAACTGTAAAATTAAATCATATTTAAATTCTTATGCAAGTGTTTTTAGTTAAGTCGAAGAAAACAATACGGAAATTTTAGAAGGCCACTGTCTGACCAATATGTCTTGAAAGAACTTATTATTATAATAGTTAACAAAATGTCTAGATATAAGTTTCATGGTTTTTAACGAAGAGTATTTAAAAAGACAATTTAAGTAGATTTTTATAAATAATCCGAATAAAAAAAAAAGTTTTATGTTGTCATTATCTAAGGAAAGTTTTATTAAATCTATTTAAACTATAAAAAAAAAAATTCCAACGTATAATGTCAACAAAATCCTACAAAAACTCTAAAAATATTTATGAATGCTTGCGCTTGAAATTGTTGTTGTACAATAATTATCTAATCATAACGTAAGTTTTCATAAAATTTTATTAATATCTCGAAGTACACAAGTTATAAATACCAATGAATAACCGTAGAGAGCCATTTTAATTTATAAATGTAATTTAGTTATCATTAATTTTTAAGAAATAACACTGTGTATGTCATCGAACCATAACATTCTTTATACATTTATAACTTAATCTTTGAAGTTGTATAATTGTATTTATTATCCAGAAACAGCATAAATCTGAATTTGTCAATATGCAGACTAAGCAAATTATCAGTAGCAAGTGAAGTTTAAAGCATGTACTTCTGACTGAATTTTCAAAGTAATATTAATATTTGTGTAACATAAATGCATGTTAACGTTTTAATCAAACATAATAGCGAGATCGTGAATAAAGAAATGCAATGCAAATTGCTAAAGAATAAATAATAAAATTTTGAGTCTGCTCATTAAAATTCCAACATAAAACTTTTGTGTTATCACATTAAGTGTTTAAATTTATTTTAAGACATGTGGCAGAACATGTGATACACAGTCCAGACATGTATTTTAAAAATGTTTCAAACACTGAATTCAAGATGTGATACATTTTGAAGAAAATCCCTGAAATATATGTTGTTTTAATACTTAATGACATGTCAGTCGTTTTGAATAAATATCGAGGTATTTCATAACAGATAATAGATATCAGATGATTTTAAAATAAAAATAAATTAATGATAAGAATATTGTAAAAAAGAAAAAACTAAGAAAACGTAATTGAAACCAAAGAACTGCATACTTTTAAGAATAAAACTAAAATATAAGTATTTTTATGTTAATTCATTTATTTATTAAACTATATGTATAAGCTATGTACATGTATATAACTACATATATAAATAGTTCAATTGATAAATGCAAAGGGTAGAAAAATTAAAAAAAATACATTGGAGAAGCTCTCGTTGTTGTATTCTAACAATCACAAAACTAAAATAACTGCATACATTATGTGCTTATAAAAACACAATTGCTAAAATACATTCCCTCTTTTATTACAATAAAACTGATATTTAAAACAAATTATAAAGTATAAATTATTAATAAGTCAAGAAATGAAAAAAATAAAATATGATAATTTAAATTTATTTATAATGAAATTCCATCTCCCTAAATAATCGATACAGGTGTATTTTTAAAGTTTTATGAAATAATTAAGCAAAACTTCGCGATACATACTAAAGTTCAAGTCGATTAAAATATACTTACAATTTACAAAGAGGATTTGACGCGTTAAAAGTTTTAAAATACAAAACTTTTGTTGAAATTTTGTTTAGATTACAATGTATTTCCGTCCAGATTTACACAGGAATATTCAATAATTCGAAATTTAGAGATCGCGAATTTCGTACTATACGTAAATATTATATTTCTACATTCTATAATGTGCAAGTTACTTTCTCTTTAGTTCATGCAGATATCCTTTCTATTAAAATATTTTCATAATTGAATAATATTTTTAATACTTGAATAAATTAAATGAACGCATTTATTGGCGCAATCTTTCTTTCCCGTATACATTTCTTTCTTTGACACTGTCAGAAAGCCTCGTCTTTATACACTGAATTATTCCTCCTTTTTTAAGAAATATTTTCCGTATTCCTAGGAAAGTTATTTTATCCGTGCACACATTCGTATGTGCTTAGTTAATTCTAAATTTCGAATTCATTTAAAAAATGAAAAACAAAAAATAAATTAATTAAGATTTATAATTGAAAAAAAGAAAAAAAGAAATATATATATATATATATAGTTAAAAAGTTCCAATAGTAATTTCAAACATTACCTAAAACTGTAAACTTTAATTGAAGTAAAACATTAACTGATTCATACCAAATAAGAACTATATTTTAACTTAATAAACAATCTCTAAGAAACACAACATAACCAACATTAACTTAAACAAAATCAACCATAAGAAACAAGACAAATAACTAACTAAACATGGAGACAGGTTGCATGGCTTATGACACGCTAATGCAGGGCTAAAACTGTTTTTAAGCATGCAACATTCCCCAGATTTACCTGTCGAGACCATACTGAAAAAACGAAAGAAACAAGATTAAAACTAAATGAAACCGGCCGACCGAAAACAATCAATATCAAAAGCGATCTGTTTCCACTACATTCCGTAAACCACACGATTCGAGTAAAGGCATCAATTCACTTCTGTTCTTGCAAGTTCTTACATTATTATACGTCATATTTTTAACCAGGCTCACAGGATAACCCTGTTTCACAGCAATGACGTACCATTTACGCATATCCCCTTTCAAAATGTCTCCATCTGATGTCAATCGGTTTAATCTGTTTAAACCGTTAATATAAATGTTTCTGAATACCGATATAAGGACATTTGATTTGAAATTCAATATTGCAATTGTTTTAAGTTAAAGTTTTCTCTTTTATCATAAACCGATGTAATTAAATTTCTGTTTTCTAATTTTAGATTTACATCCAAATAATTTGTATTATAACTATTTTGACTACCGGAAAGTTTCAATTCTAAATTTTTTGGATAATAGTTAAATTCGTGGTTAGCCTTCATTCCATTCAGTTCAACAATCAAAACGTCCTCCACATATCTGAAACCGATTATGTCTTTATGTAATTCACTTTTATTTTCATATATATCTAGATACATGTCGGCCAAAATTGAACTTCAACTACCCCCCCCCCCCCCCGCCCATAGGGATACCTTTAATCTGCTTTTATACCTTATTGCCCTCATATAAAAATTCTCTTGAACCAACAATTGAATCAAATTTTAAAATTCACTTAAATCTATGTAGGAATCACCATACCTATTATACACCTCCAATATATTCTCCCTTAAATCCTCAAACTCTATGTTGTTAAACAAATCTGCAAAATCATATGCATACAATCCTGTAATCTTATTTTTATACCTTTTTACTTATTCCAACAGTTCATAACTATTACTTATTATAAAAGTTGAATTCTCACTTTTAATCTTTAAAAAATATTCTCTTCAATACTTTTAATAATTTTTTATTCGCACATTCAATATAGGAATTATAACCATAGGTAACGGCTCTAAATTTCACAGGGCATTTATGGAACTTGGGTATTAAAACCAAATAAGGAAAATTCAAATTATCTTGTTTCGTTTTAATTTTTTTTATACAATGCCGTTATTCTGTTCTCCAACTCATTAAGTTTTACCCCAATTAACTCATAATTATTTGTATTTTCATAACTTTCTCTTAATATTTTCCCATATAATTTTTTACAGATAACTGCATAGTTAGTACTTGCCTTATCTACTTTTGTTATTATAAAATCATCTTGGATGTTTTTTATAGCTTTTCTTAAATCAATATATTTCTCTTCGGACAAACACTCAAAGTTTTTAACGTATGTATCTTCTAGATCCCTTAAAATATGATATTCCCATTCTTCAAACAATACTCCAGGAAGTCTGTATTTATAAGTTAACTTTTGTATAAAGTTTTCAATATTATATTTAAAACGTTTAACTGCATTACTTTTCGTGAAATTCCGTTTTATTCTGTATTTTTCTCCATAACTCATTTGATGTTTCAGTTCGACATTTTGTACGATATCTATATTTCAAGTTATTTTATGTCCATAATGTTTGTCTACATATTTGTTGTACACATCCTCATTACATTTACAAATGTCTGCATTTTCGTTCCTATTAATATTTTTAGCATAATAATTATAATTAAAGATCATTCTACCTAAAAGCTTGTCATACTTAAATGCTTTAACGATATTTAAAATTTTTATTGATAACATGTCCTTATATTTATTAAAAATCCTTTTGTAATTTAAATTACTGTAGCACCCTCCTATGTAGTCTATAACATATATATATATATATATATATATATAGTAAATCTATCGTATTGATTGACTTCAAGTTCGGATTGATTGGTTAGAGAAATGTTCAAATATTATAGTATCGCCAGTACGCAGGGTTATCTTCCGAGATTTATTAATGGTTTAATTTATGATTTTAGCAAAAGTAAAAGTTATCGATTTGAGTTATATTCAATTTTCCATTCTAGGGGTGTATCGATTGGACATAATGGGAATTATTTATTTGGGATACAATTCATCTCTTTTGTGTTTTGAAGTTAGTTTTTCTGGTTGATTTTTGTTTTGACTGGTGAGGGGGAAAGTCTTGCGCGTAAATCTTGATTTACCCCGCAGTGCTTATCATAAGCGGATCCATCTGTCTCCTTTTATGTTGGTTTTATAAATTTCTCTTTCGATTTTGTTTCCTGTTTGTTCATTTGTTAATGGAGTTCTTTCAGTTTAGTTATAGTTAGTTATTTAATTTGTTTTAAATTTAAATTTATGTAATTTTAGGATATCTTATATTTTATAACATATGTACATAATTATATATATATGTGTGTGTGTGTGTGTAATATATGTTAGTTAAAAAAATCATTTTACTCAAAGAAGAAAAAACACCTCGTCTGTAATTTATATAAAAAAAATTACATTCATAATTTTCATCGAACAATCTAATGAAAAATATGTATAATTCATATTTTATCATATATTAATACGAAACTGTTAAAACCCTAAACATTATCTCATAACGACGAAATCATCCAGCAATTAATATAAAAATTTCCACCTTTTGTGAACACCAAATTAATCAAGACATACCCATTTCAAGATAATATGATATATGTATAAAAACATGAAAACATTTAAAATGCTTCATTGAAACACATTACTACATCAGTGTGATAAAACATATAGAAATGTTTTTCAAGACTAAAAAACACTTAGATGTTAAAATGATAAAAAATTACTAAAAGCGCTTTCGGCTAACCTTAAGTTTTTGTCAAGGAGAAGAGAACTGACTGAGTAAACACCCGAAGCTCGGCGTTCTCTATTACACATTGACCGGAAACACCCTTTAGGATGCTCGTAGATGGTCGTATTCATTAAACTGAAGGAGACGGAAGATAGAGAAAGCTTAATCCTCTGGGAAACGAATATCTTTTTTAATATGAAATAAATTAAACAAAATGCGAGGCATTTGGTATTGTAATATGGCATTACAACGATTTTCTGATTGCGTTAAAATTTCCAAAGACTCAAAAATGGCATAAATATTAAAATCGGAAGCCTGCATAATAACTGTCGCTCTATTGAAAAGCATGCCAATATTTTTAGTTAGAAACATCAAACTAATCAAAAAGAAAACTAAACTAACATGAAACTAAAACATCAATTATTCTTATAAAATAAAACGTAATTAATTCACCAAGAACACAGAAAGATTTCTAATTACACGAATTTCATTTAATTAAAAAAATATTTTAGTTTTATACATACACACCTCGATTTATCTTTTTTAATGATTTCTGCAAATGGTCATCTGTTATACAAGAACTTTTTCAAAGAGTATTCAAAACACTTCTGCGGCTTCAAACTAAAAATTTTCTATTAGTGTCATTTTTGCACCTTTTAATGAGCACGGGGAAAAGTTTAGTTTTATATGCATTGCTTGCTTTATAATTCGCATTCACGTCTTCAGTCTATCATGACTGATAATTATAAACAACGAAGTTCGTAGCTATAACTAGCCTCATTTGAGCCAATAAAGTTGAAATATATGAGTAATGTTGAAAATTTACGAAAGAAGAAACGAGATTTTTGGAATACTGATAGTTTCGGTTGGTTTTGGGTCCAGCTGAATTTTCAGCCGCATTTTCGCCGAAAACGAATTTTCGAAGAAACTCAGATTTTGCGCCTAAAACGGAAACGAAACAGAATTTTCGGCCGATATCTAATTATTAAAAGGCCAGTAATGTTGAAAAAGAGACTTTTCCAACAATAAATTTTAAAATTCTTGTCATATGTTCCTGTTCAGAGATTGTGCGTGTATAATACAAGAGTAGAAAATATATACTCAAAAATTCTATAGTCTCATTCTTTGATCGCGATGAAAAATTGCAAAATTTTTAACATTAATTTTTACTATCATATCAGTCACTTTATGTTAGCCATATCACACCACTCACATCATATCAGTCATCAAAATCATATCAGTATGATAAAAAGAATTCAATACAGATATACAGTGTGTCCACGTATAACCTGACCGACCTTTATTTTCGCAACCGTTGGTCCTAGATGCATACTTCCAATTACAAAAATGGTTTAAATAAGGTAAAGAATTATTTTTAAAGCGATTTGGGTCGAGAGAAACATTTATTAAAAAATTACGAAATTTAAATTTCTATATGGTCTCCAGGTCCTATAAGTGATATTTAATAAAAATTTACTGTGACTCTAACAACGAAGATATAAAAAGTCCCATTCATTTAACATTAAAATTGACCGAGTTATGAAACTTTGAAATGCATGACTTATAATACTTTTTTGCAGCTCAAAACAGATTATTTCTTCCATGCTTTCAGTGGTCGACAATAAAGTACTTAAACTTATTTCAAGGTATCTGCGCTTTGAAACAAATCCTACAAATATTACTATTAACTTTTATTAGTTAAGTTTCAGATTAGTTACAATAATTGTATTTTCACATATATTGTATTTTGTAAGGATTTGAGGCAATGATTTTCTTTTAAGAAAAAATATGTTATTTTCATAAGGTTTTATTTAACTTGCAACGATCATCTTTCCTGTTTAATTTTTATACTCAAACATTAGCTTACTTTCAAATGTCCGATCGAAGATAAATTTTAGATATTGACTTAAATCCGATGACAATGCTATATTAATATGATTTTCGACACTTACCACCTTATACATACTTATATTAGAGGATAACACAAAAAAATTCTGATAGATTAGCGTCAACAAGTTTAAGAAAGAGTTTTAGATTAGATAACATAAACCTGCGATGGTTGTGTTTTTTAACTTTTATAATTACGTTTTATGTATTTTTTAACGCTGAATAAGAAAATTACCTTCACTTTTAATCATCATGTCAGGATTTTTCGCAAATAGTAAATGTCAAGGTTAAAAAATAGCGAAAAATCTAATACTATAAAATAGATATGACTTTTTAATTCTGTTTAATTTTAGTTAATTCAATACTTTATTAATTTTTAAGTAGCTTTCATTACAAAAAGCTACCTATTGCAACCGTTCGGAGGAAAGCGATTTCAAAAAATTTTGGTATATTTTCATCGATCATGACCCCCAGACCCCGAAACCACCCTCCGTTCAAAATTGATATATATATATATATATATATATATCTGACCTATGTCACACTGTAACTGTCGAAATTATGAACCGATTTCGATGTAATTCGGTGTGTACATAGTATTTACCAGTGTCTCGACCGAGTTCGTTGGCCAGCTTCATCCGCCGTTTTGTTTCAAAGTGGCGGCCATTTAAAATTTAAAAAAAAAATAAAATTTGAAATGTGGTACCAAAAAAAAAAAAAAAAATGGAAAAATATTTTTTTCTTATGTATTTGACCTTTATACAAAGATTCCGGAGCAGTTTTTGTTTCGTCTATATCTTAAAAAATGGCTGAGTTATAGCATTTTGAATTTCTAGCGTGGCTGACATTTTGAAACGTCCTGAATTTTGTCACACGATAAAAGGCGTATTTATAAACCGATTTCGATGTAATTCGGTGTGCACATAGTACATACCAATGTCTCGACCGAGTTCGTTGGCCAGCTTCATCTGCCGTTTAGTTTCAAAATGGCGGCCATTTAAAAAAAATTTAAAAATTTTAAATTTGAAATGTGGTACCAAAAAATTGAAAATGGAAAAATATTTATTTCTTATGTATTTGACCTTTATACAAAGATTTCGGAACAGTTTTAGTTTCGTCTATATCTTAAAAAATGGCTGAGTTGCAGCATTTTGAATTTCTAGCGTGGCTGACATTTTGAAACGTCCTGAATTTTGTCACGCGATAAAAAGCGTACTTATGAACCGATTTGGATGTAACTTCGTTTATACATAGTACATACCAATCTCTCGACCGGGTTTGTTGGCCAGCTTCATCCATCATCTTGTTTAAAAATGGCGGCCATTTATATTTTTAAGAAAAATTTAAATTTGAAATGTGGTACCAAAAAATTGAAAATTGAAAACATATTTTCTTCTTATGTGTTTGACCTTGATAAAAAGATTCGGGAGCAGTTTTTGTTTCGTCTATATCTTAAGAAATGGCTGAGTTATAGCATTTTGAATTTCTAGCGTGGCTGACATTTTGAAACGTCCTGATTTTTGTCATGTAATAACAGGTGTATTTATGAACCGATTTGGATGTACCTTGGAGTGTACATAGTACATACAGATATCTCGACCGAGTTCGTTGGCCAGCTTCATCCGCCATCTTGTTTCAAAATGATGGCCATTTAAAAAAAAATTAAAAATTAAAAAAATAAAATGAGATACCAAAAATTTGGAAAATGAAAAGATTTTTTTCGTATGTGTTTGACCTTAATACAAAGATTCCGGAACAGTTTTTGTTTCGTCTATATCTAAAAAAATGGCTGAGTAACAGCATTTTGAATTTCTATTGTGGCTGACATTTTAAGTCAAGATTGCATTTCAAAGTTTCATAACTCGGTCAATTTTAATGTTAAATGAATGGGACTTTTTTTTATCTTCGTTGTTAGAGTCACAGTAAATTTTTATTAAATATCACTTATAGGACCTGGGGACCATATAAAAATTTAAATTTCGTAATTTTTTAATAAATGTTTTTCTTGACCCAAATCGCTTTAAAAATAGTTCTTTACCTTATTTAAACCATTTTTGTAATTGGAAGTATGCCTCTAGGACCAACGGTTGCGAAAATAAAGGTCAGTCAGGTTATACGTGGACACACTGTATAATATATATTATAATTACCAGTAAAGCTAATATTATTTGTCAATTTTTTGATTATTTTAAATGAAATCTTTAGATATTAATGAGATGTTTCAAGACTTAATGAGAAAAAAAAAACTTTTAAAATTATTTTTGTTCTAATATTTTCATCTCCAAACAATATAAAAAAAAAAAAAATTCATGCTAAGAGTTCAAAGTTACTATGTTAGAGTTTTAACTAAATTTATATGACATAAACGAAGACAAAGAGATATTGTCATTTGAACTACTGCGATAACGCACGTTTTCAAATAATTGTCTGAAATAGCTTAATGATGAACTCTTCCATTTAAACCGTATAAATATCTATGATGAGAAACTTAAATTATGCCTAAAAGAGTAGAATTTAGATTGTTAAAAAACCTGTATTTTTTTTAACTTTTTTAAAATAAGAAGAATGCAGGGTTAGAAGAACTAGGCATACGTAGACAGAAAAAGCTTTTCCGAAGGAAAAAAAAAATGTAAATGATTTTATACTTTTCTATGCTTGTTTTTCCGGTTTAATTTTGTCATTAGGGTATGCCGTAAAAGGGTAATGAATAATGTTTTATAATCGCAATTTCTATTTAAAATTATAGAACTAAAATGTAAGCGAATATTGGCATGCCAATTAAGAATTTAATTGTAAAGTTAAATTCAGAAATACATTATAAGTTATCAGACAAAAAAGTATATATAAATTAAAGACGAATATTAGTGTGTTTCATTATGTAGTACTGAATAAGTATTTACATAACATAAAACTAAGAATAATTTTAGAACATGAATTGTTTTACATTAATCCTAAATAATATCTCACTTGGTTGCAAATAAAAAATAATAAAATAATAAAATATTTTGTAATAACAACTTACAGACTGTATAGCGTTAGTTGATAACTTCACTTTTATAAATCAGAAATATATATATATATATATATATATATATATATATATATATATATATATAATGCAATCTAAAAGAATGTGACTATAAGTAAGTTAATTATCTCATATCACCTACAATCTGATATTTGTATTTACATTTTTTCGCCTTATATTTATTTTAATTTTGTAAATGAATCTATTATAATCAGAAGTTTGTAGCACGTATTTGCAACAAAGCATTCTTCTAAATTATTAAATACCCATTCAATGGTTTAAATTAATAGCTTTTCTGTTTAACTTACGGAAATAATTTCTCCAGGAAATTTTAAATGAATAATTCTCTTTAAGCATTTGTCGTATTTTCTGTAACAAAGCTGAATTTGTCTGCTCTTAGCTAATTGTTAATGTTATAAAAGCTTGATTTTACTAAAACAGCTCTTTCAATAATGACCTTTTTTAATATACAATGTAATAATTCATAATTACGTAAACTTTTAATGACTTCTATTTATTACTAACTTAAAATAACTTTAAATTTATTTAGCTTTAAGAATTATGTTTTAAAATTCAAATGCGAACAATTTGAAAAATTCAGGAAGAATTTAAATAAATTGTATGTTAGTAAACATATACCAAAGACAAAATCTCCCTTCCTGCTACTTAGAAAACAATCATATAAAAAGAACACACTAACACAAATCATATTAAAAATAAATACATTATATTTTACTAAATCTTTTAAATTGCGTATTTTAAACCTTTCTTTTTCATAATAAAATGTATAGGGAATTAAATAGAAAAAAAAAAAGATAACTAATTGAATAAATATCAAGAAAACTTTTTTGTTACATTCTTCTTTTCATTTTTTAATGTAATATATTAAATAAAAAATAGACTCTGTATAATACGGCTGTGTGCCGAACTTAATAATAATAAAGTATCTTTCTGTTTCAATAGAAGTTCATCCTATGAATAAAATTAAAGGTTCATCATTTTGTATAAAAAAATATTTTTTGAAAAAACTAAAATGATATTTTTTTATTTATATTTTTCTTAAAATTAAATTCTCAATTTTATAACTAAGCTTACGATGCTTATGATGGTGTTTCGTGTACCCATGGTTAACAGATATACAAAAACTCCAACACAAGAATTTAGAGGACTTGCTTCTTTTATTATAAAACTTTTAAAAAGAGGCCGTGAACATACAGAGAAAAGTTGGTTGTATTTATGTCGGCCAATTATCAGCACGTGGGATATAGGTCCTAAGTGGGGGGAGTGCCTTCCGTGGAGGTCTTTGTAAGGGAACCTAAACCATATTAACGCTTGGGGAACGAAGGTTCGAAGAAAACCACGAAAACTCCGAACGATTAGGACGACGGGCGCGATTAGGATCGATCCCAGCACCTCCCGTCTAGCAGCTTCGAGAGCAGATACAGAGAAAAGGGGAGAAGTTTGTAAGCTGCCCTGGGGCAGGACCCACAGGGGAGAAGGCTTGACGTATGTTACGCTCAAGCTCAGAAGCAACAGTGAGTAAGATTTTGTTACAATAACTCACGCATTGGCGAGTATAAGATAGCCAGATGTCAGATATTGGCAATGAATACGCATCGGGCAGCAGACAAATCATCAGTAAAATTGCGGAAGCTTTAGATTGAGTTAAGTTCTACGCCATGGCGGGTTTATAAGATTGTAAGATAATAAAATTCTTGTAGTTAGACGGGGTAACTGAAAAATAGCTATATACCGTGATATTACATGTACAGTCGTGGAAAAAAAAAGTAAACACCCCCTACTAACTCCTCAACAAATCATCATAGAAGAAAGTTACTGGTACCGAACGATTGGAAATAAAGTCTACTTTTAAATGATGTATATAAAATTTTCTTAGGGGGTCATCTACATATTAAAACGAATCCTAACTTCGTTTTTTTCAATGGCAATACCCAATTTTAACGAGATATTTGAAATCTTCGGTTCAAACTATGCTTAGACACCAATTTTCAAGTCATTTGAATGATAAGTTTTTGAATTATAAACATTCAAAATTGAGTGCTTCTAATGTTAAATTATATTTTCATATTTTTATTTATATCTCCCGAAATTATGCTCCTAATGTGCTAATTTTTTTTTGTGGTAATAATACTAATATACCCAAACATAAATAAGCTGAATTTGCAATTTTTATAATTTTATGATATGAATTATGAATTATGAAATTAATATTCAAAAAATTATGACTTGCAACCTACAATTTTTTTGATGGATTCAGATTTATTAAGTCCTGCTTTATGGAAATTCAAAAATTTCACATTTTTCTTGCAAGTAGTTTTCAAATTATGCTTAAAAACGGCAAAATGGTGTTTTAAGGGGCCGTCTATGATGGAAGTGAGTAGACATTTTGAAATTTATTCTGTCGTACTGTAATCTAACACGCTTCATTGACTCCTTGAGTGGCGCTTAAGGTGCCTTGATCAAGGAAGCGGCTCTCTCGGTTAACAATCCAGTACGGAACTTCAATTTGGATACAGCCCTTAAAATACGCTCGTTTTAAAATAATTAATTTCTCGGAAACTTATGGTACGAATTGCATAAAAAATCGTTTTTAGGCTAATTGAAGGGTGTAGAGTTCATTTATGCTGTCAGAATTGGGTACTGCTATTGAAAAAAACAAAGTTATGGTTCGTTTTAATATGTAGGTGACCCCCTAAGCAAATTTTATATACATCATTTAAAAGTAGACTTTATTTCCAATCGTTCGGTACCGGTAACTTTCTTCTACGATAATTTGTTGAGGAGTTAATAGGGGGTGTTTACTTTTTTTTTTTTTTTTTTTTTTCCACGACTGTACGTTAGTACCTTTTGGACAAAGAGCATGCATTACTTAGAAGGGCATCAGGAAAAATGCGTCATGAGAAATGATTGAGAACTGATAGCAATGTAAGAAAAAAGTATGAGAAAAATTAAGGCGCTGTTCTGTGTTACTCATAAAATATGCATTACTTACTGTCAGCTGGGATGCAAAGGGAATTCATTTCTATTTTATTCTTTTTTTATCTCAACGAAAATCGGTGGAGATTAAGATTTATTTCAATACACATATCTGTGTGAAGTTAAAAGAAAAAGGAAAGAGAAAGACAGAAATGGTGCTTACAGTTTAATTGAACCGTTAAAGTATCAATTTAAGTTAAATAAGAGTGAGGGGGGAGAGTGAAATAAATACAGAGGTATGATACTAAATGTAAAATGTAAAATTTTGTTAACTATTTTATTTGATTGGGGGGGGGGGATAATGAAAACTACAAAAATGAAAAATTAAAGTTAGATGTTGATTTTTCGAGGGGGTTGGGAGGTTTTAAATGAACATATAACGGGAAAACCGTTATATGTATCCCGCATCACCACCGCACAAAAAAAAAAAAAAAAAAAAAAAAAAAAAAAAAAAACTGTAATGCTATACAGTTTTTTTTTTTTTTTTTTTTTTTTTTTTTTTACAAATGATTAATACTTTGTCTACCCCATATGCATAAGTACATAAAACACATTTAACATAATATTAAAGGGCGGGCCATGAACATACATAGAAAAGGGAGAAGATCGTAAGCTGCCCTGGGGCAGGCCTTTAATTTAAGTTAAATAAGAGTGAGAGGGGGGGTGGGTAATGAAAACTACAAAAATGAAAAGTAAAGTGGATGTTGATTTTTCAAGGGTAGGAGGTTTTAAATGAACATATAACGGGAAAACCGTTATATCGCTAATTATTTTTAATTTGCTAATGTAACGTTAATAAATATATTTTAGCATACAGTAAAGTTACCGCAAGCGTCATTTAAATTTTGATTCTTATGTAACATCTCTAATCGACTTCTATTTTATATTAATAAAGAAATTTTTAAATATTTAGTTAGGAATACACAGTTTTACATTAAATATCATGCAGTTGAAAAAAAGTAATAAAGCTAAATTTCAAATCAATTCAAAAGTTAAAAATTCAATACTAGCAAATTCCTATTCTTACAGAATTTATTAAAGCACTTTTTTATCTAAGAAAATTTATTCTGAAAGGTTAAACTAATTATTGTGTTATTATAATCCGCATCAAGAATATACTGCATTTAATTTCTTTACGTTTGAGGAAACAAAATAATAAAATAAATTGCCATGTGTAAATTTTATGAAAGAGCTAAATCATTTATAGGAAAGGGTTAAACTGATGATAAAGTTTACATCACATTAATGAAACTTTATGGTACGTAACTAAGTGAATGATCCATTTAAACATACATAATGAAAAAAAAAAAAAAAAAAAAAAAACGTTTTGCTATACAGAATGCGCCGTTCGCTTCATTGCAATGATATTTAATGCGTTATTAAAAAAGCAATATATTTTTAAAAATACATTGTATTCAAATAGCTTCAAATTTCGCCACTAGGGTGCCCAGACGACTGAAAAACTAAGTAGCAATACTTTCAATATAGCCGCGTTTTGCAGCAATAATACGGCGTAGTCTCAAAATTAAATTTGCACATACGCCCGACAATATCTCAGTCGAAATGGACTGATATGCATTACATACATAACTACAAGCTACTGGAATGCTCAAACAATAGTCTTTATTTCATACATATAATCGAAATAGGTGTGGAAAAAATCAACCGTGAGGCGTTTTCAACTTACAAGTTCTGTTTTTTACAAAATATTTTGTAAGTTTTTTTCAGATAAAATATATCATACAAATTTAAAAGTAGGTTTTAAGAAATGCAGAAATGCTTTCATTCCAGGGATAAAGATTGTACAATAAGTTTCGCTTAACATAACAATGTGCTATTTATTAGAAAAATTGCTTTGTGTAGAGGCTTGACCCAGTCAATGTGAGGGAGGGTTGACAGATGCTCAAGTCTCTCAAGTGGTTTTGGAAATCTCTTTATTATACACTGGGCATAATGAAAGGTTAATGGTTATATATAAAAAAGAATGTAAATTTGTTTTGTAAAGCTATAGTAAAATGGGGTGATGGAAAAGAAAATGTTTAAAACTGATTAAAGGAAGATGTGAAAAATTGGTATATTATCCACTGCAAGAAAAGATTTAATGAAATATAAGTAGAAAAGTTGATAGGAACTTTTTTCCATTTAAATATTACTTACAATAGGTTAAAAAGAAACAGTAAAAAAGAATAGAAAGGACTAGAAAGTATGAAAGCAGCAGTCTTAAACCTTTCATGGGCAGTAATATAGTTATGAAACCACTTAATCAAGGTTGCTAGTTAGGACCCCAAATTCAATCCGAAATTTCAAATGCGTACCGAAAATTTTGAAATAATAATTTTTACTTTATGGGATCGCCAAATGCCTCTTATGAAATAAAGCATAAATTACTATTCTTTATTTCTGGTATAAGCTCGAAATTTCTGAATAAAAATGGAGGCCAAACTGGCAGTCCTGCACTTAATTTTAATTCCCAAACGCCCCAATGGCACCAGAATTTTGCTAAAATCTTTTCCATTTAATATGTATGTGAAATATAGCCTTTTTCTTATTTCCAAATAAATGTGTTCGTAAATTCCGGCTCCAGTCATTTATTTCAACATTTCAAAACTGAAAGTACTTAGCCTCTGAAAGGTTTAAAAGATGTTAAAGATGTTAATGATAAGTTATGTGCTCATGCGGTTGCAAAAGAACATAGCATTGATCGAAAAACTTTAGGAGGATATGTGGACAAATTTCACAAAATGAATACAGTGAGATGAAGCCAAGCTATGTGACAACTAGAGTTCTCAGGTCGAGTGTCACAAAAAAAGGTCAAGGAGACAATAAATGTGGGACAGTGGTTTCTAAATCCGGACATAATAATACACGAAATCCTATGAAATCAGAACCTGTCGCTAACAAAATACTATCTTAAATGCTAAAATTTTATTTTCCTTGCAGTGCAATTATAACTGTTCAGACAAAAACCTGCTTTAAAAAAAAAAAAAAAAAAAAAATCTCCTTTTATTTGCGATTGTGTCTCAACAGGTTTGTTTAAGCATCATATTTTCAAAAATATTTTTTATAATAATTAAAACATGTGCATAAAGTTATTTTGATTTTTTAAACTGCATTTATTTATGTTTACAAATATTTCAATATAATACAAATTGGGTCAAGACTCCCATATAGTACGTCAAGCCTGCCTAATGTGACCAGGCTTGACCCATTATTTTGTCATGAATAAAATCAATCATTTATCAAATTTCTTATATCTTACACTTATGTAGCAATTTTATTTTGATAACTGATTGTATAACGAATATAATTATACATAATACTTTACGTTCAATATTTAAAAAATAAAAAATCATTTTGTAAAAAGTGGCTCAACCCTCCCTAGTCTCCTCTATAGGAAAAACTGTCCAAAGATTCCTTTTGAGGATATCTCGTCCCATACCGTGACTTTGGGCGAATACAACGATTATTGAACTAAAATATGCGGGTTTTCCTTTTACCAAAATCGCCATTTTGGTATTTATTCACAAAGCCATTGCGGTAAAAATGGGCTTCGTTGGAAAACCAGACGGATCCCTCATCAATCTAGTCACCATCAATCTTTTGAAGCAAATCACCGGCGAAGATCTCTCTTTTATTAACGGTGCAAACATTCAGAGGATGGCGAGCCTGAATCTTTTATGGAAATTCGTTTAAACAATTTTTTTTTAATTCTATGCATCGAGGACTTTTGTAGTCCACACTACTCCCTTGCAGTTTTTCTGACAGACGGCCGAGGCAACGTTTGGATTGCCTGTTGGACAGTTACCATTATGTTGGGCAGTGATTCAGTGGTTTCCTGCACGATCGTTATTCACGCTTCCAGTCCGTTCAAATTTTGAAAAAACGAACTTTTAATTGTGTGCTTCATCTGTCCTTTAGTCACATTGAATTTTCGTTGGAAATTTTGCTAGCTTTTTACAATACTATGATTCAGATTCTGAAATTCCAACACTAAAAATATTAGTTGTTGCACAGAATACCTCATGTTTGCACAGCAAGCTTTAGTATGAACTCAACGATTGACTGAAACAAGACGTTCTACCTGTATTCCTACAGTAGGTTGACTCCAGCGCCATCTTTTGTGCAAATTTATAACAATTTGAACACAATGTATATATCTTTCTTAAATATTGCTTTTCTAGTATCAATGCAGCAAACGGTGCTAATTTGTCTCAAATCGCTTTTTTTATTATTTACGTTCAAAATGGGTCAGTCATTTTGAGGATACCCTGTATCACATGTTTTTAATCAAGATATATTCACGAAACATCAGTAGCTAAATGAAAAGAACATAAAAAAAAAAAAAAAAGAAAGAAAAAGTATTCTCCCTAAATGTAATTTATGTCAAACTCAAATTAAAAATGTAGACTTTTACATTCATATTTCTATTTGTTTTTCCATTCAAATATGAAATTCGGGTAATAGAACAAAAATAGGTTTATCATCCAGTACTACATAACGCATTTTTCGATGATATTGTTTTAAAAAATTCTAAAAACTATTAATTGTGATAGAAAATATTCACAATTGCCTATTTGTTTATAATGCAACATTTAAAATAGAACTTAGAATTACAGGGTAGTGCGTAACCCTTTTAAAGTGATAACCGTAGAATGCAAATATTTGAAGCGATTAATTTATTATTTTGAACTGGTATTACAATAAGGTTATTTTTAGATGCATTTTACTGCTGGTCTTACATTTTACTTATTTAGCTAAGTTCAGATTAAAAATTTCAAGCGTTTTTTTTTTTTTTTTTTTTTTTTTTTTAACTATCTATATTGGTAAAATTCTATAAATCCTAAAACTGTTCATGCAACAAAACGTGTGTTTTTGAAATTCGTTATACATAAATTTCAACAGTTTTAAGTTTTAATGTTTAAATACATAAGTTTTAAATGTTGTTCTAAGTTAAAACTCCCTAGGGGGATTGTATTTTTTATAAATTTTCTAATCATCATTTGATTTAATTACCTCTTGATTTTTCACTCGATTAAATGTTCCAATGTCTTACTTGTCTCTAGATAGTAGTGTATTGCCAGTGTCTAAATATCTTTACCAGTATTTTTCTATCTTTCGGTATAATTTAGGTAGAGAATTATATTGCGCGCGGTATTTTTGTTTTTCGAATTTCCTTTTATTTGTTATTTAAGAAATGAAAATGCTGCTATCTAACGATAAATAAAAAAAAAATCAGTTTAATTGTACTTCAAATTGCCCAGACGCGTACTATTCGCGTTCCACATTATTACAAAAAATCACATATATAATTGCCAAAATTTCATTAAAGAGACAGTAAACATACGATACGCAAACTTTGTACGTTATTACAATACTCCAATAACAAGTGTTAATAAATTCTACAGACGACTTTATTTATATATTTATTAAAATGCATAACACATCATAATTAATTATGCGCCTCTGCATCTGAAAATTATTACAAGTCTGCAAGACTATCTAGCAAGTTAGAATTATGTTAAACAATCTTTGTTACTTTCTCTCAAATACTTCAAAACTTCTAATTTTATTCTATGCACAGTCTTGTTATATATTAGAAAATTTAAACATATCTTACCGTGGTCATGCAGGTAAAACATCTCAAACAGTGTATTTAAGATCCGATTAATTTTGAAAAAAATTCTCAAAATGTATTTTACTTTTATCCGTAATTAAATTCCAATGCGTAGTAAAATCATATTTAAATTAAAATCGAGATACGAGGCGCATTTAAGTTGTAAGGCCTCCGATTTTTTTTTTTTTTTTTTTTTTTTTTTTTTTTGTAACTACACTGTTAAAAATTTTGCAGCATTCTGGCAGGTCATTCGACCGTTTTTTTTTTTTTTTTTAAACGGTTTCATAACCATAATTTAACTATATTCTGACCATAAAATGGCCTATAATATGGTCAGAATAGTGTTAAAATTACGGCTGTGTAACCCTTTTCGGAAAAAACGGCCAAGTGACCAGCCAGAATGCTGCAAATTTTTAACAGTGTAAGTACTATCCCGAAAGCTATGAAACCGGTGTTACTTCTCGACATAATCTCCCTGCAGATGTACACACACGTCAAGTTGTTCACAACGTCGACGGCATGATTCCATGGCCGCGGCGAAGGCTTCTTTATGAGTCTGTTTTGACCACTGGAAAATCGCTGAAGCACTAGCAGCACGGCTGGTGAATATGCAGCTACGGAGACTGTCTTTCATTGTTGGATACAGCCAAAAGTCACTCTGAGCCAGGTCAGATGAGTAGCATGAGAAATCACTTGAAATTTGTTTTCACGAAGAAATTGTTGCATAAAGTTAGCCCGATGTGTGGGTGTCTTGGTAAACCCAGTCTTGGTAAAACAACACGATTTGCTTTAGCGATTTTCCAGTGGTCAAAAAATCACTCCTAAAGAAGCCTTCACCGCGGCCTTGGTATCATGGCGTCGACTTTGTGAAGAATGTGTAGTGTATGTCTGCATGGAAATTACGTCGAGAATTAACACCAGTTTCATAGTTTTCGTTTGAGTAGTTATTTAGAAAAAAAAATCGGAGGCCTTAGAGCTTGAATGCTCCTCGTAATTCGAAACAGTTAATAGATTGCAGATGGTTTCAAAATAACGGTAATTTAATGATGTGAGTAATAAAAAAACTAAAAAATAAAAAAGAAAAATGCCCAGCTAAACTGATGGCATTGAGCTCACAGGCTATTCACACTAATTGTATATCATACTCTTATTTTAAAGAATAATGCCCCTCAAAAAAATAAGTGAAGGGGAATTAGCCCCCGTTTCACCCTTTATACTTAACCAGTGAACCTCCAAATCTAATCAGGGAAGCTCCTTATCATAATAAACCGGTATATCAAATTTGGAGCAAATCGAATAATCCTGCAAAAAAAAACATTTATCTAAATTAAGAGGGTGGACAAGCCCCCCCCCCTTTATCCTTAACCAATGAATCCCCCAAAACGAATCAGGGAAGCTCCTTAACATAATAAACAGGTATACCAAATGTGGAGCAAAGTCAATAATTCTGCATGAAAAAACCGTTTATATAAATTAATGGGGGTGGGGACTAGCCACCCTCCCCCCTTTATCCTTAACCAATGAACCCACAAAACTAATCAGGGAAGTTCCTTAACATAATAAACCGGTATACCAACTTCGGAGCAAATCGAATCATTCTGCATGAAAAACCCATTTACCTAATTTAAGAGGGGCGGGCTAACCTCCCTTTTCCCCCTTTATCCTTAACCAATGAACCCCCAAAACTAATCAGGGAAGTTCCTTAACCTAATAAACCGGTATACCAAATTCGGAGCAAATCGAATCATTCTGATTGAAAAACCCATTTATCTGAATTAAGGGGGTGGACTAGCCCCCCTTTTCCCCCCTTTATTCTTAACCAAATCTCCCCCAAAACTAATCAGGGAAGTTCCTTAGCCTAATTAACCGGTATACCAAATACGGAGCAAATCGAATCATTCTGCATGAAAAACCCATTTATCTGAATAAAAAGGGGTGGACTAACCCCCCTTTTCCCCCTTTATCCTTAACCAATGAACACCAAAAACTAATCAGGGAAGTTCCTTAACATAATAAACCGGTATACCAAATATGGAGCAAATCGAATGATTCTGCATGAAAAACCCATTTATCTGAATTAAGGGGGGTGGACTAACCCCGTTTTTCCCCCTTTATCCTTAACCAATGAACTCCCAAAACTAATCAGGGAAGTTCCTTAACATAATAAACCGGTATACCAAATTCGGGGCAAATCGAATGATTCTGCATGAAAAACTTAATTATCTGAATTAAGGGGGTGGACTAACCCCCCTTTTCCCCCATTATCCTTAACCAATGAACATCCAAAACTAATCAGGGAAGTTCCTTAACATAATAAACCGGTATACCAAATTCGGAGAAAATCGAATCATTCTGCATGAAAAACCCATTTATCTGAATTAAGGGGTTGGACTAACCCCGTTTTTCCCCCTTTATCCTTAACCAATGAACTCCCAAAACTAATCAGGGAAGCGCCTTATCACAATGAACCTAGGAAAAATTTTTGAAGCAAATCGGATGTTTCTATCAAGAGTTATCGCGTTACGTACATACATACGTACGTACGTACATACATACATACATACATACATACATACATACATACAGAGCGGGCGGGCACATTAGCTCTCAGGCTTTGATAGCCTGTGAGCTAAAAAAGTAATTAAAATTTAATAACTGAATATTTTTAACATTAAAACTTAAATATGTAACTCATGTCTTTTTTAGCTGTTAATTCATGCATCTATCAAACTATGTTTAATATGCAACTACATGTATAAATAGATGAATAGATAAATTAGAGGTATACAAAAATTAATAATATACATATATGGGAGAAGCTCCAGTCGTTATATACGAGCAATCAGAATGCTGAAAGAACTAGAAATATAAAATATAAATAAATTAATTAATTTTAATGAAGATAGTAAAAAATAAAATATGATAATATAATGTTTTTATGGTGAAATGCCCCTTTAGCAATTTATAGACATGTATTTTTAAAATTTTATGACATAATTAATCAAAACTTCGCGATATATTCTAAATAGCATGTTCGTTAATCTGTACTTACTATTTAAAAAGTTTGTATGATATTTTTATTTCATTATAATACAAACATTTTTGTTGAAATATCGTTTAGATTAGAAACTCTTTTTGTCGAGATTTTCAGAGGAATTTTCAATAATACGAAGTTTGGAAATCGCGAATATTATACTATATTTAGATATTATATCTCGAGATTCTAAAATGCGCAAAGGTAGGCGTAAAATGTTCATGGTGAAATTTATAATTAAGAAAGCATATTTTAATATCTGAGTAAAATTTTAATTATCTAAATAGATTAAATCATCGCATTTTTAAATGACTTTTGTTTGTTCCTTAAACGTACGTATTTGTTACATCCAGTAATATATTATAACATCTCGGATAAAACTTTTGAAAGCTTTGGGTTTATATATTTTTTAATTATTTATAATCTGGTGAATAAATTGTGTTACTTTTCATCATAATACCAGCTGAAAAATTATGATTGAATTGAGAAATTATGAAAAAATATGATTTTATAGAGTTGTGTTTTGCAAGCTTAAATGTACATTTTGTTAATTTTCAAAAAGGTCAATCATATTTTTAATTAGGGAAAACAAGACATTTGCATCAGGTTAGTGTAAAATCAAGTTACTCAACTAGATGCAAGTCTATAAAAAATTAATTTTAAATATAATCAATTTCTCAATCTGGCATCTTTTATGATCAATAAATAACGATATATTATGTTTTAAGGGTTTCCATGATAAAAGAGAACTGCTCACAATAGAGAGACTATTAAAAATTAAGAATATATAAATACATAAATTAAAAAGGAAAAAAATAAAATAAGCAGCAAGGCAAAAAAATAAATTATTGATACGTATGATATAGAAACAGGCTCATCTGAAAAAAAGAGCGATTAAAAAAAAAAAAAAAAATGTTTAAAAATCTGGCCATTTGTTGATAGGTTGCGCATGTGCAAAAATGTAAAAATCATACAAAAAAAATGTATGGTATCATTATTTGAATTTAGTTAAAATTTGTAAAATCATAAATATTAATTTTCTTAAGAACAAAATTACGACATCAGCATGGTATAAAAAGAACTCAAAACAGATATATCAAATGCATATCAATCAACTGCAAATCTAATAGTATTCGTTTAATTTTTATTTACTGTAAATGGAACCATTAAAATATTAATGAGATGGTACATGAGTTAAAAAAAAAAGAAAGTTTTTTAAAATAATTTTTCCTGTAATATTTTCATCTCAAAACAATTTCAAAAAAAAAAAAAAAAAAAAAAAAAGTTTAAAATCTGGCTATGTGTTCAAAGGTTGTGCATGTACAAAAATGTAATAAACATACTAAAAAAATTGTATATTCTCATTCCCTGAATTCGGTTAAAAATTGTAAAATATTAAATACTAATTTCTGCAAGAATAAAATTATCATATCAGCATAATATAATATATTTCAACACAGATATATTAAATGTATTTCAATAACCAGTAAATCTAAAATTATTTGTTTAATTTTTGCTTACTTTAAATGAAACCATTTACATATTAATGAGATGGCACATGAGTTTAAAAGAAGAATTTAAAAAATATATTTTTTTCCTCTACTGTATTCATCTCAAAATGTCCTCTCAACAAATGCCTGAAGGTTGGTAGTAAGGAACTCTCACTCGAAAAGTATATAAATATATGTGTGATCAAAAACTTAATTTATTCATAAAAGAGGACAATTTTTTTAAACAATTGTTTATTACATTTTTAGGAATATTAAAAATGCAAATTTAGAATAACTACTCATTTTTTAGGGCGAATATAATTTTGTGAATATTTTTTAAAAATGTAAATGAATTTATATTTTTCTATCATGTTCTTTTGCCGTCATAAGGGTATGCAGTAAAAAGGTAAAGTAAAATGTTTTACATTGCAAGTTGGATTTAAAATATTATAAAATTAAAATGTGATTGCATATAGGAATGTCAATTAGGGAATAAACTGTATTTAAACTTAAAAATTTTTAGAATGCTAATATATTTTTGTTTAAAAAATATCACGGTTCAGCAGAGAAAAAAATATAAATTAAAGACAAATGTTCACATTTTTCATCCTGTAGAAGAGAATATTTATACGTATATACATAACATAATTCTATGGATATTTTAGAAATTGAATCATTTTATATTAGTTCTAAATAAGATCCCAGTGTCATTTAAATAAATAATAACTAATTAATAGCATATGTTGTAATACTCCTTTGTACGTAGAGTATAATAAAACAGCGATAATCAAGCAGGACGGTCGTTCTGCCAAGCCAAGCTGAAAAAAAAAATGCTAACCTCGCCAAACAAACAAACGCCAAGAATAAAACGCAAGACACCGTAACTGCTTATTATACTGATGACAACTTCTCCATGTAAAATCAACCAAACATGCCAGCGTAAAATTTCCCATATCAAAAGAACCAATCATCGCAGAAAAATAAAACCAAAACCAGAAGGACCTAATGGAAAATATCTTCAATTTGAGACCAAATGCATCCTCATAAATTAATTATAAACAGAGATATAGATTTTTTAAAATAACGTCGAGATACTGAAAATGATCGATTTATTTTCTTCGTCACAATTTATGGTTCAATCAAGGTAGAGACTTAAATAATGGACATAAAAAAGTAAGGATTGCATTTTTGGACAGATATTTACTCAATCTACGTGCTTTTGTAAAATTCAGCTTTAAAAACACAAATTTTCTATTCTTAATTAGCGAAAAACTGTTAATTAATTTTAAAGTTTATAAATTATGCCAAACAGCGATAAACCCGCCAAATCATTTTAGAAGTCTTTTAAAATTTTTTATATTATCCTTTTGCATTGATTTCATCGAAGAAAACTATGGCCGAGATCCAGATAGATTTTTCGCTGTTAGCGAAATGAGTTTGACCAATCAGAAGCCAGAATGTTTGAGAATTTTTGCTGCTTCTGGATCCCGGCCTATGTCATAAAAGTTTTGAGTCATTTTCTTAGTGCCATGGATGAAGTGCAATGTTTACAGAAATTTAGGCTGGGATCCAGATGGATTTTTCGCTGTTAGCGAAACGAGATTCACCAATCAATAGCCTGCATTGCTGCAAACAGCGAAAAGTTCGCAAAAGTGCAAGCTTCTGATTAATGAATCTCGTTTCGCTAACAGCGAAAAATCTATCTAGATTGCGGCCAATTATGTTGAACACAATTTTGCATTTCCACATCCAGGAAGGGTATTGATGTCATAACAACAGTGCGTATTCGAAACTATTTAAGGCATTGATTCTGAACTCCTTTGCTATACATTTCAATATTAAAGAAGTTGTTGTTTCAATAGTTTTAGTACTTTTCTCTATTGCTCACTCTAAAACACGAATATCGAAATTTAACCAACAGCGCTCAGAAACTATAGCGCCTAGAATGTATAGTGTTGAAATAGGCTAACCCTGTAATACTTAAAAAAGCGCTAAAATATTGTATCCCTTAAATGTGCAATGATACTGCTGTAATATGCAGATCGCAGCGGCATCTGCAGGATATTTTCTACAACTGCAAGAAATTGCTAGTCTATACAATGTAATAATAGTAATACGAAAATCCCACAGATGTCGCTGCGATCGACACTTGAAATTTTAGCAGTATCGTCGCACATTTAAGGGATACAAATTTTTAGAACTGTTTGGATAGCATATTTCCACAATAGGTATTCTAGGCGCTGTATCAGAAACAACACCATAACAGAGAGCCTTTATACATAAGAGTGGTGATATATGCACAGGAGGCATGCTCATTTCAAGCTTTTGTCGAAAGTACGGCAATCCGCTTTCTTGAATAGAGGATATTCAATCTACGTTATGATCACATGGTCAAGGCAAGAACGTCTAGCGTAAAGAAGGGAAGGCTCCGTCTACGTAATGTAAATCCCCGCTAGCCAAGGAAACAGTTCATGGGAGAAAGCAGTAGTACCCTGTTAAAAATATCGTGAAAAATTACCTCTGTTTTTAAAGGCTATCTGTATTCTGACCAATGAGAACGCTTCATAGGCGTTTATGTAGCGTTCTCATTGGTCAGAAAATAGAGAACCTGTAAGAACCGATGTAATTTTTCACGATATTTTTAACAGTGTAGTTTCCTGTTTCCCTTCTATCAGTTATAAATTCTTTGGGTAAATTACCGGTACCACGTGACTTTTTCAGCCTCGAACCCATATTTGGAATATCCTCCATTAGAAGATACGCGCATGGACGATCTCTATTAGACTAGGGAAATAATTCAGCATGCATTAACCTGGCGATAATGGCATGCTCGTAAAGAACTTTAACGATTTGTTTTTATCACTTTTACCAGTAAACATTTATTGGCCGTATGTCGCTACTTCGTTATAGAGACACACTTGTTCCTAATTAGATCCCGGCCTTAATGTATCAAAATACAGAGTTTGCTTTCTGTACTATTCCTGAGCTCAGTTGTAGCGTCTAGAAATATAGGCCGGTATTCAGGTACAATTTTGCAAACAGTGAAAAGTTAGCAAAAATTTTGGCTTCTGATTGGTCAATCTCGTTACGATAACACAGAAAAATCTACCTAGATCACGGTCACTGTGTGGAAACCGGCTATTCCAGTAATTCGTTAAAAAGTGCTAAAAATTGAATCCCATAAATATTGACAAATACTGAATGACAAATGTCGATAGGAGCAACATTTTCTAGATCTTCTCTGAGCGAAACATTTTCTTTTGAAATAGTTATGTTGGAATTACCATATGTCGCTGTAATCGACATTCGTCGTTCAGCCTCGTTCAACATTTATGGGATACAATTTTTAGCACTTTTTTAATAAACCGATTTTTAAACTATATCTTCTAGAAACTATAGCTCCGTTATAGCGTCTAGATTATATGTTGTAGAAATCGACTATCCCAGCAATACTTAAAAAAGCGCGAAAGTATTGAATCCCTTAAATGTACAACGATGTCGAATTCCAAACAGTCATTTGCATCGACATCTGCAGGATATTTTTTAAAGAAGAAAGAGACATGTGTAATGCACCGCTACAGCGTCTAGAATACATAATGTGGAAATTTGCTATCCAAGAACCGCTAAAAAGGTGTATCCCTTAAATGTGCACTGACGCTGAAATCCAGGGAGATTATCGCAGCGACATCTGCTATATATTTTCAAATTTCAAAGTAAACATCGTATTATTACAGCGGGTTTGACGCCAAGCACACAGGTCAAATGTAAGTTAATAAAACGTTTAAAAAAAATGTTACAGCGTCTAGACCAAATTGTCTTGGAGTTTTGGGAAATATCCTGCAGATATCGCTGTGATCGACTGATTGGATTTCCACACTATATATTCTAGACGCTGTAGCGCCGCGGTAGCCTGTCCTTTTTCGTTTGCCTCGAAGTAGATGACGTCATTTGAAGCTGTTCCGAAGTGTGGAGTTGATTATCTGTACACGGCAATGGACACAAAAAAAATCGGCGCACCGCTTTGTACTAATCATCGTGTAAAGATGATCCAACTCCGTGTGACTTTTAAACGTCATAAACTGGCCTATTATGTCATTGATCACGCTAACACCCTCCCCCTTGCGTCCGCCATATATAGCTGCATCTTGCTATGGAGACTGCTAAATGGGCTGCTATCGGTCAAAATCAAGAGAGAAAAGGGCAGAAGAGGGGGGAAAGAACTCGTTTTCTTTATGTAGTTTTTCACACGGGAAGATTGACATGTCTGCTCCTCTCCTTTCATAGCTTCATGGTGGTGAAATAAACAAACGCCCCTTAAATATTTGAGAAAGTCTTGACACGCGTCACAAAAACATCACACAAAGCAGGCAAAGCAAAGGAACAAAATCATTCATTGGCTCGTGGATATGAACGAGCCAATGAATGATTTTTCTTCTTTGTTTTGCCTGCTTTGTGTGATATTTTCCTGACTTGTCAAGGCTTTCTCGAATATTTAAAGGACGTTGAATAGACCGGGATCAAGATAGATTTCACGCTATTAGCGCGATGAGATTGATCAATCAGAAGCCTGCATTTTTGAAAACTTTTTTTATGTTTGCAGTAAACACTCTGGATCCCGGACATTAACTTTGGTTGGTTAAGACGATTTTGAATAAAATCAAATCAGAAAGCCAATGTTTTTAAACTTTTTTGGTTAGTTTAATCGAAATCTTCCACGTCTATTAATGAAAACGGAGTTACTGTACTTTGGACAAAAACTTGAATATGAGTACACGACTTGTGCATATGTGTCACCACTCTTACATATAAATGTACTCTGTTATGAGCATGATTCTAAGCGCAGCTGGTTAAATTTGAGTATCTGGGTATTAGATAAAGCAATAGTGGCCCACCGTGGCTGAGTGGATAAGACACCACGCCGCTAATCGCTTGAGAACGTAGGTGGGGGCGGGTTCAAATCCCGCCGTGATCCTCACGTGATCTGATATATATGTGTTCAATAAAACAAACAAACAAACAAGCAATAGTGAAAGGTACAGTTGCCATGGAAACAACGACTTCTTTAATTCGTATAGAAAATTAATGGATAGTTGTAAATAATTTAAGTTTAAAATATAGGCAAATGCTCTGAAAATATCAATGGCTCCCATTTAGTATTTTACAAAAGTAATTTAATATATTCACATGATGTATAAGTTGATGCAACTCTTACCTAATGAAAATTCTGCAACAAGACTTACGTAGGCAGATCTTTTCAATGATTAATTCAGAATTCTAAGAACAAAACGAAGTTCTTAAGCGCCCTTCCTCACCCCTCCACCCACTCAAAAAAAGAAATACGATAGAAAGGTATAAGTATTTGGATAATTTCAGTATTTCTGTGATCTTTGGTCAGAGTTTAGAAAAGGTGTCTGGGTATTAAAAAAAAACATATAACAAATTTGACGAACGATAAGACTATAGATTTCAGGCAATTTTTAACTGCAAAAAAAATTTATTCTAATGATTATGCGGCTTTAATAATAGACTATTAAATATAATCAATTTACGGGAATTTTTATACGAAATTATATTCTCACATTTATGCAAATAGGTATGGATAAACAGACTTGAGTAAAATTACATATTTATTCTTTCTTCTCTATAACACGATCTAAATGAAGATGAAGTTATATGTACAGTTTATATCTTTAAATTTTTAGATTTTTTTTATCAAAAATGTTTCATCATCATGTCTAGAATTGCTAGATTTACTTCTTTAGACAGATCTTCGATTCTTTAGATGCCTGCGGGGCTTCATTTTCGGATTTTCCGTAGGTATTGGTAAAGATAAATTTATTTTGCAAAACCGTCAGCAAAAAAAGTTAGAACAAACAATTAACTGACAGACTAACTGTAAATATATATTTTATTTTGACTCTATTTGATTTTTACTAAATTTTCATCCTTCATAGAAAATTTTAAGGCGATATAAATTGAGAAAGACTGATACTTTGAAAGAAGAAATTGACTTTCCTTACTTTTAAATTATTAATTACTCTAAAAAATTAATGATAGGTAAACAAAGTGTATACTATTGTGTTTGTTCCCTACTTATAAAGGCTATACAAGGACTAATTTTAGCGAGTAGAATTATTTCAATTATATATAATCTGTTTAAAAAAAAAGAACTGATATCTACTAAAAAACAACTTTTCAAAAGTAAAAAAAAAAGCCAAGCAAAAAAAAAAGAAAAGAAAAAAGGGGAAAGTTGTGGCTAAAAAATAGTGTGATATCAAATTTCCAAGCTAATATTATGGTACTTATTTAACATTTTTTATTAAAAATTTACCATATGTAAGTCGAGTACCTAAGTATGCGTTGATAGAAAGCCTTTTCTCCTTTACTAAATACATCATAACGTGTTTCTGAAAATTAATTTTTTTTAATTATGCATGATGGGCTTGGCGGCCATCTTTCCATATTTTACACAAATTTCTAAGCAGACAAGCTCGTAATATGTTTGCATTATTAAGAATTTTGAACTTCTAGTTTTGGCTACAGACAGATAAATTAAGAAAGTCTTTTATTTTGAAGAAAAAAAATTGATTTTTACTGCTTTAACTAATTAATTAACCCCCTCCGAAAAAAGAGAATCATAAGATAAAACCTGAAGTTACTTCAACTTTATTTTAAGACACAAATTTCTAGGCACTCATTTCCATAAATTAAAAGCATAAAATGTTTGCTTTAGCAACAATTTCGAATTTCCGATCTTAACAATGTACTTGTGTGCTTAGAAAATTGTGTAAAATATGGAAAGATGGCCGCCAAGCCCATCATGCATAATTAAAAAAAATTAATTTTCAGACACACGTTATGATGTATTTAGTAAAGGAGAAAAGGCTTTCTATCAACGCATACTTAGGTAACTCGACTTACATATGGTAAATTTTTAATAAAAAATGTTAAATAAGTACCATAATATTAGCTTGGAAATTTGATATCACACTATTTTTTAGCCACAACTTTCCCCTTTTTTCTTTTCTTTTTTTTTTGCTTGGCTTTTTTTTTTACTTTTGAAAAGTTGTTTTTTAGTAGATATAAACTTCATTAACACAATTAATTCAACTTAGTTATTTAAGCGAGTTTATAATCACTTGCAAATTTCAAAAAATCTTTAATATATATATATATATATATATATATATATATATACATATTAGTACTTAATGCACAGAAATTTACATACAAATAAATTATAATTTGTATGGCAGATAACAAATTTTATGTTATTATCTATTTTCTTTTTAGTATAATATGTTCATTTTTAAATATAGTTTATAAAAAGAAACCTAGAGCTACGCAAAGTTTTCAATAAACTACTGAGAGATAGTTGAAGGTATTGAGATAGTGGGATTAAAGTGACCGTGATAAAGCACATATTCAAATAATTGCTAGAAGCTGTATAATGAGAAACCTTTTCTTAAATGGAATATTTAAATATTTGCATGCACAATATTTCTGTTGACTTTAACATATTGTAATATTTAAAAACATACCTACATTGGTAATTTTTATTATTATTATATAATAATTTAAATACAGGATTTACACACCCCACACTCTGACACCTATAAATGAATTATTTAACCTATAAATTATTCATGTTTTTATTGTTTGTTCATTAATTTTTACTCGGACTTGTAATGAAAATTATCAACAAGTTTTCTTACATAATATTATTGTTGTTTCAGAGTAATATTGATATCGGCATTGCAATTAACAGCTTTAAAATGTGCTCTACAAACTACAATAACTTAACAACACCAAAAGCGTTCCGTTTCAAAAATACTGTCGTTGTTACAGGCATCGCAGCTTGTAGGAAAATTTTTATTGTTTTTACCTGTATACCTAAAAATTAGTTTTAATGTAAAATACGTTTAACATCTGCTGGAGAACTGCAGTTAACATCTATTGTACGATAAATATATTATTTTTCAAAATAATTGTAGTAACAATAATTTCCCCCTATACACTGCCAGGGCTTTTATTATGACAAAAAACAAATGTAAAAGACATAATCCGTGGATTTTAGCAATCTGTCTGAGATACTTTTTTAACCCCTGCCCTGATAAGTTACTAAGAACTGTAATGTTGAATTCAAACGTTTTCGAAATTTTTCATTTAACAATAAAGAGAACAGTTGTTGTACTATTTTTAACCAAAGTTATAAAAATAAATCTTATTCAAAGATAATGGCACAAATTTACATAACATCTAAGAGAAATAAATAATATTCCACCTGCATTTGATGGGTTTATAAGCATTTTCTGTTATACAGGGTGTCCGGTGTCAACGGTGTCCAATGGCTAATTCCTAAACTGTTAGTCATAGACATATATTTCCAATTACAAAAATGTTTTAAATCAGGTAAAGAAATATTTTAAAAGCGATTTGGGTCAATAAAAACATTTCTTAAAAAATTACGAAATTTAAATTTTTATACGGTCCCCCGGTCTTATAAGTTATATTTAGTAAAATTTTCCTTTTACAATGACAAGTAATACAGAAAAAAGTCCCGTTATTCTACGATTAAAATTGACCGAGTAATAGCTGTTTAAAGATGGGGCATATTTTTTGCTGCAAATTAGCGGTCATTCACAAATTTAGTCGAAATATAATTTCGTCCGATATATTAAAAACTGGTTGAGAGTAAAATTAACGTTGCAATATAAATTTGAAATCTTTAATCATTCTGACATATTAATGCAAAATATACAATTTGTAATAAACATTAAAGAAGAAAGAAAAACAGATTTTTTTTAAATAAAATGATGCTAAATTACCAGCCTCAATTCTTTACAAATTTATACGTATTTTAAAATATTATTAGATTGCATTAGCCTGCAAAAATTGGGTCATGTCTTGTTTTTTAGCTTTTGATAATTGTTTCTTATGTATTTTGTACCGCTGAATCCGAAATTGACCTTCATTTTTAACCATCGACTCAGGATTTTTCGCAAATTGTAAATTTCAAAGTTAAAATTGAATCTCCTCCTCCATCTCATCGTACCATTCAGCTGTTTAGCTGTCAGAATCCCAGGATAAGCAAAAATATCGAATAAATTATTGAATAAAATAAAATAAAATAAAATAAAATAAAAGTTTTACATATGTTTTATAGTATGAGATTTTCGCTATATTTTAACTTACACATTTACGATTTGCAAAAACAATTCTAACGTGATGGTTAAAAATGAAGGCCATTTTCAGATTCAGTGCTAAAAAGTACGTAAAAATCAGTTATCAAAAGTTAAAAAAAACGCAACCATCTCCTCTACTTTATAGTATCCGATTTTTGTTATTCTTTAAATTTGACAAATTATGATTTGCGAAATATTCTGACATGAGGGTTAAAAATTAAGGAAATTTTAGGATTCAGTGCTAATAAATACATAAAAGTTAAAAAAAACCTAACAATCGCAGTCTTGTATTGTCTAATCGAAAACTTTTTCTTAAACTTCTTGGCGGTAATCTATTCGAAATTTTTTGTGTTGTCCTGTAAAATAAGTATAAATGGTAACTACCGAAAATCATAATAATATTAGATTGTTATCGGATTTGCGCCAGTATGTAATATGTATTCTCGATCGGATATTTGAAAGTGAGTTAAAGTTCCAATAGAAATTTTGAACGGAAAAACATACATACGATCATTGAAGTAACATAAAAACTTACAAAAATTACATAATTTTTGTTAAAAGAAATCATAAAAAAAAACAGTCTCAAACCCTGACAAAATAAAACATATCTTATTTTAGCCAATCTGAAACTTCATAAATGTTAACTTAATCATAATACTTGTACAATTTTTTTTAAAGAGCAGATACACATGAAATAAGATCTTCGAATACATTAAGCACATCGTATGTGATCCCTCAAAGTTTCGTAATTTTTTAAGAAATGTTTTTATTGACCCAAATCGCTTTTAAAATATTTCTTTACTTGATTTAAAACATTTTTGTAATTGGAACTATTTGTCTACGACTAACGGTTTAGGAATTAGCCATTGGACACCGTTGGGACCGGACACCCTGTATATCCCCTTTTGAATTTCGCCTCCTCTGCCAATCTAACACTTAACACAAATACTTATAAAATATTTAAGTTTCACGGTTTGTCCCTCCGCCTACGCAAATTAAAAGATTTAAATTAATTTTATACTGAAAATTACATTAGTTGAATATCTATTTGTCTTTTGTCTCACAATTAATGAAAGCAATTTAATACTTTTACTTTCATCAGTTTGAGAATTACAATCAGTATTTTAGTCTATTTTCATGTATGAAATTTACTTTCCCGTTGAGATACTTTCTGGTAAAATAAAAATAAATTTTAAAATAAACATGTGTTCTCTATGACAATTACACACTTTTATCACGCATTCTTTCTTTTCTTGTTAAGGGGTGCCTCACTTCCCATAAAACTATCACGGTTATATAATATCATTATACTTTATTCATGGTTTTGCAACTTTTTTTCAGCTCCTGCTCTCTCTCTCTCTCACGCACATTTTTAGTAACGGAAATTTCTTTCCATGCTAATTTTAGCAGCTGCGAGTTTTTTTAGTCTAAGAGATTGCTGTTTTTGATTAAAGTCTATAACGTACTCTTAAAATTTGTGATTCAGCAGTTCTTATCTTCGACTCTCCCAATTACCACAAGAATTCCTTTAATTTCCCCATAAAAAATAGATGCATTCCAAATATGTTTAGGCAAACGATTGCTCGAAGTTCATTAATTTTTCTATCTCGTCAAACCTTTGTCTACCGACGTGCAGTCGGCATAACCTTTGTGAGTTGACATTTTTATCCGCAAAGTGGTGTTATCCTTATAACTGTATTTTTATTATCTTATCACTTGCCTGCCTCGTAGTTCGGTCATATACATAGTAATGTATCTCATAGTCATTTGAGATAAAGAAAGTTAAAGAGATCGTGTTGTTATAATAACTTTGATAAAGCACATATTCTACTAATTGTCAGAATTTGAATAATGAGAAACTGGAACTTGAAACTGGAACTTATGATTTGTAGTATTTTCTTGTGCAAACTTGAAACTTCGTCCTTACAAAAGAAAAAGAAAAAAAAAAACAAAAAAAAAAACGTTTAACCATGTTTTTAAGTTGGTAGTCCAATGCATTTAGATCGGATTCGTGTAAAATAGGATTGCCCGGCATCATGCAACACCTTAAAAATTTTCTTTAAAATATAAATTTAGTCAATATCGCTTCTTTTGATGCGCAGTATAGAATGATATATTAGATTTTTGGTGATGTCTTTGTAAAAAATCTATACACGGTATAACGATTATACTAAAAATTTATAGTTATGGTGTATACGTTAATATCATATTAAATTTTGCTTTGAATTTTCAATGTATATCAAAGTTAATGCCTATAAATTAAAAAGAATGCATGAATAATATTAGACAGAGAAATATAAAAACTTTTAGATATTAATGATATACAACTAGACATTCTAGAGAAAGAGACATTTAAAACAAAAACTTTGAAAATAGGACTACAGTCCCAGAAGTTGTATGTGCGAAAACATACGAATAAATATAATTACAACTTGTGTACTTGTTTATGTTGAAGTCGCATAAAAGTTGTGAAATCTTAATATCTACTGCAACAATAATTTTCACTGAAAGTAGAAACGATCATAATCACCAAAATATAATAACTTCAACATAGTTAAACATAATAGTTTTTAATCGTCATCAAAGATTTCCTTTGCTTAAATTTTTCAAACTACCTATAAAAAAACATAGAAATTAATAAGGTTTTACATGAAAACAACAACAAAAAAATATCCACATTTTTCTTCTAATATTTTCATCTTCAAATTTATTTAAGATTTTCATGACAAGAGCTAAAACTTACACTCTGAAAGCTTTTAATAAACTTCTAAGAGATAAATGAAAGTACAGAGATAGTACCAATAGAATTCTTGCTATAACGCACTTAAGCGCATAAGTGCCAGAACGTGGGTAGTGAGGAACTCACTCTGGAAATGCATAAATACTTATGCTCATAAACTTTTATTCGTAAAATATTAAAATATGTTTCTTTAAAAATAACGAATACATCATGATATTGTTGAATAGACAAAAAACATATCTGATGAGTGATTTATATAATCTTGTATTTACATTATTATGTATATTTATAAACATAGTATGTATATTAGATATGTACACACAATGTATATCACACAATGTATATAATTGTGTGAAAATTAATCTAGTATAGAATCTATATTTATAAACATATGCGGAAAATAATGCAAAGAATTATTTTTAAAATGAAACCATTTATAATATAAGTAAAACAATATATCAGTTTTTTTCAGATAAAACATTACACATTTTGAAATTCTTTTGTAGTAATTATTTCGTGTATAAAAAACAATGTATCATATGAATTTAATTAACATAAAAAATGCAACAAAGTTAATTAAAATTATTTACAATTGCTAGAAAATTTCTATTAGTTATCATTATATTTATCACTTGTTACAAATGCATACACTTGCATATTAATATATCATACTAAGTGATTTGTCAGTGTTACAGAATATAGGTGAAGATTTTTTTTCCCTTAAATTTACAATAGATTTTTTTAATTTAATTTTTTCTACTTCCATAACACCATCTAAAAGGATATTTGTATGATATATAGGATGAAAAGGAAAGTCCCTTTAACCTGAAAATATTTGCGAAGGGAGAGAGCTACAGCTATGCAAGTGAAGCGACTACGCCCGATTTAATGCAAACGATAGCACCGCAATTACTGGCGAAATTTGGAAGATAGCCATTGTAAATCGAAAACAAAAAGAGATAGAGCAAAATTTCCACTTAGAGAGTTTTAGAGCATCAATTAATTAGTACGAAACGACATTTGGTTTACATGGATAAGATAAATCTTCGCCTGCATACCCAAAAATGTCCGAAATTGATGCTCTCCATTTTGTGTAAAAGTTGGAATGGAATACCCAGAAGTATGGAGAAATAAGCACAATTTATGGTATAAATACGTAGTTATCTCAATACATTTTGATAATATCACACACAAAAAAACCAAAAAAATACAAACTGTCTCACAGTGATAAAAAGTTAATATTCAGTATATTCGAAAAATTCGACATAGCTCACGATACACATTTGTATTCGTGAGAGTAATTCTGCATGCACATTTCTCAGCATGGAAAGTCTATTGCAAGCCTCTTCAATACGACAACATAGATTTAACCATTTCAAGGGCGGTGGCTAGACGGTCTAGCCACCTAATTTTAACTCCAAAACTGACAAATGGCACCAAGAATATTTTAATAAAATTTTGCTTTTGTAATGAAAGCGCAAATTAGCGGGTTTTTATTTTCTAGGAAATTCGTTTGAATATTCTGGTGTCAGTAAATTACTTCATGAGTTTACAAACACAATTCTTTTGTCCTTGAAAGGGTGAATCTAAAATTTTAAATGCATTGGAAATTAAATTTTTACAGACATTACAGTACAGTACAACCTCACAATCTACAACTATGCACAGCTACATTTTCGGAATGTGAATATGCTAAGTAGAATCATCAGTCAATTATTTCATCAGTTTACGAACAAATTTCTTTTTCCCCTGAAAGGGTTAATCTAAAATTTTAAATGTATTGGAAATTAAATTTTCACAGACATTACAGCACAGTACAATGTCACAATCTGCTATTGTGCACTGATACATTTTCGGAATGTGAAATTAGACAGCTTCCAGACAGGTTGCAGAGTAGAATCGGCGTTCATCGATTTCGGACATTTTTGCGTATACAGGCGACGATTTATCTTATCCGTATGAACCAAATGTAGTTTTGTACTAATTAATTGATGCTCTAACACTTTTTAATTTGAATTTTTGCTCTATCACTTTTCGTTTTCGATTTGCAATGTCTATCTTCGAAATTTCGCCACTAGGGGCGCTGCTGTCGTTTGCACTTGGTCGGTGGTAGTCACTTTACTATACCGTTACCTCACTTGCATAGTTGTAGCTCTCTAAGTTCGCAAGAATTTTCTGGTTAAAAGGGACTTTCCTTTGCACCCTGTATGTTAAAAATGTAATCAAATACTGTTTTGAAATTTATTTAGTGAGATACATTCCTGTTAGTCTCATACCAGGAGTTAACAGCCGTGGAAATCGCCAAAGATTCCTCAACAGCCTTTTGATTCTGATTATTTCAGTGGTTTTAATCAATGTTTTTTTAGATTTATGTTTTATTTATTTATTCACAAAGTTTTAATTTTTAACGAAATATTAACCAGAGACAATTGCTGAACTTTTTATATTGCAATAAGTTTAAATGAATTAATCTTTCGTAATCGTTTGCACGCTAAAAAGGTGGAATTTTAAAAAATATGATGCTTGAAAAATATTTTTTTTAAAGCATGACGAATAGCATAGCGTGATGGTGTTTTCAATTATTTTTAAAAGTATTTTTTCCGATACGAAAGGGAAAATTTAAAATGTGCGAAGTTTAGAAGTTTAAATAGTTGTAGTAAAAGAGGAATTTAATCTTCAGGTGTTGCCAAATACATAATTACGTCAGTTTTACTCACGGACATGTCTTACCGCTATCATATAGATTTTAAATGAAAATACCATAAATGTCATACCATTTCACTATAACATTTTTTTCCGCCACCACATACTAGTTCATCGCAGTGCCCCCTCCCTTCTTTTGTCATTTCTTTGTCACTTGGAAATGGAGGATTATTCAATCTAATTATTCTATTAGATCCAGTTGCATATATATCTCTCTCCATTAAGATTTCAAACAAGTTGTAAGAATATTTATTACCACTATCAATAAAGCAGTCATCAGAATCCAACTCTTCGATATATGATTATTCAGCTTTTGTGATATATTCCAAAATTTCTTTTAAATCTTTAAAATTTTTCAGATTATATTTTTCTAAAATGCAAAATGAATATTTAATCTTCCTGTTAACTTGTGGTTTTTATAAAAATAATTCAAATGCCTAAAATAAATTCGATTACAAAAACTTTATAATTCAGATATCTAAAGAATCACAATCATCTGTACCGTATGCCCATTGTAATGGACATGTGATTTGGCTCCCATTTTGCTTTGCCTAAACTATAACTAGTAATAAAATAAAACTATTTCAAATGCTATGATTAACTTACAGACATTATATAAAAAAATCACTGACAAAACTGACACAACACCCGACAAAAATATTCCAAAAATCCATATCAGATTCGAACAAGACAAATTACTTCCGTGGACACGCAGCGCGACCAGAACCTAAAAAATACATTTGAAGGTAACTTTAAACCCGAACCGAACCAAATCTTAATCCGACAAAAATATTCCAAAGAACTATAATCCGATGCGAGCATGACAAAATAATTCCCGTCGACCGGCAACCCGATCCGAACCTGAAAGTTCTAGTTGAACTCAATCCAAAACCTGGCTGTGATAGTTTTTCGGGCTGACTTCAAATGGAACCTTTAAGTTCGGATCCGGTTGCGTGTCTACGGAAATAACTTTGTCTTGCTCGGATCGGGTTACGGTTCTTCGGAATATTTTTGTCGGGTTCAGATTTGGTTCATGTCAGATTTCAGGTTTTTTTTCAAATTAAATTTTTAGGTTTGTTTCGGGTTACGTGTCCAAGGAACTTATTTTATCTTGCTCAGGTCGGATTTGGCTATTTAGAATATTTTTGTCTGTTATCTTATTTGGTACGTGTCATATTTCGGGTTATTTTCCCACTAAATATTTAGGTTCGGATCGAGCTGCGTGTCCACAGAATGTATTTTGTCTTGCTAGTATTGGGTTATGTTTCTATGCAATATTTTTGTCGGGTTCAGATTTGGTTCATGTCAGATTTCGGGTTTTCTCTAATAGAATTTTTAAGTTCGGGTCTGGTTGCGTATTCACGGAAATTATTTGCCTTGCTCGGATCGGGTTATTGTTCTTCGGAATATATTTGTCGGGTTCAGATTTGGTTCATGTCAGATATCAGGTTTTTTTTTTTCAAATTAAATTTTTAGGTTTCGTTCGGGTTGCAAGTCCACGGAAATTATTTTGTCTTGCTCGGATCGGGTTATGGTTCTTTGGAATATTTTTGTCAGGTTCAGATTTGGTTCATGTCAGATTTCGGGTTTTTTCTAATGGTATTTTTAGGATCGGGTCTGGTTGCGTGTTCACGGAAATTATTTTGTCTTACTCTGATCGGGTTATGGTGCTTTAGAATATTTTTGTCGGTTATCAGATTTCGTACGGGTCAGATTTCGGATTTTTCTAATTGGAACTTTCAGGTTCGGGTCGGGCTGCATGTAGACTGAAATTATTCTGTCTTGCTCGGATCGGGGTACGGTCTGTTGTATTTTTTTTTGGAGGGGGGGGGGGCGATCGAATCGGGTTATGTGTTAATAAGCCTAAAAAATCACCCTGGTTGGATAATAAGTGGTCATTTTTCAATTAGCCTAACGCTTTCTAGGCTCTTTGCAATAAGCCTGAAAAATATCAGGCTAATTGGAAAAAGGGAGACGATTCTCCAATTAGTCCAGCTCTTTGCAAAGAGACTGATTTCTCAATTAGCCTACGATATATACATTAACCAAAACCTCGGCAGCATGATCTTCATAACATATATTTTAAGTTTCATTCGGAATCGTTCAGTAGAACCTTACCTATGACCTTCTGAGTATCGTATTTTTAGTAACTTTGTATGAAAAAAAAAAAAAAAAAAGGAATGCAATGTCGATTTTAACTAAATATCTTATAGAGATATATTTTATCTAATTGTTTCTGTAATTTTGAATTTACAAAAAAGTTTTAAAATAATTTCATTTCACGATAAAAAATTTAAATGTTTAAACTATTTTTCAGTAAAATTATAAAGTACACTTTTATTCAAAAAACCGGATATATATTTGGATTAAAAATTAAGCAGTATAACTAAAATCCCATCGACCTACAACGGTTCATTACATATGGAGACAATCAAGAAAATCTTAAATTTCAATACTAACACCTGCTTCTAACATATTTCGCTTTTTCTTCAAATTTTATCTTTGGAATTTAAACAGAAAGCCGTTGGGTAAAGTAGTTTAGGATTATTGCAGATGTAAGTTTAGAAACCGTGTTGTTAAATTCAGCTCTTTTAAGTTTCATAACAAGCTCCACTGCGGGTAGTTTTTGATGCATGACTGTAAACGTACTTGTTTGAATCAAATGAAGTTTTTGATTCCTATAGCTAAAACTGCTACAAACCAACAAACAAAATTTAGTCACAATTCATGTTTTTGTTGCAAAGTCATTTCGAAAAGATATAAATATTGAAGTAATTTTATTAAAAAAATTGAGTTAAAAATATATTTTTTACATAAATCGATATTTAGAAGCTCTATATCTAGGAATCTGTAATTGAAGGGTATTCAACCAAGTAATTTTTGTGTTATGCTTACAAAAAATACTCGCATTTCTATATGTTTTGCAACAATCTTTAATAATAAGGAATGGAGTTCGTGAGTTTGCGTGTGATTGTGTATGTCGGCGGTGTTCTGAAGAGACCGCGTCACGTAACGAAACTTGAAGCTACGAAATTTGAGAAGGAGGTACCTCTGTGTCTGAAGTTTTGCATCTCAAAAACCGATTATTATTATTTTATTTATTAGATTTTTTGTGCGATTTTTAGCGTTTATTTTTTAGGCGATTTTTCGACATTAGTGAAAGGAATAAGAATGCATTCTTTTAATCCAATATAGTAAATTCAGTTCTCTTTTCAATAAAGTTTATTTTGAATTGGCACAAATGAATTTTTAGCGATTATTTTAATGCGATTTTTAATGCTTTTTATCGTTTTTTGCGGTTATTTTCTGACATTGGTAGAAGGAATTTTATTTCAAACTTTTAGCCTCTAGTGCTAAATTTTGTCTACTACGATAATTGAATTTCAGCAATTTTTGATGCGATTTTCAATACGATTTTAGGATATTTTTGCATTGAGTGTCTATTGTTGGTCATTCATGAAATATATTTATTTATAATAACCACATTAAAGTAAATTTTGACTGCTGCAATTTTTTAATATTTAGAGATTTTTAATGCCCTTTGCAATGCGATTTTTAGCGCTTTATGGAGTTCTACGGCGGTTTTTGACATTCGAAAATTAAACTTGGCATCAAACTTTTAGCTTAATATAGTAATTTTCGCCATTTACAAGTTTGAATTTTTGCGATTTTTAAAGCGATTTTCAATTCGAGTTTTGTCAATTTTTCAACATATTCTTTTTTTTTTTTTTTATTTTTTTTTTACGAGAGGCGTCTGTTTTTTTATTATTGACGAAAGATCTCCGATTACAATATTTTACCCAAAAGAGTAAATTTTGACTTATGCGATTTTTGAATATTTAGGGAATTTTAAAACATTTTTCAATGCGATTTTTAACGCATTTTTAATGAGATTTTTAGCTTTTTTCCATCCGAACAAGGATTTTTTGACCTTCGAAAAACGAATTTGGTTTTAAACCATTAGCCTAACATAGTAAATTTCACTATCTGCGATTTTTTTAATATTAGCGATTTTCAATGCGATTCTTAGCGATTTTTCGAGATTTTTTACGTTCAGCATCGATTTTTTGCCATTCATGATTTTTTTCGGATTACAGGGTTTTACCCCGTTAGACAAAAATTTTGACCAATGCGACTTTTTAATATTTAGCAATTTTAATACACTTTTCAATGTGAGTTTTAATGTTTTCTCGAGTTTTACGGCTACTTTATGTAATTCGAAAAAAAAAATTTGGTTTCAAACATTCATCCTAATAGAGTAAACTGTGCAATTTACAATTTTAATTTTAAGGATTTTCTTGGATTTTTCGAGATTTTTTGAGTGCTGTCATCGGCAATTTCATAATGCACGAAAATTTTCAGATTACAATGTTTTAACCATTAGAGTAAATTTTGATTTCTGCGATTTTTAAATATTTAGCGATTTTCAATTCATTTTTAATTTCGAATTTTAACGCATTTTTAATTTTGAATTTTAATGCCTTTTTAAAAGCATATTTTTGCATTTTTTCGATCCCCAGATTGATTTTTTGAGAGTCGAAAAACGAATTTGATTTCAAACTTTATTTCAACATAGTAAATTTCACCATCTACGATTTTTTAATTATAGGGATTTTCAATGCGATTGTAAGCGATTTTTCGAATTTTCTTTTTTTTTTTTCTTTCATTCAGTGTTCATTTTTTGTCATTCAGGAAAATTTCAAGATTGCAGTGTTTTATCCAATTAAAGTAAGTTTATATCCCTGCGATTTTTTTATATTTAGTGATTGTTTTTTTTTTAGATCTATGGCAATTTATGACATTAATTATCTAACTTTTTGCCTAATATAGTAAATTCCGCAATATGCAATTTTAGCAATTTGTAATGCGATTTTCAAAATTTTCCAGATTTTTTACGTTCTACGTCTATTTTTTATCGTTCACAAAATATTTCGGATTACATTGTTTTACCCATTAGAGAAAATTTTGACTTCTGCGATTTTTTAATGCAATTTTAATGCACTTTTCAATGCATTTTTTCGATCTCCACAGGAATTTTTTGACAATCGAAAAAAGAATTTGGTTTCAAAATTTTAGCCTAACATAGTACTATCTACGATTTTTGAATTTTAGCGAATTTTAATGCAATTTTAACATCGACGCTTTTTGAATTTTAGCGAATTTTAATACGATTTTAACATCTAAGCTCTTTGAATTTTAGAGACTTTTAATGCCATTTTTCGAGATTTTCTATTTTTTGCCATTCATGAAAAATTTACAATTACACCGTTTTGCCCAATTAGAGTAAATTTTGACACCTGAGACACTTTTATATTTAGCAATTTTTTATGCCTTCTTCAGTGCGGTTTTTCAAATCCCATGTCGACTTTTTGACATCCGTTTTCCCTCTTAATATTAACTTTTACAGCAAACTGATTTCGATGTAAAACTGTTTGCCTTAATATAGTACATTTTTTGATTGCAATGATTTATCCCTTAAAAGTGAATTTTTACTGTAGTGATTTTTTAATATTCTGCGATTCTTAATGCGGTTTTCAATTCGATTTTTCAGCTTTCACAATGATTTTGCCATCTTTAAAAGAATTATCATTCAGACTTCAAGCGTAATAGGTATTTGGTTTCAAACCTTTAATGGATTATACTAAATTTTCTGCTCTGCTATTTTCGAACAGCAGCGATTTTTTTACAATTTTAAGCGGTTGTGTTTCTCCTTTTATAGCTCGCGGTGCTTTTTTGAGATACGGAAATGGAATTTGGATTCAAACTATTAGCCTAATATATTAATTTTCTCCTGTGCGATTTTTGCTAGTTACTCGTTTTTATACCAATTTTTTAGCGTTTTTTTTTTTTTTTTTTTTTTTTTTTTAGATTTACGGATTAACATTCCTCAAAGGAATTAGATTTGAAACTGTTATTTAAAAACAGGAAATTTTGACTTTTGTGATTTTTTAGAATTTGCTATTTTTAATGCGATTTTTATGTTTCTTCACAATCTCTTGCGATTTTTTTCATTTAAAATTTTGACCTAATATAGTGAATTCGGCTCTCTTTTCAATAACGTTTATTCGGATTTCGTACAACAATTTTCGAATTTTCCGTGCAAAATGTTTTTAAAAATATCTGTCAGTCCTGTCCAGCACTCAAAGGGTTAATATTGCTAATTACGTTTGTTACTCAATTTATAAATTAATATATCAAACTATACTAACCAAACGGTATGGCAAATATTTTATGAGTCTAAATAGATACAGATTTTGTAAAGTGATTTGATACGTATATTGAATTAATTAATATTTCTCGAAACACAATATTTTAAATGCCGCAATTTATTAATTAATATGATAGGTGTTTGATCTTAAGAATGTGTGAGCTTTATTAAACTAAGATTTTAATAACATGCTAAATACGGAATAAATGTAGCATACAAATTCTATTTAAAATGAGTTTAGTCAGAAATTCTAGCGGAGTGAAATTTTCTTCCTGAATATAACTTAACTCAAAGCTTCATTAAACCTTTTGAATACTGCGCTCAGATCTTCAGGTTGTTACTGAGAACTCAATTAATTAAGAAAATACATTACACATTCAAAACATGATATTGTGCATTTTATAGAACCAAATAATATTTAGTACAGTAATTTCACAGAATAAAATACTGATAATTCAGCAGAATTATCTTATTTAATCTGCCTGTAATTTAAAAGATTTTTTTTTTAAATATTAAACTATATTTAACTAAAATTATATATAAATATATAAATACATTTACGCAATCATACATTAGCGGATAATGTATGTGTGCAAATTAAAACATATATTTTAATAAGCACGAATGTATTTTATTTCATTAAATTCATATTAAAAGTGTTGTGAAATGTCGTGTAAAAATTTTAAGTGATCACACAATATACACAGCTTTGGACACTGCACTTGTACACCGAACTGAATATAGGAAACCATCGTTTCAATCCACCTATTCAGACAAACATTCTGTTGAGTCTATATTTTCATTTGTAACAGCAATAATAGTAAAGATATTGTGATCACATTTTCAACAAACTTACCTTTTCTTCTGCGAAATAGGTTGAAACGTTGATATTAAGATAAACAGTGGATATGTTCCCTATCCGCGTCCATACAATATTAATTTGGACGGTCCATAATTCGGAACATTGGCGTCTGGTGACTCGAATTTGTTGGCGCACTAAATGTGTGTCTGAAAAATTTATTCGCTGCGTACCACTATTTTTATTTAAAATACAAGGGTGCTCTGCCCCCTACGAGCTACGCTCGCCAACCCCCGTTCAGGCACACCACAATACAAAAAGCACGCTAATTTGATCGGCTTTTAAAATATTGAATTAAAATAAAAAAACAAAAAAAAACAGTAGCGATCTCTCTGTAAGTGGGTTTCCATTCGTTTTCCTTGGATTGGGGATTTTTAAGGTCAAATCTGCTGCTGTTAAGAGATACAATGGCTGTTTTTGTATTTAATTTAAAAAATTAGTTAAACATTTGAAAATAAGCTAATTTAAAATGAATTAAGTAAACAGTGCCATTGTTTCCCGGTATTCTTTAACAGCGCTATAAGATAGTTCTTTTAAATAATTCATTTTAAATGTATCGTTTCAAATCTGACGTAATTTACAACAAAGTTTTATTTCTCTTATTAATATTAAAAATCTTATTATTAAAATACTTTTGTTGTTAGAAGGAAATATTATTTGCGCTGTCTTCGAATTCACGATAATAGTTGAAAAGATTATCTCAAAATATCTCGCGCAAATATATTTTTCAATTTAAATTGTTTTGCTATATTTTTTGCCATTTTAAATATGACGTAATTTCCTCAAATTACCAGTTTTAACGCATATATATATATATATATATATATATATATATATATATATTTATAAGATTTTGTTTCTCTTATTTTAAGATTTTGTTTAAATATGGTTCGGTACAGATGTCACTGGCGCAATTTTTTTTCTGACGCCAATTTCATATACGCAACGGGTACTTAACTGGTGCTAAAGTGTCGTTATTTTGCTTGATATGGTAACCCGGATGTTGTTGTTTATGCTATTGATGTTTTCGCCAAATTGGCGTCGGAAAAAAATTGCGCCAACATGTATATGACGTATATGACATCTGTGCCTATGGTTCTTATGACGTAATTTTCCTGCTTTTAACATGTAATCATTTAATTCTAATTTTAAAGCTTATTTTTCTATTTGTAATAGTCACGTGTAAATAAATTTTTAATTTGAAGTAAACATTATTGTTTGTGCTGTTTATACAACTGGCAACAGTTTAAATTAATAACATTTTCTAAAATTTGTAAAAAATATCTCTCGAAATGCTGAAAATTTGAATTTAAAATTGAAATAAAACCTCAAAAAATGAGTCAAATAAGCAAAATAAATACAATCTGCACACCGGGAACTTATAACGTATAAAATGATCTAAAAATGATTAAATTCTCATGTATAGTTTTTGCTCCAATAAAACTTTTTTAGTGGAACGCTTTTGTCCAACTTTAGCATTAAATATGTCTTACAATAATTCTTCGATTTGAAAACTGTCTGCATCAGCATGTTTATCAAACATTTCTCTATAATACCACCGATTTTCATGTTTTTGTATGCAACAGTTTTTTTTAATATTAACGATGAAAGGCCATGCTTAAGCAATCAAATCGGATGCCGATCTACTCGGAATATCTACGCAGATTTTCATTGGACCATTTCCAAATCAAAACTTTATATATATATATATATAGAAGGATAATCTCTGTCTTGCTTTGTTGCTGAACTTTCTGCCTTTAAAAAAGAAAAATATTTCTTTTAAAAAATTATGGTAAAGAAATAATATATCTGTTAGCTAAGTATTTAGTCGACACAAAAAATACTATTCACGAAACGCACATGATTCAGAATGTCGTAAACATTGTCTTTTGTGTTACTGGATTAATTACAACGAATTTTGTGGGATAGTAAATTTGTCAAAGTAAATTTATTCTATGAACGTCATAGTTTTAAAATTACAAATAGAAATCCAGTTCTAGCTTCGTTACCGGCTATGGAATCGGCTAGATACCCTGCTTATGAAGACTGAATAACTGGTTTACGCTCATGATTTCCTATGGATAAAACGTTAGGTCTATTGTGCTCTATTATCTCTTAAGGTTTTCAAACGTCCTTTTGGGACATTCTTTAAAATACTATAATGTTGCTTAAATTGAAAAATTATTAGACCGCTTGATGTTTGTATTAAAAGTATTATTAGTCCCCGTGTATGCTATTTCTTTCTCACAGTTTATTTTGTGCCGTCTCAAAAAAAATAACGCTACCTTACAGACGCCAGCCGTTAAACAAAGCAGTACGATTAAATACTCTCTAGCAATTTTTTATCTTTTAAGCAACGCACATCTTCAATTTTTATATCGTCGTATTGGGAGAAAAAAATCCATTTAAATGCTATTTGTTTGAAAACTGTATCTCCACTTCTTTTTGAAATATTAAGTTTTTTTTTCTTGTAGTTCTTAGAGCCGTTTGCTTAATATTGGCAACGGAAGTACTCCATTTCTGTAGAAAGTAAAGAAAAATAGTAGTTGTAAAATATTAATTATGTATGTTTGTTGCAATTTTTTTATAACAACCGAAAGAAAATGTAATTAAAATACGTACTATTTTGAAAAAAAAATTAAACGAATGATTTCTGCTAAAATATGGAGTTATTATAAACTGTATTTAAATTTATGTTTTAATTTTACAAGCAAATGAATGCCTATGCATCATTCCGTTTTTTTCGGTCGTGTTTATTTAATGACGGAGTCTTTTTGCTGCATTTGTGTATTATTTCGCGATAGTGACGCCCTATGCCTACTTTACTGTAGGTGTTTAAGAGTCGCCCGTAAATGTTGAATTCTTAAACGGATATGAATGACGTCATTTTACATAAAATAAAAGCGTGTGCTGTAAGTCTTAAAATTGAAATATATTTTGTACTTTTTATATATACATATATATTTTTTTAATCGGGGGCTACACTAAATTCTGAAAAAGAAGAATCCCTGTTTTCCAGTTTTATATTTTCTTTCTCATATTTTAGAGCAGCGGTCACGAATCTTTCAAACCACTGAATTCAAAGTGGTTAATTCCGTTGACCAGCAATATGATTTTTAAAAATATAAGTATGTTTATAGAATTACTATTAAAGATATAACATTTTATATTATGAAAGGAACTCATTCAATACAAATAAATTATAAATAACGGTTTTAAACTGTTTACCCAGTGATTGAACTATTTTAGGTAGCTTTCTTTACAAAAAAGCTACCTATTGCAGCCGTTCGGAGGAAAGCGATTTCAAAAAATTTTGGTATATTTTCATCGATCATGACCCCCAGACCCCGAAACCACCCTCCGTTCAAAATTGATATATATACAGGGTGATTCATAAAAGATGGGCAGAACTTTAAGGGGTTATAGTACACTTAAAGACAAATAATATTAAATAGGAGACTAAGGGTCCCAGACGTATTCCCAAGGAGATAGGGGGCATTAAAGTTTAGGGTCCGAAATTTCAAATGATTATAAAACATGGAAAAATTGGTCGATTCGTTTGCGGTTTTTGCAAAAAATTTTCTTTATGCCAGTATTTTCTTGAAATAAAATTTTAAAGTTCAATTTCAAAAAATGCCGATAGGGGGCGCTTTAGACTTTGGAGTAACAAACAACTATTTTTTAACGTTATTTTTTGTATTTCTTTAAATGATTTCGAAAGCTTAGACTTAAACTTAAATTTTCAGCTCAAAATCTGAATCGCTGAGCGTGGTTCAGTAGCGAGGGGAGGGGGTTCAAATTTCAACTTCTGAACATAGTTCAGTTTGCACTACTTAACCATGCCCAACGATTCTGTGCTGTGATACGAGGCAAAAATACAACTTTCGTCAAGGACTGCATAGTCGGAATTCACTCATAAAGGCACTGGCACAGTTGGAAACGTCGCTCATGCAAACGTTAAAGCTCCATTCCTGACGCTAGTCACCGGGTGAAGAAGGAAACAGAAAGTATGCAAATGTCAAATGGGGAAGAAGAAGAACACGTATGCAAAATTTCGACACGATTCAGGCATAAAAACCACTGAACGGTGAGTCAAGTGTAAGTCGCTGTAGTAATAAATCGGAAGATGGTGCCGTTCACGAATAAGGAAAAGGCTGAGATGCATTTAATTTACGGAGCGGCAGATGGAAATGGTGCAGAGGCACAACGAATGTACGGAGAGCAATTTCCCAACAGGCGGTTGCCTAACCGCAAAACTTTCGAGCGCTTGCACAGACAGTTGTGTGAGACGGGATCATTTCTCGCTTCCCGGTCGAATGCAGGTCGTGCAAAAAAGGACGAATCAGTAGTTGTTGTAGAAGCCATTCTGGATGTAGTAGCGGCGCAGCCAAGTACAAGTACACGAACAGTGGCTAGGCAGGTGGATACCTCACAGTCCATGACTTGGAGGGTACTGAAGGATGAACATTTGCTCCCGTTTCATGTGCAACGAGTCCAGAAACTGTCTCCAGGGGATTATCCAAATCGTATTGAATTCGCCCGCTGGTTTCTGCAGCAGAACGCGCTAAATCCACATTTTGGACGAACTGTGCTTTTCACCGATGAATGTACCTTCACATGTGAAGGTACATTTAACACACACAATGCACATGTATGGGCGGATGTCAATCCACATGCTACGTATCCACATGCTCATCAGAGACGCTTTTCCATCAATGTTTGGGCAGGAATCCTCGGAGACCACCTAATCGGACCGTACCTTCTTCCTGAACGCCTCAACGGTAAAACATACCTCACATTTCTGCAACATGTGCTGCCAGACCTGTTAAACGTTGTTCCTCCACGCATCCGCTGGGTCATGTGGTTCCAGCACGATGGAGCGCCAGACCATTACGTACGAGACGTCAGCAACTATCTGGACATCACATTTCCGAACAGATGGATTGGTCGAGGTGGTCCTGTTGCTTGGCCTGCTCGCTCGCCAGATCTTTCACCCCTCGATTTCTTTTTTTGGGGACGATTGAAGGCTCTTATGTATGAGACACCCATTGAATCCCCCGAGGAACTGGTCGCCAGACTTTCCGCCGCTGTAGGGGAAGTGCTCGAAAAGCCTGATGTTTTCGCGAATGTTCGCCGTTCCATTCTTCGCCGTTGTTCTGCGTGCATAACCTCTGGTGGTCACAATTTTGAACATTTATTGTAATTACATGTTAATAAATATGCTTTGGTAACATAATCCTAATTTGTGTCTTTTTACCTCGTATCACAGCACACAATGTGTGGACATGGTAAACTGAACTGTGCTCAGGAGTAGAAATTTCAAACCCCTCTCCCCAGAAACTTAACCACGTCTAACGATTCAGATTTTGGGCTGAAAATTTAAGTCTAAGCTTTAGAAAGCATTTAATGAGACACAAAAAATAACGGTATAAAATAGTTGTTCGTTACTCCAAAGTCTAAAGCGCCCTCTATCGGAATTTTTTGAAAATTTTCTTTAAAATTTATTTTCAAGAAAATACTGACATAAAGAATAATTTTAGCAAAACGCGGCAGTAGTTAGAGCCTAATCTACGACACAAAGATCGGGAATAACTGATTTTTGTTCTGGGGGGAGAAGGGTTTCAAATTTCAAATTTCAGTTTATGCTACTTAACTACTCGTTAGGACTCAGATTTTTAGATCAAAATTTAAGTTTAAGTCTAAGCTTTCGAAATCATTTAAAGAAATACAAAAAATAACGTTAAAAAATAGTTGTTTGTTACTCCAAAGTCTAAAGCGCCCCCTATCGGCATTTTTTGAAATTGAACTTTAAAATTTTATTTCAAGAAAATACTGGCATAAAGAAAATTTTTTGCAAAAACCGCAAACGAATCGACCAATTTTTCCATGTTTTATAATCATTTGAAATTTCGGACCCTAAACTTTAATGCCCCCTATCTCCTTGGGAATACGTCTGGGACCCTTAGTCTCCTATTTAATATTATTTGTCTTTAAGTGTACTATAACCCCTTAAAGTTCTGCCCATCTTTTATGAATCACCCTGTATATATATATATATATATATATATATATATATCTGACCTATGTCACACTGTAACTCCCGTAATTATGAACCGATTTCGATGAAATTTGGTGTGTACATAGTACATACCAATGTCTCGACCGAGTTCGTTGGCCAGCGTCATCCGCCTTTTTGTTTCATAATGGCGGCCATTTAAAATTTTTAAAAAATTTTAAAACTTGAAATGTGGTACCAAAAAATTAAAAATGGAAAAATATTTTTTTCTTATGTATTTGACCTTTATACAAAGATTCCGAAGCAGTTTTTGTTTCGTCTATATCTTAAAAAATGGCTGAGTTATAGCATTTTGAATTTCTAGCGTGGCTGACATTTTGAAACGTCCTGAATTTTGTCACGCGATAAAAGGCGTATTTATGAACCGATTTGGATGTAATTCAGTGTGTACATAGTACATACCAATCTCTCGACCGAGTTCGTTGGCCAGCTTCATCCGCCATTTTGTTTCAAAATGGCGGCCATTTAAAATTTTTTTAAAAATTTAAAAATTGAAATGTGGTACCAAAAAATTGAAAATGGAAAAATATTTTTTCTTATGTATTTGACCTTTATACAAAGATTTCGGAGCAGTTTTTGTTTTGTCTATATCTTAAAAAATGGCTGAGTTATAGCATTTTGAATTTCTAGCGTGGCTGACATTTTGAAACGTCCTGAATTTTGTCACGCGATAAAAGGCGTATTTATGAACCGATTTGGATGTTACTTCGTTTATACATAGTACATACCAATGTCTCGACCGGGTTCGTTGGTCAGCTTCATCTGCCATCTTGTTTAAAAATGGTGGCCATTTAAATTTTTAAGAAATATTTAAATTTGAAATGTGGTACCGAAAAATTAAAAATTGAAAACATATTTTCTTTTTATGTGTTTGACCTTGATAAAAACATTCGGGAGCAGTTTTTGTTTCGTCTATATCTTAAGAAATGGCTGAGTTATAGCATTTTGAATTTCTAGCGTGGCTGACATTTTGAAACGTCCTGATTTTTCTCACGTAATAACAGGCGTATTTATGAACCGACTTGGATGTACCTTGGTGTGTACATAGTACATACAAATATCTCGACCGAGTTCGTCGGCCGGCTTCATCCGCCATCTTGTTTCAAAATGGCGGCCATTAAAAAAATTAAAAAATAAAAAAATTTAAATGAGATACCAAAAAAATTGGAAAGTGAAAAAGATTTTTTTTTGTATGTGTTTTACCTTAATACAAAGATTCCGGAACAGTTTTTCTTTCGTCTATATCTAATAAAAATGGCTGAGTAATAGCATTTTGAATTTATCTTGTGGCTGACATTTTAAAACGACCTGATTTTTGTCACGCGACAACAGGCGTAATTATGAACCTATTTGGATGTAACTTGGTCTGTACATAGTACATACCAATGTCTCGACCGAGTTCGTTGGCCAGCTTCATTCGCCATCTTGTTTCAAAAGGGTTGCCATTTAAAAAAATTAAATTTAAAATTCAAAATGAGGTATTAAACAATTGGAAAATGAAAAAGATTTTTTTATGTGTTTGACCTTGATACAAAGATTCCGGAGCAGTTTTTGTTTCTGAAAATTTGTTCTTTTGTTTATATCTTAAAAAATGGTTGATTTATAGCACTTTGAATTTCTAGCATGGCTAACATTTTGAAACGATCTTGTATTTGTCACGCGATAACACACGTATTCGCCTATTTCGATGTAAGAAGGCATGTGGATAGTATACATCAACACCTCGACCAAGTTCGCTGGCCAGATTCATCAGCCATCTTGTTTCAAAATGGCGACCATTAAATTAATATATATATATATATATATTTAAAGTGAGGTGCAAAAAAATTAGAAATTGAAAAGGGTTTCTTTCTTAAGTATTTGACCTTGATATAAGAATTCAGGAGCATTTTTTGTTTGTCTTTACCTTAAAAAATGGCTCAGATATAGCAGTTTCAATTTCTATTGTGGGTGACATTTTGAAAAATCTGATTTTTTGCATGCGACAGCACTCCTATATATTAACCGATTCCGATGTGAGTGAGCATGTGCACAGCAATTACTAAGGTCTCGACCGAGTTCACTGCTTAGCCTCATCCACCATGTTGTCTTAAAATGACAGGCACTTTAAGAAATTGCCGAATTTGGCAGCCAAATATATCTTACTTCAAAGAAAAGCAGCTTGGATAAAGCTGACTAACTTCGCGAAATTCTCATTCATTATATTGATAAAAATTAGTATTGAATCTCCTATATTCGGTTTCCACTAAATTGAGCTTCGTGTGTTTGAATGATATAATTTGGCTTTTTTTAAATAAGGATTATGAAAGCTACCTTTTCCTCCCGGCACTGGCCGGAAGGACTTTTTAAATCTTCGCTTTGTGTATGCGTCAGAAAGTGTGTATTTATTCAAAGCAAATGTTTTTCAATGTTGTTTAATTGTGTGTATTTTTTAAGGTTAGTTTTATTATTATAAAATAATTGAACCTTATTTAAGCTTCAACCATACTAAGAGTAAAATCTGTTACTGCAATTTGAAATTAATTTCATATGTTCAATAAATATTAAAGTTCACGTGTCTCTTTTCGCAAGTTTTTCTTTCGACGACTACACTGCACTTTATTTAAAGCTAAAACCGGTAAAAAAAAAAAAATAAATAAAAAATAAAAATAAAAATGCATAGATCTTTCGACATGTGGTTGGTGTACCACCTGACCTGAATTTTGACCTGCTTTTATTATGCATAATTAAAAAAAAACTCTGAATTCATCTCTATAAAAAATTGCTTTTATTTAACTTTTGTAAAAGTATCAATCTGAAACCTATATTGTAGTGTATAACAAATTAACGTTCAAGATTTTTTGCTTTCACATAATGTAGGGAAATATATCTTTATACTATCTACATCCAGTATCATTTTATACTAAAACATACACTAAATACGTTTAGAGATATAAATTCAACAAATTAAAGGGAATTTTTATGTTGAAACATCTGTCTTGAATTTGTCCTCTTAAAAAAATAATATTTAATCAACATATTCGCATTTGATGGTAACAGATTTTGCTTGCATATTAAAGCAGGCTAAATTATCCATGGCGCGCGCGATTGAAAAGTTAATAATTACACTACCTTTTATTTATTTTGCTAATATTTATAAGAATGTAAAACTTTATATTAGGACTTCCCTCAAAGGGATTAGTCTGAGCGATGTCAGTGAGAACATAGATTTAATAATAACTCGTGACAAGAATACAAAATGAGATGCTATCTTTAACTGACAATATGTGGCCTGGCTGAAAAATATTCAACATTTGAACGGAAAAATGCATAAGTTACGCTACAGGATTGGTACCTTTATTCATTTCGAGGTAAGCCCCTTGCGCCTCCACACATTTAGCCCATCGTTCTTTCCACTGCAGAAAATACTTCTGGCAGGCTTTTTTTTGGAATGGTGTTTAACTCCGCACAGTTGCATTCTATATATATCATCCCAACTCTCAAAACGGGATCATTTTAATGGCACTTCCAATTTCGGAAGCAACCAGAAGTAGCAAGGAGTTGTGTCGGAAGAGTATGGAATTTGGCGAACACTGGAATTCCGCATTTTGCCAAGCAATTCTGAATCAGATGCGATGAATGAGCTGGAGAATTAATGAATCTTACGAATTGTTTCACTTTCAGGATCAAAAAGCTTTGAGAAAATTTGAAGCAGTACGTTTTTTTAACCCGTTCAGTCATCTTGAGAGAAATCAAAATCAGACGCTCACGTATAACAGCACATCACTCGGTGGAAGCAGGCAACGACGGGCTTACTCGAATTCGTGGAAAAAGCTGAGGGATACGCATTAAGCTGTATCTTTCCAATGTACACTTCGAGTCACTATTGCACGTGGGAAAACTAAAAGTCTGATACTTATCAAACAGACCTACCACAATTCAGATGACGAAAATGAGCAATTTGAATGGTAGAATGACAAAATACTATAATAATAAAACATACACTGTATACACTATATATATAATATACACTGTTTTAAAAAATGGCAAAGCAAACCTACAAGAAAGCCATGTATGAGTATAAAATTGGAAGTGCGCAATAGATTAAAAATAATACAGAAAATAAAACAGTAAAATATCATATCGGAATTTTTATTTCTTGAAAGGATGTCAAAAACATGAATGAATGTTCCGCGCCTTGACTACCACTAAATGACAAAAAAAATATGTTTGAATAGAATTAATGACTTTTATACGGTGTGTGGCCCACTCGAATTGTTAATACACTTGAATATTTGTTTTCATGTACACGATGAGGTTGTCGATAAGAATTTAGGGAATTGTCTAGTAAAAAAGTGATATATAAAAGTCCCGAACACGTCAACAGATGCATGCAATGCGTCGTTCGCGTGTGTTACAAATATACTCAATCGGATTTAAATGATGAGTGCATGCTGACCACTACATACGCTGTATTGTTTTGTTTTCAAACATATTCTCGACAAGGTGAGCTGTATTATGTGTTAGCATCATTAAATAAAACAAATCGACATTGACGGCATCGTAATATATGACACATCTGGATTATTTCGTCTCCATAACCTTTTAGCTGTGAAAGTGTCATTTCGAGTAATTTACAAATCCGTACGCATTTTTCCAACAAATCATGCAAGCTAAAATATGTCAATATTAACCCGATTTAAAGAAATTACCCGAATAAGTTACTATATAAAAAATCGTATAATGGCAATTGAGAAAATGACCTTATGATTACATCTGTAGATTAGTTAAACTGAAAAAAAAATTGCATGTTAAATTTAAACAGACACTTTCCTCTATTAAAGGCTTTGGCGAGAAAGAGAAAAGCAAAGTGAAGTAATATATTGACAAGTACTTTCGTGCAAACTATTCGTTGTTTCACACCGACATTTATTCCATGTTTACATAGCTTATTCAATGCTAGATAAGTAGCTACCCGTTTTGTTGGATTTAAGTGGCATGTTTGGGGGAGGGATGTAATTTTATTAAATATTTAAAGTTTCTATACCTAACAATGCAAATCAATGGTAATTTTGAACTGTTTTCGTTCTTTTAATCTTTTTAAATTTTGTATTTTTTAGAAGCTATTCTTAGTCATCTTACCATTTACATCTTAAAAGTATCCCGTCAAAAAATTTCAACCCGATAAAAAGTTTTTAGGTCAGCAGTGGCACAGAAAAGAAAACTTGAAAGTTTTTCGTTCCTGCATCATTTTACAAAGCGAAATTTTTAGAAAATGTTCCTTTGCGAGTATTTACGTTTTAAAAGCAACATTTATGCAAATTTTAATCTTTATATTCCTAATAATTCCATGTACTTCGTTATTTAGATCACGCGCATTGCAGTTTGAATTATTTCTATAACGAGCATTTAGATCTTATAAGTTACTACCATGCCAAATTTTAGCTTTCTAGACCCAGCATTATCACAAAAATTGCAGATTAGATCTTTTTTTATGGTGCACCTTTTTATTATTATTCATTTTTTAACTGACTGGCATTTACGACTTAAAAGTAATAGCCATGTGAAATTTCAAAATTTCTTTCTCTAACAATTCCAAACAAATCGTGATTAAGAAACTTTCTAGAAGGTTTTACGTTTATTTGTAACTTTAAAATTTCGAACCTTGTGAAAAGCGTTTGTAACGAGTATTTACATCTTATAAGTAACCATCGCACAAAATTTCAAATTTTTAGCCCAAACAATACCTCAGGTTTCGCAATTTTAGAACTTTTTTTGCTCCTGAACCCATGGATGTTGTTGTACCGACATAAAATACAGTCTTTGAAGTAACACAGATTGTCACCAGCATTTTCAAACCATTATTTATTAAATTACCTAGGTAGTTTCAGTGATTACATCCAATAATCACACAAACGTTACTACTTTATAATATTAGCATAAATAAAGGAGCCGTTTACTTTTATTATATAAAAACACAAATAGTTTATTTAATACGTATTAGCAGATGTACTTATTAAAATACTTACATGAACCAGTTTAATATTTCTTCAATTTTATATTCATAGTCGTTTATATCATTTGGCACTTATTTGATTAATTTTGTTTATTTGAATCATAGCTGCATTTTCTTCAATTAAAAAAAAATTAAATCACAACTAACCATCCTTGGCGACCAGTTTGGTCTCCCTTAAAATTTATGTTTGGGAAAGCATGCTAAGTATTGTATCATGTTACTTTTATTTATAATTTAATTTACTTGGACTCCCATAAATATACTAATTAATAGAATCCCTTAAGCTAATATTAGTTTTTGCTACATTAAAATGTCTCAAGTGGTTGATTTTCTGTAAGCAAGTAAAACCTAGTGGTTTACAATGGAAGTCTATGGGAATTTAGAGAAATATTAGAGATATCGCAGAGTTGGCGACAAACTTTGTGACATTTGGCGACAGAACAGGGTCTCCCTATGGAAACCTCCCGTTGTATGGTGCTGCATTAAATGCTGTTCAATAATCAATGAGGTGCGTTTTATCGAGGCATTCGGGCGGTGCCATTAAACAATCAACAAATAACTGAAAGTTCTGTGCCACGTACGATAGTTTAATGTATATATAGATTTCATTTACCAACACTATGCTAAAAAAGGTCATGCATGATTGTCGTTGTCTGACTTCGGAGCATATGTACTTTTCCACCTACCGAACTAATCACGATTTTAGCAATTTCAGATTTTTATGATTCTATTTAGAACAATTCCTACTTATTTGAATTTTCCCTAAGAATTATTCTCTAAAAATTTCAGACATTTTAAAATTGTCATGAAATTTTGGTACTACTTAGTTATCCCGTCGACCAATTTTGCAAAATTATATAAATCGTCAAACAACTCGACAACTTACACAAATTGACATAATTTTTCATTTTAAATAACAAAAGAACAAACAAATTAGTATAGCATTAATAAAAATAAAAATAAAACGTCGAAATAAAAATCACTTGATGATGTAAACACGTGTTAACAGGATAACCAAGTAGTACCGTTTTTTAAATATGTTACTATCAAGTTGTTAGCCATCAAGTTTTGATGGGTTTCATCTAGTTTAATTTAAATTAGTAAAAAACAACAACAACAACAAAAAAAAAAAAACAGAAAATAAAGGAAGAAGAAATGATGCCATAATCAAAAAGTTTTATTTTATTATCAAAGAACTGTTTCTAATTTGCACACGCGAAATATAAAAGACGGTATTGGCGATTGAAAAATAATGTTACAGAGATCATCGCAAAATTTCAAATACTAAGATATTTTGGTTTCTTTTCTTTTAAATAGAAGAAAAATCCATATTTATTTTTCTGTTTAAATGGGTTTTATTATACAGTAATATTAGTGCGTGTATATTTTCGTTGCTCCATGTGCTGTAATCCGTTTTTCTATGAAAACATCCAGCCAGTGAAAATGACTTACACTAAATTTCCGTAACGTATGTAAATAAATTGTGCTTTTTTATCAGTTTTTTAATATAATTTTTAAACGGTTTGGAACTTACTTGTGATAATAGGTGTATTCAATAGGTTACCATCAAAGGTACCTTCTGGTGCAATTAGAAACGAAATCCGACAAATATTTTTTGAGTTATGTGTGTGTGTGTGTTCACTGTGTAACATTTAAAACTTTAATTTCTACCAGTAGTATTTTCTACGTTATTTGTTTTCAATTTGATGTTAACAGACTATGCTTGCGTATAAATGTCGACAAAACTATCCATGTATCGCCCAAACAATAAGTTAATAATTACATTCCATTCCTTTTCTTTTGTCCTTATTGATAAAAAAGTAAAACTTGACATTAATTTTATAATTGATTTTTTGCGTGTGTGTGTGTGCGTTTGTTCACTATGTAATATTCAAAACATTAATTTCTACTATTTGTGTTTTCTACGTTTTTTCAGAAATTGTGTTCAGAATTTTTACCTAATTGATTTGCAAAATGTGCACCTATTAAAGTTTATCTACTTTTAAATTTAGCGTTAATTCTATGTTCAAATAATTAAATGGAACGAGCAATCAGCAGTAAAATTTTAAAAAATAGTTCGATTTATTTGTTATGTTAGATGTAATGGATACTGAATTATAAAGTGTTTATATGGACGAGATTTGTTGGCCTAGGTGCGCATTTGTTTCGTAGGATGCTAAGTAATTTTGATTAAAATATATACAAGTACTATATAGTATGCTTATAGTATTAGTTTACTTTCCAAACAATTTATTATATTATTTTTATGGAGGGAGATCTTTATGAGGAGATTGCACTGTTTTATTTATTGATACAAAAAACATACATTTATTGTTAGTGAAATATTAAACCTCTGACTGTCATGGAAAAGGGCAAAACTGTAATGTTGTCTCCTCTGTAATTATTAAGAATGCTAAAAAAAGATGAATTTCCAGCAGGATATAAAAAACTTCATTACGTATGTGAATTTAATCGTTGAGAATATTAATGATAACTCAAAGGATTAAAACGACATTATATCTTTAGAATTATATTAACTAAAATAATATTTCTACTGCAACTAAGCCAACTGTTGGTGAAATAATATATCAGTTCATAATGCTAAAAAGAATAATAAAGAATTTATTAATACTGCACTTTTACATAACATGATTAATACAAAGTTTCATATTTTAATGCTTTTATTCGAGGAATTATTACATTATGTTACTTTTTTATGATACTAAAAACATATTTTGTCAGGTCTTACATTTCATTAACATGACTCTACTTTAAATATAATAGATTGAATTACTTAAACTAAATGTATAAAAAACTTTAATGAGAATTAAACAAAAATGAAATTTTTATTATAAGAAAATACTGATAAAGAACTTGCCGAAACTTTGCGAAACTGTATGATGAAGTAAATGTTTTAATGTTTGTAAATGCTAAAACAAAAGCAATTAGAACTATTTTTTTTATATCTATTAAAATTAATGTTATTATCTATAAATCGTGTTAATTAAATCATATTTATTTTACTTTCTTAAAATGCGAGTTTAAATATTCTTCAATTTTTTTTTATTATTATGTTTGGCTATTTATAAATATGAAGCATCCTAATCATTATGTTTTAGATTGCATGCGTGCTTTCACACGCAACTACTCACTACTCAGACACATGTACAAACACTCTCACGTACACACACTTGTCGCACATATTCAATAAAACACACACATACACACACACACATATATATATACTCGCATATATATACACATAGGTACACGTAACAGTTATTTATCAGACACAATTTATTAGATATAATTGCTAAGATTTGATTTTGCGATTTCAATCAAATGATGAAGTATCGTTTCGTTCAGGTTCAGAAATAAAGTCTTTAAAAATAATCATGGAAAAAAATAATTCTTAAAAATATCTTCGTAAATTTATAAGATAAATGAAGCTAAAATTGATATACAAATGACAGAAGTAAATAATAATAATGTTATTATTAGACAAAAACAAAAAACAAACAAAAAAACCCGAACAAACATATCACTGAATTTTATTTTAATGTATACAATTTCTGTTAATGTTTGGGAACATGATACATAAATGATATTTAGAGATGTTCGATCTTAAGACATCCTTAAGATAAAATATCAAATTAAATACGAAGTAATTGCATCTTACAAATTTATTTCAATTCAGAAATTTTAGATTGCAGGATGTTCCTTACTGTGTTTTACTTAATTCAAAGCTTCATTAAACTCTTTGAATGTTGCGTTTAGATACTTAAATAACCGCTGAGGATGCAATTAATTCTATAAGTGCGTTTGAGATTCAGAAATGGTTTCTGCGAACTTAAATTATTAGAAATAAATGGAAGAATAAATAATCTAATTTTATAACACGAGAGATTAATTTATATACTTTTCGAATAAAATCTTGCTAAATCAGTTATGAGATTTCAAAATTTCAAAATTTTATTTACGGAAATATGAGTTTATAATGTGATATATATGCAGATAAACATTTATAAACCTGTAAAAATCTCAATTATGCAAAATAATTTTTATACGCTACATTAAGGGAAACATATACATTTGGCAAATTTTACAATTCTTAATTTCTGTGTTAAAATTAACTTTTTAAGTGTATTCTGTCTATTACATACGAAACTACATGTTTTAAAACATTAATTTATATTTCATGGAACATTTGTTCTGCGTTTAAAATGCATAACTGTATTAAGTATTTTTATTATATTTGGTGAAAATTGATTTAAATTTTCATTGTCGAAAATCCTAAGATACACATTTACTTTTCGAATATTGAGTTTGTAATAGCGATGCAAGTATAAGCATGTTGTTACAAATTTATAATAAATGTTCAATACTATTTCATGTGTGAGGCGAATAATCAATTTATAAAATGTGGTATATTAGCACAAAATCATGTAAAAAAATTTAAATCAGGAAAACCCTGAAATGCGCAGAGGAGTAATAAATGTTAATATGGATTTTTTCATTTAGATTCAACATCTCATTCATGTAATATAAATTTTTAGTTACTATATTAACGTTTAAAATGTTAACATAATAGGTAATTTTTTAATTACCAATTACATGCGGAGAACTTGTATATACATTACACAAGTTAATAAAAGTAGGCTTTTTGAAAATACTTTAATAAGCGTTACGCTCGTTCTATTTCTTTTTGGAAGGCATGTTTGAAAAGTTACCTTTATTTATTTTTCTGTTACGTACTGCTTTCGAGAATCTGTACGATAAAGTGCTAAATTAACACACATGCACAAACACATATATATGTAAGATTTAAATTTAGCTAGCATCACTTATTTTGCTTCACTCTGTAGTATTCCATTCATTGACTCTTTCTCATAGTCTCTTCTACACAAATTCTCAAGAAGTCTACTCATTGAATCTCTAGTATTTAGTAATGTCTGTGATTTGAACGCATCAGATATCTAAGCAAAATTCACGGATCACGAGCACAAGGACTTTAGACTTCAGAAAAGAATCAGTTTCATATTTTTCCATCGTTCATGATGCATTGGCACGAAATATGTCAAAAAGTCAATTTGCTGTACTAGTCCTAATTATAATGTTATACAGATATTTAAAAAACTAATGTTTTATGTATTTCAATAGTAGAAGAAAAAGAAATTACAGAACAGATTCAATAATTATTAGCTTCTAGATTAATTAAAGAAAGTTATAGTCCTTACTCTTTTTGTGCCAGCTTAGTAATGAAACGTGATGAAGGTAAAAAAAATAATTTATTTGTAGATTACCTTAAATTAAATTCAATACTGAAAAAAATGATGCGGAACCTCTACCTCGTATTGATGACATTCTAAATAAATTGAGAAATGGGCAGTATTTTTCCTCGTTGGACTTAGCCTTTCGCTACTCTCACATACCCAGACATCCTGCAAATACAGAAAAACTAGCTTTTACTACAAATTCTGTTTTCTTTGAGTGGAATGTACTCCCCTTTGGCCCCACCATTTTCAATAAAACCTTTAGAAGAATCCTCACTATAGACAAAATAGATTTTGCTTAATATTATTTTAACGATATGATAATATTTTTTCCGTTTTAACAGAGCATATGCAACATTTAATCAAATTTATGAATTATGTATACTTGAAAAAATGAAACTTAATTTATCTAAATGCAATTTCGCTCACAATAAAATTAACTTCTTAGAGTATGAAATTAAAAATGGTACTCTAACCCCTGCTAATGCCAATATTGATGTCACTAAAAAGTTAAAACCCCCTTCAAATATTAAAGAACTTCAAAGATTTTTAGGATCCGTTAATGTGTACCATACATTTATAGATAAATATGCAGAAATTAGATATCCTCTCAATAAACTACTTAAGTAAAATGCTTTGTTGGAATCGAATTAAATTTGCCAAAATTCTTTCCAAATAATGAAAGATGCACTAATTGATAAACCTACCTTAAAAATTTATGACCCTAAATTTTCCCTCCATATTTTTGTTCACGCCTGACAGGTAGCAGCAGGTGCAGTTCTTAAGGAACCTGATAGTAACAATTTTTTACATCTAATTGCTTTTTACTCTAGAGGATTGAGAAGTATGAACGAAATCATTTTATTACTGAATTAGAGTGCCTTGCAATCATTGACGCATTAATTAAACTGTACTATTTTTTTTTTTCATATTGTAAAGTTTACCAACCTTTCACAATGATCATCCATGTTTTGTGTGGCTTAAGAATGTGAAATATCTGAGATGTATACTCTTAGGATGCCCTTGAATTTAAGTATGTTTGAGTATAATATAGAATATTTAAAGGCATCTAAAAATGCTTAAGCGGAACATGTTGTCAAGGAACCCTATTTCTCATTTTACTCAACTACTCACTTTTCTTCTGGATGTTAAAGAAAATTATTGATGATCATTGAGATGCATAAAAGGAATAATGTATGTGGAAAAAGTTACCTAAATGACAATGGGCTGATGATAATTAAAAGAAAGATTTTCGGAAAATAGTAGTCCCTATGTCTTTGAAAATAAAATTTGTTGGTGTCGCTTATGAAAACTTTAGTCACCCTGGTAACCAAAACCCTGAAATTTAATTTCCCCTAATTATTATTGGGCTGACATGAGTCATGATATAACTTATTTTGTTAACCCCTGACCGCCTAGCAAAAGAGCAGAATTGTAATGTTTCTTCCTTTGTATTTTTTTTTTTTTTTAAGTCTAAAAAAAGATTTTTTTTTTTCTAACCAGATATTAAAAATTTAATTACGTATTGGGGCATAAGCCTTGCTAATCATTACAAAATATTTTAAAACTGCGTTATATTTGCAGAATTATATTAATTTATAAATTGCTTTTACTGCAGTGAAACGTTCAGCTTAGTGAACGGATATATCAGTTCGCGGCGGTGAGAAGGTTTTAAACATTGTGATTTTTGTCAGAAGAATAAAATCCCAGACAGAAAAGATTTGACTTATTACAAGCTATGTCAACCACAGATCAATCTTTGAATGCTTTTCAGTGGATACTGTAAGAGGATTTAATTATTATAATTCCATGAAAAATATCTTCACATCATCATAGACCATGCAACTAGATATATGTGGGCATTTCCCTGAAAAAGTATCGCCACAGAAACATATACAAATTGTTTGAAGCAAATTTTCAATATCCAAATTCCTCAAAAGTTATTATGTTTCAACAAAATATTTATTATACAGGTTCCTCAAAAGATACTAAGTGATATAAATGCTGCAATTACTTGATCCAAATTTAAATATTTTTGCTGAATCATAATATTAAGCAGCATTTAACCTCGACTCATCAGCCACAAACCAATGAAAAATGTGAGCCTGTGAATCAGACAATAATTACTAGATTAAAGTATAAAGTTAATTCAACTACCTCCAAAATTATAAGGTATAATTTTATGTGAAGTGCTGGTAAAAGAATTTCATTGCAAATATTTTTCAATAAACGAAATTTTAAATTTTCAGGAGTCTCTTGTCATTGTTAAAACTCAATAGCATATATGGGAGGCATCACATTTCTAAAGTCAATGAGAAATATCGATTGAGCTATAAAAATAAAATTTCGCTACCAAGGACTGCCAGATTCATTTTTTATTCAGTGCGCATTATTTTTCCCACGATTACGGCCCTTTTATTCCAATGTCGCAACTACAAATAAAAAAGAAATTTATGATAGCTATCCTGCTGACAAACAACCATGCACAATAGTTTGAGGTCACCACAAATGATCCATCCATAATCCTTGTGTTCATGCCGTAGAGAAAAGGAGAAGTTCCCTCAAAATCATTAATATAAATATCGTTAATTGTGCATTATTAATAAGAAAACGATACATTTCTGTACCATATTGCTTTTTAATAATAGAAATATTTTCATTTCCGACTGAAATTTAAATCAATTGTAATACGTGTTGCCATATAATTGTGAATAGTGTTTTAAATTTGTGCGTTCACTGAACAGATATCCAATTTATTTAATAACAAAATATGAGTTTTAAGAAGCATAAACTTACAATTTAGATAGGCCATTATATTTATAGTAAACAAGAGCTAATAAATTATAACAAGACTACAGTCGGACCTCTATTTAACGAACCTCTATTTTGCGAATTTCTCTATTTTTCGAACTTTTCCTCGGAACCAACAACATTTTGCGAATTTCTTCGTAAAATAACCTCCAAATAGCGAAGTGTTATTCTCTATTTAACGAACTTTTTCTTCTGATATAATTCCCCCCCCCCCCCTATTTCACAAAATATTTCCGTACACTTCACTTCAAAATTATTCTTTCTTTTACACATTTTATAATGCTCAATAACCTTGAATTAGTTTTACCAGGTGCCTAACTCAACCAGAGCAGTAAAATCCATGTCATTCTTTGCATTTCATCCAGGAAATGCAAACTTTAAATATCTTCCTTTTCACACTCAAAGGGACTGTTCTGTAGTAAATAAGATTCAGTAATTAAATTTAAGGACGCATGTAGTAATACAATGCTTAAAATTACTTGTTATAATAAATGCTATAATGTCATTAAAATTCATTTTAATGTAAATATTTTCTTAAAACTGAAAATACGGTGTATTTCCGGACAATATATTTTTTAAATTCGTGTTGTCCTTACAAACTTCTTTTTGATGGGTAAAATGGGTAATAATAATGTAAAAAAAAATGATTTACAAAAAAAGTGTGATTAGTTAAGTTTTTTAATAATGTTTAGTGTTTATGTATTAAAAATCTGTTTTGTGTAGTTTAAAGTATTTAAAAAGGTTCATCTCTATTCAACGAATTTTCCACATAACGAACTTTTCTTCGGGATTTAGAGACTTCGTTAAATAGAGGTCCGACTGTAATAGCAACAAAGCTAATAAATGATAAAATTTAAATTTGTTCAAAAACGGTACATAGCACGGCAGAGATTTTCGGCGCCAAAATTAACATTAAAAATGTGAAAAAGTTTTTTCGTTGTCGACCTGCTTTGTTTTTCTTTATTAATATTTTATCATATTTTTCTGAATGAAAATATTTTTATAATACAAAAAAGTATAATATCATCTCCATTTAAAGCGGAATCCGGCACACTACACACGTCCATGCCTGATTGGGGTTCAAGCCCTGCACATTTTGACGAGTAGCCAGCACCATTATCTAATGGCAAGCTGATGAATATGGTAACTGCAGGATAAAACACTTTATTTACTATAAAGATTTTCTTTTGTAATCTGGTGTTTATTAAAATGAAAATTCTTTGGAATGCAATAAAACGGCAATGTTAATTTATTACGATTAATGAGGTTAAATTCAGAGACATCATAAACTTCATTATGTCATTTGAAGTTTTTAAGTTGCATCATTTCTATTATTAATTTATAATGTCCCTCAACCAGATATCCTTATTTACAACCTAAGATCAATTTATTTAAAATGAAATACACTTAACTGTATAACTTCAGGACAATAACAATGCACCTGTAATTTAATTGATAACTGTGTAATTTAATTTCATCATCCAATCACCACACAATTAAAACACACTTGCTATTCAATTGATGAGATATGATAGTTAGCATCATACACGTTTACTTAACTTTTGCATAATTAGTTTTCTCATATATGTCTGCCAAAAACATTTGATATTCTATTACCCAATGCCCATTTCATTTGCACGGAAGCACGTTTCAACAATCACAAATAGGCTGATTATGCCTTGAACAGTTAATTTGTCAAATTTGTTGATTACAAATTATTAGGGAAACTTTATTGGAGATGAAACGTCAAGGAATTACTCAAACCTTTGCCCGATTAATACATAAACTGATTTATTTGTGGTTAAAAGCTTTTTATTGTCTGATTACCACATAATTAAAACCCTCTGGCAATTTAACTGGTAAGCGATGATATTTACTACTGTTTACATTTTAAAAAGCTTTGATTAAATTGTTGTTTATACACGTAACTGCCAAAATATTACTTTTTGTTTCACATGATGTGTTACACTTTCTAAAATGATACTATTTTGCAAATAATGTTAAAGAATTAGTTTTATAAATAATGTTTTATTTTGATGACTATTTAAATTGCAAATTCTTAGGTTAGTAATAGCAATTGATGCTATATTGCTTGATGTAAAATGTCCAATCTATTTTAAATAATTTCACTAGAGATAGGTGTAAACGAACTTACGATTAACAGAGAATTAAATGACGGTAAACGATTGCAGCTGTGTAATTAAGACTGAAACAACGCATAGGTAGTCTGCAACTTACTGGTTATAATCACTGAGAACATGACAATAAATTCTTGAAGTTTTATTTCTCTTGAAAATGTTGTTTACAGTATTAGGTTCATATCCAATACACTTTATCAGCTAGTTATCGTCTATCTTGTCTAACCACTATATAATTAAATACTATTTACAATTCATCTGGTAAAAGATGAAAGTTATTATTGTTATTACTGTTTGACAAATCTTTGAATAAATCCATGTTTTCATGCTAAATATCCAATAAAACACAGTGTCCATTTCCTCCTAAAAAAAGCATGTTGATCAATTCCTTCGTACTAGGTTAGAGTGGTTAATGTGTCACTATGCAATCATTCCCTTCTCTCTCTCTCTCACTCTCTCTCTCTATCTACGAATCTATCTCTATCTCTATCTTTAGAGTAAATCGAAAATAATATCTGAAGTATTTTAAGGGTTTTACACGTGTTATGTTCCTTCATTTATTCAAATATGGAATTATGAATCGTACTTAAAAAAAGATCATTATTGCATTATTTCCACTATTGATGTTTTCATTAGAACGTTCTTTGCAAAGATTCGTCATGACATATGAAATAAATTTACACTATTTTTTTATAAGTTGAAACAAAACAAAATGTTTCTATACAACGCACGCTATAATTGGAGATTTTAAACAAAGATGTAAAAAATAAAATCCCAAAAATAAAAATTATACTCTACGCTTCAGTTTATCTTTAAAACTATCATCACAACTTAATTTTCTGAAATACAAATCAGCAAAAAATTATTTAGATATTAAATTTTCGAAGACATATTCAAATATGATAATAATAAGTTTAATTATGACTCCGATAATGTAATTATGTCAAACGTATTTATTATTTAAAATCACCAAGCTTCTACTCTTCCATCCTTTAAAATTAGTGCTTTTATTTAAAATTATAAACATTTATTCTGAGCTTTTGTGAAGGGTACTAGCATTTTGAAGAAACGCGTAATGTTAAAATTCTTATTCTTATAATACTTCTTATAATAATCATACATAAAATGTGCATCTAAAGTATTAATTGTATGACAAAAATTAAATATTTTAATATTATAATCACTTACAAATTACAGTATCCGAAAGATTGTATGGTACTTCATCATTTTATTTACTACACAAAAATATGAGAAGAACGAATTTGTAAGATGATGATGCACTAAAATGAATTTCATATCACTAACAGGATAAGCACATAAATGAAGTCTACATGGAATGGGATATTTCATTTTACTATGTAAAATTTGATTGACAGCAGTACCATTTTGAATGAATTTTGCTTTTTTGACTTATCATTTAAAATATATTTCGTAAAACACGAATGTTTTTTGAAGATTTTTTTTTAAAGGTTCAAGCTCTGGTTATACTGATAATAAATCAATTCATTATTTATTGTTCGACAATCATTACGTATGATATAACAGTAATTTATGTACTGCGAAATTCAGATTCTCATCTATCTATCGAGACAATGGAACACACTGAGTTTCACTGCAAGCAGGTAATAATTTCTAGTGCTTACAGTAGCTAAGCTTTAGTATCAAATGACATCAAATGTATCTGTCTGTATATCTATAACAGATAATCTATAATATATAGGGTGGCTACTAAATACCATTGTAACACTCCAAAAAACACGAATTAATTTTAATCGTTTGGTAAAGCAATTTATATCTCTACTTTAGCGTTTGGCAATCTTTTATTAGTACAGACGATTCTTGTCATAAAGCAAATATTTAAAATTATTTTAAAAGGAAAAAATTAAAGGGAAAAATTAAAAGGGAAACCAAAAGAATGATGATCAAACAGCTCTTTGATCGCAGATTTTCCGTATATAAAATATTTAAGCAATTAAAATGTCTTAGTTTTAATGGAACATTTAAATATTGAACTCTGAATCGATTATTGGATACTAATAGCTATGTAAAGATCGATCTAGGTCTCGTTGTCCACGCTCAGTTCGCACGTTAGAGATCATCAAAAGAAATCGTGAAAATGTGTGAAGAAATCCACAACGTTTGGGAAATAAAATGGCTGCAGAAGAGAATGTGAGTCGCAGAACTGTGCAAGTTATTATAAATGAAGATCTGGATTATTGTCCTTATCGCAACAGAAAAATTCAAGTTTTGACTGCTGCACAAAAAATAAAAGGGTTACAAAGAATTAAAAGATTGATGAAGCGACATGGTAAGGAAAGCGTTGACAGAATAATATTTTCTGACGGGGAGCTATTTTGCACTAAACAGTGTTATAATGCTTCAAACGATGTCGTATATTCAGCAACCCTGGAGGATATCCCTGAAACCTTTCGAACTGTTAAACGCTTTCAGAACAAGAATTCTGTTATGGTTTGGGCTGCAGTGTCAAACAATGGAAAATTTTCTTTGAAGTTCATCGATAAAGGGATAAAAATCAATGCTAATATTACTAACAGTATATATTGGTTGCACATTTATTGCCAGATGCTGACAGGTTGTATCTAAAAAATAATTGGACATTTCAGCAAGATTCTACACCGTCACACAGAGGTAAATCAACACAGGCATGGCTCCCTGTCAATTGTCCGAACTTTATCATGCAAGAAGATTGGTCATCTTCTTCACAGGTTCTAATTTTTTTAGATTATTGAGTCTGGGGAATTTTAGAGGCTAATGTAAATAGCAACAAACACAGTAGTTTGGACTCTCTCAATGCTTCCATATTGCGTGAATGGTATCGATTACCTCTTAAAATTATCCGTGCCGCAGTCAAACAATGGCATAAGAGATTATCTTTGGTAATCGATCAAGATGGCGATCAATTCGACTAAAATTATTTCTCGGTAAACTTTCATATATGATGTTCATCATATTAGTGTAGTTATCATTTACTATTTCATATTTGTAAAATAAAATGACTGAATATCTATAACAGTATTTAGTAGCCACCCTGTATAATAATACTATCTGGTCTTTGCAATACTAGCTATAATATTACTGTAATATTTTCTGCTCTTTGAGTGTCTGCGCGCATATATATATATATATATATATATATATATATAGGTAGGTAGGCTCCTTCCTTTGCTGTAGTCAAAACTAAGAAACGACCATTACCATGTCGCCAAGATATATGTCTGATATATTATTCATACTGTAATACACGTAAATATATTTTCTCCTGCTATTTAGTATCATCTTCTACTAAATCAAGGACTCTAAAATACTTTCTAAACAATGTTTTCCAAATATCCACAGAATTGTTTGAAATAAGATTGCTAAGGTTAGCATGTCGGAGCGCATAGTGCATATTATATATTTCATACTCCTACAAGCCCATGTGCACTTATGAAACGTGATTTCTTATATTATTATGAAATACGGGGTAACAGTAGAAATATAACAAGGCAGAAAACGTAAAAGTTACGCACATATTTTATTTCTTAACGAAAATATTCATAGTTATTAAAATGATGTATATATATATATATATATATATATATATATATATATATATATATATACATATATATATACTAGGGGGCTCTGCTCTCTCCAAGCTACGCTCGCCAACCCCCGTTCAGACACTGTAGAATCTAAAAGCACGCTAATCTGATCGGTTTTAAAAAGATTACAGAAGATTGAATTATACTGAAAAAACTTCTAGCGATCTCCCTGTAAACGGGTTTCTATTCAATTCCCTTTGATTGCAAAAATTTAAGGTAGAATCAGTTGCTGTTAAGACATACAATAGTTGTTTTTGTGTTTGGTTAAAGAAGATCAGTTAAACATTTGAAAAGAAGCCAAAATAAAATGAATTGAGTAAACAGAGTCTTTGTCTATCGGTATTTTTTAACAGCGTTATAAAGCGATTGACATAATACAATTACTAAAATTTGCTGCTTTAAACCCTTCAAGGGAGGTGGTTCATTTTTGGACCACTTAATTTTAATTCTTAAATGCCACATTAGCATTAGAATATTGGGATGAAAATTTACTTTTTATTAAGTAAGTGAACAAAAGCATTTTTGTATTTCGAAATTTGTTTGTAAATTCTGGTGCCATTCACTGATTTCAAGATTTTACGAATAGAAGTGCCTTGTCCGTGAAAGGGTTAAACGCATATTAATGTATTTATTATTTTAAAGTTTCCTTTCCCTTTTAATATTCACGGGTAAATACAATTTTCAGGACATAATATTCAATATTTGCCTGCTTTTAACACGTACTCTTTTAATAGTAATTTTAAAGTTGTTTTTTTTCTGTTTTTAATAGTCACGTGAAAATAAATTTTTAATCGTTAAGAAATATTATTATTTGCGCTGTTTTTAAAATTGAAAACAATCTCTATAATAATAGCCTAAGTCATGTGACTATCATCAACAGCTCCAGACGGATCCCTTCGCTTTTTATATTCCAGGCGGCCATTTTGATACTTTAATGTTAGCCAGCCACAGGTGTGATAAGTCACCGAATATTATTCTATCCCCATTATTTCGTTTATATTATAATTGTCTAAGTCATGTAACTGCCATGAACAACGGGCTGATTCCTTCGCTTTTCATAAGAACGTTTTCCATTTTGATTAAAGAATCAAAATTATTTTTTCGAATAAAACTACATAAAAGTTGCCATCATCAAAAAGAATTTCTGGTACTTTTATGTTAGCCGGGTGAAAATCTCGCACATAGCTTTTTTTTTTAACTCGCCAGTTAGCATTTTATTTTTATTTTTCGAGTGTTAAATTAAAACGGTGCTACTTGGTTATCCCATCGACCAAAAATCTGTCGCCAAACTATAAGATTAAATGCCAATAATGGTTGATCGTAAATGTCACATTCACTTGACTTTAAGAAAGTTACACATGTTCACGCCATCAAGTGATTTTTATTTCGGCGTTTTATTTGTATTTTTATTAATGTTATGCTAATTTATTTGTTATTTTGTTATTTAAAATAAAAATAAAAATATGTAAATTTTTATAATTTGGCTATTTATATAATTTGGCGAAATTGGTCGACGGGAGAAGTAATAACATTAAAACATTGCTTTGAAGTGGAAATTAAATCTCATGATTTGTTGCATTGTCACATACGCACCGGGTTTGGCGTGATTTTTTTTTTAACGACAATTTGGCGAAAACCTCGTTTTCAAATACCTATTACATATGTATTTTTAAATTATTTTCTGTTATTTTTAAAATGAAATAACAATAAATAAAAAAAAAATAATTAATAACTATATAACAAAACAATTTGTAACATTTTTTGTAAATAAAAAGAAAATAAATTAAAATAAACATTTATTAATAAATAAGCAACAATAGCCGGGTTACCATGTCAGGCAAAATAAAGCCATTTTGGCGCCAATTAGGTGCCCCGTTGCGTATATGATATCTGTGTCTAATATTTTTCTTTTCGTTTCGTTTAAAAAAAGAATGAAGTAAAAGCCATTTATTTTAAAGGTTTCAATTTTAAATGAAAGTTTTGTATTAAATAAAATGATAATGAAATACAAATTGTATTCTGAATAAAAGTAACATGATGCATTTCTTACCATTCATTTAAAGGAGGCCAAACTCGTCGCCAAATTAATTTAAAATAAACTTTTCTAAAATATGAAAAAAAAAATCTGTTTTGATTAAAATTTGAGCTGCCATCATTAGAAAAAAGTATTTAAAATTAGAAAAAAAAAATTAATATTTCGAAAACTAATTCTAATTTTAAAATTCTAATACCAGTTTTGAGATCTTTGGATCAATACGGAATTTTGGTGTTAATTTCATCGCAAAGTATTCCATATTGTAGGAGAAATCGTTGTGAAACGTAATCAGTTGTTTAATCAGTCGTTTCATAGAATCGTTACCTAAATTCGTTTCAATTCGATTCATTAGGATTTTATATATATAGGGTAGATATATGCCCTATATATACAAAATCCTAATGAAATGAATTTATGAAACGGAAGTATGAAACAAAAGTATGAATCGACTGATTAAACAACTGTTTATGTTTCACGGAGATTTCTCCTAAAATATGGAATACTTTGCGATGAAATTAACACCAAAAATTATTATTGATCCGCAGATTTCAAAACTGGTATTAGAATTTTTCAATTCGAATTAGTTTTGGAAATATTTTTTTTTTCTAATTTTATATAAATTTTTCTAATGATGGTAACTCAAATTTTAATCAAACATATATTATTTTTTTATATAACAGAAAAGGTTGACATGGTAACGCGGCTATTGTTGTTTATTTGATAATAAATGTCTATTTACATTTATTTCTTTTTAAAAATTATATAAATTACTTTATTCTATGATTATTAATTATTTTTTTTTATATTTCCTTTAGAAAATAATAGAAAATAATTAAGAAATACAGTACTACTTAGTTATACCGTCGACCAATTTCGCCAAATTGTACAAATGGACATAATTCTTATTTTAAATAACGAAAGAACAAATAAATTAGTATAACATTAATAAATATACGGATAAAACGTCGAAAAAAAATCACTTGTTGACGTAAACACGTGTAATTTGCTTAAAGTCAAGTGAATGTGACATTTACGATCAACCATTATTGGCATTTAATCTTATAGTTTGGCGATATATTTTTGGTCGTCAGGATATCTAAGGAATACCAAAAATGCATATGTAACTGGACGACAATTTGAAAACGAATTTGAAAACGAGGTTTTCGCCAAATTTTCGTAAAAAAATAAAAATCACGCCAAACCTGCTGTGTCAATCTGGCCAAATATTACCACTCGAAAAAAAATGCTAACTGGCGAGTTGAAAAACGCTATTGGCGAGATTTGCATCCTGCTAGCGTAACAGTACCTGGAATTCTATGCGACCATGGCAACTTTTACGTAGTTATATTCGATTTTTTTTTTGATTTTTTAATCAAAATGAAAAACTTGCGGTCCCATATCGGAGCGATTTTTTTTTGACGCCAAAGTCATACACGGAACGGGCACATAATTGGCGCCAAAGTATCGTTATTTTGCTCGATGTGGTAAGCCGGATGTTGCTGTTGATGCGTTCCCCAAATTGGCGTCGTTAAAAAATCACGCCAATATGGGACGTATATGACATCTTTGCCAAACTTTCATATGAATGGCGAAGGGATCAGACCGCATTTGTTTATGGCAGTTGACGACTTGAACTATTATAATATAGATTGAATGATGGCGATAGAATAATATTTGACGAATTATCACCTGTTCCTGGCTAACATTAAAGTACCAAAATGGCACCTAGAGTATAAAAAGCGAAGTGGTCCGTCTGGAACTGTTGATGATAGTCACATGACTTAGGCTATTGTAATAGAGATTGTTTTAAAATACCGGGAGACAAGGACTCTTATACTTAATTTATTTTATTTTAGCTTCTTTTAAAATGTTTAACTGATCCTCTATAATCAAAAGCAAAAACAACCATTGGATGTCTTAACAGCAACTGATTCGCCCTTAAATTTTTGCAATCAAAGGGAATTGAATGGAAACCCGTTTACAGGGAGATCTGCACAGCTTTTTTCAGTGTAATTAAATCTTCTCTAATATTTTAAAAACCCATCAGATTAGCGATTTTTTATATTTTGCGGTGTCTGAACGGGGGTTGGCGTGCATAACTTGCAGGGGGCAGAGCCCTCCTAGTATATATATATACAGGGTGATTCATAAAAGATGGGCAGAACTTTAAGGGGTTATAGTACACTTAAAGACAAATAATATTAAATAGGAGACTAAGGGTCCCAGACGTATTCCCAAGGAGATAGGGGGCATTAAAGTTTAGGGTCCGAAATTTCAAATGATTATAAAACATGGAAAAATTGGTCGATTCGTTTGCGGTTTTTGCAAAAAATTTTCTTTATGCCAGTATTTTCTTGAAATAAAATTTTAAAGTTCAATTTCAAAAAATGCGGGGCGATAGGGGGCGCTTTATACTTTGGAGTAACAAACAACTATTTTTTAACGTTATTTTTTGTATTTCTTTAAATGATTTCGAAAGATTAGACTTAAACTTAAATTTTGATCTAAAAATCTGAGTCCTAACGAGTAGTTAAGTAGCAAAAACTGAAATTTGAAATTTGAAACCCTTCTCCCCCCAGAACAAAAATCAGTTATTCCCGATCTTTGTGTCGTAGATTAGGCTCTAACTACTGCCGCGTTTTGCTAAATTATTCTTTATGTCAGTATTTTCTTGAAAATAAATTTTAAAGAAAATTTTCAAAAAATTCCGATAGAGGGTGCTTTAGACTTTGGAGTAACGAACAACTATTTTATACCGTTATTTTTTTGTGTCTCATTAAATGCTTTCTAAAGCTTAGACTTAAACTTAAATTTTCAGCTCAAAATCTGAATCGCTGAGCGTGGTTCAGTAGCGAGGGGAGAGGGTTCAAATTTCAACTTCTGAACATAGTTCAGTTTGCACTACTTAACCATGCCCAACGATTCTGTGCTGTGATACGAGGCAAAAATACAACTTTCGTCAAGGACTGCATAGTCCGAATTCACTCATAAAGGCACTGGCACAGTTGGAAACGTCGCTCATGCAAACGTTAAAGCTCCATTCCTGACGCTAGTCACCGGGTGAAGAAGGAAACAGAAAGTATGCAAATGTCAAATGGGGAAGAAGAAGAACACGTATGCAAAATTTCGACACGATTCAGGCATAAAAACCACTGAACGGTGAGTCAAGTGTAAGTCGCTGTAGTAATAAATCGGAAGATGGTGCCCTTCACGAATAAGGAAAAGGCTGAGATGCATTTAATTTACGGAGCGGCAGATGGAAATGGTGCAGAGGCACAACGAATGTACGGAGAGCAATTTCCCAACAGGCGGTTGCCTAACCGCAAAACTTTCGAGCGCTTGCACAGACAGTTGTGTGAGACGGGATCATTTCTCGCTTCCCGGTCGAATGCAGGTCGTGCAAAAAACAACGAATCAGTAGTTGTTGCAGAAGCCATTCTGGATGTAGTAGCGGCGCAGCCAAGTACAAGTACACGAACAGTGGCTAGGCAGGTGGATACCTCACAGTCCATGACTTGGAGGGTACTGAAGGATGAACATTTGCTCCCGTTTCATGTGCAACGAGGCCAGAAACTGTCTCCAGGGGATTATCCAAATCGTATTGAATTCGCCCGCTGGTTTCTGCAGCAGAACGCGCTAAATCCACATTTTGGACGAACTGTGCTTTTCACCGATGAATGTACCTTCACACGTGAAGGTACATTTAACACACACAATGCACATGTATGGGCGGATGTCAATCCACATGCTACGTATCCACATGCTCATCAGAGACGCTTTTCCATCAATGTTTGGGCAGGAATCCTCGGAGACCACCTAATCGGACCGTACCTTCTTCCTGAACGCCTCAACGGTAAAACATACCTCACATTTCTGCAACATGTGCTGCCAGACCTGTTAAACGTTGTTCCTCCACGCATCCGGCGGGTCATGTGGCTCCAGCACGATGGAGCGCCAGCCCATTACGTACGAGACGTCCGCAACTATCTGGACATCACATTTCCGAACAGATGGATTGGTCGAGGTGGTCCTGTTGCTTAGCCTGCTCGCTCGCCAGATCTTTCACCCCTCGATTTCTTTTTTTGGGGACGATTGAAGGCTCTTATGTATGAGACACCCATTGAATCCCCCGAGGAACTGGTCGCCAGACTTTCCGCCGCTGTAGGGGAAGTGCTCGAAAAGCCTGATGTTTTCGCGAATGTTCGCCGTTCCATTTTTCGCCGTTGTTCTGCGTGCATAACCTCTGGTAGTCACAATTTTGAACATTTATTGTAATTACATGTTAATAAATATGCTTTGGTAACATAATCCTAATTTGTGTCTTTTTACCTCGTATCACAGCACACAATGTGTGGACATGGTAAACTGAACTGTGCTCAGGAGTAGAAATTTCAAACCCCTCTCCCCAGAAACTTAACCACGTCTAACGATTCAGATTTTGGGCTGAAAATTTAAGTCTAAGCTTTAGAAACCATTTAATGAGACACAAAAAATAACGGTATAAAATAGTTGCTCGTTACTCCAAAGTCTAAAGCGCCCTCTATCGGAATTTTTTGAAAATTTTCTTTAAAATTTATTTTAAAGAAAATACTGACATAAAGAATAATTTTAGCAAAACGCGGCAGTAGTTAGAGCCTAATCTACGACACAAAGATCGGGAATAACTGATTTTTGTTCTGGGGGGAGAAGGGTTTCAAATTTCAAATTTCAGTTTACGCTACTTAACTACTCGTTAGGACTCAGATTTTTAGATCAAAATTTAAGTTTAAGTCTAAGCTTTCGAAATCATTTAAAGAAATACAAAAAATAACGTTAAAAAATAGTTGTTTGTTACTCCAAAGTCTAAAGCGCCCCCTATCGGCATTTTTTGAAATTGAACTTTAAAATTTTATTTCAAGAAAATACTGGCATAAAGAAAATCTTTTGCAAAAACCGCAAACGAATCGACCAATTTTTCCATGTTTTATAATCATTTGAAATTTCGGACCCTAAACTTTAATGCCCCCTATCTCCTTGGGAATACGTCTGGGACCCTTAGTCTCCTATTTAATATTATTTGTCTTTAAGTGTACTATAACCCCTTAAAGTTCTGCCCATCTTTTATGAATCACCCTGTATATATATATATATATATATATATATACTGCTCAAAACAATTAGGGGAGCACATGGTTTTAACGAAATTGCGCTTGCTCAAATATTTACACCGATAAGTAACGTAAAATAAAACAGCCATAATTTAAAGTGCTGTAGAAAACCGATAAAGAAAACTTCACACATAAATTAAAGTTTATGACGTCAAAAACGGGAAAAAGGTGATAAGTGCAGAAATCGGGATTTTGCAGAAACGTCTGTTTCACTGCCTCAGTTGTAAAATTCAATTGCTCAGCTTGTGTTTTGAGAAAAGGTGGCTTGAAAACGTCCCAACAACATGACTTACTGCAATCCATGGCTTGGCGTGCTATCGGGACAGTTGAATTTGGGGAAACACAACGAAGTGTAGTGGACACTGTTTGAGTCGCAAGAAGTGTCCATGAAAGGCTGTGGAATAGATTCTAAGACACATAGAATGGTAGTCATCTACAAGTGCAAGATCGAAAATGTTCTAACACAGAAACTGATGACCGATATATCCTGTTTACAGCCCGTCGAGACGGAACGGGCAATGCTACTCAGCTGCAAATACAGTTGTTCTTGCCCAAAGGACGAAGGATGTCAAGCCAAACAGTCCAAAATAGGCTTCGTCAGGGTGGTCTTTATGCACGTAAGCCAATGGACTGTATTCTGTTGACCTCAATCCACTGTGCGGCCCAAAGAAGGTGGGGAACTGAACATCGAGTTTGGAGGCAACGTTGTTGGAGTAAAATTCTGTTTACAGATGATTCCCGATTCAGTCTGGATGTGACATCTGATGTGTTTTGGCTTAGAGAGAAAGAGGCACTCAAAATAATCCCACATTATTTCGTGAAAGATCACATTACAGACGAGGTGTGTTGATGCTCTTGGCTGGAATCAGCATAGGTGGACGTACGGGCATGCATGTCATTCGGAATGGCATGTTGACGGTCGGGAGCAATACAGACGAGATACCGAGACCTCATGTCGTATTTTATGTTGCAGTAATTAGTGATTTCGTTTTTTCCATGCACGATAATGCCAGACTTTATACAGTTCGTCTTGTGGAAAAAATGCTTGAAGCTAAAACAATACAGCGTATGGAATGACCAGCATGCTGTCTTGACCTAAATACTATCGAGCATGTTTGGGACATACTTAGACGACGCAATACTGCGATACCGAGGCCTTCTTTTACTGTCCATGACTTGGAGATTGCAATACTTAAGCAGTGGAACAGTATTCCCCAAAGTCTTACCGATAACCTCATCGCATCCATGGAAAACAGGTGTGCAGCAGTCTTAGCTGTTCGAGGAGACCACACGCCATATTAAATATCTGGTATCATTTCTAAACAATACTTTTTTTTATGATTTACATGAAACCAATTTGTTGCCCTAAACCATCTTTTCATGTTCTTTTCATCTTTTCAAAAAATAGAGATCTTTTACCATTTTTTGCGCCTTTTTTTCATGTATTGCTCATTGCTACACGTGTAATATCCATTTTATGCCCATACATTGCTGTTTTAGACTGTTCTCTGCACTTTTTAGCTTACTCCTCTAATTTTATTAAGCAGTGTATATATATGCACTATATATCCAGGACCATGGGACACTTTCAAATTTAGACTTTTTTGGAATATCCAAATGAATCTGAAAAAATCCTTCTGATTCAAGAGTATAAAGAACATTATTAATCGCATATCTTACATCTAGGTTTTAATCACTTGAGCAATAGAGGTCCATCAACAATCTCAATAAAATAAATAATATTCTTTATCGCCCTGTAAAATTAAATCAGAAATATCTTTACTTTTATCAGGTAACTATATGTATTTTGCGCTACGTTTGTATTGTTTTTTGCAAGAATAGCATATACATTCAGGGAGATATTAAGATTTTTTTCCAATATGTAAGAAATATCCGAATGCTTTTTGTTTATAGGGTGCGGTTTTGAATTCAATTTGTCGCACCTTTAAGGATACCAGGTACAGTAGAAACAGTATATTACAATCGTAATATAATTATATTAAATATTTAATTAAATATGTGTATTATATTTGTATGAAATCTTTTTTTTAAAGCGCATTCGCTAAATTTTTTTTTTTTCATAATATTGCAGTCAACTACATCGGTTAATATTTTAAAAAGGTCAGTATTATAACAAGAAAATTCCGAAGGATATCGGCAATATATTTCAGCTGTCTACGAAAAGTAACATAGGGGGAGATAATAAGGGATTTACACCAAATTTGGATTTTGTTTTAACTGACTTCCAACATATTCTTCAGTATTTCAAGAATGTCAACGCGCGATTTTATAACGGTTGGCCCAATTTCGATAATTCTGTTTTTGTTGGAATGGGTTCAGACTGTGTACTTTTCAAAAACTAAAGAGTGAATTGAAAATATAGAAAACGAAAACTGTCAATTTGTAACAGGTACTTAAATTTTACAATATTCGAATGCCTTTTTTATATGAGTTGCTGTATATAGAAACCTTCTAAATCGCAGAAAAAATGTTTTTGTTTTTATGCCCATGCGTAATTTAAAATTATTTCATAAAAATTATACTATTTAAATAATTTTTGATTATATTTATATTCTAATTGTAGTATGTTATTTAGACCTTACAATGGCAAGATTTCTGTAAGTTTTGTTAAATTTGTGTAAAAAACCTGCATGCTTTAACACATGGACATTTCTCGAAATTTTTTCAAGAAAAATTTCCATGACTATATATCTTACCGAATGAATGAAACGTTGAACAAGATGTATATAGTTATGTGCTAATCTTACATATATAGAATTTTAGATTACAGTACCATAAAAAAATATTATTAATTTTTTTATTTGTTTTTTAACCTGTCATTGCGCTAGGGATCTAATTATCGTTAAAAACATGAAACTATATGTGTTTCTCATGTTCTGTATATTTCTGAAGTTCAGGATAATGTATTTCTGCATATATTTGACAAAGCTCTGAAATGGAAATTGTACGGCGTATTTTGACAATAAAGTGTATATGTAGAAAACACATAAATAATCATACTTTCATTCAGCAATGATATACATTCTTTAATTTTCTCTTTCCCACTCAGTATATTTTTCACCTGTTACGGTGTAATTTTTAGACAACTAACAGGGACATCTAACATTTCATTCATTTCATAAGTGGCTTTATGACATTTTCAGAATTTCAGATACTTCATTTTTTCATTAAAAAAATCCATTATGATTTATTAATTATTTACTGTGAAATGTCACTGTATTGACTACAAAACTTACTTCATTCATAATGAACGAAATAATTTAAATACTTTTATATTTTAAGTATTAATATTAATAATTGACGATAACTATTGATGGAATTTAATAAATCTTCATACAAAAATAATTCTGCAATAAAAATGTCTTTAAAAACATCCATTCTTCCATTAAATATTATCTATTCATTTCTAATGAAAAGGGGAATTTTAAGGGTAAAGTCGAAGGTAAATATTTTTAACAAACATTATAGATGGCGCGAGGTAGGGGCGAGATGTCAACTTTGTTGTTCGTGCTATTCATAGAGCTTAAATATTGGTGAACAATTTTTGTTAGTTATTAGCAATTTAATTTTGTGAAGGAGCAGTTTTATCACTCGCAGACTAACACAGACAGGCGCCAATAATCTAACTGAGCAAAATCCTCTTGAGCCTTGTAATATCAAATCGGTCATATACTCATTATAGATGGAAAGCTATACGTAGAAAATTTAGATTTTTTTTTAAAAATTAGGTGCTCCTATCATACCTTCATATTTATTAATTTGCGAATAGTTATTAAATTATGCAGAGAACAGCAATAACACATTGTGTCGATATTTTTTCCAGTTTTAAGTAATTTACTAATTGTTTTCCCAATGTGTAATAGATGGGGACCATATTCTACTGACTTGGGCCTATTTCAATTCTATGTCCGGTTATAGATGATCGTCAAACTGTTCAAATAAATCCTTCGACTCTACCTGAATTCATTACAACAGTTCTTAACAATATAGACTGCTCAGATGTCGGACCAGTCTATCGGAAACTAGTAGTGCATTGCTTCATTTGCTAAATTAAGTAGTCAATTTGAATCTATTTATAACTAAATTTTCAATACCAATTATCAATACGCATGACTAATTTATTTAAATTAGTTCTCTTTTCAAAGGTTACCCTGTAAAACACCCTATTTGTGATCTGTGATGGAATATTTGAAAATAATTTTCATTGTCTCTTTATAACAGGGACAAACTAAGCTAGGAATAGCCTAGGAAATTTCTAGCAAACACAGCTAGGAATAATATTTAGAGTTTAGTGAAGGTACATTTTCCTCTTAAAGTTACATAAAATATGGTAAGAAATATATATAATTGGTTATAGTAATTGGTTAAATGTTCAAAACGCTGTATTATTTGTAAAGTCTAAACGGTTTCAATTCACAAATTTCAAAAATACCGATCTGACTATATTTGAAAAGTCATGTACAGTGGCGGTCAAAAGTTTCCGGCCAACATAAAATTTTTGGTTAATTTGTAAGTGAAGATGAATATCAAAGTGATACCTATACAATTTATTAACATAACAGTTAAGAACATATTTATGGAGTAAAACATTAATATTAATAGACAAAATTAATTGCAAAAGAAAACGCATGTTCTCAAAAGTTTCCGGCCACCTTGGCAAATTTGGATGAAAATGGTGTTATAACAGAAAATAACAGTGATCAACAACATTTACAATTAGTATTTTGTATTCATGCATTTAGGAATAAATACTGTGGCGCAGCAACGTGGCATCGATTCAATGAACGGTTGTAGATAGTCAATGTTAAGTTTTTCCACGGTTCTTGCTGCTGAATTGGAATATTTATAATTCCACACACGTTTTTAAGTTAGTTTCAGAAATTTACTATTGGACTCAGATCGGGTGATTGGGCTGTCCATTTCAAAAGTGGATTTTTTTTTGGTGCGAAAGCCACTGCTTGACGAGCTTGCATGTATGCTTTTCGTAGTTATCATGATGAAACAAATAGTTGCGACCACAATGTTTCTTCCAATAAGGCAGCAAATGATCTTGCAAGATATTCTTATGTATTGCACAACTTACCTTGCCGCGGATTTCAAATAACGAACAGGCGCATTTTCCAGAAAATGCTCTCCACAGCATAACGCGTCCTCCTCCATGTTTCATTGTAGGAATAACATATCTCGAATATTACATTCTGTTTTTAGATCGTTGGTTGCAGTGTCTGTTATCACTCACAAAAACTGAACGTCGATTCATCGGAAAATAGTAGTTATTTCCAGTTTTCTCTTGACCAGTCTTTGTATTCCTTGGTAAACGCCAGTCGGGTCCTCTGATTTATTTTACTTATGAAAGGCCTTTTAACACCGATTGTTCCATAAAGTCTTACATCACATAAGAGTTTTGTCACGATAGACCAACCTACTTCTGCAATATTTTATCACTGGAAATCGTGGGGAATTGCAGCGGCATTTTTATGCGGGTCGTCAACTGCTTTTCTTCTGATAATTCTGCCCATAAGAATAGTCGTTTTTCAGGGTACCCCAGACCGTGGCAAGTTTCGACGACCATGACCATCTTTATATTTTGATTAATCTTTATATTTTCGGTTGTTTTTTGGATTTTAAATATCGTTCACAGCAAATTTTCCGATCGACTTTGCCGTAATCTCACGAGAAGATTGTCCCTTTAGCGACAAAAAATCCATCGTATTGTTCAACTTTTCATTTTTGAATTTCAAATACGTTATTGACGTTGATTAAATAACAAACAAGGCCAAAAAAAAAAACACTTTAGCGATATGAAACACTAACGGATGACGAATGGCCGGAAACTTTTGCACACGCAAATTTTGAATTCCTCCACTTTGCATGAAGTATCTTCAATATCGAATCAAAATGAGCGCATGGTCAGAGGTAATTTACTTATTCCTAAATTTTGAAGTAATTGTGCTTCCTCTTCGCTGAAACGTTCTGTCAAACAAATAAAAAAACTAAGTTACCGGAAACTTTTGACCGTCACTGCATGCTAGTTCTTCTAAAGAAACTAATTTGTATATTATTTCTGTTGTAAGTGTTATTTATAATGTAAGTTATATTGATTGATGAGTAAGGATCTTTATTGTAAATAGCTAAATCTCTCTTGCAGTTAGACATTTAATGTTATTTACGGGATTAATTCCTGCATAAGTAATTGTGTCTTTAAACAAACTTTTCTTAATCTATCTGCGTTGACTTAAAGCTAAAACTTGTTTCAATAATATAGATAAAAGTACTTGTATTATAGTAGTTCATTCTGAAATTTGCGTTTCATACATTTTTTTTAACTTATAAAAATTATGCAGTTATTTGGCTTAAAACTCAATATTCATTCTACGGAAGATAGGTATATCAATTGATATAATAAAAAAAAATTCTATATATTTCATCTGTCGAAATTTATTTAACGCAAAATGGCTTTGTCGTCTAACTCACAATTAAAACCGACTTGTAATAATGAATGATGATAGTCCCTATTGTTTGAGCTTACTAAACCTTTGCATAAATTAATGTTCGCATATATATCTGCCAGAAACATTTAATCTTCTCGTTCAAATAGTTCATTTAATTATATTCAGAGCGTGTTGCAGCAATTACAAATAAACGCATTCTTCGATGACAGTTTATTTTGAAATATTTGTTGATTACAAATTCTTTGGAAAACATTAATATCAATTACCATTACATTATTAGACTTAAATCGTCGCAAATACCTTGCATAGAATTTAGTTCCATAGTTATATAAATTAACTTGGTTTAAGTTATTTCCGTACAAATGCAGTTCATCAACTATCAAACAATTAAATCCCAATTGCATGTTAACAGCCGACTGACGCTGAAACTTATACTATTGTACAACTTTGTTAAACCTTTGAATAAATAAAAGGCTACATATCTAGCTGCCAGAATTTTTTAATCTTCTCATTCATAACATCTATTTAATTTCAACGCCGCATGCTTCTTACATGTTGCAACAAACAAGAATTAAACCAGTAATATGTTATAGTGGTTCGATTAAAAGAAATATTCAATATAACATCTCAGAAAAACATAAACAACAAGCACGATTAAAATATTAGGTACGAAATACGATGCTTTCTGTATATTTATTTTCTTTTCAAAGGTATGTGATTAGGCGTGGGACAAATAGAAATTTATAAATATATGTTGAATATGTATTGCAGAAGACATGTACGAAAAAAGATTATCTTGGAACCATAGACTCAACTTCCAGGTTATAATTAACAATAGAACTTTCTTAACCCATTAAGCACTATTGCTCCCAATTTCGGGAACATTACTTTATGATTTTTTTTCTAGAATTGAGTATTTAATACATTGTCAAAAATTTTATGTTATTTATATTTTGAAAATATGAGATGACTTCTGTATTTTAAAAAAAAGTTTAATTTGTATTTTCCATTTTTTAAAAACGCGTTTAAAAAGACTAAATTTAGCTTTTTGACCGCTTTCGCAAGAAAAAAAAAACTTACTAATAAAAGTTATATATATATTTTTTTTTAAATACAGTGGGGGACATAATTATAAGACACCTACCTAATTTGACATTACAGTGAAAGAAAAGATTCAGAGCTTAAAAATGCTTTATCAAATACGACAAAAACATAAATTTATTCTGTTATCACACGTAATTGTTTTACAGAAATTATATTTTCATACAATTTAATGAAAAAATTTAAAATCATAATGGACAAAATTATAAGACACCAACCTTTTTTCCAAATACAGTGGTCAACATAATTAGCAGATACTAATGGTTTAAAAGAAAATCCTCTAACATGGTTATTCAATATTTGGTGGAGCCGCCATTGTTTTTTATAACATGAAAGATACGATTCGGCATCGAATCTATCAATTCTAACAAAATATCGCAAGACAATTCTTCCCAAGCACATTTTGTAGCATTCTTTAGGTCTTCGACACATGTAAACTGCCTCCCATTTCGGTAAACCTCACGAGCTAAGATCTGCCACAAGTTTTCGATGGGATTTAAGTCTGGGAAGCGAGAAGGCCACGGAAGAACATTGATACTTTGCTCTGAAAGCCACTTTTTTGTCACGTGTGATGTATGAATCGACGCGTTATCGTGCTGGAAAGTGTAGTTTTCGCCACAAAGAAGTTCACCGTATAGAGCTAGTTGATCTTTAACAATATTCTTATACATTTCGGAATTCATTCTTGAATGCACAAAAACGATATCGCTTTTCCCTTGAGACGAAAAACCAGCCCAAACCATTACTGAACCTCCACCCATTTTGCGGCTTATTTGTACATCAGGAGACTTCCGTAAATCATGCCAATAATAGTGAAACACGTCAGGACCGTCCAAGGTTAAACTTTTTTCATCAGAAAATAACACAAAGTACCATTTGGAGGTCCAGGCCATACTTTGTTTAGCGAAGTTTAAACGGTCCATTTTGTGCCGCCTTAGAAGCGGTGGTTTTTTCTTCAATTTTTTAAATTTCACATAGGAAGCATTATGCAACACCCTGCGAATGGTTCTACTTGAACAATTCAGTTTCAAAGCATTTTTAATGCCTGTAGTGGTCATCTTATTCTGTGTAGCGTGCGAAAACACATGGCGTCTCTCTCTCGAGGACAAGCAAAGAGTACGTCCAGATCTTTTAATCACAGATGCATTAATTCCTCTTTTCAAAACATTTGAAATTGCACATCTTGAGCGTTTAATAACTTTTGAAATATTATTAACTGAAGCACCAGTTCCATTTAATCTCCAAATTTCGCGAATTTCACTTTCTTTTAATTCTGTACCTCGTGGCATGTTTGTAAATGCGTGAAGTCGGTTATTGTCTGCTTTAGTTAACTGCTGACGTCATAACAGCATGCAGAAAATTTGCATATTGCACATTATTTTCGAAAAAAAGCAGGTGTTTTAATTAAAATGTTAGGATGTCTTATAATTTTGTCCATGGTATTTATAATTTTTTTTTATTAAACTCTATAAAAATATCATTTCTGTAAAACAATTACGTGTGATAACAGAATAAATTTATGTTTTTGTCGTATTTGATAAAGCATTTTTAAGCTCTGAATCTTTTCTTTCACCGTATGTCAAATTAGGTAGGTGTCTTATAATTATGTCCACCACTGTATGTTTATAACTGTCTATTGCCTAATACTACATAAATCCGTAGTTAATCAGTATAATAGATTGATGACAATTCATGGAAGAACGAGTTGGGAGCAATGGCGCTTTCGTTAGTTTTCAAGGACTGACGGAATGGCCCAGATTAGGAAGACTATGGAAGACTATTATGGTGATTTTATTATGAGACCCTAGTGGATTTTTGTCTAATGACTAGCGTTTTGATGGTGTGAACCATTTGTAGAAAATTCTGGGAAACAATTTATCTGTAAAGTAAGTAAAAAAAAAAAAAATACTGGAATTTCCTGCATAAAAATTGTTCAGTACGTAAGTACGTAAATTACGTAAAGTAGAGAAAAAAATAACGTAATGATGAAAAATTTAAAATTATGTTAGGAAAATGCTTATGAGGAGGTAAATTGATTTTTTTTTATTTTATTACAAATGTAGAGGTTTATTATAATTGTAGACGTAATTTATCGGAATCTTTCATAAAATGTCTGTTTCAGAATGATATAGTACTTTTTAGTTCTAAAGAGCTGAGAAATAACCGTTATAAATACATAGAGGCAAAAGTATATTTTTGTAAAAAAAAAAAAAAAAAAAAAAAAAATAAATAAATAAATAAATAAAATAAAAAATACCCAACCATTTCGGGAACATACCGTTTATCATAAATAATCAAATTATTTTGATTTTTTTTCAGAAGTACTTTAGTGGCATCCTGTTCATTAAGAAAAAAATGGTTCAATAAAAAAATCGTTTATAATATATAGCAGCGCTTAATGGGTTAAGCAACCTTATATATTGTTTTAACTAGAAAAGAGCAAGAAAGAAAAAAGAAATTTTATATAAAATAAACGGTCAAGTGCGAGCATTACACGCGCACAGAGGGTTCCGCAGAATAAATATATGAATTTGTAATTGTATTATATATATATATATATAACAAACAAAAAAAAACACGTTGCTAAAAGAATATTAAGACTTTGTAATAAACTATACAACGTAGGGTTGGATATAACTGTATATATTAGAAAAGTGTAAATGGGTATACCATGAAAGTTCAAAGAGATATGGAACCTAAATAATATCAAATATAGCTATTCGCATAACTCCTTTTTTAATATTATCCTAATCTGTTTATGATGAACTTACTTCGGTACTGACAATAAAAGCAGTGCATAGTTAAACTTCAAATTGGCATTTCATAAAACTAAATTCAGTGTAGTAATAACCTTTATTTATACAGTGTAGCTAAAACAAAACCGTTGTTTAAAGTTTAAATTTGGCATTGTGCTAACGGCATCGAATTGAGGTCTCAAAGTTGCAACGCCGTCTTGGTCAGTGCCGCGTTTTTCCAGATAGGTGTTTAATTAACTTTTAAAGTCACTCGAGGCGTTTTGAGAAATACAATCAATGAAAACTATCGCGAATCTCACTGTATTTATGCGATTCGTTCTAATTAAATCTTTCGAGGGCGATGCCCTTAAAAAACGGACACCTAATTTTAATTCCAAAACAGACAAACAGCACCAAGAATATTTAATTAAAATTTTCCTTTTATTATGTACGTGAAAATAAGCAAGTTCGCATTTTCTAATAAATTCGTTTATAAATTCAGGTGTCAGTTCATTATTTCATAAGTTTATAAATAGGATTGCTCCTTGTTGGAAAGGATTAAGTGGACGCAGGAATTTTAAAGATTCAAAATTTAAGAAATTTTAATTTTTTTTAGATGTTAAACTCCTATCTTTTCTGAATATTTTGATATAATTGTTTCCTTGAAATTCCCATTAGAACAGAAGTTTTGGCTTTTAGAATTATACCCGCTCAATAGCTGAAGCGGCGTTTCCGAAACTTTAAAGTCATTATTTTCCAAATGGCGTTTTGGGGGCATAACGCGCAGGATACCTCAAACACTTCTGAATATTTTTTCATGAAATTTTCAAAACATATATTTCATGTTAGTCTGTATAAACTGAACCTAAAATTTCCTTTTTATTGTTCAAAAAAATACTTTTTAGGTGATTTTACTTTTGAAATTTTCAAATTTTTGCATTAGCTAAATGCAACATTGCATTAAAAATATAAAAATGCTTTAAATACAAATTTATTTAAGTTCAGGGAAATTATTAGAATCTGAAGCATAAGTAAGCATTAAAATTTTCATTCTAGTTGCAATATTTATTTTGTAATCCTGCGCGTAAACCGTTATGCCAATTTTTGTTCGACAAATCTCTAACAGTTTCGAGCCCCCTAAAAATACTAATTCTGTGTCTTTCAATTTTTGAAATACATGAAACTAAGGAACATACTTATATCTTTCATCCCAATTAAAATTGTGTTTTAAAACCATATACATTTTATGACATTAAATGTTGAAAATAGTCTTTTTTTTTATTTTTTCCACTTTTTAGAGTCCCGAGACCCCTTAAATTAGTATGTTGTTAACAATTTGACGTTTATTGCTTTTATATTGTTACTGGACATTACATTACACATATATATCATTAAAAGTTGTTAACTAGGCATAGAGTTAGCCGCCTTTTCCTTGTGTATGTCCAAACTGACCGTGCCTTTAAAGGTTAATATCTCGCCTAATTACCGATGATTTTTTTCGAAAATCATTATCAATAATGCTTTTATTCTTCTGCAACGATAGGTATATTCAGCAATGCTCAACAATTTTTCTGATTTCTCGTAAATCGAAATTTGTGTATAACAGAAAAATGCTAATAACTCAAAAAATATGTGGCCTAGAGTAATCGCTATAATTTTCCGGCAAGGTATATATTAACGTCTAATACCTCTAATTTTTTCATAATTTTAGTTTCAGTAGATTCGGAATTATATGGGGGGGGGGACATATTTCTGCGCTACATTTTCAACAATATCTTTGAAAATATAATACCGAAAATAAAAAGGAATGTATTTTTGAGTTCAGCGTTACAAAAGCTTTCACAGGATTCCCCACATGATATACAAAGAAAAGATTTTTTTAAGTAGCATAATAAGCCGCTCTACTTTTTTACTAAATATATTTATGGTGTTTATTAATCTGAAAATATGTGGGTCAGTGATCTTTATTACTTCCCCGAATTTGAACTTTCCACGTTCCATAGTTTACGAGTAAAATGGCTGTGACAGACAGACAGACGGACAGACACAAGAGTGATCTTATAATGGTTCCGTTTTGACTTTTTAAGTACGGAACCCCAAAAACATGTAGCATTGATAATTTAAATTCCTATGTAGTCTACGTATTACCTATGTGAAGATAAGATCGCATCACAGAAAAAAAAGTTGAACTCGTACATATATCTTTTCAATATGACTTGCTGTTTTTTTTTTTTTTTTATAATTACTAGGGGATCGTACCCGGGATTCCCGGGTTAAAGAATATAGGTGAAAACATTTTTTTTTAAATTGAAAATTAACAATTCTTTTATATGCAATAAACTTTTTAGATTGACCACTTACATTAAAAAAGCATTTTTCATATGGAAAATACGAATTACACAATCAAATACATTTTTGAAATTTATCAAAAAGGATATTTTCTTATTAGCCGCATGCTAAGAGTTATTTTCCAAAATTTTTCTACTTATGGCAACCTTTTATATTCTGATAATTTCAGAGCGTATACATTTCTGGTAAATTTGTGTTTTAATTATGTTATTTTATTTATTATTCATAGGGAAGTTTTTTTAATAGTACTTAGCCGTAAGAAAATGATGAACACTTTATTTTGTTTTAAGGGCAAACGGATTAATCTTTCGTAATCGAGCTCCGCGCGATATAGATAAATTAAAAAATATTTCATGCTTTAAAATTGTTTTTAAAACCATAGACAATCAGTAAACTGAGATGAACTTTGCAAACAAATTCCATTTAAAAAAAAATCCTAATTGGTGATCTAAAAATTTAAATTGTACGATTACAAATATGTTAGATTTGTGTTTTTTCAATATTATTCTTTTATTTGTTTATAAAAGAAGTATTAATTTCGTTAATTTGTCTTTCACAAATATGTTAGTTTGGTGTTTTTTTTTAAATATTATTCTTTTATTTGCTTATAAAGGAAGTATTAATTTCATTATGCAAAAATAGTCAGAAACAAATGCTGAAAAATGTTTGTTGCTTTATGTGCAAAATGTTTATTATTTTATGTATTGAAACCGGCACGTGATAAGATAAACTTAAGTAAAAATCATTCTTAAAAATTATTTTAGAAAATATAATACATCAGTCAATGAATACAGTTTTTAAACAAATTGCATTTGAAAGTACATTTATTTCCCTGCGCGACAAAAATTGAAAATGTATGATGGTCAGAAGATTGAAAAAATGCAGTAGCGAAAATTTCAAGACCAAAATTTGATCGTGAAGTATTGCCATTCGCAAAATCACGTCAGCATTACACACAGATACGTTTGTTCTTTATAATATAGACTAAAAAGATAGCCCGTCAAAAATGACGGAAAATGAGATAGAAAGATACATATACCTTTAAGACCTGAAGAGTTTTTGTAGAAATTAAAAGTCTTGTCTTTTAACTTAAATTAATAAGATCGTATTTAATTGAAAAAAAGATATTTAAAATATTTTTCGATCTCAGGTGACGTCAAGGGAGGATCCACCAATTTTTGGTGCAGGCTCTGCTTTAGTGCCAGAAACAAAGGAAATTGTTTTTCCCTTTGCCTTAGGATCACCTACACAGTTGTGTAGGTCAGGTCTTAATGGGATAAAAGACATGTGCAAGAATATGAGTTTTCCTTTCTTGTTACGCAGTAATAGATGTAAATAACACAATTTAAAAACAAAACGAATTTATGAAAAACTATATAATAATGAATACAGAAAAAATGAAATTAAAATTTGTTCACAAAACTTCAGGATATACGATGTTTTTTGTAAAAACTCTTTCATTATTTAAAAGCCGACCTTGCTCTTCAGTATCTTCTACATAAATTTTTAACTGCTCTTCCTCTTTACATCTTGAAATACTTAAATATAGTTGTCCATGAGAAAAAAACGGTTCTTTTAAATACAGTCCAACTGTAGAAAATGTTTGTCCTTGTGACTTATTTGTCGTCATTGCAAATGACAGTATAACTGGAAATTGGCGGCGTTTAAGAATGAAAGGTAGAGAAGTTTCACTTGGTATCAAATCAATTCTTGGTATGTGAACTTTATCATTTTGATTTGTTCCGGTTAAAATCAAAGCATCAATAAAATGGTTGTGGAGAGAGTGCACAATTAATCTGGTTCCATTGCACAAACCTTTTCTTGGATTCATGTTTCTGAGAAGCATGATGATTCTTCCTTTTTTCAGAGTAAGCTTATGAGGAGGCATCCCTTATGGAGTTTGTTCATGCAAGAACTCAGGTGAATAATTATTAACATTTTCTTGGTTGTCAGACACGACTGAATCTGCACTATAGTAAGTTCTTCCATCTTCAGGCAGCAAATTCAAAATTTTGTTATTTAATGATAATGCATGTTTGTTTATTGTTGTCAAAATTACTTTTTGTTCAAGTTGTTCAAAATCGGTGTAGTTTATATGATCTCCATATACACTTGCAATAATTGAATCTTTGCAAACCATTGATGGTGGAATTTCTATTGTACCTGCAGGTAAATTTGATATATCGGGTGTTTTTCCTTCACCAATTTTAAGCTGCCACTCATTAAAGGAATTTTGCCCTTCAGATCTCATATTTTCAGATAGTCTAAGTTGTATAAATACTTGCCAAAGTGGGCTTGATTTCAAGCATGTTTCAATAATTTCTGTTCTGTTTCCTCTTACAACAACTGACAATGTCTGGCGAAAGTCTCCACCTAATAACATAACCATGCCTCCAAAAGGCATGTCATTCAACATTATTTCCCGCAGTAAGACATCTATACAACGAAGAGCATGGCATGACATCATTGTCACTTCATCAATTATAATTAATTTAGTTTCACGTAATATTTGAGCTTCACTTGAAGACGTTCGAATGGCAGATGTGGAAGTTTCTAAAATCGGCACTGGTAATTTGAAGCCAGAATGAACAGTTTTACCACCCTCTAATAAAATTGATGCAATTCCTGTTGTTGCATGGGGAAGTGCTACTTGGTATTTAACTCTAATAAAATGCATTAGTACGTTGTACAAATATGTTTTACCAGATCCTCCAGGACCATCTAAGTAAAAGCAACGTCTCGTAACAGAATCACTTTCAAGTGCTGATTTTATTTGGTTGAAAGCTTCTCGTTGTAAGAAATTTAAAGTTGCTATTTGTTCAACAGCTACTTCAGCTTCATTAAAATAATCGAATTCTTCATTTTGAATTTCCTGCAGTATATTGGGTGTAGGAAGATTAAATGATGTACAGTTTAATCCATGAGATTCCAACATGCAATTAATATCTTGCAAAGCTCGGTTCTGAGCAGCTGATTCATTATAAGTTCTTGAGTAATTGTCGCTCATTGAATTTTTATATTTTCCCCACAAATTAGCTGCATTTGTTGGATTACAAAATATACAAATAAATGCAAAAGTTTGACGCATTTGTAATGGCATTGAAGTTAAAGTAGCCTCTTCTAAGCATTGATCCCATTCATTATCTTCAGCAAGAAGACAACGTGCACGTGCAGCTTCTTGAAATGTGTTGTACAGATCTCCATCAAATGTTCGTAAATCTTCAAAGCATGTAGCACCAGGAACATAAAGGAGAAGTAACCGAAGACAGAAACGTTCAATGTCTTTTGGATTAACATAATATAATCTTGTAACAATTTTATCGTCTCCTCTTTTACGTTTTTTCCAAGCATTTTTCTCGTATACATAATGATATGGTATATCAACATAAAGATATTGTTTTGCTTCATTATCTGTTCTATTCAACTTGAACCAAGCAGTCAGCATCGTTTCGCGGTTGGCAGCTCGTTCCAGAGCAGCATTTGCACCACCAGCATGAAAATAAACCTGTTGTCTTAAAGGCAAATGAATGGCAAGACGAATTATTGCATGAGAACGATCATGCATTTCATTTTCCAGTAACCGCCACATTGCCTCTGGTGCACTCACATATCGAGAATCAACATGTGACGACAGTTCATAATACACAAACTCGTTACTTTCATTATTTCCTGTATGAATTACTACATTTGCTGCATCATAACCTTTGTATATGTACTTGTAAATGTATTTAATAGATTTGATTGATGTGCAGGCTTCAATGTTGATGTGCGCGTCATATTTAAGCAGTAAATATGCATTATATGGTACGACGTAGCGATTATGTATCTGTTTGCCGCGAACTATAGCAGTTGGACCTTGTCGTCTTTGATAGAGTGGATAACCATTCAGATTGACTTTAGTTGTTTCTTGAAACTCTTTTGGAAACTCTTTTGTGCATTTATTACCATCCATGCATGGAGAATTCGGATTCAAAGTTCCGCATGGCCCGTGGACCATAGTACGAAGAACAATTTCTGATAATCGTGGATAAGTTTCAGGATCTGGTAACTCCGAAGAAATACAACGGTCAACTTGAGCAGCATTACGAAATTTATAGGGCTCTGATAGAATTAAAAGAATATGAGCATGTGGAAGACCTCTTTTTTGAAATTCAATAGTATATACAAAGGCCACAGCTTTACCAAATAGTTCCCCATTTGTTATATCATTCATTAATGCTGATAGTTTAATTTTAAACACTCTCGCTACTAAATAAGGTCTGTCTGATGACGTTTGTCCGGGCAGTAGATTTTTGACTATTTCTGACCAATGTGGATTGCACGTCAATGTACAAAACACATCTGGTTTTCCAAACTTTGTAACAATGGACATAGCATCATTGTATCTCTCTCTCATATTTCTAGGAGACCCTTGAAATGAAGAAGGTAGAATTATGGTTTTTCCAGCAGTAACACCTGCATCAGCTGCTCCTTGGGCTACAAAGTCCCTGAGGCCAGAATAATCATCTGCACGAAGTTTTTTTGCTTCTGTCTTATGAAATTGAGATTATTAGCTTCCACTTGTAAGTGAGAGTCTATTATCCACTGTTGAGCAAGTTTTCCACCATGCAATATTGGATTAAACTCATTATCCCGAATCGCTGTTTGAGCAACTTTGAATTGAAGCATTGATATATTACTTCGAACACCAGGTGAAAATCCTGGATAAGGTGATAGTGATAAATTTGTTGTCCAGCCAGGCTCTCCATTTGGGTAGAATATAGGATAAGTCATTGGATCTAAATTAGGACTTAAAATATTCAAGTTTACAAAAGGTTGGTCATTATTTCTTGGATAAATTCTGATATCGCGTTGAAAGGGTGGTTCACCATCGTCATTTAAAAAAAAACCATAGCTACTTCGTTTGATGTCGGCAAATTATATCGCCTGTTGTCTGAATGGCGATCTCGACGCAATAATATATTAACTCTTGGCATTTGTAAATTGTATCTTTGTGCATGTTGTTGCTGCTCAGTCACCACCTCACTCAATTTTTTGAAAATTTGAGCAGAAGGATTTTGCCGCATAAGTAAATCAAGTTCACGCAAAACATTTGGTAAACAGTTGTCATTTTCGGGAATGTTAAGACGCTCTTCTACAGCTTGTGTTGTATCCAAAACATACAGTTGAGCAAATTTTCTTTGTTGGCCATTAGGAGGATGCAAGTGGGAAGTTCGGTGATAAATTTGGCCTTGAACTTTAAAACAATAAGGGCCGTGTCCCGAAGCATTTCCAGCAAGTTTAGCGCCCATAGAAGCAAATGAAATGGCACTATTGTATGAGCGAATATTTTCTTTGAAATTACGATAATTAAGTGCATTTGAATTGCTCATCAAGTCTTGAAGGTATGGTGGAAACCGATGACGTTGTGGAAGCTTAACTTTACCTTTATGGCAACAACTGTTAAATTTTCCATCTCTGGGTATCTCAGCATGAAAATGGCGCGCTTTGCAACTCTTTGATTTGAATGCCGTAATCTATTTTCTTCTCGGATAGAATTTAATGTTTCTTGCGACTGCCGAGCTAGCCATCGGGCTCTACGTTCTCTGTCTGAACGCCGTTGGTACAGATGTCATATTCGCCCCATATTGGCGCGATTTTTTTCTGTCGCCAATATCATATAGGCAACAGGTACTTAACTTGCGCCAAAGTGTCGTTATTTTGCTTGATGTGGTAACCCGGATTATGTTGTTTATGCTGTTGATGTTTTCGCCAAATTGGCAACCGAAAAAAATCACGCCAATATGGGGCGAATATGACATCTGTTCCACGCCGTTTACGTTCGGATGCAGTTTCATTCATTTCAAATGAAAAATACAATAAATTGTTGAATAAAATATTCTATATTACATTCCTACTTCATTATTCTTTTTTCACTCAAAAAACAAAATAAACGTAAAAAAAAAAAAACTGTTTTTTTTTTTTTTTTTTTTACGTTTATTTTGTTTTTTGAGTGAAAAAAGAATAATGAAGTAGGAATGTAATATAGAATATTTTATTCAACAATTTATTGTATTTTTCATTTGAAATGAATGAAACTGCATCCGAACGTAAACGGCGTGGAACAGATGTCATATTCGCCCCATATTGGCGTGATTTTTTTCGGTTGCCAATTTGGCGAAAACATCAACAGCATAAACAACATAATCCGGGTTACCACATCAAGCAAAATAACGACACTTTGGCGCAAGTTAAGTACCTGTTGCCTATATGATATTGGCGACAGAAAAAAATCGCGCCAATATGGGGCGAATATGACATCTGTACCAACGGCGTTCAGACAGAGAACGTAGAGCCCGATGGCTAGCTCGGCAGTCGCAAGAAACATTAAATTCTATCCGAGAAGAAAATAGATTACGGCATTCAAATCAAAGAGTTGCAAAGCGCGCCATTTTCATGCTGAGATACCCAGAGATGGAAAATTTAACAGTTGTTGCCATAAAGGTAAAGTTAAGCTTCCACAACGTCATCGGTTTCCACCATACCTTCAAGACTTGATGAGCAATTCAAATGCACTTAATTATCGTAATTTCAAAGAAAATATTCGCTCATACAATAGTGCCATTTCATTTGCTTCTATGGGCGCTAAACTTGCTGGAAATGCTTCGGGACACGGCCCTTATTGTTTTAAAGTTCAAGGCCAAATTTATCACCGAACTTCCCACTTGCATCCTCCTAATGGCCAACAAAGAAAATTTGCTCAACTGTATGTTTTGGATACAACACAAGCTGTAGAAGAGCGTCTTAACATTCCCGAAAATGACAACTGTTTACCAAATGTTTTGCGTGAACTTGATTTACTTATGCGGCAAAATCCTTATGCTCAAATTTTCAAAAAATTGAGTGAGGTGGTGACTGAGCAGCAACAACATGCACAAAGATACAATTTACAAATGCCAAGAGTTAATATATTATTGCGTCGAGATCGCCATTCAGACAACAGGCGATATAATTTGCCGACATCAAACGAAGTAGCTATGGTTTTTTTTAAATGACGATGGTGAACCACCCTTTCAACGCGATATCAGAATTTATCCAAGAAAGAATGACCAACCTTTTGTAAACTTGAATATTTTAAGTCCTAATTTAGATCCAATGACTTATCCTATATTCTACCCAAATGGAGAGCCTGGCTGGACAACAAATTTATCACTATCACCTTATCCAGGATTTTCACCTGGTGTTCGAAGTAATATATCAATGCTTCAATTCAAAGTTGCTCAAACAGCGATTCGGGATAATGAGTTTAATCCAATATTGCATGGTGGAAAACTTGCTCAACAGTGGATAATAGACTCTCACTTACAAGTGGAAGCTAATAATCTCAATTTCATAAGACAGAAGCAAAAAAACTTCGTGCAGATGATTATTCTGGCCTCAGGGACTTTGTAGCCCAAGGAGCAGCTGATGCAGGTGTTACTGCTGGAAAAACCATAATTCTACCTTCTTCATTTCAAGGGTCTCCTAGAAATATGAGAGAGAGATACAATGATGCTATGTCCATTGTTACAAAGTTTGGAAAACCAGATGTGTTTTGTACATTGACGTGCAATCCACAATGGTCAGAAATAGTCAAAAATCTACTGCCCGGACAAACGTCATCAGACAGACCTTATTTAGTAGCGAGAGTGTTTAAAATTAAACTATCAGCATTAATGAATGATATAACAAATGGGGAACTATTTGGTAAAGCTGTGGCCTTTGTATATACTATTGAATTTCAAAAAAGAGGTCTTCCACATGCTCATATTGTTTTAATTCTATCAGAGCCCTATAAATTTCGTAATGCTGCTCAAGTTGACCGTTGTATTTCTTCGGAGTTACCAGATCCTGAAACTTATCCACGATTATCAGAAATTGTTCTTCGTACTATGGTCCACGGGCCATGCGGAACTTTGAATCCGAATTCTCCATGCATGGATGGTAATAAATGCACAAAAGAGTTTCCAAAAGAGTTTCAAGAAACAACTAAAGTCAATCTGAATGGTTATCCACTCTATCAAAGACGACAAGGTCCAACTGCTATAGTTCGCGGCAAACAGATACATAATCGCTACGTCGTACCATATAATGCATATTTACTGCTTAAATATGACGCGCACATCAACATTGAAGCCTGCACATCAATCAAATCTATTAAATACATTTACAAGTACATATACAAAGGTTATGATGCAGCAAATGTAGTAATTCATACAGGAAATAATGAAAGTAACGAGTTTGTGTATTATGAACTGTCGTCACATGTTGATTCTCGATATGTGAGTGCACCAGAGGCAATGTGGCGGTTACTGGAAAATGAAATGCATGATCGTTCTCATGCAATAATTCGTCTTGCCATTCATTTGCCTTTAAGACAACAGGTTTATTTTCATGCTGGTGGTGAAAATGCTGCTCTGGAACGAGCTGCCAACCGCGAAACGATGCTGACTGCTTGGTTCAAGTTGAATAGAACAGATAATGAAGCAAAACAATATCTTTATGTTGATATACCATATCATTATGTATACGAGAAAAATGCTTGGAAAAAACGTAAAAGAGGAGACGATAAAATTGTTACAAGATTATATTATGTTAATCCAAAAGACATTGAACGTTTCTGTCTTCGGTTACTTCTCCTTTATGTTCCTGGTGCTACATGCTTTGAAGATTTACGAACATTTGATGGAGATCTGTACAACACATTTCAAGAAGCTGCACGTGCACGTTGTCTTCTTGCTGAAGATAATGAATGGGATCAATGCTTAGAAGAGGCTACTTTAACTTCAATGCCATTACAAATGCGTCAAACTTTTGCATTTATTTGTATATTTTGTAATCCAACAAATGCAGCTAATTTGTGGGGAAAATATAAAAATTCAATGAGCGACAATTACTCAAGAACTTATAATGAATCAGCTGCTCAGAACCGAGCTTTGCAAGATATTAATTGCATGTTGGAATCTCATGGATTAAACTGTACATCATTTAATCTTCCTACACCCAATATACTGCAGGAAATTCAAAATGAAGAATTCGATTATTTTAATGAAGCTGAAGTAGCTGTTGAACAAATAGCAACTTTAAATTTCTTACAACGAGAAGCTTTCTATATTACATTCCTACTTCATTATTCTTTTTTCACTCAAAAAACAAAATAAACGTAAAAAAAAAAAAAAAAAAAAACAGTTGCCGCTTTGAGTTGCCATTATCGTACACATAATTTTAATTTAACACGCACATTTAATTTTATTATAAAACACCAAGTTTTCATTCAAAGCAAAAATTTACAGGTTACCACGCCAGGCAAAAAATCGCCCTTTCGGTGCTAAAAAGAAACCCCGGTGCGTCTGTGACATCTGTACCTATTTTTATTAAATACACATTTAATGCAACGTTAAAAGATAAAAAAATGTAAATAAAACTATAAAACAATTGAGGTAATTCACTGTTGGATGAATGCTAACATCGGTTCACTTTTTCTCATGCAGGCTATTTCGTGGCGCTGGGATAGATATTCAAAGCGTGATTTTTTGCCAAACTATTCCCCAAATTATACAAATCGACATAATTTTTCTTTGAAATAACGAAAGAACAAATAAATTAGAAAAACAGTAATATTAATACAAATAAAAAGTTGAAGCAAAAATTACTTGATCACGTAACAAACACGTGCACCGTGTTTAATGTCAAGTGAATGTAACATTTACGATCATCCATTATTGGCATCCATCTTATAATTTGTCGATAGTTTTTTGGTCAACGGCATAATCAAGTAGTACCGCAAAATTAAACACGGTTTCTGAAATAGTTTTAACGATAGCGCAAAACATTAAACTTTTCTAATTTTGAATATTTTATAGACGGGATTTCAGACAGAAGAAATTGTATATTGAATTTTTGGGTACTACTTAGTTAACCCGTCGACCGATTTTGCCAAATTATATAAATCGCCAAACCACTCGCCAAGTTATACAATTTGACATAATTTTTATTATGAATAACGAAAAGACAAATAAATTAGTATAAAATTAATAAAAATATAAATAAAACGTCGAAATAAAAACCACTTGATGACGTAAACACGTGTAACTTGCATAAAGTCAAGTGAATGTGACATTTACGATCAACCAGTATTGGCATTTAATCTTATAGTTTGGCGATAGATTTTTGGTCGACGGGATAGCTAAGTAGTACCGATTTTTGTAAGTTGAACGAAGCCTAACATTGCTCCGATCAATGAGGCAGCCCAATCGGAATTGTGAGGGAAACACAGAGACTTGTATTTTATATAAATAGATTGTAAATTTAATATTTAAACATTTCGCTCTCACCGCCATGCATAAATTACAAACTATGGTGCAGATAGTGCAAAATAGGAGAGAATTTAATACTTTCCCACTATAGGGGCCTTGGCGGTTTTTTAAAAAACTTGATGGAATTCAGGCATCAGAAAGTAAGATTTGTTGCCAAATGTTAAAAACAGCTACGAAAACAAACTTGATGAATTTTTTTGTTTGTTTCTATAAATTTGTTTATATTTTAATTAAATGTATATATTATTGTTGTTTTTTATACACAAATAACTTATGTTTCTGAATAAAATTAGACAAATGGCTTCTTTATGTGAAATACGTTGTATAAATGTTGAAAAAAAAAATCCGTGTGCATATGAAATAAAATAGTGAATAGGTTGCCAGAAAATATGTTGCCAAATTCCCTTCTTCGCCAAGGCAGATTTCGCTATTTCGCCAAGGCCCCTATGCTGGAAAACTACCGACAATTTAATTTCTGTATCCGGCTATGTAAAGCCCATTAAAATCGGGCAGTTAGGAGCTCAGATAGTACAGCGCGTCATATTTTATTTGTAGCATAGGGATGACGATATAAAAACGTATATTTTCGTATATTACACTTTAAATTCTCACCCATACATTTTGAAAAAAAAACCCTTAGAAGCCGGAGTTTAAATTAAATTGCGGTGACCTCGTATGGAATATTAATGGTTTTAAATGGGGATTTCGCGAAATTAGCTAGCTAACGCTAAATTGGCTTCATATATGACAACTTATTTTTGTCAACAAATTTGGCGATATTTCATAAAATGTGGCGATAATCCGCCAAGTTGTTCAGCATTTGGCACTACTGTGGCAACCCTACATTAGTATATTTCAACAATTTTTCATTACAATGAGGCGGTCCTACCGGAAACGTGAGGGACACACAGAGACTTGGATTTTATATAAATAGATACGTAATCAATAAAACATAATAAAGATCAGTTATTAAGATGTGGTTATCAATTGAGGCTGTTATCCTTGGATTTCCGGAATAAAAAGAGCAATTTTCACCGTCTCAAAATTTGTATACGCACTTCTCATAACAATAGTCATCATTTTTTAAAAAAATTGTATTTTGTTTGATCATTTAAAAATAATTTTAACTCAAAACTTGAAGTCAAGATTGCCAGCAACATCTTTTATGTGAACAGACGTACTCTTTATTTGAGAATCTAATCTCAATTTTGGAGAGTAAAAATTTCCGTAATTTATGGTTTTTCGACGCACTTGTGTTAACTTAGTTTTATCTAAGAAAATGATCGTTTTCTTTTAAATATGACTTCATTTTCATTTAAATAAGCATTTCGCCTAGTGTCTGAAACTTAGTATTAGTACACATACAGAAGGAAAATCACTATAGAAAATTTATGAAGAAAAATGCGTGTTTTCTAAAGCAGTATGTCATTTTCCGTTATTATGCCCCTAATATAATGTTCTGCTCATAATGGGATTTTGCGCCACTAAACCCTATACATATACAACAATTTTTATCAACAATTTTCATTTTTTATCAGAAAATAGCATGAATAATGTTTAAAATACCTTATTTCTTCTCTCTTGTCTGCAGCAATGAAAGCTATCTAATTTTCATCATTTTGAAGAAATTTTATAAAATGCTTTTAAAATTAAAATATAAAAGTGGGGATATTTAAAAAAAAAATAACAGATAGTGCGACCACATCTACAAAGGAAGAGCTTTCAGTTAAAAAAAAATATATATATTAGTAAAATTGGTTCAGCAGAAACATCAGGGCAGATGACTAAAAAACACACTTGTGTTTTAAATATATAGATTATATAAAATTAGGAAAAATTAAATTAAGCAAAATATGTTATTTTGGTAAAATTATAGTAGAATGTCCTAAAGAATAGGATTGAAATTTTATTATTCGACAGAATTTTTGACAAAACCTTCAGGAACACGATATTATTTTAAACCACGAATTATTTGTTTCTCTAACTCGGCGAAGCAAATCCATCCAGGCGAGAATCATCAATTTCTGTAATATAAATCGCTATTATTTGAATGTCACCTCTCTTTTATAAAGACACTCTACATTTTTGTAAAACATTGCGTTTATCAGCGTGTGCTTTCGATTACATTATTTTCAAAAGTGAAGCATTTTCACCTGTGAAGAGTTTCAAAGTAGCTGGGCTGTGAAAATGACGCACTTCTACGAAACATAATTCAGGTTTAAGAATTAAAATACACGCTTTTTTATAAAATGAAGTCATTTGCATCCGCTAAAGCAATCTACTTTTACAACCCAGTTTTAAACTTCGTCTATAGAAAAATGCGCATATGATGTCATTATCACGGAATAACTGACAATATTCTTGACATAGCCCATATTTTATATTCAACTATTTTTTCAGGTTTTATGAGAAATGGTAACAAAAAGATACAGTATCTCCTATTTTCAACTATTTTCCGTTTATTTTCAATGACTTTCAATAGAAATGAGGTACTTTTGTTGCCACGATAAGAAAAATGGTATTAAAAACTGCAAAAAATTAATATCTCAAAAATTAATTGAGATACAGCTTTCAAACAAATTGCATTTAAAAGAGCACTTTTTTCCTTATACGACGGTGTAAAAATTTAAACTGTTCGATGTTTAGAAGCTTAAAAATTTGCAGTAGAGAAAATTTCAAAACCAAAATTTCATTTCAAATTTCAAAGTGTTGCCATTCGCAAAATGACGTATGCGTTACGCACAGATATGTTTGTCCTTTATAATATAGATATCTCGCCCTTAAATAACAAAAATTTCTACTCATATTCTAGTTTGTCTGGAGGAACTCCAACACTATGGGCGATTATCGTATGGCATCGGAAATGCCGACATTCATGGATATTTTTCCTATGTTTAAGATTACGTCAACTCTTCTAAATACCAACAAAGGTGCCATGGTACATATTCAATTAAAATCTAAGCCAGAGGTCCTTTTAAAGACCTATTACCTGTTGATGATACTATGCGTTGGCAGGTTAGAGGCAGAAGAGATCAAGAAAAAAAAAACATGAATTTTTGTTTATAGGGTAAAGTGCACATATTACGTCCCCTTTCCTAATTTCGTCCCACTTAACTTTTCCACTTCTGCGAAAGTGGCGCAACTTACGATGCTTTCTTTTCCTTACGATTACCTTCCGCACAGGGGACGAAAGGTAACAGGGCTTAGTATTGAAAGTTCTGTTCGACAAGAAGCATACATATATTAAAGACGCCGAATTACCTATCTTTAGAATACCTACGTTCTTATCGCGTCGTTTCTAGAGCGTTAGTTACTGCACTTAAGTATTTATTTCTTATCCATTGCATGCATTTTAAGTATGTAAGATGCTGACAGTAGCGTACAGTGAGTTTTAGGACGCTCAGTTCATCTTACGAGAATTGAAGCTCTGCCATATTGGGAAGTAGCGTGGTCCCAATTTCCTCCTCCTTGCATTTCTTGTTTTCGTCCCGGTGACGAAATTAGTGATGTTTTTTCATGACATTTTTTTCATTTTTCTCCCTCATTTTTGGATGGTAAATGGTTCGTTATATTATTCTTCCATTGATAATTAGTACATTTCTTTGTGCCTTACTTTAATGTAAATTAAATTACATACTCATTTAGAAATACATTTTGATTTAGTTATAACTTAAGCCTCGACGTTTTGTGTTTTTTAGGGGACAAAATTCGGACCAGTTTTATTTCCTTTTGCGTTTTTTAGATACTTTTGCGAAAACAATTTCTCGCATTCTTAAAATTATTTTTACGATATTTGCCTATGTTTCTATGTGCGTGGGTAGTTCGTCTATGTAAAATCCAAATTTCGTAGGTTTTCACTGAAAATTACAGCATTTAGGGCCTAAAGGTTCCTGGAGGGACGACATACGGGCACTTTACCCTATTATTAAAAATAATAAAAACTGGGTCGGAAGTTATTTCCATGCTACTTCAAGTTTAATAATAAAAATAACATTTGATGATTTTTGTTCCATTTATAATGTATATCTTTTTCTGTCAGTTTTTGTTTAATGTGCCTCATGTTTTTAAATAGTTATTCAGATTTCTCTAACATATAATCTTGTTACATACAACAAGAAATTTTTAAATCCGCATTGGTTTATTGAGATTCAAAAACCAAAAGTTAATTTTGTTATCATATTAATTTTTATTGAAAATTGAGTTTCGTATCAGATTGGAAAAAAAATATTTAATTGTGTGTGGGACATTATTGAATAAAAATGCTTCAATTAACGAGAAGAAATGGTGACAATATTATTAAAATTGAAAAACATGGAGTATTTTTATGGCGTAGTGGAATGTATGGGGTATTTTGTAACTGTTTAGTAATTTAAAAGTCTTAAATTTCAGGAAAATTTAAATTTTTTTGTGAGTTCGTTTAGATAAGATACGACACACAAATTAAAGATTGCATTACGACAACAAATATTAATAAAACAATCAAAATCCTACATTTACAAAAAAATAAATAAATAAATAAATAAAATAAAATAAAAAAAAATAATAAAAAATCCTCCTGGCCAGTGCCGGGAGGAAGGGGTAGCTTTCATATTCCTTATTTTTTAAAAGCTAGCTTAAGTTATTCAATTACACGAAGCTCATTTAAGTGAAAACCGATTATGGAAGATTCAATACTAATTTTTGCTTTGACCGCTTTGGTCAGTCCGGAAAATATAAACTTGACAGAGTACTAAAAATTTTTTGAAATATCGTTTGGCATTAATTGGCGGAAATTTCTTTCATTTACGGTTCATTGCATTATTGTTTCTTTTGCTTGGCGAGAAACTCTGTCGAGTTTCTATGATCATATCGCTAAATCAGAATGATATGATATTATTTTTCTATCATTAGGTCAGTGGTTCCCAATATCGGCCAATTTATTTCTTCGTAAGGAGGAGGCATGTCAAATTTGAACTACTCTGTTCCTACTCATTTTTTAAAAAGTAGGTTTGGAAACCAAACGTAAAAGTAAGGCATGGCAAATTGAAAAATAATATAGTAAAAAAAAACTTATTTTTATTGATAGATTACTTATTTGCTTGTTAAAAATAAAAATTTAAAAATGAAGTTTCAACAGAAATAATTTTAGAAAATTTTTCAAATATAGTAAAATCCCTAAACCCTCATTTAATATTTAAAAGTTTCTATTTTTCTGTTCATTATTTGTATTTTACTTTTTTCATAGCTCTTTTAACTATTTTTTAAAAGAACCTTCTCTTTCTGTTCATCCGGATAAGCATCGCAAATGGAAATGTTTACAGTGAAACTACTTAACAGTGCATATAAATATGGCTGTCTTGAATATATTTAACATTAAAAATATTTCAAATATCTAAATGATGTATTAACAACATAACAAATAAATCTGAAATGGACTTTAGTGCATAAAAGGGAAATAGTAAATTTCTCCTAACTGTGTTTATGATCGCTTACACAGAAAAAATACACATTGTTATATTTACATTTTAATTTTTAAATTAAATAATAATGTAAGACGTTCAACTGACGATTAAGGCGGAAATAATATACACTATAGCTCTGATGAAATGTGTTTACAGAGAATTTTGACTTGTTTTTGTAATTAAAACATAGTGATATAAGGTGAAATAATAATTACTTACGCATGGAGTATGTACATATTTTGCAGCCACAAATGAAATAAAGCTTCTGTTTATTTAACGTTTACATGATTTATATGATTAACGGTGGAAAGTGCTAATTTTTGTATTAGTGGTATAGCTTTGTGAATTTATACTATATATACAGGGTGATTCATAAATATAGAAACAATAAGCTATCTCTTTAATTAATGCTCCTAGGTACATACTTCCAACTGCAAAGTTTCATAAAAAAAGGTGGAATATTTGATGAGATAAATTACAATTACATAGATGTCTATTTGAGAAAATACGAAAATTAAATTTTTATACGGCCCCTGTAGGGTAAAATTTCCAATTAGGAATTTTTTCCTTATCCATTCCTGAATTAAACACAAAAAGTTCCTTCTTCATATCTGCAAAACTCATGGAATTATGCCTGTTTAAATAATTCGTTAGGTTTTAAGTGATTGGACAGAAATTGAATTGCGTGTTATTGAAGGAACGATGTTAGTTTAAAAGTTCCAGGGTACATGTATAAAATATATTTATTGAGTTAGAATTAGATTTTTCGTTTTTTGTGATGATTAACCATATAATTTGCAAATAAAATCACATCCTAAAATTTCTCAGAAAGATTAAAGTTTTTAAAATTATTATTATTTTTTTTTAATTGGGATAATTTAACATCGTTATAACTGGAAATATTATTGTCGATTTTCAAAGTTTTTTTCATTTAATTAAAGAGGAAAATATAATTTTAATTTTGTTTCAGGATTTTTTTAAATATTAATATTAAAAATATTAAAAACACAAATTTAAAAAAATGATGTAACTTATTTTAAAAAAATCATATTTTAAAAAAATATATATATTTTAATTTGTCGAAACAAAATTAATGTAAATAATCAAAAAGGTCATGTTCCGAGTTTGCACCCCCTTTTTTTTTAACAATTCTTGACTTAAAAATGTAAATTAATAATTTAAATTAAATTTGTTTTAATTTTAATTACGCATTTAAATTAATATATTTAATAAATTATGTTTAACAATTTTAATTAATAATTTAAAACGCATTTAAAGTTTTAAACAAAGATTGACTTCTAATAAAATGTTTAAATACTTTTTAAAAAATTGCAGGTGAGTTTGTAACTCTTTCCTGTAGCTTAAATTTCCTATTCAGTTTAAATTTGCCCTTACCACCTTCTTTCTGTACTATTTAAAACAAGTTTTTTTTCTAACATACCGATTAAGAATATTTTCATAATTTTAACCCTCACAACTTCAGGTTTTATATCGTCCCGGCGAGCGGTTAAAAAAGTCTGTATTCAGGGGCAGGACCAGTCTCGACCGGGACTAATGTATTTTTCATACCGAACAGGGACTGGCTTCCTTTCTTCCTAGGTCTGCACGGGGCGAAATTTTCAGTCCCGGTCTCGGCTCAACCCGTGTTAAAATCATTCTATTTGGCTCACCTATTTCTTGCAAAAACCAGTAAAGTTTGGCTCAACCCCAAAAAAATTACAAAAAATGCATATATATTTAAATCGCCATTACAATTAAAACATATTACCATTTACAATTAAACTTTAAAAATCATTTTTAAAGGATAGTAGATTTAAACGCAAAGAAAAAAAAAATACAGTAAAACAAGTTAAAAAGAACCTGCCTATTACGGAATACTGTCAAAAACGGAAGAACTTTTTGATCTATGCAAAATGAATATAATAATACTTGAGAAAAGAATAGAATACATTTGCAACTCCTAAGATTGGAAATTGTCTATAAGACATTTGTTTTCTTGTCTGTGTGATTCCGTCTTAGAAGGTTTTACTGTATATCATTTTTGAAAGTCTATAATACGTGGATTATGGATTAAAGATATTAAATGGTAAGTGAAACATTTACATACAAATAGAGATTCATTAATAAAAATAAATATCACAGCCTTTGACGCTTGTTTAAAAATGAAGATTATAAACATAAAAAAAGATAATCTAGAAGGCTATAAAGCAATTTTTGATCAGAACTCTTTCATACGAAACAATTTTTAACCCTATCGACGTAAAAAAAACTATGTTTTCTATAGATTCAATCAGGCCGGACCAGACTCAGGCTAAAATTTAAACATTTTTCCAGGCCTTGACGAACTTTTTTTTCTATGGTCGGCTCGAGACCGGGTCTGGATATTTTGACCCGTGCAGAGCTCTAATAAATGCCACCAGCAAAAATGAGAGAAGGTTTAACTTAAAATCTATACGCTGCTATTTTATGCCAAAAGGAGAGGCACGGTCTTAAATCGACATTTAATAACGCACAATTTGTGGATGATCCCTATATTGCATTCAAAATGAGTCAATAACTCGTCGCTTAGAGGCATGGGAAAATAGTGTAAGTCACGAATTTTGAATTTTAATAGCTCTGCGGGTTGTGCAGATAGCGAGATGATTTTTTTGTTGTTGTTGTTTAATTCAGGAAGGATAAAAGAAAATTTCCTAATTGGAAATTTTACCCAACGGGGGCCGTATAAACAATTAGCTTTTGTATTTTCTCAAATATATCCCCCCATGAAGTTACAACTTATGCCATTAAATCTGGTACTTTTTTATGAAACTTTGCAATTGGAAGTATGTGCCTAGGGGCAATATTTAAGGAGATAGCCTATTGTTTCGATATTTATGAATCACCCTGTATATATATGTGTGTACTTTAATTATTAAGATGGAGCTTGGTGCAATGTAATAAAAATGTATATTTATCAGCGTTAAAAGAACCAATAATTTTAAATTTTAAGCATACCGGTTTCGGTAAAATATAGCTTGCCGTCCTCAATGCTATAGATGGCGGAAATTTGCTCACGTATATAGGAGAGATGGACTTACGAGATTTCAACTTGAATCCCCAACTCCCCTACATATGTAAAAAAAATTCCGCCATTCTTAGCATTGGTGGCGGTATGCTATATGCTACCGAAACATATGTGATTCAAATTTAAAATTATTGGTGCTTTTAACGTTGATATTTTTACATTTTTAGTATATTGTCTTTCTCTGTGATTTCAATTTTAATGAAAACAAAAATAAAACGCATTCAATCTATTCGAAGTAGAGTTTAATTATCATAAGAGCGGCTGATAATTAGTTCATACATTTTTGTAACGGTTTTGACTTTTCACTATGATTTAAATTTTAATAATTGAAAAAAACCCATCTCGAATAAATTAGGTTTAGGGAGGAATAGTAGTTGGAGTATCTCTTTTGCTTCATTCAAAATATTTATAGATTTAAACTGTAGTTAGAAATTTTGATATTCTTCATAATGAGGTATACTCAAATCGTATTTTTAAGATCTTTTAGATATATTTTGACCGATACTCCGAGCACTAATTATTATTTTTCAGTCAAAAGCTTATAATATTTAATATTCCATACCAGTTAATTTTAAACAGTTTTCTATCAATTATATGGGTAATTCCACGAGCACTTGTCGTGTAAGTCACATACTATGCTTATTGGCCACCGTTAGTTTATAAAAGTTTGCTTCGCCTATTTCAATTAATGAGATACCTCCCGTAAAATAAGTTACATTTTTCCGTCCTAAAATACTGGTAGCCAAAATAATTGTATGTGACTTACACGACAAGTGCTCGTGGAAATGCCCATATACAACATTGTATGAACATGCATAGGAATGAAGCATTTTCACCACGGTTTTTGTTAATAAGAATATGTTTCATTTGTTTAATAAAACTTCCATGTATACGTGCATAATTATATTGTTCTTGAACTTCTACATGTGCTTAAAAAGATAAGGTTTACGCCTTTAGAAAGTCGTAAAAAAGGTGTATTTTCTGTAATTTTTTTCGAAAAATAATACATTTTTTAGATCCGGGTTTCTTGCATGTTATTTATTGTCATTTTAAAAATATAAAAAAGCATATAAATAATTTTATAATGTGGCACGTGTTGCGAGGGTGTATGTCTTAGCGTGCGCACCCTGTACTTCCAATCGAGCGGGTTCCGATAGATCACCAGATTCGTTGCAATCAGTTTTGGATAAGGATTCTGAAAATGGATATATTAATGTGAAATATTTTGATATAATTTCTATATATATATATATTTATTATAATGAAATATTGTCCGGCATTTCAAGCACTTTAAGGTTTTTTTAAAAAAAAAAAAACCCTTGAAAAAAAAATGGCAGGCATTTGAAAAAAAAAAAAGTCCATTTCTAATCCTTTTTTGCACTTTGGTTTGCTTCTAAAACAATTTAATTTTTCATAAAAATTGTTGAAAGTTGTCCAAGCTTCAATAAATTATATTACCTTAAGTAAAAACAATTAATATAAAAATTTTATTTTTAAAGTCAATTCCTACTTAGTTTATTATCAAAGAAAAATTTAATATAATCCCTTAAGCTAATATTAGTTTTTGTTGCATTAAAATATCTCTATTTGTTGATTTTCTATGAGCAAGTAGGTTTACAATGGAAGTCTATGGGAATTTGGCGAAGTATTAGACATATCGCCAAGTTGGCAACAAACTTGGCGGTATTTGGAGACAGAACAGGCACCCCCCCCCCCTATGCTACCCCGTTTATAAATATGAAGATGCATTAAATGCTGTTTAATGGCCACCATTTTGTCTCCCCTATAAAACAAAAAAATAATTAATTAAAATTTAATTAATGAATTAATATTTGAAAAATCTGTGTTAACATCAATTGTCATCCAGTACAAATTTTAAAAAGTTATTTCAACTTGATAGGATGAATAATTTTTATTAACGATTGAAAATTTGAACAAGATATATAAATAAATAAATATAGGGAATGTGTGAACTAATAGTAGGAATTGAACAAGTTGGAAATTGCACATCAAACATGACAAATGAAGCTTTTTCGTATTTTAACTAGTTTTATAAATACATTTTGCACTGTATATTGTACTGAATGCAACTTTTAGTGCAATTCATAAGTGTATATCAATTTCATTCTATTTGAAAGGATGTAACATCATTAAAATGAACTTGAAATAATTTTATCCCATTGACTGTAATATAAATGAACACTTATGATAGTCCCTGCAGTTAAACTATACATCTGATTTTCATAAAATTTGAAATGACTCGAAAAAATTATATATTTTTTAAATTTCAAATGATTCGATTCGGTAGATTTTCCACTGTTATATGCGGACAGACGGACTGAACGACGACTATAGGTTCTATGTATTTATATAATTACGAACGCACCTAAAAATAGAATGATCGGTTTAATAGTTTTGTATTCAGATCTCGCCCAGATTGAAAGAAGTCATTTTGCGCAAAATGAGCTTGTAGTGCGCCAAAACAATGCGCGCCTAGAAACGCGTTGTGTTTAAACACTCGGTGACTGCGAAAGAACTTCCAATTCGGCGAATTTGTTTCATAGGGATAATCTACAGTCTATGGGGAATAGGAAAAGAAAATTGATTTCTTCAACGGAAAAAAAAGGAAAATCCGTGTTAACACCATTTCTTATTAGACATATCTGTTCATTTTTCATGGCCGAAATTTGCCATGGTCTTATCTTTTTGAATATAAATTACGTCTTTAAAAACATCATTAAAAAGGATTATAGGAAGAAAATGGTACTCTAGCACATTTGAGAAAAAAAATGATTTTGCGTTTATGCTAATTGAGAAAATTCTAATCAAATTAAATCTTAATAAATGCTTGTTTTATTAATACGGAATCTTCCATAAATTAAGTGTTGTATGATGTATTATAACAGAATTTTTATAAATAAGAAAACAAATGTAGTAAATATTCTATCTGTAAAAAAAAAAAAAAAAATCCCTAACTCTCTATTTAATTAATTTATTTTCCAATATGATAAATTCATTTTGTGTTTGTAATTTACTCATCATAAAATTCCATCGGTCATTCTGAGTCTCTCATATTATTAATTAGCAATCAGCGACAAAGAACCATTGCTGTACAAATACACAATGTCTAATTCGTCGAACCGGTACATTCGAATGCATTTATTATTTAAGCGTTTGAAGTTGTAATTCTGTTCGTTATCATCGAACAGGATAATTGACTACCTGGAAATACTAGTAGAGTAAATGTTAGTCCGTTGGAGTAACTAATGAAGTTTAAAATATATGTTGTTGATCAAGTTTTAATTGAATTAAAGATATTTGTATTATAGCAGCGTATCTCAATCTCATAAAGAAGCATGGTAATAATTTAAGTATTTCATACAATTACACTGTCAAAAGGATAAAATATAGAATAATAAGTTCTAGATTTTCCTTATTAAATTTTGATATATTATGAATAATTGTTCTCTATCAAAAATGTTACATATGATTTCGTTATAGCACTGATACATATATATATATATATATATATTGGTGAAAAGTAGAATTCCAATATTGATAATACATAATAACACAAATCCAGTAGCATTACAATATAAATGAGTTTGTGTGATAAAATAAATGCTTCTAATTTACTGAAAATGTGCAAACTTTTCCTACTTATACAGGGTGTTTTAAAAAGTAGTCCAAACATCACGTGTGGGTGTGTCAGGTAATGAAGAGCAAAAATTACATAGGCATTTGGGGTCCGAAGTGCCCCCAGACGGTCCAAAATTGGGGTCCAGAAGTGACCTTGGTGTCCAGAAGTGTCCGAAGAGCCCTCGGTCACCGTGGGGCAAAGAAAAAGTAACAAACATTGTAAAAAGTCCTTTATTTTATAAAATAACTATCGTGTTACAAAATACAAATGAAAAATGTTACAACTAATAAGAAGTGCTCATACTGTGCCCATTAGTCATGATGCATGTTTGACATCGGAGCCGCATGGAATCTCGAATACGTTCCAATTCACCCTGTACCGTGACCACAATGAAACCCGGACATACACCCCCTGTATTTTTACCTCGAGCAATAGAGATATCTACCTCTAGTGACCTCTGCAGTATTTGTATGAAACACCCGTTTCATCGGCCATGGACCCGATGTTACGGATCGCTGAACCACCGGCTCGTGTCGGGAAGGCTCCTGGCCAATTAGAACGTGGCCGTGATTCCATGCATCGCCTATTTGAAGCATGTGCATCACGACTAGCGCGGCACATTTTAAGCACTTGCTATAAGTTGTAACATTTTTCACTATACTTCGATTAAGTTTTTTTGTAAAATAAAGGTCTTTTTACACCGTTTGTTATCTTTACTTTGCGTCACAATCATGATGCAATTGCACCGTCACAATTACGTTCCCCAGTCCCATGTAATGCTTGCTCCATGACCTGACATACCCACGCGTGGCCGTGACTTTTTGAACCACCCTTTATTGTATATTATAATCAAAATAGCTTCTACTGTTAATTGATTGAATATGACGTCTATAATAACGCCGCGTGTATAGTTATTACATATCATAATTTAAATTTTACTTATTAAAAACTATTTCCAACTAAAATGTGCCCATTCAAAATAAAAATTTGACAAGACATTTTAATATACGTATTAATTCATAAAACAAGTTAATTTTTTTGTAGTATACTAGGGGGCTCGGCCCCCTACGAGCTACGCTCGCCAACCCCCGTCCAGCAACCGCAGACTCTAAATGCACGCTAATTTGATCGGCTTTAAAAAGATTTCGAAAGTTTGAGTTATATTTTTAAAAAACAGTGGTTTATCTCCCTATAAACGAATTTCTATTCATTTCTCTTTGATTGGAAAATTTGAACGCCAAATCCACTGCGGTACTACTTGATTATCCCGTCGACCAATTTCGCAAATTATATAAATCGCCAAACCACTCGCCAAATTATACAAATTGACATAATTTTTATTTTAAATAACGAAAGAACAAATAAATTAGTACAACATTAATAAAAATACAAATAAAACATCGAAATAAAAATAACTTGATGACGTAGACGCGTGTAACAACATTTCAAAATAAGCTAATATAAAAGGAATTAAGCAAACAGAGTCTTTGTCGCCTGGTATTTTTTAACAAAGCGAAAGGAAAGTTCTTTCAAATGAGACATTTTAAATTAATCGTTTTTAATCTGACGTAATTTTGACCAAACTATTCTTTCTCTTTTTAATATTCACGTGAAAATACTTGTGTTAGAAATGAAATATTATTTGCGTTTTCCTAACAAAAATAGTTGAAAAGTATCCTCTCAAAATATCAAATAAATGTCTAGTGCAATTTCTAAATTTAAACCGTTTTGCAATATTATTTTGTGTTCATTTTATGTAATAACTGTAATGTGACGTAAATATGACGTAATTTCTCCTATTTAAAACTTCTAACGCATGTTAATAAATTTATTATTTTACAAATTCCTTTCTCTCTTAAAATTCACGTGTAATTATAGTTTTTATGACGTAATTTTTAATAAGTTCCTGCTTTTTGTACATAATTATTTAATTCTAATTCCAAACGTTTTTTTCTGTTTATAATAGCCACGTGTAAATAAATTTTTAATTTATTACACGTATAAATATTTTTTTTTCTTTTTGAAGCAAACATTATTGTTTTCGCTGTTTATACAGTTGGCAACAGTTTAAATTAATATGACTTTCTAAAATCTGTAAAAAATATCTCTAGAAATGCTGAAAATTTGAATTTAAAATAGAAATAAAACCTCAAAAAATTAGCCAAATTAAAAAAAGAAATACAATCTGCACTCCGGCAAATTCTAACGCATAAAATGATGTAAAAATGATTACACTGCCATGTATAGTTTTTGCTGCTATAAAACTTTTTTAGTGGAACGATTTTGTCCAACTTTAGCATTAAATATCTCTTAAAATAATTCTTCGATTTGAAAACTGTCTGCATCAGCGTGTTTATCAAACATTTCTGTATAAAATCACCGATTTTCATATTTTTGTATGCATTATTTTTCTTAATATTAACGAAGAAAGACCTCCTGTCACAAAAAATTCAAAACCGGCGGCGGCGGTGACAGCGGTAGTTACTTTTTTTTAGAATAGAGAGACTATGTACGAAATGCTCTGTTGTATATGTTAAGAGCGTGATCTTCATGAGTACATTCGCAATATTTTCAAATAATTTTCTCATGTTAATATATTTTACCATTAGAATCTCTCTATTCTAAAAAAAAGTAACTACCGCTGTCACCGCCGCAGCCGCCGCCGCCGGTTTTGATTTTTTTGTGACCGGATGTCTTTCTTCGTTAATATTAAGAAAAATAATGCATACAAAAATATGGAAATCGGTAGTATGATACCAAAATGATTGATAAACACGCTGATGCAGACAGTTTTCAAATCGAAGAATTATTTTAAGAGATATTTAATGATAAAGTTGGACAAAATCGTTCCACTAAAAAAGTTTTATAGGAGCAAAAACTATTCATGGGAATTTAGTCATTTTTAGATCATTTTATACGTTTGAAGTTCCCGGTGTGCAGACAGTTTTTCTTTTTTTAATTTGACTAATTTTTTGAGGTTTTATTTCTATTTTAAATTCAAATTTTCAGCATTTCTAGAGATATTTTTTTGCAGATTTTAGAAAGTGATATTAATTTAAACTGTTGCCAACTGCATAAGCAGCGGGAAAAATAATGTTTGCTTAAAAAAAAAAAAAAAAAAAAAAAAAAAAAAAAAAAAAAAAAAATGCGTGGAAATAAATAAAAAATTTATTTACACGTGACTATTATAAACAGAAAAAAACATTTGAAATTAGAATTAAATAATTATGTATAAAAAGCAGGAACATATTAAAAATTACGTCATAAAAACTGTAATTACACGTGAATTTTAAGAGAGAAAAGAATTTGTAAAATAACAAATTTATTAACATTCGTTAGAAATCTTAAATAGGAGAAATTACGTCATATTTACGTCACATTACAATTATTACATAAAATGAACACAAAATAATATTGCAAAACGACTTATATTTATAAATTGCGCTAGACATCTATTTGATATTTTGAGAGGATACTTTTCAACAATTTTTGTTAGGAAAGCGCAAATAATATTTCATTTCTAACACAAGTATTTTCACGCGAATATTAAAAAGAGAAAGAATAGTTTGGTCAAAAGTACGTCAGATTAAAACGATTAATTTAAAATGTCTTATTTAAAAGAATTTTCTTTTCGCTTTGTTAAAAAATACCGGGAGACAAAGACTCTGTTTACTTAATTCCTTTTATATTAGCTTATTTTGAAACGTTAACTTATTTTACTTAATCAAAGACGAAAACAGCGATTGGCGTATGTATTTTTGGTACTACTTAGTTATCCCGTCGACCAAAAATCTATCATTCGCCAAACTATAAGATTAAATGCCAATAATGGTTGATCGTAAATGTCACATTAACTTGACAAGTTACTCGTGCAGCAAGTACTACGTGTAACTCGTAAGCAAGTTACACGTGTCTACGTCATCAAGTTATTTTTATTTCGACGTTTTATTTGTATTTTTATTAATGTTGCACTAATTTATTTGCTCTTTCGTTATTTAAAATAAAAATTATGTCAATTTGTATAATTTGGCGAGTGCTTTGGCGATTTATATAATTTGGCGAAATTGGTCGACGGGTTAATCAAGTAGTACCGCAGCGGATTTGGCCTTAAAATTCCCCAGTCAAAGAGAAATGAAAAGAAATCCGTTTATAGGGAGATCGCCACTGTTTTTTAAATTATAATTCAATCTTTCGAAATCTTTTTAAAGCCGATCAAATTAGCCTACTTTTAGAGTCTGCGGTGTCTGAACGGGGGTTGACGAGCGTAGCTCGTAGGGGGCAGAGCCCCCTAGTAACATAAAAAATTTCAAGATATAATCGTATGTTTCGTATTTTTTGCAATTTCTTTTATGAAGCATTATTTTAAATTTGTTATAAGAAACTTTTTGAATTACATTATATCAAGCTGCTAATGGGCTATAAAATGCAGCATTAAATATTATACTCACCGGTTTGAATTTAAACATTTGATTACCAGAGACATTTAAGGAATTAAAAACCAATCTTTGCACGTTCATACTTTACGTACACAGTAATAAGGATAATAAAACTCTCATACTTATTAAAATATAATTATCACTTTCTTCTTTTTATAAATTATGCCCTATTAATAAAAAATATTCTTATTTTAAATAATTTGTTCTTGAGCATTTTTGTAACAATATATATTAAAACGTGGATCAAAAAAGACTCGACTACTAATCCTTTTATTTTGATTTTACTCATTAAATATATGTATTTTTCTAATATTTTACATATTTAAGATAATTCAATAGAGTCAAAAAACATTCAATAATTATGTAACAAATAGTATATTTTAAGAATTTGTATTTTTGACGAATTAGTATATGTGTGAATAAAGTAGGAAATTGCTCGTCAAACGTGGTAAATGTGACTACTACATAGTCACATATAATTCGTTCGTACCATATAATTAATTCGTTCATTATAATTCGTTCGTACAATAACGAATTTTATAAATATTTTTTGCGCCCCATATTGTACCGAATGTATATTTTTTTGCACTTCATAAATGCATAGTCTGTAACGTCATTAAAATGCACTTGAAATAATTTTTTCCCATTGTCCGTAATGTAACGGAAAATTTTTGACTGTCCCTGTAATTAAACTATACATCCAATTTTCATAAAATTTGAAATGGCTCGACAAAATTTTACAACAATCATATATTTAAAACTTCAGACCATTCGGTTGGGTAGTTTTTGCTCTTTTATATGCGGACGGGCGGACGGACGGACAGACGGACGGACGGGCGGACAGACGGACTGAGTGACGACTATAGGTGCTACGTATTTATATAATTACGAACGCACCTGAAAAGTAAAATAAATTGAAATATCACTTAATAATTAATGGAAGTATATGTAAAGTATATCTTGATTTTTTTGAAAATATTAAGCTATTTCATAATCATGTTTGCCCAGAATAAATAAAATCGTATGTCATTTTTAAAAGGCTTGACATTATTCTTTAAAAACAGTTTATCATTTATATTTTAGAGGGAGGGGGATGTCATGTTCTGCTGCTGTTCCGATTTAACTTCTATTGGTATCTAGAAATGGCATGTTTACATCTCTCTCTGTTTTTAACAGTTTCCAACATAGTTCAATAGTGTTTATCAATTCATATTGTCTGCCTGTCAGTCTGTCTGCCTATCCTTACTCTAACTCGCGTATAATATAGTTGTATCACTATGAAATTTATATTTATATCCACCGTGATATGTTCGATATTGAAAATGAAACGTGTTGCAGTTATAGTACCTTTACATGGACATTCAAAATAATGCCTTTTACATTTCGGCCTAAAGGGTAAAGTTGTTTGCGGTGGTTTTTAATGATGTTTCCCATTTTGAAACTCATTTCAATATATATTTCTATATATCTCTGAAATGCACGACAAGTTGCTTACTATAGAATATGATGTTTATATAGAAGGATGCGCAAAATTATTCAGTTATAGCACTCCCTATGAAAAATAATTGCCTAAAATGAGTTTTATGTTCTGGTAGGCGTTTTTAAATAAAATATTTTTTGCATATTATCAAATTATACAGAGTCTGCGTTAGCTAGAGTTCATTACATTCTTCATTTAAACATGGATCCAATGGACCCGACTAGAATATTTGTATATTGCTTTTTTTATGTAATATTATTTGGTATAATATTATTTGTAATTATTTTATTAAAACATTTCGGTGTTTTTATATTTTTTAAATATGCATTTTCGGACTGACAAACGCTAATAAACCTTATGTGGAGTTATAAAAATAAGCATTAACGGTCGACGTTTTCATGTAATTATATTGATAATGGTATTAATTGCGCACGTTTCATGTGTCTCTATTAAATACACAGTTTCAATTTTTGATTTTTTATATAAAAGCATATTGGGTGAGTGCAAACTTTCTACCCGTTTTTTGGCGAAAACAGAAAGTAGGAGAACACAAAATTTTAAGCACCTATGAATTCACGTAAGTACGATCTTTACGTATGCTTTCTTGCCATCTGTCTGGCTATAAGTGAATCCCATGTCGATAAAACCCCTCTGTTTCAGAATAAAAAAACTGTTGTGATGCCGTTTTCACGACCTCCACATCATTGAAGGTTTGGTAAGCGACGGCTTTGTGTAACGATCGGAAAAAGATGATAGTCAGAAAGTGCAAGGTCGGGGCTATCCATCGAGTGAGGTAAAACTTCCCAGTCAAGGTCCAGTAATTTTTGCCAAGTCCTTAAATCAACATGAGACATGGAAGTATCGTAATGAAAGACAACCCCTCTATGATTGATGAATCCTTGCTGCTTATACGTGAGTTGTGCTCGCAGTCTGGTCAATTGTTGACAGAAGAGGTCTGCATTGATTGTTTGGTTTGGTGAGAAAACCTGCCAGAGAATAATTCCCTTGGCATCCCACCATACACTGAGCAAAACCTTTTCGGTATTGAGTCCTACTTTTCATATCGATGGAGTAGACGTGCAATTCGACACCCGGTACTTCGATGCCCCACATTACGGTACAGTACTTCTCATCCTCCGTTACAATTCGCTTCAAAATGAGCCCCCTACTGCCACGGGAAAGCAAACAAACACATGTGCTGATCCTCTCTTGTTGTTGCCTTGCTGTAAGCTAGTGTGATACCCACTGATCGAGTTTCGTGATGAAGCCAAGCCCATACATTCGTCTTTCGACTATTGTTCTGTGTTCCGAGAACGTTTCCGCTAATTCGTCAACGGTTGAATGTGGGGAATTTCTTATGCCTGTGTCCAGACCCTCGTCAGAAACGACTAATGGACGCCCAGAACGAGCATGATCTTAACAGCGCCTGTTATCGTCCTGTAATTTCTTAAAGCACCAGCGGCAGGTGCTATCGTCCACGGCATCCTCCTCATATACTTGACAAATGCTACGGCAAGCTGCGGCTGCTATAACACTTTTATTATACTCGTACAATATAACAATACATCATGTGGTATTTCTCGCTTGACATGTTGTTTCCCGTTCAGCATTTTTTTTTTCAGATAAACGATGTGCTTATATATAATCTACTACTCCGCAAGTTATCTGACTACTTCTCGAAACGTCAGTTGTGACGTTCGTATTCTACTTGACATTTTCCATATGCTCAAAACGGGTAGAGCTTTTGCACTCACCCGATAGTTTCTTTTAAACTGATAAAATTTGATTATACACTGGCCTTCAAAAGTTAAGGTACAGGGACTAGATGCTTTCGATTGCACACGTTTTGTCGAATATCTACAGAAATTATTGGCGAATTGTTCTTGAACTTCTGCGATGAAAAGAACATGTTTGATTTTATATTTATCGGTGAAGATTTAGTCGGGGTTACAATTAGGGGGCTAGTAATAAATTTAATAATAAAATAATATTTGCGATCACCTATGTAACAGGAAAGGCTGGAAATGGTTTGTCACTGTGGTAAATGACTAATTGGGTCCTGTTCAATGTTTGTATGCATTTGTGTAAGCATAGCACTCATATTCGTGAAGATGTTAACGTTTTTGTGAAAAATTCAAAAGGTTTTTTGTTTATAGCATACAGAATTTTCAACCAAATTTAACGCAACTTTCCAAAAACCAGAAAAAGAGTAGTAGAAACATTATACTGCAATTAAAACATTAATATATTGAATATTAAATGAGATATGGGCATTTTTATGAGATAAATTTAACTGTGCATGCGCGGAAGATTTCAAAATTTTTATTTAATAAGTTGGTAGTAAGTATTTAGGTCAACTTATATAAAACGTTCAGTCAAATATCGCGAAAATTCACAAAGATAGGGTTGATATAGTGAGTTGCTTCCTAAAAATAGCTTTATTATAAGGGATTTTCCACAACTTTTCAATCAGCTCTCTGTATCTTTCTAGGTTTTCACAATATTTGATTGAACCTTTTTTTGAAGTTGCCCCAAAATACTGACTACCAAATTATGAAATAAAAATTATTAAATCTTCCGCGCATGCGCAGTTAAAAATTATCTCATAAAAATGCTCATATCTCATCAAATATTAAATATATTCATGTTTTAATTGCAGTATAATGTTTCTACTACTCTTTGTCAGGTTTTTGGAAAGTTGTGTTAAATTTGGTTGAAAATTCTGTTTGCTATAAACAAAAAACTTTTGAATTTTTCACACAAACGTTAACATCTTCACGAATATGAGTGCTATGCTTACACAAATGCATACAAACGTTGAACAAGACACAAATAGTCATTTACCACAGTGACAAACCATTTCGAACCTTTCATATTACATAGGGGATCGCAAATGTTATTTTATTATTAAATTTATTATTAGCCCCCTAATTGTACCCCCGACTAAATGCTCACCGGGAAATATAAAATCAAACATGTTTTTTTCATCCTAGAAGTTCAAGAACAATTCGCCAATAATTTTTGAAGATATTCGACAAAACGTGTGCAACCGAAAGCATCCAGTCCTTGTTGCCGAAACGTCAGTGAAGGCTTACTGTGGAGACACGAAAAGTTTTGATTTCCGTTTGTCTGTCTGTCTGTCTGTCTGTCCGTCTGTTCCGCGATAACTGCCGCAAAAAGCACCCGATCAGCTTGAAATTAATTGGGCATATTCGTGAGATACCCGGACGTAGCTGTATAGTTTTTGGTTAAATTTGGTTCATTCGTTCGGAAAATATGGAAGATTTTATTTTTCTTTATAATGCTTTTCTACGGCAAGTCAGACGATTTTCAAATTTCGATTTGTTGAAAGAAAATGGCACGTTTGATTAATGGATTTAAATGTCAAATTATGGATACTAAAATTCCAAATAAAGGTTTTAAATTATTCCTATTATATTGAAGCTTTATCAATATATCTATAAGATTTTTTTTATTTACGTGTATAATGTTTTGAGGACATTTATACATGTATTCCAATAATATAAAGAATTTTTAAATTAATTTTCTTGTTTTACATGATACATATTTCTTTTTTTTTTCCTTTTCTTCGTTGCCTAGCGACTGTTATTAGTAGCCTTATCATTGCGTCAAATATGAATGAAGTTAGTAAATTACGTTAATTTTGTTGCAGGTACAATTAAAAGGCTATCACAAAAAATATTTTATCGCGCCAAATCGATGCAATTTATGCAATTAACAGTGGGCACGATAATGAATTATTTTCCAGTAGATTTATAGATCTCCAGATATGCCTATTTTGGGGGGCTTTTAATATGTTATTGCTATCGCATGGATTAGGATGTTTAAACTAATGTTTAACCATGCTATAAGTGAAAAAAAAGTACAGTTAAAGGCATGTAAATCCTTTTTAACACTTTCCAACATGGATGAAAAGTATTTATGACTTCAGTTTTTCTATCTGTCGCCTGCCGTGTTTCTCTACGTGCTCTAACTCGCATAAATATAGTCGGGATTACATGTAATTGATATACGTTATTGAGGTTTGCCAAAGTATGTTTGGTATTAAAAATGAAGAGTGTAGCATTCATAGCTTAATTACAGGGGCACTCAAAACTATTCCGTTACATTATAGTCTTTGGGAAAAATCGTCTGCGGTGTATTTTAATAATGTTACACAATTTTAAACGTAATGAAATTTATATACTTTATTAAGGTGCACTAGAACCTGGTTACTATAAAATATGTTATGTGTAGCACTTACAGCATGCGTACAGGTAACTCAAAAGTATTCATAATATTACAATCTTTGAAGAAAATCCTTTTGTGGCGTTTTTTAATGATGTTACTCTGTTACAAAATAATAAAATTGATATGTATTTTTGAAACATTTTTGTAGTATATGGGGGGTAAAGCATATGTTTTTTTCAGAGTCACACAAAAGTGGTCGATTAAAATGTGGTCTACGGGGGAAAAAAACTCTTCACAGCTTATTTTAACACATTAGCGACGGGAAACGAAAATTCTCGTTTTTATTCAGAATACATCATTGGCTAAGGGAGTGACTTCTACCTTACAGAAAAGACATTTATATTGTGTTGTCCATATTTTTTATAGATTGTAAGACATTATATATTACATCCGTACATTGAAAGATATTTACTGCTGCATAAACATGAAAAACATATCTCAGAAACCAATTTCCGAGACACTTTCAGAAGAGGGAGGAGTTTCTACTGTTTTTAAACCCAGATTTAATTAAATTGCCTGTCGTCAGTGTGTTAATTGTGTTGCACTAATTCAAACATTATGAAATTAAATTACATTACTGTGGTTGACTACAAGAAGCTTGAATATGATTTGTATCGTATTTATCGTTCATTTATAGGGTCACATAAAATATTTCGGATACAGTTCTGGTCTATTAGGGATGATTGCTGAAGAGCATTTTCGATTATGGTGTGCGTTTTAACGTTAAGTAAATTTGTGCTTAATAAGTAGTGCTTAAATATTGTATAGACCATGTACAGGGATACACAAATGAATTCGTAAGTATAAATGAAAATGAGCGCGAATTGCTTCAGTGTTTTTTTTTTTTTTTTTTTTTTTTTTTTTTTTTTTTTTTGAGTTATGTATTTCCCAGCCCAATTACATTTAGTATACTAACAAATGTTTGCAGAATTTAAATAGAACCATATACAGGACTCCGCAGAAACTGGATATATGGTGCACACTATGCATACTAATCCCCGGAAATGTGATATGAGCAGTTTTAAGAGGGTTTTTTGTCTGCATTAAATTTAAATGTTATAGACGACGCGTAAAAATCCTCACGTAATATACAGGGCTGTAGAAAAGAATTCATGTACGTTTCCTTCTATTGGTAGAATTTACTAAAGGACATTAACACAATTAATTGATAATTACAAATGTAAATTAAATTACACTACGAAGGGGTTCATGGGGGGTCTGCCTCCCTGAAGAAATCTACTTTATTATCTAAAAATTACCAGAATAAGTAGCTCATGAGATTTTCAGAATACCATTACATAATAAGGTGTTTAATTTAACGCTTCTAATGTCAGAAACCTTCGAAATATTTTTTCGTTTTATAAATGTTTATGTAATTTCAAAACTTTAAATTTCGTTTTTTGTAGAAAGATTAATATTACTCAAAGGATGCTAAACACAATGAATTGTAGAGCTGACGTTGAGGCTCCTGATCTGCAGATTTACTAGTACCTTAACTTTTGGAGGCCAGTGTATGTTAATATATTCCATCATATTAAGTTTTCACCAGATCGGTGGAACATAAATTGTTATTAAATTTAATTTTATATTGGAAAATGGATTCGTTTTAAAAAAAATCCTAAAAACAAATACTTATAAAAAATAAACACGTTCGATTATTTTTTTAATTACATGTGAATTTAAATTTCTTTTAATGTCTGTTTGTGTGATTAGTAAAAATAAATCTAATTTATTTTTTTTTTCCTTCTGTGATCTACAACTGCTAATTATTAAAGTAAAAAGTGAATAATAATAGTTAATTTATAATTATCATATTCTGTTATCTCAAAAAAGAAAATTATTCTGTCAGTCAGAACCACATACTTCTGTTACTGAATCTGCGTAATGATCTTGGAACTAATAAGTCATTACGCAACATGAAAGGTCAGAACGGCAGGTACTGTTGAAAAGATGAAATATTGTGCTGTATGTAATTCTTTCATGTATCAATACAATAACTTAATTTTGTCTCTAGGATATTTCTTTTAAACATCCCTAATATTTTTATTATAACTTATTCTGAACTAACTTTTCTAATGATACAATTAATACATATAAATGAGCATTATATTTGAAACTTTTTACACATACTAGGGGGATCGGCCCCTACGAGCTACGCTCGCCAAACCCCGTCCAGACACCATACACTCTAAATGCACGCTAATTTGATCGGCTTTAAAATGATTCCGAAAGATTGAATTATAATTTAAAAAACAGTGGCGATCTCTCTATAAACAGATTTCTGTTCATTTCGCTTTGATTGGGGAATTTTAACGCCAAATCCGTTGCGGTACTACTTGATTATACCGTCGACCAATTTCGCCAAATTATATAAATCGCCAAACCACTAGCCAAATTATACAAATTGACATAATTTTTATTTTAAATAACGAAAAAACAAATAAATTAGTACAACATTGATAAAAATACAAATAGAACGTCGAAATAAAAATAACTTGATGACGTAGACACGTGTAACAACATTTCAAAATAAGCTAATATAAAAGGAATTAAGTAAACAGAGTCTTTGTCTCCTGGTATTTTTTAACAAAGTGAAAAGAAAGTACTTTTAAATGAGACATTTTAAATTAATCGTTTTTAATCTGACGTAATTTTGACCAAACTATTCTTTCTCTTTTTAATATTCACGTGAAAACACTTGTGTTAGAAATGAAATATTTGCGCTTTCCTAACAAAAATAGTTGGAAAAGTATCCTCTTAAAATATCAAATAAATGTCTAGCGCAATTTCTAAATTTAAACCGTTTTGCAATATTATTTTGTGTTCATTTTTTGCAATAACTGTAATGTGACGTAAATAGGACGTAATTTCTCCTATTTAAGACTTCTAACGCATGTTAATAAATTTATTGTTTTACAAATTCCTTTCTCTCTTAAAATTCACGTGTAATTATAGTTTTTATGACGTAATTTTTAATAAGTTCCTGCTTTTTGTACATAATTATTTAATTCTAATTCCAAATGTTTTTTTCTGTTTATAATAGTCACGTGTAAATAAACATTTAATTTATTTACGCGTATAAATATATATATATATTTTTGAAGCACTAGGGGGCTCTGCCCCTACGAGCTACGCTCGTCAACCCCCGTTCAGACACCGCAGGCTCTAACAGCACGCTAATTTGATCGCCTTCAAAAAGATTTCGGAAGATTGAATTATAATTTGAATCTGACAATTATAATCTGACGTAATTTTCACCAAACTTTTCTTTCTCTTTTTAATATTCACGTCAAAATACTTTTGTTAGAAATGAAATATTATGATCATCTTAAAATGTCAAGTAAATGTTTCGCGCAATTTTTAAATTAAAACTGTTTTGCAATATTATTTTTTGTTCGTTTTACGTAATAAGTGTAATATGACGTAAATTCTCCTATTTAGGACATCTAACGCATGTCACCGAATTTATTATTTTACAATATTCTTTCTCATTTAAAATTCCGTGTAACTATAGTTTTTATGACGTAATTTTCAATGAGTTCCTGCTTTTTATATTTTTTTGTTTATAATAGTCACGTGTAAAATAAATTTTTAATTTGAAGCAAACATTACTGTTCGCGCTGTTTATACAGTTGGCAACAGTTTAAATTAATACAATTTTCTAAAATTTGTAAAAAATATCTCTCGAAATGCTGAAAATTTGAATTTAAAATAGAAATAAAACCTCGAAAAATTATTCAAATTAAAAAACTAACTGCAATCTGCACATCGGGAAATTCTGACGCATAAAATGATCTAAAAATGATTAAATTCCTATGCACAGTTTTTGCTCCTATAAAACTTTTTTAATGGAACGATTTTGTCCAACTTTGGCATTAAATATCTCTTAAAATAATTCTTCGATTTGAAAACTGATGGCATCAGCGTGTTTATCAAACATTTTTCTATAATACTACCGATTTTCATATTTTTGTATGCATTATTTTTCTTAATATTAACGAAGAAAGACCTCCGGTCACAAAAAATTCAAAACCGGCGGCGGCGGCGTTGACAGCGGTAGTTACTTTTTTTTAGAATTTTGAAGCAAACATTATTGTTTCCGCTGTTTATACAGTTGGCAACAGTTTAAATTAATATCACTTTCTAAAATCTGTTAAAAATATCTCTAGAAATGCTGATAATCTGAATTTAAAATGGAAAAAAAACCCTCAAAAAATTAGTCAAAATAAAAAAATTAATGCAATCTGCACTCCGGCAAATTCTAACGCATAAAATGATCTAAAAATGATTAAATTCCTATGAACAGTTTTTGCTCCTAAAAATTTTTTTTAGTGGAACGATTTTGTCCAACTTTAGCATTAAATATCTCTTAAAATAATTCGTAGATCTGAAAACTGTCTGTATCAGCGTGTTTATCAAACATTTCTGTATAATACTACTGATTTTCATATTTTTGTATGCATTATTTTTCTTAATATTAACGAAGAAAGACCTCCGGTCACAAAAAATTCAAAACCGGCGGCGGCGTTGACAGCGGTAGTAACTTTTTTTTAGAATTTTGAAGCAAACATTATTGTTTCCGCTGTTTATACAGTTGGCAACAGTTTAAATTAATATCACTTTCTAAAATCTGTTAAAAATATCTCTAGAAATGCTGATAATCTGAATTTAAAATGGAAAAAAACCCTCAAAAAATTAGTCAAAATAAAAAAATTAATGCAATCTGCACTCCGGCAAATTCTAACGCATAAAATGATCTAAAAATGATTAAATTCCTATGAACAGTTTTTGCTCCTATAAAACTTTTTTAGTGGAACGATTTTGTCCAACTTTAGCATTACATATCTCTTAAAATAATTCGTAGATCTGAAAACTGTCTGTATCAGCGTGTTTATCAAACATTTCTGTATAATACTACCGATTTTCATATTTTTGTATGCATTATTTTTCTTAATATTAACGAAGAAAGACCTCCGGTCACAAAAAATTCAAAACGGGCGGCGGCGGCGGCGGCGGTGACAGCGGTAGTTACTTTTTTTAAGAATAGAGAGATAACGGTAGAGTAGAATTTGCTGGCACAATCAAATTACTTGTTTTAACACAAAAAATAGACTACACTTCCTGGTTTTAATAATTATATGGCTAACTATGTACAAGATACTATTTACAAAAATGATACGTCTTAAATATAACTTAATTGTCATTCTTTTTTGTTCATTCGAACACACATACTATTTTCGCGGAAAATCCAAATATTATCGTCTCTCTATCACAATATCATTCATCTCGCTTCTGCTCTGCAGTTCACCGCGCCAAAACATGACAGTCCTTTCGTTCTCACTTCATTTCTGCTGCTGGTTCGTAGCCAGGTCTGCAGTTTTCTGTCGGTCGGTTGAGTCTCTTAATATGAGAGTAGTGTTTGCAAGTCGTAAAATAGCGGAAAGGAATTATATTCCCGCATAACATAATTATAAACTCCTATACAGAAAAAAACCCGGACTTATCCGGGTAGTGACTGTAGTGCCAAATAGATAGCACTGCGTCATTTGATGAAAATCGTTGAATACGATGCAATATTAAAGTTTTTATTTTTTTTCTAAAATTTCTAAAAAAATTACGAAATAAATTTTGATGAAATTTAAATGGGACTAAATTAAGTGTACCCCGTTTCAATTAAATAATAAATCCCATGACACGATCGTGTAGCTTCGGAGTAATCGGTGAACTTACATAAAATAATTATAAATGTAAAAAAAAAAAAAAAAAAAAAAAAAAAAATAAATAAATAAATAAATAAATCAAACATTCTTTCACTAAAATTCACAAAACTGTATAAATATGATTTTTTGAATTAAGTTGGAATTTTGCCAGATGAGCAAACTATCACAAAGTTGGCTTTATTAGTTGGATTCTAAGTCAACTTACATTTCTCGCCAGATCTGGTAATATTTCTCCAAGCTGGGAAATATTTGGCTCTAATTATGGTAACTCTTCAATTATTTAAAAAGAAATTCCCATTGTTGAAGACGATACTGATTTCTCTATAAATCAAACCATAATTTAGTAACCCTCAAGTTTAAGTAGTGCAACCTTAGTAGTATTAGTTTAGCCTTAAGTAGTGTTTTTGAAAACGTCTTTCGAAAACGGTGAAGGTGCTTGGAGGAACTCCCTCTTATTCACCGAATTTTGAAAAATTTGGAAAAATATAGTTACTAATGTAAGTTATACAATTAGCAAACAAGTTTCGAGATTTTTTTTTTTTTTTTTTTGGGGGGGGGGGGGGGTTATGAGATATGTGTGATTTTTTTAGATTTTAAATTTGCCCCTTATTACCCGACTTAGGGATCGATTTTTTTTTTTTTTTAAATCAATGTGATAATGGCATGCATTGCTCTCCAAAATACATATATTTTCTAAATTTCAAAGCTCTATGTCAACAGGGAGTGGGCGAAAAATGAAAAATGAGATTTGAATGACACGTATAAACAGTTGATGAACAGAACATACGACATGCAATTTAAAAGAAAATAAAGGGTCAAGTGCGCGCATTACTTGCGCACAGAGAGTTCCGTAGAATAAATATAAGAATTTGTAATTGTATTATAAATAAATAAATAAATAAACGTTGCTAAAAGAATACTAAGACTTTGTAAAAAACTATACAACGTAGGGTTGGGTATAACTGTATATATTAGAAAAGTGAAAATGGGTATACCATGTAAGTTCAAAGAGATATGGAACCTAAATAATATCAAATATAGCTATTCGTATAACTCTTTTTTTAATATTATCCTAATCTGTTTATGATGAACTTTATTCGGTACTGACAATTAAAGCAGTGCATAGGTACACTTCATTTGGCATTACATGAAACTTAATTCAGCGTAGTAACAACCTTTATTTCTACAGTGTAGCTAAAACAAAACCTTTGTTCAAAGTTTAAATTTGGCTAAGCGCGCTTCGAATTGAGGTCTCAAAGATGCAACGCCGCTTTTTTCAGTGCCGCGATTTTCCAGATAGGTGTTTAATTAACTTTTAAAGTCACTCGAGGCGTATTGAGAGATACAATCAATGCCAACTATCGCGAATCCCAAAGTATTTATGCGATTCATTCTAATTAAATCTTTCGAGGGCAATGCCCTTAAAAGACGGACACCTAAGATTAATTCCAAAACAGACAAACGGCACCAAGAATATTTAATTAAAATTTTCCTTTTAAAACCGTGTACGTGAAAATAAGCAAGTTCGCATTTTCTAATAAATTCGTTTATAAATTCTGGTGTCAGTTCATTTTTTCATAATTTATAAATAGAATTACTCCGTGCCGGAAAGGATTAAGTCTTCACCGGGCTCTTAAAGATTCAAAATTTAAGAAATTTTAATTTTTTTTTTTTTAGATGTTAAACTCCTATCTTTTCTCAATATTTTGATATAATTGTTTCCTTGAAATTCCCATTAGAACAGAAGTTTTGGCTTTTAGAATTATACCCCCTCAATAGCTGAAGCGGCGTTTCCGAAACTTTAAAATCATTTTCCAAATGGTGTTTTTGGGGCATAACGCTCAGGATACCTCAAAAACATCTGAATATTTTTTCATGAAATTTTGAAAACATATATTTCATGTTAGTCTGTATAAATGAACCTAAAATTTCCTTTTTATTGTTCAAAAAATATTTTTTTAGGTGATTTTACTGTTGAAATTTTCAAAATTTTGTACTAGCTAAATGCAACATTGCATTAAAAATATAAAAATGCTTTAAATACAAATTTATTTAAGTTCAGGGAAATTATTACAATCTGAAGTATAAGTAAGCACCAAAATTATCATTCTAGTTGCAATATTTATTTTGTAATCCTGCGCGTAAACTGTTATGCCAATTTTTTGTTCGACAAATGTCTAACAGTTTCGAGCCCCCTATAAATACTAATTCTGTATCTTGCAATTTTTTAAATACATGAAACGAAAGAAGATACTTATATCTTTCATCCCAATTAAAATTGTGTTTTAAAATCAGATACATTTTAAGACATTAAATGTTGAAAATGGTCTTTTTTTTTCATTTTTTCCACTTTTTGGAGTCCCGAGACCCCTTAAATTAGTATGTTTTTAACAATTTGACGTTTATTGCTTTTATACTGTTACTGGACATTGCATTACACATATATATCATTAAAAGTTGTTAACTAGGCATAGAGTACGCAGCCTCTGTCCTTGTGTATGTCCAAACTGACCGTACCTTTAAGGGTTAATATCTCGGCGAATTACCGATGATTTTTTTCGAAAATCATTATCAACAATGCTTTTATTCTTCTGCAATGATAGGTATATTCAGCGTTGCTCAACAATTTTCCTGAATGCGGTAAATCGAAATTTGTGTATAACAGAAAAATGCTAATTACTCAAAAACTATGTGACCTAGGGTAATCGCTATAATTTTCCGGCAAGGTTTATATTACGTCTACCACCTCTAAGTTTTTCAGAATTTTAGTTTCAGTAGATTCGGAATTTGATGGGGGGGGGGGACATATTTTTTCGCTACATTTTCAACGATATCTTTGAAAATATAATATCTAAAATTAAAAGAAATATATTTTTGAGTTCAGCGTTACAAAACCTTTCACAGGATACCCCACATGCTATACAAAGAAAAGATTTTTTTTTTCAAGTAGCATAATTAGTCCCTTTACTTTTTTACTAAATATATTTATGGATGTTTATTAATCTAAAAATATGTGGGTCAATGGTCTTTATTACTTCCCCGAATTTGAACTTTCCACGTTCCATAGTTTACGAGTAAAATGGCTGTGACAGACAGACACAGGAGTGATCTTTTAATGGTTCCGTTTTTACTTTTTAAGTACGGAACCCTAAAAATGTCAATAAATCGTACATCTGGGTTCGATTTTAAATTTTCTCTATTTATACTAATATTATTTAAAAAAAAACGGTTGTCTCAAAAAGGCGGAGGTAGATTTCGAAGTTAAGTACTAATTTCACCAACAACACGTAAATCAAGATTAGAGATAAACTCACTTTAACAATTTTATCTGACCGATTTTGACGAATTTTTTATTTTTATTTTTCTGTAAGAGCTGGTTTTATCAGAAACATATTGAGGGGGTATTGAAAAAAAAAATTTCCACGCTCAACAACTCGAAATTTTTTGACACATTTTCACACATTTTAAAGTGTAAAGACATGAAACTTGTTGACGTGATTTAAAAAAAAAAATATTTTTAAGTAACCTATGTTTTTATTTTTCGATTAATAGGAACTTGATTTAAATAAATTATTTTCTCAATTGGACCATTGTTTTCGTTTTCAGCGCTATCACTTTGGGAGGTTCGGTTCAAAATGCCCACTTTGACAGCATTTTTTGAAACGTATTCTGCCTTTATATATAAAAAAATCGACAAAAACAACACATTATATAGTTTCTGAATAAGAGTATCTGCCAATTGGATGCGTTTGAGAACAAAAATGAATTTTAAAATTAGTCAGAAAATAAGCCGTTTGGAATTGAGTTCACTTTTAATAAGATAAATGTTTCTTCAACCCCTATTTTTTTATTTATTTTTGCTGTAAGAGTTGATCCTATGAAAAACTTGTGAATATGAAAGTAGTACATATATATATATATATATATATATGTTATTTACAAACAGTTATATTCTTCTTGTTCTGTGAGGGGGGGGGGGGGGTGCGCTAGTTCAGGATAAATATAATCTTTTACAAGGTTTATATGAAATTTATGTGTTTTACTGCTGCTTTTTGGCGCATTTTTCACATAAATGCAATTTGTTTTTTGTTGGTGATTACTATACTTTACGCTTATATATATATATATACAGAGAGAAAGAGAGAGAGTTACAGACAGATAAATTGAACTGGGGGTTGTTTTGGGTTCTAGGTGTCATGATTGTCGTAGATCTGCAAAATATTTTCAGAAATTCCAACATAGGGGAGAATGAATGTAATAGATAATATTTGAATATCTAAAAGAGTACTGTAACAAATTTGATGTAATTTAAATGAAACCAATTCTAGTATCCGCTTTCAATTAATTATATATTCATATCTATACATGAAACTGTCGCGTAATTTCAGAGTAATCGGTGAACATAAAAAAAAAAAAAATACATGCGCTCCGAATTGAGAATATTCCCCTTTTTTTCAAGACGGTGAAAAATTAAACTTATTAAAGACTTATCAAAGACTTAAATTTCATTATAAATTTATGTCCACAACTATTTAATAAGTAAAATTTTAATTTAACGATAAATATTTCAAAAGAATAATTATTTTTATATTTATTTTATAGAATTTCAATATATTTTCCATTTTTTATTATTAAAATATTCAATTTCCATACATAACGCTGAATATATTATCTAAAATTATTTGCAATGCTCCTTTTGAAGAAAAGCTTCCGCATAAAATTATCGTAAATATAAGTAGACGAATAATCTAAAAAATCAAATACATATTTAAATATTATAGGCTCCGCAGAACTGTATCGAATAGATATTTCATTACGTGCATTGTATTTTGGAAAATACCATAGATTTCATTTTTATTGCCATATATAAAATTTCTTTAGATATGTATCGTATTCTATTGAAATAGTATTCATACATTGTAAATGAAATGTAAAAATACCACAGAATCCCTCTCTGATTTTTATAACGTTGTTTAGGGTTTAATATTTGAATATAAAGTAAAATGTTCACATGCTTAAGAATTATGTATAATTTTTTGCATTTATTTATTTTAATTATTTTTCAGTGAATATAAATAACTTTTCACATATTTTCATCTTTTAAGATAAATTAGAATTTATAAACTATCCACTTTTCGATAAATTACAAAAACTAATCTGATTTTAAACAATTAAAAACTTGTGCGGATTATACTATATCTTCAATAACATTAAAAAAGTTAGATTTATTATTTTTTTTTATTTTTTACATTTTTCTTTATTAGTTTGATACCTGTTATAATTTTCTCTAAATATCTGTATGCAAATAGTATATATATATACATATTGATAGATAGATAGATAATACTATATATATATATATATATATATATATACATCCAAAAACCAAACCATAAATTCGAAACTACGGAACTGATCCAACAATAAATGAACTAAACCAAATGACAACAACAAAATAACTAAAAACAACTAACTTCAAAAACAACATACTTTAAAAACGGCAAACTTTAAAAACATTCAAACTAAAACCAGAAGAAATTGAATCCATGGAGACAGGCGGCATGCACTTGCGACATGCAACTGCGGGGTTAAAACCAGTTTTTATGTGCACAACGCTCCCCAAACAACCTGTCAAGACCAAAAAGAAAAACTAACAAATCGAATGAGCTGCCTAGACCCATCGAAAACCAACAACTGAACATGAAACCCCAAACAATCGTGCACGCAAACCCTGAACAGTCAAAGCCACAGTTACTCCTCTCTTCGCATCCACATTACCTCTAAATCTCTGCGATAAGTCTTACACTTTACGAAATTTTGCAGTAGACTCTTCAAAAATCTCTCAGGATAGCCATGGTGCAATGCCAGAATATACCATTTGTAAAGTTCTTCAATTTTTTTCCCCAGTATTTGATGTCAATCTATCTATACGGTTTAACCCGTTAATAAAAATATTTCTATATATTGAGATATGCACATTTGATCCAAAATTTAAGATTTTTATAGTCTCAAAGTTAAAGCTTTTTCGTTTATCATATATATCTGTTTTTATCTGACCATTTTTTATCTCGATATTAATATCTAAATAATTGGCCATGTTTTTACTTTTTGACTCCATTGCATCTGACTATTAAAACGTCATCAATGTAACAAAAGCACCTCATATCCTCATTTTTATCAATTTGTTCCTCGTACATATATAAGTAGATATCGGCTAAAATCGAACTACAACATATATATATATATATATATATCAGTGGCGTGGCGTCCGGTCATCGCTGGATGCGGCGATGACCAAGCAATATTTTAAAACTCTTAATAAGCTTTTAAAACTCTACGATCCAGTTTTAGCAGAACATTTGGAGTTCATGTATAAGTGAAGGTAAGATTTAAAGTTTCTTTTTTGAACATTCAACCATTGAATTTTAGAGTTAATAATTTTTCACCACAAACTTAAATAATTGCGATGACCACCGAAAATTTTCACGCCACGCCACTGATATATATATATATATATATATATATATATATATATATATATATATATATATATATATGTATGTATATATATATATACATATATATGTATATAGATTTCTTCTTGTTTTGTTTAAAAGCAAATTTAAGAGGTTTGATAAGCAAAATGTTTCCTCTAAACTAATCATTTTACAAATTTATTTTCATTTTTTTTCGCTTTTAATATGGGTAATCAACTGAATATTAAAACAAAATGTAAATTAATGTTTTAAAAAACTCATTCTTAAAAATAAGACCAGCTGCCGAACGTTTGGTTGACTGTGTTTATGACGGCCAATTATCAGCACGAGGGATATAGGCCCTGAGGGGGGAAGGGTGCCCTCCTTGAGGGTCTTTCTAAGGGAACCTAATCCGTCTTTGCGCATGAAAAACCAAGGTTCGAAGAAAACCAAGAAAACTCCAAAAGATTAGGTCGACTGGCGTGATTGGGATCGAACCTAGCACTTCTCGTCTACCAGCTTCGAGAGCAGAACCTCTCGGCCACTGGTGGGGCAGTGACCGAACGGTTCTGCTCTCAAAGGTGGTAGACGTTAGGCGCTTGGTTCGAAACCATTCGCGCCCGTCGGCCTAAAATTTCGGATTTTTCCGTGGTGTTCTTTGAACCTTGGATATCCTTGCGTAAATACGGGTGATGTTTTCTTAGAAAGACCACAACGGAGGGCACTTCCCCTTTTGACATATATCCACCGTGTAGATAATCGGCCGTTATAAACAATACAACTTAAAAATAAGATGATTTACATGGTACTTGTTTAATATACTCGGTTTTACACCAATTATTAAAAGAAAACATAATCTTATGATGAAGATAAGAGTGTCTTGTTCAAGTTATAACACTGAATGATTAACATGTGTAACAACTTTTTGACATTTTTACATTTATATGTAAGAAAAAAATTAGGATTGGCATGTCCAATTAGTGATATATGCCATGACATTATTTTTTTTTATTTACCTACTAAATAATTTACTATTTAACTATTTGTTATTTAAAATCTGATTCTGACAATTAGACAGCACGGTTGTATAAAAATTGAAAAAAATTGTTGAAAAAGAAGAACAAAGTTTATTTTTTTTGTTTAGTTTTATTTTTAAACTTTTAATGTAACAGGAGTTGCGTGATATCTTTATTAAAAAATCTTCCTTCATAAAATCATTTAATAGTCTCACAAACAGTTACCCTAAAATGGTCAATTTTAAAACAAATATCAAACTGTACAGAGTAATAAATTCATATGCTAACATTGCAAAATTATAAAAAATATCGGAGTTGTTTAAAAATAAAAAACATAATACCAAATTCATAACATTCTTAATATGGATAATAAATAGAAATTAGAATATCTAATAAAAATAATTAACTTTTCCCATTTAACTCTGTATAAAATATGTTTTAATCGCATGCAAATTTTATTTATCCTTTATCAAATTAATACTTGTTACATACGAAAATATTTAGATAATAATTAGATGTTATGCAAATTGAAAAAAAAATACATTAAGAAAATATTCCTTTCAGAATTATTTTCTTTACTTCTGTCACTTTCCAATCATTAATTTGAAAAGTCAAGCCTTGAGCTAAAGGTAATATTCTTAAAATTTTCAATAAACTCTTGGGAGATAAATGAAGGTAAAAAGATAGTGTCATTAAAATTAGTGTGATAAAGCACGTATTCAACTAATTGCAAGAAGCTGGATAACGAGAAACTCTCTCTTGAATAAATGACCATGTATCGATGTTTAAAAAATTTTAAATTACAGTATATCAGTAAAATGTTTTGACTCGATTTCTGGATTGCTTTTTTACAAAAAATAAAAAACGTAATACCAAATTAAATAACATTCTTAATATGGATAATAAATATATATATATCATAAAAATAATTAACGTTTCCCAATTAATTCTGTGGAAAAAAAGTGTCAATCGCATGAAAACTTTATTTATCCATTATCAAATTTATACTTGTTACATATGAAAATATTTAGATAATAATTAGATGTTATACAAATTGAAAAAAAAAATCAATTAAGAAAATGTTACTTTCACTTTCAGAATTATTTCTTTAATTCTGTTACTTTCCAAGCATTAATTAGCAAACTCAAGCCTTGAGCTAAAGATTTCATTCTTAAAGTTTTCAATAAACTCTTGGGAGATAAATGAAGGTAAAGAGATAGTGTCATTAGAATTAGTGTGATAAAGCACGTATTCAACTAATTGCGAGAAGCTGGATAATGAGAAACTCTCTCTTGAATAAATGACCATGTATCGATGCTTAGAAAATTTTAAATTAAAGTATAATGGGAAAATTTTTTGACTCGATTTCTGGATTCATTTTTTACAGATTATTTAATGAATAACATGCAGAAGAAAAACACTATATTTGCAAATGCATGCGCACTCGCATTCACACACTGATTTAAAAACAAAGATAATTATTGCATATATTACGGTTTATGACTAATATTGAGAATGGAGGGGGGGGGGGGGGATTTGAAAAGTGTATATACGTGTTCTTTCTCTGTTATTGGGGAATGTAAAAAACAAAAAAAAATACAAATAACTATTCTTAAATCTCAGAAATTAAGTTAAAGCTATTAAATAAAAAATTGAGTTGGTTATTGGCATTACAGTTAATAAAATTGAAGTTTACTGCGTACGCCATAATAAACTAAACAGTGACAGTGGTGTTAGCTCTGTTGTTATAGTTAATTAAATAAAATACTTTAGAAAAAAATGTATATGTCCTTAAGTATTAATAAAAAGTTTTTTTTTTTTTTTTTTTTTTTTTTTTTTTTTTTTTTTTTTTTTTTTTATGGAACGAAAGTAAGGAATTTGAAACAAGTTAGTACTTAGGCACTTGTTAAGAAGCTGTGGCACAGATGATAAGTTATTCCGCTTTCTTAATCCCTAATAAAATTAAATTTTTGAAACGCATGCTATGAAAAAATTCGAAGGCCAAAATAAAAATTATTATTAATCTGAAAGTGACATCCCATCAATCAGTATTTGTACTAAGAAAAATGACTCAAAATGTTTACCCTTAAAAAGGTTTATACTGCTTGTAAAATTTCTTGGGGATCAGTTTTTTAACTGTGCGTAAATACGTTTAAGGTTCCCTTAGAAAGACCCCAACGAACTGCATCTCCTCAAGGGCCTACGAGGTTGGTTCAATAATTATTGTCCCGAGAGTGTATAAAGTATTTGTACTTCGATAGTTGATATGGAATATTGAATCTTTATGTCTTAGATGCCTACATGCTCAATTTCAGAACTGTAGCTGCTATATTAACGTTTTTTTTTTTTTTTTTTTTTTTTTTTTTTTTCATTTTCGGTGTGAGAGGTGGCACACCTATCTCAAAAGGGGGGGTGGGGTTGATGGGAAAAGCTGGTTTGGAGCTTATGGGGCTAAACCTGAAGCTGTTCTGTGATAGATTTGTGACAGTGGATGCGACGTAGCTACATCATTATGATCCAGAGTCTAAACGACAGTAGCCACGTCTCATTCACTGCCACCCCCTCCCAATCCCCCTTTTAAACTAGGTCAGACTTCTCATACCAAAAACGAAAAAAAAAAATTAATATAGCAGCTACTGTTCTGGAATTGAGCATATATGAATCTAAAACATTAGGCTTCTAAATTCCATATCAACCATTGCAGTACAAATATTTTTTTTGCACAATAAGGATAATAATTATTGAACCACCCTCGTATATCAATTGTGTATATAATCTGCCATCATAAACTGCACCATTTAAAGGAAAATCGCTTGTAACAATAGAAAACTGCCGACGTAGAAACCTAGTGCAAGATCTGTAAGTAGAGGAACAATAAACAAATTAGAAAAACAATATTTGTTGCAAAAATAATCAACTATGCATTACCGAGGCATGTGGCCGAACACAAGATATTTTGTAGCAACAGTATAAATAACATTTTTGAAGAGATAAATGGAAAAACTTTGTTTTACTTCATGAATCATAACCTTACCTACAGGGATACTACAAAAGTCTTTCATTACCGAAAAAAATTTCGAAGCCTGTTTATGAGAAATCAACGAAAGTTTCAGTAAAGATCTTCAATATTATCACAGCTTTTCTTACAATGGAAAATTTATAATACTAGCAAGATGATTGGGAAAATGTTAAAATCATTTCATTATACTATCATAAGAATATGTGAAGTCTGATATTTACAGTAGGCATGGCATCCCATTTCTTTATCCCAAAGACTTTCCAAGATTGAAACTGCACCAAGACTAAGTCACAGGTGATATTTCCATCGTTGAAAAATCGAAAGCTCACAAGTGTATTAAAAATTAGATTTTTGTTTTTGCCAAACAAAGAATGCAAATTTTATGCAACAGATTTTTGAAAGTGAAGTAGTAATTTTGAAGTTAAAACTGTATTAACAAATGCAAAGTTTATTGAACGTACAGTCGTGAAAAAAAAAAAAAAAAAAAAAAAAACACCATCTACTAAATCTGCAATAAAGTGTTCTAATGAAAAGTTACTAACACGAAACGATTGGAAATAAAACCTACTTTAAAATGATCTGCATATCAAAACGAACCCAAACATCATTATTTTCAATAGCAACACCCATGTTTAGCATTATAAAAAGATACTACCCCCTTCAATTAGCCTATATCCAAATTTTTATGAAATTCATATTATTAGTTTCCGAGAAGTCAATTATTTTGAAATGAACATATTTGAGGGGCTGTATCAAAATTGAAGTTCGGTACTCGACTGTCGAAATGCAACAGAATGACTATGTCACTTCTATTAATGTAATATTTCTTTGCAAATAAGAAAATTTCACTCGCTTAATATGCTTCGACTATTGCTAGCACAAATGTTTAAATAAAATGAGTAAAATATATTTTTTCAAATTATGCTTTTCTGAACATCATAGATCACTTACACCGTCATTCTGACATTTTTTACACATAATTCGAAAACTAATTGGGAGAAATATTTTAAATTGAGGATTTGCATCAAGCAGGACATAATAAATATCTATATCTGAAAAAAAATGTATGTTGCAATTCATGTTTTTTTTTCGAATATTAATTACATAATTCACATAATTCATATTATAAAGATTTTAAAATTACAAATTCAATGTACTTATGTTTAGATTTTTCGTCTTATAAACAAACGAAAAATTATCACATTAGGATTATAATTTCAGGATATATTAATAAAATAAGAAAATGAAATGAAGCATTACTAGCTCTAAATTTTGAATGTTTCTGTCTTAAAATATTATCATCCAAATGACATCATATCTCGTTTCTAGGAATAGTTAGAACCGAAAATTTAAAATATGTAGTCACAATTGGGTGTTACTATTGAAAAGAAAACACAAAGTTAGGTAAGGTTTTGGTTTGTATATGCCCCCTAAGTAAATTTTATATACATCATTTAACCTTCCGTCTACCAGACGGGTCCATTGGACCCGACAGCAATATTTAATGTAAATTTTTCTCATGAAAAATAGCATTCAAAGTTTCGCGATTACAAGACTTTTCCTGCAATTGTCTCCTCTATGTATATGCAATTGCGATTAAAATTTTGTTCGAAATTTTTTACCTATTTTTAATTTGTTTCATTGTTTACCACGCGGGTCCATTGGACCCAACATTAAAACAAACGTAATATACCGTTGCTTTCTTTTTCTAGGGTTGCCATAAATCATGAGGAGGAACAGGGTTACCATAATTGGCTGTTTATCGCCCATTTGGCGATGGATTTTTAGCGCCAATCTCGCCAAATTTGGCGACTTTATAATGAGGTTTTGAGAACATTCTAGACTGATCTAGTAAACTTCGTGCTCTATATATAAAAGGTTACTTCTGGTTCAGAGAGTCATTTATCAACAGACACAGTTAGTGAGCGAATGGTGTCTATTGATGTTTTTGAGTCTTTTCATTGAAAATAGGACTTGATATTTGAAGACAAGTAATAAGTGTAGTTTGTACGTGCTTTGTTATTTTACAAATATTCATCATTTTCTTATTTCCTAACTTATTTTTTGTTAAAAACTGAATTGAAGATGAACAGAAAAAAAGTATTGACTCAAGAGGAAATTCAAAAAATTATGGAAAATCCGGACGATATAGAATTCGACACCGATGATGAAAATCTGTCGTCTGATGAAGGTGAAGTAGATTATGTTGAAATACATAATGAAATTTCTGATTCCTACTCAGAATCTGATAATGATTCCAATGAAGTAAATGTAGCAACCACAAGTACTTCAAATTCTACTTTTGTTTCCAAAAATAATTCACAGATCTGGTATAAGAATGAAGTTGCCAGACCACAAGGAAGACGTACTGAAATCAATATTTTACGTGAAAAATCTGGACCTTCAAGATTTGCAAATCGTGAAGTGGATTCCATATCATCCTCATTTCTTATCTATTTCCGAAAAAGACTTTTGGAAATTATAGTAAAATGGACAAACGCGGAAGGCAATAGAGTATTCGATAAAGAGTGGAAACCTATAGATATTATAGAACTTAAAAAATTCATCGGACTTTTATGACTTATTGGAGTATATAAATCGAAAAATGAAACAGTAAGCGAACTTTGGAGCATAAAAAATGGAAGACAAATATTTCGGGACATTATGAGTCGCAATAGATTCACAAGTATATTACGTGTCATAAGATTTGATGATGCTGCTGAGAGGCGTAAAAGAAGATCAACTGATAAATTAGAGCCAATAAGAGAATGCTTTGAATTGTGGAATAGCTATTTACAAGACCCTTATATTCCTAATTGGTCTATGACTGTCGATGAGCAATTAGTTTCTTTTCGTGGAAAATGTCCTTTCCGTCAGTATATGCCATCTAAACCTGGAAAGTATGGATTGAAGTTCTGGGTTATTTGTGACAGCGTAACATCGTATGCTTGGAAACTGGAACTATATACAGGCAAAAATGAAGTAAGAGAATCTCATCAGGGAGAAAATGTAGTTAAAAGATTGACGAAGGAAATTGAAAATTCTGGTCGTAATATTACATGTGATAACTTTTTTACGTCATATGCATTAGCAACACATCTTACTTCAAAAAAATTATCTCTTATTGGAACAATTCGAAAAAATAAACCTGAATTACCCGCTGTGTTCACAAATCCAAAACATTGTTCTGTATATTCTACTTTATTTGGGTTTCAAGAGAAGGCGACCATCATCTCTTACTGTCCCAGAAAAGGTAGAATTGTTACTTTGCTAAGCACAATGCATAACACTTATGATATTGACAACAGCTTAGAAAAAAAGCCACAAATAATCCTAGATTATAATAAAACCAAGGGCGGAGTAGATACGATGGACAAAATGGTAAGAGCATATAGTGTGAAACGCATGACACGTCGGTGGCCTTTGATTGTATTTTATAATATGATCAATATAAGTGCGATGAATGCATACATAATATGGTTGTCACTGAATGCTGAATGTGATCCGAAAATGAAAAAAAGGCGGAATTTCATTATTCAACTTGCAGAAGAATTAGTAGGTGAAGGAGGTATCGCCGTCTCAACATCTACTTCAGAACAACTTTACGCAAATAGTTTTGAACCGCCACGAAAAAAATCAAGATGTCATATTTGTCCCTCTAAAAAAGATCGAAAAACACGAACATTATGCAAGAAGTGTACGAAAAATGTTTGCGGAGAACATTCCGTCGTTATTTGTACTTCATGTACAGAATAATTTTATTATGATGAAAAACGTTTTGTAGTCATTATAATATACTATATATATATTACTTTCTTACTGTATGTGTTACTTTCTTACTCTATTACTATATATATCACTTTTATATATTGTATAAGGTGCATTAATAATAAATATATTCATTGTAGATAAATGGGTGTTTTGTATATTTTGAAATCCTATATATTTTACATATGGGTCCAATGGACCCGAATGGTAGTTCTTGCATATACTTTTTTTTTTTGGTAGTCTGAAGGTTAAAAGAAGGCTTTATTTACAATCAAACCAGTAAATGTCTTCTGTTATTATTAGTTGCAGAGTTAGTAAATGGTGTTTACTTTTTTTCCACAACTGTACATTAGTATTTAAGTTTTCTGTAGACAAATTAACAATATTTTGGCTCTGAATTTTTTTCCACTAAACTTATCACGAAGTTCTATATTATGGCGATTGCGTAATAATTTTCACGATTTGTCTAAGAATACTCATTAGTTATTTTTTCCTTAGTTGTTAATCACAGTTTGTCTTTATCAATTATTTGTTTTTGAATTACACTAATAAAAATCCAATATTCATAATCTAAACCAAATTTTGTCTTTATTTATTAAATAACACTTCATATGCAATACTAATACTTATGACGACCGACGTTTTACAGTTTGCAAAAATGAGTACAAACTTTATTTAGTGATTTAAAATTTCTCAAATTATTATACAGAATTTTAATTAAATTTTAACTCTCATAATCCTGTTCAATCAGAGGTAAAATCATATAAGATAATATTTAAGTATTGAAATAATGTCATATAAACTACAATGCTTTATTTAAGCAACCTAAATTAAGTATAGTTTTAGTGGCTTTTATTTTATAAATAAATAACAATGTGTTAATTATTCTAAAGTCTCTATGATCAGGTAGTGGAAAAAAAATAATTTGAAACTTCGTGAAACAAGCCTATAGGGAATACTAATCAAAAATCAATGTCATTGGATATTTTATAATTAAATGACGGTACATATAGTAAAAATATAAAATACTATATTACTAGAAAAATTTTAATTTTGAATTCTTGTCAATTGAGTCTCCAGTTATAATTATGATTGCGTTAATACATCCTTTATATATATATCGGATGTTCTAAAATGGCCTGACTGATATTAAAATTCAATAACTTGAAAACGGCGACGGCTTTTTAAGAAATTCTTGCAGGGGAGTCGAGCATGATGTTGGAAGATATTTTAACTATAATTCCTGTGTTTGTTCCAATAACCAGTGATAGATGGCACTACAAGCAGTAGGCGCTGAATCGAAGCAGAAATATTGGGAGGTCAGTTGGAATATAATATATATATTGGGACGAATTGGGAATATTGATGATAAATATTGGGATGAATTGGGAAGATGGAAATAATGGGAGGGCAATAATGGGAATAATGGAGTTCAAAAGTAAGTAGTCTGTTATATTCATCAATAAAATTTTGTTCTTAGTTGCCCGATTCCTGAACTTACTCTGTATGATTATGTAACATTTTATTTTAGTATCCGAATCTCACACAAACCATATTCAAATCATACATTTTGAATACAAATCCTGATTTTAAAATCAGGCGCTAAAAAAGGATTAAATAGGTGAATGACACCCACACCATATGTTTGACATCCGTTATTTCCAAGCGTTTTTGCTGCCATCCTACTATTTATGCCTCGAACGAGTATCTACTGATTGAAACGTGCTGTATCGATCATATCGGAATCTAAAACAGAGAAATGAATAAAAAAAGCATGACATCGTACATTAAGGGTCAGGTACATTTGAAAGTGTCCAAAAATATTTTTTTTACTTAATAACTTATATTAAAATTTTATTCTTAAGAAACATTTCAAAAGAAACCCCATGCAAAAATTCGCTTTAGAAGGGAAGTTATGAAGAAAAAAGTTTGAGCACTCTTTATGTTAGCAAGGGGCAATTAGATCTTTAAAGTCAATTTTCTGAAAACGTTGAATTTGGTCACTGCGCGCATGATTTCTAAGAAATGGCTGGATAGAATTTAGTGAAATTTTAATTGAAAGTAACAACCTTATAGATACACAAAATGACCTACTATTATTTTGATCAAGTAACAAATTTAGAAATTATGACAATTTTTATACAAAAATAATTTCAAAATTTGCGGTTTTTGATTTTACATTTATTTTCTCAAAAACTAATCATTATATTTTTTTTCAGTGTAGGTCATTTTAAACACATATTATATCTCTACTCAATAAAAAATTTTGGGCTCACACTGACAATTCTTTTATGAGAAATCATGCGCGCAAGACATATAAGTGCAATTCGTTTATTAAAAAACATTAAATTTCAAATGAAGTAAAAAAAAAACTTTACATGCATTTAGACATTTTTCAGAACATTAATGATTAGCATATGACTCTTTTAATGTGTATTTAAAATTTCATGTCCAAAAGTTAATCAGATGCGGAGTTATAGCAATCCATATCAGTGTCTCATTTGCATGCATTTTCTCAGCTTCAAAGGTACCTGACCCCTTAAGCTTCTGCAGGAATTTCTGTAACAGCTGTCACCTTTTGCAAGTTATTGAATTTTTAAATCAGTTAGTCCATTTTAGGACATCCGTTATAATACAATGCATTCGTATTGAAATCGATCATCATACTAATTATCGAAACGATATTAAATACGGGACTACGGGTTGGAAAATATTAAAAGACAGTAACATTCTCTTTTATTCTAAACGAACCATTTTTTAAAAATGTTCTTGGCCATACATTTATACTAATGAAACAACACACCAAGACTGGTGATAAATCACAATATAGTATATAACAGCAAAATAATATTTTGTTAAAATCACCATAAAAAACAAAATAGCATACACGATTGGTTTCGGACAGGAAATTTTAAGAGCCCTTCATGAGCCAGATTAAGCACGTGTCCAAAAGCGAACAAGTTCACAAATGAACTTGATTTGATGACACTTAATGAAATGGTGATTTACTAAAAATATTTCTTTTTCTAGTATCTTTATACTACTACAAAGACATTTTTTGGTAAATTGTAAAATATGAAATAAAAATTAGGGGCCACTACTGGCACATAAACAATGAATTAACCGTTTTAATTTGCTAATGACATTTTATTCAATTTATAAATCAGTGAATCCATATATAGCAGACAACCGATATGACTTATATTTTATGGGAATATATAAACAAAATTGAAGAGCTGAGTGGAAGAACATGTTAGGGTACATTTTCTAATTTTTTTAATCTTTTGGATGAAAGCATTATGAGGTATCCTATCATATGGTGAAGCTAAAATACTAAGATTCTATTTTATCTTGAAGATTTAAGAGATTATTCATTAATATTTAATATTTTAATATTTAATAATGTCAATAATATTAATAATTTTTAATATTTGAAAATTAAATATGAATAAGTTTTTCTGAGAGAGATTAGTATCATACCTGTTAATATTTTAAACACATGTTATCAAACAGAAAATAAATCATTAAAATTTACAGCAAAAACTTCCACCTCAAATTTCTTGAAATGTAATTTATGTTACTTAACATATTCTTCCACTTAGCTCTTCAATTGTCGGAAAACATATAATGTGCAGGCAAAAATTTTCCGTAATAATGCTGTGATAAGAAGAAATTTGTCTGGTATTCGTTGATTTCATACCATCGGTGCTTGGATTCGATTTCAGAACATCGGTGTTGGAAAAATTACATAACGTGAAGGAAAAATCGCAAGATATTTTTACAGTGATCCCGTATATTTCTTGAATTAACACTAACAAGACCTTGAGGGGTCATTTTGACCCCTACCATATGAATATATTTCTGTTCAATCCAGAAATTTCTTTGTAAAATGAGTTTAAAAGATTCTGTTTAACATTTTATTTAACATTTTTCTTTTTTTGTGTCTTCCACATAAATTTCGGTGTAAAATATTTTATAAAACTTGAGTAAAATTGCCGAACGTTTTAGTGTTAAGGGGATTCTTCGCGCACTTGAAAACACCCGCTCCCTAATGTTAAACCTATGAGCAGGTTATTTTCGAATTCATGTTTCAATTTGAATATTTTTAAACGATTTTTTTTTTTTTTTTTTTTTTTTTTTTTTTTTTTTTTGCACAGGCTAGATGAGGTCGATCTTTAATATGACTATTTTTTTACTTTTTCGATTTTGGTTCCAGATTTTTTTAAAAGGTACCTTGAGTTTCCAAACCGGTATCGAAATTGAGCTGCAAAAAAATTGTTGAATTGCAAAAAAATTGTTTAAAAATATTCAAATGGAAACGAGAAATTGGAAAATAACCTGCCATAGGATTAAAATTACGGATCGGGTGTTTTCAAGTGCGCGAAATATCCCCTTAAGGGAAAAAACACGTTTGTAAAAATTTCGTTTTAAATACGAAAAAGTAATACGCGGCACAGTTGCCGGAACAACTTAGTTATATGTAAAAAAAATGCAAGATTACATGCACATAAAATTGGAGAATTTTCTGTATTTTAAAGCAAACTGGCATTTTCTTGTAACAAAAAAGTAAAGAAAGAATGGAATATTTTTAGTGTTAATATACATATATTTGCACGTTTTGCAAAGAAATTACAGAAACATGTTGTATTAAATTACTATAAGCTTTCTGAAAATTCAAAGTTTAATTCGCTGATCTTTACAAACTAATGTGCTAGACATTTATTCGTAGAAATGTGAGCTCTATTAATTTAATACTTAAAGACATACAATATCAAACTAATCAAGGAATAAATGTAACATACAAATCCTATTTAAAATTTGTTTAGTCAGAAATTCCAGCGGACTGTAATTTTCTTCCTGTATATTACTTAACTCAAAGCTTCATTAAAACCCTTTGAATAATGCGCTTAGATCTTCGAGTAGTTACAGAGAACTCAATTAATTAAGAAAGTACATTTCACATTCAGAACACGTCTCTGTGTACTTTATAGATCCGAATTATGTATGAATAAATTCTCCAATTTTAAACTACGTTTAGTTAAAATGTTATATAAAAATATAAACTTATACAGGAAAATGTGCAAATTGGATATAAATACATATTTCATAATACGTATAAATGTTTTTTTATTAAATTAAATATGTATACAAGGTGTTCCGAAAGGTAGTGTAAAAATTTTAGAAAGTCATAGTGGAAAAAATATATATATATATGTATCGGAGACAAGCTTCACATAGGAGACACCTATTCAGTCAAAAATACAAGGGAAATCATTTTATCTCGAGCCTGTTTTTCCGTTAGTAACAATAATAGTAGTAAACATAGTGTAAGGGCATTTTCTAATGACTTGCAAAGATTTCTGTAAAATACGATCCCACCACGCGAATTAGTAGAAAGAAACACTATCTGTGTCCATGCAACACTGATCTAGAAGTTCCATAATTCTAAATGTATTGCGCAAAATATAACGTACTAATGCCTCCACTTACAATGTACTTCCTAAAATATGGATATATTATACACAAAGTAAATATGCCTTGTTGAATATTTCAATAAATTATCTTCATTGTTTTAGCCCATTTGTGCCTGACGTCCTAATTTTGGAACGCTTTCTTAAAAAAAATTCCCATTACAAATTGAATTATGATATCCTTTCAAAACTTTGTAAAATGCATCCTTAGTATTTGTTTTCAACATTTATCCATAAATGGCAGCACATTTTTAAGAATAAAAAGGTGAAAAAAATGGTTGTTGTAGCGCAAAGTTCGATTTTCTTGAAATAAAATGGCGCGTAAGAAAATGTAAGATATTTCTTTTATTTTTTTATCAATCATTTTATAAGTGGTATTATTTATAAGAAGAAACAATATTTTAGAATACGTATTTTTGTATTTTTTCAGATTTCTATTTTTTTGTTCAAATTTGAAATTTATATATCGTCCCAATTTTGGGACGACAGGCACGAATGGGTAGGGCTTTTCTCCGTTACTGTCTATGCATTAAATATATGTTTTATGCATTTATTTTGTTACAAAATAGTTACATACCATTCGGATTATTATTATTTGGCTATAAATTATTATTCGGATTATTATTTGACTTTGTTATAACAATGGGGGGGGGGGGGTAGGGGCTGGCTTCGGTTCAAGAACAAGACACTCACCTTTCCCAGCCTTAGCTATTGGCTTATTAAAAATTTATATCGTACCGTATCGTACCGTTATGTTTTGTACTAGTTTTGTATTTGATATCCTGAGGTTACTTAAATATATACATTAGAACCTCGATTATCCGACGTAATTGGGATCGAACCTACAGCGGATAATCGGAAATTTATCAATAATCATCTAGTTTAATATGTACCATCGTCATCGAACTGCTATTAGGACTATTTAAACTGCTTAATAAATATATAAATTTAAATTATGCATGAAAATAATTTTATTTGTTTAGAACAGGGACGTGTACACAAGGGGGGGGGGGGGGTGGAGTACAATTATACAGGGATTGGATCTTGCGAGAGCTAGAGCTAATTTCAATGGAATTCAAAGAAAGGGGAACAAAAATGCTTATATCTACTCGTGGTTTTGAAAGGAACGCTTGCAGACACAAGGAACAAAAAAGTAAAAAAAAAAAAAAAAAAAAGTTTGAAAAAGTTCAGGATATTGACATTGGTTTACGGAGAGTTCCGGTTAAGCGAGGGTCGGATAATTGAAGTTCTACTGTGCTATATATACTCATGTGTAAAACGAAGAATATTTGACAGTTTCCTGAGAGTGAAGTGGGGGGTAGACTTACACGCGAGTCAATTACGAAAGCCAAAAAAAAAAAAAAAAAAAAAAAAAAAAAAAACCCTTCGAATACTGCAAAAGTCTGATTTTTTATGCATATAAATAATAAAATAATATATAAAATATACAAATAATAATCATTTATTATTAAAAATTTTTCAATGATTTGTTTTTGTTCACTTACTAATTTTTCGCATTAGTAAGTGAAATCTTTGGTTTGATTTTGTGCGAAATTGAAGTAAAAAGTTAGGGGTCAACATACGCGAGTTTTTAATTTTTTTGTAGAATTTGCATTCAAAAGTTAGTGGGTCGCGTATATGTGAGTATATACGGTATATATACTCTATTAGTAATTATTGATTATTATAAATTTTTGCTATGCCTATAGATAATGGTGAGTAGGAAGGGGGTTTTGTTCTTGAGCCGAACCCATCCCTCCCCCACTCCCGTTATAGTAAAGATAAAGATATAATAAAGTTATAATAAAGAAATTTTTATAGTAAAATAATAACTCGAATGATATATAACCTTTTTGAAACAAATTAAATGGCATAAAACATAGATATAATGCTTAGACAGTAACGGAGAAAACGCCTACCCTTTCGTGCCTAGCGTCCCAAAATTGGGACGTTTAGATTTTTATATGCTATATAAATATTTTTTCAATGGGAATTTTTTTTTTATTTTTTACGTTCATTTTACACCATTTACTACAATTAAGCACAATATTGAGTTGAAAAAAAAATTCAGGCATTAATGGGTTAATATTAATAATGTAAATCCAGGTCTGGTTTCGTTAACTGGTATTGAATCGCTTGACACCAAAATTTATAATTCAAAAAGTGGACTGCAACCATGGTTCCCTATACATATAATTTTAGACACATGTACTGTATTACCTCCTAAAGTTTGTGCACGAACTTCAGGGCACAGTGTATGACATTATGATGCACTTTAAAAAATGAAAAATTGTTAATCTTCTTAATTTGTTTAAAAAAAATATATATTATTTTATATTTTCATTCATACATATTAAAACCTTAAAAATTTCTTTAAACCGATTTTAACCTGCATTTATAATGCGTGTAAAGCTACTAAAATTTTGATTATAATTTTATAAAAGGAGCTTATTATTTATTAGAAAAAATGCTATAAATTTATAAATCCAAACTTTTATCAAATTATTTAGACTATTTATCAATTCAATTTTTTTAATTTATACTTTCACGTTTTGTATGATATATGGAAAAGCACATGTATAAAATAAATATTTATATTTTATTCATCTTATTTAAATATATAAAAATAGCGTAACCGACGTCTTTGCTCTCGTAATAGTTGAAATATGCAAAGTGCTGTTTGTGCGTCTACTTTTATTAGAATAAATTATATTGCTACGGATAATTTAGAAATTGGTATTAAATCCACAGTTTACTAAACTTCATTATTACACTACAGTAGGCAAAATAGTGCCTTCAAATAATTAGAACTAAAACTATTTCTAAATGAATGATAATTTAGAACGTATTTGAAGCTTTTACACGCATTTCAAGTTTCATTTGATGTTTTTATTTATTTTTTTAGAAACTGTCCTTAGCATTTAAATCTTAAAAGTAACCATCACGCCATATTTCGAACTTCTCGTCTAACTATCTACAACTCCCCTGGTTGTAGAGGCACAAAAATAAAATATTCCCTATGTTGCAATAAGGACTGCTACCATCAAGTCGCCAACGTTACTTTTAAATTCAGTATACTATTTCCTGAAAATCCATAGAAACTATACTTAAGAAATTTTTTAGAAGGCTTTTTCCTCATTTTACCATTTTGCCTTTCGAATATTGTAGCAAGTGCTCTTAGAAAGCATCTACATCTTTTAATTTACTACCATACTAAATTTGATGTGTTCTAGTAATTTACTGTCACAAAAATCAAAATTTTAAAACGTTTTTCGCTCCTGCATCCCCCTTTAGGAAGTGGAACCGACATAAAACATAGCCTATGTTGGAGTACTGACTGTCATAAAAAAATTGCCAATATTACGTTTGAAATCGGTTTGTTATTTAATAAGATTCCATAGAAATCGTAATTCGCTCATTTCGTTTTTATAATTTTGAGTTTTTTTAGAATTAGTTTCGGACAGCATTTACATATTATAAGTACCTACCATGCCAAATTTCAAGTTTCTGTTCTTCACAATACCTTAAAAATGATAATTTAGAAATATTTTTTAACGCTTCTCGCTTATTTCCGCCCCTTTTAAATTTCAAATTTGATAGAAAATATTTTTAGAGAGCATTTACGTCTCATAAATACCTACTGTGACAAGTTACAAGTTTCCAGTCCTTTCAGTATAACAAAAATCGGATTTTTGGGATCGTTCTACTCCTGATACTGCCTGAGGACAGTATCACTGAGTCTATATAATATAGTCTATGTTAGAACAGGAGCTGTCACTGTCGATTTGACACAATTACGTTTGGAATCGGTTAGGTAGTTCCAGACTACCCCCCTACAAACAAACAACGAAAAAGTTACTTCTTTATAATATTAGTATAGAAGATTATATGTCTAATACTTTTATTTTCTAAATTTAACATATTACAGTAATCTTAATAAATTTTGATTTTGAAAAAATATCGTCTTTAATGGACATATATATATTTTTTTCATATTAATATTTCTTGCATATTAAAGGCGGGCAAATGCCTCCACACACCGTACAAACAATAATCCAATAACTATACTAACTTTTAATTAATTTTAACCTTATTGATAAGGAAGTAAATTCGTTAATTTTATAATAGTTTAATATTTCTGTTGCATCCACTATGTACAGTTGTGAAAAAAAAAAAGTAAACACCCCCTACTAACTCCTCAGCAAATCATCGTAGAAGAAAGTTACTGGTACCGAACGATTGGAAATAAAGTCTACTTTTAAATGATGTATATAAAATTTTCTTAGGGGTCATCTACATATTAAAACGAATCCAAACTTCATTTTTTTTCAATAGCAATGCCCAATTTTAACGAGATATTTCAAATCTTCCGTTCAAACTATGCCTAGACACCAAATTTCAAGCCATTTGAATGATAAGTTTTTGAATTATAAACATTCAAAATTTAGTGCTTCTAATGTTAAATTACATTTTCATATTTTTATTTATATCTCCCGAAATTATGCTCCTAATGTGCTAATTTTTTTTGTAGTAATAATACTAATATACCCAAACATAAATAAGCTGAATTTGCAACTTTTATAATTTTATGATATGAATTATGAATTATGAAATTAATATTCGAAAAAAAAATGAATTGCAACCTACAATTTTTTTTGATGGATTTAGATTTCTTAAGTCCTGCTTTATGGAAATTTAAAAATTTCACATTTTTATTCCAAGTAGTTTTCAAATTATGCTTAAAAAACGGCAAAATGATGGTTTAAGGGGCCGTCTATGATGGAAGTGAGTAGACATTTTGAAATTTATTCTGCTGTACTGTAATCTAACACGCTTCATTGATTCCTTGATTGGCGCTTAAGGTGCCTTGATCAAGGAAGGGGCTCTCTCGGTGAACAATCCAGAACGGAACTTCAATTTGGATACAGCCCTTAAAATAATCTCGTTTTAAAATAATTAATTTCTCGGAAGCTTATGGTACGAATTGCATAAAAATTCGTTTTTAGGCTAATTGAAAGGTGTAGAGTTCATTTATGCTGTCAGAATTGGGTACTGCTATTGAAAAAAACAAAGTTATGGTTCGTTTTAATATGTAGATGGCCCCCTAAGCAAATTTTATATACCTCATTTAAAAGTAGACTTTATTTCCAATCGTTCGGTACCAGTAACTTTCTTCTACGATAATTTGTTGAGGAGTTAGTAGGGGTGTTTACTTTTTTTTTTTTTTTTCCACGACTGTACCTTAAGAAATTTTATATCAGTAAATAACGATTTCTAATCAGTTTCTTTTTCACCTCAGGCAATTTGGTGTACGGAATTTTCAGAAAATTGCAATTTCAAAAGTACCCATGTTAAGATTTACTCTTTCTAAAATTTTCTTTTAATTCTTTGTAAATGTCAATTGAGTGGAAGAAGTAATCATTTAAATTTTAAATGATAGTTTTATTTACTTGTTTTGCTGGCTGCTATTGATACGAATTATTTTCAGTGTGCATACGGAATGCATTTGTCTATTTAGCCCAGCTTTCGTATAATACATTTTAATGATATCCTCGTTTAATCAATGCCCATTAATACTATAAATGTAATAATCGTGAGATTGTTACAAAAATTTATTTAATTAGAATTAATTAAACACGTCCAATTGGCAGTAACATAAATACACGGGAGGCATACCCCTTCTCTTACAGCCCAAAAATCTACTTTGGTTGGTAAAAAATTATATTTTGCTGATGTCTAGTAATAGTATAAAAGTAATAGCATCCTATTTATTAAACGCAGTTTTATTTAATGTAAAATATAAATGCATTTAATTTACACATTAAAACAAGTATACTGATGATCCGAAAATTATTTGTCTATATGTGTAAAGTAGCGGGTAAATTTCCAAAAACGCTTTTGTTGTGTTAGTCTCAAAATACAGATTAGTCTGTATATTTTGATGTTAACAAATTAAGATACTTAAATGTGTAAAATGTTATCCCTTAACTCTTCTGAAATAAACAGCTTAATGTATAAATTGCACTTGCGAACACACTTATCTATATAACATACAAAAACGATGGATTTCGTATTCATAGTACAAAACCGTAAGGTTTGTGACGTAAATTTAGAACTAATTATTTTTATCTTCTCAAATTGAAATTTGCATGAAGAGCAAACTCGTGCGCTTGGTGTGTTCTTTCTCTTTTCCGCAGATCTGTTTTAAAACCAGAAAATGGTGTACATATAATTTACAAGAAACTGGATGGTATTATTACAAGTACTCTCTCCGTATGTGTAGTTTTGAAATCGTAAAATCGTATCCACAATTTACGCACAGAGCCTGTATAATCTGAATAAATGTAATATAAAATAAAATTTTCGGAAACTCAGGTAATTGGGACACCAGTATTATTTAAGTATTTTCTCGGATATTTTTAAAAAACGATGGATTTTGTGTAAATAAAACATAACCTTCTGAAGTAAATTTGGAACTAAATATTTTTATCATCGCAAAAAACAAATTTACATGAAAAACAAACCCGTGCGCTTGTTGTGTTTGTTTTCTTTTCCGCAGATCTGTTTTAAAACCACAAAATAGTGTTAAATATAATTTATAAGGAACAGGATCGTATTATTACAAGTCATCTCTCTGTAAGGGTAGTTTTGAAGCCCTAAAATCGTATCCACAATTTACGTAAAGAGCATGTATAATCGCAATATATGTACTATACAATAAAATTTTGTTAAACTACGGAAATTGTGACACCAGTGCCCTGTTAAAAAAGTTTGTATTGGGTTGAACCAACATTTGGTGTTCCAGTAGCTGCCACCGTAAGATGGTGAAATCTCACTCCAAGATTTGGAGCTCCGATTGAACCTTAGCTCCAAATGTTGGTTCAAGATTTCACCATCTTATGGTGGCAGCTACTGGAGCACTAAAAATCGGTTCAAGATATCACATAATTTTTTACAGTGTACTATTTCAGTATTTTGTCGGATATTTTTTCTATCAACTTCAGTCATAATTTTTCAAAAATATATCAACAGTGAGAGGATAAAATCTGAATTTAATTCAATCTACAGCAAACAAGCAGTGCTTACCGAAACAGGATACCAACTAAGGAACTGTAACTTTCGAAAGCATCACCTTGACCATTCGGCTACTATTACACAAGCCACGTTTTCAAGTTTGCGATATTTATTGCGTGCGTGCAAATACACATATATATTTGTAATATTCTGTTTTTATGGATAGAACTGTGTAATATTCTCACAGATATTTCGGTATAATATACAAAATACACACAAATATTTATATGGTATGAAAAATTTGTAAATTCACATTGACACACCAGTTCGTGTTTTTCTAGATTTATACACTTGTTTGAGTTTTTGAAGGGATAACAAATTACACGCTTCCATCAAGCCTATAAATACGCATAAATACATGTACATTTTTGCGAAAAGGGTGTAAATTTTGTGATAAATGCGCTATTTTACAAATTAACACACATAGTTTTGAAAAAGTCAGTAATTTATGAATATAATTTTAAAATCTAAGAAACCAGAAAATATATTACAGAAATACATAAGCGGGACACTGTAAAAATATCGAGTAAAAGGCACAAATACTACTGACAATTGAGACGCCAGTAGGGTAGACCGGGGCACGTTTACGCAGTGCTCTTTTTCCGAAAAGAGTTATAACTGGCGCGCCACCAGTCATGACAGATTGATGCTGCTCTACGGCATATATTCTCAAACGTTTTTGAACGTCAGTCGAGCCTTCGGTCTAGCATGTGGAAATAATAACCTGTTTTCTGTCAAGGTGAGTAAATTTTGTGTCGAACTTATTGAAACTATCTGTGAACAAATAATACATAGTTAAGGATAAACAAATATATAAACACTAACAGAATTTTTATCCTTTTTTGAGAATTGTATTTGTATGATCAGAAATGTTATTAAGTTTTGTTGCACGTTAAAAATAAATCCGAACATGGCGATGGGGCACGTTTACGCATTAACACTGAGGCACCTTTACGCACGTTCAAAACGAAGAAATTACGCAAAAAAATTACAAGTTTCTATGGAAGCAGAACAAGAAGACATCAGAGGAAAAGTATGAAACCAAAAACTGCAAAAGGAAAAAAGTCGGTACACACTGGAAAAAAAAGAAAATAGTGAATGAATGGTGAAGATGAAAACTGTGTGTGTATTTATTGTTTGAAATCATACAATCAATCCAAAAAACGACAAGACCGAGTTCAATGTCTAAGATCCAAAAGGTGATCCCATGACAAGTGTGCAAAATGAATTATTTTATATTTTGTTTGTAAAAACCGTAACAGTGATGATGAAGATGACTAAATAGTTTCTGTTTTTAATTAGCAATAAGCCCTATGTTTTCAGTTTAGGCTATAAAATGTTCTTTAATTAATTCTCTTTTTATTTTTAGACAGTGTTTTAAGTTATAAATAAAATATTTCAATTTGATTAAATATTTATATCACTTACTCCTTGGTATCACTTATAATATGCGTAAACTTGCCCCACTTGATGCGTAAACTTGTCCCGTTCCCGGGGCAAGTATACGAAAAGACTTGGAACTATAAAACATTTTTTTTACGGTTAAAAACACAAATAGGGCAACAACTGAATACACAAATTTTGACTTTATTAACTGCTTTTTAAAACCACAATGTCCAAAATTTCCTAAGTTAAAACATAAAAATTAGAAAATTCATTGAAAAATCGCGTAAACGTGCCCTGGTCTACCCTACTATTTCCGTATTTTAACGGAACTTTTTCCCGGTAAATTACAGAAAAATGTCCGTTTTTTTTCGCGTTAGCGGTGAAAAACTATATATACGGTTAAAATATCAAATAGTTCTTATTTTAGTCCTTTTTTTACAGTGTATATTTTTTATACCATTACTGACTTAGCAATAGAAATTATATAACAAAAAAAAATTGCGAGTTTTAAACATAGGCTAAATATTAAATTAAAATTTGAGAAGACGGTAAATTAAGAGCAATTTTTAATCACGGAAATTATTTTATAATTGACAACTTTTTTCCAAGTAGTGTCGCATTTAGTACATAGCACGCTTTAAATGTTTACCGGCAAATATTCGCATCAGATTATAATTTATTTAAATAACAATATAGAGGTATGTTTATCGGTGTGAATTTGTTTATATTGCACTTCTTCACAATATAATTGATAAAATACTCCAAATTATAACATTATTTATACTAGAGATTTTTACATTATTAGGTATTTTTAGAATACTAGAGCCATATTTCTTCTGGTGTAAGATTTAATTATTAACGCATTCATTCAAACCATAATAGTTTGAGTTTCAAAAACTAAAAGTACAAAAGGAGAAACTATGTAAAGCACTTGGTAAAACTTTAGTGAATTGTAAAATGAAATAGTTGCTTTAATATCCATAAACGATAAAATGGAAGCAATTTTAAATAATCTAATAACAGTAATGTTAATATAAATTTATATTCGTCGCGTACACGCTAAAATCGTTTATATAATTTCTTTTAAAAATGCCATAATTAAATGTACTTAAGACTTAATTAGGCTGTACATCTGAAGATTAACAATGTGATATTGATTATTTTTGTGTTTGAGAATATGTATTTGTCCATTCATGATATTCCAAGATGTACGCTCGCTCACATGTATACTCAAACGTAAACAGGTATACATGCGCACACGTATACATTCGCATAATATACATATATAAGTATGTAGTGAAATGCTATTACGGTATTTTCTTATTTCAATAAGCGGTCGAATTATCATTTAATTTGGGTTTAGAAGTAATATCTTATATATCTTTGGAAGAATTGAAATTGAAACACAGTTTAAATAAATAAATAAAAACATACTTCTAACATAAGATAAAATGACGGTATTACTTAAATATATTTTAATATATAACTTTTTTTGAAAATATTTGTAAATTCCATCCATAAACAAAATTTATAGATATTCGGACTGAGAAATTACGAATATTTTAATATATTACCTTAAGACAAAACATCAGATTAAATACGAAATAATTGCAAGTTACAAATTTATTTGAATTTTAAAAATCTTGATTGTACAATGTTCCTTACAGTGTTTCATTTAATACAAAGCTTCCTCATATTCTTTGAATACTGTGTTTAGATACTTAAATAACCGCTGAGAATGCAATTAATTGCGTAAGGACTTTTGAGATTCCAGAAAGGTTTCTACAAACAGGATTAATTATTCCGTTAATTAACTAAAATTAATGGTAGAGTAAATATTGTAATTTTATAACACAAGTGATCAATTTATATCCTTTCATTACAAAATCGTGCACAAATCGCGGTGAGATTTGGAAATTTCAAAATTGCATTTATGCAAACATGTTATTACATCGTAATAAATGTGCTTATAAACATTCAAGCACATGTAAAAATTGCAATCATTGAATTAAAGTTTTATACTCTATTAGATCGAACAGATTTGGTCTAAACTGGACAATATTTATGAATTAAAATTAAAATTTTATGCGTATTGCGTACATTATACGTGACAATATATGTTTTTATAATATTATATTATATATTAAACAAAATTTGTTTTATTTTTAAAATGAATAGTGTACTACAAAGCATTTTGTATTCTATTTCATAGAAATTAATTTCAAGTGTTACTGTCGGAAATCCTATTATATACAACTCATTTTTTGCACATTTAATTTGTACAATTAATATTTTAGATCGTGAAAAGACGTTATTCGTGGGAAAGTTTACAATAAAAGTTTAATTATATTTCACAAATGTAACGAAGTAAAAATTTTGAAAAAAGTGTTTTTTAGCACGAAATCGTGAAAGCAAATTTAAAATAACCTGTCATTTATAAGCAACAATGTAAAATTCATTAAAAACTATGAGACTTTCAGAAGACTATTAAGTAAAAATCTGATTGTTTTCATTTATATTTTACTTCCTATGCGTGTAACACAACACGTGAAGTTACTGTATTAACGTTTAAATTTTTTGTTTAAAACATAAATTTATACGTTTTCGTTATATGCTAAAAATATGAATATACATAAAAAATGTTATTAAAAATAACTTTGTGAATAAAAACAAAATGTTTGTTTTAAAGCTTTTGGCGATGCGTACATAAAAATAACCTTATTTTTCTCTATAATAGCCGTTTTTTAAGCACTTTCAAATTTAGAATTTGTTTTTAAAAAGTTATGTCTACATTATGACGAACATCAGTACTACAAAAAGAAAACATAATAATCATCATTTTCAGCAACCCAAGCTTCCTCTTTAACAGCAGTCATTTAAAATAAAAGTTATCGTCCAACGTCTGTTTTTGTATGCACATTCCAGTGAAATGACTACTCTAAAAATTTATGCTTTCTTTTGTGATAAGGGAATTATCATCAGACATAAATTATTTAAAATTTTGCCGATTTTTTACAGGCTATTTACTGTATGTTTCATAAGACCCTGTTTTATAAGTGCTGGTAAAGAATTTTCTTCGTGGAGTCATTTGTTTAAAATGTTTTTACCCTGAGGTTCGAGAGTATATATATATATATATATATATATATATATATTTATAGGGAATTACTTTTTTCCTTCTATTTTTTATCTTTTATTGGAAAGTCTCAATCACGAATAAAACATTACAAAATTCAGCGCCGACTATGGGACGAGAGGTTATGCTCTCAAAGCTGGTAGACCTGAGGTGGTGGATTCCAACCCAATCGCGCCCGTCGGCCTAATTGTTCGGAGTTTTCCATGTTTTTCTTCGAGCTTTGGGTTCCTTGCCTAAATACGGTTAGGTTCCCTTAGAAAGACCCCCTCGGATGACAGTCCTCTACCCCCTTGGGCCTATATCCGTCGAGTTGATAATATGTCGTCATAAACAATACACCAACACAAACATAGAAATTTAGCATAGCCACCCTGTTGACCAACAAGCTTGCATAATAGTTTTAGATCTGAAAGAATCATTTAGCCATGATCATTGTGTTCATGAAAAAAGAAAAACAGAATTATCTTTACTAAATATTATTATAATACCGATTAATTCTGCATTATTATAAAAAAAATCAACCGAATTGTATGATTTTATTTCTGTACAATATACATACATACATACATATAGGAATTTGTAAAGATGTAGTATATGATGGAAATTGAGTGAAGAAAACTCGAATAAACAAAATCTGAAGTATAATTTCAACATTTCACTTTTCGTAAAATCATACCGCATGCTTGGCAAAGGTCTTGATAATTTGTACACGTTTCATGGAACCATTTAATGTACCTTATGCATTGTATACAGACATTCTTTTTGGATGTGATACTATATTGTTTTGAACAACCACCACAGTTATCCTAATCCAATTTTATTTACTCGGAAACTGTAGAATCTGATAATTTAAATGTATTTTGTTTCTTCGCTTCTGGCATTGTCGTGTTTTTTTTTTCTCGCGTTAATTCTAGGTTTATTACGATAATTTAGTTTATTTTTCAACTTTATCAGTTTCTGTTATGAAAGTTTCCGACGTTTTTCAGTATTTTCTGATACAAATAAATCGTTAGGTCTTATAGTATTGTCATTATTATTATTAAAATATTTATATTAGATCAAATTTAAATAATTCTATCAATTAATCTATTTATAAACGTAAATGTTATATATTTATTTTAAATTTAAATATATTTAGTTAAAATGATCACTAAATATAATTTTGAAATATTGATTAAAGGTGGCCATCTCTCCTCGATTTCATGTGGCCATCTCTCCTGAAATTGAAGGACTGATGGTCGCCCAATTTAAAGCATCAATAGGCATTTTACGTCTTTGTTTTAGTCTTAGAAGTAAAGATTGAATTATATACGTGCCTTAAAAGTCCGCATATAACGTTGGTACTGCAAAGCATTCACATAACTCAGTCAAAAAAATATTCAACCAATTATTTAATTGACATTAAAATTACTTTTACTTCTTATAATCGAAAAACACAACTTCACGACACAATGTTTATATTGCAATCTATGATCAAATTTTGGAGATATTTAGACTGTCCATCACTCTTCTATGGCCATCTATCCTAGAATTGCCCTATATATATATTTCTAACTGAAAGCTATATTACAGATTAAAATATTCATAAATTTGTTTTGTTTGTGTTGCTGTCTAACATTAAATAAAGTTAAAATTGTGAATTCAATGACTAGATATTCAATTTACTGAATAACAAAATGACTTAAAATTAGAATTTAAACTGGACATTGTAATTACAAGAAGCCTTTTGCAACAAATCTAATTCTAGTTATTTGTATACTCTAAAAATTTTTGCTTTATTCTCTGATAAGGGAGCTACAATTATACATAAGTATTTATTTTTTGCCAATATTTATAGGCTCTTTACTAAATGTTTCATAAGGCTTGTTTTATATCTAGTGATTTAAAAAAAAAAATTCTTTGGGGAAACTAGACATTTGTTCAAAACATTTTTGCACCCAGGTTCAAGAGTATTTTATTTATTGGGATTTTTTTCCTCAATTTTTTACATTTTATTGGAATGCCCCAATCACGAATAAAACTGGCCACACTGTTGACAAAAAAAAAAAGAAAAAAAAATCATGTATAGCAGTTTTGAATCTCTACAAATCACAGAGCCACGATCATTGTCTCCATGAGAAAAAAACAGAAGCGCCGTTACAAAGTTATAATATAAAACAACTTAACTGTGTATTATTATAAACAAAATACCAAAATTGTATAACATTTTCTTTCTGTATAATATATATATATATATTGTTTCTAAGTGAAAGGTAGCTTAAATATTCAAAAATTCTTAATCTAATGTTCTATGCGCCGCTATTTAAAAGTAAATGATGTTTAAAAGTAGCAAATTCACTAATCAGAAATTCTATTTATTGAATAACAAAATGACTTAAAATTATGATTTAAATTTGGCATTCGAATTACTAGAAACAAATTGCCATAAAACTAATAAATAATAAAATTCAAATTTGATTAAAATCGTTAGGTTTTTCACGAATTTTATTGTAATTTTCGGAATTAAAAAGTACATTAAAATAATTAAAATTATTAAAATATATATATTTCTTGTCTATGCGTGTGATTTGTATTTTATGATATTTTAAAATGAATATATTCCCGGCTTGGATATTTTTCAAATATGATGGTTCTATGCTTAGTTAGCAATGTGCTAAATCACAATCCCGTATTGAAATATTCAAGAATTTCGAGCGTAACTTCGCTGCTGAAAATTAATTGAAAAATTAATTAAAATATGATATGTGTTCACCTATGCTGGGTTTATTTGTATATCATGCTTCGCCGCAGGATTGTGTGCGCATGATGACTATTCCATCTTGTGCTGCAGTTCCAGCCTTACCAACATATGTGGATGAGAGATGATAAGGTGGGTGTCGTCCTCGTAGCTTAAATGGTACAGCACTCGGAGCGCTATTCTAAGGGTTCCGTATTCGATTCCCGACTTGGACATTTTTCATTCTATTGATTCTACGCTTAGTTAGCAGGGTAAATCACGTATTAAAATATTGAATATATCTGTATAATATAAATCGTGTATTGTTGTGGGCGCTAATACCGTCTCTAGAACAGAAGGGATAAACAGACAGGGATCTCGTTTAAAGTGGAATCTTTTCCACTACATTCTTTAATGCCTGACTGGGATTGGAAAACTGTACCTTTTATCCATTAGTCAGCAACCTAACCACTTGGAAAGTGAATGGGTATAGAAATTGTAAGACAAAATACTTTATTTTCTATAAAGCATTTTGTTAGCAATGTAAAACAATTAACTTTCTAAATAACTTTTAATTTTTATGAATATTTAAATTACAAATTGTTAGTTTAATTATAACATTTCACACTAGATCGTTTCATATGAAATGCGCAACCTACTTTAAATATACTTCTCTAAAAGTATGAATGAACGAACTTACGATTAATAGAGAGTTACATGGTGATTAACTATTGCAAATGTGTGCATAAGAATGAAAAAACTTATCGCTTGACAGTTTCTTTCAGGTTACAATAATTCAGAAAATTACAATAAGTATTTCCGAGCTTACTTCACATGATAATGTCATTTACAGTGAACAGTTAATATATTTTTTTTTTCAAATTAACTTCATCATCTAACAACCAGAAAAATAAATTGAATTTCGTGTTCATGTCACAGTCGATGATATTTACTATTATTTACGCTTCCTAAATACTTGCATAGATGATTGTTTTGGTGAAAATATCCATGCAAGAAGATCTCACTGTCCTATTAGTAAATTGTTGAATACTCTTTATTTTTCAGACAGCGCCACAACATCGTGGAAATTATCCGAACAATGTTTGTAGTTCTTACTTTTTATTATGTGGTATCACGAGATATCTATAATCTCAATAAACTCACTTTTGCATGGACAAGTATTTTTCAAACCGGACCATAACTGTTCAATGGGGTTCAAGACTGGGCTATTTCAGGTTTCTCATAGCACCAGTATGATATTATCCGAGAACTACTGTATAAGTGTCCGTGTATTGTGGCATGAAGCTTAATGCTTCAAGTAAACATATAAGGCTATTTCTGGAAAAACAACCCTCATAAAAAGTAGAAGTTTTATTGTAGGATGCTGTTAACGTACTTTCTGCTGTTCAATGTGCTTTTTTTGATATGAAGGAGTCCTAGAGAAATTTCGGATATAAATAACCTGTGTACTGTTCCTTGTTGTCGCTCTATTGCAATCTAGATGTACCCCTTCTCCGATGCGGAGTTTCGTATATTTTCTCACCTCTCTACCAAATATTAATATCTTAATCACTACATATCACATTTGTTTCAAACGTTCTGCCAATGAAATGTGTTCTTTCCCCCATTATATGCGTTTCTGCTGCTACTTTTATCTCAGCAATAGATACGGTGAATCCTACGTTTTTATCTATACATTAGACTTCTCCGTACAGTTCTTCCACTAGCAAAAACACGAGATAGTGTACTCAGAGTTCTCACTCTCGCTCGCCAATGCGCCAAATCACGACAAAATCTTTCATTTGGCGAGTAAACGGAGGATTAAACTCGCCAAACTGCGAGTGCTCAATTTTTGCTCATCTTTTATTTTGTGTGTGTGTGTGTGTATTAGTACAGGCCTCACTCTAATTTACGTTACTGAGCGATTGATGTCACTTATCATGTTGAATCGTATCGTACCATTTACATTATTTTTAGAAATACTAACCCAAGACCAATTCCATTTAGCATCAGACAAAGCCACAGTAAGCAAAATTACCATTCCAGTATGGGTTAATCTGCACAATAGGCAACAGTACTATTTTGAAGTTGCCTTTGAAGTATGGGCTTCAATGATTTCAGAATTCATTGAATCCAATATCTTAAAATTCTGAGTTAACTGGAATTAGAAGTTTTATTTCATAAGATTTTATTGAAATAAATCAGATTTAAAAAAATCTTGAATACACAAGACATTTAGAATACACTTTTTTTTTTATTTGTTACTTTCTGTAGAATATAATTAAATTTTGACGAATAACTGATCTATAAGCAGTTACAAAAATTCATGTTATTTTAGACCTTATGTAAAAAAGGGGGATATAGTAAGGGTTAAAGATTGAATTTTTAATGATTCACAACAAATTTATTTTTGCTATTTTTTTTTTTCATTTGGCGAATCTTTTTTATATAGAAATAAACAAATTGCTAATGCTGTAAAAAGTCAGTGAGAACTCTGATTGTACTCCTGTTGTTGTCATATTCCCACTAACGTCTCTTCATTTGCTTCATATCGAAAACCATTGCACGTAACACAACAATAGTGAATCACACAACTTTATTCTACAAAATAAAACAACCAAACTGACTTTTCCCATCTTTGATCCCCACCTTGCATCTGCACGTGAATGAAAACTAATTATTGGTCATTAGAACAAAGATACCGATTTCCTGGCAATACTTTTTACCAAATCCGATTTTTAAATGGCTCGCGCATGTGCTCCATTTCTGACTTTAAGTAGCATAACTCTCTTTGCAATTGAAATGCTTAAACTCTGTTTATTGTTTTGAATTTAACATTAAATTTTCTTTCACTTGATACATAGCTCATAGTATTGAGTGAAAAGGATTAGTTTTTAAAGTCTTTCGAATTTGAAAAATTGACTGAAATTATTGGTCTATTGAATGTATAAATATTAATTGATTATATAAATAGTTATGTAGAGAGATGTGCATGATTGCTATTTGACGCAAATTAATGTGAAGCAACATTGAGCACTAGGAATCATAATTATTATCTGTTAGCAGTCAAATTCCAAGTGGGTTTTCATTGCCCCGTTAGACAGGAGAGGAAGTGAATTTCGAAGTACATAAATTAGTCATATAATGTAAATAATGATTACAGATCTTTACAGGATTACTTGATTTATTCTCAGTATAACTATAGATACTGAACAAATATTAAAATTGTTTTTATAAATGTAACCTTTACTCTGTTTTTCTTAAGATATGGTAACAGAAAAGAAAAAAATAAACATTATTTAAACTATGGTACTTCTATTTGGTACTTCTATATTTTCTTCCCAACGTATAATCCTGATTCTGTAATTAATAAACTATTAACTCTTTCAGGCAAAGTGGTTAAAAGTTTAACTATTACTTTCATGACTTTGTTTTTAATATTACCCTAGCGTCTTTCGGGTTATGTTTGTAACAATTTATAACGTAATTTTTAGGGCTATTCATTACGCCTTTTTTTATTTTTTTACATTTGTCAACAGATGGAAGCACTACATATAGATGGAAAAATTTTTTATGTATTGTCATCAACAGAACGTATTGTGAACATGATTGCAAAAATTAACAAAATCTACAATGTTTATAATAAAAAATACTGTATATATATATTTTTTTATCCTAGTTATATAAATGTATGAAGTACTTAGATATGTACTCGTACTTTTTAAAAATATTTGGACATTTTATTATATATATAATAGATTTACAAAAAAAGTAATTGTTCTAATTGGCAATATTGGGACTAAAGAAAAACTTACAACTCATCTCTATGCTTTGATTTGCCCTTGCCGTGAATATTTTGCACATTTGTTGAGATTTTTTTCGTATTTTTGGTATGAGCATTTTATTATTATATATATTGTCAATCGAAACTAAAGACATTTATTCTGTAGATGAAGCAATTTATTTACTAATGAACACAGTATTATCAGATATTTGATATAGATAACTATGACAAAGATGAATTTGAATGTTTTTTCTAATAGGCAGAATGCAGACACGGGTAATATCACAAGTAATGGTATTACTGATCTGGACAGTGGAGAAGCATCGGGATCTGCTATTTCTATTGGTAATATTTATATATATATATGGTTATACGTATTTGTTGAATGTACATATATAGAAATACATGTATAGCAAACACCCACACACATGGTGAATGAGTATTAAAACACACCTTATCCAGTAAATCAAATTTTGGGAAATCGCATAAAATCTCTGACTGCGTCCATTGTTTTTTATTGTAAATCAATATATTTGCAATATAAGAAATACGCGATAAAACTAGTTTTTTTTTTTACACTACAGTGGTTTTTCAATGCAAATTCACAATAGAATATATTGATAAAAAAACCTGGATTTTTTAAATTTTGGATTAGGGGAGTTTCGAAACACACATCCTCATATATACATGTATGTGTGTTTGTTAAAAACTCTACTGCGCCCCGCATACACACTAAGAAATTTTGAAATGGCGACACTGTTTGAAAATTTTATTCCCTGGATCTAATTTGACACTCTCTGTCTCTAATAACTTTATTTTTTATTTTTAAGTGAAATAAAATATAATTCATCAATAACACAAATGTTTTTATAATTATACGAGTTTCATCAAATTAAAAATGTTTTAAGTATATATATCATTTTCAGTGGCTTTTAAAAATAGCCATAAGCTGTTTTATTCTCTAGCTTTATCTGGGAGCACGGTAATGCGTCCGCCAAGTTCGCACAAGCCGTAAGCTACCTTTTCCCGAACCATTTCGGCATACTTTTAACCCCCTCATAACGTCGTTTTAGGGAGAGATATATATTTTTTTCTTTTATACACATGTTCGTATGGTCAAACTGAACTAAGGTTCCACGATTTCATGTTTCTATATTTAGTAGTTTTCGAAATATTAAATTCCGAAAAAGCGCTTTTTTGTCACTGACTCATTTCGCATCATCAAATACCTAAGGTACTTCTAAAAGTCGTAGAATCATGAAATTTCACAAGTAAGTCGGATTTGTAGCACAATTAACCAGAAAAATCTGAAAACACAGAATTTCCGCCTCTAAACCCTTCAAACAGGGGGTGTTCATTTGGCCGTAAACAGTTCCTTAGCACATTCAATTGTGCCAATGTTGGTCGCCAAAACTCGATTACAGAGTTTTGATGGGAGTCACGTGATTTCAAATAGAATAACATTATATATATATGCTTTTCCAAAGATATTTGTTAAATAGAAAAAATGAATATACCTAAAAATTTTAATCAGTATAGGTTATGATATATTTACGATATTAAAACAACAAAACATTTAACAATTAACAAAATATAACCGCAATTCGGTACGTTTCCGATATAGTAGCCTTGGCGAAATACAGAAAATAGCCTTGGCGAGAAAAGAAATTTGATAATAACGTATTTTATGGCAACCTATTTACTGTGTCATATACACAAGCAATTTTTTCAATATGTATACAATTTATTTAATGTAAGGAACCCGTTTATTTATTTTTATATACCAACATAAATAATTTGTATATAAAAAATAATATTTTATACATGTATAAATAAAATGTTTATATGTATATAAATACATGGTACTTCTTAGTTATCCCGTCGACCAAATTACTGTCGCCAAATTGTAAGATTAAATGCCAATAATGGTTTGCCATTAATTAATTAATTGTAAGATTAAATGCCAATAATGTCCAATAAAACCATTAATTCGACGTTTTATTCGTATTTTTATTAATGTTTTACTAATTTATTTGTTCTTTCGTTATTTAAAAGAAAAATTATGTCAATGTGTATAATTTGGCGAGTGGTTTGGCGATTTATTTGGCGAAATTGGTCGACGGGATAACTAAGAAGTACCAAATCTATTATCTATTATATATATACTAGAAAGGTAGCCCGTCAAAAATGACGGAAATTTAGATATAAAGATATATACAACTCATGTGCAAGAATATGAGTTTTCTCATTTGTTCCGCAGTGATAGATGAAAATAACACATTTTAAGAACGAAACACATTTATGAAAAACTGTGTACAGTAGAAGACCACTAATCTGCACAATTCCAAGTTTTCTGCAGATTTTTGCGGTCATGTCTATTCAGTCTTTGCTTACATTTTTTTTAAATTCATATATTGGATAATTTAGATTATTAAGCCTTAAAAATAAATAAATTACACACTTGAAGTAAAGTAAAAACTATTAAATTATCGTATACGATTTCATAAAATGGTATTATATGGTATTATATGTGTGTGCTTCACGATCTTGGTTACGACTTTGGCGAAATTGGCTGCAACTTGTCATAATTCTAATAGTGTGGGCCTCTATAACAAAAAAGTAACCAGTTTTTAGTAAAATTTCTGATATAAAGTAGTTTTCAAAAACTTGTGTAAAATTGCAGGCCGTTCTCATGTTATGCCAGTCCTAGGAATAATATTTCTAACACTGAAGAGTTTCCATGTATATGTGGAATTTAGAAAAGCTTCTCCAAAAGAAAGGTCCTGAAATGACATTGTAATTTCTCTAACTTCAAAGTTTAATCGGGCCCTGATGTTGTTTACTGAAATCTAATAAATACAGTTATTTTGAATATTACAACAGAATTAAACAGCTAAACTTATTTAACTTAAACTCGCTGTTACTTCCCGATGTTATTTTTTAGTATTAAGAAAGAAAATTATTTAAATTTTTCAAATCATGCACATTTATAATTTTTTTTCGTCTTTAATAACTAAATAATGAAAAAATATGCTTTTGTTCTGATCTCATAAATACGACAATAAAGTAATGTACCTAAGAGACATAGCAAAATTAAATCTTTGTGATTTCAAACCATAAACAAATGATACCGCCACCATTTTACATACTATGACGTCATTAGAATATTGTCCATTGATTGTTGGAGAACTTACTTTGTGAATAATTACCTCAATGATTTAATATTTTTTACGGTTCACGATGAATGAATCACTTGTGTTTGTTTAGGTTTATGGAATGAGATATTAAGCCGTGAACCCAATTTCAATTAAAGTTATCCAAAGATATATGTATTTTTAATCGAAATTAAAAACAATGCTTTAATCTCGAAATAAAATGTTTTAGTTTGTATAATTGGTTATTTCTGTTAATTATTTTTTTAGGTACTTTTCCATTATAGCGCATTTTTTAAAAAAAGCTTGGCGTAATTCGGGCATCAGAAAGTGAGATATGTTGCCAAAATATACAGCTATGAAAACAAATCTAATGAACTTTTATTTTTGTTTATATATGCACTTACATACATAAAAAAATCGTTTTTAATATATATAATATTTTTTTTATATACAAATTACAGCACAGATTTCAGATATGAACCGGGATACCTATGTCGCTAAAATGGTGTTATTTTGCCGGCTATTGTTTTTTATTTATTAATAAATTGTTTAGGCACAGATGTCATATTCGCCTCATATTGGCGCGATTTTTTTCCGACGCCGATTCGGCGACATAAGTAATGATTGCTAGAAATGCATTTTTAATTATGATATGCGCTTTTATGTTTCACTACATTTATGCATACTATACCGTGTGTATAAATGCTACAGTTCATATGCAGGGCTACACAAAAGAATTCGTAAGGGTTCCTGAGTATGAGAATAAATTGCTTAAAGGTGGTTTTTAAAGGAGTTATGCAGTTTTACGCTGAACTGCATTTAGATTACTAAAAAATGTTTGTAGAATATAGATAAAATGATATACAGGGTCACGCAAAGAATTGGATACATAACCGTCTATGGATGATAATATCTGGAAATATGATTTCAGTAGCTTTAAGAGTAGCTTAAATTAAATTTTAGCTAAATAGTGGCATGTAATAACGGTACTATTGCTATGGACGGTAACTGCTGAAATCAATTTTTTTGGAAAATTATGCGTTTTCTAAAATGTTTACTTAGTTATCTTATTTACCTTATTTCCCTAAATAACGAAGTTTTGTTAAAGCATTCAGGATGTGTTGGAAAGTGTTTCATATTCTATGCTTAACGCATGATTTTTCTTTCTTCTTTAGTCTTATTTTGCATTTATTTTATTCTTAATTTTTAGTCTTATACTGCTTTATAGAAACTTTGGCACAGTTGTCATATATACCCCATATTGGAGCGATTTTTTCCGACGCCAATTTGGCGAAAACATCAACAGCATAAACAACAACATCCGGGTTACCATATCAAGCAAAATAACGACACTTTGATTACAGTTAAGTACCCGTTGTGTATATGACATCTGTGCCGAAACTTTAATATTTAATGTTTAAACTCTTCGCTCCACTCACCTTGCATATAGTATAAACTATAACACAGATAACGCAAAATAATAGACAGTTTGATACTTTTCCACTGTAGGGGCTTTGGCATTTAAAAAAAAAAGTTTGGTGTAATTTGGGCATCAGAAAGTGAGATTTGGGTACTTTTCCGTTATGCGGATACCATTGTCGCCAAGCGTAATAGTTGGCGCAAAATGAAAGTTACGTGAATTAAGGCATTTGAAAAATAAAAGAAAAAATATTGTCGTACTAAAGTGAGCATTTAAAAAATATAACATTTGAAAATTCCAGACTTTTACGAACTATTTCATTAAATCACAAATATATACTTAAAATAATTGAACAAATAACTGTTATAAAATAAAGCAATAAAATAAAACTCATATTAAACTGCTGGCATAAAATTACAAATATCTTTTAGCATTTTGAAATAATTGGCGCATTAGCATACATGGTACTTTTCCTTTATACGGACAGCATGCTAAAATGTATGCTAATGCGCCAATTATTTCAACCTTTATCGTAGATTTTTATTGTAAACCATGCGAAACATTGTGATTTGTTATTTATGAAACGTGAATCACGTGAATGATTATTGTTTAACCTTAACCTTGGAAAGCTTTTTAATCTGCTATTAATCGAATTAAAAATGCTTTTTTTTTTATAAAGTTGTAGTTTACTTTTACTGCTGATGCGAGATGGATTTTATCATTTGGCAATTACCAGATGATGAGAAAGTTGTGATAAAACTGTTTCAGGAATTTGGAATTCTGCATAATAAAAGATTGTGTTCAAAAAATCATGAAATGAAATTATGGATGAGTTCTGGAAATCCGAAATTGAGTTGTAGCTTACGATCATGCGAAGAAAGCGTAGAAATACGACAAAAAACTTGGTTTAAAGGATCGCGGGTGACTTTTCTTAATGCTTTGAGGTTTATATATTTATCGTGCAAAGAGTTGACATCGATTGAGTTTTGTGAGCTGCAACTTGATATGAACCGCAACACAACAGTGGAATGGAATAGTTATTCGAGAGAAGTTTGTGCAAATGCTTTATGTTCTCGACCAAATAGAAAAATCGGTGGACCTAATAAAATTATAGAAGTAGATGAAAGTCATGTATTATTTATACAGATTGTTGGAAAGGATATAAAACAGATGAACTGCTAAGTGCTGGTTATGATCATTTCACAGTAAATCACAAATACAATTTTGTCGACCCTAGTACTGGATGTCATACTCCAAATGTTGAAAGATTATGGGGCATCGCAAAATGGCGCAACAAAAGACATCGGGAAGCCGTTTGTCATCATTTAGAGTTGTATCTCACAGATTTTATGTGGCTATGCCTTCATTCAAAAAATGAAATGTTTACTGCAATGCTGAAAGATATTTATAATTTTATGGCAGCAGTTTAATATGATTTTTTTATTTTATTACTTTATAGTATAACAGTTATTTGTTCATTTATTTTAAGTATATATTTGTGATTTAATAAAATAGTTCGTAAAAGTTTGTAATTTTCAAATGTTATATTTTTAAAATGCCCACTTTACTATCGAGAATGTTTTTTCTTTTATTTTTCAAATGTTTCAATTCACCTTATTTTCATTTTGCGCCAACTATTGCGCTTGGCGACAATGCTGTCCGTATAATGGAAAAGTACCGCATACATTTTGGCATGGTGTCCGTATAACGGAAAAATATTGAGAATTGTTGTCAAATCATATAAACAGCTATGAAAACAAACTTGATGAGTGTTTTTTTTATATGTTTATTTTATATGTATATTATTCATGTTTTTATGTACAAATTACATCTGTTTCTGGAACAGATGTCATATTCGCCCCATATTGGCGCGATTATTTTCGGTTGCCAATTTGGCGAAAAAATCAACAGCATAAACAACATAATCCGGGTTACCACATCAAGCCCTTTGGCGCAAGTTAAGTACCCGTTGCCTATATGATATTGGCGACAGAAAAAATTCGCGCCAATATGGGGCGAATATGACATCTGTACCCTGTTTCTGTATAAAATTAGAGAAACGGCTTTTTTAATCGTATAAATATCGAAAAAAAAATGCATGTGTATATAAAATGAAACAGTGGATAGGTTCCGGGAAAATGTTGCCAAATTTCTTTTTTCGCCAAAGCACTTATACTGGAAAAGTACCTAAAGCACATTAAAATCGCGCAGTTAGGAGCTCATACAGTACAGCGTCGTCTATTGGCGGTTATTTTATTAGTAGCATCGGGAGGAAGATGTAAAGATGTACTTTAAATTCTCACCCATAGATTTTGAAAAAATATCTTAAAAGAGCGGAGTTTAAATTAAATTTTGGTGACCTCCTTTATGAAAGATTAATAGTTATAAATGGGAATTTCACCAAATCAGCCAGCTATTACCAAGTTGGCCAACATTTGGTGCTACTGTGGTAACCCTGTGGTATTTTTCAACAATTACTCATTTCAATGAGGTGGTCCTACCGGAATCGTGAGGGACACAGAGAGACTTGGATTTTATATAAATAGATAATCCAAACGGAAATTTCGTTCCGAACGCCTAGATTTCGAGTTCTACCGCATAGATTTTTACGGAACTTATACCGTTAGATAGGTATCGTTCCAGGGAAGGTTTTAAGCTATAACACATTATTCTACCTAGATATGTTATAGAATTATTACGGAAAATTCTGTTATTTTGGACTTTGTTACTTCATATTTCCTTAAATATCTGGACTCCTATTGGTCGTAGAGCTTAGATCTCGGCCAAAAGTAGCTCCAGAGCACCCAAGCAAACGTTTCCCCGCGATTATTTTGCTGTCTTCCGATTTCCTCTAACTCTATTAGGGGCCCGCGTAGGGCGCCTTTAATATATTTTTCGTAGTAATTTCAGCAATTATCTTAAATTATTGGTTAAGATCGCCACCCTCCCGATTCATGTATCTACGGAAAGGTTGCATGAAGGAGTTTCGTTCAGATACGCTTTCGTTAAGAATAGAGTGCGCTCCCTGGTGGTGGAATGTGGAACTAACATAACGCGATATAGTTAAAATTAGGAAATCTAACAATGCGATCTGTTTTAAACTTTGAGATAGATCATAACACATAATCTATTATCTATTATATTATATATATATAAAATCTATTATCTATTCTATTATCTATTATATATATAAAATCTAAACGGAAATTTCGTTCCGAACGCCTAGATTTCGAGTTCTACTGCATGGATTTTTACGGAACTTATACCGTTAGATAGGTATTGTTTCAGGGAAGGTTTTAAGCTATAACACATTATTCTACCTATATTAGTTTTAGAATTATGACGGAACATTCTGTTATTTTGGGCGATAAGGATACCATTTTATTTCTTGGCGAAATTCATCGTTGATAAAAAAAAATTGAAACGGCTATTAAACCTCGAAAAATAAAAGAAAAACTGTTACTAATTTTATTTAAATGAAAAACAAAAGAAAAAAAGAAGAAGAAAATCCGTTTTAACCCCCTCACTGACAAGCCCGTGTTAATACGTTCACTAAGCTCCAGGTTTCACTGCAATACAATCAATATTTAAAGTAATGTAATTCTATTAATTTAATGTATTTTTAATACATTGAACAATGATTAATAGTTACAAGGATTGCATTCATATTCGTTATTAAGTTTTTTTATAAAATGTTCAAAGAATCATTTTTTTTTTTTTTAGCATTTAAAACCAAATGAGGAGAAAACAACATTACAATTTTGCCCTTTTCCAAGACAGTCGGAGGGTGAGTGATAATATTAAAAAACTGAAACATTTAATCAAAACCTGAAAGAAATATTTGTAATGCTTAAAAAATAATTTAATAAGAAATATTACACTTGATACGCAATATTTGGCTCTTTATCGCTTGCGTTAGATATGGAAACGAATCTGAAAATTTGATTAGATGAAATTTTAACGACATTTTCTTTCTGTTCTGTTCTTTTCTTTTTTTTTTTTTTTTAAATATCTAATTGTCCCATCACGTGACTTATATAATAAACAAGCATATGTAATTGTGAGTCACATGTGTAAATACTATTTGTTTCTTTACAATTTTTTATTTTTCTTTTGTCGCCAAACAATGTGATTTTAAGCCAAAAATTCATAAGCGTGACATTAGCTTGAGGATGTTCTCACAAATGGTGTTTTTTTAGGTAAAAGAGATCATTTTTTGAGTACATTTTCATATTCAATTGTAACTTATATAGATATCAGTTAATATTTTAAAAATGGAATCAAATACTTAAATTTCAGTGTGAATTTCTGCCACACATACATATTGTAAAATAATTTCATACTTTTTAAAATGTTTTTCGCCGTAATTCCGAAAGCATGTGATATTTATAAACTCGAACTCAGATCAACGAATATTACCCATTTTATTTAAGCAAATATTATCTATTGTTTATTTCATTTTTTCTCAAGTCATATCGCCAATTTCATTTATAGGAAAATTGACAGATTCGAAATCTAGGAAATAAAGATAATTTTTAAGGAAATTTATGTTTTAATACGTTATTACTATCGAAAAATTCAACATTTTGAAAAAAAAAATTACAAGTATTTTGTAATTCGTCATTTCTTCTTCGTCTTTCTTCGTACTTTCTCCTCTGTTATGTAATATTTCAAATGATATTGGACTAATTTTCGATCATCGATTCACCGCAAAATGGCATATCTAATATAGTATATAAAATAAAATCTGGATTAGGGGACTAATTAACGCACAGCGCAAACTACTGAACCTAAAATCTTGAAAATCGTGGTAAAAATACTTCTTATGACATAGACTTCTGCTAAGAAAGAATTTTCTAAAGTGTCACCCCTAATGGTTTTTGCACGTTCAGGGGGAAAAATATCGAATATCAAAATTATGCGTCAAATGATAGCATATTTTAATGTAGTTTTGTATGCTGAATCGAATGCTACCAAATAAATTCAGTCCAACGGTTCATGACACATTTCATATTTTTCTAATTTGGCGGTGTCTTTGGCATCTAAACCTAAAAATAGCTATCATTACATCCGTTACTCTAGCAACGGAAAAAATTCAAATCAAACCTTTTGGCTAAAAAATAAAAACGGCTCTATGAGTTTGAAATAAAAATGCAAGCATCTTAATTAAAAAAAAAAAAAATAGTGATTTTATGTAAAATAAAAGGGAAAAAAATACTGAGAATTTAGCGTTATAAAACAAAAATGGAAAAGGTACTACTTAGATATTCCGTCGACCAAAAATGTATCGTCAAACTATGAGATTAAATGCCAATAATGGTTGATCGTAAATATCAAATTCACTTGAATTTAAACAAGCTACACGTGTTTACGTCATCAAGTGATTTTAATTTCGACGTTTTATTTGTATTTTTATTAATCTTATACTAATTTATTTGTTATTTCGTTATTTAAAATAAAGATTATGTCAATTTATATAATTTGGCGAATGGTTTGGCGATTTATATAATTTGGCGAAATTGGTCGACGGGATAACAAGTAGTACCATTGAAAATATTTAAGTATGAAAGCAATGTTTGTAACGACTTAAAAATTATTTTCATATATATAAACTCGGTTTATGGCGTCAGATGCCGTCATCCGAAGAATCTACAAGAGTCTTTTTCCATTTTTCCGGTCATAGGTTCATCAATGAACGAAATTGGAATTGGAATAATATTGTGCGATTTATAAATTGCTCCTCGATAAGAAGAAAATGGGTACATTTATAACAACCGTGCGCACATCTCGCCGATAGCATTTTTAAAATTCCCAGTAGCAGTAGTTATATTTTGCGTATGTAAATTAAAAATATTTTTTTGTTTTTAATTATGGCATTATTTCCTGTTATTGTTTATCTTTTCAGTTTTTTAAATAAAATTAGTATAAGGCATGCATTTTAAATGAAATGAGTGAAAGATTTGTGTTTTAAATGAAAATAATAAAATGAGAATATGCTATGAAAACAATCTTTAGTGATTTATTACCTGCGCCCGGCTTACATAAAAGTATCACAAAAGCCACATATTTACTTTTCTTTGAGTAGTTGCTCATGAGAATTCAAGTTAACCTTCCGTAATCGGATACTTCACATATTGGTGTATTAGCTTTAATGTTGAAAGCATCGTTTATGTTTGAAGCGAAAACTTTACTATGAATTCTATTACACAAAATCGCATCATCATCATCATCTACTATATATTTACAACGGAAATTTGTATTTCATTCCGATTGTTTATAATACTTTCATAGGATATATCACAATTACTTATGTAATATTTTTGGAAAGGTTTTAGTGTATACATATTGTTCAAGGGTACTTAGTTATAGAGCAACAGTAAAAGTTCAAAAATTAAGTGAACCTGATTATGAAAGTTTAGCCTATTTAAAAAATCTACAGAACATATTTTGTTACAAGTGGCCCTGTTGCATGACTTTTAGGAATGGTGTTAGTATATACGATTTCATTATATGTTGATTAGTTACAGAGGTATTAATTCCTGTTGTCATAACGGTCTCATTACCCGACCATAAGTGCACTGTTTATAATCAACTAAAACAATTACTTCTTAATTGCTAAATTTTGTCCAACGCTTAAGATAACATTATATCGCAATGGCATTCGCATCGTTTTCAGTAATGAGCAAGGTCAAGCTGAAGATCCATATTGTTTAAAATGCAAGTTCAATTTCACCATTTAGTTTAATCCAAGGTTCATTTGGAAATATTGACCAGCGCAGCGGGCATAGCCTGCTAGTATATATATAAATAACATAAAAGTTCATCAGGTTTGTTTTCATAGTTATTTATATCATTTGCCAACATATCTCAGTTTCTGAAATCCGAATTGCGCCAAGATTTTAAAAAAATGCCAAGGTCCCTATAGCGGAAAAATATCCCAATTCCATATGAAAGTTTAAAAATCTCATTTTAATTAAATGAAATGTGTAACTAATAAACTGTCTTTAACGATGTGCGAAAGATGCGGCGTCCGAAGTCCGCTGCTAATGTTATTATATTGTATTATTAGCCTACTTACTGTTAATTTATTGTTAATTTTAAATCTGTAAAAGAAATAGTATAGTTATGGATAAGATATGTTGGTCGCCAAAACCCGATTACAGAAAATTAGCCTGAGTTATAAAGGTGTTACATGATTTAAAGCTGAATGAATTTTTATATGCTTTTACTAAAATCTTAATAAGGCAAATCTTTCAGTTTATCTGTCCATCTTTCTATCTTTTATTTCCTTAAAACAAATTTTATTAAAGACCGGGAGGCGTCTACACAGATCATCATCTCATCGAATTGACGGCTGAAATTTTAGGATTAGTTAAATATCGATCAGCGTATTCAAATGTAACTGGTCTGTCAAGTCATATCTTTGTGGAAACCACCTACAGACCCGATTTTACGGGTTAATTGGTGGATTTTCCATTGTGTTTTCCTGCACTCATTCCTCCATGTTTCCAAACTTTTGGATGCAGGAAAATACAATAGTAAACCTATCGGTTAACCACTAAAATTAGGTCGTCAGGTGGTTTCTACCAAGATATGACTTAACAGATTAGTTGCATTTAAATATGCTAATCTAGTTTTAACTAATCCTAAAATTTCAGCTGTAAACTCGATGAGGTGATGGTGTGTGCAGACGCCTCCCGGTCTATTATAAATATCGGAATTCTAATCTCAATAGCACTCTGGTCAATCTGGCAAATATTCCTACTATTTCTGGAACACTATTCCTTTAAGTGCGTTTTAGTGATGTTAATGAACTTATGCATATGCATCATACATATTATACATATGCATATAATGCGTAATACATTTGCATCATACATATTATAGGTATGTGTATAATACATAATACATATGCATCATTATGACGTCAGAATAAACAAAACATTTTTTGTCACCAAATTTGAGAATTGACATGATATATTACCAAATTTGGCGAAACCTTGCTAAATGTCGCCAAGCTTGGCGAATATTGGACGCTAGTGGCTATTTTTCTATAAGTTAATTATTAATGCGAGCCATCTATTTTTATTTTTCCGCATATCATCTGAATAGTTAAATGATATAACGTACTAATATTTTCAAAGTGCTAATAGTTTCGTCACTGCCCAAAACCTCTGCTATTGTTATTATATTGTATTGTTATTATACTTACTGTGACTATGTTGTTAATCTTTACACCGCTAAAACTTCTGTATCATATAAAGGGAATTTACGGAAACTATTAAAGCATTGAAACTGCGAGATTCTCCTTATGATTATTATAATTCTATAATATGTAACCTGTTAATCGATATGTACGTTAGAATGAATCTTCTGTAATCCGGTTCCTCGCATTTTAGTTTTCAGGTTTCGAATAAAATTATCTGAAATCTTAAAACCATGGCACATTGACTAATTCTTCAACACGATCAGATGAGAAGAATGATAGATTTTCAAATGGATCATGGCAGTGAGCCGGTAGACCTTCTATTCTTCCGTAATCGAGTCTATTGAAAAGGTTAACGTGAAACAAAAAGATATTAGCATCAATATGGTTTAATGCAAATGCAGATATATTCAAGGGATTTCATAAGAACCATTTCACTTGTACCCAGTCGTATCAGTTAAAATACAACAATTGGCAGTTAGCCCAATTAAAAAAGATTACTTAATAGGATTAAAAATTTCCGCATTAGAGAACGAATCGTACCTGCTAAGGAAACATGCATAAGTCAGTTAAGAGATATTTGTCACGAAATATGAAATACATAACAACACAAAATATATGATGTGATTCCATGATCGTAAAGAGTTCTTGATTTCTCTATCAAAAGCTTCCGACTTGGCAAAAGAATGGGTAAGTAAATTAAATTATGAATAACAGTAACATGATGCAACGTTTAACATGGGATTAATACGGTAAATACTGCTAGAAGCGGCTAGTACTTTAATATAAAAAGAAATAAAGTATAAATTTGTAATGCTCAATAAAATAAATTTAGATATTTTTATGTTAGCCGGGCGCAAGAGGCAAATCGTCAAATACTGTTCCCAACTCCATTGTTCATATTGCATTTTTTTCATTTAAAGATATATACTTTTCAGTCATCTCATTTAAAATAGATGCATTTTCCTCATTTTATTTAATAGAATATTTAACATAGAAATAATTAAATAAATAAATAAGAAATAATAACATAAACCAAAATATTTTATTTGAAAATCAAAGCATTGTTTCTAATTTACACATGTGAAAAATGAAAACTGCTATTGGCGAAAAAAACAAAAGGCTAATGAGGAGATTTGCTCCCGGCTAACATAAAAGTACCGAAATTTTAAGTTTTTTCGTATTAATATAGTTTAGAATAACAAACTTGAAAAAACATACAAAAAGTAGTGATATCCCAACAAAAAGTTTTCGGTAAAAAAAAAAAAAAAAGCGCCAAGTTCTCCTTAATGTTTCGGCCAGAAAAAGTAATGATATATGAAGTTCGCACAAGTTAAAAGCCAAACATCCCAAATCTTTCATTGAAAATGGCTTCCTGCGACTTCTCCGTTAATGCCTTCGAGAGAGTTTTTAAAATTTTAAAATATGTACAAATGAGCTACATGTCAACTACATTTTTTGATTATTTTAGGCATTTTGTGGCACAGAGTACAGAAATAAAACACACATTTGAAAAAAGCATTTAAACAACTTCAGTCTATTTAAATGCTTAGAAGTTAAAAATAGCAAAATACTTGTATTCAGGAGATAATATCCCTAATTGCTAAAACATAATTAGTATCAGATTTTAACAGTTTATAAATCGAATACCTCTTAATGTATGCAAACAAACTATAATAAATGTTCAAACGAAAAAAAATCTCTTTTCGTCAATACACACGATTTTAATATTATACAATAAAATATAATGTAACATATTGTGAGATTTGAAGTAAGTAAATTTTGTTTTATTTCTTGGGTTTTACGTTAATGACTTTAGCTTTAGACCGTTCAAAATGGCAATTAAACCACAAGTGGACTAAATGAACTGTAATCAAAACTAATGTTTGTTGAAACTGAATGGTAGTTATCAGAAATCTTTTACTTATAATGTCTTTATGTGAATTTGCCTCTTTGCATTCTAATATTACTTTTAATATTTAAATAATTCATAAATGCGTATTTTCCAATCATTAATTTTGAAATGCTGTAGGCATTAACGGCCAAGTCGCAGGAAGCCATTTTCGATGAAAGATTTGGGATGTTTGGCTTTTAACTTGTGCGAACTTCATATATCATTACTTTTTCTGGCCGAAACATTACGGAGAACTTGGCGCTTTTTTTTTTTTTTTTTTTTTTTTTACCGAAAACTTTTTGTTGGGATTGTATACCTTTCTTCGACCATGTTCAAACTCTTCAGTGCTATACAACCTAGAAAAAATTATTGCTGTTAAGCCTGCAGATTTTAACAAGCACGGTGAAAGCGGATTCAAAGTTTAGTCATATATGCATTCTTATAATTTGAGCTCACATCTTGAGTCCGTAATTATTCATACTTATAAAAAGTGATGTATATAGCAATAAATAAACAGTATCTCATTTGCGCCAGCACAGCTAAAATCGACGACTAATGTTGAAAATTTCTAAAATGATTTTAGGGATACATATAGTTTCTATGAGACTCTGAAATTCTTCTCTGACTATATTTGAAAATTCATTCATGTACGTTTTTCTAATAAAAATTCCTTGTGTTTTCTTTCTATTTTAATTGTTATTTATAATCAAAGTTTTATTCATTATTGCTTAATGCTCTTGATCGTGAATAGTTAAAACTGTATTGCAGATATAGATTTAATACTGTATAAAGTTGAATATTTCCTTCATAAGTAAACTTATCAAAAATATCCTTTTTAATATGTCTGCATTTACTCTAAGTTAAAACATGTAGCATAAACATAACTGAAAGTAATTGTACTATGGCAATTTCTGTTATGACAATTATGTTATGACAGAATAATAAAATTACAATTATTTTGTTAAAAATTAAATTTTTAATATACTTCAAATAGGTAGATTTGTTGATCTAACACCAAACCTCTAAGTAGTTCATCTGTTTTAATTTTAAATTGTTTAGCTGTTTGAGATTGATTTATTTGGAGCAAAATGGCTTTATCGTCTAAATCACAATTAAAACCCTCTTGTAATTTAACTGATGACTGATGATAGTCTCTATTACTCGAGCTTGCTAAACATTTGCATAAATTAATGTTCCTATACATATGTGCCAGAAACAGTTAGTCTTCTTGTACATAAAGTTCATTTAATTTTAATGATAAGATGTAGTAACTATTATAAATGAACGTATTTTGCGATGATGGTTTATTTGGAAAATATTTGTTGATTACAAATTCTTAGAAAAACTTTAATATATATTATTATAACATTTGTCTACACATAAAATGTCGCACATACCCAGCATAGAAATTTTTTCAACTGTTATATAAGCTAACTAAGTTTAATTTATTTACATTCAAATGCATCACATATTAAAATATCAATGACGTGTAAACAGACGACAGGTATTATTACTATTACATAAATTTGTTAAATGGTATAATAAATAAAAGCATATATATCTACAGAAGCATTTAAAATTATCTTTCATAATATCTTTTAACTTTATTTTGCAACAAATCTAAATTTGTATGCGATAAGGTTTTTTATTAGAAATATTATTCATTGCAATATCTCAGAGAAAAATTGACAATAAAAATAATCAGACATAAAAAGAGAAAAATGAATATAAATACAAATTATAATGTGTTACTAAAATGTATTGCATAAGAAATACAGAAAGAGGAAGATTACAATGAAAGAATATGCGCAGGTTTCAGATAATATTTAACCCTCTTGTAGGAAAGTGCTAGGCAGGTTAGAGAAATAATCCGATTACTTGTCTAATATATGAACAATCTCACGATAGATTCATGATGTAAATGGTATTACCCCTTCAATTACTCTGGATTCTCCATTGCAGAGATAAAAATTATAAACTTAAAGCTAGATACATAATAACTAACACAAAACTTTTGTTATATATCCATTGCTTGATTTTTTATTTATAGTCTACGACTCCCGGCAAGTTACAAAATTTACTTAAATACTTTTCTTTATTTAGCCTAAATACTGTAACTGATTGATTAGTCTTCCCAATTTTTAAGCCACATTTTCTAAATTCAATTAATTTTGAACATTAAAATATTCCAATTCAAAAATAAAAAAAGGCAAAGTTGTACGTGTACACATTCTCGAACACGCATCTCCACTCCCACGCTGATATGAAAACATATGTCAACGCTTTAAAAAAGAAGATACATGGACCCTTTTATTTCTTAGTAAGTACAGAACTTGTGTGGAAATATAAATTATTTAAAAACAACGTTTAAACACACAATGAAATAAGTTGATTTAATCAGACGTACACGTTTCGTGAGTACTAGGACTCACATCCTCAGCGTATAAAAACTTTAAAAACAATATACCCCCAACGACATGTACGGTGAAAACCCAAATGTCAAAACATAATACCAAAAGACCATCGAGTTCCAACAACCAATGTATTTAATGTGGAAGTGAAGTGTCGTGACACAACAAATCCACCCAGAAAGTTGAGATGTATGGTGTACTAGACAAATCATTAACCAATGAGTCTTTAAATTTATGGATATGAACTGCCTAAAAAAGTCTAAATCCAGAGGATTAATGCATTTCTTGATAATGGTAGCCGAGTCAAAATTGATTACTCCTCTACAGAAATGCATTACTCCTCTGGATTTAGAATTTTTTGAAGCTGTTCATATCCATAAATTTAAAGACTCCATGGTTAATGATTTGTCTAGTACACCATACATCTCAACTTGCATTACTCCTCTGGATTTAGACTTTTTTGAGGCTGTTCATATCCATAAATTTAAAGACTCCTTGGTTAATGATTTGTCTAGTTCACCATACATCTCAACTTGCATTACTCTTCTGGATTTAGACTTTTTTGAGGCTGTACTGAGATCCACAAATTTAAAGATTCCTTGGTTAATGATTTGTCTAGTACACCATTCATCTCAACTTTCTGGGTGGATTTGTTGTGTCACGACACTTCACTTCCGCATTAATTTCATTGGCTGTTGGAACTCGATGGTATTTTGTTATAATGTTTTGACATTTGGGTTTTCACCGTCCATGTAGTTGGAGGGATATTGTTTTCAAAGTTTTTATACACTGAGGATGTGAGTAATAGTACTCACGAGACATGTACGTCTGATCAAATCAACTTGTTTTATTGTGTGTTTAAACGTTGTTTTTAAATAACTTTTTATTTCTGCATTCGATTTCAACGAAAATACCATTTTTAATTTTATTGTATGTAAATTACATCGTCTGTTTGCAACAGATATTTTTAAGTAATTATGTACATTTATTATGCACTCCTACAACCACAGGAAAATAATTTCCACAAACAGCGAAATTTCTGATTTCATCTCGGACGAATTTTAAAGTCATATACATACATTCTTTACTTGGTTTAGTTTCCGATCAGTAAAAAATTCAGATCTAACAGTCAATCCTTAAAAAACTACAAAAAACCATATGACATCATCGTTTGTATATAACACCCACCATCACATATATCCCATTTAGTACACAAAAATTCTTTGTCTCTGATTGAACATAGCTGCCAACTCCACTGTGTGTTTCATTTTCTGCATTCAGTTAATTTCTAACATTAAATTATTCCCGTTGAAAAAGGGAAAAATTGAAAAAAAAATGTATTCTGTATTCGTTCATGAACACGGATATCGATTTCTTCGCTTGTACCAAAATATCTATCATTGCGTTTAATACATGCATTCTTTAATTCCCTCTTTCGATTTCTATGAAATTACCGTTCACCCATTTTTACTTTCTTCTATCTTCAATAGAAGAAAGTATTGTAATCGAAATTTTTTTCGACTTCCAGTTTTCGACGGATTTGCATGTTTTAGGGGTCAGAGATTCCAAAAAACATGTTTATAGAAAATGTCTGTCTGTCTGTGTGTCCGTCTGTCCGTCTGTCAGTCCGTCCGTCTGTCCGTCTGTCCGTCTGTCAGTCCGTCCGTCTGTCCGTCTGTCTGTCGCCATTGTACCATCAAAAAGTGTATGAAGTTATGTATAGAATTAAACCAAAATTTTATTATAAGTTTTTCGCTATGGCCAGCAGGTCCTCCCGGAATTTGGAAAAAAATCGCCGGTAGGGGGCGCTGATATAACAATTTTTGTGCGATTTTGAATATTGTACCATCCAAAAGTGTATGGAGTTATGCATAGAATTGAACCAACATTTTAGTTTAAGTTCTTGGATATGACAAGCAGGTCCTCCCTGAATTTGGAAAAAATTCGCCGGTAGGGGGCGCTGTAAATGTGTTTTTTGTGCGATTTTGAATATTGTACCATCGAAAAGAGTATGAAGTTATGCATAGAATTGAACCAAATTTTTATTTTAAGTTTTTGGCTATGGCAAGCAGGTCCTCCCTGAATTTGGAAAAAATTAGCCGGTAGGGGGCGCTGTAATAGCGATTTTTGTGCGATTTTGAATATTGTACCGTCCAAAAGTGTATGAAGTTATGCATAGAATTGAACCAAAAAAAAAAAAAAAAATTAAGTTCTTGGCTATGGCAAGGAAGTCCTCCCTTAATTTGTAAAAAAATCGCTCGTAGAGGGCGCTGTAATAGCGATTTTTGTACAATTTTTGTGCCATTTTGAATATTGTACCGCCGAAAAGTGTATGAAGTTATGCATACAATTGAACCAAATTTTATGCGTTTATTTTTGGTCATGTCACGAAGGTTCTCCCTGAATTTGGAAAAATTCTGCCGGAAGGGGGCACTATAATTGCGATGTCTGTACCATTTTCATTATTGTATCATCGAAAAGTGTATGAAGTTATCCATATAATTGAACCAAATTGTTTGTGCATGTTTCTGTCTATGGCAAACAAGTCTTCCCTGAACTTGAAAAAATTCCGAAAGAAGGGGGTGCTATAATTCCGATCTCTGTGCCATTTTCATTATTGTACCATCGAACAGCGTATAAAATTATGCATACAATTGAACCAAAATGTTTGTGCTTGTTTTTGGCTTTGGCCAACAGGTTCTCCTTGAATTTGGAAATATTGCGCGGTAAAGGGGCTCCGTGCTAGCGATTTTTGTATACTTTTGTTGATTTTTCGTAGTTCTATTGTGCATCGGCGGCTCATGCAGCGGCGGGAACTCACTTCCTGCTATGCCGGCTATTCGCAAACAGCTGATAACGACAGAATAAGGAAAAATTAATAATTTTAACAAATATCATGATATAGATTAACTCGTTTTTAGTCCGTTTAATTGACTTGAGCAGAAATTTAAGATGAAAATCAAAGTTGGTATAGTATTGAACTAATAATATTGCAGTATTAACATGTGTAACTAGGTTTTGAAATATTAAGATGTATAAGATAGAAGAAAGTTTTGGGATTGGCACATCCAACTAGTTTTATCTATATTGTTTGTCAATTTTACCCATCTGTTTGCAAAGGATTTTTAAGCAAAAAAAAAAAAAAAAAGTGAAGATTATGGCTGGATCTTAAAAGAATTTTAATGTTATAGACATATATACTTTACTTGGTTTAGTTTAATATCATCAAACATTCAGCTCTAACAGCCAATCTTTAAAAAACTACAAGAAATTCTATGACACCATGGATTTTGTAGGACACCCACCATCAAATAGAACTCATTTAATACATCAAGATGCTCTGTATATAATGCTCTTTATATTGTATGTCAATTATACCTATCTGTGAACAACGGATTTTTATAAGTCATTACGTATATTTATTATCGACTCCTACAGTTTAAAATAGTGAAGATTACGAATTTTAATCTGATAGATATATATTCTTTGCTCGGTTTAGATTCCTATGAAAAATAAATCAGATCTAACGATCAAGTCTTAAAAAAATACAAGAAATCCTATGACATCATTATTTGTATGGAACATCCACAATTATATATAGCTCATTTAATACAAAATTCGTTGGATAATTTGTATCTGTCTGTCCTCGCTTGTCGGATTATAAACATTGTTTTCGTTTATCTCTGTCCTCGTACCTCTCCATAGTTTTTAATGAGTGAGGAATAACATCATAGTTTTTAATCATTATTAAAATAATCTCTGATAGATAGAAAAATCTGATATTTATGGTATGTGATTCTGCTAAGCATTTTCGCTTAACTTATAATCGAAATCACGCGTATACATAAAATTCGTGTTTGGTGAGACTATTAGAAGTAATGCAATAAAACACTTAAATAATAGTTATTCTTATTATAATCAGGTTAGTTAAAACATTGCGTTTTGATTCTCAAACCTGCAGTGTTTGTGGCATATTGTTATGTTAAAGGTCACGCAGCGTCTGACAGACGCCAAATATATTTTTGCTGTTCTAATATATATTTAGGTCATTCAATTCAAAATTATATATGCAAAGGGATTATTGAAGTAAAGCAAATATATTTGTGGTTTCATATTACAAACATAAATAACAAAGCTCAAGTTTACAGTGAGACTTAATTTTATTTATCTTACACAAATGCAAATGAAAAATACAAGTGGAATTGTCCCATTTATTTAGTTTCGAAAATCAGCAATCAGCGCAGATTTTTATGCTGAGCACGTTGTAAACATAGAAAGTTTTTACAACTGCGGCATTTGTACTTGCTGCACCTATTCTTGGAACAATCACATTCGAGACATCTCTGCGTTTTAGTAGCTCGATCCTCTTCTGTAGGTTGATCTGTACCCTCATCATTGGAAAAGATTCTGAATAACCTGCTTTAGGTTTCTATGTAATGATGAACATTGAGAAAGTCGACGTAAGGAATCGTCAGCTATATTATGACCCAAAAGTTTTAAAAATTCACTGAGCTTGGTACTGATTGATAACTTATTTGAATGATACTTGATTTGAGCATTTATAGATGCTACATTTATCATACTATATAATATGACAATAGGCGATCTGTTCGTTTTTTTTGCGGCATTGCATGTTCTACGCAACTGGTCAACAGTATCAACCTCTGATTCAGTTGCGTTATAAATGGTTACCATCTGTGGCTTATTTTTTTCACATGATTCATCAATTGCATTATCATGATGCATTGTGGAGAGAATCAGAACCACCTTGTTATTCTTAGTTACATAAAACATTAGAGTTGAATCATTCTGAAAACCAAATAATGCCGTTCCTACTTCCTGTTTCTTTGTTTGTGTAAACTCTGGAGGTATTTCACTGTTATCCTTCCTCATGGTTCCAACCTAAGTAAGATTATTTTGAAGCAAAAAATTAGCTAAATTTAACGAAGTAAACCAACTGTCTACAGTTATATTGTGACCTGTTCCTGGTATTACAAGAACTCAGTCGTTTCACGACGTCTGATGGTCACGACATCTGGTGGTTGCTAATTTCGAATGGACTTTCAGGCTGCTTGCCAGCATATATTTCCTGGTTTATAGTGTAGTACATCCTAGCGACTACCAATGCAAATAATTTTATGTCATACTTATTTGGTTTACTAGGGATGTACTGCCTGAAGAAACATTTGCCCTAAAATCTTCTAACTTTTCATCAACTGTACAATATTCTTCATCTGAAAAAGCATTCTTACAATTTTCCCCAAATGTAGAAAACACATCACGTATAGACGTTAGATTGTCAGTTTTCTTCCTTTCCTCTCGTTTCTCCCTATTGTCGAACCTCAAACAATAAAAGGAACCTAAATCGTTTTTAGACATTATTAGACGGCATGTTCAATACCAATTTTATCGGAGGACCATATCTCTATACCAATTTTATCGGAGGGCCATATCTTTTTGGTACTTGCATGATTGTCTTTTCCAGAAGCATAAGTGTACAATATGCCTAGAAGCGCATTTACTTCAATTATGTCGGTAAAATGGGCATTCCTTTCCCGAGAATAATTTTCCTGTTCTGTTTATATCTTTGCATTTCTGAATTTAACTACATTAGATAGCATGCCATCATCGAAAAAACATCACGACACCTTTCACGACACCAAATAAGTGACAATGTTATGTCGCCAAGCTCGTAAAGTTTTAGGTGGGCAAACTTTTGACTATTACTATTGTGATAATTTAGTCAAGCCTAGGAAATAATTATCGGCAATATAATCATCACTATCGCAATCTGTTTCTTGCTCGGTGTCTGTGTTTTCTTCTCATGTTTCCACTCTATCTTTTTCTGTATCAATATAATCATGAAACTCATCTACTGATTCATCTTCTTCCATCAGCATACGCAGTACCATTTCTCTGCCACGTTCATTTGCATATTGATTTTTTTTTTCTGAGAAATTATCTTGAGGGTAAGACATTAAGGGTCTATCTAAAGGTAAGAAATTAAGTAATAAAAACAAATGTTGCAGATAAAGTTGAGCAATACCAGAAAAAATACATTATTTTACATTTAGAAACATATATTGGGTGAGAGTTCTGCCCGTTTTTTAGTGAAACCAGAAAGGCGGAGTACACAAAAAGTTAAGAACCTATGAATTCACGCAAGCACCGTAATTATGTATGACCTCTTGTCATCTTCTGGCAGTAAGTGAATCCCACGCCGATAAAACTCCTCTGTTTTAGAGTCAAAATACTGTTTCAACGCCGTTTTCGTAGTCTTCACATAATTGAAAGTTTGGCGAGCGAAGGTGTTGTGTAACGATCGAAAAATGTGATAAATCGCAAGTGCAAGGTAGGGGCTATACGCCTGGTGAGGGAAAACTTTCCAACCAAGGTCCAGTAATTTTTGCCAAGTCCTTAAAGCAGCATGGGGACTGGCTTTATCGTGATGAAAGAAAACCCCTCTGTGATTGATGAGTGCTGGCCGCTTAGACGTGAATTTTGCTCACAATCTGTCCAGTTGTTGGCAGTAGAGGTCCACATTGATCGTTTGGTTTGGTGCGAGGAGCTCCTACTTGGTTATTCCCTTGACATCCCACCATACACTAAGCGAAACATTTTCAGGATGAAGTCCTGCAGTTTAGGTCGTTGGAGTACCCTCTGCAACATCGGCACACGGTCCTTCGATGCTTCACATTACGGCTGAGTATCCACTTCTCATCATCCGTTACAATTTGGTTCAAAAATGGTTCCATACTGTTCCAGGAAAGAAAAGAAACACAGGTGCTGATCCGCTCTTCTCGTTGCGTTATTGTAAGTTGTTGTGGTACCCACTGATCGAGCTTGGTGATGAAACCAAGCGCATGCATTAGTCTTTAGACTGTTGTTCTGTGTACCGAAAACGTTTCCGCTAATTTTTCAACTGTTAGATGTGGGGAATTTGTTATGGCTGTGTCCAGGTTCTATTGTCCTTGGCATCCTCCCCATACACATGACAAATAATGCGGCAAGCTGCGGCAGCTGTAACGAATTTGTCATACTCGTACACTAAACAATGTCTGATGTGGTCTTTCTTGCTTGCCATCTTGTTTCCCATTAGGCATGAATTCTTCTGACAAACGTGCCTATGCATACTCTACTGTTCTACGCGTTATAGGCCACATTACTGTCCTCGAAACGTAAGCTGTAACGCCCGTACTCCACTTGACATTTACATATCTTCAAAACGGGTAGAACTTTTGCACTCACCCAATACATTCAAAAACAATTTCTTTTACCTATCACTAAAATGAAAAAAAAAGCGCTACTAAGGACATTTGTTGATAGTAGAAGTACAAAATTCTAGAATAAATAATTTAAAAAATACTTACCTTCAACAAGTTAAAAATTGCTTGTCAAATGGGGCAAATGAGGTGCGTTCGTACTATAACTAGTTTTATAAATATTTTTTGCACCGCATATTGTACTGAATGTATATTTTAGTGCACTTTATAAGTGCATATCAATTTCATTCTTTTCGAATGGCTGTCACATCATTAAAATGCACTTGCAATATTTTTTTCACATTGCCCGTAATGTAACGGAAAAATTTTACTATCCCTGTAATTAAATTGTACACCCGATTTTCATAAAATTTGAAGTGACTCAAAAAAATTTCGCAACACTTATATCTTTAAACTTTCAGACAATTTGGAAGGCTATAAGTGACATAACATCATTAAAATGCACTTGCAATAATTTTTTCCCCTTGCCCATAATGTAACGGAAAATTTTTGACTGTCCCTGCAATTAAACTATACATTCGATTTTCATAAAATTTAAAATAACTCGTTAAAATTGTGCAACAATTATATATTTAAAATTTCAGACCATTCAGCTCGGTAGTTTTTGCTCTGTTATATGCGGGCAGACAAACAGATGGACTGACAGACGGACCGAACGACGACTATAGGTGCTACGTATTTATATAATAACGAACGCACATGAAAACGGTCGCGTGGCTTATCCTAGACTCAAGGAGTACTCATCGGCTTATAAACTCTTCCTCTCAGCAGTAAATTGAAAATGGCGTTGTTTGGATGATTTCTACTTATTTGTGTGTAACTTAGTTGTTGTATGCATACATTAAAATAAATTAACACGCAAAGCATAAACAGGAAATGGATTAAAAATTAATAAAAAAAATTACATACACATAAATATATACAAAGCACAAAATTACAAAAATAACAGCCAGAAATTGAATTTCTTTAATTAATATTTAAAGACTAACTAATTACGCTTTATTGTGAAATTTTATTTAACGCCATAATTAATAAATATTCTCTAATGCTTCTTTAAAATGTATATTTTTCACGGGTGGTATTTTTAAAACTCTCAACTAACACATAATTTTAACATGTGCATAAGGCATCACTGTGGAGTTTTTGGGATTGTTTTCAAGAACTGTTTCCTAATCGACATGCATGTTCTTCCTCATAGATCCAAATTCATTTCTATGTTATAGTGTTGAACATAAATATTGTTTTTAAAATATATTATGAAGTAATTAGAAGAACAAAATGACTCTCTACCACGTTTTATTAAAAAATTCAATTATTTGATTGCGTGAAAATAAGAACAATCAAATGAAATTCAACCTTAATAAAAATATATAATTTTGTAATAAGGAATTTTCCGTAAACTAAGTGCTGTATCTTTTTTTTTTTTGGCAATAAAAGTTTTCCATATAAGAAGGGTAATTTAATAACAATTCTATCATGAACAATGTCTACAAAAATATAATTAATAATCTAGTTTCCAATCAGATAACTTCATTGTATATTTATAATTTACTCATCATAAAATTCCATCACTCATTTCGGATTTCTATCGTTATTAATTAGCAATCAATGGCAGAAAACCATAGCTGTCTCTAACTGTAAATACTAATTTATTAATGGTTAGAAACACAATGTATAATTTGTCGAACCGGAACATTCGAATACATTTATTATTTAAGTATTTGAATTTGTATAATTCTGATAGTTATGGTGGAACAGGATAATTGACTATCTGGAAATAATATTAGACCAAATGTTAGTATGAATGAGTAAACAGTTTACTTTAAAATATATGTTGTTGACTGATTTTGAATTGAAATAGAAATATTTGAAATTCATGTTTCTCAGTGCCAGAAACCAACATCATAATTATTAAAAATACATACAATATAAAAAGATGACATGAACGATAATGAGATCTGAATAATTTTATTTAAATTTGAATTATGTTATATTCTGAATTTTTATCTATAAAAATATTACACGTTCTTTTTTCATAGCATTTAGTGCCATTTAGTATTATTTTTGTTTTAAAAGTAATTTCTAATGTTGGATGTATATAACACAGAAATTTCGCTATGAGTACGTAAATATAAATGAGTGTGCGTGATTAAACTAATGTTTCCAAATAACTATAAATGTAAACTCTACAATTAAGCATCAAGAAATTTTTACTTATTATGACTTTAGCTATACATATCAAAATACATATTCATTTATAATGTGTGTAAAATTTTGGCAACAGGTTTGATCCAAGTTTCGTTTTTTTAAACAAATAAAATTTTTCATTATATATATGCGAAAAGCTGCGTTATAAATATTGAAATCCTTATCTTTTTAAAGTACATTTACAATTTTTAAAGCATATTATTTCCGGAAATTAATTTATTGCACCACTGTAGAAACATTAAAAAACTAAAGATATGTTAATATGTTTCTCATTTTTTATAACTTATATTATAATTATTTTTATATGAAATCTGTAATCGTAAACATTCTGTATTATAACATATCACGTTTTAACAAAGTACAAATTATGTATCATATTGAAAGCAATAAAAATAATTTTTGGAGTACCGTATCCGGTCTAAGGGACCAAAAACTATTACTGTCTCATTTATTCCTTATTTATAAGTACATAGTAATTAGGAAAAAATAAAAATTAAGATACTTATTAAAATACAACTATGCATTTTTGTTGTATAGAAATTATGTAGTATTGTTCATAAATATGTCCCATGTAGATCACTTTTGTGTATTTATTTTTATAACATTATGTACTTAAACATGAATCCAATAAACCAGATTATTAATCCTTGTGTATTATTTTTCTAAATAAATGGATATTTTTTTTCTATTACTTTATATATTTAAGATTATCCTCTAGAACATAAAACTGCAATTACAATATATCATGCTAACTATAACATAAAAACATGTTTATTTAAAATCATTTAATAATTCTGTTACAAATTGTATATTCTAAGAATTTGTATTTTGACTTTAGAGGTGTATGAATGACGAAATAAAACACTTTAAAATGACGATTAATCTTTAAATAAATTATAAGAATGAAAATCTTCATTTGTTTTAATATGAGAAATGATTATATCATTTATTTTTAGAGGTATAATATAATACTTTAATAAAAAGTTTTTGAGATGTCATGTTTTGCTAGAGTTTCAATTTGAATTTCATTGTGATCTATAAGTGAGGCTTTTTCTGAACTTATAGTTTTTGTGATTTTTCATTTTTTTTTAAATACAACATCCTTCACCTGTAGCATAATGAATGAGGACGGAGAGAAAATGACATAGTAGGCAATAATTGTTCTTAGTCAAAGCTTTCTGTACTGAAAATAGTTCTGCAGGATCTTAGAATCTCTCTACGTGAGATTCTCGTCCTACAGAGAGCTCGAATGATACAGATCTAATTAAATATCATATTTAAACATGGATGCAACCGACCCGACTAAGAATCCTTGTACATTGTTCTTTTTTCTAATATATATCTTTATTCATGTTATATATTTATAATCACGCAGTAGATCATGAATCTTTAATTGCAGGATTTCAAATTAGCGATAACATCTAAAATTATGGAAATATACACAATTTCTGTATACAGAATTACAGACTCTACAGAAATTAGCTACTAACTAAAATTAGCACTAACTAGCTGTAGCTAAAATTAGACATTTATAGTTTGTCTAATTAATAGTTGTAGAAAATTTTATTTTAAATAGGTCTGAGAATGTTTATTCAAATATTATTATTTGAATTTAATTTATTAAAACATCTTCGCATTTTCATTGAAACCAGGTATATTTTTTGGAAATAAAAAAAAAGGAAAACTTCCCGATAAGTTTAAAAATATGCATTAACAGCTAACCTTTCCTTGCAGTTTGATTAATAATGTTAATAATTAAACACGTATACTCGTGTCTCTAGTAAATAAACAACTGGAATTTTGAGTTTTATATATAAATGCATGGTTTCTATTAAACTGATAAAATTTTATTATAATTTAATATATTCCAAAATAGAGAATGTTCACAGGTTAATGGGATATATTTGTTAATTAACATTACTTCAAAAATGTATTTATTCTGCATGTAAAAATATAAAAAGAAATTCCCGAAACAAATAAATACAATAAAGGATTAATGTTCTATTTTTAAAAATATATATAAGGATTTAAGGATGGATTTAAATTTTAACTTCAATGCTAATTTTGTAAAAAGAAAATATAGATGTAACTAATATATATATATTTTCTATTGTGTTTTGCCTTTCATAAAATACAATAATAATACGTAAATTTAATTACCATTTCCATCTATCTTAAGCTACATAAATATTCCATCGGTCGGAGATACATACTTTTGTGACCAAATCTCCGCAAATGATCTTGATAGTAATAATTCTTAACGCAATATGCAACGCAGAATGCATGGATTGCCTAAACGACGAAGTATTCTACTGCGTTTAAATTGTTTCATGTATCAGTACAATAATAAAATTTTTAATATGAGATCTTTCTTTTATCCTTCCCAATTATTCATCATTATTCAGAATTACCTCTCTTATGAAAACATTGATGAATATTATTGTACATTTTATTTGAAATGTTTAGAACCTATAAATATTAAGCTTTTTTCAAATGAAGAAATACTAGTTAATTGTAAATTTATGAGTAAATATGTATTCAATATCTAATATTTCAATTAAAAGGATAAATATTTCAAAAGAATAAATATTGATGTATTTATTTATAAATCTTTAGTTTTATTTTATTTTATTTTATTATATATATATGTATATATATATATATATAACGATTCGAATGCAAGGCTTACTGCTGAATTTATTTTCGAAATGAATTCTAGTGCAATGCTCTTTTTGAAGAATGGGTTCGGCATAAAATTATCGTAAATAAAACTTGATGAATAACATACAATATCAATTCCATATTTAATATCATAGGCTCCGGAGATTTGCCGCGGAAAGATATTTCATTCCGTGTATTGTATTTATGAAAATGCTATAGATATCATCTTTATTGCCAGATATAAAATTTCTTTAGATAGATATTATATTATGTTACATAGTAACATGCTCATAATGTAAAGGAATAGACAAAACACCACTCAGATCTTAACATATAACTCTGTTATTTCTCTGGTGTAATGTTGTTTAGTATTTTATCATATAATAGAATACGCGTATGCTTTAGAATGATGCATTAATTTTTACGTTCATTTATTTATTATTTTCAGTGCATATTATTTTCAGTTCATATTAATTGCAATGCAATCTTCAATGCATTTAAATAGCTCTCTTTTCAGATATTTTAAGCATTTAGATTATTTTTAAATTGAAAAATACGCATTTTTCGAAAAGTTAGAAAAATATTCTAAGCTTAAAAACTATTAAAAATGTGCACGTAGTTATATTTTATTTCAAAAATTCTAAAATAAAACGTTCATTTATGTTTTTATCGTTTTCTCTTTTAGTTTGATACTTATTACAACAAAAAAAAAATCTCACTAAGCACCCGTCATAAATTTCTTCACAATTGATTTTCTCTGATTTTATTTTAAAGCAAATTTAGAAGATTTAAAGTGAAAAATCCTCTCTATTAATGTTTAAGAAATTTAACTTGATATTTTCGTATTTGCATATAATTATTTTTAATTAAATGAACGTTTTTTATGTAAAGTATTTTTTTCATAAAATTAATTATAAAGAGTAAGTTTACATTGAAGTAGAACGTTCTTCTTCATGAGTAAAAAGGGGTTTGGCTCATTTGTTTTACAAAAATAAAATACTGATAAAATAAATATAAATGATTATATTTTTTATTGTCGTTTAAAGGACTTAAATATGTTTTTCTAAAGAAAATAATTTATGAAAATAATTGGAGAAAATATGTTTTTTAATTGTATATATTTTTTAAAATATCAAACAAGTTGTGAATTTATTTTACTAGATGTGTAACAGATTCCTGTTCATTTGTTCTAGGAGAAATCATGGAATGTGATTAGGATTGATGTCAGAGGAAAAAAAAAATAACTATAAACATGAATTTTTATTTATTGACGGTAGTTAGTCATGTAAATTAATTTAATAAAATGCACATTTTCCCGAATATATTTTTAGACGATCTGTTTTATGATTTTCATGCAAATCTTCATACTTTATCATATTCTTTTTTGTACGTAAGCTTTAAATAAATAATATGAGTAAAAAAAATCTCCCTTTTTTCATTCATTTTAATACATGATTCTAATAATGGTTAGTATATACGTTCTTTGCTTAAAACCTTTGCGTCATTTATTATCTTGGAAAATACTAACATTCATAAAATATTTATGTCTCTTCATAGTTTGTTTATTTATTTATTTTTCTAAAATATGGTACATGCCAATACATGGCTATTTACTTCTAGCAACGTTTTTAATTTCTGCAATTTACAATAGTTAGAAAGGAAACTTAAACTTAATACTGATAATAATAAAAATAATAATACATAGTGGAACAAATGTGCGGTTATTTGACAGAATTTCGAAAATATCGGATTTCAAACTTTGTGTGTCTAACAGTGTAAAGAAATTTATTAGTAAAATATTAGCTGTGAAGTCCTCCTACATTTTAAATAACACATTTTAAGAATACAAGTACGCGCATTACCTAATCGCAGAGTTCCACAATTAAAGAAGAAGATTAAATATTTTCAAAATTACTCGTATTCAAAAGGTAGATTTAGGAACTATGTTAAAATAATAACAAAGCTTTCTCTTATAGACTGTTTACTTGGTTTTTTGAGAAACCTTAGTGCTCAAAATGGAAAAATCCATGAACCAGAAAGCTTTTTCAAAATTATTGTCGACAAGAAAGTACAGTAAAGTCCCGATTACAAGAGTCCCACTTAACCGAGTTTCCGCTTTTACCGAGTTATTTTCTTCTATCAGTCTTTATAAATGATGTATTAGGTGAAGATGAAAGATCGGTGGTAAAACGTTAGAACTATGATTTTCTGGTCAGAATGGGAAGAAAATTATCCATTCTAAAGGTATAAGTTCGATTAAAAAAATACTTAATATTCTGAGCAGAAAGAAGAGGTTACATCCGCAATTTTCATGACTCTAATTGAATCATATAGATGTCAATTTGTACGGTTTTGTTACCTTAAAAATTTAATACAGATTTTTGCCATATTTAATCACTGACTATTGCTAGGTTTCAGTGATTGAATTAGGTAAAAATTACTGTACAGTTTTAAAGGTAATAAAAAAATACCTTAGAAATTGGTATCTATGCAATTGTGTAATAGTGCAGCAAAATTGACTTTTAACAAACAAAAAATTATTAAGGGCTTTTACAAATAAACAATTTCATTTCACCTCTAAAGTAACGGAAATGTACATCAAAGAAATGTTATTTTTACTATAGAAATTACGAAATCAAGCTAAAATTTATATTTCATCTCCTTAGTTAGTGACGATTTGTATAAATCCGGTTTATCCGAGTTTTTGCTTATCCGAGGTGAGCTTGATTCATGTGAACTCGGATAATTGGGACTTTACTGTATAGCAAATTTATATTTAACCGTAGAATTTATTTTCTTAAATGCACTCATTATTTTATATAATTAGTAGAAAACGTTACAGAGAACAGATTAAACTATATGCATATAACTGTAATAATATTTTTTTTAATAATTCCACAAACCGGAACAATATTTGTTTTTGTCACAATTTCACGAACCAGAACATCGTTCCTTTTTTCTCCGGTATTTCAAGCCATGAAAAATATATTTGAAACTAGAATAAAATGTTCGGCAACTATGGTAAAATTATAACAAAATTTCCATTTGAAACAAGAATTTTCTTCTTTTTTCCAAACCTATTGACTACTATGGAAAAATACTTGATAAATAGTTAAATAGTTGTAAGTAACATAGAAACTATAATAAAATAACAAAACTTCCATTTTTCAAAGGCAACTTGTTCTTCATTTGGTAAAACTATTTAATTAAAATATTTCCCAGTAAAAGAAATTGTGAAACGACTTTAAAATAATCATAGCTGGGGATTGAATCATGTATTTTAAATTATCGAATCTGTAACTACATTACTGCGTTGCAGTATTTTTAATATATATATATATATATATATATATATATATATATATATATATATATATATATATATATATATATATATATATATATACTTTCACATTTTGATGTAAAAAATAATAATAAAAAAAACCCATCAGTAAATAAATGAAAAGAAATGCTTAATTCATCTTTAAAAGTTAAACTTAAATTTACACTATGTGCAAAACTACTTAAAAGATGACAATATTTAAAAAAAGATGTTAAATTACTTTAATACCTTAGTATTTTCAACAATAAAAATATAGTCTTCGTCAGAGGAATACAAGAAATACTATTGTTATTAACGTCTAATTTTCAAAACTACAAACTACTTTTTTTTAACTACAAACTTGATCCGTTTAACTTTTATATAAGATGGGTCTTTAGTGTCTGCTCTATTAATCACCTTGAAAATGAAATAAATATCATTAGAAACATTGCAGTTGAGAATGGTTTCCCAATACGCATTATTGATAAGCTAATAAACTCACAGAAGAACCATTTGGAAATAGAAAAAACTCCACGGAGTAATATGAGATATTGCAAAATGAAGTACATACCAGGACTTTTTGAAAAACTAGAATACATAGGAATGACTTCGCGTAAACTTAAAGTTCGTATTAAAGAACATTTGAGAGATTTAAAGTATAATCGACTTACAACAGCCCTGTCAAGACTTAACCAGAAGCAGAATATACAAATTAATTTCAAAGACGCAAAAATTATATATCCCTCAAAGAATTATCTTGATTTAATCATCCGCGAATCAATAGAAATTATTATTAAAGAAAATACCGTTTATAATGATGTTTTATCCTACAACATACACAGAATTTGGCTCAGTTTGCTTAAAGTATCATAAAACGAGTAATATTTCACTTTCCTATATCCATGTTTTATTTTCCCATTGTTTCCCGGATCTAAAAATTGACTTCCACTTTCACTCCTTTCGTCCTCATCTACGTGGATTTTGAAAATTAGGCGCTAATAACAATAGTATTTCTTGTATTCCTCTGACGAAGACTATGTTTTTTATATTTGACAGTACAAAGGTATTAAAGTAAATTAAGATCTTTTTTTAGATACTGTCATCTTTTAAGTAGTTTTGCACATAGTGTAATTTTAAGTTAAAAAAACATATTTAAAAAACTCAAAGAATAAGTTTAGTTAACATGTATGTTATAAAGTGTAAATTTTTAGCCAGTTTAATATTTATATGTGTAGAGTATAAATCAATTATTATTTTAAACGCTCATACGGGTAAGTTTTTCTTTTGTACTATATTATTATTTATTTCACGAAAAGTCATTTTTCTAAAATAAATTCCTTTGTTTTTTAATGCATATTTTCATTCACTGATATTAATCAGCGATATATTATACTAGCAAACCCCGCGGCTTTGCTCGCGTAATATTTGAAATATGCCAAGTGATATTTATATGTCTAATTTTTATTAAATGGTACTAACTAAATTTTTATTTTATTAAAAGGTAATATTTTATTTTATTAAAAGGTTTTTTTTATTAAAAGGTACTTATTACTTTTAGGAATAATTCAAAAATTACTATTTAAAACACAGTTTGGTTAAACATCATTATTACACTGCATTAGGCAGAAATGAGACTTAAATTAATAAAAGAAAAGAAAACTAAATAAATGATAATTTAGAAAATATTTTGAAACTTTTATGCTCAATTAATACGCTCATTTGAGTATTCATTTGAAGTTTTGAATTTTTTAGAAACTATCTGATCCATTAAGATGTAAGAACATCTTAAAATTAACCATCATGTCAAATTCCAAGTCCTACCACCTCTCTCAACATAAAGGGCTATGTTGAAACAGGAACTGTCACCATTAATTTGCCAACATTAATTTTGAAATCTGTTTGTTATTTCCTAATATTCCACAGAAACGTAATTTAAAAAGCTTTTAAAGGCCTTTTTTAGAACGTTTGTTGTTCCTGTGAACCCCAGGTGGTAGAATCGCCGGCATAAAATATAGCCTGTGTAGGATCAGAGACTGTTACCATTGATTCGCAACTATTACATTTATAATCGGTTTATATTCCATGAAATTGCATAGAATCGTAATTTAGAACTTTTTTAGAATGCTTTTCGCACCTCCCCTTCGCTACACCCCTTTTTAATTCGAATTTATTTTCGACGTTCCTTCGAGGGAATTTACATTTTAAAAGTAACTACCATGCCATATTTAAAGTTTCTAGCCTTTTCAGTATCACAGAAATCGCAATTCAGAAAGTTTTTAGCTCCTGCAACCCTCTGCTGGTAGTAGAACAGACATAAGATATAGCTTATGTTTGAGCAGGTTCTATCACCAACAATTTGTCATTATTATTTTTCTAATCGGTTTGGTAATTTATAAGTTTGCTTAAAAATTGTAATTTATAACGCTTTTCACTCACTTCATCTTTTTAAATTTGGAATTTTCTTTGGACTGTTCTTAGAAAGCAGTTGCATCTTGTAAGTAAATACCATTCCATACTTCAAAGTGTTAGACCCCTCAGTTGTGCAAAAAACGCAAATTAGAACATATTTTGCTTTTGCAACCCTCAGATGGTAGTGACAGAAACATAAAATATAACCTATGTTATAGCAGAGACTGTCACCATTGATTTGCAACAATTACTTTTGAAATACCTTTGGTATTTCCTTAGATTGAGTAGAAATCGCAATTTAGAACATTTTTAGGACGTTTTTCGCGCATTTTCACACCTTTTAAATTTTCAATTTTTTCGAAACTGTTCTTAAAGATCATTTATATCTAATAAATATGTACCTTGCCATATGTTAAGCTGCTAGCTCCTACCGATCACAAAAATCGAAATTTAGAACGCTTTTTTGCTCCTGCAACGTATTGGTGATAGTGATACCGACATAAAACAGCATCTATGTTAGAGTAGAGGTTATCAGCATCAATTTCGTGCCATTACGTTTGAAATCACGTTCATTCTTCCTGAGATATTGGCGACAAATCTGCATTTAGAACGTTTTTAGAACGTTTTTCGCGCATTTTGCTCCTGCATTTCCTCTGGGGTAGTGGAAAGAGATATAAAATATAGCTTATCTTGGAGCAAGATCTGTCACCATCATTTTTACACCATTATATTTGAAATCGGTTCAGTACTTCCTAAGATTGCATAGAAATCGCAATTTATAACGTTTTTTACAACCCTTTTTTCGCATTTTGACCCCCTTTTAAATTTCGATTTTTTAAGGAAATGTCCTTAGAGATCACTGATAGCTTATAATTAACTACCATTCCAAATTTCACGATTCTAGGCCCTTTCGTAACGCAAAAGCAGCAATTTACAACGTTTTTCTCCTGCAGCCCCTTTGGGGTAGTGGTACCGACATAAAACATCGCCTATGTTGGAGCAACGGTTGTCACCATCATTTTGACGCCATTATTTTTTAGATCGGTTTGGTATTTCCTGAGATTGTGTAGAAACCACCATTAGAACGTTTTTTAGAACGCTTTTCGCGCATTTTCACCCCTTTTAAATTTCGAATTGTTTAAGAACTGTTAATAGAAATCCTTTATATCTAATAAGTAGCTAATATTTCAAATTTCATATTTCTAGGCTATTCAGTAACGCTAAAATCGCATTTTTAGAACGTTTTTTGCTCCTAAACACCCTTTGGGGTAGTGGCACCGACATAAAATATAGCCTATCTTGGAGCAAGCGTTGTCACGATCCTTTTGACACCAATATTTTTTAAATCGGTCTGGTATTTCCTGAGATTGTGTAGAAACTACCATTTAGAACGTTTTTAGAACGCTTTTTGTGCATTTTCACGCCTTTCAAATTTCGAATTGTTTAAGAACTGTTCTTAGACATCATTTATATCTTATATGTAACTAATATTCAAAATTTCATATTTCTAGGCCCTTCAGTAACGCTAAAATCGCATTTTTAGAACGTTTTTCACTCCTACACCCCCTTTGGGGTAGTGGCACCGAAATAAGATATAGCCTATGTTCTAAGTTGGACTAACACCATCATTTTGATAGCATTACTTTTGGAATCGGTTCGGTAGTTCCAGAGCTTACCTCCTATAAATAAACAATTTTTTCCTCTTTATAATAGGAGTATAGATGACGATAAAATGTTTTACATCAACATTGTTTACTTCTTTATCAATGTAAGTTAGAACCGCTGCAATAAAATAAAAACTACTATAAAATAAATTCTTATATATATAAACTCTACATTTCTCACTATAATTCAAATCATAATTTCTTAAAAATAGATATTAGATAGATACATTTTGAAATGTAAAGTACCCCGATTACTTCAAATCTAATTCAGCTAATCTAAAGTCTAAAAGTTCTGAATTGCAAGTATCTCTTGATTATATCTCTAGAAATATTCATGGTGAAGTAGCGTTTCAGCTTATTGAATATTAACAAAATTTTCTTGATATTTATTGACTGTGCATAATTTAAAGACAGTATCGTTTGAATTTTTGACTTTTTTAAAATTTTATTCATTCATTAATTTGATATATTATTTTTACTCATTTTGCAAATACTGCTTTATAAGTTTGATCAGAAATGCAACAGTTTAAAAAATATATATTAGAGTAATCCCAAATGAATTGTAAAAATTACCTTCTATGAAGAAAATATTAAGTGTAAAATTTTTTGTTATATTTAACCTTATTGACTTAGTTCGCTTTTATTATGAATAATGTATAAGAGATTAAACATAAATATTTATTACTAAATTTTAATATGTGACAACTATGAGTTTAAATGACGTTCATGCGGCCTATGTATCAACACAAAATAGCGTGATCACGTATAATCGTTTAAGAAAATAGAAAAAAAACCACTGTTATACTTTCAGAAAAAAATATCTTAAATGTTTAAAATGCTACGTACACAATTTAGTCTTTAGTTCAACCTTTCAACAAAACACGTGTTTAAGAAATATAAATGTATTCTTTTATTTTTTTAAGTTGCTTTCATTAAAATTCACAAAAATGTGGAAATGTAGAAGTATGTTTTTTAAATGCATTAAAAAGTGGAAAAGTCTTGAAAAAACCCTTAAATGCATGGAGTATAACTTAAATTGCGGTGAGCTCGATTATGGAACATTAATGGATTTAAGTTGGAAATCTGCCAAACGAGCCAGCTACTACCTTGTTGGCTTCATATAAAACTAAATAGTTCCCCGATCCGGAGCCGAGTGGCTCCATGCGGCCCTTCACAGGAGATCGCGTAACGATCCCTCGTCCCTCAAGGGACCATGTGACGCCCAGTCGCTACGTCAACAACCGCCTGTCGAAACACCTAAACGAGGGAGACACAAGGCAAAACCGCAATAAAGAACTTCGTAAAGTCTGTGCTGCGGCCTGATGCTGTTCGTCATACGGAATGTTGTGAGGAATTCGAGACTCTATGAAACATCTGCACCAGGAACAATGCCGCAACGAACGCGGGGAGGCCAGATAAAACAAGCCATTATCGTGTCCTGACAAAGAAAAGCCAGCGCATAAACATCAACCACTGAACAACGGATACCGCCAGGCCGACAAGAACTCCGTATTTCAAACTTTATCACCATTTGTCGCTAGCGTTACACATCGAGAGGTCGCGACTACAATCACAGGTACCGACAGTGGTTCTCACATGCACCTCGCATAGAGGACTACATAGATTCCTTGTTTCAATTTTATCTCTGAAACTCTCACTAGCGTTACTCCTCAAGGGGACGTGACTACCCGTCAGGTACCCAAGGTGTCTCGCACTAAAGGTACCTCGCATACAGACACAGATCTCCGTGTTTAAAATTTTCGCTAGCTTTGCACTTCGAGGGACGATCCCCTCAGGTACCCAAAGTGGCTTGCTCAAACGACACCCCGCCTAGAGGACTAAATATCGAACAGGGCGGAACAATCGCTCCATCAAGCCGACGGCACACAAATGTCAGACTGTGAAATACGACATACACACCCAGGTGTCACAGCGTGCCACCTCAGGTACCGAACAATTTCGACGCACTGTCAAGAGGCCCACAAGAGCGAAATGGGTGGTTGATCGCTCCTCAAGACAGCTATCTGAAATCAGAATCATGAAATCGCAGCTCTCGACCCCAACCAGATTTGCAAAGTCGAACTGTGTGTCCGCACGAATACTCAAAAATTCTTACAACCGGAAAAGAGAATGGAACTGCTGATCCGACCAGCGGTGGCTGTAACCACCGTGTATCATTTTCACGCGGGACTGGTTTGCTCTTCAGAAACATGGTTCCGGCAGCCCGAGTTTCGAGCAACAAAACGTAAATGTACAATCAAACTATATAAAACTGGTAAGAGTACAAAATAGAGCTTGGTTCAGAGTGACGCACACCTCCTACCAGTTGGAGAGACTTCGTAGATATGCTACCTTCACCAGCCACAGTTGACACTGGCCACACTCACCTCACCGTACCTGCAGGGCGAACGCCATGCAAGACGTTTTCCGGAAGATAGTGGTTGGTTCCATCCAACACACAACTCCTGGAAGTCGGTAGGCTCCAACACAGTCTACAGTCGACACCGGCCGGCCTTGCCTCACACTGTCTTAGGGAGAGGACCCATCAACGAACATCAAAAACATACATCACACTTTTTAGAGATTTTGCCACTTTTCCTACGTTTTGTTTATTTCATTTTTGTTTTAGTAGTTGTTTGTTTTTACTTTAGTAGTTCGCTTCATGACGGTAACTTATTTTTGTCGCCAATGTTGGCGACATTTAGACAAGATGGCTAAAATTTGGCGCTATTGTGGTAACCCTGTCATTAGTACTTTTCAACAAATACCCATTGTTGACGCTGATACTGATTTCTCCATAGAAAATCAAACGTAGCAATTGAGTAAATTTGCCCCCTGTTCCCCCTCTTAGGGATCGCGTTTAAAAAAATTCTTGTACAATTCAGGTATTGCCCTCAATAATACATATATAGTCCAAATTTTAAACTCTAGGTCAACAGAAAGTGGGTGAAAAATGAGTCACAAGATTTGGCCCCACACAAACATAATTGTAAGTTAAAATGAAGCATGTAAAAAAATGATGCCACTCTATGATTGAGACAGCTTGTTTCAAAATCTTATGTCCCATACTGCAGGAAAAATAAAAATGTTTCTTGATCTAATTAGGAAGTTTGTGAAAAGATCATGTAAAGTCTTCAGCGTTAGATGGATTTTCCACTTATCCACACGACATCGATAAATCGTACAAGATTGTCGTCATCCGATAGCGGTGCAAGCAAAATGTATTCATGTATGCTACACGCTTTTCCTCCTTCCAATTCGATGACGATTCTGTCATCATCTATTGGACGATATCGGTTGTCGAGCCATTTTGTCATTGAACAGCCAAACTTCATTTCCAATCGTTCCGACATTTCACTCGACTCCCTGTGGTTTGGTTTTTGAAGTCTTGTTTTTGGAATTTGTATTAGAAAAAGTGAATAGTTTTATTTAAAAATAATGGCACTCAAAGTATAGAAACTTGTTAGGTATGGATACAATTAATTTTTAAAATAGGAACCAACCTCCGCAGTAATCACGCTGTTCATTCTTTTGCAGAGAATGTAGCTGGTTTTAAATATTTTATAGGTAATATTATGTTTGCTTCTCCCGAAAACTCAACATTTTGTTTCATCAATTATAAATTAGTAATTACTAGACTATTATTTTTAGACTGCAACTTAATTAGAATATTAGGTATTATGTTTGTAAAACTGAATCTTGTGCATCTTTCATGTTTTGGTTTAAGTTCTAATAAACGGAGAAAAAAAATGTAATTTCTAATGTCAGAGAAATAATCATAACTGCATAGGTTCGTTTAGTTTACACTGCAAATTATAAAAACATATGCATAATGATGATACATAAAGTTCTAATTTTAGAAATAAAAAAATGGCAAAACTAAAATATTTTAAAAATAATAAAAGGTATTTTGAAGTTTTAGATAATTTCCAAGGTATGCTCCCTCAGCTCTCATAAAGCAATTGGCAAAACAAGTACGTATGCCACGCCCACTATTATACTGAGGACCTGTACCAAAATATGTGTGAGCGTACCACTTTTTCGAAAGAAAATGACGATGGAAATTCATGTTGTCGGGAAACGATATCGGTAAAGTGAAAATGCAGTTTACTAGACGACACGATACTGTACTAATCGTTGCATTATTTATACTCCGATTTAGTCCCTTCGGTCACTTTTTAGTCGTTTCGATAAGTGGAAAAGCGCTCATAAAATTGAAATAAGGAATTTAATTTGCATTACGATACATTTGAAATCAATATAATTTCAAGAATCAATGAAGAAATATCTAATATTTATAATATTTTGCTATCCGATATTTCTAGAATAGTTTCCGGATAGATTTTATATTGTATTAGTCCATTTTATTAGCGTAGTACCAACACGAAATATGGATGTTTCAAATTCTCAAGTAAACATTATCAGCATCGTAATGGAATACAAGTGTAACAGATTATGGTAATATTGCGCTAATAATTTAGCTTTTGTATTTTGAATCTGAAAACGTTTACTTGAGAGTTCATACAATAGAAAGAGCAATATTTTGAGCTGATGCATGGTTGAATTACTAGTTTAAAACTTTGTATAACCTTCTTGGAAATGTTTCAGAAAATTACATGTAGATAAAAAAGACATTTTAATAAATGCTTCTTTAAATATGAGAAATATATTAATTTCTAATGTATCTAAAAGTAAAATAAATGTTTTATGAATCTTCGGTTTCCTGAAAAAGTTTTATCATAATAATGAAAAAATATTCTATAATTTTTTAAAATGGCGTACTATTTTTATAACGTTTTTCTCCGCCAGGTCGGAGATTAGATCCTATAAATTCGGAGCTAATAGAATTAAAAACGTGCGAAAATGTTAATTTTGACGTAATTATAAAAATAAAAAATCGATTTTCTGAAGCAAAATCACGTATAAATATAGATTATTTTAAATTAGTATATAAATAAATGTAGATTACGGTAAATGCATGAAAATCCTTTCATATAAGAATAATTTTGATGCATAAGAAATGTCTAACTCATATCTAAAAATAGCTGATTTTTTTATGCGAATAATATATTATTACAGAAAACGGTATTCAAGAACTAGTGTACATGGTTAAAATAGGACAAAAAAAATATTATATCCCATATTATTTTGCTAGCTTGCCAAAAATTATGTAAAATTTACATTTATAAAAAAGTAAGATTTATCTAAAATGTAATACTATTTTATGTACCTTCGTATATTTATAAAAATTTTAAATAAGTGATCCCAGGTCAAAATTCTTGCTAGTACCAGCATAAAAATATGCTAGTTATTACTATGTATTGCTTTTTCTGCAAGATTTTCATGCTATTATATGCTTTTTTATGCTTGCCAGCATAATAAGCTATGCAGCCAGCTTATGGAGAAATAGCATGACAAGCTATGTGCAAGCATTTTATGCTTGATTGCTGTTCAAGCTTCTTCCAAAGCATGGGGAGCTAGGTACCTTAATGTGCTATTATGTGCTTTTTTTCTTGCCAGCATTTTATGCTATTCAGCCAGCTTAGGGAGAAATAGCATGACAAGCTATGTACAAGCATGTTATGCTTATTTGCTGTTTAAGCTTCTTACAAAGCATGGAGAGCTAGATACCTTAACGTGCTATTATATGTTTTTTATGCTTTCCAGCATAATATGCTATGCAGACAGCTTATGTAGAAATTGCATGCCAAGCTATGTACAAGCATGTTATGCTTATTTGCTGTTTAAGATTCTTACAAAGCATGGAGAGGTAAGTACCTCAACGTGCTATTATTTCCTTTTTTATGCTTGCCCGCATAATATGCTATGCAGCCAGCTCATGGAGAAATAGCATGACAAGCTATGTGCAAGCATTTTAAGTGCTTATTTGCTGTTTAAGATTCTGTCAAAGCATGGAGAGGTAGATAAAATTTACATGCTATTATATGCTTTTTTTATGCTTGCCAGCATAATATGCTATGAAACCAGCATGACGTACTATGTTCCACTAAGATGTGATAATTTGCTACACACGTCTCTTTCCAGTAATTGTGAGGTAGGTACCTTAATGAAGCATTGTGTGCTTGTTAATGCTTGCAAGCATCAAATGTTTATTAATTTTTACTTTTTTAGTCACTCGAAAAGTATAAATTTGACTATGTTTTTGAAAATAGAAGAAGAGGAAATTTTAATTATAAATTAAATTTTCAAATCCGGGGAGAGACAATAGCTCTCTTCCACCTCCCTCCCTAACAGAAAATTATTACTTTCTTTTTTATTTTAAGCTAATAGAAAAGATTAAATTTCAATCTGTTTTTCAAAATCGGAGAAAAAAATTAGTTAAATTTCAAATTCGAGGGGGATTAATGGATCACTTAAGCCCTCTTCTCTTAACGGAATATTCAGGAGTTTGCGTTATGGGGGTTTGACTGTACATTTTAATTTAAGCATGGCGTAAAATATTGCAAGATGTAAAATATAACTTCTATTTTTTAATTAACTTCTATGGGGGTGGGTTAAATTCTATGAGGGATTTAATTTTTATGAGAGTCTATTAGAGGAGCCCCCCCCCCCCCCACCTATAAAATAACTTTTTTCTTCTGTTTCTTAGAATTTAAAAATTCTAACTTACTCGAAAAAAATGCAGTGTGTCTTTAAAAAACGGAGAAAAGGATAATTTTGTTCATTAAAATATAAAATCAGCGGGGAGGAGCAGGCGCTTTCCTGAATTCAATACTCTTTTAAACCACCCATTTGAGATTAGATTTTAAAACCTAAACATCAAAAGAAACAGAACTAAAAATTAATTTCCAAAGAAGATATAGAAGAGTACCCCCACTCCCCCAACGGAAAATTTTAAACTGATCTTCCTCTTTCTGTTAAATTATTTTAAGTTACCTGTAAATTATAAATTTTCTATATATTTAAAAATGGAAGAAAAATAAAATATTGTTTATTAAATTTCAAAAGCTTGGAGGGGGAGGGCTGTGTCACCGCCACCTGAATTAAACACTGCCCCTTGAATACGTTTGAGATAATTTTTTAACAAAATTTAAAAATAATAACTTATAATTTTCATGGTAGACTTAAAGGGAAAAAGCCCCCCGCCTCCCTCCGCTGAATTGGAAGAAAATTCATAGCTGCACTTTCTCTTAGTATTTAATTATTTTAAGTTTCTCGAAAAAATTAAATTTACTGTGTTTATTAAAATCACAGAAAAAGTATTATTTGTTAAATTTCAAAATCCTGGGGCGGTAGATCACCTTTTCGAAGCACTGCAATATAAATTCAACACTGCCTTCGTCCACACGTTTTAGATAAAATTTTAACACATAAATCTAAAAACACTGATAAATTCGTGCTTTTCAAAAAGAGAATTTAGTCAGTTAAATTTCAAAATTCGAGGAACACTTTTTCATTTAGGAAATAAGCTCATGACAATCGAATTGAAATCTGTACAATTACCCCCCCCCCCCTTCAATAAAGACTAAAGTTTTTAAATCTTTACCCCCACCTGAAATTGATAAATTCGATCCTAAATACATTTCAAAATCTTTCTGCAACAAATAATTATGACCATATTCAAACCATTCATTAAGCAATGAAAATTCCACTAATGAGTTATATTAATCAAGCCATAATCTAATTATCCATTAAACATAGAAAAACACTAATAATAAATTAACCTTAGTTGAAATTTGGAGGCTAACACATCGATGAATTAACTTTCTGTCTTAGAAAAATATTAACACACAGCAGAATCAGCTCATCGCCCATTCCCCTCATTTAAAATCGCTTAGGAACACGACCCCAGTAGGGAAGTCAGTAGAGCATCATGCTCCGAAACCGGAGGTAGTGAGTTCAATCCTCCTCAGAGGGAAAGACAATCCGACGTAAGTTTCGCCTTCTAAAAAATTAGGTACTTCAGAAATTCTCCAAAGATGGCGGCACCGGCGTCTTTTTTTTTCTAACTGCGATAATATCAAAAGTATAAGCAATTGATGCTAGAAAAGTAATGCTAGAATAGCAAAAATTAAAAACAAGGGATGCTAAAAAAGTAACGCCAGCATAGCAAAAATTAATAGCAAGTGATGCTAGGAAATTAAAAGCAACTGATGGTAGAAATGTAATGCTAGAATAGTAACAAAAAAAGTATCTGTTGCTTGTGAATTACTGCTAGAATTTCAGAAATTACAAGCAAGTGGTGGTCTTGGTTGCTGCTAGGCCAGTAACATATTCAAGCAACACAAGCTGGATTATGTACGCTAGCCAAGCAGTAAAGTGTTCCAATACACACCATGACTTGCTGGTAATTATGGTGGATCCTGCAAATGTGTTATGGTAATTCATGCTATTTTATTTGCTGGGATACAGCATTTCATGCTTGTCTAGCAAACACATACCAGCATGAATTTTGACCTGGGTTTTACTTTGAAATAAGCTATATTGCAACATAGAATCTATTACAGTATGCTTTTCTACGTTGTTTTATTAAAACAAATAAAAATAACGGATGTTAAAAAAAATAATAATAATTAAGCGAAAACATAAATCGATAGAAATGCCCATTTGCTGCATTCTACTTTGGAAACCACTAAATTTTCTGCTATACATAATTTTAAATATAGTTACGAAATTAGCCAACAGATGGAGCTGCATATAATATGTGGCAGCTGTAGAGAAACGCACGCCGTCAGACCTCCTTTCTTCACTTGACGCGCATCCTATATAATGTGCTGCCCAGAATTTGAAACTTGCTTTCAAAAATGATTTATTCCTTAGAATGGTGGCTATTTCTTGTTTTAGAATTTCACCGTCTTACCGACATTGTTTATTCCCTGATCTGGAGAAGTATTTTATCTATCATTCATTTTTCAGTGGATTTCTCTGATACAACCGACAACACTATAACTGAAAGAACGTGTTTAATAATTATGTCACGGAATTTGCTATACACAGCTTGCCTATTATTGAGATCACAAACTTAGTTTTTTCGTCAAAACTTTAAAAGCAGATTCATAAGAGAAGTATGCATAATATTCTTCAGAACAGCATAATACATAAATATGATAATAGACATATTGAACGTTTTTCAGTTATATAAAACAAATTACTTATACTTCTGGGTCACTCATGACCTTTAATTTCATTGAAGATCTTGTCAGCTTTAGATTACGATCCCGTATGTTCGAAAACAATTTACATTCTGTCAGTCGATGTTGTACAGTATCCTTTGATAATTGTTATTGCTATGCTATACATGTTACATCTGCTTAGAATGAACATTTCTTTCTAATCCTCTTTTTTTTTTTTTAAGTTATTTCTTTTTCTATTTTATGTGGTCATCCACAAGCTCTATTTTTTTTTTCTAAGATCAATATATATATATATTTTTATTATTACTTCATACAGCACATTTGGATACACCCGTTACTTTAAAAATCCGTTTTTTGATAATTTTTGCCTTCAACATACCATGCATTCCGCTTGTATCATTTGGTGATTTATCATATATTTTTCAATCTTTATAAAGCATGAAAATATATTTAAAAAGTGTAATTATTTTATTACTAATATGCAGTAGTATTATAGTGATATATTATAGAAAAAAAAGCTTAATAAACACTTTAAAATTTAACGTTTCGGAATATCGTAAGATAAAAATTGAAAAAATAATAATGTTTTATTGGCATTTATGATTGATAAAACTTTCAAATTAAATTTAGCTCATATAATCTGTTAATTCAGCTCATGCACGTATTAATATATGTAGACATATAAATATACGGATAGATTTGAATAAGTTTAGGCGCAAAAGAACTTTAACAAATTATTTACATTTAGTCTTACATTTAGTCTTTCATTTTATTTTTTCCTTGAAAATTAATCTTTCAAAATTAAATTTTTTTCGTAATTATAATGCAATACTGTCTTCCACGTATTTTCGAAAAAAAAAATGCAAGCGCAATTTATAAATAGAAAGTCTCAAATAATCGAATGAATGAAATTTAATATGTTTATTCTAATATATTTTAAAAACCGTAAAAATTCTTACATTTATGCACACATAGATAGAGTGAAAAGAATAATTTTATGTAAAGATTAGTTCTACGAATACATTACTTTTAAATTTTCAGTGAGCTAAAAGTTGATTCGTGGGATTAACAAACTTCGTAATAAATTTTACAAATTAAATTATTAATTATCCATGAAAGAATTTTAAACTATGTATAAAATCTCACATCACTAACATGTATTTATAATTCAAAAAGTATATAAATGACTACTTATGTTAATTGAATAAGATAGGCTCTTAGAGAAAATCGTTTAATATTTCTTAATGAAGAATATTGCATGTAAATAGGTTAGTAGTATATACTAAACAAATTAATAACTGCTGAAAATAGTATATAATTGAAAGACATTATTAAAATCTATCTTTTTTTTTCCTCTTTTTACTGAGATTTTGTATGTGTAACAAATAAAATTTTAATTATCTTTTATGCCGTTTATGATTAAAATATTCTCCAATTGAAATAAAATAATAAATAATTGTAGCATTGGCATTTGATCGAGACTGTATACATAATAAAATAAGAAACTTCAATTTTATACCACCTCATTTAGATTTAATATTCATTTTCAAAAATAAAAAATTATTTTGTTTCCTAGAAACATATTTAAATGACATAACTTTTTTTATGGTCGAAGTCTACTCTGTTATGTTACTTCGAATTTTTATAAATTTCACTATGTTCTATAAAAATAATATTAATAATAATAAAAATCTACCACTTTCAGAATGAGACATTTATAGATATACATAATCTGTAAAGTTATACTGATGTTATTATTACTTCTATTTATAGTTATTTTGTTCTGTTTTTTTAATAATATGAACATCTTGAAAATTTTCCAGAACTAACAAAATAATTTTTTTTATAAAATATTTTACATTTTAGTTATTTTTACTTTCTTTTATTTTGATATCAATCATTTATATATATTTTATATCATTTATACTACTTGGTATCAGATACATCCATGATGTAGAAGATATCAGAATTGGAAGAGTGATAGCCGTTAGAATATTGGAAAAGAGTAACATGTATCATGGTGATTTACGACGATAACCCAATTTCGCCTTTAAAATAATTAATCAATGCTCCTTTAAACACCGCATTAGCGATAGAAATGTAATAACGATATGGAAGAGATATTATGAAACTGTAACAGTATAAAATATGATAGTGTATTCATGTTTCTTCTTTGAAGAATATTATTAATTCCAATATTTGCCCCCCTTAGATTGCCTACTTACCTTTGCCTACTTAGATTGCTCCCTAGATTTCAGCAGAGAACGTCCTGTATACGCTGCCGCAGGCAGTTTAGACCCGTAATTTTTTTTCTTTTGTTATGTTTAAAGACCTCACGTGAAAACCACAACAAAAATGCGATAAGGAAATGTATATTTTTACATCTATATACTAATGTTTTTTCACGAAATTTTCACACGGGTAGTAAAACTATTATTCGACGAAACAAGATTTTAGACCGAAACTGACTTTCTGTTATCCGCCAGTTTCGGTCGAAAGGGAAGCTGTCTTACAAATAAATTTAATGGATTAATACACTGACACATACATGTAGGTATGTATATCATTTTAAATTTATTACTCGGCAATACCTAGAAACACATTTATAATAAAGACACATACACACACACATACACACACACACACATACATATATATATATATGTATGGATGTATGTATTTATACTAGTTAGAGACTTTGAGTCATTCCCACGCCCTAAGAAATTTGAAATCGTGATGTTCTTTGATATTTTCCCGTGGATCAAGTTGCCATTCTCTGCCTCTGATCAAATCTTCTAATTTTTATGGGAAGTCAAATGTAATTCATCTATAACTCACAATCATTTTATAATTATACGAATTTCATCTAATTGAAAATTGTTTTAGGTATATATAAACTTCTATGATGATATTTTAAAATGATAACTAGCTGTTCTTATCTTTGCTTTGGCTCAACACCTTTCATAGAGTGTGTAACCAAACGGTGGTAGTCATCGGTGGTAATCAAACTAAACAGATTGGATTACTGTTAGGTTTGCACATTTTAATAAGCTCATGAAGAACTGTTTTATAGTTTAATCACATGTGCATTCTTATAATTTGAACTCACGTCTGAGTCTGATTATTCATAATTATAAAAAGTGAAGAACATAGGTATAAGTAAACATGTTACTATTTGAGACAATACAGCTGAACTCGATGAGTGTTCTTGGAAGTTCTCGAAGGTTGAAACAACATTTTAAACATATACAGCGTGCAATATGTTATCTATCGCCGACCTTTAATTTCTCAACCGTTGGCCGTAGACCTATAGTTCCAATTACAAAAACGTTTCAAATGAGTTAAATATTCATGGTGTGGCAATATTTAAAGTAAAAATTCAATTTTGGAAAAATTACGAAATCTAACTTTTTATACGGTCCCCCAGTCTCTACAGTTATATTTAGTTAAAGCTTATACATATCATAATAGATAGAACACAAAAAGTGTGACATCTGTGCTTCAAACATATTAAATTTCAAAGTTTGAGGTTTTTGCACATGATTTTGTCTGTCATTGAGGGATCAGTTAAAAGATGAATTAAGTAATTCGAGATCAAAGCCTGTGTGCAATGTTCTTTTACGGCGAAACCACCTTTAGCTGGTATCGCCAAATCGGGGAATCACCAAAGAGGGTTATTTCGTTTTAAAATTTTATCTAATTTTTATGGGTCGAACAACATTCAAACGTCAAAGTAGGTTTGTAATCTAAGTTCTGTTTATTGGAACCTAATTCTGTTGATCATAAATATTTAAAACAGTATTGTAGAAAGAGATTTAATATTGTTTATGTTTGACTTTTTTCCTGCATAAGTAAATCTGTCAAAAAAAATAATAATATGTCTGCATTCGCTTTAAGATAAAACATGTTGCACAAATATAAATGATATAAATGAAAGAATTTTTATTATGCCAGTTTATAATATAAAAGAATAATAAAAATTACACTTAAGATGTTAGAAATTAAATTTCAATTATATCGGAAATACGTACAACAGTTTACCTAATAACAAAACTCTAAGTATGTCATCTGCTCTTATTGTTATTTAGAGGTTTAAGCTTGATTTCTTTTTTGAAAAATGGCTTCATCGTCTAACTCACAATTAAAACCTTTTTGGAATTTAACTGATGACCGATAATAGTCACTATCGCTCGACCTTGCTAAAATCTGCATGAGTTAATGTTAGAATACATGTGTGCCAGAAACACTTAGTCTTCCCTTAACCGAAGTTCATTTAATTTTATTGAGAGTGTGTTGCAACAATTATAAATGAACATATTTCTACGATAACTGTTCATTTGGAAATATTTGTTGAATGCAAACTCTTGGGAAAACAATATCAATTTCTATTACACTTGAATAGGCATTAAAGGTCGCACGTACCGTGCATATAATTTTCTTCAAGAGTTATATAAGCTAAATAGGTTTAATTTGTTTCCATTCAAATGCATTCCGTACACTTAGCATCAGACAATTAAATCTCAATGAAATGTTAACTGGCGACAGATATTAAGTACTATTAAATAAGTTCACTACACATTTGAAAAAATAAAACACTCCATATATATCTGCCAGAAGCACTTAAGTAATCTTTTTTTTTTCATAATATCTGTTAAATTCTATTGGTATAATTTTGCAACAAATACAGATTTGTATGCGGTATATTTTTTTTAATAGAAAATAATATTCATTGCAATATCTCAGGGAAACAATACCATAAAAACGGTTAAACTATTCGTTATAAAATAACAAGACTGCTGTAAATTTATTGTAGGAGAATAAGTGTGATAAATAGAAATTATAAATCTATAATGAAAATGTATTGCACAAGGAATATACATAGAATTTTTACAACGAACGGATTGTCTCAACATTCAGGTTTTATTTAACCCTCTTCAAGGAAAGTGCTAGGCAGGTTAGAAAAATAACCCAGTTACTTTGTCTAATAAACAACCTCACATTAGTTTAATAATGTAAACGGTGATTACCTCCCCAATTACTCTGCTTTCTCCATTGAGGAAATAAATATAATTAACATGACGCTAGTTATTTAATAATTATCATACAATGCTCTTTATATATATTGTTTCATTTTGTATTTATGAACCAAGACAGCCCACAATTTCAAAAGCTTCTTAAAAACTTTTCATTATTTAGAACAAACTCTGCAGGTTTAGTCAATTTTTAGTCAATTTTTTTTTTCATTCAATTAATTTCGAACGCTAAAATATCTCTATTCAATAAGAAAAATAAAGACAAAAGTGTGCTATGTACTCATTCTAGATCACGAATATCTACACCCACGCTTAAAATAAAAAAAAAATATTTAAAAAAAATCATTTCTTTAAAATTCACAAAAATATGGATCATACATTTTTTAAATTCAATAACAAGTAGAAATGAGAATTTCGGAAAATTAGCCAATTATCACGAAATTGGCTTCATATATAAGAACATTTTTTTAGCGAAATTTGGAGATATTCCGCCAAGTAGTCTTACATTTGACGATATTGTGGTAATCCTGCCGTTAATACTTTCAAAAATTACCCGCTGTTGAAGATTATACTGATTTCTCCATAGGAAATTGACTGTTCCACATTACCCCCCCCCCCTTAGTCATCGAATTAAAAAATCAATATCCAATACATGCATTGTCACAGGAATACATAAATATTCAAATATCAAAGCTCTGTATCAACAGGAAATTAACGAATTACCGTAACACGTTTTAACTGCGACACACAAACTGAAAATTGTAAGTTAAAAGAAAACATGTAATAAGAAAACAGATACATGCAGAATTTTATTCCATCTTTCGGTTTTAACGAACATACAATTCACACGTTTTTTCATTATGTTGTATGTAAATTATATCTGTGTGTTTTCATCTGTGTGTTTTCATAAGTCATTAAGTACATTTATTATCCACTTCTGCAACTGTAGGACAACAAGGTGTATAAATAGAGAAGATTATGGGTGGATCAATAACATATTTTATAGCCAGAGAAATATATTCTTATCGAGTCAGAGAAATGTATCAGAGAAATATATCTTGCTCGGCATAGTTTCCTATCATCTAAAAATCAGCTCTAACAGTCAATCCTTAAAAACTACAAAAAACCCTATAGCACCATGGCTTTTGTAGAAAACCCACGATCACATATAACTCATTAACACAAGAAATTATTTGTCTCATATCGAACATCACTGCCATTTGTTGGTATTTATTTTTTCGTTTGTCGATGTACTTATACTTCTTCTGATTTTTTAATGACTATGGCCGAACATAGCAGCTTTTAATGATTAATAAATCAATCGTGGGTTATTAAAAGAACTGTTTTCATGGGGCTTGTGTAGAACACCCACTATCACATGTAACTGATTTATTACACCAAAATTCTTTGTCTCTTTCCGTTCATCAGTTCCAACTCATCTGAAGGTAGGCGAACATGTTTTTCCAAAGGATGTATATTGATAACTTTCATCACTCTGCCCTCACTTATTGGTTTGTAAGCGTTTCTTTTTTTCGTTTGTCACTGTTCATTGTACCTCTCCTCCGTTTTAATGACTACGGCCGAACATCACATTTTTTAATGATTAATAAATCAATCTCGGATTATTAAAAAAAAACTTTATTTTGGTTTCTTAGTATGGTTTGTATTTTTATCTGCGGAGTTTTTATTCCTTCGCTCAACTGACAATCTGCGTCACACGTATACATAAAAGTCGTGGTAGATGGAAAAATTAGAAAAAAAAACAGAAAACAGAAAGTTAAACCAACACACGCTTTTTCACTATATTTTATATAAATTGTATCTATATGTTATCAACGGAGTTGTAAAAGCCATTAAATGCATTCTAATATACTTCTGAAACTACAGGATAACAAGTTGTAAAAATCGCGAAGCTTATGGCTGGATCTATAATGTATTTTAAAGTTAGAGAAATATATTCTGTGCCCTGTTTAGTTTTCTATCATCTAAAAATCAGCTGTAACAGCCAAGCCTTAAAAATTACAAAAAAGCCTCACCCGCGATCACGTATAACTCATTAATACACCAAATTTATCTGTCTCATACATCACTGATATTTTTTGGCTTATAATTTTTTTTCGTTTATCGCTGTACTTGTACCTCTCTTCACTTTTTAACGACTACGGCCGAACATCACATTTTTAACATCTCTCTGGCGTTATTAAAAAAAAATTTGTACACTAACATCATGGCTTGTGTACACTAACATCATGGATTGTTTATAACACCTACTATCACATGTAACTTATTTAATACACCAAAGTGCTTTGTCTCTTTCCGTTTATCAGTGCCAACTCCTTTGAAGGTAGAAGTGCGTATTCCGCCAAATGGTGTGTGTTGATAAATTCCCTCACTCCGTCTCCGCAAATTGGCTTGTAAATGTTTTTTTTTTTCTTTTTCCGATTGTCGCTGTTCATTGTACTTCTGCTCAGTTTTTAATGACTACTGCGTAACATCACATTCCTTTATGATTAATAAATTAATCTTGGGTTATGAAAAGAAGTGTTTGCATAATGGGTTGTATACAGTAACATCATGGCTTGTGTAGAACACATACTATCACATGTAACTTATTTATTATACCAAAATACTTCTGCACAGTTTTTAATGACTACTGCCTCACATCACATTTTTTAACGATTAATAAATCAATCTCGGATTATTAAAAAAACTGTTTTTTTTTATAGTATGGTATGTTAATCCATTACAATCCATTACGTCACACATATTCATAAAATTCGTGATCGGTGAAAATATTAAAAAAAAAAAAAAAAAAAAAAAAAAAAAATGAAAACATAAACTTAAAACAATAATTATTCTTATTATAATCAAGTTAGTTATAGCAATTCAAATTGTTAACAGAACACACCGGTTTTTTGGAATAAGTTGAACTAGGTACAAAAAATATCTAACAGATTTAAAATTAAAATCAACCTCCCTACTGCGACACACAAGGTATAAATATTTCGTTGTTCTATGAATACAGAAAAATAAAGAAATAAATAACGTTAACAAAAAATTAAAATAATTATTTACGTACGTTCTCGTTTACTTGAGTCGCTATAAAATATACAATTGGAATTTTGAATTTTATATGCAAATTCATGGTTTCATTTAACCCATTTGTTCATGGCGTCCTAATTTTGGGACACTTTCTTAAAAAAAATTCCCATTATAAATTGAATTGTGATATCCTTTCAAAACTCAGTAAAATATATCCTTAGTATTTGTTTTCAATATTTATCAATAATGGCAGTGCATTTTTAAGAATAAAAAGGTGAAATAAATGTTTGTTGTAGCGCAAAGTTGGATTTTCTTGAAATAAAATGGCGCGTAAGAAAAGGTAAGATATTTCTTTTATTTTTTTATCAATCATTTTATAAGCGGTATTATTTATAACATGATACATTATTATAGAATATGTATTTTTGCATTTTTTCAGATTTCTATTTTTTTGCTAGAATACGAACCTTTATATGTCGTCCCAATTTTGGGACACTAGGCAAGAATGGGTAGGTGTTTTCTCCGTTACTGTCTATGCATTAAATGTATGTTTTATGCTATGTATTTTGTTACAAAATGGCCACATACCACTCGGATTATTATTTGGTTATAAAATTATTATTCGGATTATTATTTGGCTATTCTTTGTTATTACTATAGGGGGAACAGGGGCTGGGCTCTGTTCAAGAACAAGACACCCATCCCTTCCTACCCTTAGCTATTGGCTTAGTAAAACTTTATATCATACCGTTATGTTTTGTACTTAGTTTAGTATTTGACATCCTGAGGTTACTAAAATATATACAGTAGAAGCTCGATTATCCGACGCAATTGGGTCCGAACAAACAGCGGATAATCAAATTTCCAGATAATCGATAATTTATCAATTATCATCTAGTTTAACATGCAACATCGTCATCGAAATTCTATTAGGACTACTGAAACTGCTTAATAAACATCTAAATTTAAATTACACATGAAAATAATTTTATTTATTTAGAACAGGTACGTGTTCATGGAGTGGGGGTATAATCTTCACGGCATCAGATCTTGCGGGAGCTCAAGCTAATTTCAATGGGATTCTAAGAAAGGGGAACCAAAATGCTTATCTCTACTCGTGGTTTGGAAGAGAACACTTGCATACACAAGGAATGTGAAAGTAAAAAAAAAAGAAAAATGTTGGAAAAAATTCAGGATATCGACATCGGTTTACAGATAGTTCCGGTTACACGACGGTCGGATAATCGAAGTTCAACTGTACCATATATACTCGTGTGTAAAACGAAGAATTTTTGACAATTTTCTGCAAGTAAATTAGTGGGTAAACGTATACGCGAGTCAATTACATAAGCCAAAAAAAGAAAAAAAAAACTTCGAATAATGCAAAAGTCTGATTTTTTATGTTTATAAATAATAAAATAATATGTAAAATATCCAAATAATAATAATTTATTATTAAAAAATGTTCAATGATTTGTTTTTGTTTACTTACTAATTTTTTGCATTAGTAAGTTAAATATTTTGTTTAACTTTCTGCGAAATTGAAGTAAAAAGTTAGGGGGTCGACATACGCGAGTTTTTCCATTCAAAAGTTAATGGGTCGTTGTATGTGCGAGTATATAAGGTATATATTCTCTATTAGTAATTATTGATTATTATAAATTTTTACTATATACTTTTTTACTATGCCAATGGCTAATGGTGAGGATGAAGGGGGTCTTGTTCTTGAGCCGACCGCAACCCTCCCCTAGCCCCCTTACAGTAAAAAGAAAATTTTATAGTCAAATAATAACACGAATGATATATAACCTTTTTTGAAAAATATTAAATGGCATAAAACATAGATATAATGCTTAGATGGTATCGGGGAAAACCCTAACCTTTCGTGCCGAGTGTCCCAAAATTGGGACTTTTAGATTTTTATATGTTAAATAAATATTTTTTCAAAGAGAATTTTTTTATGATTTTTTACGTTTATTTTACACCATTTACTATAATTAAGCACAATATTGAGTTGAAAAAAATTCAGCCACTAATGGGTTAAACTAATAAAATTTGTTTATGGATTAATATATTCTACTTTAGGGACTTTACACTGGTTAAAATAATAGCAATAGTTAATAAATATTATTTCAAAAATTAAAAAGTTATTTATTCTGTGTGCAAAAATATTTGTTTTTTGAAATTCTCTAAAAGCAAATACATATAAAAATGAGATGAATGTTCTATTTATTTTTAAAAAGGCTTAAAACTATGGATTTAAATTTTAGCTTTAATATCAGTTTTGTAAGAAGTAAATATAGATGTAATTAGAAAAATATATTTCCGATTGTGTTTTGCACTGTATAAAATCTAATAATAATATACCATTTTAATTACCTCTTCCTCCTGTCTCAAGCTATATAATAACATCTCTCTCGGAGCTACATACTCCTGGTACAAAATTTGCGTAATGATCTAGATAGTAATAATTCATTACGCAACATGCAACACAGAAGGACATGGGTTGCCTAAAAGACAACGTATTGCATTGCTTTTAATTGTTTTATGTACAATAATCTAATTTTTATTGTGAGATCTTTCTGTTAAATTTTGTCTAACACATTTAATAATTATTATGCCAATCTAGCCGTCTCTGGCGACCAGTTTGGTCTACGTTAAATGTACGCTAAGCATTGCATCATGTTACTTTCATTCTTAACCTAATTTCATTGCTTAATCCTTCCCCAAATACAAAGATTCTGATTGAGAAACCAGAATTTTTTGAGATCTTGATTACATTTCATATATAAACACACACACACACACACCAACACACACATATATATATATATATATATATATATATATGTGTGTGTGTGTGTGTTATATAAAACTTTTTAATTTACTATTCCTTTAAATTATTCTAAATTGCCGGCCTATTCATTATTTCCTTTCTTTTAATACGCTCTATTATTTATTTCTAATTAAATTCGTATAATTTTAAAACGCGTATCTTAATAATAGATTTAATCCAAAACGTAATCTAAACTTTTAATCCTTTCATTAAATTTTATCGTCTACCAAACTGTAAAAATCTGAACGCAGTTACTTATTTTTCGAATGTTTATCACAGCCATTGTTAAATTTTTATCTATTTCATCTCATTTTCCCGCCCGTTAGGTGTCAGCCTTTTCACATCGAAATCCTTCCAGTAGCGGCGCCAGGATTCTTTTCTGTGACGTTTCTTGATCGATCTCCATTGGCTGAGTGTCGGATCCCAGTTTCACTTCGAAGCTCGTTCGTGATTTTGGTTGGGTTAGCCTGAAGTTTCCATTTTAATCGGATTTCCTCCGCACATCTTAATAAATAGTTCGAGCATGAGATCAGAACAAGATTTTTGTGCTGTTTGATTGTTTATATAACCTGTTACCCGGTGTCCTAAGCCATGTAGAATAATCATTTCGTGAATTAACATCTATTCCGCATGAGTAACTAGTTCATGCTCGAGTGGAATGCTCTGATTTCTCATCCTGTGGGAATTGTTTAATGTTGTTATGTTCTGATGGAATAAACAGTTTCCTATGACTACGTTTCTATGCTTTTAATTGGGAAAGCCCCATATTTCTTCATACGCCTTTTTTCACCACACACGCTGCCATGTCTTCATCATGAATAAATAAGAGTTTGATTGGTCTATACCAATATTATCATCGCTCTACAGCTGCTAAATTTTTACGGAGTTGATAACCCCGCTAGCGATGCTTGTTCTAAGTGGTATGATTGCTATAGAACATCACCAGCGGCTGATTAATAAGTGTGAGTGTGTGTGTATTCATGCGTATTTCGTGTTTTTGACAAATACTACTTAATTTCTGTAGCTGTAAAAATGCTGTAAAAATGAGTGAAAATTCAAGTGTTTAAACTGAGATTTGTTCATAAATTATTCAAATTGAATTTATTTCACTTAAACATGCTGTTACTTCAATGTTATTTTTTCGTATTAACAAATGTAATTTAAATTTTGCAAATGACGTATTTATAATTTTTTTTCACTATTTAATAATTAAATAATGAATATATATTATTTTGTTTTTATAAATTTGATTTCTGAGTTCATTAATATGACTATAAAGTAACGTAACTAAGAGAAATAGCAAAATAAAACACTCGTGAATGTAAACCGTAAACAAACTTTAGAGCCGCCAATTTACCTACTATGACGTCATAAGACTACTGTCCATTCATGGTTGGGGAACCTGCTTTGCGAATGATTATCTTCATGGTTTAATATTTTCAACTATTCATGATGAATGAATCTCTTGTGTTTGTTTACCTTACGAAATGAGATAGTAAGATATCAACCAAATTTCAATTGAAGTCATCTTAGAATATATATTTATTTTAATATAAATTAGAAATTATACTTCAATGTTGAAATGCAATATTTTAGTTTATGTTATTATTATTATGGTTAATTATTTATCTAGGTACTTTTCCACTACAGGGGATTTGGCATTTTTTTTTTTAAATCTTGGCGCAATTCCGGCTTCAGAAAGTGAAATACGTTGACAAAATATATAAATAGCTATGAAAACAAATCTGGTGAATTTTATTTTTGTTTATATGTATTTATTTGCATATAAACATTTCATGGTACTACTTAGTTATCCCGTCGACCAATTTCGCTAAATTATATAAATCGCCAAATTATACAAATTGACATAATTTTTGGTAATACAGTAGAACCTCGATTATCCGAAGTAATTGGGACCGACTCTCTTTCGGAAAATCGAAATTTTCGAATAATGAAGAATACGTCAGTTTTAAGATTAAAGAGAATTATATGCAATATTTCTTATTATGGTAACAAGTGATTAATAAAAATAAAGCAATAGCTAATTGAAACAAGAATAACTTACCAGAAATTTATTTTTGAAATTAAGTACCTTTTACATATATCACAAAGGTTTGAAATTTTTTTTTTGTTTGTCGCAGTTTCAATTGTCGTTGCTTTGAAGCCCTATCACGGAGTTTTTAAAAATTATTAGTTCACCATTATCACAGCCTTTCTGCTGCTCCAGCCATATGAAACTTTTTGCAAAACATTCAAAAGTTCAATAATTGTTAATTTGTTCGTTTTCTTCGTTCCACTCCGCTGTTTACGAGAGCTCAAGTTAAATAACTCTAAGAAAGGGGAAAGAAAATATTTATATGTTCTCATAGTTTGGAAAGGACCGCTTGCACACAAAGAATATGATAGTTAAAAAGAAAAGCTTTCAAAATGGATTTTGCACACAAGGACTGAAATAGAAAAAAAAAAAATAAATAAATAAAAAAAAAATAAAAAATAAAAAAAATAAAAAAAATAAAAATGGATTACGTTTAATCGAGAGTTTCGGTTAAAAGAGTTTCGGAGAAAAGAGGTTCTACTGAACTTAGTTATTCCGTCGGCAAAAAATCTATCACCAAACTATAAGATTAAATTCCGATAATGGATGATCGTAAATGTCGCATTTACTTGACTTTAAGCAAGTTACACGTGTTTACGTCATCAAGTGATTTTTATTTCGACGTGTTATTTGTATTTTTATTAATGTTATACAAATTTATTTGTTCTTTCGTTATTTAAAAAAAAAAATAGCGAAATTTGTATAATTTGGCGAAATTGGTCGACGGGATAACTAAGTAGTATCTAATTTTGAATTTAAATAACGAAAGAGCAAATAAATTAGTATAACATTAAAAAAAAAAATACGGTACAGATGTCATATACTACGCCGACATTTTACCGACGCCAATTTGGCGAAAACATCAACAGCATAAACAACAACATCCGGGTTACCATATCAAGCAAAATAACGACACTTTGCCGCCAGTTAAGTACCCGTTGCCTATATGACATTGGCGTTAGAAAATAATCGCGCCAATATGTATCGCAACATCTATGCCAAAAATACAAATGAAAATCACTTGATGGCGTAAAACGTGTAACTTGCTTCAAGTCAAGTGAATGTGACATTTACGATCAAATATTATTGGCATTTAATCTTACAGTTTGGTGATAGAAAGTTTAGTCGACGGGATAACTAAGTAGTACCCATTTTATTTATACATATATATACAATATTTATGTATATACAAATTAAGGTATTACTTGGTTATCTCGTCGACCAAAAATCTTTCGCCATACTAGTCCATTTTATTTATACATATATATGCAATATTTATATATATACAAATTACGGTACTACTTGGCTATACCGTCGACCAAAAATATATCGCCAAACTATAACATTAAATGCTAATAATGATTTATCGTAAATGTCACATTCACTTGACTTGAATCAAGTTACACGTGTTTACGTCATCAAGTTATTTTTATTTTGACGTTTTATTTGTATTTTTATTAATGTTATACTAATTTATTTGTTCTTTCGTTATATAAAATAAAAATTAGGTCAATTTGTATTTTTTGGCGAGTGGTTTGGCCATTTATATAATTTGGCGAAATTGGTCGACGGTATGTAAAATGTATCCGATATATGTATTGTACATTTATGTGTTTGAAATGAAAGTTATGTATTTTAAATGAAATGAGTGATAGGTTTATATTTTAAATGAAATGATGGCGATAGAAGAATATTTGGCGATGTATCAACTGATCCTAACTAACATACACGTATCGGAATGGCTGTTTGGCATTTAAAAATTGAAGCGGTCAGCCCGGAATTATTGATGACAGTCACATGACTTCGGCTTTTATTATATAGATTATCTTTATAATAAAACAATGATTATTAATCCACATCTTATGTGAAACGTTTCGAACAAAGAATAACTAAGCTTTCTTAAAGTCAAGAAAAATATTTTTAACTATAAATAATTGTGTAAAAATTAACTTAATATTTAATTTAACATATATATATTTCAAAAGAATAAATATTTATAAATTTATTAAAAGATGTAAATCTTCATATCTTGTTTTTCATTATTAAAAGATTCAATTGCAACATATAATGCTGAATTTATTTTCGAAATGAATTGCAGTGGAATGCTCTCTTTGAAGATTGACTTAAGGAAAAAATTAACGAGAGCAAAATTCGATGAATGACCTAGAATATCAATTCCATATTTAATATTATACGCTCCGGAGATTTTTGGCACATAGATATTCCATTTCGTGAATTGTATTACGGAAAATATTAGGTCGACTCGAAAGTTCTGTCCAATAATGTCACTTCAAGCCTACATTTAAAAAATTCAAATTTCTTCATTGGTACCACTGTTTTGAAATGGTAAAATTCCCATTTTTTCACTTTAACTCTTTCTCTGGCGTTGTCCTTAGAAAAACGACACCTAATTCTAATTTTACTGGCACCCAGAATATTAAATTGAAATTATCCTTTTATGACTTACTTGAAAATAAGCAAGTTCGTATTTTCTGATAAATTCGTTTATAAATCTATTCGTTTATAAGGCATTCTCACAATCTTCTGACTTTTGGGGAAAAAAATCTGGCGAAATTAAACTTGCTAAAATAACATTTTAATCTGGTAGACGAATGCCTTAATGATTCAGAATAAAGAAAAAAAGGTCAGAAGCAATTTTGTTTTTTTTTTTATTTAACTGAGGTTTAAGTTAAATTTGCGAGTTTAATTTCCCTTACCGTGTTACTGCTATAACTGTTTAATTTCTTCTAAATTTTTACTTATAATGAATTTGCATAGTACCCACAGGACATCCAAATAAGAAATAATAAAAATGTAGTACTTTTAATGCAGAATTTTTGTATAACGTTGTCTTAAAGGGTTGCTAAAGATGGGACGGTAGAGTAAAAAAAGGGGATGGTATAGGAAAAAAGGGACGAAACGGTAAAAAAGAGACGAAATGGTGAAAAAAGAGACGACAAGGATGGAACGGTAAGGAAAATTACCACCTATTTTTAGGAAAATCATGTTAAGATTAAGTGATAGCCACAGTGTTCATTGATTTTTAGAAACAGTTATTAACATTGGATTAAATTATTTTTTTTTAATTTACCGTGAAAAGTGCAGGAATAAATCTTGGGGATAGTAAGACTACCAATAAAGCCACGGTGCTTGAAATTGATATTTAAATGCTGATTTATATTCTGCAGTAAATTTCCTGTCAAAGAATTTTAGATATTCTTTCTCTAGCCTACTTCTGCATGAGCAAAAACTTGAAAAAAATTCTGTCGCTGCATCTGAAGTGATTTTCTGTATAATTTTAGAAGAGGGATGGTAAAAAATCTAAAACTCAGGGACAGAGTTCAAAAAATAATATCAACCCTAAAAATGTGTGCCGGTTAATTTTTAGCTACATATTTATGTAAAACATTAGTTCCAGACTGAGAAAAAAATTACATTGAATTATGTTTATTGAAACAATTTTATCCAGACAGCTCGAAACTTCAAAATCAGCATCAGGAATTCGGGACGTTAAATGAATTTTCCATGTGTTTGGAGCCCCAACATCGTCCAAAACTTATTTATCTCGTTAATATTTTGTGCAATCATGCAATGGGATGTTCCCAAGTATATGAAATAAAAAAAAACACAAAAAAGTGTATTAAATAAAAAATTATTATTCAGGGACATGAAAGTTAAAAGATAGTGAGAATGTCCCTTATACAGACAATTATTCACCTCTCTTACGGAAAGGGTTATACCATATGTAATAAAACAAGGCGAATTATACAATTTAAAAGAATTAGGCGTGAAATAACATTATCGAACAGAATTTTCCAGTATACCTAATACCGTAGCGCTCATCCTTATTGCCAGATATATATATTTTAGATAGATATCGTATTCCATTACATAATTACATGCTTATAATATAAAGGAATCGAAAATACACCACTCATACCTTAACATGTAGATCTTTTACTTTTCTGGCGTAATGTTGTTTAGTTCTAAGTATTTTAAAATATCGTAAAATACACATATGCTTAAAAATAATGTATTATTTTTTGCATTTGTTTAATTAAATGCTTTCCCTGCATTTAAACAGTTTTTCTTTCACATATTTACAGCATTTACGATAGTTTTAAAATAAAAAATATGCACATTTCGATAAGTTAGAAAAATATTCTAAATTTAAAATTGTTAAAAACGTATCCGTATCGATATATTTTTTCAAAAATCCCCCCCCCCCCTCCAAAAAAAACATTCATTTATCTTTTTTTATTTTATAATTGTTCTCTTTTAGTTTGATACTTATTATAATTTCTTTTAAAAATTCGGATGCGAATGAAAATAAAACTATGCATCTGTTATAAATATCTTCGCGATTGATATTTTTTTCGTTTTATTTTAATGCAAATTTGGAATATTTAATCTGAAAGATCGCCTCCATTAATTTTTATGAAATTAAATTTCGTATTTTTGTCTTTGCCTAAAATTATATTTAATTAAACGAACCTTTTTTTTTTTACAAAGTACTTTTTTCATAAAATTAATTATAAAGAATAAGTTTTCTTGGAAGTAGAATATTTTTCTTCATGCAAATAAAAGGGGTTTTGTTCATTTGTTAAAAAAATACTGATAAAATAATTATAAATGGTTCTATTTTTTATTGATTTTGGTCCTGTAAAGGACTTTAAATATTTTTCTAAAGGAAATAATTTATGAACATAAAAGAAGAATAGATTATTTCTGCATATAACTTGCTTTAAATATCAATTAAGTTGTAAATTTATTTTACTAGATGTGTATAAAAAAATTCTTGTTCTTTTGCTTAAGGGGAAATCATGCAATTTGATTAGAATTGATGACAGATGAAATTATTTTTAATCTTATAAACATGAATTTTTATTTATTGACTGTTATTAGTCATGTAAATCGATTTGAATATTTTCTTAAAAACAAAGGATTTAAGAATGCAACAGTAGATAATTATAAATTATGAATATTTATTTACTTTTAATTAACATAAAAAAGTACATTTTCTCGAATATAACTTTAGTTGATCATTTTTATAATTTTCATAAAAATATTCATTTTGTTTCAAGTTCGTCAAAGCTTTAAATGCATAATACGATTAAATGAAATCTCACGGTAATATTTCTTTTTATTATATAATTCTGATCAAGATTAGTCATTATTTCCGTTCCTTTTGTCAAACACTTTGCGTTATTACTTACTTTAGAAATTGCTAACATTCAGAAAGTATTCATGTGTCTCCCGATAGTTCGTTTACATATTTGTTTTTTGTAAAATATAGTGCATGAAAATCTATGCCAATGTATTTTGAGTTACGTATTTTAACTATATATTTTACACCTGTGATAAATCAAAAATTATTAAAGCTAAAAAATAATGTTTTTGATCATCTTTGTACAACTGTGTGTTCTTTTTATAGAATTTCACAAACATATGATTACAAAATTAGTGTATGAATAATTGTAAAGAAATGTATTAGTAAAATGTCAGCCATGAATTCCTCCAATTTTTTAAGCAATGCTATTTAAGAACAGAAATACTCTCATTAACTAATCGAAGAATTCTACGATTAAATAAAGCCAATAAATACAATCAAAATTTATCGTATGGAATTTTAGGGGGATGTAGGATCTACGGTAAAATAATAATAAAAATGTCATTAACTGCAGTTTACAACGTCTTTTAAGAAAACTATTTGCAACTGTGGTAAAATGCTTGGCAACTATGTAACTAGTGGTAAAAAGTTTGCAACTATGGTAAAATTGTAAAATTATAAAGCAACTTCCATTTAAACCGACAGTTATCTTCTTATTGTTGAAACTTATTGACTACTATGTTAAAGTACTCAGCAACTAGTTACATAGTTGTAAATAATACGGAAACTGTAATAAAATAATAATATAAGTTTCACAGTTTCTTTCCTCTTTTGGTAAAACTATTTAATTAGAAGTTTTCCCAATGAAAATTATTGTGAAACGACTTTAAAATAATCATGGCTGAGGATTGTATAATATATTTATGTATTTTAGATTATCGAATCTGTAACTACATTATTGCATTGCAGTGTATAAAAACACTTTTATACTTTCACGTTTTGATTTTAAAAAAATTACATGTTTATGTTTAAATAGAAAAAAATGCTGAATTAATGTGTAGTTTATAAAGCAAATATTTTTTAGCAGTTTGATATTTATGTGTGTCTAAATAATTTATTATTTTAAATGAACACTTGTCTAATTTTTTTTCTGAATATATTATTGTTTATTTCTCGGAATGTAGATTATTTCATAAATTCCTTTGTTGTGCAATGTATATTTTCATAAATTGATACTAAACTCTGATGTATCATATGACGGTAAAGTGTTACACATAGACATTTTTGGTTCATTATCAGTATAAGTCAGAACCGCTACAATTAAAAGAACTACTATAAAATAAATGTTTATATATATAACGCCTTTCATTCGCACTTAAATAAAACATAATTTCCTAAGCATCAAGATTAGTTTGATTCAGTTAGAGATGCAAAGTTCTCGATTAGTTCAATTTTAAGTGCTTCAAATAATCTCATGCTTAAAAGATTTGAATTCCAAGTTATATCTGTTGAGCTAATAATATTGAAGTAACGTTTCAACTTAATGAATATTAATAAAACTTTCTTGATATTGATTGACTGTACAAATTTTAATGAAAATATCAATAATCGTTTTAATTCTTTATTTATTTATTTATTTTGTTCGTTTCATTCTTCCTTTTTCATTTTTACTCATTTCGCAAATACTATTATAGAAGATGGATCGCTAGGGTGGAACTAAAAAACGAAGTTTCGAATTTTATATTTTAATAGTGATTATTTTTTTCCTTTTTAACTCCATAAAGAGAAAATATTTTTCTTTTAATTTTAAAATTATATCGCCCGGTTCCTCAAAGCATCTGATTTTCCATAAAAATGAATACAAGCCAATAATTGCATATAAAATTTTCTAAGCTTATTGTTAAATTTATATTTTGCAAAATTAAATTAATGAAGGGTTAATGTGCTGCAATAAAAAGAATAATTTAGTTTTAGTCCCATGGAAAAGATGGCCCCACTTTATTTGACTTCTGTAGAAGTCAGCGTAGTGGGCGCTTACTTTCATTGTCTTTGATTTATTTGGCTGGGACTCAACAAGTTTGCCCAATTTAGTTTGTGTTAACAGTTCTTTGATTATTTTTCAATAAACAGTCGGTGTCAAATGTGACAATGTCTGTTAACGTACCTAAATCTTAAAAATTATTGAAGAGTCTTGTATTTTGCGAACCAAAACAATTAACTGTAGACTTTCATCTTTGGAGAACATATGAAAATGTTATGAAACATTATTTATGGCTTCAATTTAACTTAAAATCTGCCATCTGGAATCTGGAACACACTGTTTCTGAAACATCTAAAGCTGCTGCTGTTGCAATTAAAAGTGTATTGCTGAGACTTTCAATTCCAATAGTTTCTGATACACAAATCACAAAAAATGACTAGACTATCGTGAGAAATGTCAAAATTTGAAGAAAAATATTAATACTGGAAAAAATAATCCCACATCCGATATAAAATTGCAAAATGTTAGGTAATCGTACAAAAAAAACTTTTCTTTGTGCAAATGCACTAAATATCATCGTGTATCAGAACAAGAACGTCACTTTCTAAAACAGAAAGAGAGATGGGGTGACGGCAATAGGATCAATAGATATAAAAACTACAAAAAATGTGTAGCAAGACTGGAAAAGTAGATATTAAGAAAAGAAAAAGTTATTTTAAAACAAAAAAATTGATTTTTTGATTGAATTATCGCCAAGTGAAAAAAAATAGTTCGGGAGGAAATAGTTCAATTGGTTGTTCTTCTAAAAATGAACTTGATAATTAAAAAGGTAAAAGAACCGGAGTGTTAGACAGAACTGCAAATATTGTTGCAAATGGCAAGCCTTGAAGATATAGGTATTTCTGATGATGATAAAGAAAAGGTAACTGACAAAAGGACTTGAAGACGACAAAGAGAAAAGAAAAAGAAGAATTTGAAAGAACACTGACCAAATGAGTTAATTTTAGAAGGTTTGTATTTTGATGACAGAAAGAATAACACTATGATATTTGAAGCAAGAGAAAAAAGTACAACTAAAGCAACCATTAACCCTAGAACGCTCCTCGTTCCGTACCTACGAATTAGTCCCTCGGGTCTAAAAAGACCCATGCATGTTTCGCGCTTAAATTCGGCAGTCTATAAGTAATAAATTTATTACTTTAATAACAGTTGACGAATATTAAAACAAAAAATAAATTATGACCGTAGAAAGATAAAATAAAAGTATAAAGTACTTACAAAATCTTTTTTACAGGTACATCCAAAAAACACAAATGAATCTTTCAAATATGTAAATGTAATTATCCCGTATAACAGTTATGGCAAACTGTATACAAATGCTTTTGTATGTATGGCAGTGCCATGTTACACACTTAAATGTACATTTATTGTCCGTTTTTCGCATATGTTACACCTTCCTCGCTTCTTAACAATTTCCAATTCAAGTGAAGTACTTAGCAATTTCTTCGACCATCTGTTTTGCTCCTTGCCCTCTTGGAAGATTTTCCCTGGTCTCCATATGCTTTTTTAAAAGTTTTTCAAAAACATTCTTTGTCTATAAGGACTGTCTTTCTTCCATGATTTATTTATTTTGCAATAAAGTACAAAACTGTATGTAGATATGTCTAAAATATTACAAAATACAACAAATGGCCAACGGTTTGTCTTCCTTTTTGTAGTGTAAGTAGCTACCATTTTGTCCAACGTATCAACTGTTCCCTTAGTTTTATTATAATCCACGATGATCTCTGGTTTTCTTTGAATACTTCGTTCAATTTTCTAATTCTTATGAAATGTGCTTTGAAGAACATTTTTTTTTTTTTTTTAATGTAAGACACAAGTTTTGTATCTTTAGTAAACGCAAATGTTGAATGTATCTTTCTTTTCCTTTTGTTTCTAAAATTTCTACAGGAATAGACGATTTATTTTTTCTTATTGTACCAATCATTGTTATATTTCTTTTTAGCAACATTTGACCTGAATCATAAGATGTAAAGAAATTGTCACAAGTTATATTATGTCCACGTAAACCATATGACAAGTCCAAAACTACTCTCAATCCTTGGTTTCTTTCCGGTGCATTTCCTGGTTCTTTTTCTAAGTATGGCTGGATATTCCATACATGGCAGGTGTCATTATCGCACAAAATCCAGAATTTTATACTGTATTTAGCAGGTTTGCTAGGCATTTACTGCCTAAAAAGACACTTACCTCTAAAAGCAATAAGTTGTTCCTCCACCGTTACATATACTTCTGGATTGAAAATATTTTGTAAAATTTCTACCCATTTATCCCACAATTCTCGAATTGCGGCAAACTTGTTATTTGATCTTCTTCGTTGTCGAGTTTCTCGGTCATCAAATCGTATTACTCTTGATATTATTTTAAATTTCTTTAGAGACATTGTAGCTCTAAACAAAAAACTTCTCTTGAATTCATGACATAGACTTGTTGTTGATTCATTGCTTGATTTGCACATACCTGCGAGCACTAAAAGGCCTATGTATGCATCGAAATCTACGATATTTAGATCTGTCCAATTTTCTCCATGTACACGTTTTCCCTCTAAATTTGTATAATTTATGATCATGTTTGTAAAATTATGGGGAAAAAGCAGTTCAAAAGCGCTATATTCGTCGTCTATTCGTGCTGTTGAAAATTGAGTTGGGCCAGGGATTAGTTTCAAAATATTACTGTTTTCGAATCGACCAGCACTTGGATATGGCTTTGCATGCCAAATTATTTTTTCATCTCTGGACTTCATTATCTCAGGTACTTTATGTATAGTATCTATTTCTTCATCTGATGAAGAATAATTATCAATAGATAAGTTATCCTCTTTTTCCGATACAGCTTCTCCACATCAGACAAATTTTCATCGTATAGCCTTCCATAAAGCGAAATAAAACTTTCATATAATGAATAAAAATGCACTAACGTTCTCCTCAAATAAATATTCGAACTGATTCTGAAAGGTAAACCTTTTACTTCCAGCTGAGAGAAAAACAACAAACAAAATGAATTTCCGCTAGGACTTGTCCGGTTCCATATGTCTCATAACTTCATTCCCACCCCGATAATTTTACTCATTTTTCCCCCTTACCTTTTTGCAGCTATATAGCAGAAATAAAACAATAATGGCATAAAAAAAACTATGTGAATGTATATTAATGCTTGGACAAAAAAGACCCGAGAGACAGATTAAGGTGTTTTTTTTTTTTTGTAGTGTTAAATCTAAAAGTCGCATTAATTTAAAATTTTAGTATGTATTAGTTAAAAATAAATCAGGAAAAGTCATTGTATTTCAGAAAATTCTTATGAGTCGTTTTTGAGTAACACAAGCTTAAACATGTGTACGGGTCTAAAAAGACCCGATGAGCTTTCTAGGGTTAAACAAAACAATCAAACAAAACATCAACAAAAACAATCATTAAAGAATAACACATGGTCTTAGTTCAAAAACCAGGATCAAAATATTTTGGTCATATTTCATTGACATCTTTTTATTATATTAATATAGTCACTGCAATTTTGGTGTATTTTGAAAATAATAATACACACATTTCAAGTTTGAAATTTATTGGGTGAAACAGAAATGTCGTCAATGCATGACGCAAATCTGGAGTTGTCAAAACATCGGATGATAGATTCTAAAAACTTTACAATGGATAATTTGCTGATTGCATGCAAATGAACTTTTTTTATGCACTTATTTCAACATATTACTGGAAAAACTACGGTTACTAAAGGATTTTCTGGATCAATAGGAAAGAAACTTGAAAAAATGCGAACTTTTTGAAATTATAGACTGTAAAAACATGGATACTGTCTTGATGGACTGATCGAATGAAGAACTTTAAAAGAAAAGTACAAACAGGGGATACACCTGAATTTTAGATTTTTCGTGTCATACTCAAACAGTGGAAACGTTTGTCAAAGTTGTCCCGACAGTGGCGTTAACCGTCTTGAGATATTAAGCAAGATATGGCTTTATCTTGGGAAAGTTGAATTCCCGTAATGTAATGCCTAAGTTTGCCTTAGAAGCCAGTAGGTTGAATATCCAATTGAATTAATCCATAACAAAGGGAGGTAAGGAGGGTGGAAGTCGACATTTAGCCATCTCCTCGTGGTGACGTCTGGGTAGCATTTGCTTAATATATGCGGATATTAACTAATAGCTATGTTGTTTACTTTAAGTTACTTTATACTGAAATTTTAAATATTTGACGTCCTTGAGGAAACTGAAAAAAATTAATTTTAGAAAACCTTTTCAGCCAAAAATTTAGACATCGAAAAAGGAAAAAAAGTTATCACTATTACACATTAAAACAAAATGCTTATTTTTTACCATCCTTAACTTCCACCCCTATGGATCACATCAAAATGCGCCATTTCTAAAACATATATTAAAATGCTCCCAAAGGAATTGAATAACTTACTTTTTATGAAGAAAAATCAAGTTTAAATATTTTTGTTGCATGAAACCTTGTTGTAGTAATTGGCTTATATTGCGCACAATCAACAAAAAGATTAAACATAAATCCTTATTACTAAAATATAACATCTGACAATTGTGAGTTTAAACTGAGCTCATGTATACCTATGATTCACAACAAAATGTCTGATAACGTAAATCCGCTAAGAAAATGCAGAAAACTGTTGCTTTATTTTCAGAAAAAACATCTTAAATGTTTGCAATGCTGTGTTCACAGTGTAATTTTTACTTCAACGTTTCACCAAAATATGTTTTTTTTTTTTTTGTTTTGTTTTTTTTTTTTTTGTTTTGTTTTTTTTTTTTTTTTAATGCCTCTGTAAGTTTACAAAACCTTGTTTCAACATTTTGTGTCCCAAACTGTACGAAAAAGAAAAATGTATCTCGATACAACAGGGAACTTTACGAAAATATAATAAGATCTCATCAGAGTTACAAAAGGTCTTCTTTTATCTTCAGAAACGTCGGAAACAATAGAATTTTAATATTTATTCGAGCATCTTTTCAATATATTAATCCATTTTCTCTACATGGTACTTACATGAAATATGGTTTTTATGGATGTTTTAAATTGTCAAGTAAACATACTCAGCAGCGTAAACAGATTTTTTAAACGCAAGAGTAACAGAAAATTCGATTGTATGCTGAACATACTTGGTGAAAGTGTAAATGTTTACTTTGGAACTCACAGCATAAAAAGACAATATTTTGAGTTTATACAGGTTTCAGTTAATGGTTTAACACATTATGTAACCTACTCTGAAAAGTTTCATAAAAATACATGCTGGAAACGAAATTTTGTATAGGAAAATCTTTTTTAAATCTAAGAAATATATTCGTTTATAATGTTTCTAAACATAAAAGGAAGGTTTTCTGAATCTTAGGTAACTCGAAAACGTTTTATCATAATACTGAAAAGTATTTTTTTGACTCCATAAAATGGCGTATTTTGAAGTACATTGTTGTAAACCTCTGTAGTTTACCTTCCAGAAAATTTACAGAAACGATCCTAATTGAAAATTATTTTATATAAGATTAAATTTCAATACATAACAAATCTCTAATTTATATGTAAAAATAAACCATTTGTATAATGTTAATAATATATTATTAAAAATGGTAGTGATAAACTAGTGTACGAGTTACAAATAGGTAAAAAATCATTATCTACCATATTATTTTGTTAGTCTGCTAAAACAGTATGTAAAACTTACATTTATAGAAAAATAAAATCTCCCTAAAAAATAAAATCATATTATGTACCTTCGTGTATTTTGAAAATTTTTAAATATGTGTTTTCAAAAAAGTGGTAATTAAACATATAATATACTACAGTGTAATTTTCTACGTTGTTTTATTATAACAGGCTCCGAAAAATGACGGATACATTACAAAAAATAATTAAGAGAAAACATAAATCGATAGAAATGTTCCAATTGGAGTATTCTATTTGGGAAATAAAAACATTTTCTGTTATACATAATTTTAATTATAATTTTTATATTAGCCAACAGATGACGCTGCAGGAAATCTGTGATCACTGAACGGAAACGCAAATCGTCAGACATCCATACTGCACTTGACGCACGGCATCTAGAGTGTGCTGCTCAGAGAAACTTGCTGCCCAAAAATGGTTTATACGTTAGAATGACAGAAATATCTAGATTTAGAATTTCACCGCTTAAAGAAAAGTATTGATGAAACAAATATTTTAATAGATTGGGAACGTCAAAGATGATCGTATCGGAAACGTCGAGCGTCTGTGTTCGGCAGTTAGAGAGGAGAATCACAAAGTCGTTAAGCAGTTGGACTAACAATGACCCCAAGTTTTCTGTTAGACATGTTGCAGATGAGAATGTAATTTGACGCACGTCGAGGCACCGTAAAATATACCTCTTTTTTCTATACAGGTTTCAGACCTACAAAATTCTTAATGTTTCTGCCATTAATGCACACCAGATGTTCGGGAACGCTATGCTGCTGAAGATAGGTTCTGGTGAAATCAGGTGGAAAACATTTGGTTTCTTGATGAAGCGTATTGGCCCATAAAAGGCTTCGTCAATAAGGAAAACTGGCACATTTTGAGGATCGACCGCCCCCCCCCCCCCCCCCCAAATGCAGTAACATTATCCCTAAATCACATAAATATCATGTTTTCTAGCGTCGTATCTCACAAAGCCATTTTCACAATGTCAAATGATTACTGTAGCGCTGTATTTGATGATTCCGTGTAAATTTTTGACAGTGCAAATGCTTTGGAGGACCTTGGAACAGTTCATTTTTTATGCATGACGGTTTCTGTCCACATTCGATGTCTGGATTCGTTCATTTCTCCAATGACCTTGTCATAGCCATGGATTATTGCTAGCATATCGAAAACTTCATGTATTTTTTCTCCATATTTACCAACCTTATTTCACTTCCTGTGATTTTTAATTTGTGTGTGCGTGTCTTGGAGGGGAGTTACCTGGAAGGATGAGGTATATTGCTAAAAATTTCAAGTCACTGTCGAACAAAAAAAGTGCATCTCAGGTACATGTGAGAACATTCCTTCAGCTACCATTCCGTTAGAAAGGGTTTCTGCTAGATTTGTTCTGAGATTGTGCCTCAGATTGTTTTTGCTGCAAATGTTAGATATATTGTGTAAATCGTTATTTAGTTTTTACAGATTTCTTTGCAATATCGTTAGACAATTTTTTTTTCAATTTTTTTTTCAATCTGTCGTAATTACTAGATTTTTTATAATTATCAATAGGATCAAACATTATGCGAACAAGGTATTATAACTTTGTCGGTGGGTTATTGGATTGATCCTATTGATTATTATGAAATCTCTGGTATTTTATATATTCATTATAAGGATAATGAAAGATTGAAAACCTGTACATATGTGTGCAAGCCCACTTCAAAAATTATAAGAAAGTATCAAAGGACATAATACTGACATCAAAAGATATTATCCACAGCTCTATCCCGTTTAAATCAAAATACAGACATTGATTTCTCATTCAATAATGCTAAAACCATTGCACATGTTCACATTATAATATTTTCATAATCGGAGAATTTCTAAACATACTATCAAGATGCAAAAAGACATGAAATGATGTATTATTCTATCATATACCACGTATACATATGTCGTTTAATGTACTCATCATAACACATAAATTTAGTTTTTATTGACCCATCCCCTTCTCCTATTTTTTAATACATACTTTCTCCTTCTTTCCTCCTATTTATTACCCGATTGCAAATAATGGTTATGTGTTTCACGCGTATCTGAGTAAGTGGATTTCTTTATACCATCGAAACATCCCAACGGCTGGATGGATTTTAATAAATGAGTTCTCTATCGATTCGTCTTAACCGTCCGATGGTTATAGGCTATGTTTTGTTTTTATAAATTCAAAATGGTGGCCGTAAAATACAAAATGGCAATAAAGACAAAAAAATACGCACGATATTCAGTGACATATCATTGGATAGGTCTTTCAAAATGAAGACGATGTTTCATTGACTATTTTATAGTCAGAAGCTCGTTTAAACATTACACAACCTGTAAGCTGTGTTGTTAGGATCTCTAGCGTCACTGAAACTCTAACCATCATAGACATCTATAGGCCTTATCAAAATAGTGTTTATAGATAGGAACTAACAATTAAACACAATTTAAAAGCCATCAATAAAAGTAAATAGAAAAATGGGTAAGTATTATAAAAAAAAATAGTTTCACATCAATGATAAATAATTAATTAGTTCGTTTTTTACACAGTCGGGTTTTTTGAGTTTTTAAAATTAATTTATTGTTTTTGATTTCGCCAAAATGTACATGTTTGAAGCTACAATATTTTTTTTTATTTTAACTTCCCAGATGAGGGCTAATGTTTAGCTGAAAGCGTTCGGGAAACTTAGACATGACTTGACATTTTTTTACCACTTTGAATAATTTAAATGTTTTAAAACTTTTAAAGTATATTTTTAGCTTTTTTAGTGATAAATTAATTATGAATCAGTGCATTCAGTTGTTTATTTGGATTTATTAAGGTGAATATGACATTTCTACATAATATATTGAATTTTCTATATGTATTTAATAGTTCATTATTTAAAAAATAAACGATTTAGTGTTAAGCCTTACGAAATACAATTCACTAAATTTTATATCATTTGGTTGTATCTTTTGTCAATCCTTGTGTCAAGAAAACCTTATAGGTTCTGTTACATGTACCAAAGAATATCTTCATTTTCAATTACAAAGCTAGGGAAATCAATATGATTGCATCAAAGATATGTCATTTTTTTCTGATTGTCGATTTAACAGTTTATGAGAGCGAATGCATAAAGTTTTGTTAATGTGATCGCTATATTTTCATGATGCTGCATTTCTGTTTATTTTATCCGGAAGCTCCCCTCCTAAGTTTAATTAGGGTGATACGTGGTGGTACTGGTAGTATTTAATAAACTACGCTTTTAGCAGAAGAGCTGTTAAACGTTTTAGGGTATGTATTTGAGGCACCACGCAAATTTGTGTAACACTTCTTTGCAATGTCTGAATACAAAATCGAATGTCTGGCTGAAGTAGCTTGGCACTTAGCCGACCCGTGAATTTTTAAATTTCCAAAATTTTCGCTGCAAAAAATATCTTTGAGGCATTTTTAAATTTTAATACCTTCAAATTTAGTATTTAGTGAAATAGAAATTATAAAATACAGACACTTTAGTCGGCCGCAAAACTGTGCCAGACTCGTGTCTTGGGATATTTCATGAATACCGAAAAAAGTATTTGAGGCACGCTGAGAGTGAGACATAATAATATTTATGCTTTGAAAAAAATATTTTGAAAATGGCAGACATTTTTCATGGCACTTACTACTTGCCAGACAGAAGGGAATGTTAAACGCGAGTGCCACTAAAGCTGCGCTTGCGGTGCCGCACTGAAGATCCATTTACTGAGCAACGATACAGACAATGCATAAACTGCGTTGAAGTGTGTCGCGAAAGCTATCTTAAGGTTAATTTCATCAGGATGCGTGCGCAATACCTATAATACAAGTTTCAGATGTGTATATGATCTTCCTGAATAAATCAGGAAGATCATATCAGGAAGATTAGCTGATTTCTTGAATAAATCATGAAATCAGCTGTTCGATTTGGAAACTACGGTGGATGCGGCTCCCGGCTTGCATTATTGCAGAATGAAAAGATTAAGGAACGATATCTAAATAACAAATTTTACCAAAACTATGATGCCAGGCAACCTTAATTTAAATACTTTTCTTTTAACTTGTTTTTAATTTATTGCGGGCAGTTTAAAAGGATTTTATTAAAATTGGTTTTAAATTACAACCCTCCATAAAATTCATACATTTGATATATTTTTTGACAGCCTGTAAATAAAAAAAACCCTAAATTGAATTGTAAAATACCTGTGGTGAACTTCAGTAATGTACATGATTTTTAGGAATACTATAATAAATTAAGCCTTATAGCGAGGTAATTTATCGTGCATAAATATTGGATTTTCATCGTTAGGGTACAATTCTTTCGCCTGTTGTACAATTCTTGCTCCCATTTTTTCTCCCTGATCCTAGAAGAAGAATTTATCTACCATTATTTTTATAGAATTTCTCTCATACAACAGACCACACCATACCTGACTGATCATGTGTAACGATAATGTGAATCGAATGTGCTATGCACTCCTCACGTAGTATTGAGATCAAAACCTTAGTATTTTTCCGTGAAAAAAAAAAGATTCGTCAAAAAAATATACAGTATATTTACCACAACATCACAATACATAAATATGGTAACATTTATAATGACTGTACACTAGGGTGTCCCAAAAAAAATGAAAGTAGTTTTATTTTTTTCGCATACCCTCTCATTTTTTTCCTTTTATGTCAAAACAATTGTAAATAAACTTTCATGTAATTTGGACCACGGGAACCCGTGCTGACTTATATCTAAATGTCTCAGTCAGTACTTGTGCACTTAGCGAGCGAACGCTGACACATGTCACCCTGTCACGGGTCTGTAGCGGAGCACCCAGCAGTTGAAAATGCAAAAAATGAAACAAAACAAAAAAAGAAAGGTTTTGGAATGCTTGTGACAATGCGCAACCCGTGAAGAAACAGTGCAAAACCTGTGAAACGTGTCAGTACCAGTTTAATCAGGACAGCGCACATCTATGTGTCAATGTGCGTATAATTCCAAGTTAGTATTTTGTTAGTAAATATCAGGATAGTTTTTAATCAGTGAGAAGAACATGGCAGTGGAATTGTGTAGTTCTAAAAAAGTGATATTTTTAATAGAGAAAATTAAACATCAAATAACGGGTTCAAAACTTCCGTCTAATGGACAAGTTATCGCAGTTTTGTTTTACAATATTCGGGAAGAGAATTTAACTGTCAATGAAAATGCAAATATCGCTATTCGTGAAAGTATTATTATTTGGGAAAAGGCACAAATGCATAAGAAATCGTAGCCAAATTGTGTGAGGAAGCTTGTTAATATGTATCAAGTTTGTAGAGAATTACAAAAAATGCAAAGTAATTACAAGTCGTATTCAAGCGGCGACAACAAGAATTTGTAACTATTTTAGAGATTTTCTTTGCTTGCTGCCATCATGTATACGATCTGGTATTAAAGGCTGTATTTGAAATGAACATTAAACAAGTGACAACAAGTCCCGATATTACACTCTTTAAAAAGCACAAAGGGAATTGGAAGAACATCTATCCAACTACCGGGTGTCCCAAAAAGGACTGACTGATTTTAAAATTCAATAACTTGCAAACGGTGACAGATATTTAAAAAATTCTTGCAGGAGGGTTATGCATAAAGTCAAAAGTTTTTTTACAGTGATTTTCAATTTTAGTTCAAATTACAAACAATAGATGGCGCTGCGATCAATAGACGCTGAATTCAGGCTCGATTTTTGGTAATTCGTGGCCCGGATAATACATTTCCATCTCCTTTTTCAGCATGGAACAAGAGAAAGGACCAGAAATCGAGCCTGTATTTAGCGACTATTGCTTACAGCGCCATCTATTGCTTGTAATTCGAACTAAAATCGAAAATCACTGTAATAAAACTTTTGACCTTATGCATAACCCTCCTGCAAGAATTTTTTAAATATCTGCCACCGTTTACAAGTTATTGAATTTTAAAATCAGTCAGTCCTTTTTGGGACACCCGGTAAAATACAGTGCTATGGAGAAACAGTGGAATTGTTCTAACCCGTATCTGAACTTGGCAATTTACTTAAATTTTACCGCTCTGAACTTTAAAATGTTATGATCAAAGAGGACTATCAAGAGTTGATGAAAATTTCTGTCATATTTTTAGGTGGAGATACAGAAAAAAAAATTAAATCAGACCTCTGGGTGCTATGTACCAAGCTATATTAATGGTCCGAGCGGTTTACTCCCTAAAACTCTCGTTATTTAGTTCTCATCTGAAATTAAACGCCAAGGATGAGAAATCACTGTTAAACGTTTGCTTCTTTATTGTGAAAATCTATGTTAAACATGGCTTCAATGCATTTTGTTAGGTAAAGTACCCTAAAAAGATTCGTGCTTTTAGAAATCTTTGAAAATCTACGAAAATGTTAATGAAGAATTTCTCCAGCATTTATGGTATTTGACTGATGAAATAGCAGTATTAGCACTTTTTGAGGATGGTGATGTTGACAAAGAAACAAAATTAAAAATGATGACAAATTTACATAGAGAAAATTTCTCGACCCGTGAAAAAACATACATTCCATCGAAGGAAAAAAGAGGTTCAATGTATGGCGAGTTTCATATATTGATTTTGTAATTGTTTAATTAGTTATACATTTATATCACGCGATTGTTACCTGTTCTTTTATTTTTTTTACAGAAAAAAGCATCGATGATCTCATATTTGTCAAAAGCCATTCATTGTTTTCTAGACTCAAAATTTATGATAATTTTGAAGAGTCCCTCTTCATAGGAGAATAATGCTTCGTTTCCCGACGCGAAAAAGACGATCTCAATGCTCAGAGCAATGAACAATACAGCTGAAAGAGCGGTAAAATTGATGCAGGACTTTCATGATTTAATAACGGTGACGGAGGAACAAAAACAATTTTCGTTATGTTGCGCAAAAGAAAACACAAAGGTCTATCCCGACTGTAAAAAGGAAACATTAAAATGAAAATAAGTTCAGTAATGTTTCTATTACTATGATATGTTAATAAATATCTTCTTTGAATAAAATAATGTTTTATTAACCAAAAAACACACATGTTACAATCTTTCCATAGTATTCCCCATACAAGATTTCATGTTCAAGTTTGACCGAAAGTCGGCATGGGTTACCGTTATCAGATTGCAATAATATTTTTTAGTTATGTTTCTCCGGTGAAATAGAAAAAAAAAATAGAGGGATTATTTGATTTTGAAAAAAAAAATAAAAAAAGAAAAATTACCTTGTATCCTGGGACACCCTACTGTACACTTTTTCAGTCATTCAAAGCAAAATACTTGCATTTCCTTCCCACTGATTTTTTTTAAATTTATTTATCGTATATTGGTATCAGCTTTGAATTACTATCAAATCTATTTGAAAACAATTTATTTTCTATTAGTCACTGTTGTACAGCATGCTTTGATACTTAAGTTCATACTATTTTTTATCTCTTTAGAATAAAGATTTTTTCAATCCTCTTTTTTTTAAGACAAAACTCCCGTATTTTTATGTTTCATGCCACAAGCTCTATTTTTTTTTTAAATATATCAATCGTCTTTGTTTTAATCCTCTGGAATCCCAAGAAAAGAGCAATATTTTAATGTTGTTTTCCCTGTAATGTTATTACAAATCCTAAAAAAAAAAAGATTATGTTTCCAATGTGATACAAAAACTTAAATAGAGATATGAATAAAACCCTTGAGAGTATTAATTATTACTCAACGTTTTAACGCTAGAATTACTGCCTTCTTTGAGTACCTAGAATTACGGCTAGGGGTATTTTGACCTCAATGTAAAAAAACTACCTATTTCATTAAATAATATCATATGCTTGTAAAAATAAACTTAAAATGAGTTAAATTGTTAATAAAAATTATAATTTATTTTAAAGAATATACTAATTTCTGAATATATGTGCTTATATATAACAAAAAATTAGCTTAACGTATTTTAAAAATCTTGTTTCGTTTCAGTTACTTCTTAGAAATACAAATTATAAACGTTATGAAAGTTTACATAAATTTAAGGAGTAAAATAACTGCTTAAAGCTAATTAATACAAACATTTTAGTACATTTTTTTACAATGAACAAATAAATACCTTACTTATAGGATCATTTTTCTGAGCAGCAAATAACACACAGGTTTATCTTTCTTATTTTCTGTGTGCAGTATCCACATACAGCTTTATTACAGCTGTTACAAATATTAACAGATTTTATTGCCTTTTCTTTTCTTTATTTGGCACTTTAAGCGTTTCTTTGATTCTAAAGAATTAATATGCTACATAAAACTATTTGGATGAACTACAAGCTTGTTTTAACCAGAAATATATTATTCTCTTAGTTCTTCTGCCGAGCGCAATAAGAAATCTCTTCTACTGGTGTTTTCTTTTGTTAGCTCCTTGAACACTGAACAGGATACATTCATTTATTTCAAAATGTCAAAATGTCACCTGTGGTAATTCTAGTGCTAAAATTACATTACATTTCTAGAATTGTGTTAATTTAAATAATGCTTGCACTACAGTGAAACCTGTAGCTCAGTGAATGGATATGTCAGTCCATGGCGGTGAGAAGAGTCATATTTCATAGTGATCTTCTGGATACAACCCTCATATTATAAATCCACTTTCTGATACCTTCAACATTCAAGGCACCCTGTATTTCGCTTATATCATTTCGGTGATTTATCAAACATTTATCCATCTGTATAATGGACAAAAACATATTTAACACATTTAATTATTCTATGACGAATACTCATCAATGTCACAGTAATATATTATAAAAAACAAAAGATTAAAAAAATAAATAAATAAAACATATTTTATGAATGATTTTAACCAGTTCGGTTTTTCGATTGACCAAAGCTTCTAGAATATACTATAATAACCTAATCATCAAACATTTCTCTTACCCTTAAGCGTGAAATTTCAAATAGTTTTTCTGTATAAACTAAAAACAGTATAAAGAGTTAAAATTCGGAATAGCGTAGGATAAAATTTAAATGAATTTAATGTTTTATTAATTATTATTAATTAATTGTCGTTTGAAAGTTTAAAATTAAATTTATCTCATTTAACACATTCACGCAGGCGCGGTGGGTCACACTCGACTGTCTCAGAGCTGCACGCCTCCGGCTTTTTGGATACCAGTATTTTAATACAGAAAATGTTGTTTTATTTAATTAGAACAATTGAGCGATTTAAAGGAAGAACATTTTCTTTAAAACAACAGTTGCGTGCAAAAAGCCGGAGACTTGACAACTCTGAGACAGTCGAATGTGACCCACCGCGCCGGCGTGAACGTGTTAATTCGCTAATTTAAATTGTTCAATATGAATATGTTAATTTAACTCGTTCAATATTAATCTTTATATATATATAGGGTAACTTGAGGTGAGATGCCGTGTTGTACAAGATGCCGAATCACGTAGTTTTCGTATACGCAGGCGCTGTAGGGAAACGAAGCTCAGTTGTAGGGAAGGAGGTTTCTTACTGATATTTTAATTTCTGTCTGCGTTCTTTAAAAAAAAAAAATAATAATAACTGATACATTTTTATTGCTATTTTGTCAAAACACTTCTGGTAAGTGTGAAAAATCTTTTACGTGACTCTTTATTTGCCTATATAAGTCTTAGTTTAAACACCAGAGATATAAATCTGATGTTTTTAGAGAGTACTGGTACCTGGCCTTTCTTCAAAGTATAAATGGTGGCCGGTTCTCGCTTCTGCACGTCAGTGGGGGGCACCGACGTTTACCCAATACTTTGGGTGAGTCGACGATTATTATTATTTTTTTTTTTTTGGGGGGGGGGGGGGGGGTAAGATGCCGGTTACTTTTTGTTGCGGTCAAATGCCTGATTGTTTCATCATTGTATAAATTGCACTTGACTATTAAATAACTTGCCAAGAATTTTAATCAGATAATTTAAATCAGTGATTAAATCGTGATTTTAATCAATTGATTAAAAAAAATTGATTAAAATTATAAATTTTCTAAATATTTAAAATGACATAAAGAAATATTAAAATGTAAAGTGAACATAATTTGAAAGTTTTCTATATGTATTCTGCCTTATAAATGAACATTATTGACCTTATAAATAATTGTTTAATAATTATTAATTTTAATCATTGTTAAAAATTTGATGTTAAATGCATTTATTAATAATTTTAATAAATATAAATATCGGTAATATATAATATAGTTTTAGATGACTAGGGTCTTCTGCCCCTACGAGGTACGCTCCCCAGCCTCCATCAAGACGCCACAAACTCTAAACACCTGCTAATTTGATATGCTTCTAAAAGATAACGGATTAAATTTCTTACCAAGATTCAGAAGATTAGGATTTTTTTTTTAAGTGAATGAGAATCAGTGTTAAGAGTGGAATATAACATCTGAAAAATGTGATTGGATCAAATACATTCAGTGAAACTGTTAGTTATATAAAAGTTGCTCAAAGTGCCTAAACATTTTGCAGTCTGTGACAGATCTGAGTTATAGCTGAAAAGAGCAAAGGGGCATATGAAAAACACCAACAAAAAATCTGCAATCTAAAGCATTTAATCACATTTGCTTTATCGTATTTAAACTTATTATAATGTTTAAAAATAGTCATACTTAACAGACATAATTCTTTTAAATGTTAAGTAGAACATAATTTTTTTTAAATATTAGTTTGTTTGCTTATTAAATTGCCAACGTTTGTTACATTCATATTTTTGTAATTTCGTAATATTAAGTAAATTAACAACTTTAGTATGTCTAAAATATTAAAATTACTTTTATTTGTCCCATTATATTTTATACTGCTTCACAAAAATTACTGTTTACATTGAAACTTCACAAGACATCTTACTCCTAGATAGTTGGCCATGTTACCCATATGTATGGATAAGATGCCGAAATGCAAGTGTGTACAAAAACAATATTTTTGATGCTTTATATAATATCTGTAAAATGAAATAAGGTTTTAAATGATACGTAAGGGTACAAACTTCAACAAGAAATCAAAACAACAGGAGATTTTTAAAGCAATAAAACTAAGAACTACGCTATCTTCAGACAATTTACCCTATATACAAATTAAGATTAGACGAAAATATCTTTAACACTTGCTTAGCGTTTTATGTGTTATTATGAAAATTAATCTTTCAACATTAAAATTAATTCGTGATTACAATGTATCATTGTAATCCTGTACATATTTTTGAAACAATGAAAAAACATTTATATATAGAAAGTCTCAAATAAGCGATTGAATTAAAATTAATATGTTTATTCTAATATATTTTGTAAAGCAATAAAACTACTTAGATGTATGCGCAAGCAGATAGAGTGAAAAGAGTAATTTAATGCAAAGATTAGTTTTATGAATACATATTTTCAGTGAAGTAAAAGATGACTCGTGTGATCAACAAACCATGTATAAATTTTACCAATTACATTAATAATTATCCATGAAAGAGTTTTAAACGATGCATAAAAGCGAAAATCACTAATGTGCATTTGTAATTCAAAAGTATATAAATGACTACTTATGTGCATGGAATTATATGTACTTATTATTAATTAAGGTATTGAAGTAATTATTTAATAAGTATTTCTTAATGAAGAATATTGTGTGTAAACAACTTAGTAGAATATACTAAACAAATTGATATCTGCCGAAAATATTATATAATAGAAAGTCATTACTAAATTCTTATTCATCATTTTTTTTTTCAATTTTCCTGTATACCGTTGACGATTGAAACATACTTCTATAGGAATAAAATAATTATAGTATAATTAATATTTGATTCAGACTATATACGCATTAAAAAAGGTAATTTCAATTTTATACCAATTTTTTTTCCTATAACATTCGTTCTTCAATACTATTATGCATCTTAGAAACATATTTAAATGATCTAATTTTTCTACGACGAAAATTTACTGCGTTGCGGTACTTCGATGTATTATAAAATTCACCATGCTTTTATTGCAAAAGAAAAAACAGTCAAAAAGCCTTAAGTTTTGACAACGATACAACAATAGAGTGCGTTCAAATATACATAACCATCACTACTATGCTGAAGTTATTATTACTTCTATTTATGGTTATTTTTTTTTTTTTGTTAATATGAACAAATTGAAAAATTCCAAAACAAACAAAATTATTTTTGCATTAAAACTGTTTAATTTTAATTATTTTGTACTTTCATTTAACTACTATATGAAACATTTATATTTTTGTTATGTCATTTATGCTATTTGTTATCAGATACAACCATGATATAGAAGATATTGCAAGTGGAAGAGTGATAGCCAACAGAATATTGGAGAAGGGTTGCATGCATCACGGTGATTTGCGACGATACCTCAATTCCTCCTTCAAGATAATTAATCAATTCTCTGTAAACACCGCATTTACTATACGAAATTTAAAAATGTGGTAGAAGAGAGACTAAACTGTAACAACACAAAATGTGATGGTGCGTTGATGATTCTTCTTTGAAGAAAGTTTTATAATTACAATATCTGCCCCCTAACTCCCTATATTGCAAACCTATGAATAGTTACGCGTATGACGTCATCAACAATTAAAAACACGCCAGTTTCACAACGATCCAAATTATTGACGGAGTTAGGGCAGCTTTTACCTGATTCATTTGCCAAATTCACGATCTACCTCGAGATCATTATGACTGCAGAGAAGGGCGTCTTAGATTACACTATATTTGCATTGTTACAATCTTTATGCCGCATTATCACTTTTCCATTAAAATTTGTTTTTGATTCAGAAATTTCATGCCCTCGTCTTTTATCATTAAGTGTCACATTTAGCACTAGTACTACCTATTTCCAATTTTAAAAATGTTAAAATGTCATTAACACATTTTGTTTTACAGATTGCATAAAAGCACCTATATTCCATTACACTTCAGATTTAAAAATATTTTTTAAATACAAAATAGTTTGTTATACGGAATTTTTTCTTTATCTGTGTGCTCTGTTATTTTCTTTACGCTTTATTATATATAATGTTCTTTGTTTTTAGTTAAAAAAATTAAATTTATTATGCGGATAGTGTTGCCGTATCGATTCTTCTTTGAAGAAAGTTTTCTAATTACAATATCTGCCCCCTAACTCCCTATATTGCAAACCTATGAATTGTTACGCGTATGACGTCATCAACATTTAAAAACACGTCAGTTTCACAACGATCCAAATTATTGGCGGAGTTAGGGCAGCTTTTACCTGATTCATTTGCCAAATTCACGATCTACCTCGAGACCATTATGACTGCAGAGAAGAACGTCTTGGATTAAAATATATTTCCATTGTTACAATCTTTATGCCGTATTATCACTTTTCCATTAAAATTTATTTTTGATTCAGAAATTTCATACCCTCGTCTTTTATCATTAAGTGTCACATTTAGCACTAGTACTCCCTATTTACAGTTTTAAGAATGCTAAAATGTCATTAACACATTTTGTTTTACAGATTGCATAAAAACAACTAAATTCCATTACACTTCAGATTTAAAAATATTTCTTAAATACAAAATATTTTGCTATACGGAATTTTTTCTTTTTATGTGTGCTCTGTTATTTTCTTTACGCTTAGTTATATATAATGTTCTTTGTTTTTAGTTTAAAAAATAAAATTTATTATGCAGATAGTGTTGCCGTATCCGGCGTGTTTTTTACCCAGCAAATAAAAATCCATGCTATAAAATTTTTAATAATAATTTTGTGTTACTTCATTATCAGGACATGTATATTTATATAACTAAAAATAATCACTCAAACTTTCTGGTGATAACTTGGAATTTAGGAATAAAATATCCACTAGTTTTGGCAACAGTGAATGCAGACATTTCATAAATAAATATGTAATGAAGTATTTTAACTGGTTTTTTATCATAAAATATAAATGCCATTTTAATATCGCTTTTTAATAATGCATGATATATTAAGCACATAAAAGTACATTCTTATTTATATATCAGGCATCATTTTAATATTTTGTTTACATCTTTTTCAGCAATAAATTCGAGGAACGCCTGTTATGGAAAGGTATCGATAATTTGCCAAAAGATAAATTACTTTATAAATACACTTTTATAGATTATTAATAAATGCTCATACTAAACGTTTTCCTCTGTTTTATAATTCATCTTGTAACATAACTTACAGACATTTTGTTTATTGAAAATCGTTTCACCTAAAAAAACTTCCATGAATAACAATTTTCTGAAACAGCTTTCATATTTATGTTAAGTTATAATTAAATTAAAGTAAATTTCTAAAGTATAATTTAAAGTATATTTTGTATATTATATTTATTAAAGTATATTTTGATATATTTAAAAAAATATTTAAAAAAAATATTTTTTCAATACAGATTATTTTTATCATAAAATAGTTTGATAATACAGATATTAATAGCACGCTAATGGAAAACCAATCATAAAATTATAGAATAAGCATGGAAGTGTTTCAATATTTAAGTGCTAATTCTAAAGGTCGCCTGATATAGAAGCAAATATGCGCGTTTATGTGCTTAATATATCATGCTTTATTAAAAAGCGATATTAAAATCATATATGTATTTTATGATAAATAATCAGTTAAATTGTTTCATTACATATTAATGTGTGAAATGTCTGTGTTCAGTGTTGTCAAAACTGGTGTATATTTTATTCCTTGAAACCCAGAAACCATATCATGAAATTTCAGATGAAGGAAGGCAAAATAATTTTTATTGGGCTCTGTTTTCTTCTGGTATTGGAGATAGATATCTACACTGTAAAAAAAATCTGTGAAGTTACTAAAGTTTTTCTAGGAAACTGGGATTCCTAGAACTTTTCATGTAACGGCAACAACAAAATTTCATGTAACAGACACTCTTTTGTGCCGAAAATCAAAAAATCTGTAAGGTTACTAAGAATTTTTTTGGAAACTGGGATTCCGAGAACTTTTCATGTAACTGCAGCCAGGGTTACAAATAAAAGTTTAGTAAGATTACTGAAATTTTAGCAGATTCATTTGTAAAGTTACAGATTTTTGTAGCTTTACAAAAACTAGTTTTGTAGATTTGCAGCTTTTTTCGTACAGTTACAGTTGAAAGTTTAGTAAGCATGTAACTTTACATCTGTAGAACTACAGATTTTTTTTTTACAGTGTAGGTTTGCTACATTACAATATAATCCTCAATTTATTATTTAAAAAAAATGCATGCAGATATTAATAAATAAAAATTTATTCTTCTTCTCAATGAAGCTTGAGAATAAAAAACAATAGTTATAAAATATAATTATGAGACATTTTCGTATAAACACAAAATCAGTGAAAAAAAGTTTTCTTTTACAATAAATAATATATATTTTTTTACATTTACTGCATGTGTACTGCATGTGCAGTTTACTAAATTTGCTTTGCACTACTATCTGCGGTGCAATTCCACTTCAATGATATTTTAAAGTATATGATTCTCATAACAAGAACTTTTATGTTATACTAGAGTACACTTCCCAGGCATCCTTCGGGCAACATCCAAATGACTTTTTTGTCTGACTCTCTGTCTGTCTATCTAATTGCCTTGTTTATCTGCTGTCTGTCTGTCAGACTATTTCTCTGTTTATGTGTTTTTCTTTCTCTCTGTATGTCTGTCTAAAGACACATCTGTCTAATTACGGCCTATCTGTCTATAACTCTCTAACCGTCTTTTATTACGTCATTCTATCCGTCCGGTATTCTACCGTTCCGTCTTTCAACACCTCTCTCCACCTATGTCTCTCTACCCAACTATTCGCCTCGCAACCGTTTGCATGTGTCTCTAAATATTTGTCTGTTCCTATACATGACTTCTACCTGATTTTTATTCTCTCCTTGTCTCTCTGCCCATCCGTCTACGCGTCTCTTTATCAGTCTGCCTCTATCACCGCATCTCTACATGTTCGATTACTAGTCTTTGTCTCTACCCATCTTTGTTTATCTCTCTAAATGTCTGTCATTCTCCCTACCATTAATCAAGTTAATTTTTCTACATCCCGAAATTACATCTTTTCTCCAATTTAAGGAACAACTGATAGCAGCAAATAAAAATGAAGAGAAATGCATTTTTCATAAATCTCTTTAAAATGATAGAAGTTAACCACATTACAACTAAGGAATTTGAGAAAATGCGAATTTGATATTCCAATAGCAATAATTTTGATAGTAAAGGTAAGAAAAAAAGTAACAATGAAATAGCTCAAAGCAGCATGTAAGCAACTGATTCCCTTTTTCGGTAACAAAGAAAATTCAACAAAGGACACAAATTGGTAAAAAATATTGGTTTAAGGTATTAAATTGCAACTAGAGAAAGAAAATTTTAAAGGATTGTTAGAGATTTCTTGAAAATGAACTGACTACTGGCGATATAAAACATATTTTCCATTAGCAATTTGAAGAAACGAAATATAAATATATTCTAACAACAACAAATTAAGAAAAACTAATTACGTCAGCTGAAATTAAAAAAGCGGCATAATTGTATAGATTTCGAAATGTTTCTATGAAACTACGTACAAACAAACATGGGATTTTAACAAATTCAAATATATTTAATAATATATTCAAATAATTTTACAAAAATATTAAAAAATAATGACCATAAATTAACAATCATCGGCATAGTTGTTACAAATTGATTTTTCAAGGTGATCCCTATTCGTAAAAAATTGAAATTAAAAAATGCTTTCGGGCACAATTCATTTCATCAAAGATTTCGTTTTTTGAAGTACAGTAAGGAATTGTCATTTATGAGACTTTTAGTTTTTAAATGAGATTTTTCAATTTTTCTAAAATGTACTATGGTTTTGGGAAGGTTTTGAAACTAATTAATCAATTTTCGATCAAATCCAATGGGAAATCGTGCTTTTGATGTATATATATATGTACATATATCTCAGTAATCAAGTTGCATTTTAAATAAAATTATTATTTAAAATTAGCTTATCTAACAAGACTGGATAGAAGTAGTATAAAAATCAGATGTTTTTCTGTTTAAATGCCATTCATTCTTCCTTTTCATAAATGGAATTGTACATGTAGTAAATACCTGCACATCTATATATTACTGTTACAGTATTGCTTATGTTAATCTATTTATAATAAATGTATTAGATTACTCTCTCGGAGGCGATAATAAGAAAATTTTGAAAACGAATTTCGTTTTTATATGAAATAAGAATTAATATACAAGCCGATATACATTCACCAATAAAGTTATTTCTCCTTTTGCAGATATTAATAAACTTGATAATTTTGATGAATGTATTAAGTTAGATGATAAATAATTTTAAAATTTTTGATAAACTAAAAGGTGACTCCAGAGAATAATATATATATATATATTAGGTTAAAGCAATGTTTATCAATGAAAGAGTTTTTAATGATTTATCAAAGAAAAACATTGCATATAATTTGAAATTGATTGTTAATTTTTATACAAATAATATGAAATACTGTAAAATAAACTTCAATGCTATAGAAAATACATAAACAGTCAAATTATCCTTAATAAATACAACAATAACCGAACTTATATTGCAAAGTAAAATTCAAAAGAGAATGAAAATAAACATTAATTTCAGATACGTTATCATACTTATGTATAAAAGAAATTACAGTAAAGTAAATGGAATCTAAATATTAAAATAGTAAAATCATAAATTCGCCTGTTAAATATTCACTAAAGTTCATGTGTACGTATTTAATATCCTAATAATATTCTGCCAGATTTACTATGAATTTATTTTTCTAATTATGAACAATACAAAAATAAATATGTAAAGTATCAGTGTGCTGGTTGGAAATTTGTATATTTACTGTTATGTAATTTTGCATCATTAAAGTAGGTAGAAACCTGTTTTGAACCAGCAATGTAATTATACACTTAGTTTAGCCTTAAGCAGTTACTTAAGTTGTAAATGAAGTATTCAGAAATTTTAATGCAGCTTTCGTTTAAATGGTATATTGATAGAAATTTTCTACAGTCTAGATTATGTAATTAAAAGTCTTGAAGTCAGATTTTCGTTTGGTAATTATTTTGTAGTAAGATTGAAATATTTTTATAAAATGTGACAATAGTTCATTGTCGAACATCTATCGCTTTTTAGCCAAGTAGCAGGGGAGGGAAAAAAGGCTGAATTCGGAATTAAACAGGGGAAAGCTAAAAATTGTGTTAATCCTTCTAGTTTAGGTCTATAATGAATATGCTATGTTTTACACATCGTAATAGGTGAGCGTTGGGAATGATGTATAGATTTAATTAGTTAAAAAACACGTTTTTTACATGGAAGAACAATATCTCAAAACAGCTAACTCTGTCCAAAACATTGTCAACATAAATGCTTTAGAACTTAAAATTCTGTGTAAAATGAGGTCCTACACTTTTTTTTTTTTTTTTTTTTTTTTTTTTTTTTTTGAACATTAAGGTCACATTTCTACTTTAAAGTTTTAGACACGTGGTCAGGGGGTGTAACTTAGAATTAAATAGTAGAAAACTGGAAATTGTTTTAATCCCTTCAGTTTATGTCTAAAATGAACTTACTATGTTTTCTTCCTCGTACTTGGGTCAATGTTAGAAAATATGTACATATTTATTTTCAAAAAACACATTTTTTTTTAATTACCTTAAAAATATCTCAAAACAGCTAACTTTATAAAAAACAATACAAATGTTAATACAAATGTTGTAGAGCTTAAAATTCTGAATAAAATGAGTACCATCATTAATATTTTTGTTTATTTTATAGATATTTATATTTATGGAATATTTATATATATAATAAAATATTTATAGAAAATATTTGTTAACCATTTTCAATTCTGATCTTTTATATAATACCTGGCTATAAATTTTCATCCAAAATTACAAAGCACCAGTCACAAATGTAAATGTATTTTCAACTATGAGGAGTCAATTATAAAAACAATCTTTTTTTCACCAGCTTTACTGGTAATGCATTCTTGATTGTTTTTACAGAGACTGCAAAAAAAAAAAAAAAAAAAAAAGATCTATTTCTTATTTGAATAGTACCAAATTTGTTCGTCGTTTGTACGGAGTGAATCTTTAGAGTACCGTTAATAGTTTTCGCTGGCTATCTTACTATACTTCGAGCACTGTCAATTTCTGTTTTTTTTTTTTTTTTTTTTTTTTTTTTTTTTTTTTTCTTTTTCTTTTAACCAAAATTACAGCACGTACTGGCTTAAACTTTTTATTACAAACTTTTTAACGCCTTGCATTTTGGTGAGGGTGCAAAGATGAAGAATGAAATTTTAAGGATAGGGGATTCTTAAACCTTAAATTAAAAAAAATAACGTCAAATACAACAATTTATCAAAAGGAAACTATATATATATATATATATATATATATATATATATATTAGTATATGTTAGAATAGTGAACTCTGTTATGATATATTTATTTATGTATTTTGAAAATAAAAATCATTAGTGCTTATATCGTTCCACGATTTGGACATCGTTATTAAATAATCTTTTTTGGTATATTTGCTGCAAAGAAAACTTTGCGAAATACATAACACCGCGTAATATCACTGAAGAATTACTTTTGAAATAAATAAAAGAAGTTTTATTATTAATTTTAAAACATACTTTTATATAAGCATAAGCATGTCCGAAATTTTGTAACGATCGCAGCGTCTGCCATTTTGTGTCGATAGTACACAAGTAAGTGGAGCATGCTTCTGGTCAAATTTTATTGTTATACGTACTAAATATGCTTTATTTATACAAAACACGGTAATTATTTACGATAAAACATTATAATAAACTAGATAGTACCCGTCAAGATTTGACGGTAAATAACTTTAATGTTCCATTAGAAATATTCTTGAATTTTTAATTAGTTGCTTTTGAATTAATTATTAAAATCTTGACAATTTTTTTATTGCGCAAGTGATTCCTACTTCTTGAAGGCGAGCTAGAGGCCTGCCAGTCTAAGTTTAAGTTTATAATTTACAACTAATTATGCTTGCCTTTTATCAGAAATTTACCAAAAAATACTGGGTAGAGCATTTAATTTTATTTACTACAGTCTCAATTTTTTTTTTTTTTTGTTGAAAATATAACAATATATATTTTTTATTTTTATTTTTTTAACTACACGACCTATAAAAGCTGCTATGAGTTTTATTTATATCAGTCTCATTCTCAAAAAGCCTAATTTTGAAACTTGATGCAACTAACGATTTATAATATATATATTTTGTTAACTAACATATTGAATGCAGTGAAAGAACTTTAAGTTTATAAATTTACAGCCAATTATGCTTGCCTTTTATCGGAAATTTACCTAAACATACTGGGCAGAGCATTTTTTTATTACTTACTACGGTCTCTCTCTGTCTCTCTATCTCTTTTTTGAATAACAATATCTATTTTTTTATTTTTTTATTTTTTAAGTTTTTTAACTACACGACGTTTAAAAGCTGCCATGAATTTTATTTATATCAGTCTCATTCTCTAAAAACCTAATTTTGAAACTTAATGCAACTAACGATTTATAATATATATATTTTTATTAAATGAATTTTATTTTACTTTTTCTTCATTTTTTAAATATTAAACCATGGATATCAATATAATTTATTTCATAGTTCTTATATGAATATTTTCACTTCTTTTCTTTTTATTTATTTATTTATTTATTATTACGGTAAGGAATGGCAAACTTTTCCTTCTGGCTCACACATCTATATATTCTTGATAATGGTAAAAAGTATAAACAAAAGTTGTAGATCAGCTCAATTTATATAATTGATAGTTACATGCAAAATATTTTAGGTTCAATATTTAAAATATAAAATTATTATTTTTTGAAAATATTTTTGAGAGTTAAATTTTATTTAATGATTAACCATTCAAACAATAATAAAATCAAAATTATATAACTTATCCTCTTAATAAAATATGTCATTATCGAAATGAAATATCGCCGAAATTGGTACAGAAATCATTTTGCCTGGCGTTGGGCTTGAACCTGCGTCGTCTACAAAAGTTCGGAACTTTTCGGAACTTTAAACTGGTGTTTTAGACCACTCTGCTAACCAGACCTGCTCTGCATTGCCTCTAAATGGAAGATCTGGTAAATTTAACTTCACGCATGCGCAATTGCGTGAATATTTGAGTCTCATCTTACAGAATCAGGTTTACGCTTTAATATATATGATATTTTTTATACGTTTTAGGACATCGAATGATCTTTAAAAATAAATTTAACAAAAAAAAAAAAAAAAATCGGCGTTTCGATCGTTACGTGATTCGAACATTCCAGTTTCTTATTAGAGAAAAGTGCATTTATAGCAAAAAAACTTAAAAACATATACAAATACTTTTAAGTTTTTTTAAAATGTTTTAAAGTTAGATAAAAGAGTTTAAAGTACTTATCTGATATATTTTTCATAGACATGGCAGCTTTATTACGATCCTTACATTTGGACATAATAAAATACAGAAAAAGTCTTTCTAGAAAAGTCCTTCTGTCTTCAAAAAAGGAATAAATCAGACTGCCATCTCTTAACGAAATTATCAAAAAATTATCTGTTTCTTTTATGCATTCGTTGTTTACAATTAGAACCGCCTGGAAACAAGTTATAACCCTTTTTCTTGGTTGTACATTCGAACAGTTAACGTTATGAATGTCCAAAATTGGACTCTTTAGCATAAAATAACAAAATTTTAAAATATTTATACAAAGCTTTTACAATAAATTATGTCATTTTCTGTCTCTGGGCAGAATTAAAAACTCAGTGTTAAAAAGAAAATTAAAGTCAATGATAATTAGATTTATTGAAGAGCTTAAAGTCATGATGTGTGTCCAGTGCCCACCTTTTGAAAATTGCCCTATGGAGAGAGATGAAGAAACGCCTGATTGAAATAAAATAGCCAAGGTGATATATGTGATGAGATTTCGCTCCAGTGCCGAAGGGTTAAAATAGGCAGTTTCCTGTCAGCAGATTTTATTTTTTTAGTAAACTAAAAAACATACCATAGTTATTTTTTCAGTTTGATTATAACTGACTCACTGTATGAAAAAAAAAAAAAAAAAAAAAAAAAAAAAAAAAAAAAAAAAAAAAAAAAACACAAAATTTTGAACTGTAGATACATCATAAATTTCGAGATTTTCTGATCAAAAGTATTTTATTAAAATTTCCCAAATTTATGAGCGTTACCTTTGCACCAGTGATTTTCTTAAATTGTAAAGTAAATTTTACATTTATTACTACAGTTAATCTCACAGTCATTATTTTACATACCGGAATCCAGCATACGAAATGTAGCCGGAAGTTTCTAATGCGAAGAATCGTCCTTACTAAAAAATAACATTTAAAAAATAGTCAAGGCAATAGAGACCGTATAGGGGCTCTACCTAGCAAAATTCATGGTAGTTCTGGAAAATGGCTTACTATATGTTTTTTTCTGTCGCTGAATCCGAATTTTTAACTTCCCACCAAAATTTCTCCCGACAATCCACCCCCCCCCCCCCCAAATTTTGGTAAAATGCCTCCAAAAAAGGTTTTCATTCAAAAAATCAATTTTTTTATTGTTTTAGGGAAAAAATAACTAGAAATTCAGAAAGTAGACAAATTTTGCAACAAATAAGATGTATGACATTATGACGTTGGATGAATGGGGAAAGGGGGATCTGCCACGGAACATGCGCCGCGGTGCTGCGGGGACTAACTTGCGTAATTTCACTTAACCACTCACATCGTTTACATTCGTCAACTCGTCTCCCCTTCGAACTTTCCCTATAATGTTTACTTTAAGTTTTTGGGTTTCTAAATCCGAATTTTTAACTTCCATCAAAATTTGCCCCACCGCATCCCCACAAAATAGTTGATTTTAAATTAAATTTTTTATTGCTTTAGTGGAAAAGCATGTAGAAATTCAGAAAGTAGACAAAATTTGCAACAAATAGGATATATGACAATATGACGTAGGATGAACGGGGAGGTGGAGGGCTGCCTCTGAACATGCGCAGCGGCGCTACGTGCACTAAGTTATGCAAGTCCAGGCAATTGGGGATTTTACCTGGAAAAATTAATACTAGTTCTGGCAACCCCCCCCCCCAATTTTGGTAAAATCCCCCCACCCCCCAAAAAAGGTTTTTATTAAAAAAATGAGACAAAATTTGCAACAAATTAGATATATGACATTATGGCTTAGGATGAAGGGGAAGGGGCGATCTGCCTCGGAACATGCGCGCAGTGCTGCGTGAATTAAGTTGCCCAATTCCACTTAACCGCTCACACGTTTACATTCGCCCTCCCATCTTCCCTCCGAACTTTCTCTATAAGGTTTACTTTAAGTTTTTTGGGTCGCTGAATCCGAATTTTTAAATCCCCCCCCCAAATTCCCCCCCAAGTAGTTGTTTTTAACTTAAATTTCTTATTGTTGTAGGGGAAAAACATTAGTAAATTCAGAAACTAGACAAAATTTGCAACAAATAGGATACATGACATTATGACGTAGGATCAACGGGGAGGGGGAGTGCTGCCTCTGAACATGCACTGCGGCGCTACGTGCACTATGTTATGAAGTCCAGACAATAGGGGATTTTACCTGGAAAAAAATAATAGTAGTTCTGGATTTCGACTCACTTTATGTTTTTTGGGTCGCTGAATCCGAATTTGTAACTTCCCACCAAAATTTCACCCGGCAACCCCCCCCCCCCCCAAAAAAAAAAATGGTTTTGGAGAAAAGCGCGCGGGGAGTGTTCCGAGGCAGCCCCCTCTCTCCCCGTTTATCCTATGTCATAATGTCATATATCCTATTTGTTGCAAATTTTGTCTAGTTTCTGAATTTCTTAATGCTTTACCCCTAAAACAATAAGAAATTTAATTTAATAACAACTATTTTGGGGGGGTTTCGGGGGGTGAAATTTGGGGGGTAAGATAAAAATTTGGATTCAAGGACACAAAAAACTTAAAGTAAACCTTATAAGGAAAGTTCGGAGGGGAGATGGGAGGGCGAATGTAAACGTGTGAGTGGTTAAGTGTAATTGCGCAACTTAGTCCACGCAGCACCTGGCGCATGTTCCGAGGCAGATCCTCCCTTTCCCTCCATCCTAAGTCATAATGTCATATATCCATTTTGTTGCAAATTTTGTCTACTTTCTGAATTTCTAGATACTTTCCCCCTAAAACAATAAAAAAGTGATATTTTTAATAAAAACCTTTTTGGGGGGCTTTTTATCACAATCTTAGGAAGTTGCCAGGGGAAATTTTGGGTGGGAAATTACAAACTCGAATTCAGCGACCCAAAAACATAAAGTAAGCCCATTTAAAGAACTAACATTAATTTTGCTAGGTAAAATCCCCTATTGCCTGGACTAAAACCTTTTCCCCATTTCAATGAGTGAAAACTTTGAACAAATGCGTCTAAAATCAAAATTCTAAAAAAAAAAAAAAAAAACATGCGCTACAATTTGTTATGTAAAAGGTAATTATCGATATAAAATTTTAAATTGTTGTTTAAAGGGACAAAGTACCTTCTAATCATTCTTTAATTATTTTTACAAATCACTCTAAATACTATTTATCCACATTACATGCATAATGACATATATTTATCACACGTAAATTTAAAAAAAAAAAAAAAAAAAAAATGGAGAAAAATAAGGATTTTTCTTGAATATTTTAAGTGTTATGAAGAACTTTTCAAAATGTACCAATTGCATTCCATATCAAATAAAATCCCCAAATAAAATATTATTTTGATTTAACGATTATTTTTTTTATTATCTACATGTAATAGTGACACTATATATCTATATATTTATAATTGTGGCTTCAGTTACGTCTCGTCAATTAAAAAATAATAGCATTAAAAACACATGCATAATATTGCTTAATTACCTTTACGCAGTTGGCGATTCTTTTATTTCAAGAACTTATTTCACTAATAAAATAAAAAATATGGACTAGATTTACGAACGAATATTTTGTGGTGAAACATAAAAAAAAATCCCAGTAATTTTTAATGTCTCTTTAAACTTGTTGTAAGTACGATATTGTCCAAATATCTTTTTAATTATTCCTTCGATTGTTGTCGTATTAGCGCAAAGGTGTTGTGTTCTCCAAAGATCAAGGACTAATTCTACCTGAAAGTGTTAAACAACAGAATACTATTAGACGATCGGCAGCTGCACAAACTCTGACTTCATTGGGTTCACGGCTAAAATTTTGGGATTAGTTAAGAATCTTTAGTATATTAAAATGCAAATGGTGTACCAACATATCTTGGTAGAAGTTACCTGCAGAACCAATTTTCGTGGTTGATTGGTAGATATACCATTTTTTTTTGTACACCAAAAGGATTCGAAACACGGAGGAATTGGGTGCAGAAAAACACAGAGGGAAATCTACTGATTTAATCCCTAAAACATAGACTGAAAGTCGCTTTCACGAAGTTATGACTTTGCAGACTAATTGAATTTTTATATACTAATCGAGTTTTAATTAAACCTGGAATGATGAGTCGATGGCTAATTCAGCCACCGCCCAGACTACAAGAAAACAGATTTAGTATTTATGGCTGGTTTCTGCGCATCTAAAATGTAATTTTGATTTAGATAAATAGATGAAAAAAGATACATCGAATTTTAAAAATAGAAAAAATATATATATATTAACAGAAAATATAGTGAAATGAAATGTGTCTCTTAGTCGCATTCAAAACACATTTATTTTTTCTTACAAAGTATTTTATTAGAGAATCGATGAGAATCGATGCAGAGTAATAAGTAAAATAAATTCTTAAAAATTTTAAAGTTTAAGGCTTAAAATATTTAAGTACAAAAATAATGTAGCAGTAAAAGTGTCATATTTAGTGATCTTGCGCATTATATTTCTCGTTATAAATTAATTAAAAAATAAATAATATTTTGACATATTCACTGTAATAACATAAACGATTTACGAATGCTGCTAACTGATTTCAGTAAATTTAAATAAACTCTGTGTAAGAGAATGTTTAATACTTCTGGGTAAGTATATCTAAACATTTATTTATGCACAAGTCTGTTAATGTTCTCAATAGTATCTATCATGTCCATTAAGCTGCAGATCCGTTTCGACTGCCTGATAGATAGATACAGTGTGTTTCATGCTAAAGCTTTTAATATTATACTATAAATTACAATTACAATTACAATGATACGGAATCTAAGAGGACACATTCTTTAGTCGAAATAATAAACTAAATTGACGAAAGTATCATAAATGGAAATTGAAATTTCTACTAATATATTAATAATTTAATGTCAGATATAACAAATAGGATATAACCGAGTTTCATTAATGTGAAACAATATTTAAACAGTAACATAAAATACATAAATTTCAATTAAATTATTTATAAAAAAAATACGAGTGCTTTCTTTCTATAATAAACTGTTAAAATCAAATGACTACTCATATATCATACAGCATGTTTCATAAAAATTGACTAGTTTAAAAAATTATATTTCATATTAAGTGACGCCTTTGTGACGTTAACTCTTACTTTGATAGAATGCAGAATTTAGTTATAATTGCACATAAGAAAAACAACACAGAGACTACAAGATGTTATTTCAAATACATTTATATAAAAAATATTTAAAAAATATTTACACTTTTTAGACTACAGAAAAAAAAAAAACTTGGCTAGTGAATAACAAGAATTCACATCACAATGTGACAGTCCCACAACTTTGACTCCGCCCCACTCTCAGTTCATTGATTTCTCAAAGATTTTGCTTTCCGTCATTTTCTCCTGTCTCCAGTGATGAAATGTTATATCAGTGTCTGTTTTCTTGTCAGAAATTTCACTCATTTCCATTAGGAAACATATAGTTTTGTCCATTTTCGGCATATCAGAAGAATGTCTCTCGGACAGTGCAATCCATGTTCACTCAAGATAACCTTCTCTGTAAAATAGAAAATCTATACTAATACAATTCATTGGGGATACTATAACTATTTCCCCTAAATATTACTTTTAGAGTATTTACACCTATGCAAATATAGAGTTTAACAAGGCACTGAGCATTTATTTCCTAACATACCAAGTTTGAGACGTCCTATTACCTAAGCTTTAAATAATGCATGCACTTTACCTTCTAATAAATTAAATGCTTATTGTACTTGCACCATTTTTGAAAAATAATCGTTACACTACACTTATACTAGGATGATTTCAAGAAATACAAATTTGAGATTCAATATAAAAATAATCTCTAATCCCATGTCTATGATTAAATAAACTGCGCTTTTAGAAGGATCTGTGAAACTTAAAGCAGCTGCTGAAATTGATCTCTTCCACATTTGATACATGCTCATTTCGTCTTTGAAACTGAAACAATCACAGCTGTCAGCAAAAATTCATTCGTTTTCCAACAAAACTGTGTTACTAGGCGTAGAATTCGTCAATAGTATTTTTTTATTTTACATATTCATTTGTGAAAGATGTAGGAAACGTGTTAATTGTTTTGTTTTAATTGAGTTTGTAAAATCAATACAAATGCTACTGTGTTTGTTTGGCTTTAAAATTCATTTTCTTGCACCTGAAAAAAAAAACATCTGGCTGAAGACAAACAGGAAATTGAAATCAGTGTAAACCACGACAGCTTGCAAGTTTCTTTTATCTCACGGGGATTTAAGAGAGGTAGTGTATACAAAAGTCTCAATCTCTCTGGAAGTAGCATACAGATGCATTTTAACTAATATCAATTCGAAATCTGATGAAATGGATAGCTTTTCGGTAAATTTGGCCAGTTGTAGATAAAACTGTTTGCGAAAATACTCGTTACTGAACCTGGATAAAAAAAAAATCCTTTTTTTTTTTTTTTTTTACTTTGCCAATGTTTCAGCGATTGTTACCCGCAATACAATCACAATAACCTTATCAAAATGCTGTCTCAGTAAAGGAATTTTTCTATTCGTCCTAAATTTGTGATTATATTACGTGTACATTTGACAGAAATATTGGAAATTTAGTTTGTTTCAGAGTTGATGGATTTTTTGTGCATTTCCTTCTATCCACAAATTGGAAATGGTCAAATATAGCGCAAAGTTTTTAAGGTGTTTTATGTTCCAAAAAGGATATTATATAAACCTTTTCATTTGGAAAATTACGTCAATTTCATTCTATAGATTCTAAAAAAGTAGATTTGGAGATTCTATATTTTATTATGCGACAGACCTCGTTTTTTGAATTGACATGGATGTGACGGAGTATATGTAGAGTTCCAACAAAGGTACCAATCATGTTCGTAGATTATGTTCATCTGTCATCTTTTTTGAAATTTTTGAGCACTTTAATATTGAAAATTTAAAACTATGTACCGAAAATTAGGGATTCTAACCTTTTTTTCGTGGTCTCGATACAAAGATTACATAACATTTAATCTTTCCTCTCTATTTTAAAAAAATGGCTCAGATAGAGCAGCTTAACATTTTAGTTTGGAATATTTTTCTATAATCAACTTTAGAAAAGAAGCATTCTTTTCTCAAGCTTACTTTAATATTTATAACCATTGCAGCCTCTATGAGTAAAATTACATTGTCATATCCTCCAGCGTCAAATTTTAGCCAAACTTGGCGATTCTTTGCGAAATATAGCACAATTTAGTGAGAAAACTACGTCAGCATAAACGAAGCTAACGTGACTATAGCTGAATATTTTGACGAAATTTTCAGTGCAATTAAGCATTGGTGAAAATTGTGAACGAATTTCCTATAATCGGGATTCAAGCATTTCAGTTCCGTGCTTTATTCAGTATAATTAGCCGAAATATGTAAATAAACGAACAGGTATGCTAGATGGTACCGCTTATCCTAGTATGTGCCAGACTCACTTTTGTTCTTTTTAGTTTAGGACACCGGGAACCAAGGAGCCTTAGATAACAAACAATTATTGAAATCATACAAATGTTTTAACGCATTATTTTTCTGTAAGGTCACTTCCGGATTGTCCTTCCTAACTTAAATTCTCTTTTATGTAATTTCCTGCTAAATTTACAATTTAACATTTAAGATATGAACCCGACGTAAAAATTCATTTTGAAAATTTGGCAAATATTCTATCTATCTTTCTATATTTTTTGGTTCTAAAATAAACTACTTTCAAGAAAAATATTTTATCAAAGTTTTTAAAATTGTACTCCAAACTTCTACGCCGTAGGTATTTATTTTGTGGTGCAAAATAATTCCTGATATGAAAATTATTAAATAGCATTGAAATGTAAAATGAATCACTGTACTTTCTAACTCTTTGCAAAAACTTTCTTTCTTTGAAAATGAAAAACAAAAAAAAAAAATCAATAATTTTTCAAAAGATCTGACCGCAAAACTCTGTTGAAACAACTGATACATTTGAGAATCAATCGTTAATATCTATGTTATAAAGGACAAACATATCTGTGCGTAACGCATACGTCATTCTGCGAATGGCAACACTTTGAAATTTGAAATAAAATTTTGGTTTTTTCAATTTTCGCTACTGCAAATTTTTAAACTTCTAAACATACCACGTTTTAAATGTTTGCATCGTCGTATGCAGAAAAAAATGCACTTTTAAATGCAAATTTGTTTGAAAGCTGTACCTCAATTTATTTTTGAGATATTAATTTTTTTATAGTTTTTAATACCAATTTCCTAATTGTGGCAACTGAAGTACTTCATTTCAATAAAAAGTGGTTTAGTTATCTTTATTGATTATATTCTTACTGATGCCATTTTCTCATTACAATTAAAAATATATTTTTTAAAAATTTGAACAGAAAATGGCGCTACACTTTAAAAAAGACACAATTTCCCTGATGCTGCTGTTATATTTCACTATTTTTTCATTTCGCTTACATTGAGTTTGAGACAATAGGCAAAATATTTCAGCGACTGAAAATGACGTCATATTTAAAAGAAACCGATAATTTTATTTGACAAAACGACATTGCATTTATGATACGTCTTATTATGACCCCCCCATATGATTATGATACCCCATGAATACATCTAAAAGTTATAAATTTCTGGAATTTTTACGCGCAGGTACAGAGATTATTCTAAGACCTCAAATCACGATTAGGAATTTTAACATGGGAAGTTGTAATAGTTGACAAACGTGACTTAAAGCTTGAAAATATATTTATCAATAACCTATTGCGCGTTAAAATGTTTTTAAATGGTTAATATTGATGTGAAACGTTGAAAATGACTTGATTTGTTTAGATTTAAAGGGGGGGAAATTCTATGATTATGTCAAGGTGAAATCATTTATGCTGATTTTTTCATTCCGTAATACCAAGCATCAATTGATATCTTAATCAAAATTACTTATCTTGATTATATGTTACTGATTACGCATATGAATAAAGTTTAATTTTTCAACAATTTTAACAGTTGAAGTTTATGAAAAAAGTATTTTGTTAATCTTAGGTTAAAATATGTCTTTGGAGAGTTAAATTTCAAGTGTAAGATGATTTTTTTATTGTAATTATTGTTGTCGATGCATTATAAATTTGATGCAACAGTTTCTTTGTAAACATTTTCTTTCGTCGAAATTCGACGGGTTCCCACCTCGTATATTTAATATCAGTGTTATTGCCGTATTTCCGTAACACATCTGGTTGAAAAAGAATATTGGTTATAATATTTTATTAAAGCATAATACCGCACCATTTTTTCATTTCTTAAAAATACTTCCAATGCAATACTAACATTGATAAAATATTGGATTTATATGCAATGTATGTGGAAATAGATACATGTATTTTTACGGAAATTTCACAAATCAATTAGTATTCAGTAATGTGTGATTTTAAAATATAAACAAAATAAATAACAGAAATAACAGAAATACGTATGAGAGTAACGTATCAGAAATTTTGCAAAATTCTCCTATCCATAACTATAATTTGTGATATTCAGTAACAGAAAGCGTAAGTATATTATCATTTGATTTTCTTTTTTAACACACAAATGGTGTGTATTTTTTTTTCTGTGCCCAGGGCACTTTTTTTTAAAATTATTTAAGTTTTTTTTATTAGTTTTATTTATTAAAATTTATTTAAGTTTTTATTTAAAATTTAATAAAAGAAATCGTTTAGTACGCTTTCCGAAGCATCCCTTTAAATTTAATGCGTGTGCGTGTCATTATGAGCTCAAAGATTTCCACTACACTAAAACTTGAAACTGAATTATTATTAACCTCTTAAATCTTGCGCCTTTGACTTTCACGAGCAATGTACTCGTAGGTTGTTTCTTTATTCAGATTATTTGATTCTAACTAGTTTTTTTAGTGTAATTGGCTTTATACTCGCATCATTTTATCTGCAATCAAATTTGTAATTCAAAGAAGTGGTGACTATCTCTGATTTTTTTCAAAAAATGTAGCGTACAGTTCTAGGGAGTGACGCTTAAGGGGTTATGTGTACTACAAGGCTTCAGAATGTTCTATAAAATAATTTTTAGATTAAAGAAATGTAGAAACATTTTAATAATATACATTAAAAAATTATTTTAGCATATATTTTATATATGCAGCAGTGGTCAAAATTGAAGACACTTTTGGAAATTTTTATGTTCTCTAACTTTATATGCTTATAGAAAACGTTACGTTTTTCAAAATGCAAACTGTTACATATTATTTTAAAGAGAATTTAATATTGATTTAAATACAAAAAACAAAATCCAAATATTTGCAATACAAAAAAAAAGCGGAAATAATTATCGAGATACATTAGATACTGATGATTGCAGTAGTAGGGTGGCCTTTATTTTTTATTATAGCTTCACATCGGTCTTTCATTGAGCCGAAGAGAGTTTTAAGCTCTACCTTAGTTAATACATGATTCCAGGAAAGAATTATAGTCTCAATTAGTTCCCTTTTATGTGATGTCGCCTCATTCGTACAAGAGTTTTCAAAAGGCGCCACAAGTGCTCAATAGGATTGAGGTCAGGACTGTTTCCTGGCCATAACAATAATTCAATACTCTGTATACTAAACCGCTCTTTCTATATTTTTGCTTGCGTGGCAAGGAGGAGAATTTTGCTAAAAAACAAATGAAGCATTAAAATAGAAATTAAAGCCTTTGTGCAGGAATTTAATAAAAAGCAGAAAACCAACATTTAAAAATGCACAAATAATACGTGAAAAGCAGCAATCAGCTGTTTCGAATCTACTAGCAAGATTCTTCTTCAGTTCAAAATAGAGCAAGACACAGCGTGCTAGAAAGCTCGGCCTTGCTTTTTCTAGCACGTTGTGTCTTGCTCTATCTTGCACTGAAGAAGAATCTCGCTAGTAGATTCTAAACAGCTATTTGCTGCTTTTCATGTATTATTTGTGCATTTTTAAACGTTGGTTTTCTGCTTTTTAATAAATGGAGCATTGTTGGTAGAGTGATCCCTGGTGGAATGTATAATTTTTTGTTCTAGAATACTGTCATTGTATTTCCTTGCATTCAGTGTTCCATCGATTACATGGAGGTGACCAATGCCTCCTGCTGACGTGCTCGACCAAATCATAACAGTAACTGGGCTTTTCACAGTTAACTGAATGCAGTTAGGATGTAGCTGTTCTCCTATTCTACGTATCACATATTTTCGCCCATCACTACCGAAAAGCAATAGCTTAGATTCATCATTCCATATAACATGCGGCCAATGATCATCTGTCTAACTAACGTGTTCCTTGGCCCACTGTAGTTTTTTTTGTGCTATGCTGTAAACTAAGATAAGGCTTTTTTCGTGGAATTATACCTTTCAGTCAAACATATCATAATCTTTTTCTCATAGTTCTTGAACTGGCAGAAACTCTAGCATCATTCAGCACACTTCTCGTGGCCGCTAATGACATTTTCCTATCTTGGAGATATAGTTTGTTTATTGTAATGACTTTAACAGGTGTCGTGTACCTTTTTTAGTCTTTTGTTGCTTTGTTTTTTATTGAATTTGCCGTCTGATATAGTAAACAAAACTTTCGAACTGCGGATGTAGTCACTGAAACACCCAACTGTCTTCCAATTTCAGCATAGGAAAGACTACATTCTTGTAAAACAATAATCTTAGTTCTCATTCTAGGTGTTCAGTCTACTCTTTTATTTGATAAATATTATAATTTTTAACAAAAATTAATACTTGTAATTTGATTACTTAAAAAAAAAAAAAAAACAGTCATTTTTCTATAGAACAACGCAAAATAATAACTTTTTTCAAGGTTAAACATGATGTCAGCTTTTGCTGGAAGTTACTAACATTTGACTGGTTCCAAGAACAAGAACAGTGATTGGCCACGAATGTTAAAAATTACAGTCTACTCCATCATTGTCTTTGTTTTTCATATTAAAGTAAGTATAACTTTTATTGTATTGCAAATATTTAAATTTTGTCTTTTGTATTGAAATCAGTATTAAATTCTCTTAAAAATGGTAATAAGAGTTTGCATTTTCTGAAACTTAACATTTTATATAAGCATACGAAGCAATAGAAACTATAAAAATTACCAAAAGTTTCAACAATTTTGGCCATCACTGTATAGTATATATATATATATATATATATATATATATATATATATATATATATATATATATTTCCATTTATAATGTTAGTAGGAATAATCTCTTGTATCAAAATTTGAAAAAAGAACCCATTAAATAACGCTTTCTTTATATGCATCGCTACGACATTCACATTGTGGTCATCAATTTGTTTTTAAAAATAAAATGCCTGAAAAATATCCGTGTTATGTGTAAGATACAACAAGCAGTCATTTCATGCAAAAACATTATAGGAGAGAGTAGTACAGAGTGAGACAGGGTACACAGTGAGACAGCAGCCACTTTGACATATAGTTGTAACTTTTTCTCCAAGCTGGCACACGCACATAAAGACCTCATCTTATTCAACACGTATATGTAGTTTCGGCACTTCAGTTACTCGTCCTACAAAATAGTAAATAATTCTTTATTTTATAGTGGTTAAAGTTACATAAACGTCTATTTTAGAGTTTATTTGCTTCAATATGACATATATTTACTTAACCAAACCTAGCTATATCTAATAATAGACTATTTCGTCAAAACGACATAAACTTTTTAAAGCGATGAAATTGGTGTAACAGATGTGGCATCCATTTTGTTACAACATAACGAAAGTACACAGGGAGACACACAGTTGTGGTACACAGTGAGTTGTGCCTCATTTTATACTTACTATGTGGTTATGATGTAAAAAAGTTATTTATTAATAAAAGAAGGTTTTTCTCTCTCTTTCTTTCTGTGTGTGTGAGAGCGTGCGATGGCTAGGGAAATCTACTAAACGTAAGAGGCTGAAAATTTGCATGACGGTAGCCCAAGGTCTGCGGTTGTCACACTTAAATTTAGGAATCGTAACAAAATTTAATGTGACTTTGCGTAAGTATATGGTGAGTGTATTCTGGTGTGTTCCGATAATAACGACAAGTAAAAAATGGAAACTCTGTTTTTCAACGATTCCCAGTACTCACGGCCAAAAGATTTTCTGGCCTCCTCTCATTATCCCATAGTAGAACACGATGCATAGAAAGTCCTTACATTCAAACGGACACATCTGTAGCTAATCAAATGGAATTTGCACGTACTATTTTGTTTGTTCGTGAGCGGGAAATACAATTTTCTTGCTTCGTCCAAAGGTATAGTAATTGTTTCTCACGTTAATGAATGTTTTTCTTACTTATAAAAGACTGAATGCGATTGATTAAAATTTCCGTGGTTGTACCTGCAACCTGTGTATCTAAGTAAAATATCATATTTATGTTTTTCATTTTGCATAAAACAATATTTACTATTATTATCATTGAACTAACTTTTAAGAAAATGTTCTATTTTGATCTTAGAAAAAAAATAGCAAATGCGCTTTGGAGTAGACAGGTTTTTTTTCACAGAGGAAAGTGGGGTAAAACTGTATAGTCGGTTAAAACCGGGCTACTGCTATTTCTTCTTCAGTAATAATGGCACCTGTAACTTGACACATGAAATAAGACCAATTGTCCATGTCAATAAGTGTAATGATATAAAAAACTGGTGGAACCAGAGAGAAAAGTAAAGCTCGATCTAAAAAAGTTACAGTAAAAAATTGTCAAATAGTTTCAGTTTAAAAAATTAAGTAGTACGTAGAAAAGTAATGGAATCAGATTGTCTGTAAAGCTCATGAAATTACCCAAATTTTTGTTGATAGCTGAAAATGTGGACTGAGCTTTACTGGTGCCTTAAAATCAACCAGGCAAGTAAAGGCATTTTTAACTCATTCTGAATTCCAATCATTCATAACTAGAGCTGTAGCAAACCGCACATATTCGTTACTAAGTAACGGGTATTCTCTAAGATACGAAATACCGAATCGGTACTTCGAAATACGAGTCGTTACTGCGTCAATACGCAGCCGAACAAAATGAAACTAACTTCAAACGCTGCTTACATTTGTATAATTCATGAATGGAGCAGATAGCCGGATGCGGTAAAAGATGCGAATTAGTATTCAGACTCGGATATTTCGGCGTTAGTTGTCTACGTATCAGTGTATGCGTATCATTTATTCTCAAATCTCAAACGATTTTGATTTCGTAGGGGCTTGTTGATTCCTTCATTATGGAAAGAAAAAGATGCATAGCTATTTTATACCCTGAGCTTGCAGTACCATCTGAAAGAATTTTTTTTCAAAATCAGGTTATATATTATCTGAAAGGCGTGCTTCATTAAAACCGAAAAGAATGGAAAAAATATTATTTTAAAACATAAATCAAAGATTTCTAAAATAATAATGCGATTGATGTAAACTGTTGGTTGATAAGATGATAAAGTCTAAAATGAAACACATTTCTTTTAAATATTCTGAAAATTTTCAAGAAATTCTGTTCTAAAATTTACAGGTTTGCTTTCAGTGCATTCTTTATCCTATAAAAATATCTTTGTACGTCTATTTATGTTTTAAATTAAAAAAATATATATTTTTTTATGATAAAGACGAGTTTTTATATTGCTTGTAAAAATGTTTTTATGGTAACGTTTATTTTTTTTAACCTCCGGTATGCTATTTCTTTCTTCCAGCTAAGCTAATAAAGTGTCGTCTCCAAAAAAAAAAAAAAAAAAACACGCCCCGTTGTATAAGCCAGCCTTAAAACAAAGCAGAGGTATCATTGTACGGAATAATCTCTACCGTATTTTTTTTAACTTCTAAGCATCGCACATTTTCAATTTTTATACCGTCGTATTGGAGAAAAAAGTACTTTTAAATGCAATTTGTTTGAAAACTGCATCTCGATTTATATTATTATTATTATTTTTTTTTTTTTTTTTTTTTTTTTTTTTGTAGTTTTAAATGCCATTTGTTTAATTTTTGTAACTGAAGTACTCCATTTCTGTAGAAAGTAAAAGTACAGGAAAAATAGTTGGAAAGTACCAATTATATCTTTTTGTTGCCATTTTCTCATAAAAACTGAAAAAAAAGGTAATTAAAATACCTGCTGTTTCGAAAAAATATAAGTTAATAACTTCTGATAAAACATGAAGTTTTTATAAACTGAACTTAATTTTAAGTATCTACATTAATATTACAAACAAATGAAAGCATATGAATCATGAGATAGCCATTTTTTTTGTCGAATTTCTTAAATAACGAAGGAAATTCTTCAGCGGATGCGGATCACGTCATTTTATATAAAATAAACGCGTGTGTTTTAAGTCTTATAACTGAACTATCTATATTTACGTACATTTTTTTTTTTCCATCGGGGGTGACACTAAATTCTGAAAAAGCAGAATTACTGTTTTCTAATTTTTTTTTTAACCATTTGGAAAAATGGTTATTGTCCTCTGTCAGGGTAGGAAATCAAAAACATATCTGAAGCTTTTTATTGGTTGAATCCGCATTTTATTCGTTTCCTGATGGGTCTATACAGTAATCTGTATTTTCCCTTTACTTTCAACAGAAATGGATACTTCTGTTGCCACTATGACAAAAAAGTAATAAAAACTACAAAAAAATTAATAACTCAGAAACAAATTGAGATAAAGCTTTCAAACAAATTGCAATTAGAAATGTATTTTTTTCTCTATACAACGATGTAAAAAGTAATATTGTGGGATGTTTAGAAGTTTAAAAATGAAATTTCATTTAAAATTGGTCCAAGAATGTTAATGTTTAATCCATGGCGTACGAAACATGTATGATCAACTCCGTGCGATTTTTTATGTCTTAAATTTTAGTCTTTGAAAAAATCATTTTCCAAATGGTCGTTGTAATTTGTTAAATTGCTTTTTTTTTCTGTTTGGCTTGTAAAAATAATTGGCACAGATGTCATATACGCACCATATTGGCGCAATTTTTTTCTGAGGCCAATGTCATATAGTCACCGGGGTACTTAACTGGCGCCAAAGTGCCGTTATTTTGCTTGATATGGTAACTCGGATGTTGTTTATTTGTTAATAAATTGTATAGTTACTTTTACTTTCTTTTTTTAAATTATATAAATTGTTTTGTTCTATAGTTATTAATGAAACATTTTTTATTTATTGTTATTCCCTATTTAATATATATATATATATGTAACTTGTATTCAAAAACGAGGTTTTCACGAAATTGGCATCAGAAAAAAAATCACGCTAGTGTGGTGCGTATATGACATCTGTGCCAAATATTTTTGTTGCTATGTTTTTAAATTTCATATTTGAAAAAAGGGTATTTTTAAATATAAATCAATAATTTCAAAAATAATAATGTGAGTGAAGTACAGTGTCATTTGATAGAATAATCACGTAAGAAATTAAATATATATATATATTTAAATATTTTCATATTATTCCAGAAATTAAATTTTCATAATACATAATTACTTTTAGTGTAAAATTAATAAGTAAATTTGTTTGTAAAATATTTTGGGTGTGTAATTATATTTCATAGTTTTCGTATAAATTTGGTGAACTTTTACTCTTCCTAAATTGCTTTTTCCAATTATTCCTTATTTCCTAAGTAAGAAATTATACAATTTAGACATGTTATATTCAATTATGCATCGTATTTTAATTTTGTTTGCCTTTTTTCATTAAAACGTAGAAAATTAAATGCATTTTTAACGTACAGATGGCAGCACATATTTTACGTTAAAATAGTAACGAATTCTTCAAAAGACTCATGTGCGGTATATAATTAGATTTGCCATTGCTGCAGGTTTGTAATACATACGATGATTGCTAATACCCGGTTTTTGAACAGTAACGAAAGTAACGAGTAACGAATACTTTCTAACGGGTAGCGAGTTCGAAAGTAACGACATCATACGGGTATTCATTTAGTCGTTACTTTTACAACACTATTCATAACTAGTTTAAAAATTTGGGCTCAGAAGAATATGTTAGAGGTTGATTTGGAAATGAGCAAGAACATGAGAGGTATCGAGAACATGAGAGACCGTTCAGTACGAAGTATGGACCAATTCCATTATATGGGTCATTGATAAGCCTGGAAGATCAAAGTCCAAAATAAGCCCAAAACCCTAAGCATGTACGATTCAACCATATGCTAACTACTTGTCTGGATTAGGTCCATTGACAAAAGGCTCCCTTTTCACAGTAATTACATGAGATAAAAATTATTACGCTGCATGTGTTATGTCAGAAATGTTAACAACAATTCCTCAACAACTTGACTATATTAATGTTATAATTAAAATATTACTTCATGGTTTACGTTCTTACAGCTTTGTGGAGTTTAGCTTGACTTGATGCAATCATGTCCACAATTCTGGGACTGACAGAATTTTTTTGCACATAACTTCACATTCTATTTACTATACCCAGTACTCATTTTGAGTGGATAATATGATTTTGAATATAAGGCACCAGTAAAGCTCAGCCCACATTTTCAGCTATCAACAAAAATTTGGGTAATTTCATGAGCTTTACAGACAATCTGATTCTATTACTTTTCTACGCACTACTTACTTTTTTAAACTGAAACTATTTGACAATTTTTTACTGTAACTTTTTTAGATCGAGCTTTACTTTTCTCTCTGGTTCCACCAGTTTTTTATATCATTTCACATCTCTTTCAGATCCTTTCAGGAACTTAATCACAAACTTCAACTAATCAAACAACCGCCCCAATTAACCAGCCAATGATCCCAATTAACCGGCCCAACCAATTGTCCCAATCAAAAACTAACAGAAATATTGGTTCACCAGTGTATTTCAAGAACTCTGATGACCCCATACTTATTGCTAAACCCCATATTGGGATATTGACCTATACTTTACTCAGGACTGACCGCCAGACTAGCCCTTAGTCTAAATTTTATACATAGTGTGATCTCATCAATTTTTCTGCTATGTACCTACGCTCCTCTGGTTTAAGGGAATATGCAGTATCCTAGGCCAATCCCTCAAACACACAAAAAGCTAGGGTAAGAAACAGTCAAAAGAAATGAATTAAAACTTCGAAAAAGTTATAAAAAGTGAAAAATTCTGTCTTTGGAAATTAATGGGAATTTAAAATTTTAAAAAGTCTGAAAACGACTGAATGCAGAAAAAGGATCAAAAGTGATTGAAAATATTATACAATACACCTGTAAATAATATCAGAAATATTACTAATATTGGATATTTATAATAATATTTCGGAGGTCAAACTAAAATATCACGATAATGACTAACATGTTTACATCTAATTGTAACCATTGATAAAAAAATCAGGACAATTGGAAAGTAGGTGTCCTTTGTAAAGTATGAATTAATTAAGGACATAACTTACGTAAACGAGTCTGTTGACAGTTGGAGTATTTGGTACGGATAAATTATATAATTGAGCCTACAGACAATTGGCGCATGTTACCGGGCGTCGTTTAGGGCATAATTAACTGAACCGTAAGCGCATGCATCTATTTTTGTAACGTTAACATACGCATGGGGTAAATCTCACCTCATTTTGTCTCCCATTATATTTTTGGGTAAATGCGCTTTAAAAAAGGTCTACTATTCAGGGCTGAAACTAGCCTTTTTTGCACCTGGGGCAAGCATGGATTTTGGCGCCCCCCCGCCCCTCCCCCCCTTCTTCACACACACACATCTCTTCCGCAACGTATATTTACGAAGAGAATTTTTCTAATATTCTAATAGCCGACATATTTTTAAATTTAAAATATGTAGTCTTAAAATATGTAACACTGAACTAAGTAATCTACAATGGCGGATCCAAGGGGGAGGTCACGGGGGTCATGAGTCCTCTCTGAACACCAACAAAAATATTCTAAAGATCATTTTAAAAATGAAATATACAGTTAGAGTCCGGATTATCCGAGTCCTGCTTAACCCAGTTAACGCTTTCACCGAGTTATTTTCTTCTGATGGACTGATGGCTTCTATTATTATGAAACAGCCATTATAAATGAAGTGTTAGGTGAAGATGAAAGAGCAGTCGTAAAAAGTTAGAACTCTGATTTTCTGGTCAGAATGGAAAGAAAAAAAATGGCCATATATATATTTTTTAATTATGGTCATTCCCCCCCCCCCCCTATTTTAACCAGAAAATCAGAGTTCTAACTTTTTACGGCTGCTCTTTCATCATCACCTAACACTTCATTTATAATGGCTGTTTCATAATAATAGAAGCCATCAGTCCATCAGAAGAAAATTATCCATTCCAAAGGTATAATCCTTCTTTTGGCGCCCCTTCGTTCTGGCGCCTGAGGCACATGCCCCCTCTGCCCCCCCCCCCCCTTAGTTTCGGCCCTGCTACTACTCTATATTGTAAAATGCATCACTACTACTTCTTTTTAGGGAAAAATCTAGCGTTTCATATTTATTTTCCGATTTTATAACAGTGTCTGTAAAAATGGCGGTTTTTTTTTTTCCTTGGAAAACATGCAACGATTCGTTTTACCTCTTAAAACATGAATTATTTTATAAAATTTACAGTAATTACATTTAATACACTTTCATTATCACATGAAGGCAGCTTTTATTTCACTCTTTCAGTAAAATTATTTTAGTGTGTGCTATCCCGTAACGAATGAACATATCGAAATGTAACGTTTGTACACGCGCGTGATTATTTAATCCCAAAAACCATATTTCTACTTTTCTAGCCAACAAACTAAAGACATTCCTTCATACAACCTTTCTCAACCTTGGCCTTGAAAGGTACAAATAATGTCAGAAGTGTTTCATGTACGATCCTTGCTAAACTGACGAATTTTTGAAGTTTTTTCACCTGCATAACCCCTTTTCCTGCAGGTAAACGCAACGTCTGCCGCCAGCCAGACCGTTCGCTTACATACTACCCATAAAACGGAAGAGCATATTGAAAAATGAGCCTTGCTAAAATCAAGTGACGAAAACGATGCTGGCTCTTAGACCAGGGATGGCGAACCTTTTCACGTCCACGTGCCAAATTTCCCCAAAAATATACTTTACGTGATCATGACGTGCCAACAATAAAAAAAATTAATGGATCAAATAATAATGAATCAAAACTACTTAAAATTTTGTTTTTAGCATTAAAAAAATACAGGTGAAATTTGATGTTATACTGTAGAAATTTATCTAAAAAATATTATTTCTGTTGTCTCATATTAAATGCCAAATAATTTATATCCCCTTTGAACTTAGTTATTTTCGATAGAATGCAGGTTTAATTGCACTCACTTGAAAAGACGTTTTTAGTTGAATTTTTCATTTTTTTTTTTCTTTTTACGAAAAGAATGTCTTGCAGAAAAAATTGTCAAAATAGCAAGCGCCAGAAACCATTAGCTTTTAGTGTCTGGAATTGAATTCCAAGTTGTTGTAATTTTAAAATCAGCATTTTTGCTTATTACACTTTTAATTTTTGTTTAGCGATAATCTTCTAATTCTCAAAATTTTCTGAGCCAATATTGAGCTAGATTCGGATAAATTAAGTTATATTTCAATTTCTTCAATCTGTGTGACAATCACAACCAACCGAACTAATCGGATTCAAGTGACACAGACAACACCTATATTAATTAATGCATTTTGTGAAATTCTACTATATTTTGATGTAAAACTTAAATCTATGCCGTGCTAAAATAATCTGCAGCGTGCCACTTATGCCACGCTTGCCATAGGTTTGCCGTCCCTGTCTTAGATTATTACTTTCGGTCCAACAATATTATTTTTTTTAACTCGCGAAATTTAATTTCATTTGGCGTTATACTGACGTAATTATACTAAAGTGTTTCAGCTTTTAAAATTAAAATGCAATGTTTTTTTTTTGGCGCGTGCAATAGGAGTATACGATTTCCTTGACAATGCGCTTGAAAATGCAATAAATACAACCAAATGAAGTAGCATTTACCGAAAATTTCTTTCGTATGACTTAAAAATAAATCTTTCGGTTTATGGAGGATAATAATAAGGATTAATTTCAGAATATCAGGAGTCTCTTTTCAGAGTAAAACATCATTACAAAGTTATGTCAGTTAAACAGAAATTGACGTCATACCTAGCAAACGATTTTTTTAATTATTATATTTTCCTATTTTTTTTTAATTAAAACTCCTGTATTAAAATAGATTTTTAAACATTAAAAACTTCAAATGAAGATACTGCGTCATTTTAACACGTGTTTAGTTAAAGTTTTTACATATATATAGGAAATATTTTCATTTTTTGATTAGAATGACTTCGATTTATAAAATGCAAAAATATAGCGAGAAAATTTAATTTTTATTTAAAACAAAATATGCGTGTTATCACTTTTTTAAATTTATTGTGCCGCTTTTTAGGATGTGGCAACAGAAAGAAAGATTGAAGGAGATATTTTTGTATTGTAAAATTATGGAACGCTATGTAAAGTTTAAATGGGTGGTTAAATGGGTAAATTCCCTTAATATTGGATTTTTTTTATCCGACCTTCGAAAGGCACATCGCTAAATTAAGACCTTTCCAAAAAGCCATTATTCATCACCGAATGTTTTCTGGTTTGGATTGTAATTGAGTTGTTGTCTGTTCACCATGTTTCAAAACGTAAAAGATGCGGCTGAGATCTACTATACAGCACGATCGTGCTGTATGATATTGCTTATCGTTCAAAAACGACACTTTTTAGAATTGAAAATATATTTTTCTTGTAGCCGGTCGTGCTTCAAAATATTGACAATCGGAGAGCAAGCTGTAAAAATTCCTTTATCAGATCTGGCAGCAGCTTCATTATAATTATGTAAATCCTTAATTAACACGCTACATACAATGTTATAAAAATTAACTAACTTTGAATGTACTTATAATTATTAATTTCGAACTGTATCAAGTATTAAAATTAAATATATATATAATGTTAGAATGTAAAAATATATGCTAGAAAAATATTCATTCTGAATGAAGAAAAATTTTAAATTTTTTAGACCTTAGAAATTAGTAAAAAAAAATGTATTCTCGTTTTAAGATTGTATAAAATCTGTAATTTCTGTACCTACTGATTTTTTTTATATAATAAAAATAATTTTCCAGCATTTATCTTTTATATATGATTAAGTGAATATGCAATAAACGTTTGATTTATTCAATAATGAAAAGCACAATTTTACAAGAAACAAATACGAAACTATAAAATGTGGCAGTGCAATCTCAATAAGCAATTAAACTTGGCTAGGTCTTAATGTCCTGGTATAGGCAAAACATGAAATTTTCCTGATTTATATACGCCAAAGCATTTTACATATAAAAGAGTCCTTTGCATAATTGTATCGATGACTGAATGATGATCTCGAACCGGGCACACACGTTAGAACTGCCAAATTATTTCATTAAAAAATACAATTTATGTCTGCAACAAATTATCATTAATTTTCATTCATTACATTCATCACAAGAGACTTGAAGGGAATGAAATAATTTAAAGACGGGAATTATTAACTCGCTTTTGTAAGAGATTTCATAAATATAATTTCCCACACGTATACAACAGTAAACCTTAAATCATTTTTTTTTCCTGCTCTTTAATACATTTTCGTATCACAGGCATATAATATAATGTCATAATGTAAAAGAATAGATGGAAGGGGATAAAACGATATAATATTTTTACATTTTTAATTCCTTAACATTTTACTAGATAGTACAAATTATGTATTACAATTAAAATTAGGTTTCCATAAAAAATTATTTTTAAGTCTATTCTGAAAAAAAAAATGTATAATACATATCTGAGAATAAATTACAATGGGCGTTGTTTAGATTCTCTAACGTTATACAATTTAGTTACGCTACCAATCATATTTGAAAGATGTTAGAAAATTACATTAGGATAATATGTTGCATTTTTTTCTAATTAGGAAGTGAGGTTTTTCTTCACTCGGTTAGGAATAAGCTACATGAAAATACATTTATATGGTTTGTCTGCTTAATAGTTAAAAAAAAAAAAAAAAAAAAAAAAAAAAAAACAGCGATGCCTCCAACTTAGACTGTTGTATTTTTTTTTGTCTCCGTAACTGCCTCCGTCGTAAAGTATTATCATTTTTCAGAGTGTATAAATACAAATGCGGTGACTGAGGATTTTCTTTTAGTTTTTTCATAATTTTATTTTTATTACTTTTTCAATGTTGTACTTTTTTGATAGTTATAAGGAAAATTATCGTGTAGCATTTTCTTAATATTAATCATGCCATAATTTCGCTTTATATAACCCAATTATTTCACTTTATTGTAAAATAATTGGAGAAGCACAGGTTGACCTAGAACAATACGTTCTAGGTCACTAGAACGTATTGTTTAAAATAAGTCTCATTGATGATGCTAGGTACGAGCGAGATAAGTCAAATGGGATACACACGTGACCTTTGTCTGTTTTGTTCATACTTATCGCCACCGATATAAACATTTAATAAAACATTGCCTTCTGGACTTCTTTAAATGTGCCTAATCTTCTAAGAAATCATTTATTATTAAGAAAATACAGTACTAAATATACTATTTTTGATCTTCTAAGAATTATTTTATCTTAATAAATATTTAAAATTTGGAAGTTTGTATTTCTTTGTATATTTACTTTAAAAATAGCAAATTTAATTACAGATCTTAAGAAACCTCGGGATGCTCTCCATTAGCTGATAAAACAGAGAGTTTTAAAACTACCCTACTATGTTAAGTGTTTCTAATTACATTTTAAATGAGATAATTATAATTTTCAGACTTCTTTCCTGAAATATTAAGATAAACGTTTACTAAAATAAGAAAGGAAATTTGTTAAGCGTATAGTTTGGGTTATATTTATATTTCGGATTCTACTAATGAGAGTCAATATATAATTTGAATAGTTTCGTATATGTGATACATGAAAAATCGAAAATGTTAGTCGTTAAAAATTACTTAAGCACTTAAAGATACGCCATTATTTATCGAAATACTTTTTCTTTCAAATTTCAACTGATAATAGTAGCATTATTCTCAAATAAGAGAATGGATTTTTTCAACCTATACTGATGCTAAAAAATTTTTTTCCTGTAGTCAAAACATTTTGGATGTAGAAGAGACTTTCTTTAATATACACAAGAAAGAAATTGCACCATAGCTGTGAAACATCCATATAGCAACCGACATATTAACTGAAAATATCTAACTATAAAGTATTCCTTATGGTACGAGTACCGCATAAGATAAAGAAAAAGTTTTGTATTTCTATTATAAGAAAAATATTAATTTTATTTTGATTATCGTTTTTATTAAAGCTATTGTTTTTCAGTGTCCTCTATCTTTTAATCGTTATCGTCGTGTATTTATTGAATGAATCTATTGGCCGCAGAGCTCATTATTATTTTTCTTTAGCCATATTAGAAAGATAGCCTATTTTAAACCTTTCTTCTTGTGAATTTAACCTCTCCTGTTTGCCAGCACTTACACTAGAGAAAATGGAGGGATGTGCATAAGATTTTATTTTTCCATGATAAATTCAAGTGAAAATCTTTGCTTACTAGATAAAGTTCGATTTAGACAGCTGAAGTTGCAAAGTGCATTCAGACTTTTTGCAAAATATATGACAATCTTCATTCCGCTACTTACTGGCGTTTCTTAAAACTTACTTCCGATAGGCATCTAATTATAATGTGCACTATACAATTTGAGATGTGCTTCCATTTTCTTTCTTTGTTAAGAACAAAAAATTGTAAGTTTTCAATAAATTAAAAAAAAAATAAGTTGATAGATGTTCGGGTATTTAGAAGTTCGCTTAATTCTAGGTCGAATTGTCCGCTCTACTACTGTATGTATGTATAGCATGGAAATAAAGGAATATATGGGAGCCTAGTGTATGTTAGGCTCAAGTGGATTTCTTTGTATACCAGATAAAGTTCGATTTAGATGGCTGAGGTTAGAAAGTAGATTCGGCTCTTTTTGTAAAACCTCTCAAAATTTATATTCCTCTACTTACTGGCATTTCCTTTATCTAACTAATTATAATGTGCACTATACAATTAAAATTATATGGTCCTGTCGGCATTTTTCCCATCCACGAGTGTTTGTTTCAAAAAACCATTGCCACTGCACGAACATTGCTGCAAAGTTCACCATTTGCTGAATGCATCTACGCACTCATACATCAACTCAACAGCATCTAAGTGAAGTTTAACACACCCAACACGACTTGCGTAAGAATTAAAGTTTTCTGCATTGGTCTATGGTCAGTTAAAGATATACTTCCAATTTCACAAAAAAAAAAAAAAAAAAAAAAAAAAAAAAAAAAAAAAAAAATCTATGTGTAAGTTGTATATAAAGAAAAAAAAATAAGTTGATAAAGGTCCGGATATTTAGACGTTCGGTTAATTCGAGTTCGAATAGTCGGGGCTTTACAGTATGTAGGTAAATCGTATAAGTAAAAAGACTTAAAATATGTTAGTCCCCCCCATGATATCAACTTGCAGATATATTAATGTCACAAATTTTCTCCAAAATATTAATGCCAAGATCAGTCAGAAGACTATCTATTTTAGGACAGTTTTTATTTTCGCTAAAAAGTATTTACTTTGGAGCATCCAAAAAAATCATGCTAGTTTTTCCTTTCTGATTAGATAGTTTTGAGAATATACGGCATGTATATATTTATTTATTATATCCAATTTTTACAAATATAAATGCTTCTCTCTTTTTAAATCGATTTATGAATAAGTTATAGATTTCTTTGGTTTCTTTTTTTTTCAATCATAATAATGTATGAAGAGGGTCGACATCAATTCGAATTTTTCTTTTTTTTTTTCTAATTCGTTATGTCTCAGTGGGCTTCATCTTACAGACGGACATATAATGTTGATATTAATGTATGAGCGACCGAATAAATGATTTCGAATCATTAATGTCATTGATGAGAAGAATCTGTAACAAAAAGGGACACACGGAGGAAATTCATTACGCATAATTGAAAGGTATTATTTTTCATAATTACTAATTTTTACATAATGACCTGACATTGTTAAAAATTTGCAGTATTCTGTCCAGTCATTTGACCGTTTTGTCGAAAACGGTTACAAAACCGTAATTTAAGACTATTCTGGCCATATTATTGGCCATTTTATGGTCATAATATGAGTTAAATTACGGTTATTAAACCGTTTTTTTTTCAAAACATGGTCGAATGACTGAACAGAATGCTGCAATTTTGTAACACATTGTTAAACATTTTGCAGTTTTCTGGCAGGTCATTCGAACTTTTTTTTTTTTTTTTTTTTTTTTTTTTTTTGAAAAAACGGTTTTATAACCATAATTTAACTATATTCTGACCATAAAATGGCCAATAATATGGTCAGAATAGTGTTAAATTACGGTTGTTTTAAGCATATTCGAAACAAAAAAAAAACGGTCAAATGACCTGCCAGAATGCTGCAAATTTTTAACAGCGCAGTGTATCAACTATTGAAAATAACTTAGAATTTCAAGCATTTTCTTTAATTAAAACAGTTTCTAGCATATCCAGATAAAAACAGCATGATTAAAACACCCGTTTTGGTGCTTCACCTTATTTTTAACCATTATATAATGAATAGCAGCTTATTTATGTAAATAACATCAAATAAATTATAAAGTTAGCGTAATTTTATCGACTATAAAAGTTCCAATTGACTTTTTTTCAGTTTTTATTATTATTATTATTATTTATTTATTTATTTTATTTTTGCTTTGCATTAAATATAAATATTCAAAGATTCATAGTTAAAATTGTATTTATATAATTAAACTGCATTATATAAACATAATCAACCGGGTAAAAATTGAATTGCTAAAATAAATTACTACGCAGACACTTATGCTAATTAAAAATCAAGAATACTAGACTATAAAAAATCATATTAAGAATATAAAAACATATTTTTAATAAACCATGATTTATTTAAAATATTTGAATAAGTAAACAAATTATAATAATATATTTGTTCACGTATGTTATTTCGTTGCTAAAAATAGTAGACATTCATAAAAACAATTGTAAACAATTTTAAATAAGAACAAAAAACATTCTGGCCTATAGACATATAAACGTGTCTAGTTTATTGTTATTATTATTATTATTTTTTTTTTTTTTACTTTTCATTATACGTATATTTAATCATGCAAAATTCCGTAGTTAAAAAATGTGCTTATACGGTACACGACATACATTTAATTTATATTTTTCGTAAATTTTATTTATTATACATACTTTTTCAATAGCTGTTCGAAAAATGCCGATGAACATTTTCGTTATGAAAGAAAATGCCGAGCTGGATTCGATCTGAGAAAGAAAGATCTCAAACCCGGTATGCTGACGACCATGTTACTGAGCTGCGTCCTAAAGAAGGAAATTTATCAGATTAGAAACTGTAGCGTGAACTTTGAGATTTATTTTCTTGAGACACCCAGGGTGTTGTGCCTTATGGATGTTATATATTTATACACTAAGTATGCTGTATCGATACACAAACGTTCATTGTATTCCGTGACTCCAACCTTGGACCCTCTCCTTGTTAGTTGCTGAAAATTTAGGCTATTATTTTAAAGCCAATTTCTAAAGATAAATTGAGATAAATCTAAACGAACAATTCAAACAAACATATTTTTTCCACGTGCAATTTTTCAGGTAGTCACATTGGTATACTTAAAGAAAGTAAAAAAAAAAAAAAAAAAAAAAAAAAAAAAACTAATGAAAATCTTACCTTGAAATCCTATGTGATGATAAAAAATACTTGCTTTTATTTACTGAACATATTTCAATCTTTTATACATATTTAAAAAAAAAATACAAATTTACAAATTTCATACATCAGAAATCTGCATACTTTTGTAATGGATATTACCGATTTATAAATATACCGGAACGTTTAAAAATAAAAAAAAAAGGTTCACAGGATAGAGTGTCATTTACTGTATCACGTTTTAAAATTTCAGACCTTTACTTGCAACAGATTTTGCACAAAGGGTACCATTACATTAAAAAAAATCACATGTTAAGAAAAATGAAAAAAAAAAATCTCCCTTTAAATAGAATGTAAATGTTTGTTTACATTTCAAAGTTGATAATAATGGAGATTAAAACGTACGTATATAATATATATTTGTAATCTGGTGAGTCAACTCGCCATTTTCAAACTTCTTATAAAAATAAATATGTATATTTTCCTGTGAGAATTTTAATATAAAATGGTTATAAAAAGTTAGGAATATAAAGAAATATAGCTGTATTATGCATTCTTAATAATTAGATTAATGATCATAGTTGTATTTTTATTTATTTATTTATTTATTTTACTTTTAAATACGACATATTACATTGGATTTAAGAGAACGAACAGTTTTATCTATTTTACAAGTTCATCTATCGGAACGCTTCGAATTCCTATAAATTCTTACAAGTTCATCAATTAGAACTTCTGAATTTTAATACATTCTTCTTCTTTACAACATAAAAATTATATGAAGTAATTGCCTATAAATATCTTTAACTATTACCGAGATATGACATCATAAGATTGATATTTTTTTTGCTTAAATGAAGACCTTTTTTCAGCGTTGATAGATTTTTCATTTTTCAAGATAGCGAAATGTAAAAAGTAAGTTTATTTGTATTTTTTGTATCAAAGATTCAAATAAATAAGTCATAATCGTAGCTTGTTGAATTCTTTGAAATGCATATTTTTTTTTTAATTGCGAAATTATAAGTTCAAACATTTTTTATGCATGTTTGTAACGTCCAAAATATAGGGGGCTAGGCACAAATGGGTACATATTACTAGTAGCCATTTACGAAGCAGTTATTTATGTAAAATCCATTTCAAGATGATTTTGAAATATATTGTTTTTTAATCTCAAATTCTTAATTTATTATTAATAATACTTATAATGTTATTAGTCTCTGTAAAGAAATATATATATATATATATATATATATATAAGTATATAACATACACTTTAAAAGCTTCATTTATATAAACTTAGCAAAACATATAATTATGCATTTTTCCACATATTGATATTCCCAAATTTAGTACATTTACATTTTATTAAATAAATACAAAAATATTTTACCGTAATTTTTTTAGTATTTTTCCAGTTCATTTTGTAACATTTTAAATTGATTTTACCAACAGATTTGAGAAAATAAAAATTCAAGCATAAATGGGTTAAATACAAGAAAAAAAGAAAGAAGAAAAATAAGAAGAAATAAAGGTAGGAAATAATAAAAAAAAAGTTTGTTTTCATTAACCTTATACGAATTGTCATCTTTTATATTAGCGTAAAATGCGTATATCATTATCCAGCTTCGAGCAATTAGCGGAATACGTGCTTTATCTTACTAATTCTCATGGCATTATTCCTTTATTTTCATTTATCTCCCTTTAGAGTATTTATTTTTTTTTTTTAGTTTGTTTTACTTCGTTTAATTTTCAGAATGGGGATATTTGTAAAAACGCACTAAAAAATCTTTTCTTTTCTTTAATTACTTAATAGCTCATTATTACCTAAAGTTTTGAAGGTAAACAATAATGAACAAAGACTATTTGAAAGAACATCAAAAATATGAAAAATGTCTATTTCTCAAAAAAAAAAAGAAAAATGAGCATGTAATTATTTTTGTTAATATAGTGAATTTTTACTTCAAACATTTTGACTATATAATTATATTTTTATCATTATACATTTTTATTCAAAATGAATAAAATACTTTTTTTATATTAATTAGAAAACTAGTATTTGGTTACACAATTTTGACATTTATATTTAAAAAAGAAAATTTACACATTCCTCGATTATAACTTTGGAAAAAAAGCTTACTTTTCAAAAGTAATTTTTTAACTTATGTAGTGTAATAACAAACATTATATTTTATAAAATGTAAAGAAAATTAAACTTTTATTAAACAGTTTATATGCAGTAACAACATGTGTAACATTTTTAGCACGTGGTTAGAAAACCGCCGCGGCGAGCGACCTCTTTCCGCCCGCGATCCTTTAAGCTTTACCTCCTTTATTCCGACTCTTTTGCGGAAGCCAGACTCATGGATCTCCAGCCACGTCGCACTATGGGGTATTTGAAGAATCTGGGCGGCCAAAAGTCGATTTCATAAAGTACAGCGCATGATCGAACGGATGGATATAAGTTGAAACTGAATCATTGGGGAATCACGTGATGCTATTTTTATCTCCTTTAAGAGAACGGTGACCTCCTGTTATCAGTTGAAATTGGAGTATTGCGTTAAGTGCATGAGTGTCAAATCGTTCTTCATTGTGACTTCTTATTTTTGAATGTGAATAACTTTAGTTTTGGAAGTATTTAAAATCTAATCGTTACGGATAGTGACGAGACAGGTATGTATCATTATTATCATTAACTTTGAATTGAGAAAGAAATAGTTTTAGTATTTACAAAATTAATTTAAAATAACGCATATTTTTCTATTATTTTTTCCCTTGTTTTCCAATTCACGAAGGGTTTAGTTATATTTCCAAATATTTCCAAGCAAAGTTACTTATTGTACCAATAAATATACACCCTTCTATTTGTGTTTTCGTTTAAAGTAGTTCCACTTTCGTCCCCTTTTTAAAATGAAGGCGATATAAATCTGCTCTTCCAAAATTCTGAGTAAGCATACAAAATTACTATATATTGATTTTTTAACTGATATTTATCATATAAATTTTAATATTAAAAAAATTGTTATGATTCATTAGAAAGTGATCACATTTGTTTATTTTTCAGTCATTCTGATTGAAATTAAATTTATATAATTTAAAAAAAATTGCTTTAAAATAATGTATTCATTCCCTTTTATCTTTTGTTACGCACTTTTCACAAAATTGAAATAATTTATTGCTCGTTATTAACATTTGTTTACCTAAAAATTAAGTCGAGGCAATTTTCAATATGCTTTTGTTAAAAGTTAGTTAAAGATAGTGAGATTTAAAAAAAAAATAAGAGATAAAATGATGTTATCTATCTAAATTGCATATAACTATTATGCATTCTTTTTTGTTCATATTTTGTATTTATTTTTATTTAGGGCCTTCGAATGTCAGAGTAATGACTCGAAAAGAATTTTTAAACATTATGCAACAGCAGAATTTGCCAAACATTAATCATAGATTAAATTTCCTTGAAAGTTACCTTCTTCAGAGCGATAATTTTGACGATGATGAAATTAAAAACCTCAAGCACAATTTCTCCCAATTTAAATCTCAGTTCAAGAGCAAATGGATCGAAGCCCATTATATGTTAGATAAATTTGTGAAAAATAATAAGGAATGGCTTGAAGGTACAGTAGAAATTTCAAAAAAAGTAAATCGACCAGGAAGACCAGCAAAAGCTTTCACTGAATCAAGTGTCAGGTCAAAGCGGAGAAAGTCTGAAAGTTTGAGGAGCTCGACTGATGTGGAAGTACTTACACATGCCACTCAGATAAAGTTAGAAACCTCAGGGAAGAGAGATGCTGCCCATGTTCTAAAGGAATTAACATGTTCATCAATGCGAGCAACAAAATATAAAAAAGCATATTTGAGAACTCAGCAGACGGAAAGGAAAACACAAATATCGCCTTTACAAGCGTTATCATTATTCGTCGAAGCTAATCTTTCAAGGAATCAATACGAAATTATAAGACGATATCAAAAAAAATGTATACCCTTGTTATAGTCTTCTACAACGGTCTAAAATTGATTGCTATCCAGACAAAGACTCTTAAAATTACTGAAACTTGCGCTGAAATTAATATTCAAGATTTACTTAATTTAACACGATTGTTCATTTATTTGAAAGAAGTTTTGGAAAGTTTAAAAGAAGATGAAAGAAATGCATTAATTCTTATATATAAATGGGGCTGAGATGGATCGCAACAAGCACAATACAAACAAAAATTTGAGAGTGATTCCTCTTCCTATGCGCATATATTCCAGAGCTCGTTTGTTCCAATTCAACTAATTTGCAGTATAAACAACAAGACTATCTGGCAAAATCCATTGCCTTCATCACCACGTTATTGCCGGCCCATGCGAATAAGATTTGTAAAAGAAACAACAGAAATTATTAATGATGAGATTAATTACATAAAAAATGCATTAAAATCTGTACAGCCCTCAAAAATTACATTAGAGGAAAATACATTTTTAGTAAAACATAAAATGATACTTACTATGGTCGATGGAAAAATATGTAACGCAGTCACAAGTACAAAATCGACAATGCGTTGCTACATTTGTGCACTGACATCCAAAGATTTTAATGATCTCTCTAAAAAGAAAAATGTGAAGCCAGAAACATTAGAATTTGGACTATCGATTTTGCATGCTAGGATTCGATTATTTGAAAATTTGTTGCATTTAGCTTACAAACTACCGATAAAAAAGTATAGATTGAATGCAGAAGACGAAAATGCTCTCGTTAATGAAACGAAATTGTGCATTCAAGAAAATTTCAAAACAAAGTTAGGTTTACTTGTAGATATTCCTAAGCCTGGATATGGTAATAGAAATGATGGAAATACCAGCAGAAGATTCTTTACTGACCCATCTCTAGCAGCAGAAATTACCGGCATTGATGAAAGTTTAATATATTGATTTAAAGTTATTCTTGAAACCATATCCAGTGGCCACAAAATTCACCTTGATAAATTTAAGGAATATACAGAAAAAACAGCTGAGCTCTACGTCCAGTTATATAAATGGTATCCAATGTCACCCACAATGCATAAAATATTAATCCATTGACCCATTGTAATAGAGAAAGCTTTAGCTTTACTTCCAATAGGCCAATTGTCTGAAGAAGCAGCCGAAGCACGGAACAAACATTTTCGATTATTTCGCCAAAATCTATCGCGTAAATTTTCAAGAATTTCTTGTAACTGTGATGTTCTCAACAGATTACTTTTGAGTTCAGATCCAGTTTTAAATGGAATGAGACACACGATAAGAAAAAAATCAAAATTGTTCCTTAAAGAAACTCTAGAAATGCTACTGAAGAATCTTCTGAAGCTCGTGATCCAGAGGATTCTGATTATGAAGAAACAGATTACGATTCTGAATTATCATCTGATCAAAAGATCCCACCTTGGGGATTTACAAACTAATTGTTCTTATCATAAATAATCTGTTTTTATAATTTATTCAATTATTAAATACATTGTTCCATTTTTTTTATCATAATTATCGTTTATTTTATAATACTATTTATCATGATTATCATCTATTTTATAGTACTATTTATCATGATTATCATTTATTTTATAGCACTATTTACCATAATTATCATTTATTTTATAATACTATTTATCATAATTATCATTTATTTTATAATACTGTTTTTCATAAATATCATTTATTTTATAATACTAATTTTGATCAATAAAAATCAGTACGAAGTTGCGAAACATCCATGATTTTTAAGTTATTAAACAATATTTATCTTAAAAAATGCATTTATTTACTGCTTTAAACGTTTAAATTAGTTTAAAAGAAAAAAATAATTTTGGCCGCCCAGAATTGTGAAATACCCCACTGTGCGTCGCGAGTATAAGAGACTCTAGCGTGATCCAGGTTGTTACTGCGAACATCTGTGAAGCCATGGTAGCCTGGACTCGCGGTGAAGCGTGAGCTAGGCGCGGGAGTTTCTGTTCACTGAGCCTTTTATGATCTTTAAATAATTTATTTATTGACTGAAAGTAAAATTTTAAATTATTTTTATTTACTTTTCAATTGAGTTCAGGAATTGTTTGTTTGTTCTCCCCCCCCCCCCCCCACTAAAATTTTAAGTCTTTTTCCCAGTACTACCGTGATTCAGTTCCTATTAGTCTTCCATAGAGTTACTTTCGGGGATGTGAGGCAGTGACCCAAGGCTCCTCGATAAACCGTCAGGAGTCTCAATAGAACAGAATGGTACGCTAAATTATTTACATACATTATTAAATAGAATCAAAAATTAGAACGCACTGTTTACAGAAAACCCATAGCCAGTCAATCCATTATCCCTCATAATGCTCAAGCACCTTTTTCATACAAAGTTTCTCCATTTAGACATTCTATTCATCGAGCTTTCACAGTTTGTACCCCCGAGCACTTAAATAACGAAATAAATAAATATATCATATTGCAAGACACGATGGATAGAAAGAAAGAACCATAAAATTTTTTTTAATTAATTAAGAACATGAAGTATAAAAAGAAAAGAAATTTCAATCCACAAAATTCCATGTTACCAACTTTACAATATTTTCCTGGTTTCCTCGAACGTTTGAAATATAAACTCAATAAATTCAATATCTGCCTAGTCGCAAAATCTTCCATGAAATTAGTATCATCCAGTATAATATACATGAAAATAGATCCAATTGTGTCAAACCAGTTATCAGGAAGGAGTATACGAAATACCTTTCACCAAAGAAGGTAGAAAAAAGCAGTTTTACATAGGTATGACAAGCAGAAAACTTAAAACTGGAATCAAACAACATATAGCAGACATCAAATACAACAGGAGAACCAGATCTTTGGCCATATTATGCAGAGAAGAACCATTACAGATCGATTTTAAAAATAGCAAGTTAATTTATCCATCAAGTTTTATTTACCATCCATAATCCGGGAATCAATAGAGATATTTTTACGAAACGAGAATATTCCCAATGATTCAATGTCCCCTTGATTTACCTAAAATTTGGAAAGAAATGGTATGTAAGTTTAGTAACAATAGTGGAAATTAATCCACACTCGCAAATAGCCAAGTTAATTTTATTTTTATTATATGTTTTGCAATATTTTTCATTATGCATGATATCTCGTGACATTGTTTACCGTGTTATTGCTTTTGAATTATGTGAAAATTAATCCGAGCTCGCAAATAGCTAATTTAATTTTAATTTTATTTTATGTTTGCAATCTTTTTCATTTTGCATACTTTATCGTGACTTTGTTTACTATGTTATTGTTGTTAAATTATGTGCAAATATTTTTCTATCATGAAAGATTTTGAAAATGTCGCCGTTTGTGCGATGAAACGATCATTAATCTTAATAAAGATATTTTATTACTTTTTATAGAATTATTTAACTCAACACGTTAAACGCCACACTAATTTTACTTTAATTTGCGTTTAAGTGACAGCACACACAGAAATTGTGTATATATATTTGTATAAAAAAATTGTGAACAAAATTTGTAATTCTTGTGAAGGAAAACCCTTTTTATGTTTGAAATGTTTTAATGAAATACATTAAAATTGTTAAAATTGTTTTTAATATTATATAATATATTATTTTTATAATTTTATACCGCCGGTCCCTATGGACCGGCGACGCCTGAACGGAGAGATCAATGCCGGTCCCCAGGGACCGGCGTCGCGTTTAACGTGTTAATCAGTGTGTATACAGTTCAAAATAAACAAAATTTTATATTTCATTACTATTCTAGAAACAGGCAGAATCATGCTTACAAAATGCAATCTCAAGAAAATGGGCTTAGAATACAATATTAAAAATAAATCTTAACCCATTTAAAATAAATAAAGAGACGCAGTCCATAAATAATTTTTACAAATATAAACAAATATGAACTGTAACATTCTCACCGCCGTGAACTGATATATCCGTTCACTAGGAACTAGTTTTCGCTGCAATGGAAGCATTATTTAAATTAATATAATTATACAGATATAATCCAGTTTTAAAAAATAAGGTTATGATTAATACTGTCCAGGCTTATATACCTACACTTAATAAAAGAAAAAAAAATTATATCATGTTGGAAAAAAACGTATTTTTTATCATTAAACAATTGAAGAGAAAACAACATTACAATTTTGCCCTTTTGTTCGGCGGTCAGGGGGTTAATAAAACAATAAATATACACCTTGGAAGAAACAAAATGTTCTACTTTATAACTTATTCTATAAATATACAGGACCTTATGCTTTTAAAACACAGCTTCAAGAAAGCTGTTTTTTGAGTTTAGATTTCACTAATAACTGTAACTCTTAACTACGTCTAAACAATAAAGAAAAGTGTAAAACATAAATGTTTGTCTATGCTGAATAAAAAATAAAAAATATTATTATACAAATTATTATCATAATTTAATTATTAATATTTTAAATAATAATAATAATTTGTCATAATTCTAAAAATGTAAGTAACTCTTAAATTCCTATGCGGGGACAGAATGGCAAATTTTTTTAATCTACATAAAAAATAATATAAAAAAATAATTTACGAAAATATATAAATACCTCACCAGAGTTATCCAAGATTCTCTAACAAGAGGGAAAATCTCCTTAAGCAGCATATTCTCGGAATTTTAAGATGATAATTTTCTCTGGTGCTGATTTTGGGAAACATTTCCGAAAAAAATATTTTATAGCCTTAAAATTTTTTTTTCTTTCCAAATAGGAATATCAGATTTTCATTTGTTGTCATTTCTCAATAAAAAGATTTCAGCTCTATAATTGAATAAAAACTACTCGGAGACGTTTCTGAAAATCATTGTCAGCAAAAGAAATATTGTTTATTCTTTTAATCCTTCTTTAAATATCGATAATGCATGTGGTTTGGTGTTTCTAAAGATAAAGATCGTTTTTTTGGAATCTCGAAACAGGTTATTATTATATTTTCGTTCTGACATTTATTTACAGTATACGATAAAATATATCTGTATAGATGTATGAATAAAAAATGCTTCATTGGCATACAGTAACAGTGTATGTCCATGCCAAGGAAATAGTTTTTGTGTGTTTCGTAACCAGATTGTAAAAATGCATCGTATTTTTGTAAATTTTAACAAAATAATGCGAACAAAGTGCTTATTAATTAATATATACAGTGACCGCCCAAGAATTTTCCAAAATTAGTATAAGTAAGAAAAAGTTAAACATACATTTCTGAGGTAATGAAATTTGTTAGTTACGAATGCTAGAACCACGGTCTTCAAACGTTAGACGTTACCTCTGCGTTACTAAGTCTTGGTTATATCGCACCAATTCGTATGATTTATGCCCTGTCACAATTTCTTTCAGACTATCCTTATCAAATAGGGTGCAAAATCACTTGAGAATGGTTTAAAAATGGATTAGCTACCAAATCCGTTGGAGGAGTTACGTATATCTATACGGATTTTTCAACAATGTTTTATATCATATTCGGAAAACCAATCCGAATTGGAAGTATCGTGTTTACTTACTAACGCACACACCTTCTGATTAAATTACAAATCTGATTAAAATAAATTTCTTGCATTAAGTTTTCGGAAAGCGATAAAAAAAATTCACACAAAGCCAGCATAATGTGTACAACATATAATAATGCTTCATATTAGCACAACAACTGCAGTGAAGGGTGATTTTGACACGTACCAAATGAGGATATGTCCATTTAAACAATACATTTCTTCATAGAAGGATTAAAATATAAACTGCAAAAGTAAGTAAAATATTTTAAAATAAAAAAATGGTATGAAATAATTATTTTTATTACACTTCAGTAAAATGAGCACAGTTTCTGGGGTAAACAATTAAAAAAAACATATATTTCATACTACAGTGATGATCATAGACGCTCCAGATATCATAAAGTCTGACCCATATTTTACGGACATAATATTGATTTATTATCGTCCTAGAAAATCTTTATTTTAAAACAAAAGATGGAAATATCAAGTTTTTAGTGTCATTTAGCATGCATTTTGTTTTAAGTATCATTTAGCATGCAGTTTGTTTTAAGTATCATTTAGCATGCAGTTTGACGTTTAATGTTTTGTCTGTCAAAGTAATTTTCGCGCAATTTATATATACGATAAAAGATTTTTGCTCCATCCATTTTCTTTTAAATATCAGAGTGGCAATTTTGAAACCCATTTTCCTCAGATGGTATTTTTTATTATAATCAATGTTAAATATCAATGTTGATCAAAATGCTAAAACCACTATATTTTTGTAAACTGACACGATTTTTAATTGGCATTATATATTGTGAATTTATTAAAATTAAAGATCGGATTTTTAGTAATATAAATAGTCATTTAAAAATAATTAGTTAATTTTACAGAATTTTTACATAAAGCATGCCATTTTACTTAATTTGTCTTAATTAATTTCTTGACACAATCTGATCCTTAGCATAAAAAAGACATTTGAAAAAAAATGAAGAAATAAAATCAATCATGCTTCAATCATAAATTATGAAACACTTTGCAACTCGTCCGGGAAACTTTTTACAAAATTTTTCCGTTTAAGAAAATCCCTAAGTAAACATCTGAAAATCAGATTTCATCAAGTATCGCCCATAGTGGGAATGATACTTCATTTTTTTTCTGCGGATCTCTATGATCCATGATGATCTCTATGATGATTTATATAGATATTCTAGATAGTATGCAAAAATTTAGTTTACTTAAGAAAACGGATAACACAGCTGAAAGTTTACCTTCACTGTTAAAAATTTGCAGCATTTGCTGCATTGTCACTCCAGCGCTTTTATAGAATATCTCTATTCTATCCAATGAGAATGCTCCATAATATTGTCAAGTAACTGTTTCCTATAAAAGCGGTGGGGGTGACTATGCAGCAAATGCTGCAGATTTTTAACAGTGTTCAGAAAAATCTACCAATAGACGAAACCGTTTTTGCCATGTATATTAACAACAGATTTTTATAAAGGCTGAATATTAAACTAAGATTGAATTCTCACTAAAATACGCTTAAAACGGATGAAGTCACATGTCCAGGAATTACTATTCGTGAAATACCACTTATCCAGTTCTTTGTATATATGATTTTAATTATATTCTACAAACGTATTGCACAAAGTTCATATACTACATATAGATGAACTTGGAAATCCATAACTCATATTTAAAGCCACATGGAACCTGGTGTCCTAAAAAGGACTGACTGATTTTAAAATTCAAGCTTGCAAGCGGAGACAGGTATTTAAAAAAATCTTGCAGGAGTTTTATGTATGAGGTCAAAAGTTCTTTTACAGTGATTTTCGATTTTAGTTCGAATTACAAACAACACTGCGATCAATAGGCGCTAAATTCAGGCTCATTTTTTGGTACTTCTGGACCAACTCTTATACATCTGTATTTCCTTTTTCAGTATGGAGAAGGTTAAGGAGAAAAAAATCGAGTCTGTATTTAGCGCCTATTGCTTACAGCAAAATCTATTTTTTTTTTTTTTTTTTTTTTGTAATTCGAACTAAAATCGAAAATCACTGTAAAAAAAAAAAAAAAAAAAAAAAAAAAAAAAAAAAAAAAAAAAAAAAAAAACTTTTGACTTTATGAATAACCCTCCTGCAAGATTTTTTTAAATATCCGTCACCGTTTGCAAGTTATTGAATTTTAAAATCAGTCAGTCCTTTTTAGGACACCCGATATCTGGACTATCAAAATTGGAAAAAAATGAAGAAAAAGAGAATATTTTCAATATGTAATACAATAACCTGTTTACGATTTTAAAACAAAATTTTTATTGGGATGAAAGATATAAGTATGTTCTTTCATTCCATGTACTTAAAAAATGCAAGATTCATAATTAGCATTTCTAAATAAACTTTGAAACTAGAATAAATATTTTGGAGGCAACTTACACTTCAGATTATAATAATTACAGTGAATCTAAATAAATTTGTATTTAAAACATTTTTTATATTTTTAATACAAAGTTGTATTTAGCTAATCTAAAATTTTGAAAACTGTATAATTACCTGTATAATCACCTAAAGAAGTACTTTTTTTTTAACCTAAAATTAAATTTTAGGTTCAGTTTATACAGACTAATATAAAACATATATTTTGAAAAATTCAAGAAAAAACATTCAGAAGTTTTTGAGATATCGTGCGCGTTATGCCCAAAAACTTCATTTGGAGAAAAATGACTTAAAATTTTAAAACGGCGGCTTCAGCTATTGAGTGTGTATAATTCTAAAAGCCATAACTTCTGTTCTAATGGAAATTTCAAGGAAATAATTAAATCAAAATGTTCAGAAAAATAGTAGTTTAACATCTAAAAAAATTAAAATTTCGAAACTTTTGCAGCTTTAAGAGTCTTGAGTTGGCAATTTACGCTCATCCTCAATAATGTTTAAGAATCTTTTTATGTTGTCCTGTATGCATCTAGTACTGTATACATGTAGTATGCAAGATTTTAGTTAAACTTAAAAACGCATAGCATAATTTATAACGCACTTCCAGCAAATATTCCGGATAGACAATACTTTATATATGATATTCTCTCCGAAATATTTTATGTGTCGCTGTAAATGAACGAAAAATGCTTTGTAAATCGCATTCAACAGCAAGCATCTTGTAGTGAACTCCAGTAACGTATATAAGTTACATTATGTTTCGACAGTATAACATTATTAAAATATACTGGACACATTTTTTCGCCACAGGCATTAGTATAACGGAATTCTTTTGAGTGGCAAACGAACTGTAAGTGCTACACATAACATATGAAATTGTAATAATTTTGTAGTGCACCTTAATAATGCATAAAAATTTGAATATGTTTTAAAAATCGCAACACCATTAACATACAGCTCAAATGTTTCTTTTTAATGGATTATAATAAACGGAATAATTTTGTGTCCTCCTGCAAAATAAATAAAAATGCTACGTTCTTCACTTTCAATAAATTGGTTCTGAGCAAAAATTTGGATAATATTTCGTTTGAACTTACTTAAAATTCTTTAATCACATAATTCTTATTTTACCATAACAATTCACGTTTTTCTTAACTAAATTATTTTTTTCATAAAAAAGTTTATAATATGTCAAAAAAGTAATATCATTCACATGCAAGAAAAGTAACACATCTCGACTGACTCATCATCATAAATTTCACAGGGGTGGCAAAAAAAGCTTCGCATGTTTTCACTGCAATATACAACTACAGTAGTAAGCTCTGCATGCGGCAGTAAAAAAATGTATATAAACGTAAAACCATTAAGAATGAACGCGTAGATGAGGTTTCGAAGGTTGAGTAATTTTACATTCCCTCACAATTTGATACTTTTCTGTGGTCACGAATGGTAATAAAATTAAATTGAATTTTTGTGAATTCTGTCACTTTTCTTGCAGGTGACCGATATGTAAAAATCCAAAAAGTAACGAATCACCTCTAATGTGCTGTAAGATTGCAATCTAACAATAAGCCCAATCCAAAATTTACATGTCTTATTTTACAATTAATTTATTTTAATGCCGATAGTAGAATTTTTGTAGACATTAACTTATATTCTTATTTGAAAGAATTATTTCATTCTTTTTATGGAAAATTTCCTATATATTTTCGAAAGTAAAAATATTTATATTATATATATATATATATGTGTGTGTGTGTGTGTGTGTGTGTGTGTGTGCTTAAAACAAATACTAATTTGTTTATTTTAAAACATATTTTGTGAGATAAAATTGATTAATATACTGACATTACGTTTACTATAATGAAATATTCTAATGCCAACCAAAAACTAAGAAAAATTATCAGCTTTTTAAAGTGTGTTTTATGATACTACACTGAAAAAGAAATCAAATAAAAACGGCATTCTTATTCTAAAAGTCTTTCTTTGTTTCGAATTCAAATAAACTGAAACGTAAATTTATGTTGTCAATTTCTTTACTTGGATAAATTGCTTTTTTTTTTTCATTTGTAAATATATTTAAAGTAACATTTATTTTCTTTAAAAATACACCTCTTATAGGAACAACAGTGACAACAAGAAAGTAACTCCAATGCAGATAAAAATGTGTCATATAATATATTGTATTTTAAAACATAAAATAAATAAATAAATCTTGGAGACAACTTAAACAAATATTAATATTATTTGATTGTTATCGAAATACTTGCCGACTTGCTGATACGTGCAGAATATAGCAAGCCATGAGTCTGTACGTTCTTCGGTTATCGTTTTTTTTAGCCTGCTGTATTTAATTGCAGTTTCTCAGATCATTTTTATTTTTCATATCTAATTTTATGGGATAATTCTATTTCTGTTTTAATTTCTTTTCTTTTCATTTTTTTACGGATATCATCTACATTAGATGTATAGATGAATACGGAAGAAGTATGTTAAGACGATTTCGTATACAGTACCTCATTACCAGGAATTGGAAAATATTATAACTGGTAACACATACTAACGAGCCCCTTAAATATGTAATCTATTATTTTATTTATGGTTGACGTTCTAGATTTTAAAGTAAGAATGGAACCATAAGTTTTCAGTGTAAAAAATTATTAAAAAATTGTAAAATTTAAAGTATCGCAACTCAATCAATTTTGGTAGGAAATATTCAATGTATTCTATAGCATTGCAACATTAATATGTATACTCGTATCTAAAGTTTGGTCAGTATTAATGATCTGTTAAAACTATATATTTCTATATATGTAACTGTGCAACTGTTTATTTTTCTAATTAAAATGGAAATCACTGGTAATGGCTTTTGAACCACATGATATGGAAGCACTGCACACATTAGAAATTTTCTTAACAAAAAATTAAAAAAAAAACTTTTAAAAAAATGAGGCTGTTTTTGATCTCAAATATCATGGGTAAATTTTGTCGCTATCCGAGGGACATGTTAATAAATAAGTACGTTTATTATGTACAGAAATGTAATCAATAGAAAAAAAACTGGAACCAAATAAATACTCGTTTGAAAAATATGAAATTCATGTTATTAGAAATGAAATTCTTTATAGAATAAAAATGGATATAGTTAAAAAATATATTTAAATATTGTCTATTTTAACTCATAATGTAGTAGTTTCTTTCAAATATTTTATAAGGGTAAATTCAACATAGAATTATGTACTTTAACCCTTATGTCAATGACCGGGTACCCGGGTACCTTTTTTCTCTTTGCATCCCGTTTTCAAGTTGTTAATATCAAAAGAAATTAAAATCAATTTAGAGCCCCATTATTTGTAGTATTCACTGTCCATTACTATAATCAATTTAAAATTTGAAATTTATTTATTACTTTTTTGGGGGCATTAAACATTTTTATACCTGTCATCAATGACCAGGGTACCCGGATACACATGCCAGATTTCTGTGGAAAAATACTGAAATTAAGAGATTATTTAGATTTAGATCCATAAAACTTGAATTTAATATATAAATAAAGTGTTAGACATATTTTTAGGTAAAAAATATTTCATTTACGTGAAATTTTGTGGACAAGCTGTACAATAGCTAAAGGTGCAGGAATATACATCTCATATTGTTTTTTACAATGTTTACATAATTTTCTGGGTTTTCTGCGCCGTTTTTGAGGTTCTAAAAAGCACATATAACACAAACTTCTTTTATCCTTCTGGTTTCATCTCGCCTTAAGATTTTTGGACTGGGTTCTGAACTTGTGGCAGCTTCAAATACGGTCAAAGTTTTTTTTTCAGTTTTCTTTCAATTCCGGATTTGGTCTAAAAATGTCTTATATCATGTGCATTTTGCGATTGATCTTGAATTGTTGGAAGTCTCAAGATCTCACCCAATTCCCACAATAACAGGCGACAATTGTCTGTTTTATTTATAACCATATCATTATTTGCAGTATGTATAATGTACGTAGCAAGTGCTGCTATATCCACAATATCGAAAAATAATGCAAGTGGCCATGTAGTTGTAAGCCTTTGTGTTGTATATTGCCACACTAATTTATCCATTATATCCACTCCATATTTCGTTTCCTTATAAAACGGAATCATTTCGAGTTTATCATCCTGTTCTGTGATGGTTTTATCATGATGCATAGAAGACATTTTAGAATGACAGCTTTGTTCCTTTTTGGAGCATACGAACAAATACTTATGTCATTATGAAATCTAAATTTCGTATATAAAATGTGCGCGATTTACATTCCATTATTTATTTTTGGAATATAACTTTTGTTTCTTTTCAAAGTGAAAACAATTGAGAGATTTTATTATAATAATTGCTTGGCTAAATAAAAAAGTTGTCCGTGGTGATGTGTTGTCCAGAATCCTTGAATAGAGAGGCGAAGTCTTTTACAACTCTTTCAATCTTGGTTTATTTCACGACCTGTGCCTGATTTTCAAGTGCATAGTTTGCCGTTAAGAGGTTAGTAATTATTTGCTTCACATACCCACCATATTTTGATCCCGTATTTAGCAGGTTGTGACGGAATATATTGGGGGAATCTTCTTCTTCCTCGAAGTGGAAATAACTGTTCATCAACTATTTACTCTTCCGTCGGTATGTATTTTTTCAATATGTTAGGATTTAGCATAATCCATAAATCACTAATTGCTGCAGCTTTAACATTTTGAAGACATTCCACTCGTGTATTCTGGTTGTGAAAACGAACAAATCTAAGAATATTCAAGAATCGGTCTACTTTCATACTTGGTCGATAAAACGGATATGAGTTTTCGAAATTTCTAATGCGTGATCTTTGTTTGAATTGTTGACACCAGAAGTACAGTAAAATTCCGCTAATCCAAAATTCTGGTTAATCTGAACCTATTTTATTTAGCGGATAAATGTCGGGAAAAACGTGAAAAACGAATTAAACAAAAAATTCCAGTAAATCATGTTATTTTTTTTAAGCAGCATGAATAGAATTAAAAAAAATACTCAATAATGTAAAAGTACAACATATGTACACAAATATAAAATGCAAACGTGCACTGTAGACCTACTGGCAGGAACCCATCTTAAAAAAATCTCAAATATCTGTTTGTTTGCTAGTACTATAAAATTATTTTATAAACTGCAAAAAGTTTTTAATTCGGATGGCAAAAATTTATTTTTCCTCTTAAGAGTTTACTTCGCAAATTATCTACAGATTTTTTTTTCATGCCCATCGTTGACGTGGTGACTGAGCTATTTGCAGATTCGCGATTTTGAACCGTTTGTAATTGGTTGTTACGTAATTTCTCAACCTGAAGTTCCATTGCATAATTATAAACATCAGGAGTGATTAAACAATAAATAATATTTTTTACGAAAGCCGTGCCGGGTTACCCAGCATGCCGGACCATAGGATACCGGATTAGAGGATGTTTACTGTACTACTGAGTACTTATAACTAACATTTTTTCTAGCACGCATCTTTTTCTTTTTGATTTTTATCGAAATTCCGGGAAATCCGATTTTTTTTGTAAATAATGTACTTATATATAATAATAAACTGTATATATAATAATAAACTGTAATTAATATTTATAAAAATCCGTCAAATTCCTCTTCTCTAAAGGCAAGCAGTTACACTGAAAGAAATAAGGATGTTTTATGGCTCGCGTATGTTAAAACCGCAGCAAGTACCCGCGTACCCAGGTCATTGGACACAAGGGTAAAATTTGGTCATTGACATAAGGGTTAAACTTGAGTATGTTTTAAGCTAAGTCGTCAGCGCCTCAATGTACTACGCTATTCTTCCGCAGATGGTATTCGCAATGTAGGCAGGGCAAAATTCACTCATCATTTCTACGCCGCTTTGTGGTCGATAAAATGTGTAAAAAGTTTGCTTGAGAATTAAAAAGTGAATGTCGTGTGCAAGACAGTCCTCATAAACCGGATGTATCCTGTGTAGCACATGATGTCGCTTAGTTCATTGTAGGCCATGGTCCTTAAAGGATTGTATCGCCACATGTTTTTTCGTCGTTCAGGGGTCTGTAGACCCGGACTTCATGTTTATGGAGAATAATTTGAAGCCGCACAGAGTTCACATTGTTGATGAATTTCTTGAAGAAGAGGGTATTTGCCGTATTAATTGGCCCTCGAGTTCTCCAGATCTCAATCCTATCTACAAAGAGCCATTGCATAGCATAACCCCCTTCCAGGACCCAGCAGGAGTTAAACGCCGTGCTTTTGGAAGAATGTCCTTTATTACTACAAACATTTATTAACACCCTCAAAAATAATATGAGAGCTTGTTGTAAATCTTGTACAGTAGCACCGTGTTCACACCAAATATTAGAGAGACATTTCCCGAGCTAAATGCTTTATGTCTGATTCATGATTTAACACTTTTTGATATAACCTGTTTCTTAATTCACAATTAAAATCTTTTCCATATATTTATGTTGCTATATTCTTTCTCCCATTGTAATGCAATTCTGTGCAACATTTCATGGTAACAGAGTGGAAGCATCCGTTTTTACAGATTTTATGTTTGTGACATTCATTTTGGACATGAGTGTATTGAGTCTGTAGAAGTTAAAAGCAAAAATTTTCTTTTTTAATGGAACGGTAAACCTGCGGAGCAAATAAATAAGTTTTGTAAATTAGCACTTTACACTTATTCAGAATCATCATTAACTAGTATTAAAAAATGCTCTGACGAGCACCAAAAAAGGCCAATATGTTTTTAAGTATGAAAAAGGGTTTGACAAGTGATTCTAATTGAGCATGAAAAAGGATAAGGGGTACCTTCTTGGCTGCAGCTCACTGTCAATGCCAACTTTGAAAAAATCATTTTTGCGTTTTATCCATACAAAATATATTCGCAGTACTTTAGTAAAACTTTCCGTCGTGCTTTACATGTTAACTGCACTGTTCCACTACTGTACTGCACATGCGTCTGCAATGCAACTTTGTACAGTGCACTGTGTACTATTATTTCTCCACAAACTATACTACACTGTACATTCTTATTATGCTTTTGAACCTCAGCGCACACTCACATTTTGCTTTTGTACTTCCGTAATAAAAGGTGTATGCGTCTAATGTTCGTTTATAATTTACATATGCACTGTTGTTCTGCATAGTACATCTTACAGCCACAACCACTTGGATATAATTTCAACAATCAATGAATGCATTATACTGTTATGCGTGCACATGTGGAATTGTTCCTGTGCAGACTGCTGCAACAGTTTGCACTGCACTACAAATCAGTTTTCTGTACGGTTCTACACTGCAGGCATGCTTGGTGGCACTTAATGAGTGTAATACGTTGCAGGAACTAACATTTTTGGTAGTATGTCGCCTTACATTCATATTTAATCAGGCTGTGTCTTTACTGGCTGCGTTTTTACACTACACATTTTTATCGTAACTGTGGCTGATTTTTTTTTTTTTTTTTTATGGAAAAAGCGCAAATATGATTTTTTCAAAGTTGGCATTAACAGTGAGCTGCAGCCAAGAAGGTACCCTTTGTCCTTTTACATGCTCAATTAGAATCACTTGTCAAACCCTTTTTCATACTTAAAAACATATTGGCCTTTTTTGGTGCTCGTCAGAGCATTTTTTAATACTAGTCATTTAAATTTTTTGATAATTACATATTGAATATAAATAAACCTGAGTTGCTTTTAAATATTCCCAATACTTTTATCTTATTTCGCACAATAATGCACTATTTAACCAAGTGATACACACTGTTTTAAGAGGTTAAAAGTTTTTAAATCAAATTCACGTTATTTTTATTCATAATTTAATTTACTTGGGCTCCATTAAATATTATTAATATAATTCCTTAAACTTATATTAGTTTTTGTTGCATTAAAATATCTCAATTTTTTTATTCTCTCTAAACAAGTAAACCCTATTGGTTTACAATGGAAGTCTATAGGTATTTGGTGATATATCGCCAAGTTGGCGACAAACTTGGCGACAGAACAGGTTCCAGCCTATGGCAACCCCCTTATAGGTATATAGAGCTGCATTAAATGCTGTTCTATAAATAATGAGATGCGTTTCATTCGAGCGTTGCCATTAAAAATTAAAAAATAATCGCGATTTCTGTGACACATACGATAGCGTAATATATATATATAGATTATCGTGGAAATCGAAGGTTTAGGCCACATCGTATTGTTTAGCTAGACCGATTATACTAACATCGTTCTCATTTTTTGCTACAATTTCTTTTATTGAACAGTAATTCGCTCAAGCTTCTTACTACTGCTATCACTAAGCACTTTTTCATTGTTAGAAGCCATAATGAGAGCTAATATTAGCGCAAACCTGAGTAAACGTAAAACAAAAAGTTAATTTTTTTACAGTAATAAAGGTACACAAAGCAGTCTGATATGCACAACTTACTCCAAACTTGACTAATAACGACAGTTATGTGAGTGTTGCCAACTGAACTATTCGGCAGCCTTGGTCGTGAACCGAGTATTGCACGCCAACCGAGTCAAATTTTGATCATCGAAGTTGGACATAAACCGAACTTGTCCTAAACAGAGGTGGTCGTGAACCGAGGTTCCACTTATATTTTGACCTATAAGTTTACAAATATGGCATTATTTATATATTCAATGGCGATGATCATTAAGCATCTTGGCGATTTTGGCGATGAAACTCACCGATTTCAAAGTAACGTTCCGAAGTGTACTTGAACCGCCACAGATGTCATATGAACATCACGTGGACGCGATTTTTTTCTGACGCCAATGTTATATACGCATCGGGGTACATATCTGGCGCCAAAGTTTTGTTATTTTGCTTGATATGGTAACCCGAATGTTGTTGTTTATTTATTAATAAATTGCTTATTTACTTTTATTTTCTTTTTTTAAATTATATAAATTGTTTTGTTCTATTGTTATTAATTAAACTTTTATAAATTTATTTTTAATCTCTTTTTAAAAAGATATATGTAACTGGTATTCGAAAACGAGGTTTTCGTCAAATTGGCATCAGAGAAAAATATCGCGCGACCGTGGTGCGTGGTGCGTGGTGCGCATGTGTACCATACTTGGTACAACTTGATTATCCTGAAGACCAAAAAATTATCGCCAAACTATAAGATTAAATGACAATAATGGATCATAGTAAATGTTACATTCACATGACATTAAACACGATACACGTGTTTGTTACGTCATCAAGTGATTTTTAATTCAAGTTTTGGCACAGATGTCATATACGCCCCATATTGGCACGATTTTTTTGACGCCGCCAATGTCATATACGCACCGGGTACTTAACTGGCGCCAAAGTGTCGTTATTTTACTTGATATGGTAACCTGGATAGGGATGATATATTAACGAGGTTTTCGCCAAATTGGAAAAAAAACTCGCCAATATGGAGCGTATATGACATCTGTGCCCAAGTTTTTATTAGTATTTTTATTAATCTTTTAATTATTTATTTATTCTTCCGTTATTTAAAATAAAAATTATGTCAGTTTGTATCATTTGGCGAATAGTTTGGCGAAATTGGTCGACGGGATAATCAAGTAGTACCGTATATTTTTGCTGTACATTTTCGACAATATCTCAAGCAAAAGTACCTAAAGTTAAATGAAACCCTAATTATTTAAGGCACAGATGTCACATACACAATGGGTTTGACGCAGGGTTTTTTTCTGACGCCAATTTAACGAAAACCGCGTTTTCGAATAGCAATTACACAGACATTTTTTAATTACTTTCTATTATTTTAAAAAGGAAATAACAATAAATAATGAAAAGTTTAATTAATAACTACAGAACAAAACAATTTATATAATTTTACAAAATAAAATAAAAGTAAATAAAAAAATAATTGATAAATAAACAACAATAGCTCAGTTACCGTATCAGGCAAAATAACGCCATTATCGCGCCAGTTATGTACTCTGGTGCGTATATGACATCTCTTCCTTATTAAAAATAGATGGAATGGTATTTTTTAAGGTATGCTTAGTATGAGAAGTATTTATATTACTGGATAACTATCGCCTGTGTAAGTCAGGATGTTATGATGATAATTAAAAAAACCCTTAGATTTAGCTCCTGAACAGAAGCTTGGGATTTACCCTGTTTTTCTTTTTCCTATCAGCTCGTTTGTGCTCCATTGTGTCTATTACTCCAGTTAAAAATATTAATCAAGAAAGTTTACATATTTATGAAAATTATGCATTATCTGCTTAGGTTGACGTCGATTTCAAAATACAAAAATCTGTCAGTTGAATTTCAATTTTTATTAACTTATAAAAACAAAAGTACACGTGTTATCCTTTTTTTTAAATTATTGTACTGCTTTTTAGGGAGTGGCAACACGAAATAAATCATTGAATTAGAAAATTAGAAAATGAAAAGGAGAGTTTTCTATAATTTTATGGGGACATTATAAAAGACAATTTCGATTTTCTCAGCGACCGTAAAACATACAAAGATGAAAAAAAACCTATTCTAAGTTTTAACAAGAGGATCAAAATAAAACAAAAACGAAGTTAATCTACCCACTGGAACGTTAGCTACACTTTGTTGAACTTTGTGTCTTCATTTTTTCGTTTAAGATAAAATAAAAAACTACTGAAAGCTACAGTAATTTTTTAAATGCTATCAGTTTATTCGTCTCGTCGAGTTCTATCTTTCAAATGAAAAACCATTGTCGTATGTCAACTGGTTCGCCAAAATTTTAAGAAAGCCGTTTGCATTTTCTATTTCTTAATCATATTATAGCTTAACGCTACCGCGTTTGCTATGAAAAAAATGTCAAATTGCTGCCACAATTACGCTTTTTCCATTTATCTCTAAGTTGACGGAATTATGAAATAAGTAAAACCGAATATTTATACTTGGTTGTATACTTGGTATGTATACTTGGTTACATACAATATAGCGTTCAAAAAAATATTAAAGTTAATATCGTTTAAAATTATTTTTTATAATTCAAGTTGATAAACTAAAACTTTTTTTACTTTTGATGATTTTCTCTGCCTGGTTGTGAACCTCCTTTTGAAGTCCCGGAAGCACACGTGAAACCACTGAGCCATCTTGCACTCAAGCAGAAAAAATATAAATTTTTAGCGCTCAGTAACTGCTACTTGTGATGCCGAAGTTTAGACGGTCGATATGTATATGCTAGTCAAAAGTTTTAGCAGGAAGGTACTATCTGCAGTTCTCTGCTTGGTCTCGCTGGTTTAGTAACTGATCAGCAGAAATCATTTTAGGAAAGTCCGAAATTTAATTTTCACTCCAATTGACGGAGCTTTGCTCTCCTGGATTATTTTTTATTTTTTCGTGTGTTTATCGCTCGCAAGATTTACGGCTTTGTCATCGATATTCATCTTTTAATGAGTTAAGTGAAAAGAAAGAGATAAAGAGAAAGCAAGTGATTATAGTTCTAGATGTCACCGATTTAGCATCATTTAGCTCACGACCGATTTAGCTGCATCGATTTACATCATTTAGCTCACACGTTACGATTAGTGGAATTCGTGTAGACTTTGCTTCCAACTTTGATTAACGGCTGCTATTAATCGTCAAGAAATTAGCGTAGTGCATATTTTCATATTCATCTTGATTGCTTTTTAATAATAATAATAATAAAAAAAGCCTATTGTCCTTCCACTGTTACATTTTAATTTTTTTAAAGGAAATATGAGTAAATATTATAAATGCAATGACATTTCTACATTTCGCTGTGTTATTAATCAGCCCTTTACGACAGTGATGTGAATACAGCCAAAGTTATAGTGGTACTGATAAGTGATGACGTGGAACTTAATTTGATTCACATAAGTTAATAATGACGGACAGAATGAGTCAAAGGGTTATCTTTAATAATAATTAAAAAAAAAAATCCTTTAACAGGAATTAAAGGAGTATTACGTACGTGACATATATAAAACACATTTTCCAACTGTTCTGTGAATTCGGTAAAAAAGAATATATTGAATCGTACTTAATAAGGCGTAAAAAAAAAGAGAGATTTTTATTCCTACTCCACATTTGCATTAATTTTAATTTCATAAAAGAATTCGAGTTTTTATGAAATAATTATTATTTTTATATATATTCTGATTATTTAGTGCTTATATTATCGCATATTTTATAATTTAGTAGATATTTAATGTTTTTATATGAATGCACCTTGCTATTACGTTTGTAGCTTTTCACTATCTATTTTGAAGACTATTTATGTTTTCTCTTTCAAAAAAATAGAAATGAAAAAAAATAATTGATTGAAAGTACTCCGTTAAATCCATATTACAACAGTGTTACAATATCCACGATATATTTCCATATAACACAAACTTTTGCAACGAACAGATTTTTTTAATTGAGAAAGTTATTCAAGTTATTGTATTTGTATATTTATCTTTTTATTTTACATTTTAATGTTGTTCACAGTCTTATTTTAGCTATTTGTTTATTTTACTGATGAGGAGTATTATTTTATTTTAGTAATTTGTTTCTTTTTTACACTAAGTTAGTAGCTCATGTGAGAAAGTTGTTAACATTAGTTGCTCTGCTTATTTTTTTACATACATTTTGGTGAACACACGGATGTCACTTGTTTCAATTATGCTATTAACACAATCAGTATAGTTAATTAACGTTTGACGACAAGTAAGTTTTCATTTCAAGTATTATGTTTTTTGCTATGCAGGGTTACTTTTACGAAAACTAAAAAGAAAAATTTATTTTTAAATTTTATTATTGTGTATCAGCAATTATTTGGTTCTTTTACAAAATATTTTAATTTTATAAATTGATGTTTGACATGATTTCTATTAAATGTGTTTAACATTTTTTTAATTTTTTTTTTAATCTAAGGTGAGTCTTTTTTAAATATATATATATATATTCATTTCCCTTTGCTTTAAAAAAAAGTTTAATAATTAAAGCAATCTGGAAGTATTTTATGCTTGACAACTAAATAACGTTGAAATTTTTGAAAATGTGATAGGTTTAAATTTTGTGCATTTTAAGTTTATTTAATTTCAAATGTTGTGTCATTTAATATTGTGATAATTTTATGTTACCCATATTTTTCCTTCCCAGAAAATTGAACTTTTTTTCCCTTCCTTTTCTTATGGTTAAATTTCACAAAGGGATTAGGTAAAAAAAAAAAAATGTAGTGTGTGACAAAAGATAATTTTTGGAAAATTTTTGAGAATTTCTTTTGCAGTGAGAATGTTTTTATTAGTAAGATGTTCAGAATTGTGTAGAACCATTATTGATAGCAGTCGCCCACTTATGCCCATTTAAAAAAAACAATACATTGAGCATCAAAGAAAATATTTGTATCTACGGCTTACCTATTGTGTAGAACATAATAAAATTAAAGAAAGAGGTTTGGATTTCTTATAAAATACAATCTGGTTTAATTTTTTTTCTCTCGAAATACACATTATTGTGAGGGTTTCTAAAAAAAAAATCATTATTTTTTTAACTATTATTTGACCTTCTTATACACTTAGGTACATCTTATTGCTTCACCGCATGGCATTGGTGATAATTTAATTCACATTTAACACTTAACCTTAAAGTTAAAAGGTTGTTATTTTTTTAGAAATTAGGTGTGCACTGTTTGGTATATTTTTTTCTCATTCGATTGTTTACTGCAGGAATTGTCGGATGATTAAAAGAGTGTTTCTAGAGTGAAAATACACAGATGCGGGTCGTCAGATTTTTTTTTCCACATGTAATAGATTTTTTAATCAGAAAGGTACACATCAACACGATACACTTTCTACACCAGTTACATTTTTTTTTACATATTTTTAGATATTCGGAATAAAACCTTAGACACTTGTTTATATAGTTTTAGTTCAAAGGTTGAGTACATATGTTTATTTTTTTTTTTTTATCACAGAAGAAGCCGTTCCTGGTTGCACCTTTTCTTTTTCGCTTTTCTATGCTTATAAACGCATTAGTTTTTCTTTTAAATATTACGTTATACATTGTTTTCGGAACTTATGATGCAATGTTGTTCGGTTCCTTGTGTACGCGAAGGATTTTGTTCATAGAAAATACAACTTAGTTCATGGTATATTTTGTTCATTGTAAACCTTACACTAGTTCATTGCGTTGCCCATTTTTTGTGTGCATGAGGGACTAATAGCACTATTATTTTGTTCTTTTGTGACGATCCTTAGTTCATAGCATTTTTTTCTGTTTTCTTACACACATTCGTTCATTTTTTTTTCGTGTGGTTCTCATTGTTGTATATATATATATATACAGTAGACGCTCGATTTTACGAACACGAGGGGACTCATATAATGTGCTCGTAAAATCGAAACTTCGTAAATGGGAGTAACATTAGTTCAATGGGATCCTGGTCGGGACCAGTACTTCAGTTCGTAAAAACGAATAATTCGTAAAAAAGAGGTTCGTAAAATCGAGCGTCTACTGTATATATATATATATATATATATATTTTTGGGGGGGGGGTTGGGAAATTAGTTCATAGCAATATTCGTCTTTTACACACACTTTAGTTCATCGTATTACATGAAATGAAATACCCCTACACATTAGTTCATTGAAATTATTTTTCACTTTTATTCATTGATATACTTAGATTGCTGTGTTCATTTAAACATGCAACTAAGTCGTTGAATTTAAACTTTGTTCACTGACATACATTGCTTCGATACTCGTATACATCATCAGATCATTGAGATTTGCTTACATTTTTAGTCATGGATATTTGTTTGTTTGTTTTAAAACATTGCACACTGAATTGAAAATATTCATTTTTTTTTTCAAGTTTTGAACCTTTGCACATTAACATTCTTTGTGTATGTTTGTTTTTATGTCTCACGATACCAGGCCCACTTTTAACTTTGCATGATATTTGTAACATAAACATTTACTAAACTTTATATTCTCACACTCTTAATTTTTTTTTGTTTTTCTTTTCATATTTTTATGTTATGACATCCTCATGTCACCATCACTTTGTTCAACAAGAAATATTTCTCTGTATATAGGAGGCTACATCTTCACATGCTATGCATATATATATATATATATATATATATATATGTATTTGTCATTGTAATAAAGTTGAATATAATAAATACGTTAATTCAAATTACGGACATATTCTTACCGGGGATCTTACTATAGTGGCAGACACAAATCTCAGAAATTACATGAGGTATGGTACAAAATACAGATTGAGGAGAGTTGTGAGTAGAGGGTTAGCTATAAAACGTTTGTCAAATAATATAGATATCTTCATTCAAAAATTAATATATAAATATGGTTTACCAAAAAGCGTTTTTGAGGAATGGAGGCACTATATTCTAAAAGAATTTCAAGGCTTTTACCAAAAAGATTTTGAGGGTGTCTCGGGAGAATCTTACAAAGATTTGATTAAATCTGTAAAAAATCTACAGGATGATTTTATCATTACATATGTGGATAAAGCTAACACCAACTATGCTATAATATGTAAAAAATTATACGGAGATATTCTAAGGGAAACCTACAATAATGAGGGAAATTATCAACTACTAAAAACTACTAAACAAGTTATTGTAAACAGAGTGAAGGCGTTTTATAAAAAAATAAAATCAAAGCAAAATAGTGTGGAATTTCCTTATCTTGTAATGATTCCAAAATTCCATAAAAACCCAATTACTTTTAGAACTGTAACTTGTGGGTTTGGTTCTTACCTGGAATGTGTAAATAAAAAATTGCTGAATATATTACAAAAGATTTTCGATCAGGTTATAAATGAATATTCTTCGATAGTAATAAAAAATAGCTATGAACTTATAAAAAGTTTAAAAAAGCTGAAAAAAATTACAGGATTATATACATACGATTTCGAGGATTTGTATAATAGCATAAATTTAGATGATTTGAAGTACAGAGTTATGGATTTTTTCAAGAAATCTAAAGAGAAAGATATCAGTATTGAAATATTCACCGATTTATTTCAATTTGTTGTTTACGAAAATTATCTGTATGAAGGGAAACAAATATATAAACAAGTGAGAGGTATTCCAATGGGGGGGAGTTGTAGCTCCATCCTTGCAGATATTTATCTGTTTACATATGAAGCCGGTTTACTGTTGGAAAAAGACTTAAAGTTATACAGATATATAGATGATGTTTTGGTGGTTGAGCTGAATAACAATAAAGAAATTTATCAATTTAAATGTTATCCAGACACTTTGAATTTAAAGAGTGCTTCGGATGATCGGGGCAGTGTCAACTACTTGGATGTTAATTTGGAGATTATAAACGGAATTTTAGTATATAGTATTTATGATAAAAGAAATTATTTTGATTTTGATACAATAAAAATATTAAACTTTAATAGTAACGTGCATGTTTCAATTTTTAGAAATATATATTTAAATGGTTTAAATCGTATTTCAAATTTGTGTTCAAATGTTGATAAATTGGTTGGTGAAATTTATAACCTTTACATAAACGCCAGTAAACAAAATTACCCAATACATTTTCTGAATGATTTAACTTTCAATTTTATCAAGAAAAAAAGCTATCGAAATAAAATATTGGAATTGTTCGATGATGGTGATTTATCGATACGTGATTCCTAACGGAAATAGCTTTGCGGTGAGGATATTCACAGACTTCATTTGACGGCTTTCGGGTTAGTTTGTGGTTTTCATTTCTTACAATTTCTATTTGTTTGGTCTCGGCAAGTGAGGGGGAATGTTGTGCACGTAAAACATGTTTAACCCCGCAGTACAAGTCATAAGCCTTGACCACTTGTCTTCATGTTTAGTTTTTTCTTAGTTACTCTTGGTTTTGTTAATTATTGTTTTAGTTACAGTTTGTTAGATGTTTTTTCGTGTAATTAATTATGTGAATTTGGATTTTTCAATATATATATATATATATATATATATATATATATTTTTTTTTTTTTTTTTTTTCAGGCTCATGATTTTTTTCTCTTCTAGTTTTATGTTACACCAGGTTTTCAACATTAAACTTTCTCACATTTTAAAAGTTACCAGTTATTAAATTATCGTTTAATTTCTTTGTTTTAAGTACCATGACACAGTAATGTCATCACCACTTTGCTTAATTGAAAATTAATAGTTTGACATTTTTGACAGTTACATAATTTTAATCCTTCACTGATATTTATGACAACATCATACTGTTGTACCAGTTGCTGTTCACTTTTGTCAAATGCTTTTGCTACAATCACATAACACATCTTCTTTTCTCAAATAAGACGTTTAAAGTAATATTTCGATACACACCACTTTTAAATTATACAAGCCAGACGATGTGTTTAAAAAAAACAGTTACTTTTAAATCACAAATGCACTTGCAGTAAATTGTTAGGAATTTCCTTATCCTTATCCATCGTAGAGATGCTCACTAACACGATGTCATCTCGACATTTTAATAAGTTAAGACATTGATAATTAAATGGGCTCACTGCATGAGGTATTTCTAATTGCTATTAGTAGATAACGACTGCTAATCAAAAAAAAATAATAAGAAGACTTTTTTGAATGTTTTATTATATTTTGATATTGAACACAGTTCTTTTGTTTTGTCATCAAATAATCTCTCTTGCTTTTCTAATTACTGCACTCAGAAACTGGGTTCGGTTTAAAATTATGGTCTTACGGTCACAGATTTCATTTGTGCTGAGAGACACCACTGAAAGAGTGCCCCAATAAATTTTCTCTGCCACATAAGCTATATTTCTTATTCATATTTTTATAAATACTATTTAGCTGTTTTGCATAGTGTATGTTAATTAGTTATATGTTTTGTTTATATATATATATATATATATATATATATATATGTCTTTTTTTTTTTGCCATCACTCCTATGATCCGATCTGTATCAAAATTTTGAGAATAATTATATAACTTCATTTAAAGCTTCTCAATACTGCTCATGGCAAGCATTTTCTAACAAATATTTGCAAATTTATTGATATTGGTAACTTACTTTTAATGTGACGTCACAAAATACAAAACAGGTAAAAAAAAAAAATTCTGTTGTTGAATATATATGTGCACAAGTACAGTAAAGAATACTGTATATGAAAAGAAAGTCTATAAGACTAGTTCACGTGAACATTTATAATCTTCTACTGAACCTTTACAAAAAAGGATATTATGCAGAATATTTAAGTCATGACATATTTACCCGTATATATATTTTTATTGCGATTTAAAAATATTGTTTTGTACTATTTCATGTAAAGATTTTTTTCTTTGGAGAAGAGACAGATTTTTTTTTCTTTTCCCTTTCCCATCTCTGGGCATTGAAATCTCGTCGGCTTTTGGGGGGAAATATGTGATATCGTTTGATATCACATATATTATTCTTTATAGGTAATTAATATGATCCCTAGATAGTTAAAATTTAATATTAACCACCAATATAAATATGCGCCTTTCTATTTATTTTTGTATATCTATGTTTTAAATTAATATATATCCCTTTTACATATTACATTAACGTTCCCAGAAAACTCTCTCTGTTCTTTTATCTAATAAATAAAATAAAATAAAATAAAATAAATATTATTCACAGCCATTTTATTTCGAAAGATTCATTCTTTTCGCGTTGCACCTGTCTATAAAATTTCTCTCTGTCAGATTTTTAATTCAATAATTTACTAAGAGATAGTCAAAACTTTGGTTAATCCAGCGGTTAGATAATAATATCCAGATGTACTTTTAAACTTATGTCGCCATTCATTTTACCGCACTCATTCTAATGCTATCGACAGCCTTCGATTTCTTTCTCACTTTGTAACGTACTAGCGCTTGGCTAATTATCGCCTATTAGGCTTTTCATCTAAATTTAAACTATCCCATGTATTCCAATGTAATGGTCATCCCTTGGCAAGATCTGTGTCTTACCCAATATCTATCACCAAAACTTTACGAATGAAAATTGTGAACTCTGATATTCTATCTCTGGGTACACTACTGTAAAGATGTAGCTGTATTTTGTCTCATGTATACCGGGGGTCACCTCGCGAGAATATTATATTGCTCGCTTGTCTTTAATAAAATGCCACATGCGTATTTTGGACATTTTTTACTGAATCTCTCGTAGTGCCTGAGCTTTTGCATCTACGCAAAGTACTTTAAACTGATACGGCTAATTGGATACAGATAAAACGACTATTTAAAATTTAAATTTATTTATCTTTAAAAGGATGAATGAAACCAACAGTATAGAGCGCACTTTGTTTTATTTATAAAATTATTTAAAACTAATAATTTTTTTTTTTTCAGTATTTCGTCAACTATTCCAGATGTACCTGAAGAAATTCAACTGTTTGAAAAAGATGCGCGGCGACCTTAAAATTATAAACTTGGTGAAACTTTTTAAATTATATAATTGATGATTTAAATAAACAAACTGCCGATTGTAGTAATAGAACATATGTAACGATCTATGTATCACTGCGAATAGAATTTTTTAAAAGATATTCATGAAGCTAAAAGTTAAATATGATTCATGTATTTATCAGAAATATGCTGAAAATAATTCTTACTATTAAAGTATATTAATATTTGCATTATGTTCTTTATAATACATTATACTCTTCCCCATAATTTTAGTAATTGTTTAATTATTTTAAAGTGCCTGTTACCTCAACATCCATTTAAACGGATGTGCTGTGTAGCAAAATTTAAAATTTGAAATTTAGTAATTTCTTTAAAAACCTAATTTTCGATGCCTATTTTTTCCGAAAAAAAAAATCCAATAAAGTAAAAATATATGCATTTTATTTTGCTCAGGTCTCAGGAGGATATAATTGTGTAATAAAGAATCTTCAGTAAACTAAGCATTCTATTATTTTTGGTAACATTTTTTTTTTAGAAAAAAGAAGACAAATGTGGTGATAATTCTATCTTTCACAAAAATATAATTATTAATTTAATTTGCAATCGGATAAAGTCATTTTATAATTTAATCATCATAAAATGAGATCACTAATTCCGGGTCTCTGACATTATTAATTAGCAATCAGAGGCAGATAATCATAGCTGTCTGTAAAATTAAATAGGAATACACTAACGGTTACAAATACAACGTATGATTCATAGAACGAGAACATTCTTATACTTTTATTATTTAAGTGTTTGAAGTTGTATAATTCTGTTCATTATCATGGAACAATATAATTGACTACATGGAAATACTAGTAGACTAAATGTTAGTATGTTTGAGTAACTAATGAAGTTTAAAATATATGCTGTTGATCCAATTTTGATTGAATTAGACATATTTGAATTTCAGCAATGTATCTGACTTCCATAAACCAACGTGATAATAATTGAAATAATTGAAATTTATACAGAATCAAAAGAGTAAAATGCACGATAAAGATCGGGACTTTTCTTATTAAAATTTGAAATATGTTATATTCTTAATTGTTCTCTTTAAAAATATTACATGTTTTTTTTTTTTTTTTTTTTTTTTTTTTTTTTTTTTTTCATAGCATTTATTACATATTTATTATTTTTGGTTGAAAATGGGAATTATAATGGTTAAAGTAAATAAAAGAGAAAACTCATTATGCTTACATAATTTGAAATGTGTGTGTGTGATTAAAACATCGTTTCTAAATTACTTTAAATGTACACAATTCTTTCATTTCTGTTGAGAATTATAAAATATAGCTGCTAGCGATAATTGACGTAATGTAACGTCTACAATTAAGTCTTTAGAACATTTTATTTATAATGACTTTAACTATACATAATAAATTTATATTCGTGTTTTATGTGTCTATTCAAAATAAAATTTTGACAAAACACTTTTACACTAGATTAATTTTAACATAATTATTCTAATTGGTAAATAAATCATATTAGATGTAAATTTCTAACTGGGCGAAAAATGTCCTGACCAGGAATCGAACCAGGGATCCCCTGGCTGAAGCCACCAGTGCTCTGCCATCTGAGCTATCCCGGAAGAGTCTGGTGGAACATTTTCACCCAGCTAACCTTAATGATAATAGCATCTCATATCCAGGTTTCAGGTTTATATATCCAGGTTTCAGACCATAATGCTATAATCATTAGGGTTAGCTGGGTGAAAAAGTTCCACCACATTCTTCCGGGATAGCTCAGATGGCAGAGCACTGGCGGCTTCAGCCAGGAGATCCCTGGTTCGAATCCAGGTCAGGACATTTTTCACCCAGTTGAAAATTTACATCTAATATAAAACACTTTTAATCTAAGTTTAAATTTATTTACAAATATAATTTTTTATTATATATGTGAGAAATGTAGAGTTTTAAATATAGAAATTATTAACATTTTAAAGAAAATTTGCAAAATTTGAAAGAATATATTGTCTAAAGTTAAATGTACCACAAGAGTAAAGTAAAAATTCCAGGCTTGTTATTGTGTTTCGCATATTTTGTAATTTATATTATGAATATTTATTTGTGGAATTTGAAATCATAAAGTATCTGAATTATAATATATCATGCTTTTAATGAGTAACAATGTGCAACATAGCGTATCACACTGATATCATTAACTTTTAAACTTTCACTACCTACGAATCAAAAACTAATACTGTTTTATTTATATTTTATGTACATAGTAATTAATATAATAAAAAGTGTCGTATTTATGAAAATACAACTGCGCATCTCTGTTTTATATAAATTATGTAGTAATTCTAATACATATTTTCATTATAGATATGTTGTGCGTTTTCATTTTTATAACATCATATCTTTAAACATGGATCCAATAGACCAGATTATTAATCCTTGTGTATTGTTTTTCTCTTTAAGCATATATTTTTTTTTTATTACTTTAGATATTTAAGATTGTTAACTAATGGTACTTTGTAAAAATTTGTATTTTAACTAACTAAGAAGTGTACGAATGTTGATATGAAATTTAAAATTACTATCCATGTTTAAATAAAGAAATTCTTGATTTTGCTCAAAATGAAAAAATATATATACATATTATGTCATTTAATGTTTAGAGGCATAATATTATACTTTAATAACAAGGTTTTTATTTTATATGCGATGTTTTGCTGGTGGTTCGATTTAAATTTCAGTGAAATGTATAAATGGCAGGTTCACTGTAAAAAAAAAAAAAAAAATAGGTAACGGCAACCTCAAAAATTTACGTAACAGATACACTTTTGAACTATAAATCAAAAAATCTTGAAGGTTACTAAGAATGTTTTAATAAACTGGGATGCCTAGAATTTTTTATGAAGCTACAACCCGGGTTACAGATTAAATTTTAGTAAGATTACTATGATTTTAGTAGATTCTTTGTAAAGCTTCATATTTCTACAGCTTTACAAAAACTAGATTTGTAGAGTTACATCTTTTTTTGTACAGTGTACAGATAAAATTTTCGTAAGCATACAGATGTCTGCAATTTTACATCTCTAGAATTATATATATATTTTTTTTTACAGTTTTCCTCTCTAGCGCTTTTTTTCAAATTCGTAGTTTTTTTTATGTTTTTTTTTTTTTTTCCATTATTGACATACTATAAACTTTCCTAAATCAGAAGCTTTTTTCTGTGACAAGTGATAAAAATATATGTTTTTTATACGTTTATGGTAATTTAGTAGAATCTGTAATTTCTGGATTTCAAATTTGCGATAAATTTAAAACTTTGCTTATTGAAAAATGTATACAGCAGTACAAACTCTACAGCAATTCTGAAACTAAAATTGAATGATAGGAATTTACAATTTGAAAAATTAATAGTTGTATAAAAAATTTTTAAGAGGCCTGAAAATGGTTATTATAATACTATTAACTGCATATAATGTATTATAATATTTCAGTATTTTTCTTCTAATCGATTAGTAACGGTAATAATTAAGCACGTTTACATGTGTCTCTATTAAATATACAATTGGAATTTTGGATATTATGTATAAATACATGGTTTCTTTTAAACTAATAAAATTTTTTTATATATATAATTATAGTCTATTAAAAGGAATTTCCACAGGTTATTAGAATAGCATTTATTATTAAACATTATTTTAAAAAATAATAATAATCTGTATGGAAAAAAATTTATTTTCCAAAGATCTTCAAACAAAAAAAAAAAAGATTAATATTCAATTTATTTTTACCCAACTGCCAAAAAGGGTTATATGTTTCATGCGTATCTGGATATGTGGATTTATTTATACCCTCGAAACATCCCAACGGCTGGATGGAATTTAATGATTCAGATCTCTGTCGATTCGTCTTAACCACCCGATGGTTATAGGCTAGGTTTTGTTTTTATAAAGTCAAAATGGCGGCCGTAAAATACAAAATGGCAGTAGAGACGAAAAAAAAATTTACGCACCATATTGAGTGTCATATCATTGGATAGGTCTTTCAAAATAAAGGCGAAGTTTCATTGACTATTTTACAGTCAGAAACTCTGTTTAAATATTACACAACCTGGAAGTTGTGTAGATAGGATCTCTCGCTTTACTGCAACTCTAACCATCATAATCATCTACAGGGCTCATCAAAACAGTGTTTATAGATAGGAACTAACAATTAAACACAACTTAACAGTCATCAATGCAAGTAAATAACAAAATAGATAAGTAATATAAAAAAAATTCACATTGATGAGAAATAATTAATTAGTTCGTTTTTTACGCAGTCGAGTATTTTGATTTTTTAAATTGAATTTTTATTAAAAATGTATATAACAATGTATTTAAATTTCAGCTTTCAATGCCAATTATGTCAGAAGTAAATATGATATAATTAGAAACATATATTTTCTATTGTGTTTTCCTCTGTATTGTATCTGATAATATTATGTAATTTTAATTATTATTTTCAGCTATCTAAAGATACATAATCATTCCCTCAGTTCGAGCTGCACACTTGTGTTACAAAATCTGCGTAATAATCTTGATAGGAAAAATTCATTACGCAGAATGGCAGGAATTGCATAAAATACGAAGTGTTTTACTACGTTTAATTGTTTCATGTATCAGTGTATTAATCTTATATTTACAGTAATATCGTTCTTTTAAATGTTGTCCAAAACATTTGCTCATTATAATTCGGAATTGTCTTTCGAATGAAAATTTAATGAACATTAATGCACATCTTATTTGAAACGATTAGAACAAATAAAAATTAAGCTTTCTTAAAGTCACGAAATACATTCCTAATATTAATTTATGAGTAAAAAGTATTTAAAACGTACTATTTAAATTTTATGCAGAAATATTTCAAGAGAATGAATATTTATATATTTATTTCATAAATTTCTATATTAATCTTCATTTTTTGTTATCCATTATAAAATGACTCAACCGCATTGCTGAATGTATTTTCGAAATGAATTTTAGGGCAATGCGTTTTTTGAAGAGTGGCTTTCGCTTAATATTATCGTAAATAAAACTTGATAAATAATCTAGAATATCAATTCCCTATTTAATATTACAAGCGCCGGATATTTGTGGCAGATAGATGTTTCATTTCGCGCATTGTATTTCGGAAACTGCCATAGATCTCCTATTTATTAACAGATTTAAAATTTCTTTAGATATATATTATATTCTGTTACATAATAACATGCTTATAATCAAAAGTATTCTAAAAACACCACTCTTCACTTACCATGCCGCTCTATTATTTTTCTGGCGTAGTATTGTATTTTAAGATATAATAAAATGCGTGTATTCTTAAGAATAACGTATTTATTTTCATGTTTATTTATTTAAATATTTTTGAGTACATTTAAACAGCTTTCTTTTCAGATATTTTCAGTAATTAGGATATTTGTAAATTAAAAAAAATGCACTTTAATATAAATTAGAAAATTACTCCAAATAAAAATCTCTAGTAAGTGCGAGTAAATATATTTTATTTTCAAAAATCTGAAAAAAAAAAACATTCACTTATATTTTTTATTTTATAATTTTTCTCTTTTAGTTTGATACTTATTATAATTTTGACTAAAAATCAAGATGCAAGTGAAAAATATCACTATGCACTCTTCATGAATTTCTTCACAATTGATTTTATACGAAAGCAAATTTAGGAGATTTAAGCTGAAAAATACTTTCCATTAATGTTTAGAAAAATTGATTTCATATTTTCGTCTTTGCATATAATTATTTTTAATTAAATGAACATTTTTTATGTAATGTACTTTTAAAAAATGAATTATAAAGAGTAAGATTACATAGAAGTAACATATTTTTCTGCATGCATATAAAACTGTTTTAGTTTATTTGTTTTGGAAAAAGTAAAATATTGATTAAAAAAATATAAATAATTATGCTTTTTTTATATTGATATTAGTCGTGTAAAGGAGATAAATTATTTTTATTATCGAAATAATTTATGAACATAATACAATAAGTGATTTAAAAAATAATTAATTTGCTTTAAATATCAATGAAGTTATACATTTATTTTTCTACATGTGATTAAAAAAGATTATTGTTCTTCAGTTTTAAGTGAAATCTTGCATTTTGATTAGCATTGTTGAGAGATAAAAATATTTTTTAAGCATATAAATATTTTTGTTATCACTTTTGTTAGTCATATAAATCAATTTTTATATTTTCTTAAAAGAAATTATTCAAGAACAAAATAATTATTATTCATGTAAGAAATTGTGTAGATATCAATAACAAATTATGAATCAAACTTAATTACTTTTAATTAGAATAAAAAGTACATTTCCACCTAATTTAGTTTTATTCGATCGTTTTTATAATTTTCATATAAAACTTAATGTTTAATGTTCTTCTTTATCCTAAAGGAAAAATTAAGTTTACAAGAAGCCTCTCTTTAATCTTTCTTTTAATATATTTTTATCCAGGAAGAGTGAGTATTTCTGTTTTTTGATAAAACAGTTGCATGATTTCTTATTATAGAACATAATGACATTCATAAAATATTTATATGCATCTTCATAGTGTGTGCATTTATTTATTGTAAAATTTAATGCATGCCAATTTATTTTCAGTTATATTTTTTATAGTACTAGGGGGCTCGGCCCCCTACGAGCTACGCTCGCCAACCCCCGTCCAGACACCGTAGACTCTAAATGCACGCTAATTTGATCGGCTTTAAAAAGATTCCGAAAGATTGAATTATAATTTAAAAAACAGTGGCGATCTCTCTATAAACGGCTTTCTATTCATTTCTCTTTGATTGGGGAATTTTAACGCCAAATCCGTTGCGGTACTACTTGATTATCCCGTCGACCAATTTCGCCAAATTATATAAATCGCCAAACCACTCGCCAAATTGTACAAATTGACATAATTTTTATTTTAAATAACGAAAAAACAAATAAATTAGTACAGCATTAATTAAAATACAAATAAAACATCGAAATAAAAATAACTTGATGACGTAGACACGTGTAACAACATTTCAAAATAAGCTAATATAAAAGGAATTAAGTAAACAGAGTCTATGTCTCCTGGTATTTTTTAACAAAGTGAAAAGAAAGTTCTTTTAAATGAGACATTTTAAATTAATCGTTTTTAATCTGACGTAATTTTGACCAAACTATTCTTTCTCTTTTTAATATTCACATGAAAATTCTTGTGTTAGAAATGAAATATTATTTGCGCTTTCCTAACAAAAATAGTTGAAAAGTATCCTCTTAAAATATCAAATAAATATCTAGCGCAATTTCTAAATTTAAACCGTTTTGCAATATTATTTTGTGTTCATTTTATGTAATAACTGTAATGTGACGTAAATATGACGTAATTTCTCCTATTTAAGACTTCTAACGCGTGTTAATAAATTTATTGTTTTACAAATTCCTTTCTCTCATAAAATTCACGTGTAATTGTAGTTTTTATGACGTAATTTTTAATAAGTTCCTGCTTTTTATTTAATTCTAATTCCAAATGCTTTTTTCTGTTTATAATAGTCACGTGTAAATAAATTTTTAATTTATTTACGCGTATAAATATTTTTTTGAAGCAAACATTATTGTTTCCGCTGTTTATACAGTTGGCAACAGTTTAAACTAATATCACTTTCTAAAATCTCTCTATTCTAAAAAAAAGTAACTACCGCCGCCGCCGCCGCCGCCGCCGGTTTCGATTTTTTTGTGACCGGAGGCCTTTCTTCGTTAATATTAACAAAAATAATGCATACAAAAATATGAAAATCGGTGGTTTTATACAGAAATGTTTGATAAACACGCTGATGCAGACAGTTTTCAAATCGAAGAATTATTTTAAGAGTTATTTAATGCTAAAGTTGGACAAAATCGTTCCACTAAAAAAGTTTTATAGCAGCAAAAACTATACATGGCAGTGTAATCATTTTTAGATCATTTTATGCGTTAGAATTTGCTGGAGTGGAGATTGCATTAATTTTTTATTTTGACTCATTTTTTCAGGTTTTATTTCTATTTTAAATTCAAATTTTCAGCATTTCTAGAGATATTTTTTACAGATTTCAGAAAATTGTACTAATTTAAACTGTTGCCAACTGTATAAAAAGCGCAAGCAATAATGTTTGCTTCAAATTAAAAATTTATTTACACGTGACTATTATAAACAGGAAAAAAACTTTCAAATTAGAATTAAATAATTACGTATAAAAAGCAGGAACTTATTAAAAATTACGTCATAAAAAGTATACACGTGGATTTTAAAAGAGAAAGGATATTGTAAAATAATAAATTCATTAACATGCGTTAGAAGTCTTAGGAGAAATTACGTCATATTTACGTCACATTATAGTTATTACATAAAATGAACACAAAATAATATTGCAAAAAAGTTTAAATTTAGAAATTGCGCTAGACATTTATTTGATATTTTGAGAATTAATTTAAAATGTCCCATTTAAAAGAACTTTCTTTTCGCTTTGTTAAAAAATATTAGGAGACAAAAACTCTCTTTACTTAATTCCTTTTATATTAGCTTATTTTGAGATGTTGTTGCACGTGTATACGTCATCAAGTTATTTTTATTTCGACGTTTTATTTGTGTTTTTATTAATGTTGTACGAATTTATTTGTTCTTTCGTTATTTAAAATAAAAATTATATCAATTTGTATAATTTGGCGAGTGGTTTGGCGATTTATATAATTTGGCGAAATTGGTCGACAGGATAATCAAGTAGTACCGCAGCGGATTTGGCGTTAAAATACCCCAATCAAAAAGAAATGAATAGAAATTCGTTTATAGGGAGATCGCCACTGTTTTTTAAATTATAATTCAATCTTACGAAATCTTTTTAAAGCCGATCAAATTAGCGTGCATTTAGAGCCTGCGGTGTCTGGACGGGGGTTCTCGAGCGTAGCTCGTAGGGGGCCGAGCCCCCTAGTCTGTTAAAAATATCTCTAGAAATGCTGAAAATCTGAATTTAAAATAGAAATAAAACCTCAAAAAATTAGTCAAAATAAAAAAATTAATGCAATCTGCACTCCGGCAAATTCTAACGCATAAAATGATCTAAAAATGATTAAATTCCTATGAACAGTTTTTGCTCCTATAAAACTTTTTTAGTGGAACGATTTTGTCCAACTTTAGCATTAAATCTCTCTTAAAATAATTCTTCGATCTGAAAACTGTCTGCATCAGCGTGTTTATCAAACATTTTTGTATAATACTACCGATTTTTATATTTTTGTATGCATTATTTTTCTTAATATTAACGAAGAAAGACCTCCGGTCACAAAAAATTCAAACCGGCGGCGGCGGCGGTGACAGCGGTAGTTACTTTTTTCTAGAATAGAGAGATATATTTTACACACGTGATAAACAAAACGTTATTAAAACTCAAAATTTACGTTTTTCATACATAGTTGAATCACTGTGCGTTCGTTTGATAGAATTTCAAAAATATATGAATTCAAATTTTGTATTCAAAAATTGGTTAATGCTTGTCAGTCATTTAATGCTTTCTTAAAGAAATGGTTTAAGAATAAGTAGATAATTAATCTCTCATTTTAATACAATATTCTTCGAGATCAGTGAGTATTTCCGTTTGTTTCTAAAAACAGTTGCCTGATTTCTTATTTTAGAATATAAAAGCATTCAAAAAATACTTATATGCATCTTGATAGTGTATTTATTTATTTATTTATTGTAAATTTTAGTGCAATTTGTGTGTACATTAGCGTAAATAAATTTATTAGTAAAATGACAGCTGTGAAGGCCTCCGATTTTTTAAAATAACACTACTTAAGAATAGAAATACCCGCAACATCTAATCGCAGATTTCTGTAATTAAAGAAAGCGAATAAATATATTCAAAATTACTCGTATTGAATTACAGAGAGAACTCCTGTAAAATAATAATATAAACATTTTCAAAACCTACTTGCAACTATGGTAAAATACTTGGCAACTGAGGGAATATTATAACAAAACATCCATTTGAAACGGCAGTATTCTTTTTATTTTACAAACCTATTTACATGTATGGAAAAGTATTTAACAACAAGATAAATATCTGTAAATAGCATGGAAACTATAATGAAATAAAAACAAAATTTCCATTTTCAACCACAATTTTGTTCCTCTTTTGATAAACCCATTCAATTAAAATATTTCTCTATGTGACGCTTGATTCCCGCTAATCGTTAGAGGCGTATTCCTCGGTTATAGATCACTACTTTTTTAAAAACAGAATATGTAGTTTATTTACAGAGTACATAAAGATGTTACATGACGACACAAATGATGACACAACTATGTACAGATTATAAATTTCAGGTTTCAAGTGCACAATACTGACTTAATATTCACCTTTCACTACTTCTATATTTTTCTTACGCGCATAAATCTTTACTTCACTAACTACTAAAATTATAATACTCCGGAGCTCGTAGCACCTGACACACTTTCGTTTAATATATCAAAACTCTCGCCAGCCCACATGCACGGACTACCCCTACATTTCTCAAAAACCTCTTCCACGCTGAAAAATAGTGTCCCCCCTTTCTCTACGCGCCCACGTATCACGTGACAATGGCGTCAGCAGAAACTAAAAGAAAAGTTATCCAGACATCTCCAGACATCACACCACCCCACCCAAGATTGAAAATGGGGAGTCTTACATTTTCTATCAGAAATTTAGTCTGGAAACGTCCTCATACTTCATTTTTTTAGCACATTACCCAAGTGAAAATACAAATTAATAAATATATATTAAAAGATAGAAACTAAATGCTTGAAATAGCCCGGTCACACCCCCTATAATTCTTCTTACCTACTAATACAAAATAAAATTAATACCTAATAATACACAATAAATGCAATAAAACAATAAAAAAAAATCATATAAAAGATGTTAGTTGCAGAAACAAATTAAATTACTGTTGAATAAACTCTTTAAAGTCTTTAAAAAAGTCTATATAGTTTGGAAAGTTTTTGAAATATTTTTTTTCCTTTTTATGCTACAGTTTTTCCGTGATAAAGCGTCATTTATCAACTTGGCACCAGGTCGGTGCGAAATCACAATGTCGTATTTCTGCAGTGCTAATGCACATAGCTGCAGTTTCGAAGATTGGGGGGCATTTTTGGTGATGAAAGTTAGTGGGTTGTGATCGGTGATAAGTTCCACAGGTGAACCAAAAATCCACGTTTCGAACTTCTTTAGACGCCAGATGACCGCATAGGCCTCCTTTTCAATAGTCGGCTAAGTCTGTTGAGTTTTGGTGAGCTTTTGACTGGCATAGCTTACCGTGTACAGTGCTCCGTCTTTTCGCTGTTATAAACACGCGCCGATGCCGACTGCAAATGCGTCGCACTCCATGACAAATGGCACTCCTATAACGGGAGTATGTAAACTAGGTGCTTCGATAAGACCTCTTTTCAACTCATTAAATGCCCGGTCATGGTCTTCTGACGAACACAACTGCTCTGGACTGTTCTTTTTCGCCAGTTCAGTTAGAGGATATGCTATCTCAGCATATTTGGGAATGTAAGCTCTATAGTAATTACAGAGACAAAGAACACTTTTCAACTGTTTTTTTCTTTTGGAGCACTGCTAACATTCGAATGGCCTCCACTTTTCCGGGGTCGGTCCGATGGCTACCGGAACCGATGATATGTCCTAAGTATTTAATCTGAGGTTTTGGAATTCACATTTTTTCAAGTTAACTGAGAATCGTAACTGTGCTAACTTAGAAAATATATTTTTCTATATGCATCAGGTGTTCACTAAATGTTTCAGAGAAAACGGCTATGTCATCTATATATGCTCTGGAGAACTCCTTGTATTCGGACAGTGCTTTATTCATTTCTCTTTGAAAAGTCGCAGCTGTGTTCCTGAGCCCGAAGGCCATTACTTTAAAGCGATACTGAGCCCTATGAGTTTTAAAACATGTTAGATTTTGACTCTCTTCTTCTAATGGTATGGGCCAATAATCTTTCAATAAGTCGATGTTGGTTATCACATTGGCCCTGCCAATACGGAATAAAAGATCGGTGGGATTTTCCATTAGGAAATCGTCGGTTTTCGTGATAGTATTTAGTGCTCGAAAATCTACGCTTAGGCGCAAGGCCCCATACTTCTTCATCACGCACACTACTGGATGTGGCGCCTGTGCCTCACTTTCTTCAATCAGACCTAGTTCCAATAGCTCCTCAATTTGATTGTCTACTTGCTCCTTTAAGGCCTCTGGGATTCTGTAAACGTACGGCTTTTACTTTTCTGCGTCACTTATTCGTATTTTATGCTATTTTATTTCTATTTGCACTTTTCAGGAAAATAACTCTTTATAGTTATAGGGGAGACCGGGACATGTTTTACAACTTTTTATAATTTTTATTTTTGTATTTTTAATTTTTAACTATTTTGATATCTACAGGATATCATTGTATTGCCTAGACCTTTCTGTAGAAACTGGCACAATTATTTTTCAAAAAACTGAACATACTTTTTCACAAAATATGGTTAAGTATAATCACGTTACGTTGGAAAATGTGCCCCGTAAGCGGGGCAAGTTTTTTAGCCTGCTAAAAATGGCCAGGGCCAAGTTTTCCAAATATAATTTAAATGGTAAAACATAGCTAATAAATCTTACTTTTTTATTAATAAGTATTTTTTTTATTGTGGATTAAATGCACAGTAACATAACAGTAACATAAAAAATAGTTTTAATACATTTTACATTTCAAAACGAAGGTCCAAACAGCTCCCTGCCCTGGTCCGGATTGCATTTTGTTTTTTCTCGGCCCTTTTATCTGATTCCTCTTACAGTTTCCCTTTTTTTAGATGAATCTTTTTTCAAATTTTCAGTTTATTTTTAACAGGAGAATCAGTCAGTATAATACTTCCAATTTTTTATTCCACACCGTGTTCTCCTACTTAGTGCAGCCTTCGCAAAAGTCCTAACTTCCTCTGGTGTAGACAAAGTTTGTTTGGAAGTAGAAGGAACGCCTTTTTCATAAGAAATAGGAAAATTTTGAGTAGAACTTATGGAACAGCTTCTTTGGAAGTGTTAACCTGCGTTGGTATAGAAGTATTAGATGATTTCGGTGTTTGTTTGTTTTTTTTCTTGTTTTTTTAGGGGGGAGAGGGGGAGCAATCGTTTATTGAGTAAAGTTTGAAATCTTTTCAGGATTGTTGGTGTTTTCAAGATTTGGTGCGGCAGGTGCTGGCCTGTCAGGAAAGTAGGATGGCATAAAAGCAGAGTCTGTAAATATTTCAGGATTCAGTGGGGAAATTCTCTAACGATTAAAACCCGCCATAATATTGACTGTGGATAAACGCCAGTGGAGCAACTCTAAGAACGGTTAATTTGCTTTTTGAGGGGTCCATACACACTGCGATCTCAGTGTTGTAGCTTATGACTATAAAAGCATAATTAACATAAAATGCATTCATTAAATGAACCTATTTTAGAAAAAAATGACATTTTATTATGTTTTTGAATTTACCTTGTTTTTTGTATTGATAGTTTTACTGTAATGACCAATGATCAAACGGGTTCGTAGTATATATGGCTATCTGGCCGATTTTACTACACAATAAATACATTTTTAATACAATAAGACTATCTGATTTAGGAGGCGGGACGTTTTCAAACGAGAAACATGTTGGAAAACATGCCCCGTCGCCACATTTGAACTTTTACACTACCTGGATGAATAGCAGTGTAAGTTATTTGCGAAACAAACGCACAGTTACCTGAAGAAAGAAACCCTTTTTCAGTACATGCAATGCCAAAACAGTAAGTTTAACGATATTACGTTTTTTTTTTTTTTTACGTTTTAATAAAGAACTAAAATTTTACTCACCATTGAAAAAATGAAAACAGCAGCTCTCCTGGCGAAGTGACAGCAGCTATTAAGCTATAACTTTTGTAGATGGTGTATAACATTTTGCCTCTTCAGCCAGTTCACTCGCTAGCGTCACCTAGCAGCTCATTTAAAAACTAAAGCGAGTTGGAAAACTTGCCTCTATGGGAAATGTGCCCCGGTCTCCCCTACAACAAATCTAACATTTTTTCGCTCTCCGCAATTCCTAATGATCAACTTCCTCTATATTGAATAAGTCGGAGTTATCTTTCGTACTGGGGGTGGGATGGATGTTATTTACGTGGACATTTCTAGCATTCCCGTTTATTAATTTCACTTTGTAAGAATCAGGTTTACAGCGCGCCTCTATTTCGGCTGGTCCAGTCCACCTCGCGTAAAGTTTGTTCGAGGAGTCCGGAATTAAGAAATCTACCTGTTCCCCCCTGTCTAAATTCCTTGTAAATCGCCTTCGATAAGCGTACTTCGCATGCGAGCTCTGCTTAACCTCCGATACTATTGCTGCCTGTTCCGCCGCCCTTTCTAAATTAATTTTTAACTCCTGGAGATATTCGATCGCGCTCTTTCCTAGATTTATGGGTAGTGGGATTTCGCATGCCCATGTAGATTTTAATACCGCCAGTGGCCCCTGGCCTCCCTTCCATACATTAATTTGAATGGCGATACGCCCCTAGTGCTATTTGGAATTTCTCTGTACGCAAACAATAGATAGGGGATGTGTTTATCCCATTTTTTAGGGTCACTACGGTTTATATGGTGTAACATACGTTTCAATACCTGATTATATTGTTCAACTAATCCCGAGCTCTGTGATGCCCGGCGTAGCATATCTAGGTGCCTCCCCCAGCCTAGCATGAAACTCTTGTATTAAGCCTGATACAAAATTTCCGCCCTTATCACTCGCTATTACGCAGGGTATTCCTGTTCGCATAAATATCTTAAGCAACGCATCGCACGTAGCTTTAGCCGTAATTGCCCGTAATTGTGGCAGATCGGTAAACGGAACTCCCTCTGGTCATCTCGAATGTTGATCTACCAAAGTATGTATGTATTGATGTATTGGTGCCTACGCGCTGAAGGAGGTTCAATTTTTCCAATTATGTCAATATTTACAACGTCGAATGGATGTTCCGGTCTCTCAATTCGGAGAATGGGTATCTGATCGCTGGCCCTCTGCCTGCTCCGTAGTTGGCAATCCTTACACGATGCATAATATTCTTCCACATCACGCGAAATAACTGGCCAAAAGAATGAGTAACGAATTGTCTCTTTTGTTTTTTTCATGCCGGGATGATTAGCGAAAATCGATTCATGCGCAATTTTTAAAATTCCCCCCTCCCCATCTTTGGTACCACTGATTGCATAACTTGATCTCCTGAAACTCTTTCCCTATGATAAAGCAAATTGTCTTCCATAACAAAACCGTTTTTCTATTTTTCTGCATCTTTGAAAACTCCCTGCAACGATTCGCAACTTTTCTGTTGCGCTCTGTAAATACTCGCATCTGATTGATGACCCACATTTAAATCTCCACTATTATTTTTCCTTACAATACAGCTAAGCATTAACACTTTTTCTGCAGTTTCATTTTGACTTAACATAAATACTCATCATCCGTACTTTGTTGTTCCATTTCACTACCCCCTTTTTTATATTTAATTTCTTCCACCCTTTCTGACTGCATCTCATCCGTAGACAAATCATATAATCTATTTTCTTCCCCTACACTCTGAACTGATAGTAATAACTCATAAATCGTTGGCGTGATAATACATGACCCATATAATTTATCTGTTGCTTCGAACAAAACATCTACACTGTTAACTACACTATTTGATTATCTGGAATCTAAAGCTATGGGTAAAGTTATAAGGTCAGCGTTTTTTTTTCTACAAAAGCAGATATCAACTGAATTTTTGAATTTTCATTATTTTTAAATGAATCAATCATTTGATTTGAATTAACTGCTGGAATTTCGGCCGCATTATCAATTAGTGTATTCACTTTTCGCCCCCCCCCCCTAACCACATCCTGGTATTGCAAATCTTGCGTATTTATTGCCTCATTCTCAGAACATAAAACTGTCACATTATTAACAAACTTTTCATCATGTTTTTTTTTTCTCGATACCTGATTCCTTTTTCGTTTGACTGCGGAAATTCCCTATTTTATTTTTATCTTTATTATTCGGACAGAATCGTAAATTAATTGTTTGTTTACACAGCCTACAAATATCATTAGTTTTTCTATCGCGAGAAAGAACATTATTTCTAAAATGAAGTGAAATATATTTCCAATGATTCATACTTTCGGGTTCAACATAGTTGCGAAAGGATTTTATAGCTCTATCATATAATTCCGAAAATGTTCTACCTTTTGAAGTAAACCAATTACCGCATAACTCCGCGATTTATCGTGGTTTTAACCAGTCATCCATTTGCTTTTATTTAACATAACTCCGCGTCTCCGAATCTAATGAACTCAATAATCTATCAGTAACAATTAATTGATTAAGCGTATCAAAATCATTTACTTTCCTAAGCTCACAATAAAAATCCCAATTCGCTCGGTTTCTGCTTGCAAATTGTAAATGGTTTTCATTTTTCATTCTTTTTGCCGCAAGGAAATTTTCTAGACAAGCTTTCGGGGTAGGTTGAAATTCTTTTAAAATTAAAGCCTTAACCTTCCGATAACTCTTCACTTCATTTGTATTTACATAAACTAATAAATATGCCGCGTGTTCACCTATTAAATTTAGTAAAGTTTCAACTTTTAACTTGTCCGATTGGCAACTGAGGGAAAATTATAACAAAACATCCATTTGAAACGGCTGTATTCTTTTTATTTTAAAAACCTAATTACATGTATGTAAAAGTATTTAGCAACAAGTTAAATATTTGTAAATAGCATGGAAATTATAATGAAACAAAGACAAAATTTCCATTTTCAACCACAATTTTGTTCCTCTTTCAGTAAATCCATTCAATTAAAATATTTCTCAATGTGACGATCGATTCCCGCTAATCGTCAGAGGTATATTTATCGGATATAGATCATTCATTTTTTTAACACAGAATATGTAGTTTATTGACAAAGTACATAAACACGTTACACGGCGACACAAATGATGACACAACTATGTACAAAATATAAATTTCAGGTTTCCAGTACACAATACTGACTCAATATTCACCTTTCACTACTTCCATATTTTTCTTAGGCACATAAATCTTTACTTCACTAACTACTAAAATTATAATATTCCGGTGCACGTAACACCTGACACACTTTCGTTTTATATATCCAAACTCTCTCCGGCCCACATGCACGGTCTACCTCTACATTTCTCAAAAATCTCTTCCACACTGAAAAACAATTTCTTCCCTCCATCCTCTCCGCACCCACGTATCACATGACAATGGCGCCATCAGAAACTAAAAGAAAAGTTCTCCAGACATCACACTCAATAAAAATTAATGTGAAATGTCTCTAAAATAATCATAGCTGAGGGATGATCATGTTTTTTTAAATTATCAAATCTGTAAGTACATTATTACGTTCCAGTGTTTAAAATAACTGTTATAATTTCACGTTTTTATAAAAAAAAAAAATACAGATTTATAAATGTCAATGAATGATTTTTATTAACATGCAGGTTACAAAGAACACATTTTTTATCAGTTTAATATTTTTATGTATAGTTCAATCATTATTTAAACTATCACATGAGTAAGTTCTTGTTTTTGAGAATATTATTATTTATTTCTCTAAAAGTTATTTTTTTAAAAATCCCTTTCTTTTTCAATGCATATTTTCATACACATATATTAAACAATCATATATTATATTACTGTAAAATGTTTCACATCACCATTTTTTAGTTCATTTTCAATATAAGTCTTAACCGCTACTAATTTTTAGAACTAATATAAAATAAATGTTTAAACATACAACTTCTTCCCTTGGCACTATAGAATAAATCATAATTTCCTAAGCATCAAAATTAGATAGATTTATTTATAAATGTAAAATACCTGATCTAAATTCCTCAGGTAATGTTAAGTTTCAAAGATTTGAATTTCAAGTTCTATAATATCACTTGAGCTATTAATGTAGAAGTAACGTTTCAGCTTAATGGATATTAAGAAAATTTTCTTGATATTTATTAGGTGTACATAATAACAATAATCGTTTATACTTTCTAGTTTTTATTTTCATTTTCATCATATATATATATATATTCATCAATTTATTTGATTTTTCATTTTTAGTCGTTTTGAAATATTACAATACAAGTTAGATCAAATCAAAATGTGCCAATTAATACATGCATATATATATATAATAGTACTATTAATTTTCTTTACATGGTACAAACAAGAAAATCGTTTTTAATGATGTTTTAAATTTTCTAGTAAACGTATTCAGCCGCGTAGCTTTTATATGCTGAACAAGTTTCTTGAACTTGAAAATGTTTACTTGAGAATTCACAGAATAAATAAATATATATATATATATATATGCCGAGTTGATACAGGATTTAGTTAAGTGCTAACACATTGTATAACCTGTTCTGAAACGTTCAGAAATTTACATGTAGGAGAAGAAAATTTTCTTTTAGTAAACATTCTTTAAATATAGGAAATATATTTGTTTCTAAAAATAAAAGAAAGCTTTTCTGAATCTTCGGTGACTCGAAGATGTTTTATCGTATTACTGAAAAATATATTTTAACTATGTAATATTGCGTACATTTTTAATAACGTTTTTCTGCGCCTGATCGGAAATTAGATTCTGTAAATTTGCAGCTAGTAGAATTTAAAGAATGCGAAAATACTCATTTTCACGAAATTATAAGGAAAAAAAAATGATTTTTGCAGAAAAATTCACGTATAAACAGAGATTATTTTAAGTTAGTACATAAATAATTGTACATTGTTTTAAATAATCTATGCAAATTGTTGTGCTTCTAAAAAAGAAAAGCAAACATAAAAAAAATGATACATAGTGCATATTTTTTAACAAAAATTAATAGTTTTTCTATTAGGAATAGGCTAAAAATAATTATTCATATTCAAGATGGTCCTCTGCTTAATAGTTTATCTTGCAGCAAAACTTACAGAATCGATCCTCAGTGAAAATTATTTTATATAAGATCAAATTTCAACGCATAACAAATGTCAAATGTATATTTAAAAATAGCTAATTTGTATAATACTAATAATATAATATTCATGAAGATGGTAATGATAAACTAGTGCACGTGCTTAGACTAGACAAGAAAACATTATCTTCCATATTAGCATGCAATCCTGCTAAAACACTATGTACAATTTATATTTATAGAAAAGTAAAACTTCTCTAAAATATAAAACCACATTATGTACCTTCGTACATTTACAAACTATTTAAATAAGTGATTTACTACAAATTAAGTCATATTTTGTGTAGAGTCCATTTCAATTTCTTTTACGTTGTTTATTAAAACAAGTACAAGGTCTTCTAAAAATGACAAATGCATTAAAATAATTAATTTATCGAAAATATAAGTCGATCGAAATGCCCATTTGTAAAAATCCACTTGGGAAAACAGTAAATGTTCTTCGATATAGAATTTTAAATATAGTTACGAAATTATCCAATAGATCTTGCTGCAGGGAATCTGTGAAATGCGCGGCGTCAGACTTCGGTTTTTCACTAGACGTGCTGCAACCAGAGCGTACTGCACAACGATTGAAACTTGCTGTGCAAAAATGGTTTATTCCTTACAACAGGGAATATTTGTTGCTTCCAAATTTCTCCTCCTTTACCGCAGTATTGTTAAAACAATGCGGTGGTTTTCAGAGAAACTTTAATATTACAAAAGGATCGAAAAAGAATGGAATTTTTGAGACTGTTAGAAGTTTTTCAACAGATCGGGTACGTCACTGATGATCGTAACGTCAAGCGCCCGTGCGCGGCAGTTACAGAGGATTTTTGTCGAATAGTTCAGCAATTTAACCAACAGTGGCCACGTGTTTCCTTTCTGCACGCTGCAGATCGGGATGGATTTTAACGCATAGCCACTTACCGTAAAATGCGTCATATCCTCCGCTTTTTTCCATATATGTTTCAGACCTGCCTCTTTGTGTTTCTGTTATTAATGCCCGCGAAATGATCGAGAACGCTATGCTGCAGAAGCTGCATGCTGGCAAAATTATTGGGGAAACATTTTGTTTTTTGATTATTCGTACTTTTCCCTACACGGCTACGTCAATAAGCAGAACTGGTTTCTTTGTGGATCAAAAATACCTGTATTGAAGTACCATTATCACTGAATAACATAAAAGTAATGGTTTGGACCGCCATTTCTTCCAAAGCCATAAAGTGATTACCGTGTAGCTCTATCTGATCATTCTGTATGAACCTTTAGCAATTCAACATGCCTTGGAGACACTGGGTACACTTCGTCCTTTATGCGTACTATTGACTCTGCACATCCAATGTCTAAAGGCTTTAATTTCGACAAAAAGCATCCCGATCATCATGTCATAGCTTTGAATTATTGCAAAAATATAGAAAGCGTCATGGACCAGCCTCCTTATTTACTAGATATGACTCCACGTGATTTTTTCTCTGTGCGTGCATGTCTGCAATAGAGGTTAACTAAAGTCGAGGTGTACCACTCAAATACGCAAATTGCTGCATAAAAGAAACAGTACATTTGTGGGAGATGTGAGACCATTTTGGTTAAAACGTTAGTAAGAGTTTCTGGGAATTTCTCAGATTGCGCCACACAGTGGGACATTTTGATGAACTAGGTGGACAAAATTCGTTTTTCTGATTACCTTGGAATTTGACAAAACCGCATGTACTGGTAGCTAATGTCTGTATTTTCGAGATCCGTATGAGTTTCGTCGAAAAATTCAGAGATATTTATTAATTATTATCGTAAAGAAGTCATTTTCGCATTTTGTTTGAGGGAGTTTCAAAAGTTTCACTAGCTTCCTCAAAGTATGACAACGCGTCTTGACTATTATGTTTTATTTTAAAGCACAAGTTTGCTGAACGTATGTCACAGGTTTTTCAAAGTCAGATTTAACCCGTTTTTGTTTGAAATAAGCGATATTAAACCCGCTTAACCGCTTTTTTCAAAGGCTGTGATTCTGGGTGATCCTTGATGTTGTTTACAAATTTCATCTTGGCTTTTAACATATTATTCAGCTTTATTCAGCAATACGTATTTTTTAAATCAAAGTGGTACTCCTAAAGTATTGAAAAAAAAAACTCTTGCAGATGTCTGCAGATCTTTAAGTTTTTATTAATAAACAAGCATCTTCGCAGCGCATGTATGTATATTTAGTTCAAATCTTGCTAGTCAACTTTAAATCACTTTTAATTATGCGATTCAGCTGAAAAAATGCAAACATGTGTCATTTGAATGCCAATACAATATTATTATAATTTAAAGAATTTAGAAGTTTGTTTAGAATACCTTTTCAACAATCTTAAACCACCTTCCATTATCCGATTGTGCTTAAACTTTGCTTACATGTGTTTTTCAGATGACAATGTTATTAAATTATAATTTGACGAACGTAGAAATTATGCATTTGTTACAGAGCCACACAAAAATCGCACAAAGCTTGTTCCTAAGAAGCATAAATTTTAGTTAAATTTCAACAAAATTACAATAGGTTATTGAGATACACAATAGATTTTTTTAAATTGAACACAAAGTGCGTAGTAGGTGTATTTCTTTTACAGGGAGACATAAAATTTCGGATACGTTACCGTTTATATGCAGAAATTTTATTTCAAATTGAATAAAATTTATGTAGGTTTTTATTCGCAAAAAAAAAAATTCAACTGAAAATAATTTTAGTTGTATTTCTATATTTTACAGTATGCCACAGACCATGAAAGTATTTCTTAGTATGATTTTATTTAAAAATATATTTTTCAGGATGACTACACAAATTTCTCAAGCATTTCTCAGTAGACAAAAATACAAAGAAAGAAATGAATGTTAACTTATATGTGTGCATTAAATTATTTTTTACTTAATTGTAAAATAACTATGTCTAACGCATTATTTGTACTGCATTATACAAGGTGCCCACTAAAGGCCTCGCCGCGCCCTTAATCGAAGAACGATTTCAGCTATAGCCATAAAAGCAGTGTCTAGGTATAGTAAAGTGGCTATGCACTACCAGATAATACCAAATGAGTTAGTATTTCTATCTCGAAAACGAGATTCATATTCAGAACGAGATTGATTTAGCGTTCATGTTCACAAGGAGTCGTCATAAACTTTTATTCCATATTTCGAACCGTTTTCTCGTTAGGAACGCTAATGCCGCCATTTTGTACCAGGTGGCGTTGTAAGCGGTCACATCTTGTAGCGCATAGCCTCCTTACTTATACCTAGACACCACGTTTATTAATCCACATGCAGTCGTTCTGTAGTTAAAAGAGTGGTAACGGGTTTTATTGGTCATATTGTATTTTTATTTTAAGAGATTGCTGTTAAATAACAAAATATTTATAACCGTTTCAGTATTTTAATAGTGATGCATTAAAAAAAAAGCAAAAGTTAATTAAACTTCAACGAAATAATTTTGTCGACCTAGTTCGTCAAAACGTCCCACTGTGCACCGTGTTGTTGCTAGAAATGATGAATCTATTGAAAAAAAAAACTTTATTAAGTTTTGAAGACTTCTTTGCAACATCTTTATATAGGTTTTTTTTTCCACACTTAGGAACGAATTCTATGATAAACACCGGATTTTTCTTAATTATCAATTGGTTCAATCAACCTGTGTAGATTTCGCTTAAACTTAAAAGAGAAATTTCAAATCATTGTTTGGTATAAACTAATTACAATGTAAAGAGATATGGTTCGGAATAGCGCATGATAAATTTTTAATAAATTTAATGTTTAACTGCATTTATAATTGAAAAAAAAATGAAATTAAATTTTGCTTATTTAATCTGCTCAATTAGCTCCTTCAATATCAGTCTTTTGATATCTATATTTAAATAATTTTTCACGTAAAAGAACTTTAAAAGTTTATTAGTATTTCATGTGTTAATTCCTTCATGGAAAATTAATCTTTCAAAATTAAATTTATTTTCTGATTATAGCGCATCAATATAATCTCGCACATATTTTCGAAATAATGCAAAACCCTTTTATAAATAGAAAGTAAGCGATTAAATGTTATTTAATATGTTTGTCCTAATACATTTTCTAAAGTGATAAAAATACTTAAATTTATACCCACGCTGATAGAGTGAAAAGAGTAATTTCATGGAAAGATTAGTTCTATGAATACACTATTTTAAAATTTTAAATGAAATAAAAGAGAACTCTTGGGATTAACAAACTATGTAATAAATTTTACAAATTAAATTAATAATTATCGATGAAATAATTTAAAACGATGAAAAAAGCGCAGATCAGTAGCATGCATTTATAATTTAAAAAGTATATAAATGACTACTTATTGGAATTAAATAATATAGGTACTTAGAGGTCATTATTTAATAAGCATTTCTTAATAAAGAATATTAAGTGTAAAAGTGTTAGCAGTATATACTAAAGAAAATCATATCTGATCAAAATAGTAAGTGAACGCCATTTTAAATTCTATTTTTTTCTCTTTAATCTGATACTGTGTGTAGTACTAATAAAAACAGCAATTACCTTGCATACCGTTGATGATTGAAAAATACTTTAATACAAATAAAATGATCTTATGATTGGTATTGGTTGAGATTGTACGCTGCATGACCAAAGGAGACCGGTCACTTGCGATTTTAGACGTTTTGTTAAATATTTAGAAAAATAAATATGGAATTAACCTGAAACTGCCGGTGTGTAAACAGTACAATATAGGTCATATATTTCCGGGAAGTTTTTTCTCGAAACCTCATAGGGAACTGTCAAAAAATTTAAAAAGAACGAGTATCTTTTGGATAACCCTGTAAAAACTAATGTAGCAAAAGTGTTCAAACTCGAGATTGTTAATAAGTGACTTATTGTAATACACTGTGTTTATGTTTATGAGGATAACATGTATACTCGTAGAGAAATTAAGGTTTTTATAAAAACAGACCCAAATTGTGTGTAAATATAGTAGTACGTGCGTGGCTATCTTGGCACTAATCAACATATATTTGATACAACGCCTCATCTTTTTCCTTCTTTTGGGGAACAACGGATTTCGAGCTTATTCTATCGACGTTAATTTTCAGAATTTTCAAGCTATGATTTTAAGACTTTCACAAAAGTTGCTCTATATACATAGCTAATAGATTATGCCTATTATATTTTCATGGCATTCACGCATGCGCAATGAAACATTTTTTTTAGTAAACCTACTCATTTTTCATCCAATTTTTAATTATTTTATAATTCTGACTGCAGAGTGTTGTGTAGAATGTTTTTTGTCATATTTTCTGAAAAGAACTTTTTTTATATATTAAGAACTTTATTATATTTATAATGTTGAGTTTTAAAGCTTTTGCTACATTAGTTTTTCCAGGATTATCCAAAAGATATTCGGTTTTTTTTTTCAATTTGTTGACGGCTCCTTATGGGGTTTCGGGAAAAAAATCTTCGCTCAAATATATGGCCAATACTGTACTGTTTACACACAAGCAGTTTTTGGTTAATTCCTCATTTATTTTTCTAGATATTTAACAAAACGTCTAAAATCGAAGGTGACCGGTCACCTTTGGCCATCTAGTGTATACATTTTCCTATAACGTTAATTTAAAAGAAAAGACTCTTCTACATCTTAGAAACATATTTAAATTATCCAACTCTCTTACAACCGAAATCTACTGTGTTTAGGTATTTAAAATTTTTACAAATTTCATCATGTAAAAAAAAAAAAAAAAAAAAAAAAAAAAAAAAAATCCACATATTCCATTTTTACAGCGAGACAACAATAGAGTGTATAAAGATACACATAATCAATAATGTTATACTGAAGTCATTATTACTTCTATTTATGACTATTTTCAATAATATGAACAAATTGAAAATTTTCCAGAACGAACACAATGAATTCTGTATCAAATCGTTTTACTTTAATTAATTTGCAACTTCTTGTAACCTTTATATTAATCGTTCATATTCATTTTATATCTTTGAAATACAGTGTGTCCTAAAAGTTCCCGTACTCCAACTTAAAGAACTCATTGTCGCGATTTTTTTTTATCTTAAATTTTATCTTTTGCTTATCATTGCATGAATTCTTGAGTTTTTATCTTTTGGTTCTTTTCATACATAATTGGTGCTAGAAGTAAGTTCTATGTTATTTTATTCTTCACAGTAAAATATATTCGTCACGTATTCTGAGGATTGCGCTGATCAAAACTTATTTTGAATGTAATTCATTTGAATGCTGCAAAGATTTTTGGTGAGATAAGTATCCGAATGATGCAATACGGAGTAAAGGTATGTTATATCGGCTCGTTCGACGATTTTGTAATACAAGTTCGGTGGAAGACAAGAACAGGAGTGAAACGCCGAAAGTTGTTATTTCAACCTTTTACATTCTCAAAAAATTGTCGCGGACCCACCTGTGGCCGAGAAGTTCTGCTCTCGAAGCTGGTAGACGAGGTGTGCTGGGTTTCAATCCAGTCATCCCCGTCGGTCTAATCTTTCGGAGATTTCGTGGTTTTCTTCGAACCATGGATTTCCATGCGTAAATACAGGTTAGGTTCCCTTAGAAAGACCCCCAAGAAGGGCACTTTACCCTTAACCTATAACCCTCCAGTAGATAATTGGCTGTCAAAAATCAACTCAACCCAACTGAAAAAATTGGTGTAGTGTATCACGAAAAAGGATAGTTGGACCTCTGTTTTCCGAATGAAATGTTGATAGTTTTGTATACAGTTAGCTTATCCAGACATTTGTTCTATTGTTAGAAGTGAATGAACGAAATTCTGTGTTCTAAAAAAACGGTGCGACAATCCATACAAGTTATGAAATCATGGACATGCTTGAAAAAGTTTTTGGCGATCGACTCATTTCAAAAAATCTTGGCGATCGACTCATTTCAAAAAATCTTTTGCCAGCTCGATCCCCTGATCTGAGCATACCGGGCTTTTTTTCTGTGATGATATTTAAAGAAAAAATAATATGCAAATATTCCTCAAACAATAGATGATCTGAAAATTGCCATTAATCAAATGATACAAGAAGTCACTCCCATAATGTTAAAACGCGTTTCTACAAACATGTGCAAAAAAGAACGAATTACGAAACAAATTACGAAATATAATAACGGGGAGGAAGGGATACGGCGAACCTGTAACAACACAAAATGTGATGATGTATTATTATTATTATTATTATTATTTATTTTTATTTATTTATTTATTTATTTATTTATTTATTTTAAGAAAATTTCCCAATTTTAATATTTTCCCTCAACACCCTGGATTGAAAGCCTCTGAATTGTTATGCGTATTTCGCCATTCAGCAATTAAAAAACTCAGGCGTATCATAACGATCCAACTAATCAGAAGAATCAGATTTTATGTGCCAAATGCATGTAACAAATTCTAGAACTACCTCGAGCCTATTATGGCTGCAGAGAGGGTAGCTTCTTCATTTAAAACGTATTTGCATTGTTACAATATTAACGCCGTATTAGCATGTTTTCATTAAAATTTGTTTTTGGTCTCAGATATTTCTTATTTTCTTATTTTATCATTAAGTGTCAGATTTATCACTAGTACACTCTATACATAGTTTTAAAAAAAAAGTAAAAATGCTATAAAGCACTTTTTATTTCAAAGATGGTATAAAAACTCCTAAACTCCACTGTAAATAGGCTTAAAAAAAAAAATATATTTTTTTAATACCAAATAATTGTTTATACTGAATACCTTATTTATCTTTGTATAAATATTTTTCTTTACGCCATATTGTATACCATGTTATTTGTTTTTAGTTTTGAAATTAATATTTAATATGCCGACAGCACTGTAAAAAAAAAAAAAAAAAAAAAAAAAAAAAAAAAAAAAAAAAAAAAAAAAAACCGACCAGTTTTCCTGTAGGAATCGGAAAAATAGTTGCCCTTATCGCACCGGAAAAATTTCCTACCCAGCTCGAAATAAAATCCGTAAAATCGGAATAAAATCCTTAAAATACCGTTTTATTGGCTATTTTCATTTTTTTACGGATTTTATTCCGAGCTGGGTCGGAAAATTTTCCGGTACGATAAGGGCAACTATTTTTCTGATTCCTACTGGAAAACTGGTCGGATTTTTTTTTTTTTTTTTTTTTTTTTTTTTTTTTTTTTTTTTTTTTTTTTTTTTACAGTGAGTGTTGCCATATCTATCAGATTTTTTATTGAGAAACTCAAAATTCAAGCAGCAAAATTTTTAACAGTAATTTAATGAATATTTATCTTTATATAACGAAGAAAGCCTATAAGAAAAGAAGCTTATATTAGGTGGATGAGTTCTAAAAAGGAAGAGGATAGACAGCTTTATAGAACTATTAGAAAAGACACTAAGAAATTAGTACTAGAGAAAAAAAGAACATCATGGGGGAAAAAATGCAGAGAAATTGAGACATATATAGGAGGTAGACGATGCACAGAGGCATGGACGTTTTTAAAGAATATTAGAAAAGCAAATAATAATTCATGGCAAGGCAAATCTGTGAAGGAATGGGAAGAATATTATAAGACTTTGCTTACGGAAACTAGAGATGAATTTCAAGTAAATAATTCTGGTATTGATTTCGTGGGACAGCCTATGATATTGGAGCTTGAGAGTGTTAAAAAATCAATTAAACATTTAAAAAATCAAAGAGCAAGTGGCCCCGGCGGAATATCAGCAGAGCTGATCAAAAATGGAACTGATAAATTGTTCAGATTAATTACACAATTATTCGAAAAATGCCTAAACGGAGAGGTAATACCAGAAGAATGGAGGATTGGATATTTAACATCAATATATAAGAAAGGAGACCAACAAAAATGCGATAATTACCGAGGCATTACTGTAACAGCAACATTTAGTAGATTATATGGACGGATTTTAAAAGATTTCATTGAAGAAGAAATAAGAATGAAGGAAAGTGAAGAGAAAAGTGGATTTAGAGCAGGAAGATCATGTATGGATAATATATTTTGTCTTAAACAAATTGTTGAAAAGGAAATGGCAGTAGGAAATCAAATTCATCTTCTATTTATAGATCTTACGAAAGCATATGATAATGTTCCAATCGCAAAATTATGGAATGTATTAAATGAAATGGCTATAAATCAAAAGTATTATTAGAGCAATTCAAGAACTTTACAGACAATCAAAAACAAAGATCAAAATAGGCTAAAGATTATCAAAAGGTTTTATAACAGATAAAGGACTCAGACAGGGATGTTGTATCTCCCCAACACTTTTTTAAATTTATGTTGAAGAAGCATTGAAAATGTGGAAAAAGAAATGCAGAGGAATGGGACTTAATATGAATGGAACGTCAATTTTTACTCTACAATTCGCAGATGACCAAGTTGTAATTGCAAAAAGTAAAAAAAAAATTTAGAGGAAATGACGGTGAAAATTAAGGAAGAATATGAGAAATGGGGACTTCACATGAACGTCAGCAAGACCAAATACCTATGTATAGGAGGAAATGAGACAGACCTAAATCTAACTAATAACATAAAAATAGAAAGCTGTAAGCATTATAGATATTTAGGTGTAGACATTAATAGAGAAGGAAGAGACTCACAGGAAATTAAATACAGAATTTGTCAGGAGAAAAAGGCTGTAAAAATATTAAATTATATTTGGTGAAGTAAGAAGATCTCTAGGAAAAGAAAGTACAATATATATAACTCTATTTTAAAGAGCATATTGTTATATGGAGCAGAAGGATTGAGAATTATGGAGACAGAAAGAAAGAAATTAGCGGCAGTAGAAATGGACGCCCTAAGAAGATCATGCAGGATATCAAGATTAGAAAGAGTAAGAAATGACAGAATCAAAGAAATGATGAAAATAAAGGGAGCCATACTAGATGATATTCAAAAAAAGCAATTAATCTGGTATGGTCATGTCAAAAGAATGAATAATGAAAGACTACCCAAAATAACATTCAACTATGAAACAAACAAAAAAAAGGAAACGGGGAAGACCACGAAATACCTGGATGAATGATATCTCAAAGGCAATGAGAGATAGAGGTCTGGAAAAGGAATGGTGCCTTAACCGGAAGAAATGGAAAAAGACTCTTGAGGATTCTTCGGATGGCGGCATCTGACGCCATAAACCGAGTTTATATATATATATATATATAACGAAGAATAATCAATTACTCAAACTTTCTGGTGGGAATTTGGAATTTCAGTATAAAAAATCCGTTAGTTTTGGCAAAATCGAATTCAGACATTTCTTAAATAAATATGTAATGAAACAATATAACGTGTTTCTTTATCATAAAATATATATGTCATTTTAATATCGCTTTTAAATAAATCATGATATATTAAGCACATAAAAGCTCATTTTTACTTGCATATCAAGCATCATTTTAATTTTTTTTTTTTTTTTTTTTTTTTTTTTTTTTTTTTTTACATTTTTCAGCAGTAAATTTGAAGAACGCCTGTTATGGAAAGGAATCGATGATTTGTTAAAAGATAAATTACTTTATAAATACAGTTTTATAGATTATTAATAATAGCTCGCGCTAAAAGTTTTCCTCTGCTATATACTTCATCTTACAACATAACTTACAGGCACTTTGTTTATTGAAAATCGTTTTATCTGAAAAATCATCCACGCATAACAAAATCATATTTATATGATTTTACAATTGCAACCTTTATGCCAATTTTTAAAGTAATTTCTCTAATTTTTAAAAATAAATTTTAAATATATATAAAAGTATATCTTTTGTCAATACAGATTATCTTCATTATAAAATAGTTTATTAATACAGATATTTATAGTGGAAAACGAATCATAAAAATATGGAATAAGCCTCCAAGTGTTTCAATATTCTAATGCTAATTTTAAAGTTTTGAAACCAAAAAACAAAATCATGAAATGTGAGAGGAAGGAAGACAAACTAAATGCGCAATATGCAACTGACATTACGGTTTATTTTTTTTTTAGAAATTTATATTGAACACCGTTTTTCTATTGGTATAGAAGTTAAATCTATAGGTGTGCTAAATTAGAAAGGAATGTTCAATTTATATATTTTTTTAAAATGCATGCTATAAATGTTAATTTTTAGTTCTGCCTCAGTAAACTTTGAGATTTAGAAACAATAGTTGTAAAGTACCCTGTTAAAAAAAAAAAAAAAAAATAATAATAATAATAATAATAATAATAATAATAATGCCAGTTTTCCGGTAGGAATCGGAAAAATAGTTGCCCTTATCGTACCGCAATAATTTTCAACCCAGTTCGGAATAAAATCCATAAAATCGGAATAAAATCCGTAAAATACCGTTTTACTGACTATTTTCTTATTTTTACGGATTGTATTCTGAGCTGGGTCGGAAATTATTCCGGTACGATAAAGGCAACTGTTTTTCCGATTTTTTTTTTTTTTTTTTTTTTTTTTTTTTTTTTTTTTTTTTTTTTTTTTACAGTGTATAATTATAAGGCATCTTATTACAAACACAAAATCGGAGTGATTTTTTTTACAACTAAACAACTATTTATCTTATTTACACTTACTGCATGTTTAAGGCATGTGTAATGAACTAAATTTGGAACTAAATTTGGTTTGAATTAAAAGATTCTACCTGTGATGCGAATCTACTTCTCTGATATTTTAAAGTAAATGATCCTCATAACGAAAGTTTTTTGTTAAAAATAAAATGATGTTCCCAGGCGTCCTTCGGGCTTCATTGCAAGGATTTTTTTGTTTGATTGGCTGCCCGTCTATCTAACTGTTTGTTTATCTGCTTCTGTCCGTCAGACTATCTCCCTGTCTATCTGTTTTTCTCTATGTATGCATGCTTGTCTCACGACATATTTGTCTGTTTGTCGTCTGTCTGTCTGTTTATTTCTCCTTCTGATATCCCCCTTTCCATCTGCCTGCTTCTCTAAATATCTGTATGTTACATTTCGTCCACATGTTTGTCTTTATCTCTCTTCGTCACGCTACCCCGTTCTCCCTCCGTCTCTTTACCAATGTCTACACGTCTCTTTATCAACCTGCCTTCCTCACCGTCTCTATACCTATTTAATTGCCAGTCTGTCTCTCTATCTATCGCTCTAAATGTCTGTCATTCTCCCAACATTTTATCAAGTTAATTTTTCTATCTTCCGAAACCACATCTCCGATTTCATATATGGAACAACTGATAGTCGCAAATTAAAAAGCATTATAGCGAGAAACACGCTTTTTATTGTGAAATGATAGAAGTTACCAACATAAACCTAAGAATTTTGAGAAAACAAGAATTTTACATTCTTTGGTAAGGAAGAAACTTCATACAATGACAAAAATTGAAACGGACATTGGTTCATAATGTTAACTTGTAAGCAAAAAAAAAAAAAAAAATAATAATAATAATAATAATTATTATTAAAGATTAGTATATTACTCACTTAAAATCTTCAAAGCATTATTTAGATCATGAAAATAGAATATGGAGGGGAACAATGAAGATAGTCTTTTCATTACAGGCAGGATATGTACTCAAAAACAATAATTGGTTCGTAACTCTGTTAATTCCAAACTAAGCATCACTTGAAGATTTCGATTTAGTTTCAATGTTTGATTATAGATGGTAACATCAAATATCATTGTGTATTTTACTATTTTGTTTCTGAGACTACCAAAATTCTACATGATCAATAATGAAAATAAGAAAAATGATGCTTGATAAAGATTTAGGCTTTGTTTTTTCTTTTTTTAATTTAAGTTCACAACAAAATATAAACTTCTATTGAAATATCTACATTTTCTAGCAACATTTAATCATAAAAATTTTAAATTAAAAATATTTATCCTGACTAAAAGAATAGAAAACATGATATATAATTTTATGATTTTTGCATTTTGTTAATCAAAATGTATAATCCTTTGATTTTTGATGACTACAAAAAAAATATCCTGTAAACTACAATTTAATATATTTTAAATATTACATCATGGAACAGGAAAAGGTAAAAGTTACATTCCATTTGGAACTAATGTATATATATTACAGGAAAAATTCAGTTAAATTCTATAAAACGTGACATAAAGTTTTTTTAGATATCCAAGTTACTGCGTAGAACGCTACTTATAATCTATTATTATTTACCCTATTTTAATTTTGTGACTTAAAATAGTTTAACTACTCAGAAGCTAATTTTAAATTATTCTGTAGCACAATAAACAAATAATATATAATGATTTTAATCGCCATCATTTGTCAGAGTAAATTACAACTATTAATTACATTACTGAACTTTATTTTTCACCACAAATTTACTATGTTAAAATTAAAATTATTACCTGCATTGATAGAATTAAAATGTGATGTACCACAATATTATACATTCTTTAAAAAATAATTACAAAAAGAATTGAAAAGACATACTCATTTTAATTGCAAAGCCTCCAAAGCTTATAAAATGGATAGAAAAAGTTTAATTTCAGCAGAAAGTTTCACTGTTTATATTAACTTCGGACAGATGGCGCCAAATGTATATTCAGCAACAAAGCAAATCAATGCTCTGAAACGCTTCATTTATAATAGCTCGTTATCGGTTGTTTTTACTTTAGAACTTAAAATGTTATAATTGGATAGTCTTCAAATCTTTTAGAGAAAAAGATGAACAATAGATGAGATACAAAGCAGATTAAGCATATATTTCCATAGGTTCTTAATCGGAATACTTACGCCTAATATGACCACGATAAGTTCGTTTTCTGGAGGATGAGAAAGAAAACCGAGAATCGTCAACTTAGCGTATTATATAAATAGATTGCTTTATCATGAAATGACTACTAGCGTGCTAAGACATTATCCCCATGAGGAATGCGAAGAAAACGAAATGGAAATTTATTATAAAGTATAAGAGAACTAAAGTAAATTAGGTCAGCTAAAATTAAAATGCATATATACATTTTGGCGAATGTTTTGCCAAATCTTTTCGAAATGTTGCTATAGAACTAAATAAAAACAAACTTTTATTTTAAAAATTGCAAATCTATTTAATGAAAAGTTTATAGAATTTTTCAGAAAACATTTTAAAAAGAAAGCAGAAATTAACAACCATATATATATATTTATAGATTCAATTTAATTTTTTAAAGCTATCCTTATTTAACTTCTATTAAAAATTGGTAATTTAAAACTGCTTGCATGCAAAATTCCTTTTATTATTATCATTTCTCATTATTTCTAGAAAATACTATGCAAAATTAGCATTTATCAAAATTTTATATTTATATGTTTTTTCTGTTGTTGTTGTTTTTCTTTTGCATTTTTAATATGTATTATGGTATTGGGACGGATTTGGAATGCATTAAACAATTTTGCATTAAATCGCTCTTTGTATAACATCCTTTTTCTAACACCAACAATCGTGGAACCGATTACCGTCGTTTCAAAACTAAAATTTTACAAAAAACTTATCAAAAATCAATATTCATTTTAGAATATTTATATATCAATATTCATATATCATAAAATTATCATTTAAAATTTGCTTAGCTGAAAAAGCTGGTTAGAATTAGTATAAAAAATAGATTTTTTTATTTGAAGCTATAATTGCAAAAGCAGTCATTTTAAACGCTTCCAAACTTTCATTTCGTACCAATTTGTTTCTATTTAGAGTATAACTTTGAGTTTCCTTGACTTTTGATAAGTTGTGATAAGTTTTTCAGTGAGCCAAACTTTACGACATATGGCGGTAATATAAAATACATAGAAACACTGAAACGGCCAATACGACTGCAGTCACTTTTAATGGACATTTTGTCTAGTAGATGTCGCAACAGACTAGCTTTTGACGCATTCTCACAAGCGTTTATCAAATGTCGTTTAGTTTTAGAAAATTCTTCGTTTTGGTCAGTTTTCCGTGCGCAAAACTAGTGTAATATCTTCCCATATTCTTTCATTTTTTTAAAGCGGTATTGTTTGTGTGTTAATGTCTATATGTCTATATGTGTAACTCTTAGTAAACTCTTACACGTAAACATATAGGTAACTATTTAATTTTGCAACGAAAATGACGCGACGTCGTAGTCTAACAATAGAGGAATGTCTTCGCATGTTTCAAGATTTGTCAGATAAATAATTAGGAGCTACAGATGCAGATGATATTGAATCCGAAGATTTCCATAAGAAGTTGGTACGTACTTCCTCTGAAACCGACGATGAGAATACAAGTTCTAATAGCAATAACCCTGATGTCAATATTGCTAAAGATGATACAAGTTAGAATATCGCGAATGCTTCACAAAGAGATAGATTTTCAAAACAGAATGCGTTTCAAATACCCGAGGGAGCAACGTCTTATGCCAAATCAGTAATTGATAATGAGAGTGTAGATAGTTCATGGAGTTTATTTATAAATTAAAGATGCTGAAACATATAAAAAAAGGGCACAGAAGATGAATTTCCCCAAAAATTTTTAAAAAAGGGAATAGTCTGCATCACTAGATGAATTGGATGCATTTACTGCCCTATTATATGCGAGAGGAACTTATAAGTCTAAAATATTGAATAAGAAAATTTGTGGTGTAATTTATGGGGAATTGAAACGATGCCTCAAAAATATTTCGTGAAGTAATGAGATACATACGCTTCGACATGAAGTCAAACTTTAATCATTGCCTTGTACAATACAAATTCGTATTAGTATATCAATATGGAATGCGTTTAATGAGAACTGTATTTCTAACTGGAACCCATGAGAACATTTGGCAGACTTATAACAAAATATTTACTAAATGCATTTTCTTTCTTAGAAAAAAGTAGGACCGACACAGCAATAAAAATTTATTTGAATGATTTGTTCTTCATCTAATGAGGCCATAGTACATCAAAAATTACAACATTACTACAGATAACTTCTTTACTTCACAATCTCTAGTGGAAAATAAAAAGTCAGTAAAAACTACCGTGGTTGCCCCAGTCAGAGGTAGACAAAAGGAAATCCCACTGGCCTGAAAAATGGAAAAAACTTGTTTACAAGCCAACTCCTTGCCAAAGGTGGTATTACGCTGACAGTTTATCAAGGAAATAAGAAAAAATGTTTTCTAAGTTCCCTTCCTGCATCAATTGCAGATTAAACTGATGATAAATACTTATCAGAAAATGTAAAGTTATATAATTCTACAAAATTTGTAGTCGCCGTGACCAAATGATTCGGCAGATTTCTACAATACCTTGTTGTAGATGGCGGTATATACAGATATTTTATAATTTTCTTGATCTAGCTGGTTGGTTGTATTTTGACGGCCGATTATCTACGCTTGGGATATAGGCCCTAGGGGGAGTGCCCTTCGTGGGGGTCTTTCTAAGGGAACCTAACCCGTATTTACGCATGGAAATCCAAGGTTTCGAAGAAAACCACGAAAACTCCGAAACGGTTAGGACGACGGGCGCGATTGGGTTCGAACCCAGCACCTCCCGTCTACCAGTTTCGAGAGCAGAACCTCTCAGCCACTGGTGGGGCTGATCTAGCTGGCATCAGTTGTAGGATATTATATAAGACGGTCACTTGAAAAATATTCCACCACGTGACTACCTGGTCCAAGTAAGGTGAGAGTTGTGAGAATCGTATGCAAATTCTATGAAAGTCTCCAAGATTTCATTTTCCAATACATCCTCACATCCTTTTGATCAAGAAGCTGAAAGAGAATGTAGTGCCAAAGTTCTAATTGAAATGGAGATAAAACAATGGACAATTGAAGACGTGTCTGCAAGAAACCGACTTGCAGCGAATATATCGCTACATTTTGAAAAAGGCTTTTTGTGAAAATTGTGTTACTGTTATATCGCATTTAGTTCGTTGGCATACATATGGTGTATTATCAACATTTGCTAGAAAAAAGTTATTTTTATTTTAGCTATAAAAATACATGTTACGATTTTATTTTTATATGGAAATTACATTCCGAAGAAAATGAGAAATGCGTTGATGAATAGCTACTGAAGCAAGGCTGCAGCAGGCAACAATTTCTACATTCGGTTCTCACGAGTATTTTTCTAATGTAAATTTTGAAGTATAATTCTCTTGCTATTTTTGCCAAAGTGTGTGTTATGGATTTTAATTTTTAAAAAGCGGTGCCAGTTAGAATTAAAAAGCAGCCCTGCTTAAATGTTATGTATCCGTTCTAGGCTGCACATTCGTTTTTTTATTTTTATTTATTTATTTATTTATTTGTTTATTTTTTTGCGATTAATTACTGTTTACTAGGAATCGTTAATAATGCCCATCAGAAATTGATTTCTTCCGTTATTTAAAATATAATTTGAATACTGTATTGCGCAGTGAATAAATCTAAATGTTTGATTTTAACAAGTTCATTCTTGTGTTTTTGCAACTTTGTTAGAATGTGTACACGATTCTTATAAAAAATATTTTTTTTTTTTGAAAATATTTATAAATTATAAAATATAAATATTATATATTTATATTAAATTTAAATATCACCATAATACAATTATAATTAAATATATATATGAAACATAATCACAAAATATAATATGAGCAATACTGGTAATAGAAGTAATAAACAATAGTAAGAGTAAAATATGAAAATTTAACAATAGTAAAGAATGGTAAACCACATCGGTCGAACTTGACTCTTCTGCTGTTATAGGTATACGTTTTTAACTGTGGTCCTAGTGATATTGCAGTTTTCAATTGTGTAGTATTTATAAAATAATTTGAGTAAATAAATTCATATCTACATATGGCTGTTACAATATTGCTTAATATTTTTAAAATTTAATATATATATTATGTACGTTTAAAGTTAATGTATTTATAATAAATGTATCAGTTTATTCTCTCGAAGGCAACAACAAGGCAAATTTGAAAAGGAATTTCCTATTTATTTGAAATATGAATTAATATACAATTTGATATAAATTCGGCAATTCAGGTTATTTCTGCTTTTGCAGGTATTAATAGATTTAAAAATGTCGTTTAAATAATGTATTTAGTTGGTTAATAAATTACATTAACATTTTCAATGAAGTAAAAGATGACTTCAGGGAATAATAAGAAACGTAAGGACGCCGGATGGTATCACTTCGACACCAAAGTATGTAATTTTTTTTCTAAAATCTTTAAATTTTGATAGATTATTGTTATTTCTCTTGACATTTATTACATATGTATTAAGAAGTCACACAGGAAGTTTTAGGGATTTAGCTTTATTCAAACTTAGTTTACGGATAGATTTACCTATAACACAGGTCTGGTGTCAACTGGACACGACAATAATTTCAATCCCCCTATTAATTTTAAATTTTGTTCTTCTGCGCAATCGTTCCATTGTGCAGAAAAGGGAAGTCCTGTAATATTTTTTGACATCTGGTCATTACGTGATCTGTTTCAGTTACATCAACACCTGTCGCTGAGATTTCATTTCTCACGAATCTAATAATGAAATTTTTATTCCTGTTCTATCATCTGGATCGGAAAGCAATGGGAATATTGAAATGGACGATTTTATAAAATCAGAATACATTTGTGGTTCGCGATGGCTCACAGTGGGTTTCTGGAAGTGCAACCGGTAGATTAGCAAACCAAAATATTTTGCGAGAAAATAGTAGTCCAAATAGTTGTGCAAAAAGAAATGTGAATAATGACAGTGTTTTGAGAGCTTGGTTGCTTTTTAAAGACAGAACAGTTTTAGACTGTGCAATAAAATGCATAAACACAGAAGTTTGTCGAGTATTAGAAAATGGTGTTTGTTTTCTTTCAAAACAGGAACTTTTTGCTTACATTTCGATTTTGTATGCACATGGAGTTTCAGGAGCTAGTAACTTGGAATTTCATTCATTATGTTCTACTGCATGGGGTATAAATTTTTGTGAAGAAACCATGTCTAGAGACACGTTCTGTGAAATATGAAGATTTTTGAGATATGATATCAAATCAACGCGCCGTAATTGAACAAAACATGATAATTCGCAATGATTTCGGAAGTATGGAATTGTTTTATTGAAAATTGTATAAGCTGCTACAAGCCAGGCGAGAACATAACAATTGCTACACAGTTATTTCCTGGTAATACTCGCTGTCCATTTGCTCAGTTTATAGCATCAAAACATGGCAAATACGGAAAAAAAATTTTATAGCTGCAGATTTAGAAAGTAAGTATATTTTGAACGCATTTACCTACTTAGGAAAAAATGAAGAATGAGATCAAAGTCAGAGAAATTCTGAGTATTTGGTTTTAAAACTAAAAATAAGGGAAATAATATGGAAAAATTATGGGAAATAAACATATGGTAGGAAATATCTTAGTTGTCATTTTTTTTTTTTTTTTTTACTTCTGTTGAGGTGGCTAAAAAACTAAAGGGAAAACGACGAGTTTAGTTGGCACGATGAATAATGCCAGACGAAAAATTCCAGATTGTGTAAAATCCAGAAAATAAGCGTTATATTAAAGAAAAATATTGAAAAATGAAGAATCGGTTTCAACACTTACAGTTAACGAAATGTTGGGTAGATATTTTTTTTAAATTGCAAGGCAATATTTAGTCGATGCAAGTTCAAGAAGAGGTTGTGCCAATTCGCCCATTCTACAATATTTTAGACTTTGCTGCCAGAAACGCTTGGATTATTTTCAAACGTGTGCCAGGTAAAAAATTATCAATGCGTACTTTTTCTCCAACTATTAGCTGAAGAATTGCGAGCAGAATATATTCAAAAATCCACTAAAAAAAAGGAGGAGCGAGAAAGATGGACCGTGGACTGAAAAACCTTCTAATCGTAGGAAATGTGAAGTTAAAAAATGTCATGGAAATGTGATAAATAAAATATGTTCGTCTTGAAAAAGAATGCCATGTGGCATATGCACAAAATACGTCACCTATAAATGTACTGACTGAAAATAATGTAAGTAGTTTTTTCTATTGTTTATATTTTCATATCATCATTCAAAAATATTCTTATAATATTATTTGTGTGTACCATATAATATTGCAAAATTATTCTTATTTTACAGATATAATATTATTCGTATGTACGATATGAATCTCTTTTCTCTATTCTAAAAAAAAGTAACTATCGCTGTCACCGCCGCCGCCGCCGGTTTTGATTTTTTTGTGACCGGAGGCCTTTCTTCGTTAATATTAACAAAAATAATGCATACAAAAATATGAAAATCGGTGGTTTTATACAGAAATGTTTGATAAACACGCTGATGCAGACAGTTTCAAATCGAAGAATTATTTTAAGAGTTATTTAATGCTAAAGTTGGACAAAATCGTTCCACTAAAAAAGTTTTATAGCAGCAAAAACTATACATGGCAGTGTAATCATTTTTAGATCATTTTACGCGTTAGAATTTACCGGAGTGCAAATTGTATTAATTTTTCTATTTTGACTCATTTTTTCACGTTTTATTTCTATTTTAAATTCAAATTTTCAGCATTTCTAAAGATATTTTTTACAGATTTCAGAACATTGTACTAATTTAAACTGTTGCCAACTGTATAAAAAGCGCAAGCAATAATGTTTGCTTCAAATTAAAAATTTATTTACACGCGACTATGATAAACAGGAAAAAAACTTTCAAATTAGAATTAAATAATTACGTATAAAAAGCAGGAACTTATTAAAAATTACGTCATAAATGTATACACGTGCATTTTAAAAGAGAAAGGATATTGTAAAATAATAAATTCATTAACATGCGTTAGAAGTCTTAGGAGAAATTACGTCATATTTACGTCACATTATAGTTATTACATAAAATGAACACAAAATAATATTGCAAAAAAGTTTAAATTTAGGAATTGCGCTAGACATTTATTTGATATTTTGAGAATTAATTTAAAATGTCTCATTTAAAAGAACTTTCTTTTCGCTTTGTTAAAAAATACCAGGAGACAAAGACTCTCTTTACTTAATTCCTTTTATATTAGCTTATTTTGAAATGTTGTTACACGTGTATACGTCATCAAGTTATTTTTATTTCGACGTTTTATTTGTGTTTTTATTAATGTTGTACGAATTTATTTGTTCTTTCGTTATTTAAAATAAAAATTATATCAATTTGTATAATTTGGCAAGTGGTTTGGCGATTTATATAATTTGGCGAAATTGGTCGACTGGATAATCAAGTAGTACCGCAGCGGATTTGGCGTTAAAATTCCCCAATCAAAGAGAAATGAATAGAAATTCGTTTATAGGGAGATCGCCACTGTTTTTTAAATTATAATTCAATCTTTCGAAATCTTTTTAAAGCCGATCAAATTAGCGTGCATTTAGAGTCTGCGGTGTCTGGACGGGGGTTGGCGAGCGTACCTCGTAGGGGGCCGAGCCCCCTAGCTATTGTAAAAATAATATTAAAATAACATTTTCTTAGAATTTTTCGCTTAATATCGACCAGTGTCAAAATGACACCTGGCCGGCGTTTCAGGAGGTATCAAGATTTCCGGCTTTCTAAAGTTAAAGTAATGTTTATAAAAGAAAGATATTTTAATGACGTTTTTAAAGAATAGAGTCACTCATATTTTAAATGCGATTATTGTTTCCTTATACAAATGGTTCAAATGCTGCAAAATAAAGTTTAATTATGTGGTAATATTTATATATATATATACCGGGTGTCCCAAAAAGGACTGACTGATTTTAAAATTCAATAACTTCCAAACGGTGACAGATATTAAAAAAATTCTTGCAGGAGGGTTATGCATAAAGTCAAAAGTTTTATTACAGTGATTTTCGATTTTAGTTCGAATTACAAACAATAGATGGCGCTGTAAGCAATAGTCGCTAAATACAGGCTCGATGTTTGGTCCTTCCTGTTGTTCCATGCAGAAAAAGGAGATGGAAATGTTCCGGGAAATGTATCCGGGCCACGAAGTACCAAAAATCGAGCCTGAATTTAGCCTCTATTGATCGCAGCGCCATCTATTGTTTGTAATTCGAACTAAAATCGAAAATCACTGTAAAAAAACTTTTGACTTTATGCATAACCCTCCTGCAAGAATTTTTTTAATATCTGTCACCGTTTGGAAGTTATTGAATTTTAAAATCAGTCAGTCCTTTTTGGGACACCCGGTATATATAACATATAAATAGGTCTCATAACTTTTTATACAAACCTTGAATCTAAAACTCGAATGTAAGAAAGGAAGGGGTATCCATGTTTGCAATGGATTGAATTAATAAAAGATACAGTACCACTGTACCACTTAAATTATTAATAACTTACCATCTTTTAATTTTTAATATTTTATTCCATTTAATCCAATCTTATTTGTTTAGGAGGCCTTTTCTGAATTTATTCTAACCGCCACTTCTACATTCTAGTTAAGAACCTGGAGCCATGTGGCAAGAGTCGGGGTCTCATAAAAATGTTGAGAGCAATGCTTTTTCACCTGCCCCCTAATTGTGTCACCCAATCTGATGTATAACTTCAAAGTTGAGTCTTGAACTCCTCTCTCTTGGTATCTACCCTCATATTTTTGGGGAGAGGGCTTAGACACGTTTCATGCATTATTTGGCACATTTCTTTAAAATTTCTTTAATTATTTCCATATACTTAATTTTGATTAATTGAAGTTTTAAAGAAGTATGTATTAGGATATTTTAACCACTTCACCGCAGTAGAGGTATGGAAACAGTATTCTTACCCCCGACGTATCTCGGTACTATCATTGAAGTGGTTAACAATTTTTCGTATTAGGACCCTGCTATCAATTTTGTACACTTTAGGGTCGCCTATTATACCTTTCGTAAAAATGGTACTAATCACTAGATTTTGTTTTTCTAACGAATGTTTAATGCCTGCCACCTATTATATGAAGGACATATATTTTCTGCAGTTTCCAGCTACCACCATTTTTGAATATTAATCTCTTTATTTGATCCCTTAGAGTAGTTTCTTTTTTTAAATGATCCGATCCCCTGCAATGTTTTTTAATACAGATTTACTATTTTACTAATTTATTTTATTAACTACTTAAATTTCCTTACACCCCAACTGCTACATTTCCGAATTTTCTTTCAGCGGAAAATGCCTGTATATGCTGATGCAGGAAGTTTAAACCCGAAGATTTTTTTCTTTTGTTATGTTAAAAGACCTACCGCGAAACCAAAAAAAAAGCTATATACTTATATTTTTTCTCTATATCTATACACGAGCATATAGTCCGTGTCCACGTTCGGACATACAGTCCGTGTTCGAGTTCTACATTCAAGGTTTGTATAAAAATGTATGAGACATATATTTTTCTAACTCGACTGTATACCCGTGTATACATACACACATATATATACATATGTGTGTGTGTGTGTCTGCATGTGTACTATGCATGTATAATAATTTTTTCACGTGGTTATATATAGAACAGCATTTCTAACAACCTCAGATACATACATATATATATATGTATGTATGTATGTATATATATATATATATATATATATATATATATATATATATATATATGTATGTATGTATGTATGTATAGTTGTTTGAAAGTTTTCCATTCGGACTAATCCCTAAAAAATTTTGAAATGGCGACGCTGTTTGGAAATGTTATCCCCGGGATCGAAGTTGTCACTCTGTGCCTCTGATCATTTTATGTGAAATAAAATGTAATTCATCTATTGTAACAAACTAAGATTTTTTAATTATACGAATTTTTCTACCTAATTATAAAATGTTTTAGGTATGCATAACCTTCTACAATGATTTTTCTAAATGATCGCCAGCCATGTTATTCTCTACTTTTATTCTACACCTTTTGTCAGAGCGTGTTCGAAACATTTCGACAGCATTCAAATTAAACAAAAACTATCACTGTTATGTCTGCAGATTTCAATAAGCACATGGAAAAGGTTTAAAAGTTTAGTCGTATGTGCACGCTTACAATATGAACTGACGTCTTGAGTCAGTAATTATTTATAATTATAAATGTGAAGTACACAGCAATGGTCTCCAGTAATGGAGTAAACATGGTCTCATTTGAGCCAATATAACTCAAATCGTTGAGTAATGCCCCTGAAGGAAGAAACGAGATTCTATGGATACAAATAGAGTCAGTTAGATTCTGAGGTTGTTCTCTGACTGTAATTAAAAATTCATGTGTGTGCGGCTTCTAATAAAAATACATTATGTTCTCTTTCTATTTTAAGTGCTTTTTATAATCTGGGTTTTATTTATTGGTGCATAATGCTCTTGACAGTAAATAGCTAAAACTGTATTACAGATAAATATTTAATATTGTTTATGTTTGATGATTTCCTGCATGAGTAAATCTAAAAAAACCGCAAACCTTTTTAATCCGTCATTACATTTCGATTATACCGGTATATTTTGAAGTATTTCATCTGTTGTAATTGTCATTTAAAGGTTTAAGATTAATTTATTTGGTGCAAAATGGCTTCATCTACTAGTGCACAATTAAAACCCTCTTGTCATTTAACTGATGACCTATAATAGTCAATACTGATCGAGCCTTCTAAACATTTGCATAAATTAATGTTCTCACATATATGTGCCAGAAACATTTAGTCTTCTCGTACACAAAGTTCATTTAATTTTAATGAGAACATGTGGAAACAATTAAACGTATTTCTTCGATGGCAGTTTATATAGAAATATTTGTTAAACCCAAATTATTAGGAAAATTTTAATATCAATTATTAATACATTTGTTTAGATATAAAACGTCTCACCTGCCGGGCATAGAATTTTTAAAGTGTTATATAAACTAACTAGATTTCATTTATTTTCATTCAAATGCATTTCATCGACTAACCATCATACAATTAAATCTAAGTGCCATGTTAACTGATTACTGATGTTAAGTACTAGTATGTAAGTTTGCTAAATCTTTGTATAAATAAAACGCTCTATATATATCTGCCAGAAGTATTTAATCTACTCATTTATAATACCTGTTAACTTATTTTTATATCTTTTTGATACAAATACAAATATAGATAGATTTTTAATAGAAAATACTATTCATTTCAATATCTCTGAGAAACATTAACAACGGAAACAATTAATAAATTACTTATAAAAACACAAGACAATTGCAAAGTTATTCTACTTCCAAACGTACGTGTATAAGCGTGAGATAAATAGAGTTAATAAATGTATAACGGAAGTCTATTGCACAAGAAATGTACATAAAGAGATTGCAACGAAAAAATACTCCGAACTTTCAGGTTTTATTTAACTCTCTTGTAGGAAGGTGCTAGAAAGATTTGGGAAATAACACATTTACTGGTCTAATATATGAACATGAACAATGTCTCATTAAAAATATCAAATTAAGCCTTTGTGCAACAATATTAAAAAGAAGAAAAAAACAACGTTTAAAAATGCACAAATAATACACGAAAAGCAACAAACAGCTGTTTCGAATCTACTACTGAGATTCTTCTTCAGTGCAAGATAGGGAAAAAGGAACAGCGTGCTAGAAAAAGCAAGGCTGAGCAAAATGATAGGCAGAGACGCACTGGATTATATACCCTATGCGGGTAGCGAAGGCGCCAGAATCAACCAATGAGAGAGAAGCAGTGAAAACGACTGTGTGGACAAGGATCGACATCTACCGAAGAAGGAGAGAAAAAGAAACCATAAAAGGGGAAATTAAATTAATGCTTTCCAAATACTTGGAAAATCAGGAGTACTAGATAAGTCATTGAAAAAAGAGTGAGAATTTTTTTCTAATGATGTGGTAAGCTTCCCAAAAGTCAAGATCAAGGTTAAAAGAGCATTTATGGATAATGATGGCTGAGGAAAAATCGAACCTATGGTGAGAAGACCGAGAATGTTGAGCAATAGAAGAATGTTTGAGCTCCTGATTTTTAACATAAACTTCATGCTCTTTTAAACGAAATCTAAGAGCACGTTTAGTCTGGCCAATATAAGAAAGGCCACAATGGCAAGAGATTTGGTAAATACCCCAGTTATCTAGGCGATCAACGGGGTGTTTGAGATTTGAAAAAGTGATTTTATTAACAGGAGAAAACAATAACATTAAAATCAAACCTTCTTAAGATTTTAGCAACTTGCTGACTGATTTTAGGAAAAAATGGTAACACAACAGAAGTATTAGAGTTGGAATTAGAATGCTTTTCAGAATGGACGGATTTCGTCAATTTCTTATAAATAAAATCAATAATATTAGAGGAATAACCACGATCAACAGCAATAGCTTTGAGGTTATTAAGTTCAGCACTGAGTAATTGAGGAGTGGAACAAATATTGATAGCCCGAAAAACAAAAGTATTAAAAGCAGCGTTTTTCTGGTAAGGAATTTAATTTCCCTTTTTTTGGTTTCTTTTTTCTCCTTCTCTGGTAGATGTCGCTCCTTGTCCACCCAGTCGTTTTCACTGCTTCTCTCTCATTGGTGGTTTCTGGCGCCTTCGCTACCCGCATTGGGTATATAAGCCAGTGCGTCTCTGTGTATCATTTTGCTCAGCCTTGCTTTTTCTAGCACGCTGTTCCTTTTTCCCTATCTTGCACTGAAGAAAAATCTCGCAGGTAGATTCGAAACAGCTGTTTGCTGCTTTTCATGTATTATTTGTGCATTTTTAAACGTTGTTTTTTCTGCTTTTTGAAATGTCACATTAGATTAATGATGTAAAGTGTGACTACCTCTCCAATTACTCTGGTTTCTACATTGCAGAGGTTAGATTAATTAGCATAACGATAGTTATTTACTAATTAACACACGGTGTCTGTTATATGCATTGCTTCACTTTTTTATTTATAAACTAACATTCAAAAGTTACTTAAATATTTTGAACTATTTAGCCTAAACGGTGTAACGGATTGGTGTCTGTCCAATTTTTTAGCCACATTTTCGGAATTCAATTAATTTCCAACGTTAAAATCTTCCTATTAAAAAATAAAAAGAAAGCAAAATTGTGCTCTGTACACATTCTCGAACACGCATCGCCATTACCACGCTTATATGAAAATATCTATCCACGCATTAAAAAAAAGAAGATATATGGACCATTTTATTCCCTCATTCTATTTCTACGAAAATACTATTCACATGGTTTTTCACTATACTGTATGTAAATTATATTTATCTGTTTGAAATTCAATATTATGTACATTTATTATCCACTAATACAACCACAGGAAAACGAGTTCTTAAAACAGCGAAAGTTTTGACTTTATCTTTGACCAATTTTAGAGTCATATACATACATTCTTCACTTGGTTTACTACAATATCATCCAAAAATCAGCTCAAACAGCCAATCCTAAAAAAAAACTCAAAAAAGTCCTGTGTTATCATGGCTTGTGTAGAACATCCACCATCACATATAACTTATTTAATCCCCCAATATTCTTTGTCTCTTTCCAATCATAGCTGCCATTTTCTTTGTGGGTTGTGGAACTGACTAAAAGCTGAAAGTTTGTTGATAACTTGCATCACTCTGCTTTCGCTTGTCTGTTTGCAAACGTTTGTAATTTTTTTTTCGTTTTTCTCTGTCCTTATATTTCCCCTCAGTTTTTAATGATTACGAATTAACATCACAGTTTTTAATTCTTAATAAATTAATATTGAATTATGAAAAACTGTATTTTTGTATGGTATCTGTGGAGTTTTTATTTCATCGCTTAACAAACTATCTACGCCACACGTATACATAAAATTCGTGGTCGATGGAACAATTAGAAGTAGTACGTAAAAATCCTTAAAACAATAATTGCTGTTATTATGATTAGATTAGTTAGAACATCGCTTTGTAATTGTTAACAAAACGCTCCGCATTTTTGAAATAGGTTGAACTAGACAAATAGAAAATGTATTAGATTTAAAATTAACATTAAACTCCCTATTGCAAATGACAAGATAAAAATGCAACGTAATTTCTCGATCCATACATTAAAATAAAAACACAAAACATGCACATAAAAGGGGTTAGACACTAACAAAATAAAATATTTATATGCCCATAAGTGTATCTTCTCAGAACAACTGTAGGACATCTAGTAATAAACGAAAATGAGAGGTATCACTTGCTATGAAAAACTGAGTCTGCACATAGTGGAACAGTAGGGAAGTATTGTAAACCCCATCTAATATGTAGTATTAAACATATCTTTGTTTTTCAGAAGTTGTTCCACTAGATGCAAACACAGCATTTCATAGCCCAGGGTTCGTACAGGACCTTGAATTTTCAGTCTAAGAAACTCTTCAGTACCAGTATTTTCTTATGGGAAATATCTCCTTAAATAAGGTAAAATTTAGCCCGTTTGAACTAGATTTATTTTTCAATTAAAAAATTCTGATAATTGGCATTGAAAATCACGGTACCTGCACGAACCCTGTAGCAGTACGTCAGACGTCACATCTGTAATTATTACTCGATGCGACGGACACAAAACACAAGATTACAAAAAGAATAGCCAAAAATTAAAATTTTTAGTATATATATTCCACTTTATTGTAAAATTTAATTTTCTAATTCTTATTTAACCCCTTCAAGGTCGGTGGTTTATTTTTCGACAACCTAATTTTAATTCCTAAACACCATATTTGCACCAGAATAATTGAGTAAAAATTTTCACTTTATTAAGTATGTGAACAAAAGTATTTGCATGTTTTTCAGTAAATCTGTTTGTAAATTCTGCCATCTCGCTAATTTTGGCATTTTACGAATAAATGTACTTTGCACCTGAAAGGTTTAAAAAGATATATTTCACGGGTGATATTTTTTTAAACGCTCAAATAACGCATCGTTTAAAACTGTGTATGTGACAAACTTTGAGGAGTTTTTGAGATTGTTTTTAGCAACTATTTTCTAATCGACATTCCTGTTCATTCTGATTGATCCAAATTCCTTTATGCATAAATTTCCTTTTTATGTGCGTTCGTAATTACATAAATACGTAGCATCTATAGTCGTCGTTCAGTCCGTCTGCCTGTCTGTCCGCATATAACAGAGCAAAAACTACCCAACCAAATGGTCTGAAATTTTAAATATATAATTGTTGCAAAATTTTGTCGAGTCATTTCAAATTTTGTGAAAATCGGATGTATAGTTTAATTACAGGGACAGTCAATTTTTTCTGTTACATTATAGCCAATGGCAAAAAAGTATTTCAAATGTATTTTAGTGATGTTACAGCCTTCCGAATGATCTGAACTTTTAAATATATAATTGTTGCAACATTTTGTCGACTCATTTCGGATTTTATGAAAATCGGATGTATAGTTTAAATAGAGAAACAGTCAAAAATTTCTCTTTACATTACGGTCAATTGGAAAAATTTATTGCAAGTACAATTTAATGATGTTACAGCCTTCCGAATGGTTTGAAATTTTAAATATCTAGCTGTTGCAAAATTTTGTAGAGTCGTTTCAAACTTTATGAAAATAGGATGTATACTTTAATTATAGGGACAGTCAAAATTTTACTTTGCATTAAGGCCGATGGGAAAAAATTATTTCAAGTGCATTTTAATAATGTTACAGCCTTTCAAACAGAATGAAATTGAAATGCACTTATGAAGTGCACTAAAATATACATTCAGTACAATAGGCGGTGCAAAACAATATTATAAAATTAGTTATAGTACCAACGCACCTCATTTGCCACGTTTGACGAGCAATTTCCTACTTGTTTCTATTGAGTGTTAAGCATAAATATCGTCTTTTAAAAATTCCTGCTGAAGTAATTACACGAAAAAAATGACATCTACTACGTTTCTTACAAAAAGTAATTATTTGATTTTGTGAATTAAGAACAATAATTTTAATTAAATCTTAATTAAAATATACTTTTGAAATAAGGAATCTTCCATAGTAACGAGTCCATCGTTAAAAATTTCTCCAAAAATATAATTAATATTTCAGTTTCCAATCAGATAAATTCATTTGTTGTTTATAATTTACTCATCATAACATTCGATCAACCATTCCGGGTCTCTAACATTATTAATTAGCAATCAATGTCAGAAAACAATACCCGTCCGTAATATTAAAGAGGAATTTATTAATAGTTACAAACACAATGTGTAATTCGTCGAACGGAAACATTCGAATATATTTATTATTTAAGTGTTTGAAGTACAGTTCTGTTCGTTATCATGGAGCAGGATAATTGGCTATATGGAAATACTAGCAGACTAAATGTTAGTATGTTTGAGTAACTAATGAAGTTTAAAATATATGTTGTTGATCCAATTTTGATTAGATTAGACATATTTGAATTTCAGCAATGCATCTGAATTTCTGAATGTCATAAGCCAACGTGATAATAATAAAAATAATTGAAATGCAAATAGTATCAAAAGAACAAAATGCACGTTAAAGATCGGGATTTTTCTTATTAAAATTTTAATTATGTTATATTCTTACTTGTTCCCTTTAAAAATGTTACATATTTTTTACCCGACTGAAAAGAAGGGTTTTGTGTTTCACGCGTATATGTGTACGTGGATTTCTTTATACCCTCGAAACATCCCAACGGCTGGATGGATTTTAATAAATGAGGTCTCTATCAATTCGTCTTAACGGCCCGATGGTTATAGGCTAGGTTTTGTTTTTATACATTTAAAATGGCGGCCGTAAAATACAAAATGGCGGTAGAGACGAAAAAATTTACGCACCCTGTTAAGTGGCATATCATTGTATAGGTCTTTTTAAAATGAAGACGATGTTTCATTAACTATTTTACAGTCAGAAGCTCCGTTAAAATATTATACAACCTTGAAGTTGTGTATGTATTGTGGATCTCTAGCTTTACTGCAACTCTAACCATCATAGACATCTATAGACCTCGTCAAAACAGTGTTTATAGATAGGAACAAACAGTTAAACACAACTTAAAAGTCATCAATACAAGTAAATGAAAAAAAAAAAGGTAAGTAATATAAACATGTAATATAAATATATATATATATATATATATATTAAGTCAATTCCTACTTAGGTCAATAAGAGAAAATTTTTTCTCCCATTCTTCTTTCCTTTTGAGTGGTGCTTAAAATGCCTTGATCAAGAAGAGGGCTCTCTCGGTCTTAAAATACCTTGACCAAGAACTTTCGATTATTGAAAAATATTTAATTTAATCTAATTATTGAATTAATATTTGAAAAAAAAAACTGGATTAACATCAAGTCTCATCCACTACAAGTTTAAAAAATTTATTTGAGCTTCATTGGATGAATAATAAGTATTTTATTAACGATTGAAAATTTGATATATATAGCGAGAGTGTGAGCTAATAGTAGGAATTGAAAAAGAAAAATGTTTCCCATTAATGAGAAATAATTAATTAGTTCTCTTTTTACGCAGCCGGGTTTTTTTTTTTTTCATTTTTTAAATTTAATTGTTTATTTTCATAGCATTTAGTGCATAATTATTATTTTAAGTTTAAAATGTGAATTATAATGTTGAAAATATATTATATAGAAAATTCTGTAGGCTTACATAATTGCAAATGTGAGTATGTGATTAAAACAATCTCTCTATTCTAAAAAAAATTAACTACCGCTGTCACCGCTGTCACCGCCGCCGCCGCTGCCGCCGGTTTTGAATTTTTTGTGACCGGAGGTCTTTCTTCGTTAATATTAAGACAAATAATGCATACAAAAATATGAAAATTGGTGGTTTTAGACAGAAATGTTTGATAAACATGCTGATGCAGACAGTTTTCAAATCGAAGAATTATTTTAAGAGATATTTAATGCTAAAGTTGGACAAAATCGTTCCACTAAAAAAGTTTTATAGCAGCAAAAACTATACATGGCAGTGTAATCATTTTTAGATCATTTTATGCGTTAGAATTTGCCGGAGTGCAGATTGCATTAATATTTTTTATTTTGACTCATTTTTTCAGGTTTTATTTCTGTTTTAAATTCAAATTTTCAGCATTTCTAGAGATATTTTTTACAGATTTCAGAAAATTGTACTAATTTAAACTGTTGCCAACTGTATAAAAAGCGCAAGCAATAATATTTGCTTCAAATTAAAAATTTATTTACACGTGACTATTATAAACAGGAAAAAAACTTTCAAATTAAAATCAAATAATTACGTATAAAAAGCAGGAATTTATTAAAAATTATGTCATAAAAAGTACACACGTGAATTTTAAAAGAGAAAGGATATTGTAAAATAATAAGTTCATTAACATGCGTTAGAAGTCGTAGGAGAAACTACGTCATATTTACGTCACATTATAGTTATTACATAAAATGAACACAAAATAATATTGCAAAAAAGTTTAAATTTAGAAATTGCGCTAGACATTTATTTAATATTTTGAGAGGATCTTTTCAACTATTTTTGTTAGGAAAGTGCAAATAATATTTCATTTCTAACAAAAGTATCTTCACGTGAATATTTAAAAGAGAAAAAAATAGCTTGGTAAAAATTACGTCAGATTAAAAACGATTAATTTAAAATGTCTCATTTAAAAGAACTTCCTTTTCGCTTTGTTAAAAAATACCAGGAGACAAAGACTCTATTTACTTAATTCCTTTTATATTAGCTTATTTTGAAATGTTGTTACACGTATCTACGTCATCAAGTTATTTTTATTCGACGTTTTATTTGTATTTTTATTAATGTTGTACGAATTTATTTGTTCTATTGTTTTTTAAAATAAAAAATTATGTCAATTTGTATAATTTGGCGAGTGGTTTGGCGATTTATATAATTTGGCGAAATTGGTCGACGAGATAATCAAGCAGTACCGCAGCGGATTTGGCGTTAAAATTCCCCAATCAAAGACAAATGAATAGAAATTCGTTTATAGGGAGATCGCCACTGCTTTTTACATTATAATTCAATCTTTCGAAATCTTTTTAAAGCCGATCAAATTAGCGTGCATTTAGAGTCTGCGGTGTCTGGGCGGGAGTTGGCGAGCGTAGCTCGTAGGGGGGCGAGCCCCCTAGTGTTATTAAATTACTGTAAATGTACACACTTCAGACATTCCTGTTGTAAATTATTATTAAATATAACTGCTATTTACTTTTAGAAAGTTTTACTTATTAGAAAATTTAACTTATTATGAATTTAAGTATACATATTAAAACTTATTGTAAAAAGGTTAGTGGTTGATTTCGGAGTTAATTAGGGGAAGGAGGTTAATTAGGAAATTGTTTTAATCCTTTAACTAGAGAGAATATACTAAATGTCCCACCTCGTACTAGGTGAGCGATAGAAAACATGGATAGATTTATAGTCGTAAAACATATCTCTCTATTCTAAAAAAAAGTAACTACCGCTGTCACCGCCGCCGCCGCCGCCGGTTTTGAATTTTTTGCGACCGGAGGTCTTTCTTCGTTAATATTAAGAAAAATAATGCATACAAAATCGGTAGTATTATACAGAAATGTTTGATAAACACGCTGATGCAGACAGTTTTCAAATCGAAGAATTATTTTAAGAGTTATTTAATGCTAAAGTTGGACAAAATCGTTCCACTAAAAAAGTTTTATAGCAGCAAAAACTATACATCGCAGTGTAATCATTTTTAGATCATTTTATGCGTTAGAATTTGCCGGAGTGCAGATTGCATTAATGTTTTTATTTTTACTCATTTTTTCAGGTTTTATTTCTATTTTAAATTGAATTTTTCAGCATTTCTAGAGATATTTTTTACAGATTTCAGAAAATTGTACTAATTTAAACTGTTGCCAACTGTATAAAAAGCGCAAGCAATAATGTTTGCTTCAAATTAAAAATGTATTTACACGTGACTATTATAAACAGGAAAAAAAACTTTCAAATTAGAATTAAATAATTACGTATAAAAGCAGGAACTTATTAAAAATTACGTCATAAAAAGTATAAACGTGAATTTTAAAAGAGAAAGGATATTGTAAAATAATAAATTCATTAACATGCATGAGATGTCTTAGGAAAAATTACGTCATATTTACGTCACATTATAGTTATTACATAAAATGAACACAAAATAATATTGCAAAAAAGTTTAAATTTAGAAATTGCGCTAGACATTTATTTGATATTTTGAGAATTAATTTAAAATGTCTCATTTAAAAGAACTTTCTTTTCGCTTTGTTAAAAAATACCAGGAGACAAAGACTCTCTTTACTTAATTCCTTTTATATTAACTTATTTTGAAATGTAGTTACACGTGTATATGTCATCAAGTTATTTTTATTTCGAAGTTTTATTCGTGTTTTTATTAATGTTGTACGAATTTATTTGTTCTTTCGTTATTTAAAATAAAAATTATATCAATTTGTATAATTTGGCGAGTGGTTTGGCGATTTATATAATTTGGCGAAATTGGTCGACAGGATAATCAAGTAGTACCGCAGCGGATTTGGCGTTAAAATTCCCCAATCAAAGAGAAGTGAATAGAAATTCGTTTATAGGGAGATCGCCACTGTTTTTTAAATTATAATTCAATCTTTCGAAATCTTTTTAAAGCCGATCACATTAGCGTGCATTTAGAGTCTGCGGTGTCTGGACGGAGGTTGGCGAGCGTGCTCGTAGGGGGGCCGAGCCCCCTAGTTATCTAAATATCTCAAAACAGCTAAATATATCAAAAACATTGTCAGTACAAATGTAGTATAGCTTAAAAATCTGAGTAAAATGAGTACCTACACTTTATACTTTTGTTGAACATTAAGGTCACATTCTCATTTCAAAGTTTTCGCCCAGTGGTCAGGGGATTTAACTCAGAACTAAATAGTGGAAAACTGGAATTTTTTTAATTTCTTCAGTTTAGGGCTAGAATGAATGTACTAACTTTTCCCCCTCGTATAGGTGAACCTTAGAAAATATGTACATATTAACAGAGGAAAAACAAGTTTTTTTATTACCTTAACAATATCTCAAAACAACTCCCTCTATCAAAAATATTATCACTACAAATGCTGTAGAGCATAAAATTCTGAATAAAATGAGTACCACCATTAACATTTTTGTTGAACATTAAGGTTGCAAAATTTTTTCAAAATATTGCCTTACTAGCTAATAATCAAGAGCTTGAAGCCAGGAGAGACCAAGTTATCAATACTCTATGCCTCCAATTATTACCCTCATCTATTTTTTAAATTGTTGAGGCATTCACGATGCATTTGTAATTATGTTAGGACTTTATTTGGTATATGTTGAGGATTATGATTTAGCAGTTAGTGAGAAAAAGGTACATGAATGACAACTGTTTTACATGATATTTTGCAACCGATAACGACAACTTCAAACCATAGTTTTGAAAGACAGACTTTTTTTACGTAAAGATTATAATACATTTTCCAATATTTTGAAGGTTTTAAACTTTTATGAATTTAACTAAGATGCTACTGTACTAGTCCAAAATCATTTATAAAAACCTTCTTAGTTCTTTTCATAACGTATCTAAGTTTAAAATCATGCTATTCATGTATTCCTCTAGCGACAAGGCTTCTGTACACTAAATTGCTCGCTCCCACTACCCAATCTTCACACTTTATTTTTGACCTCCTTATTTCTAATTCATAGGCGCTGTTATTCACTCTAAGTACATTATTTTAAATACTAGGAATTTCATATACAATATCAAAGATAACAAACAATAATTCCCATGTTTACGTATCATTTTTAAAATATGCTAAAAATCATGAACATATTCATTTTTTAAGTCATTATATTTTTTCATAGCGGCAAAAGCTCACCTAGCAGGCGGGAAAAATTAAGTTCGTTCATTTTTGACGTATGTCTTAAGTACTAAATCAATTTACAGCTTTCCCCTAATTAATTCCCAATTCGGATTTATTTCATACCATATAGCCTGGCAAGAAGACCGTAATCAAGAAGACATAATTCCATAATTCTAAAAATATGCAAAACAATGACCTAAAATAATTACAAAAACATGATAAATGCCTCAATAATAATAATAATAATAATAATAAAAAAAAAAAAAAAAAAAAAAAAAAAAAAAAAAACGTGTATATAATATTAAAAGCAGGGAGGACTCATAACCTCGTCGGTTCTGACTTCAAGCACTTGATACCGATTTATGCAAAACTTTGAAGTAGAATTGTGAGCTTAAGGTTTAACAAAAATAGTAAATATGGGTACTCCTTTTATTCAGAATTTTAATCTCAACAACATTTCCATTTAGAATGTTTTTGATATTAGTTTTTTTTTTTTTGAGATATTGTTATGGTATTTAATGTAAACTTGTTCTACTATAAATCTGTACATATATTCTAACGCTCACCTAGTAAGAGGGGAACAACTTAGTACAATGCAGACTTAAACTAAAGGGAATAAAACAATTTCCTGCTTTATCCTAATTAAGTCCGAAATGGGCCTTTTATTCCTTACCTACCACTAGACTAAATTTTGACAAAATCGAAATTTCAATTAATCGGTTAATTAATTCAGTATAATCGAAATTTCAATTTATATACAAACTAGCAAAACCCACGGCTTTGCTCGCGTAATAGTTTAAATATGCCAACCGATATCTGTATGTCTAATTTTTATTAGAAGAAATTATGCTTTTAGGAATAAATCAAAAATTACTAATTATGCCACAGTTTGACTGAACTTTATTATTTGAGTACATAAAACAGAAATTAATAAGACTTAAATTAATAAGAAAACTAAAACTAATTCCGAATAAATGTTAATTTAGAAATTATTTTGAAGCTTTTATGCTAATTTCAGTTTAAATTTGAAGTTTTGAATTTTTTTAGAAACTGTTCTTAGTTCTCATTTTCATCTTAATATTAACCATCATGTCAAATTCTAAGCTTCCTGTGTAACGGCATACCTCCTCTCTGGTGGTAATGGTACTAACATAATGTTGAAATAGAGACTGTCGCTATTAATTTTCAAATCGATTTCGTATTCTTTAATATTCCACAGAAAACGTAATTTAGAAAGTTTTTAAAGGCTTTTTAGAATGTTTGTTGTTCCTACCAATACCAGGTGGTAGTGTAAAAGGACTAAAATAAAGCTTGCGTAGGATCAGAACCTGTCAATATTGATTCGCAACTATAACTCTTGTAAAATATTAAAGTTAATATTATATATAAATACTGAAATTGTTATCCTTTTAAAGAACATTTACAGTATTTTAAAAATATATCTTCTGAAGTTATTTTTTTTTGTACAACTAGGGGGCTCTGCCCCCTACGAGCTACGCTCGTCAACCCCCGTTCAGACACCGCAGACTCTAACAGCACGCTAATTTGACCGCCTTTAAAAAGATTTCGGAAGATTGAATTATAATTTGAGTCTGACAATTATAATCTGACGTAATTTTCACCAAACTTTTCTTTCACTTTTTAATATTCACGTCAAAATACTTTTGTTAGAAATGAAATATTATGATCATCTTAAAATGTCAAGTAAATGTCTCGCGCAATTTTTAAATTAAAACTGTTTTGCAATATTATTTTTTGTTCATTTTACGTAATAAGTGTAATATGACGTAAATTCTCCTATTTAGGACTTCTAACGCATGTTACTGAATTTATTATTTTACAATATTCTTTCTCATTTAAAATTCACGTTAACTATAGTTTTTATGACGTAATTTTCAATGAGTTCCTGCTTTTTATATTTTTTGTTTATAATAGTCACGTGTAAAATAAATTTTTAATTTGAAGCAAACATTATTGGTTGCGCTTTTTATACAGTTGTTAAATTAATACAATTTTCTAAAATTTGTAAAAAATATCTCTCGAAATGCTGAAAATTTGAATTTAAAATAGAAATAAAACCTCGAAAAATTATTCAAATTAAAAAACTAACTGCAATCTGCACACCGGGAAATTCTGACGCATAAAATGATCTAAAAATAATTAAATTCCTATGTACAGTTTTTGCTCCTATAAAACTTTTTTAATGGAACGATTTTGTCCAACTTTGGCATTAAATATCTCTTAAAATAATTCTTCGATTTGAAAACTGTCTGCATCAGCGTGTTTATCAAACATTATTCTATAATACTACCGATTTTCATATTTTTGTATGCAACAGTTTTTTTAATATTAACGAAGAAAGACCTCCGGTCACAAAAAATTCAAAACCGGCGGCGGCGGCGGCGGCGGTGACAGCGGTAGTTACTTTTTTTTAGAATAGAGAGACTATAGTAAAGTAAAATATTCAAGATATGTTCTTATGTTTCGTATTTTTTAAATTATAAAAATGTATATATCATATTTGTAATCGTAAACATTCTGAATTATAACACGTCATGTTTTTAGTGACTGAAAAGCGCAACATAAAATACATATAGATAGCTTTAAATTTAAACGTTCGACTACCACATCCCGTCCAAGATACAAAAAACTCATATTGTTTCAATTATGCTTCATGTATATAGTAATAAGGAAAATAAAAATTGTCATACAAATTAAAATACAACTATGATTTTCTGATTTTATCAGTTATGTAATATTCTTATTAAATATTTTTATTACAGATATGTTGTTCTTATTCTTTTTTATAACGTTATAAATTTAAACATAGAACTAGCATACCAATACCAGACTATTATTCCTTGTCTACTGCTTTTTCTCAATAAACGTATATTTTTTATTACCTTAGATATTTAATATCATTCTGTGAAACCTAAAAATCCAGGTACTAGATATCAAGTTAACATAAAAATAGCATAAAAATTTGTTTATTTAAAATCAGTCAACTATTAGTATTTTGCAAAAATTTGTATTTTGATTAATTAAGAGGTGTAAGAAATGGTGATATAAAACAGTTTAAAATTACTATTAAGATTTAAATCTATACTCCTATTATAAAGAGTAAAAAATTGTTTATTTGTCGGAGGTAAGCTCTGGAACTACCGAACCGATTCCAAAAGTAATGGTATCAAAATGATGGTGTTAGTCCAACTTAGAATATAGGCTATATCTTATATCGGTGCCACTACCCCAAAGGGGGTGTAGGAGCAAAAAACGTTCTAAAAATGCGATTTTAGCGTTACTGAAGGGCCTAGAAATATGAAATTTAGAATATTAGTTACTTATAAGATATAAATGGCGTCTAAAAACAGTTCTTAAAAAAATCGAAACTTAAAAAGTGTGAAAATGCACAAAAAGCGTTCTAAAAAACGTTCTAAATGGTAGTTTCTGCACAATCTCAGGAAATACTAAACCGATTTAAAAAATATTGGTGTCATAATGATGGTGACAACGCTTGCTCCAAGATAGGCTATGTTTTATGTCGGTGTCACTACCCCAAAGGGGGTGTAGGAGCAAAAAACGTTCTAAAAATGCGATTTTAGCGTTACTGAAGGGCCTAGAATTATGAAATTTTGAATATTAGTTACTTATAAGATATAAATGATGTCTAAGAACAGTTCTTAAAAAATTCGAAATTTAAAAGGGGTTAAAATGCACAAAAAGCGTTCTAAAAAACGTTCTAAATGGTAGTTTCTACACAATCTCAGGAAATACCAAACCGATTTAAAAAATGTTGGTGTCAAAATGATGGTGACAATGCTTGCTCCAAGATAAGCTATATTTTATGTCGGTGTCAGTACCCCAAAGGGGGTGTAGGAGCAAAAAACGTTTTTAAAATGCGATTTTAGCGTTACTGAAGGGTCTAGAAATATGAAATTTTGAATATTAGTTACATATAAGATATAAATGATGTCTAAGTACAGTTCTTAAACAATTCGAAATTTGAAAGGGGTGAAAATGCGCAAAAAGCGTTCTAAAAAACGTTCTAAATGGTAGTTTCTACACAATCTCAGGAAATACCAGACCGATCTAAAAAATATTGATGTCAAAATTATGGTGACGACGCTTGCTCCAAGATAGGCTATGTTTTATGTCGGTGTCACTACCCCAAAGGGGGTGTAGGAGCAAAAAACGTTCTAAAAATGCGATTTTAGCGTTACTGAAGGGCCTAGAAATATGAAATTTTGAATATTAGTTACTTATAAGATATAAATGGTGTCTAAGAACAGTTCTTAAACAATTCGAAATTTGAAAGGGGTGAAAATGCGCAAAAAGCGTTCTAAAAAACGTTCTAAATGGTAGTTTCTACACAATCTCAGGAAATACCAAACCGATCTAAAAAATAATGGCGTCAAAATGATGGTGACAACGCTTGCTCCAAGATAGGCGATGTTTTATGTCGGTGCCACTACCCCAAAGGGGATGCAGGAGAAAAACGTTCTAAATTGCGGCTTTAGCGTTACGGAAGGGCCTAGAATCGTGAAATTTGGAATGGTTGTTAGTTATAAGATATCAATGATCTCTAAGGACATTTCCTAAAAAAATCGAAATTTAAAAGGGGGTCAAAATGCGCAAAAAAGTGTTCTAAAAAATTCTAAATTGAGATTTGTATGCAATCTCAGGAAGTACTGAACCGATTTCAAATATAATGGTGTAAAAGTGATGGTGACAGATCTTGCTCCAAGATAGGCTATATTTTATATCTGTTTCCACTACCCCAGAGGAGATGCAGGAGCAAAATGCGCGAAAAGCGTTCTAAAAACGTTTTAAATGCCGATTTGTCGGCAATATCTCAGGAAGAATGAATCTTATTTCAAACGTAATGGTAGGAAATTGATGCTGACAGCCTCTGCTCTAACATAGACGCTATTTTGTGTCGGTATCACTATCACCAAGACGTTGCAGGAGCTAAAGGCGTTCTAAATTTCGATTTTTGTGATTGGTAAGGGCTAGCAACTTAAAATTAGGCAAGGTGCATATTTATTAGGTATAAATGATTTTTAAGAACAGTTTCGAAAAAATTGGAAATTTAAAAAGGGGTGAAAATGCGCGAAAAGCGACCTAAAAACGTTCTAAATTGCGATTTCTACTCAATCTAAGGAAATACCAAAGCTATTTCAAAAGTAATGGTTGCAAATCAATGGTGACAGTCCCTGCTATAACATAGATTATATTTTATGTTGCTGTTACTACCATCTGAGGGTTGCAAAAGCAAAACATGTTCTAATTTGCGTTTTTTGCACAACTGAGGGGTCTAACACTTTGAAGTATGGCATGGTATTTACTTACAAGATGCAACTGCTTTCTAAGAACAGTCAAAAGAAAATTCCAAATTTAAAAAAATGAAGTGAGTGAAAAGCGTTATAAATTACAATTTTTAAGCAAAGTTATAAATTACCAAACCGATTAAAAAAATAATGATGACAAATTTTGGTGATAGAACCTGCTCAAACATAAGCTATATTTTATGTCTGTTCCACCACCACCAGAGGGTTGCAGGAGCTAAAAACTTTCTAAATTGCGATTTCCGTGATACTGAAAAGGCTAGAAACTTTAAATATGACATGGAAGTTACTTATAAAATATAAATGCCCTCGAAGGAACGTCGAATATAAATTCGAATTAAAAAGGGGTGAAGCGGAGGGGAGGTGCGAAAAGCATTCTAAAAAAGTTCTAAATTACGATTCTATGCAATTTCAGGGAATATAAACCGATTATAAAAGTAATAGTTGCGAATCAGTTTTAACAGTCTCTGATCCTACACAGGCTTATTTTATGCCGGTGATTCTACCACCTGGTGTTCACAGGAATAACAGACTTTCTAAAAAAGGGCTTTAAAAGCTTTTTAAATAACGTTTCTGTGGAATATTAGGAATTAACAAACCGATTTCAAAATTAATGTTGGCAAATTAATGGTGACAGTTCCTGTTTCAACATAGCCCTTTATGTCGAGAGAGGTAGTGGGACTTGGAATTTGACATGATGGTTAATTTTAAGATGTAAGAAGTTTCTAAAAAAATTCAAAACTTCAAATAAATACTGAAATGATCGTATTAATTGAGCATAAAAGTTTCAAAATATTTTCTAAATTATCATTTACTTAGTTTTATTTCATTTTATTAATTTAAGTCTCATTTCTGCCTAATGCATTGTAATAATGATGTTTAATCAGACTGTGTTTTAAATAGTAATTTTTGAATTATTCCTAAAAGTAATAAGTATCTTTTAATAGAAAAAACTTAATAAAGTAAAATATTACCTTTTAATAAAATAAAAATTTAGTTAGTACCTTTTAATAAAAATTAGACATATAAATATCACTTGGCCTATTTCAAATATTACGCGAGCAAAGCCGCGGGGTTTGCAAGTAATGTATAAAAAGAAAACCTCTGTTTTGCTCAAAATGAAGAATATATTATATTATTTATTTTCTAGAGGTCATTTTTTCCTGGAAGTTCGATTTAAATGTCATTGGAATCTATAAAATGGCATGTTTCTCTCTCTTTCGTTTTTTTTTTTTTTTTTTTTTTTTACTTTATATTGTTTAGCTGTTTTCTGCTTTCATTTTTGAAATAGAACAAACTTTCTCTATAGCGGAATCGATGAGAATTGAGAAAAGTTACGTCTTAGACAACATTCGAACTTAGACAATGTTTACAGTATTCTAAACATTTCTGCTTGATTTTAAAATTCCTCTGCGTAAGACAGATTAATCTTATGCAGGCTCCGACTTAAGAGATTATTAATTTTCATATTTAAACATGGATGCGATGAGCCCGGTTATGATTCCTTGTATATTTTTTTTTTCTGCAGTCTGAAGATGAACATATGTGTTTTGTTTTATGTTACATATTTATGATCATTCAGTGTGACCTCAATATGTATTTGTGGAACGAAAAAAAAAAAAAAAAAAAAAAAAACGGTTGAAAACAAGTCTGTGAGTTTAACAGATATGCATATAGCAGCTACCCTTTTTTAATAATTATATTAAGAATAATTAAGGACTTTACGTTGTAAAATCTTCTAGCGTACTCCGACCAGTAAAAGAACATTTAAGAACATTTAAAAAGAAAATGATTCATTATATTTTAATAAACAGTACCTATTGGTGTTTGACATTGCAAACACGTTTGCGGTATTACAAATGATTAAAAAATAACAAAAGGAATTTTATATTTTAGTTGTTTGCGATGCTAGGTGTGTCTTAATAGAAAGCGATGCAAAAACCAAGTAAATGAACAGTTATTACCAGTGAATGAAGGCAAAACTTTCCAGTGAATCAACAGGCAGCAATTTAAAAATACATAAATTTCACAATTCCTTATTTATTTTACAACTTGTACAAATAACTTATAACATATATTTACTGAATTACGGTTTTTTAAAACCCAGAACGATAGTTAATTAGCTTGAAAAATTGTCACATTTAAGTTTTGAAATTAATAATAATTTACAGATAAAAAAAAATAAAGAAAAAACTAATTCTATTTCCTGAAATCAATGGCCCTGTACTTCTCTATTTCAGTAATAACGCCAGATGAACGGTGGCATGTTTCAGAAATAAATTCGACTGCTTTTATTGTGTCTTTCATTCCTGTTCTTCAATTCCTTAAAATACCAGATCTTAAACTTTACTTCAGGCCACTTCTAATTCCACCACATGTGGGCCTGTGGTCCACATATTCTCATGGTGCTTACTTCATATTTCCAACCTTGGATGCTATTTTAAAAATAGAGCCATCTATTTCTCCCCTGGATATTTGCCTATAAATGGATTTTTCCAGCCTGTTTGTTTCATAACATTGTAAACATCACCTTTTAGATCATGCTTATGCATTTTAAATTCAATTTTCCCTTTCCAACTATGCAATGTTCAAGGAGTTTTTCTTCTTCAAAGGACAACACAAACAATGTTCCATAGGCTTACTTTCAATTGTTTTCCCTCGCAGTTTCATAGACAACATTGCTTTTGGAATATGAAAATAAAGAGATGCCTTCTTCAAACTGAGCTGACCTGAAACTCATATCTTGTACAGCATTTTCAAGGCAATCTGTAGAGTACTTGAAGCTACGAAATTTCCTTTTTGAGGGATCTTCTTGGTCACCAGTGAGAATATTTCTATCAATCATCTAAAAACATAGAAAAAGAAAGATTGAAAAATCATCAATAATTATAGCTATAATAAAAATGTGTGTGTATATTGTTACGTTTTTATATTTGTTGATTTTTCATTTGTTACCATTGTTCAAAAATCACTTAATTCAAAATATAGGTGCAAAAGAAGCCACAAAAACAAAAAGCCCAAAACAGTTCATTCACTAGGAAAAGTAGACTAATGTATTCCTTCCAGTGAATGAACAGTTGTTCATTCATTGGAATTTTAACATTTGCCTAACCAGTTATTAAAACATCCCTATTCTCAAATTGTACATATTCTACAAAGGTTAAATCAATTGGAAATATGGCTATAATATATATATTTAATGTATGTACAATAAAATTAGGGCCTAATGCAAATAAAAACAGTAAATTCTTATCAAACATATGAAATGACATGGCACTTACCTTATTATTTCAGCATAGAAACAATGTGTATCTCAGACATGAAAAATAAAACATGTTCTCAAAGTAAAGTAATGTGACTTCAGTAACCAGTTAAGAATGCGATAAGGCAATGTTGCAATCCTATCTAGTTGGGATGTTTTAAAACCTTATTCTATTAAAATATATAAAAATTGTTCAGTCACTGTGGGCTGTTCACTTACTTGTCGGACTACCCTACTAAACAATCCATCGTGCACTTTATTCATAAATTTAATGTTTATGGAAAAAAAACCAAAAAAAAAACAAAACAAAAAAAAAAAACAGATAAATAAAATAAGACTCAATGTTTCAGTTTGATCCTTAAAACCATATTAAGGAGTAAAATGTTTCAAAAATACAAATCGGCAGGAAACAATCTACATGTTACATCGTTAATAATTAAATTCAAACTGAAAAAATCAACGGAAACACAAAAAAAATCCGAATAATTATTTTGGAATCATTTTTGGAGGGTAAACATAATTTCATCATGGATATTGGTTTAAGATATTGTTATAAAACAAAACAAATAAATATATAAAATGATTATGCTGTGTTTATTATTAAAAACGCATATAAGAATGGATTTAAATTTTACCTTCAAAGTCAGTTTTGTAAAAAGTACATATAGTAGATGTAATTAGAAAAAAAAATTATTGTGTATTGCTCTAAATAGATTACAATAAAAATATACAATTTTAATTATCATTTCCAGATAACTCAAGTTATAATATTATTCCATCAACCGGAACTACATACTTCTGAAACAAAATCTACGTAATGATCTTGATAATAATGATTCGTTACGCAACATGCAACACAGAATGCAAGGATTGCTTAAAATACGAAGTATTGTACCGCCTCTGATAGTTTCATGTATCAGTACAATAATCGATTTATTATTATGAGATCTTTCTTTTAATTGTCTAACCTATTTACGCATTATTATTCGGAATTATCTTTGCAATGAAACAAATAATTGACATTAATGTACATCTTATTTGAAATGTTTTTGTCATAAAAAATAAGTTTTCTTAAAGTCAAGATATATATTTTTAATTACACCCCCTGCAGTCCTGGTGTCATGTCGCCTGCAGGACATACTAAACAATACACTTTAATTTAAATGCTCCTATAATTTCTAAAAATGCTTCCGGACCTTTTTTTAAATAAATGCGTGCATATCAAAAGCATTGATTTACAGAATGATACAAGTTTGGAGCTGTTTTACACTCATTTTAAACTGACTGGGTTCACGTTGTCTTATGACGTAGGATAATATATTTATGATCAATATGTATTTTATATGTACTATTTAAATTTAATTCATATATTTTTGAAAAGAATGAATATTTGTATATTTATTTCAAAGAATTTTATATAAATCTTCAGTTTTTTTTTTTTTTTTTTTTTATAGAACCATCCAATTGCAGGGCATAATGCTAAATGTATTTTCGAAATTAATTCTAGTGCAATGTCCTCTTTAAGCAATGGTTTCTGCATAAAATTATCGCAAGCAAAACTTAATGTATACATTAGAAATACAATTCTATGATTAATATTATAGAATCCGAATATTTGTGACGGATATACATTTCATTCCCTTCATTGTAATTCGGAAAATTCGATAGCTCTTATTTTTATAGCTAAGTTTAAAATTTCACCAGATGACATAATACCATGCTTATAATGTAAAATAAATGAAGAAACACCACACATCTCTTAACATGAAGCTGTTTCATTTTTCTGGCGTAATGTTGTTTAGTGCTAAGTATTTTAACATATAGTAAAATACGCATACGCTTAAGAAGGAATTAATTTTTAGGTTTATTTGTTTAAATATTTTTGTTGCGTTTAAACAGATTTCTTTCATATTTTTTCAGCATTTAGGATATTTTAAAATTGAAAAAATATGCACTTTTCGATAGAAAAGAACTTTTCGTTAGAAAATTATTCTAAACTTAAATCTCTTTAAAAGGTGGGAGTAATTTTATTTTGTTTTCAGAAATCGGGAAAAAAATCTTATTTTTTTTATTATAATTTGTCTTTTTCAGTTTTATACTTATTATATTTTTCTGTAAAAATCCACATGGGAATTAACAAAGAATCACTAAGCGCCGGTCATAAAGTTCTTGACAATTGATTTTTTCTCATTTTATTTTAAAGCAAATTTAGAAGATTCAAGCTGCAAAATCTTCTCCATTAATGTTTAAGAAATTTAATTTCATATTTTCGTCTTTGCAAATAATTATTTTTAATTAAATGAGCCTTTTTTTTTATGTAACGTACTTTTTTCAGAAAATTAATTATAAAGGGTAAGTTTACATGGAATTAGAATATTTTTCTGCATGCTTATAAAAGGGTGTTAGTTCCTTTGTTTTAGGAAAAATAAAATATTGATAAAATAAATATAAATGATTCTGTTTTTTATTGATATTAGCAGTGTAAAGGAATTTATAATTTTTTTCTTAAAGATATAATTTATGTACATAATAGAAGAAGATAATATATTTTTTTTTATAATTTGCTCTAAATATAAATTAAGTTGCCCTTATTTCCCAGAAGTGTATAAAAGCGTTTCTTGTTCTTTTGTTATAGTTGAAATCAGGCATTTTGATAAGGATTTGTTAACGGATGAAAATATTTATAAACTTATAAACATGTATTTATTTTTAGTCTTGTTAGTCATGTCAATCAATTTGAATATTTTTTTAAAGATAAGTAGACACTTATTTTTTATGTAAGAAGTATAAATTATACATATAAATTATAAGTTATGAATGACACATAATTAATTTTAATTCGAATAAAAAGTATAGTCGTGGGGAAAAAAGTAAACACCCCCTACTAACCCGTTAACAAATTATCGTAGATGAAAATTACTGGTACCGATCGAATGGAAATAAAGTCTACTTTTAAATGATGTATATAAAATTTGCTTAGAGGGTCATCTACAGATTAAAACGAACCTAAACTTCATTTTTTTCAATGGCAAAACGCAATTTTAACAAGATATTTCAAATCTTCGGTTCAAACTGTACCTAGTCACCAAATTTCAAGTCATTTCAATCATAAATTTTTGAATTATAACAATTCAAAATCGAGTACTTCTAATGTTATACATTTTCATATTTCCATTAATATCTCCTGAAATTATTCCTCTAATGTAATAATTTTTTTTTGTAGCAAAAATACTAAAACACCCAAACATAAATACGTTGAATTTGCAATTTTTATAATTTTATGATATGAATTATGAAATTAATATTCGAAAAAGTTATGAATTGCAACGTACAATATTTTTGGTGGATTTAGATTTATTATATCCTGCTTTATGGAAATCCAAAACTTCACATTTTTCTTCCATGTATTTTTCAAATTATGCTTAAAAAACGGCAAAATGATGGTTTAAGGGGCCGTCTATGATAGAATTGACTAGATATTTTGAACTTTCTTATGCTATCCTGTAATCTAGCAGTCTTCAATGACTGCTTAAGTGACGTTTAAGTAGCCTTGATCAAGAAGGGGGCTCACTCGGTCAACAATCGAGTACCGAACTTCAATTTGGATACAACCCCTAAAATACGCTCGTTTTAAAATAATTAACTTCTCGAAAACTTATCATACGAATCACATAAAATTTTGCTTTTAGGCTAATTGAAGGGTGTAGGGTTCATTTACGTTGTCAGATTTGTGTACTGCTATTGAAAAAAAAAAAAAAAAAAAAAAAAAAAAAAAAAAAAAAAAAAAAAACTATGGTTCGTTTTAATATGTAGATGGCACCCTAAGCAAATTTTATATACATAATTTAAAAGTAAACTTTATTACCACTCGTGTGGTACCAGTAACTTTCTTCTACCATAATTTTTTGCAGAGTTAGTAAGGGGTGTTTACTTCTTTTTTTCCACGACTGTACATATAATTTTAGTCGACCGTTTTGATAATTTTCATACAATGCTTCATATTGTTCATGTTCTTCTTTATTCCCAAAGATTTCATTAATAAAGAAGATTAAAAGAAATCTCACTTTAATATTTCATTTCAATATATGATTCCTCAAGGTCAGTGTGTATTTCCGATCTTTGCTAATAACAATTGGGTCATTTTTTATTTTAGATCATAATCGCATTCAGAAAATATTTATGTGTCTCTTGACAGTGTATTTATTTAGCCATTTATTGTAAAATTTAGACCATGCCAATTTATTTCCATTTATGTTTTTTATATTATATAATTTACGCACGGGATTAACGAAACTTTATCAAAACTCAAATTTATTGTTTTTGATTGAAATGCGTTCGTGTGATGTGAGTTCGTTTGATACAATTTCAAAAATATATGTACTTAAAATTTGCGTGTGTAATATTGTAAACAAATTCATTAGTAAAATTATAGCTGTAAAGTCCGCCGATATTTTAAATAATAATCATTTTAAGATTACAAAAACACTCAGTATCTAATGGCAGAATTCTACACTGTTAAAAATTTGCAGCATTCTGGCAGGTCATTTGACCGTTTTATCCAAAAACGGTTACACAACCGTAATTTAACACTATTCTGACCATATTATTGGCCATTTTATGGTCAGAATATAGTTAAATTATGGTTATGAAACCGTTTTTTCAAAAAACGGTCGAATGACCTGCCAGAATGCTGCAAAATTTTTAACAGTGTACAATTACAGAAATGGAATAAATATTTTCGAAAATTTATTAATTAATTAAAATTATTAATTGTGTTGCCATTAATTAAATTATTTAATTAAACGATTTCTCAATAAAAATTACTGTGAACCGACTTTAAAATAATCATAGCGGAAGACTGGATCACGTATTTTATATTATCGAAATTCTAACTAAGTTACTGCTTTACAATGTATAACAAAGCTTTTATACTTTCACATTTTGTCAACAAAAAATACACGTTTAAAAAAAGTAAAAAAAAAAGTATAGTTTATAAAGGACAATTTTTTTAGGAGTTTGACATTTTTATGTGTATAAATCCCTTATTAATTTAAACGAGCATATGGGTAAGTTTTAACTCTTGTGAATTTTATTACGTATTTTCGAAAAGCCCTTTTCGTAAAAAAAAAAAAAAATCTTTATTTTTCAAAGTATATTTTCATACACTGTTGCTAGACACAGGTATATCTTATGATGATAAAATGTTTCACATAAACATTTTACAGTTCATAATCAATATAAGTCAGAAACGATGCAATTATAAGAACTATTATAAAATAAATGTTTATACATACAACTCCTTCCTTTCTCAATATAAAACAAGTCATAAATTACTGAGAACAGAGATTGAGTAGATTGAGTTAGAAAGGTAAAGGACGTAGTTAATTCAATTTTAACTGCTTCAAATTATTTAAATATTAAATTATTTTAATTGCAAGAATATCTTGATTATATATCTTGAAATGTTTATGTTGTAGTAGCGTCGTAATGGATAATAACAAAGTTTTCGTGATACTCATTGACTGTTGAAAATTTACGAGGGGGTATCAATATGATTTTGCCCTCACATAGAAATAATTGATTAAAATTTATGAAATTGCTACATTGTCTTAGTCGTTTCCTATATAGTCTTTACACCAACCGCAGTAACACATTTCTCAAACGGTGTTTCAAAAAGAGGGGGGTGGATGTATTACAGGAGGCGTGATAGTAGAACCAAAGGAGGCATTTTTATAGGTTTTGCCTACCCCCACATGTGACGTATTGTTAGAAAGGCATGTGTCCACTTATTCATGTTTTGCACCTCCGAAGCCCTCCCCCAAATTTGTCCTCCGTGGGTAATGAGTGATGTCCGAAATTTTTGAAAAGTGCCAGACGGAGGGCAAATTGGTGGAGGGACTCAGGATATGCATAACATGAATAAGTGGTCACAGACCTTTCCAACAGTATGTCACATGTGGTGGTCGGTAAAATGTAACCCCCCCACCCCTTTGTGTCTACTATCGCGCCTCCTGGAATACGGGTACATTCTTCTCCCTCCTTTTTAAAATACCGTTTGCAGAAATGTGTTACTGTGCACGGTGACTATATAGAAAAGGACTAATACAATGTAGCTATTTCATAAATTTTACTCAATTATTTTTATGTGAGGGCAAAAACTTCTAGATACCCACTCGTAATCGTTTTATTTATTTTTTATTTTGTTCATTCATTTTTTTTTATTTATTTGTTTGAGATTTCATTTTTACCCACTTTGCAAATAATTTATGACAAATTGGATTACATCAAAATGCGGCAGTTTAAATATATATATATATATATATTAGAATAATCTCAAATGAATTTTAAAACTTATTTTTTATAAAGAAAATATCAAGTGTAAAAATTTTCGTTGCAAGTTACCTTATTGACGTTATTGGCTTTTATTCTAAAAAAATGGATAAGGGATTAAACAAATAGTTATAACCAAAATTTAACATCTAGCAATTGCAACGTCGCAACTAAATTTGAAATTCTGTATGAGTAAAGATTTACTGGTTTCTAAAGTAGAATGGAGCTAACTGTGTATTTCTATCGATTTTCGTTTTTCTTTATTTTAATTTTTAAATGCACCCATAATTTTTTAGTTAACCTGTATAATTAATTTGCATTTGAGTTCACTATAAACCTTCTAGAGTAAACATATTTTTTTAAAATTCGAATAATTTTTAAAATTATTACTTATCAACTCTTTTTTTTTATTTACTTTTAAGAAAATATTGCATAGAGCTTTATAGAATTCTTTACAAGTTCTATAGAGCCTTTCTATAGAATACTGTTTCTATTGAAGAATTGTATAGAAAATTTTTTCTCAAGAAAATGTTTCTATAGAATTTTTTAGAATGTTTTCCTACACACAGGCCACGGAGGTAACTTTCCCCACTTAGGGCCTCTGTTCCTCGTGTTGATAATTGGACGTCATAAACACAACCAACCACAACCTATAGACAGGTTTTCTATAGAGCGCTTTAAAACTTATAGAAGTTCTATAAACTAATAATTCTATAGATTTTTTTTAAATAAAAAAATATTTTTTGGTCTTTTAAAATTTATGTGTACTAATTCATCTATACATATAATTAAATTTGTAATACTTGAGTTTAATATATTAGTACTCCATAAATTTAATATGATTATAATTGAATTCATAATTTTGATAGATTGTGATTCGATTGTTAATGTAATAATATGCCTGTCGAAATACACTGATTTAAATTATGTTTAATTATGTCTGTTTCTGATTCATTAATTTGAAGTTTAATTTTATAATCATTTATTAATTGGCTGTTAATTTCATAAAAACATTCTTCTAATTTAATAAACGTTATTCAATAATGACGATCCATCTAATTTAATAAAATTTATTCTCTAATTGTAATTCAGCTAATATAATAAACGTTATCCACTAATGGTAATTCATCTAATTTAATAACTTTTATTCACCAATTGTAATTTTTATTCAAATATTTTAATCTGAAATATAAAAATATTTAAACAACTGCGTTTCCAGTTTAACAAATAATAATTTTAGTCTTTTAAATATTTTACAAGAGTATATTAAAGTAAGAGATATTTTTATCACCCCGTGCCCGATGCCGTGAGATTAATTAATTGTAACAGAAATCTGAAATGAATATCTTAACACCATTTGATATTGTAGCAACACAACCACCAACAGAATAAATAAGTAAATCAATAAATTATTTATTTTAACGGGCTTTCTTTTTCTTCTTAAATCTGGTTTCTTAAGATACAAATGATTTCGGTTTTCATAAGTTTCACAGTTGAGAATAAGTCAGCATATAATATATATATATGATTTCTATATAATACAATAATTTCTATACAAACTTAATGATTGAAAACACAAATCACAAATTAGTAAAAAAAAAAAAAAAAAAAAAAAAAAAAAAAAACATGAAATAGTGTAATGAGAATTTTGAGAAAGTGGCGCCGATGGGTTACGAACCCGCCGATCTCATGAGCACAGGCGAGAAAGTTAGCGTGGAGCAAAAGGCCAAGCCAGTAACTGTAAGTTAGTAACTCGCTTTATAATGATCATGTGAGAAGAGATTGGAACACACTACATCGACAGTGAGAAAGACATCTTGTTGACGTCTGACGAGCGATATGCACTCGTGAGTGATGCGTAGTATGCTGGGCTTATGTGCTGCGAGCGTTTCACAGGCTTAGTAGGGTAACACAAAGTTGCATTACATTTAGCTCGCAAATACATGGGATTTATTTTTTTTTATAGTTTTATTTCATAAAAAATTCTTGAATTTTAGACTATTTAGTTTTATTATTATTATTATTATTTACATTTTCAAAATTTGTATATATTTGTATTTTTATAATATCCATATATTTATATATTTTTAATAGTAATACTATTAAATTTAAACTTTTCACATATATATATATAACATTTAGAAATTATTCTAAACAAGTTATTAAATAAATTTTACAATGGTGAAGCGCCAATTCAGACCAGTTGGTTAGTATGTTGAAAATAACATAAGGATCATTGATCGGTATTCGCGGGTTTGAAACTTGAGCGGTTTGGACGGAGTGAATGGACAATGTTTTCAGATTTTTTTTTTTGGAATACGGTACTTTGTATCCGACCCAGCAGTATGAACAGAACTGTCCATTGTTCAACAAATACTTACTAACCATACCTGACTAATAATTAGAAACTCATAATTTTTTTATTTTTATTTTTGCTGTCTGAAGCATAAATGAAGCAAATAAAACCCATAATTCTATCTGAGTAAGTAATTTTCAGCGTGGCCCATATTTCTATACGCCGTACATTACTTCTAATTATAGAATAAATGTTCTTTATACGGGCGTGACATCAATGGCCGATTAAGGATATTTTCTGCACTCTTAAAATAATATACACCTGAATACAGAATTCATCAGAAAACTTATCTTTTCCGTATTTAATCGGAAATAATTGGAAAGAAATTGAAGTAGTCATCTTTATAATCTACTCTTACTTATTTTATACAAATCTTCTAGCTGAAAACGTTGTAATGAGTTACTAAGATAGAATTTTATATCTATTTTTAATTTTTATGATTATTTATGATTGTAAATTATGCACATTATTATAATTATTTCAAATGTACTGCATATGGTTTTGTATGATATAAATACACAATGTCTCAGTCTAAGTAGAATCAAGTGTTTCATTTAAAACGCTAAAAATAATGAAAATATTTTGCAGATATTTTCAACACTTAGTTTGCTTTCTATGAAGTGTGATTGCTCGAAATAGGCCGATCTCCGTTGTCGCAACACTTATCTGTACACTCCGTAATATGGAATGTTATTCTCTTTTTAAAACCATCACATTTCACACAAAGTTGAATAAGGCCTTTTAAAATATCGGTAGAATATTCCGAAACGAAAATCCTAGTTGGACTTCGAGTAAAACACTCACAAGGAAGGTCTCCTTACTAGCCATACTCAGAATATTTGAAAAAAAATTAAAAATTAAACTACTTATGCATGTACTAAAGGATGAGCCAAATTTAGCGTCGGAAATACAGTAGAAAGTCCGTAAAAAAAAAAAAAAATACTTTCGAGTATTTGGCGCAAAAAGACGAAAGCGTCACGCGAGCGTTTGGAGAGCAGTACTTTTCCTCGCCAAAACCAAACGATTTTAATGCTCCTGAAAATTGTTTGTTAATTGATTTTTAGAATGCATGTAAAAAGCATTTAATGAATTTAAACATAAATAATGATAGAGTTTAATAAATACATTTTTTCGTATTACATATTTATGCTGCTTGTTATTTAATTTTATTACTTTAAAAACTATTTCATATATAAAAGTTAATTTCATATATTTAAGCGTATTCCAAAATAAAGGCAAGATTCATTTACCAGTTATTCATTTCAATATCAATGAATGCGTCGCTTCCATAGTAACAAAATTTAATCGACAGTGCTCAATTGGACTTACTTTTGAGATGTTGAAACAATTTTAATTTATTTTAATTTTGTTTTAATTCATAAAATTTGATATTTAACTTTCATTATAAATGTATATACATATGACAAAACTGTAGTTAAATCAAACTAAAACTGACAAAACTAAAGTTATTTACATTAAATTAATTTAAACAACTTCAATATGAAACATTTTTATCTTAAAGAGTATTCGACATAAAAGAGTATTTTTCGAAATTTCATTTCATCGCCAAACGATGATAAATCGCCAAATAAACGAAATTTTCATTATTTTTTTGCAAACGTTCTATCAAGTTTCCGCCAAAATTTTTTATAGACATGTATATTCACACGAGGAGAACACTCTGTAATTTTGTCAGATTTTTCTGAATATGCCCGTATGGAGACCTTCCTTGTCAGTACTTTTTGAATAATTAATGTTTTGCGATATCGGTATCCAGTATTGCTAACGTTTCTTCGTATATGTATTACCTCTTAATCCTTTATGCCCCGACAGTACTTTAACGTACCACAGTTTTCTATCCCAATTGAAGCACACCCAATGCATGCATTCCAATGATATTTTTAGGAAACATTAGTAAATAATACCCTTGACCTTCACAAAAAGCAATAGCAGTTCTATGAATATGAGACTTATTTGCGGGAGTATTTTGGCGCACGTTTGTGCGAAATTTGCCTCCATTATGTTTTGTGACAAGGCATCACTAAGTTTTGCTTCGAAACATCCAAAATTTTAAAAGTAAGGCAATGATATTTTTGTCTTGTTTTCAATAGATCACTTGATAATATGTTATGCGAAATAAAAATTAATTTTCAATTTTTCTTAATTTACGCAGCACCTTTCAAAGCGGCACTTTTAATTACCGTCGGGATTTAGGTTGAACAGAATATTTTCTTAGATTTTTATCATTGTAATAGATACATTGCATAAAAACGCATATAATTACTAAGGATGCATGGCTACTAGATAGGTGATTTTGAAAAAAAAAATAGGGAAATATATGCATAATTTACGTAAGTCATTGATGAATGATAAAGGGAAACATAGATTATTTTTTCTTTGGAACAAATATTGTGTTTTTATAAAACGGATCTTTAAATTATTACAGATTAGAAAAATATCTGAAAATATCAATGAACCTTGCCGCAATGAACCTTGCGAAAGAAAAGCAATAGCTATAAAATATAATTTTAGGCATCTTTGTATAAACAAATAATTGGTGTGAAAAGGTTTTTTTTTGCAAATAAATAGCAATCTTGATTACACTTACTACATGGGTAATTGTGTGGAGTATACTAAATTTTCTTTACACTGCTGTCTGTGATGCGATACCACTTCATTGATATTAAAATAAATGATACTCATAACAGAAACTTATACGTTTAACCTAGTAGGTCTTTCCAAGGCATCCTTCAAGCGCCATTCAACGGACTTTTGTCTGAATCTCTATCTGTCTATCTATCTGTTTAACTGCTCTCTGCTTATCAGTCTACCTCCCTGTCTATCGTTTTCTGTCTGCACGTCTGTCTTCAGACTTATCTGTCTGTTTTATATCTGTATGTATCTGTATCCGTTTAACATTATCATTTTTAATCTGTCTGCCTCTTTAACCGCCTGTCTCTCTCTAACTGCATGTCTCTCTATAACCGCCTGTTTGTCTGTATGCCGTATGTTTGGATCTCTAACCATCTGTCTGTCGCGATACATGTCGTCTACCTGTTTGTCCCTACTCTCCGTCTATCTGCCTATCTGTTTACACGTCTCTCTATCAGTATGCCTATCCCACCGTCTTCCTCCCTTATCTCTACCTATCTGGCTACAGGTCTCAATCAGTTTAACTTTATCACCGTCTCTCTACCTGTCTAATTACTACTCAGTCTCTATACCCGTCTCTACCTATTTCCCCAATTATCTGTTATTCCTTATCAATTACCTTTTATCAAGTTAATTTGTCTACCTCCTGAAACTGTATCTCTGATTCAATTTAACCCATATTGGACCACACCGATTAAATATTTTTGAAATTTTTTAAAACTTCGATTATATTATTAATATGGTGTAATTAAGTAAATACTAGCAAAATTTTGAAAAAAAGTTTTTAATATTTTAAGTAACAAGCTGTCCTATAAACAGTACATATTAGTAGGACACATAGTAAGTACATATAAAATGCATACATAAACTAATTTTATGAGCAAATATTTTATTTTACTTTAAAATTGCTGTTTATGTTGTACAAAAATACTCTATGATTTCTCCAATAAAAAGATAATAATAGCGGTAAAATTCTAGATTATAAGATCACAATTAATAAAGAATTTTTTAAATAGATTTTTATGAATTAAATTTTAATTGGCTACATGATTTTTTGTTTATATGGTACACTTTTATGCATTTTAAAGACGTCATAACGAAATGCATCCAGAAAATCCTTACTAATTGTATTTAAAAAAATGTTTTATTAGCGGTCCTATTTATAGGGCAGCGGTCCAATATGGGTTAAGGAACAACTGATAGTTGCAATATATATATATATATATATATATATATATATATATATATAGATATGTTTAGAAGAGCAATTTTATCAAGTGTAAGGATTGAAATTTTCAAATATTCCTAAGAAATTTTAGAAAAAGAGAAATTGCTATTCCAGTAACAATCATCTTGATTCTAAAGGCAAGAAATGGTAAAAACAAAATGACTCACACCAGCAAGTAAGACACTCTGTCCATCCTTTTCTAACGAAGAAACTTCACACAAAGGACACTTATTGGTAAAGGATATTGGCTCATGATATTAACTTGTAAGTGAAGAAAGAAAATGTTAAGGAATTATTAGAGGTTTCTTGACCATGAATTGAGTATTGACGAGCTAAAACCTTTTTTGCATAAGCGATGTGAAGAAAACGAAACGAAAATTCAATCTAAAGGATTAAGAAAAAAAAACTGTCAGCTGAAATAAAAAGAAAAATATTTTTGCAACATTGGAGAAATGTCGAAATGTTGCTTTGAAAATAAATACAAATATACTTGGAGTTTTAACAACTGCAAATCTATTTAATGAAAAGTTCCTGAAATTCGGCAATTAAAAACTGTTTGCTTGCGCTATTCCTTTTGTTAAAGTTTATTATTATTATTATTATTATTATTGTTGTTGTTGTTGTTGTTGTTGTTGTTGTTTTAGAAAATACAATAAGAAATTGACATTTATCACAATTTTATTTTTTAAATGAGGTTTTTTTCTGCATTTTTATTAGGTACTATGGTGTCCGAAAAGTATAGAGATAAATTAAACAATTTTCGATTCAATCCTATGAAATCTCATTTCTGATAACTTCCGTTTTTTTAATAACAACATTCTACGAAAAGATTACATTTTTAACAAAGTTACCACTATACAATCATATGTATACGCGTAAAATATATATATATTTGAAATAAATATTTATTTTAAATAAAAAGTATTATTTAAAATTAGCTTAGATGAGTATAAAAATAGATTTTTTCGTTTAAATGCAAGTTTCAAAAGTGGTATTTTGCAAGGAGCTAACAACTCTACATATACATATATATTTGACTGTTACAATGTTGCTTAACACATTTAAAATTAATCTATTTATAATAAATGTATCGGTTTTTTTCTTTCGTGGGCTATAAAACGAAAAAGATGAAATTAAATTTCCTTTTTATTTGAAATAAGAAATAATTCGATATAAATTCGCCAGTTCAAGTTATTTCTGCTTCTGCAGATATTGATAGACTTAAAAGTGTAGTTTACTGATTTCGTTATGTTTGTTAACAGATTACTTTAAGAAATTCAATGACGTAAAATATGACATCAGGGAATAATGAGAATCGTAAAATTAAAGTAAAGGTTATCATTGAAATAATTTTTAATGACGTATTAAAAAATAGCGTTACACGTATTTTGAATGCAGTTATTGTTTTTTTTTTTATATAATAAAATTTAATTGGAGTAATGGAGTAAAAGATGACATCAGGGAATACTAAGAAACATATGATTAAAGTGATGGTTATCAATGAAAGTGTTTTTAATGATTTATTAAAGAAATGTGTTAGATATATTTTGAATGCGATTGTTGTTTTCTTAAACAAAAAAAAAATTCAAATGAAGTAAAATAACGTTTAATTCTGAGGGTTTTTGTATATTAAAAGCTCGGTTAAAACCTATATAAAAATGGTATACATAAACAGTCAATTATAAGTATTAAATATAACAATTATCGAACTTATAATGCAAAGTAAAATTAAGAATGAATATAAAAAATAATTTTAGATAAATTACCATACATATATATATAAAAAAACACAGCAAAGTAAAATTAATCTAAATATTAAAATAATTACATGATAAATTCGCCTGTTACATACTCACGAAAGTGCATGTCTACGTATTTAATAACCTAACAATATTCAGCCAGATTTAATTTGAATTTCTCTAATTATCAGACATACCAAAATAATTATATAACGTATGAGTGTTCTGGTTTGAAATTTGCGCATTTACTTTTATGTAATTTTACATCATTAAAGTAGGTAAAAATCTCTTTCGAACCATCAATGTAATTCCATACTTAGTTTAGCCTTTAACTGTTACTTAAGTTGTAAATGAACTATTCGAAAGTTTTAATGGAGCTGATAGAAAATTTCTACAGCCTAGGTTATATAATTAAATGTCTTGAAGTCAGATTTACTTTTGGTAATTATTTTGTAGTAAGTTTGAAATGATTTTATAAAAGTGATATTAGATCATTCTCGAACGTCAACTCTTTATATTTTATATGTAAAATTAAAATTTCGGTCATCTGAAAAATGCATGCATTAATCAGCATTCTTGTATTTCCCTTTTAATTCCTTAAAATACAAAGTTAATTCATGTGATAAAGACTTGTTTAAAATATATTAATACGTTAATTAATCTTAATGTACTATATGTGCAATAACTTTTGTTCCAGCATGTTTCTTTTTTTGAACATTTATTGTGAAAAGGTTTTTTTTTTTTTTTTTTTCTATTTGAGAATGTTTATTAGGTGCGTTCGTATTCCTATAAATATGTAGTACTTGTAGTCTTCGTCCGGTCCGGTCCGCTCCGTCCGTCTGTCTGTCATCTACCAGCGTATAACAGCGCAAAAACTACCCAATCGAATGGTTTGAAATTAATAATCGTTGCAAAATTTTGTCACTCATTTCAATTTTTTTGAAAATCGAATCAAAACTTAAGAAGATATTGTTAAAAGTTTTTCTTCATTCAATTAAATCCTATCATAAGTAAGTAATTCTATGCTATCCCATGATATGTAATGATTCTAACTTGTCATGGTGATTACTCGATATTTAAAATGGAGTCATATTATTTCCGTATTACTGATTTTAATGTATATATAATCGTAATAATTTTGTATTAATGCATTTTTGCGAAAGAGTGTAACAGTTATTGCACCAAGATCTGAATATTTATAAAACTAGTTATATTACGAAGGCGCGTCGTTTTTCACATTTAACGTACAATTTTCGACTTCTTGACTCATTTGAATACCATTTAATTTTTCAAATCTTTGATAGTTTCATAACAATTCTTGAGGATGTCCCAATTTAAAACATACGGTGCTTAAAGATTAAAATAATGCGTAATAAATATAACTATAATTCAACATATATTCCAATGTTAAATACAAAAAAGAATGAATATATAAATAAACTTAAGATACATTCACTTACGTATTAATGAAAGAAAATACGGTAAAAAAGTGGAATGCAAATATTATAGTTTATAATCTTAAATCCTTTTGCTACATACTTATAAAAATTCATGATTTACGTATGTTCTCACCAAATATTATTCATCCAAAATTATTTTAGAGTTTTCTAATTATTGCAATTCTCGAAAAAACTACGTTAATTATTAGCATTTTAGTTTAAAATTTGTAGATTTATTCCTATGTAATTTTTCATACCTTAAAGAAAGTAAATTCCTCTTTAAATTTAACTAATTTATGTACAGTATTGTTATTTGCAATAAATTAATTAAAAATGAAAGTTTTCTAATTTTTCCAATTAAACTTGTATTGCATTATTTGCACTTTTAAGATAGACATTTTATTTAAAAAATGTTTATACATTTATAAGCTGCTTTTACTAGGTAAAGTTTCCAGTTTCAACAATAGAAGTGAAAAATATTATAAAAATTAATTTCCATTGAATTTTAGTTCAATGCATTAGCCATTGTATCTGAAAAATGGTTTGATTTTTTTCAGATGGAATTTAATTTGAAGACATTTAATTGAAAATGTCAATAAAAACAGCCTTTTTCCCATATTTAATATGGATATTTTATTATTTGTTTTTATGAAAAAAAAATAGTACTTTTCAAATTTTATTTTAATGGATTCACCCTATTAAAAGGACATACGGTTTAAAATGAGCATATTGTACATAGTTAAACTAACATGGTTCATATGATATTAGATTTTATTTTAATAGCTTATCTTTATTATCAATAATTGCTGAGATTTCATTAATTTTATTTTATTATGTAAAAAAGAAATTACATTTGATAAATTATTTCATAAATGATTTAAAAAATATTTGTATCCAATTTTATTTAAAATATCAGTCGAAGTAACTGAATGATCTTCCATATTTTGAGATAAAAGTTTATTTCTACACATAAAATTGGAAATGTACTCAAAATCATGCAAACAAACCTTTTCCCCATTTTTGAAGTAGCGATAAATATTTAAAAAATGTTAAAAAATTATTTCATTATAACTGATTCACAGTATAAAAAGAACACAAAATTTGGAACTGTACATGAGGTATTAAATAGAACTGTGATTTTCCATATTAGAAACATTAGTAATTAAAGACTTTTACGTTGTAAAATTGACAACTAAACAAAATAGAGGTTCTTATACAACTTATACTTTATTCATAAATTTACAGATGATGTAAAAATAAAAACATATGAATAAAATAAAACCCAACGTTTCGGTTTAATCCTCAAACACCATCTTCAGCAGTACAATTTTATGAAAACAGAAATCGGCAGAAACTATCTACATGCTACATCGTCAAAAAACCGAAACGTTGAGTTTTATTTTATTAATGTGATTTTATTTTTACATTGTCTTGAAATTTATGAATAAAGAATACGCTGGATAGTTTTCTGTGTTGTTTATTATAAAAAACATTAGGCTATAATTAATGAATTGGCTGCGAATTATTGAAAACAAAGATTATTTTAAGCTGATTTCTAGTGTATCACAGAATAGGTTTTAAGTTCATAAATTTTAAGATTTTCAGTTGAAACATATTTTATTAAAATTTATTAAATTTATGGACGTTACATTTGCGCTATATATTGCTTTAATTAAAAATTAAATCTTACAAAAAGCTGACATTGATTACTGTAGTTATTCTCCTACTTATTGTTTCACATACTTGAATCCATTATACAAAAAGTAACCAGAAGTTTATAAGGAAACGAAACGTGTGCTCACTAAAAAATAGCATTTAAAAATATTTTTCCACATTTCAATGATTGAAAACTTCGACCGGTACCGTATAAAATGAAAATACTTAGAAAATAATAAAAAAGTCACATTCATCTCAATTTAGTATCTAAATGTTAATTATCGATATAAGATTTTATATTTTTGTTTATCAGTATTTATTTTTTAATTGTATTCTTATCAATCCCTCTGGAAAACTGAAAGTCTAAAGGGCTCCAATTATGAATCAGTTGTTTTCTATTTAGGATAGTAAATTTTGACAGTATTAAATATAATAACACTTTTTTTGCTGTTTAGAAATTAAATGGTTTTGCTGTCAGTTCCAGCAACAACTTTGTTGAAAATCAGGTTAGTTGGGGCAATTGGGCCATGATTTTACAATGTGACTCTAGAGCTTCTTACAATTCAGCTTCAAAAAGCTAATGTTCATTTGAATTAAAGTCTGCACTTCTCTAAATTTGTTCAGTTAGGTTCTTTCTATCAGACAGAAATGTTCAAAATTACATTTTAATAATTAAAAATATAAAAATATGCATATTTCATCTTTCTTTCCTCATGGGTCCAGTTGCCCCATAAAAACGGGGTAACTGGACTAGGAGGGTCAATGTTCCACACGCGTTTATATATATTTTTTTCATATGGTATATCAGGCCCTGTTTGAAAAAGTGTAAACAACTTAAAAAAATTTAAACCAGGCAGATCATGCAAATTATATGTCAATAAAGAGCGTTGTAAGGGAAACCTCTGCTGTCAATGTGTCAAAACATTAAAAAATACATGAAAGTTTTAAAGTCTGTTTAACCATGTTGTAAATAAGATATTTTCCGAACAACTTACAAATTCTATATTGGCCTATTACCATATTAATGTAAATGTAATTTTTTCTGAAAGTCTAAAAACTATTTTTAGCCGAAAGTGTAAGAACATACTTTAAAATCACAACAAAAATAAAAGACGATATAAAAATAAAACACTACAAATTACTGGACAAATATAATGAATGAAATGATGAAAGGTCGAAACTGACTAACGATAATATGACAAAAGAAAGGGACCTGAAAGGTATGAAAAGACGAAAAAAATATTTATTATAATTATTTTCCTATATAATGTTTGAATCATTAAGACTGTCGTACAGCTGGTACCACATTTGAATTACTAAAATTTCTTATAGTGCGGGCAGCTGCTTCACAAAGCATCACCTCATAAAGTTCACTGTTGAAATTTTAGGTTTTGTTAAAATATTTTACCATATTGAAATGCAACTGTTGTGCCAAGCATATCTTGGTAGAAACCACCTGCAAAACCTATCTTAGAGGTTGATTGGTAGGTTTACAATATTCTTCCTTGACCACAGATATCATAAGAAAAAAAAAAGAAAAAACACAGAGGGAAATTTATCAATCAACCAGTAAAATAGGCTGTGTAGGTGGTTTCCACCAAGATATGACGTGGCAAATGACAAAGAACACCCGATCGGGACGTTAACCTATTAAGTAGGGTGGGTCGAAAAAAAGAAATTTTTGATTTTCGTAACGCTTAAGTGCGGAAAGGTTGCCTATTGTAATAAGAAAAAAACCGGCATAAACATTTTTAGAATCGGTTAACATCTTCCATTCGCGCATCGTACTTAAAGTTGGTGAAAAATTGCAAAAATCGCGCCTTTTTTCTAATTTTTTGAAGTTAATTAAAACTTTAAGAATAAACATGCTTTAGCTTGTTATGCTTGTTTCATGGTTTACATAACCTAAATAAATTAAATTCCGATCAATTATCCATTTTTTTGTTCGCGCAAGAACTTAGAAAAAACATAAATTTAGCAATTTTTCTCAATTTTCACAGTGCAACCCTTAGTTCATTTTGCTAAAACAAAACTAAACAGAACTCTCCACGTGGTGGGGGTTGCACGTTGAGTTCTAACCACATCCTACCCAACCAACCATGCAATTGTTGGCTTTGGTATTTATATTATATTAAAAATACCACATGCACGTCAATGTGCAATTCTAGTTAAATGCTTATGTATAAAAAACAGAAAGAAAATTCGTGTCTTTGAGTTGAGGTTCATGATTTTTCAAAATAATTACAATTTGGAGGAAAATCAGAAGTATTTACAAAACAATTAAAAAAAAATTAAATGCGAAGGCCGAGCGGGAAGTTTGTAATCTTCAGCAAGCACTGAGTGGTTCCTCAAATAGTTTTTAAGTTCCTAAAGTGGCAGTGTACTATGAAATTGATGAACTCAAACACACTGCTTTTGACGACTCAGAGTACGAGGATAATAAATACAAACCGAGTACATCGACTAAAAGCCCAAATGGCAGATGATAATTAAAATTAACGCAACAGCGCTAAATAGCGATCATTTCGGAGTTTCTGATCGGTCAAAAGTTGTCATAGCGTCAAGTGTTCTGGATAACCGGCACAGACTCTTATGATGTGCTTGATAAATATAAAATAAAAAGAGACAACAGTCGTTTAACCTTTTACCAGCCAACGTTCCACAAGTGGAACATAAAATATGTGGTGCTGTATCTTTTTAAGTATTTGTTTAATCTGTTTGAAATTTTTAATATATCTTTTTAAAAGACGTGTTTTAATGGATTAAAACTTGTTTTTTTATAATTTTTTATGGTTTCTATTTTGGAGCTTGTTGAAATGTAACAAAAAACGTAAATGTAGTAGACTGTGCTTTTTACTCTATCTATAACTTTAGAATTCAAATGTGAGTGCTGTGATGATTATTATTATATTGCTTAGTGTTGTTTATTACGTTTTATGCACAAAAGAATGTTTTATCTTACTTCGTTTTTGTTTTGTCATCATTTGAATGCCAATGTTCCACGTTGGTGGTTCAGAGTACAAAATTATCTTATTGTTACTTTTTTTAGGATCTTGATCATTTTTACTGGGCTCCCTCGGGCGATTATGTTTTTATTATTTTCGTACCAGTATTATTAAAGAATACATTTTATGATATAGATCTCTTGCACCTGTTGCCAAAGTGTCTGTGAAATATTTTTGAACCAAAAAATGCCAAGAAAATCTACAAAACAATTGAAAAAACAAGAAGGAGGAGATTTTTATTATTATAGTGATCGCAAAGTTGCTTGTGTACGATGGAGTGACAACAGTGTCGTTACTTTTATATCGAATTGGGAAGCTAACACATCGCTAACTCAAAGATGAACATGATATTTTCGAAAATTGAAGCGAGAAGTTTCAATCAAATAACCTCGATTTATTAGATTGGATAATTAGAATATGGGTAGTGTAGAATTTTTGGTTTATTTACTTGGAACATATCGTCCAGTACTTCAATGATAAAAATGGTGATGGAATCTGCTTGCAAATGAACTAAATATGGCTGTTGTTACTTGTCATGCAGTAGGTTCAAAAGAAACCCTAACCCATTTGGAGTTTTGTCTTGAATGCGACTGTTGCGATAAAAATTTGATTTGATGTTTGAGAAAGGGAATAGAAAGTCCTACAGCTCCAGTAAGTATGACCATTATCACCTCATTCAGTAGCTACTGTTTTTCGTCTACTACTCAAGGAGATTCTCAAATTGACAGAAAAACCTGCATAAATACTATGGAAAGTGTATGCATGAAAAATGTTTTCAGGCCTTCCATAAACATTTTGCTGTTAGTGACTAGTTAACATGTTCCTAAAATAGAAACATTTTTTACTTTACCTTATTTTCTTTGTTTTCTTATGTGTGCAGTGCTGGTATAGTTTCGAAAGAAAAATTCGCCAAAATATACAAATGTTATTCGTTTCGCCAACATTCCACAAGTGGAACATACCTGTAACTCCACTCCTATTTTACATAACATCCCAAAATTCGGCACGCAACCTTAGAATTAATCTAAATCGTCTCACAAAAAATTTCAAATTAATTTGACAAGCAGTTCATGGTGCGGCGGGTAAAAGGTTAAGGACCGATTTGAAAAGCCGATTTACACCCCTTGAGGAAAGTTCGGGTCTTTTTTTGACGGAGAAAAATGAGATACTTTGTTCGGCGAAAAATTTAATGGCAAGCAATTTCACAGGAATGTGAAATAAGAACACTATTCTCTTATCCAGGAATCTGGATCAACTTATATTGGACATGTATCTCCTTCCTCGAGTTCATCAAATGATATAAGTCAAAGCATTATTTCTTGTTTGTCAGAACTATCAATATCACTAGAAAAACTAGAAGTAGTAGGGGTGAGATGGTACTGTAACAAACACTGGATGGAATAACGGTGCTTTCCACCGACTAAAAAATAATAAAATGTGGAGCATATGCATCCGGCATTTTAATGAGCTTTCTTATCACCAAATTTTCCAACATATTCACGGTCAAACTGAAGGGCCTAGATTTTTTTTAGTGCTTCAATCGGGTAGAAGCTCACTTGCTTTGAAAAAGCTCCTGTGATCGATTGGAAATTCGCAGATTGTTCGATTCCTGATATAGGCAGGCCTTTTTTGAGCGAATAACAACAGTATTTTGGGGACATTTTGAATGCAGTCACCTTGAGACATTGTCCAGAAGACTTGGCGGATTAGCAGCATAGTACTTTGTCCGATTCTAGATGACTAACTGCCCGAAAACTTATAAGAAATAATGTGCTTCACCATAAAATCATACATCCCTGTGTAATTTGCTATAAAAAAAAGCAAATATTTTACTGAAGGACCAAAACATGTATTTCAAGAAATCCAGACATCACGCTATGCTTATCTGACGAATTACTAGAAGTTGTCGATCCAGTAATAGAACGAAATGCGTTTTTTGCGCACACAGAGAATGTTCTGTTTCCAATGATTGTCGATTAAAGAACGTATTCGGGATATTGGTTAGAGAAGGATCGTAAAAGAAAAATAAACCGTCCCAAAGAGGAAGACTGTTAGAAATTTAATGCCAGCGAATGGAAAATTTCAAACTTCCGATTAAATAGAAATTATTAATTGGAATTCTTGTGTATCCTTCCCCAGTGCAGCGGGACCTGAGTGAAGATGATGCTAAATCGTTCATCACTTTTGACACTACTCTCATCAGAAAAATACAAATGTTTCCCTGTCACACCGAGGCTGTTAAGATGTGTGTCAACACATCTTAACATCTTAACAGTGTGCGACAGAGACCTCGAATAAAGTATATGGACATGAAGCTAGAGATGGCTATATCCGAACAACACTGAAGTTTAAATCGGTTATGCCTCATTTTTCCAAAAAATCAGGCTTTAAATGTGTAGTAGATATAAAAATAAAACGTAAAAAACACAGTAAGCCAAAAAATGCTACTCTATAGAAAACCTTTGTAAATAGTTCAAATATAATGCAAATTCCACACCCAACAATTGGATGTTTGGTTGGGTAGGGAGGAGGTGGAACTTTACGTGCAACCACCTCCACGTTGTGATTTCGGGTCGTTTTGTTCTAGCAAAACTAGCGAAGTTGCGCGGTGAAAATTGCGAAAAATTGCTAAATTTATGTTTTTTCTAAGATGTTGCGCTAGCGGAAAAATTATATTATTGATTAGAATTTAATTTATTTAGGTTATGTAAACTATGAAACAAGCATAAAGAGTTAAAGAGTGTTTATTTTCAAAGTTTTAATTAACTTAAAAAAATAGAGAAAGGCGCGATTTTTGCAATTTTTCATCAACTTTGAGTACGATGCGCGAATGGAAGATGTTAACCAATTTTTAAAATTTTTATGCCGTTTTTCTTATTACAATAGGCAACTTTTACGCACTAAAGCGTTACGAAAATCAAAAATTTCTTTTTTTCGACCCACCCTACTATTTAGGTTTATAGAGCAAAAAATCCCCACTAAAACTCACAGAAACTCAGCTAGTAAAGCAGGCCCGGGATGACAACGAGAATCATATATACATACGTACACACACACACACACACACATATATATATATATATTAATTTCCTCGATTTTTTTCAAAAAATCAGCATAATAAAGAAAACTACACTGTAAAACAAATCCGACCAGTTTTCCTGTAGGAATCGGAAAAATAGTTTCCTTATCGTACCGGAAAAATTTCCGACCCAGCTCGGAATAAAATCTGTAAAACAAAGGAGATAGTCAATAAAACGGTATTTTACTGATTTTATTCGCACTCTTTACTTGAGGCTCTAAGAACCAAAAATTTACTTTTAGACGTATTCTCAGTAAAATATTTAGTTTTATCAAAGAAAATACCCATGTCATTTTAGTATAACGTCAAATGTTTGAGAAAAATATTGAAATGGTAAAAATTGGTTATTTCATAGCGTGATTTTTTTTTTTCTGTTCAAAAGTTTAAAAAAAAAAGTAATTATAATACAAAAATGTTATAAGCAATGATATGGGAATTACCATTGTTTCCCTTCTCTCTTCAGGTATGGAAGTAATCCGATTACCACCAATGTGAAGAAATTTCATACATGATATTTTAAATTAAAATTAAAATATAAAAATATACCTATTTTAAAAAATACCGAGTGCGGGCACATCTGCAAATAAAGTTCTTTCATTTATAAAAATAGTTATCCAAATCGGTTCAGTAGAAAGTTCAGGCTAGATGCCTGGTCTTTTTAATTTATATAATTAGTATTAAGTTTTAAGTTTTTAAATATTTTTTTTTAAATATAATAACAACTTTTACATATTGTATCATCTTTAAATGCACTTGCTTATTCGATCTGAAAAGATTATTCGATTAAAGATTATTCGAAAGATTCTTAATTCGAAAGATTATTCGATTTTGTTTTGCTATAATGAGTAGGGGAGAAAGGGGCACATTGGGACATTTTTTAATTACTCTCATATATTTAAGTCCTTATGATTTAATTCAAATAACACATATCGCTATTTTGTAATCTATAGTCACGGTAATCTTTAAAGTCTCAAACCAAAATTAAAAGTTAAATATTTAATTTTTATATAGTTTAATGATATAATGAGAAATAATGTCACAATGTGCTCCTGCACGGATACATTGGGACAGTGCTAAATTGATATGGGGACAGATTGGGGTACCACATTGTTTGAACTGTTGGAAATTATTTAATGCCTATTTATGCAAGTAATTTCTAATAATAATAATAAATAAGTTACAACAGCTTTTGTTTATTATCAGACATCAAAAGTATCTAAAATAACACAGATTTACATGGTTGTTAATGCCTAGATGGTGTCCCAAATGAGCTGGGGAAGTTTTTTAACATCTTCTTTATTGACAGCACTTACAACTTTATTATTTAGATAAAGTTTCATGAACTCTCATTTTTTATTAAATAAACAATTATTCCTTTATTTTCAACTTATAACACACGTTCCATGCAATACAGAAAATTAGAGCAAGCAGTGACTTTTCTAACATATTTGAAATGAAATAATTTTTCTCTGATTGATCAGTGACAGGTTCAAACAATTTTAACACTTCATAAAAATTTACTTCACTCTCAAATTCAGAATCAGTGCTTCTGTCTTTAGATAAACTAGATTCAGAATCATTCAAAAGTGTAATTTTACTTTAGATATTTTAATTCTTTTAGCTGAAGCTTTACCGTTAGTTAAATTTCTATTAGCCTGTTATGTTTCACCAACTTTTCTTTCTGATCTGATTTATATGGGGCAGAAGTTAGAATACCAGACTTTCCAGGTTTTCTACCCAATTGTTTTTTCTTTAGAGAAGGCTATTGGATAGGATATCTTATTGTTTCTCCAGTGACTGGAGAAGAAACATTTGCTTCATGTTTTGATTCACTAGCAAAACTGTTAGTATTTAGAGTTTGAATACGACTGGCTGGTTTGCAGGGCTGCAAAGCACCAGCAGTATCTCGATAATTTTCAAAAATCGAGTTTTAAATACATCCATCCAGTAGATTGTCAAGACTTATTGTTTCTGTAGCGTGGAAACTTTAAAATCATCTGATTAAAAACACTTTGTTTAAATTGCGAAATTCCTGTTAATTTAAATCCTCTTGTAACGATGCAATTACATACGTTACAAGATCTGGAATTGAATTTCATATGTAGAAATCCCTTTCCCTGAATTTAAAACCATCCAGTCATTGAAAGCAGTTTCGATGAGCAGTTTGAAAGAGCTAAAGTCTCCTACAATGTCGGTCAAAAGTTTCCGGCCAGCATAGAATTTTTGGTTAATTTGTAAGTATACCCATATGAAGAGGAATCTTAAAGTGATACTTATACACTTTATTGACATAACAGTTAAGAACTTATTTATGGAATAAAAAATAAATATTAATAAATTTAATTGACAAAATTAATTTCAAAAGAAAACGCATGTTCTTAAAAGTTTCCGGCCACCTTAGCAAGTTTGGAAAAAAATGGTGTCATAAAAGAAAATAACAGTAATCAACAACATTTACAATTAGTATTTTGTATAAATACATTTACCAATATGTACTGCGGCGCAGCAACGTGGCATTGATTCAATGAACGGTTTTAGATCATCAATGTTAAATTTTGTCCACGGTTCTGGCAATTTTTGTGAAAATGCTGCTGAATTGGAATATTTATAATTCCACACACGTTTTAAAGTTAGTTTCAAAGATTTTCCATTATATTCAGATCGGATGATTGGGCTGTCCATTTCAAAAGCGAAGTTTTTTGTGCGAAAGCCACTGCTTGACAAGCTTGCATGTATGCTTTTGGTCGTTATCATGATGAAACAAATAGATGCGACCATAATTTTTCCTCCAGTTAGGCAGCAAATGATGTTGCAAGATATCCTTATGCATTGCACTATTCATCTTGCCGCGGATTTCAAATAACGGACAGGCGCATTTTCCAGAAAGTGCTTCCCACAGCATAACGTGTCCTCCGCCGTGCTTCAATGTAGGAATAATATATCTAGAACCTTATCTTTTGTTTTTAGGTCGTCGGTTGTAATGTTTTTTTATGACTCATAAAAAGATTGACCGTCGAATCATCTGAAAATAATACTTTTTTTCCAGTTTTCAGTTGTCCAGTCTTTGTATTCCTTGACAAACGCCATTCGGGCCCTCTGATTTTTTTTTTTTTTTTTTACTTATGAAAGGTTCTTTAACACCGACTGTTCTATAAAGTTCTACGTCACATAAGCGTTTGGACACTGTAGATATACTTGTTTCAGCAATAAACATAACACCATAAATCGCTTTTAACAGCATAAATGGCGTGGAATTGCAGCGGCATTTTTACGTGGGTCATCAACTGCTTTTCTTCTGATAATTCTTTCCACAAGAATAGTCGTTTCCTGGGGTCCCCCGGACCGTGGCAAGTTCCGAAGGCCATGACCATCCTTATATATTTTTTTAAAATATCGTTTACAGCAAATTTTCCGATCGACAACTTTGCCGCAATCTCACGAGAGGATTGCTCCTTTAGCGACAAACAATTCACTCATTTAGGAACAATAAATTTTTAAACTTTTCATTTTTGAATTTCAAATACATAATTCACCTTGATTAATTAACAAACATGGCCAAAAAAACACTTTAACGGTAGCAGAAACTAATGAATGACCAATGGCAGGAAACTTTTGCACGCACGAATTTTGAATCCCCTCCCCCCCCCCCCTTTGCATCAAGTATCTTAAGTAACCAATCAAAATGATCACGTGGTCAGAGGTAATTTGCTTATTCCTAACTTTTTCGAGCAATTGAACTTCTTCTTCGCTAAAACGTTCTGTCAAACAAATAAAAAAAACTAACTGGCCGGAAACTTTTGACCGCCAATGTACATCAAGAAGCTGCAGCCTACCGGATTTATGAGCAGGATAATAAATTAATGTCATTTTCTCTGGAAAAGAGAGTTACGTACAGATTACAATGACTCACATGATTATCGAAGATTGCCAAAACATATTTCTCTTTTGAGCTTTTCGCATGATTCTGGAAATGTTTCATAGTTTTCATGAAGGTGTTATCATTTTTCATCCATTTGAGGTTGATAAATCTGTGATAAACAGCAAAAAATATGTTTAAAAAGTTTCGGTACCTCATGTGTCAATAGATACAGCGACACATTGGGACTGTCCTAATGTATTCCAATTTTTCTTGTCCTAATGTGCACCTAAAGGCCAATTTTTTTTTTTTAATATGAGGGCTAATTACTGGAACATGTAACATATATATTGGAGTTGTGTCATTGTATTATATATCTTATTATCTGATTATATGTATATTCATATTATAAAAGTTTCTTACAATAACTTTCAATAATTTAAAAATGATCTCATCATAAAATGATTACGAAAAGTTTCTTTTGAGCATCAAAAATAGACTTCCTTACTTGGAATGCCACTATTTTTTCGGAGAGACTTGCAAGCACATGTGGAAATAGGCAATACTGGTACCATCTTCTAACGATTTTTTGAAAATGTAGTCCCCATGGATATTATGAGAATGGATTTTGTTCCAATGTGCCCTCTTCCCCCCTATATATTTTCAGAAATTCGATATTCAGTAATCTACTTATAATAAAATCTGAAGGTAACCATGCCTGTGCGAACCACTCTGGTCTGTGAATCGAACGTAGATAAACGCCATGTTAAGCTTAATGAAAAACATATCCTAACATATGACAGCTAAATGATAATTTTATCTACTTGAAATCATGTCTGTTCAGCATATTTTCACATAAAACATATGTATCACATCCATTTATAATGTATTAATCTATTACAAACAATGAAATCAGACCTAAACAAACTATACTGTTGTCATTCATATTCAAAATCCAGCAAATCTACAAACAAATGATTGGCTCTTTGAACGCTTCATTAAAAAATAATACAGGTTAACACTGATGCTGGTTTAAAATATTTTCAAAAATGTATTAAAATCTTTAAATATTTTAACTTTGTTTAAAACCTTCAAAAACTATCCAATTAAGTTCTAAATTTAAAGGCCAAATCAACATCAACAACAACAACAACAAGTTCTAAATTAAAAATAACGTTTAGCTATCGCCATCTAGGGGAGGAAATATATAACTTTCGCTATAGGACGGTCCGTGCAAGCACACTGCATTACATGTATTTTTAATTTATTCAGAATGATTATTCTTTTGCACAATTTCAGATTTCCTGTGACATTTGTTTTCTGTTTATATGACAAAGTAAAAATTATCCGAATTTGAATACCTAAAAGGATCAAATGCATTTACAATAAATAATTATTTCAATGGTACTTTAGCATTATTTAAAGATATATCAAGTGGACATTTTTTCCTGTACCAAAGGTAGCGAGGAGCGCTCACAATATTACAACAATTTTACAATTTTAATTCACAATAAATTAGGAACTAATGTTTCTTACTAATTCTTTTCGCGTCAACTTTCTGTTGTAAATGTACTTTTTTTTTTTACAATGCATTATATCAGATTTGAAGACACTGCTAATAAAATGAATATTTCTTATTGGTACAACATATTTTAATTATCTTGCAGATAAAATTAAGAATTTTAACATAGTTAGTGGCAAAAAAAGAAGTCACGCTAAACAACAAATTTTTAATGTAGAGGGAACCTAAACAAGCATTTTAGTCATAGAATGTGTAGCTGGAAATGGCGCGTTGATGCGCTGGTGTCTAAATTGTAGTTTACATAATTTCTTTGTCCTAATCATAAAAAATCAAAGGATAATAATTTTTGATTAACAAAAATATGAGACATCTTTTTCATTTTTTTCTTTTCTTTTCTTTTTTTTTTTTTTTTTTTTTAAGTCAGAAAATAATTTTTTTAAACGATTGTTTCGAAGATTTATCATTCATTTTCCGTCATTTTTGACGTGGATTATAATCCCCGTCAAAAGGATTATACGTACTAGTATATAATAGTATACTACTACATACAGTGCGTCTCATAAGTATATGGACAAGCGATTTTTTGAAATAGCACCACAAAATATAAAACCATAATCACGAAAAAAATAATAAGCATATGGAATCATAATATATGTTTGTTACAATAACGAAATACTGTATAGGTTTTACAGAATTTTTGTAAAAAAATAAAATTCAAAATAAGCTGTCCCGAAAATATATGGACAATGAAGATAATTGCTTTTATTTTCGCCGTATCAAACAATTTTCCATTTTCTGCGTACTGTACATGTGAAGTACCCACTGCTAAATATAAAATCAGTGATCATTCTTCAATTATCGAACAGTGGGAAAATGCCCCACAACGTTTACTTCTCTGCTGCTGGTATAGCTAAAATTTGCGTTTAAAGACTGAAATGTTAAAATTTCTGATATTGCTAAACAAATAAAGAGTAACAGATCCAGAATTTATGAAATTTTATCTAAAAGTGACAGTACGATTGCAAAACAATGTTCAGGTAGACCGAAAAAAAGCAAATCTGCGACAAAACAGAGAGTTTTTTCGAGTAGTTTCAGCCCAAACGAAGTTTGTTCGTGAAATTTCGAAGAATTTGGCGTTTCCTATTACGAGATCTACTGTTCACCGTTGCATACACGCAAGCAAAATTTATAAATATCGCAGAATGTGCGCGGAATCTATGCTGAAAGTGCACCATAGAAATGCACGCGTTCTTTCAGCTAAAAACACACGCATTGGGAAGATGAATTGTTAAGTGTTTCTTCAGTGACGAAAATAAAACAAATTTGGATGACCCGGATGAGTGGGCATACCATCGGCATGATCTGCGACGAGAATCTCGTGAGTTCTTTAGTCGACAACAAAGAGGGATTCTTTCATGATGTGGTGCACGATTTGTTTCAATGGAACAACAGATATTACTCCTCTTCATGGTCAGCAGTTCTCTGAGGATTATTAAAATGTCCTTAAAAGCAATCTACTTCCATTTGGAAAATTTTTTGAAAAGGATAACTGAAAATTCCAAGAGGACAATGCGTCAATTCAGATCCGTCATTCAACAACAGCTTGGTTTACGAAGAATCAAGTGACTGTTATAGACTGGCCAGCTATCAGCCCAGTCCTCAATCCAATTGATAACCTTGGGGAGTACATGCACGGGATGTATGTGCTCATGGTCGTCAGTTTTCTAATATTCAGGAATTAAAGCAAAGCGTAGAGCATAATTGGTTCTCTTTACAGTCACACATTCTCCAAACACTATATTGAAGCTTACTGGATACGGTTTTTAAGATCATTCAAAGGAATGGATCCAAAATTTGAATTTAAATGCAAAAAACTCGAAAAGTCTATATATTTTAGAGACAGTGTATTTTGATTTTTATTTTTTTACAAAAAATCTCTATAACCTATACTGTATTTCTCCATTGCCATAAACTTGTATTAGAATTCCATATGCTTATTATTTTTTTCATGATAATGTCTTCATTTTTTGAACTGTTACTTCTAAAAAACGCCTGTCCATATACTTTTGAGACGCTTTATATACTAGTACATTTACTAGTATACTAGCATACATATACTAGTATATATATATATATATATACTAGTTAGAAAATAAAAGTTGTATGTAATTTAATATTTTAAGCTTTAAAATATTTAAGTACAGAAATAATGTAGAAGTTTAATAAGAAGTGCTCTGGCACATTATATCTGAACTCGTTTTCATTAATTAGAAATTAAAAAATATTTTGAAATTTTCACTGTAATCACTGTACAGTCAACGATTCACGAATACTGCAACTTGATTTCTGTAAACATAAGGGGGCAGTTTACCTGAAAAATTGTCAAAAAATCTATTTTGTTTTTAGAATATTAAATGAAAGCCTGTTTAATTGTGAATATTTTGACACTTCATTTTTACCCATACGGAAAATGTGTCGCGAGATATCGTCAATTTTGTTAATAAACCCAGCGCAATTACCCACAATATTTAAAACTTTAAATGGTCCTTTGCCCATGTTCATATTTCTTCACTTTAATGTTTTAATAATTCTAAGACTTTTTTTGTATTTGAATAGAGATTTAAACTTTTTTGTACATGTTTTTTTTTATATATGTGATAAATTTGCTCTTGGAATTAGCTTTAAAGTTTTTTGTTATATTTTTAATAATAAAAGTATGTGAAGATGTGTTCGATTTGATCATTTCACACTATATATATGGATCAAAAATAAATTATATTAAATGTAATATTACATGTATCAAAATTTCCATGCGTAATCTTGTGTAATACATATTTGAAAATCCTAAAAAAAATGGCAAAAATATCAATATCTAAAACAGGATTACGGATTTTTAAAAAATTCAAATTTCTTTAAACTTTTTAAAAATTTCAATTAAATATAAAGTGTTTTTTAAATGTGCTTTTAGATGAACATTGAAATGCAGTGAGTTCACCATATTTTTTAAATAAACAAAGGGTTGAAAGTGCACACTGTCCTTTTAAATAAACGTTGTGCAAGACACAATTTAATATTTCTAGGAAAGTAAATCTAAACCTTAATTTATGCATAGGTCTGCTAATGTTAACAATAGTATCTATCATGTCCATTAAACTGCAAATGCGTTTCGACTGTCTGATATTTAGATAGAGTGTGTTTCATGCTAAAGCTGTTAACATTAGACTATAAATAACAATTACAATTATACGGAATCTAAGTGGACACATTTATTAGTCGAACTAATAAATTGCATTGACCAAAATATCATGAATGGAAATTGAAGTTTCTATTAATTTATTAATAATTTAAAGTTGTATATAATAAATAAGACATAACTGAACTGTATTAACATGAAACAGTAATTAAGCGATAACATAAAACATGCATTATATTATATATGTACATTACCATTACATAATTAAAAAAATATATGTTGAGTGGCGCATAAACGTTGTCATATTTGATGCATATTTAATCTATATTATCATACCATATCTAATGTGTTCATCAATATTTAGTACTATTGTTGTCTGCATTTAAATGTTGATTAAATATTTATAAATTATTGGCTTTATATGGAATGCATGTGTAAATTGATGCATGCATATGCTAATGTTGCAGAAATATTAGACATATTAGAATATTTTAATTTCTTAAATGTATTAGTATTCATTTATTTTGGAAAGCTATCCTGAACATAACTATAATCTGTGACATTCAGAAACAAAAAGAATATATAATTTATAATTTTAATTTATGTTATATGACGCAAATGGTACGTATTTTCTCTGTTCACGAAGACTGTGATTTTATTTAAAATTATACAAACGAAATGTTTTAGCAACTTTTCCAAAGCATACCGTTAAATTGAATGCTTGTTTGTGTCATTATGAGTTCATAGATTTCGTTTTCACAAACACTTGAAACTAAACTGTTGTTAAATATACTAAAATGCAGCACATCTGTAACCTTGGTGGTATTTTACACCAAAATATAATCAGCAACAACTTTTAACAAAATCTAACGGAATCTAAAGTTTGATAAATATCCGTGTATTAGTTTTTCAAATAGAGCTATTGCAAAAATCGTGAAAAATCCAGCATAACGGCGCCAACTATTGGGCGATTGACACAAAAACGTAATCATCAACAACTTGTGTCAACGTCTAAATGAATATGAAGTTAGATGAAAATCCGGGCATTAGTTCTTGAGATACAGTTATTGCGGAAAATGTGAAAAATGAAACAGAACTACGTCAACTTTTGGACGATTCATGGCATTAATGTAAATGAGGGACAAACCAAATTCGTGTTTTATTTCTTGAAATAAAGCTGTTGCAAAACCCGTAAATATTCCAGCATAGCAGCGCTACCTGTTGGGCGACTTACACTAAAGCATAATCTTCATAAAATCATATCAAGGGCTAACTGAATGTAAAGTTTTATGAAAATGCGTACTAGTTCTTGAGAGAGAGCTATTGAGGATATCGTTTAAAAAATTGCATAGCAGCACCACTTGTTAAGCGATAAACCAAAAACTACTCATCACCAATTTATTTGAAGGTCTAACTTAATATAAAATTTTCAGAAATTCCGTGCATTAGTTCTTGCGACAGAGCCCCAAACCTTTTTTGTCCAAAACGCCCAAAACACAGATTCACAGACTCACGGATTCATAGAGTGAAACACAGACACACAGACAGACATTTAAAAAAAAATATCAAATCTTGTCCAGGACCTTATAAAATGTATAAATCCATCGAAAACTGGAAATTGAATTTTTGACGAATTCAATACTTTCTTCTTGTAAAGATAAACATAGTAAAAGTTTATGAAAGAAAATTAAAACTAAAGAAATTCAAACTTCAATATTTCTAAATATTTAGTCAGGTAAAATACTTCTTAGATGACCAAAAATAGTATATTTAGAATGTACTTTCTTAATAGTAAATGTTTTTTTAGAATATTGGGCACATTTAGAGGTTCAGAATAAAAGTTGCGTTTTTGAGAGACAAATGATAACCATTCATCAAATCTTTGGAAGAATTTAGTTTCGGCATCAGAAGTAAAGATCTGATAAATACCCAAAAGTAAAGTTTTTTCCATGTTTTCGGGTGGAAAGGAAGAATTTATTTTTTTTTTAAGTAGGTCATGTGTGGTATTGTGTATTATGTATATTTTAAAACTTTGAAACGATTGACACCATCTGAAAATACATATGATTATTTGTTGCCAAGTTACACAAGTTTTATGAATGCAAAGTCGAAAATTCTACTTTAGTATGAGTATAACAAGTTTTTACAGAAACGACACATTGCCCTTCATGAAAATGTGTGAAGAAAGGCCTAGAAAAGATGATCCGATGAGTCCCACCACAAAATAAATTTGGTTTATAGTGTTTTCTCTGTTTTTTGGTGGTGGGTGGAAAAGTCGAGATTTTAAGGGGTTTCACGACTCTTAAAGCTTCAAAGGTTTCAAAATGTTATGTTTTTTAGATGTTTTCGATAAACTCCAATCTTTTCTGAACATTTTGATATAATTGTTTTCTTGAAATTCTTATTAAAACAGAAGTAAATGGTTTTTAGATTTATACCCACTCAGTAGATGAAGCGGCGTTTCCGAATCTTTGTCGTCATTTTTCTCCAAACGACGGATTTGAGTATAGCAAGCAGGATATCTCAAAAACTTCTGATTATTTTTAATGAAATTATTTTTAAAACATGTGATTCATGTTAGTCTGTATAAACTGAAACTAAAATTTCATTTTTATTGTTCAAATGAATGTATTTTTTACCTGCTTATACTGTCGAAAAATTCAAATTTTTATTAGCTAAATACAACTTTGTATTAAAAAATATAAAAATGCTTTAAATACAGATTTACTTAAGTTCAGGGTAATTATTATAATCTGAAGTATAAGTAGGCACTAAAATTTTCGATCTAGTTGCAATATTCATTTTGTAATCCTTCGCATAAGATGTTTTACGAAATTTCTGCTCGTCAAAAGTCTGACAGTTTGGAGCCCCCTATCAATGATAATTATGCTGCATCTTGCAATTTTTTTAAAATGACTGAAAGACCGTACTTATATCTTTCATATCAGTAAAACTTGTTTTTTAAATTTATATACATTTTGAGATATTAAATGTTGAAAATGATCTTTTTAGCCCCCGGTACGGTATGCTATTTCTTTCTCCCGTCTTATTTTGTGTCGCCTCCAAAAAATAACGCTACCTTACAGAAGCTTGCCGTAAAACAAAGCAGTGCGATTAAATACTCTATAGCAATTTTTTTAACTTATATGCCACACTTTCAATTTTTATACCGTCGTATTGGAAAAAAAAGTACTTTAACGCACTTTGTTTCAAAACTGCATCACCATTTATTTTTAAATATTAATTTTTTTGAAGTTTTTGGAGCAATTTGCTTAATATTGGCAACGGAAGTACTCCATTTCTGCAGAAAGTAAAGGAAAAATAGTTGTAAAATATTAATTATATTTTTTGTTGCCATTTTTTCATAACAACCGAAAGAAAATGCAATTAAAATACGTGCTATTTTGAAAAAATAGAAACGAATTATTTCTGTTAATGATGGCAGCTTTTTGCTGCATTTGTGTATTATTTCGCGATAGTGACGTCCTATGCATACTTTAGTGTAGGGGTTTAAGAGTGGATCGTAAATGTCGAATTCTTAAGCGGATGCGAATTACGTCCTTTTACATAAAAGGGTGTTCTATAAGTCTTAAAATTGAAATATGTTTTGTACTATTTATAGATATATTTTTTTTCATCGGAGGCGACGCTAAATACTGAAAAAGCAGAATTCCTGTTTTCTAGTTTTTTACTTTCTTCTATCTTCAATAGAAGAAAGTATTGTAATCGAAATTTTTTTCGACTTCCGGTTTTCGACGGATTTACACGTTTTAGGGGTCAGATATTCCAAAAAACATGTTTATAGATAATGTCTGTCTGTCTGTGTGTCCGTCTGTCCGTCTGTCTGTCGCCATTATACCATCAAAAAGTGTATGAAGTTATGCATAGAATTGAACCAAATTTTTTTTTAAGTTTTTGAATATGGCAAGTAAGTCCTCCCTGAATTTGGAAAAAATTCGCCGGTAGGGGGAGCTGTAACAGCTTTTTTTGTGCGATTTTGAATATTGTACCATCCAAAGGTGTATGAAGTTATGCATAGAACTGAGCCAAATTTTTATTTTAAGTGTTTGGCTATGGCAAGTCGGTCCTCCCTGAATTTCTAAAACATTCGCCCGTAGGGGGCGCTGTAATAGCGATTTTTGTGTGATTTTGAATATTGTACCATCCAAAAGTGTGTGAAGTTATGCATAGTATTGAAACAAATTTTTATTTTAAGTTTTTGGATATGACTATTAGGTCCTACCTGAATTTGGAAACAAATCGCCGCTAGAGGGCGTTGTAACAACAATTTTTGTGCTATTTTGAATATTGTACCATCCAAAAGCGTATGAAGTTATCCATAGAATTGAATCAAATTTTTATTTTAAGTTTTTGGCTATGGCAAGCAGATCCTCCCTGAATTTGAAAAACATTCTCTGGTACGGGGCGCTGTAATAGCTATTTTTGTGCGATTTTGAATATTTTACCATCCAAAAGTGTATGAAGTTATGCATAGAATTGAACCAAATTTTTATTTTAAGTTTTTGGTTATGGCAAGCAGGTCCTCCCTGAATTTTGAAAAAAATTCGTCGGTAAGGGACTCTGTAATAGCGATTTTTGTGCCATTTTGAATATTGTACCATCGAAAAGTGTATGAAGTTATGCCTAGAATTGAGCCAAATTCTTTGTCTTTGTTTTTGGTAATGGCACGAAGGTCCTCCCTGAATTTGGAAAAATTCCACCGAAAGGGGGCGTTGTAATTGCGATGTCTGTACCATTTTCGTTATTGTACCATCGAAAAGTGTATGAAGTTATGTTTATAATTGAACCAATTTTTTGTGTATGTTTCTGGCTATGGCAAGTAAGTCTTCCCTGAATTTGAAAAAATTCCGCCAGAAGGGGGCGCTCTAATTGGATCTCTGTGTGATTTTCATTATTGTACCATCGAAAAGTGTATAAAAATATGCATACAATTGAACCAAATTTTTTGTGCAGGTTTTTGGCTTTGTCCAACAGGTCCTCCTGGAATTTGGCAATATCGCGCTGTAAAGGGGCTCTGTGATAGCGATTTTTGTATACTTTTCTTGATTTTCCGTAGTACTATTGTCCATTGGCGTCTCGTGCAAAAGCGGGTACTCGCTTCCTGCTAAGCCAGCTATTCGCAAACATCTGATAACAACAGAATAAGGAAAAACTATTAATTTTAACAAATATCATGATAGAGATGAACTCGTTTTTAGTTCATTTAATTCACTGAAGCAGAAATTTAAGATGAAAATCAAAGTTGGTATAGTATTGAACTAATAAGATTGAAGTGTTAACATGTGTAACTAGTTTTTGAAATATTAAGATGTATAAGATAGCAGAAAATTTTGGGATTGGCACATCCAACTAGTTCAATTTTATTCCTGAGACACCTTAACTGAGAAAGGGATAACTCAACTTTTTTTTTTCTAACAACGAGAGGGCCAACCATGTTAATAACAGATTTTGATTATTTTAATATATGTTGTAAGGTAGAGACCCCTTAGTGTCAGGTTCAACGGATTTTATCCAACGCTCCTTAGTTCTTGAAAAACCGGGGAGGGGGGTGTCTAATAATAGTACACAACTTAAATACTTACTTTGCAACCGCTCTGATAGGTTTGCCGTAGCTCAGTTGGTATTGCGTTTGCCGGCTGATCCGCGGGCCCGTGTTCGATATCTAAATGCGCTACATTTGTTTTATAAATATACTTGTAAGTATAATTAATAATCTCATTGTCAATTAAAATTTATAATATTGTGTATCAATTATAATTTTAACCTATTTAATTTTTTACTTTTAACTAAATACTCGTATAAAACATCATAAAACTGTTAATTTTCTGTTAGTTAACTGTTAGTTATTTCTGGATTGTATTTTCGTTTTTCAAATCAAAATTAAGTTCGAGACAGATCCTGTTTTTTTACGGGACAAAAAGAAATATTTACGAAAAATAGTAAAAAAAAATCCCCAAGTTTTCCCCCAAAATTTTTGTAGTCCACAAAAATTTCTCCAGGAACTACTTGTCCCCAAAAAATTCTCCTAGAGGTTCAAAATTTCCCAAAAGGGGGACAAAATACCCAATTTGGCAACACTGAATGTATTCCAATTTATCCCATTTTTCCCTTACTCCTTTTTAGTATATTTTATATGGTGTACAATTACTTCGGCGAAAACTGTATTTAGAGTGCATGTTATGTAATATATAACATCTTCATAGATATGTGGCAGAAATTAACTCTTCCAGTGAAAAGTCTGTACAAACGAAATCAATATGTAAGTGACATGTAAAGAGTTTGAAATTCAAATCGTTTTTTAACATTTTTTTGTATCCTTAAAAGTAATCCGTTTATTAATATAAAATATAGTTCAAACTATAATTGTTGAACGTCAAATTCACCTTGAAAAACATATAAAATACGATGTTACATTCTGATAAAATTTACTTAAAAAGGTGCTAAAATTACATAACAGGTTTTCACAACATGAAAACCGTCAAAGATCTTAAAAACACCCGAGCGCTTTCAACTGCACTGCAACAGTTGTCATCAGGGGAAAATCAGAGGAGTGAAAGTTCATGGAAAATTCTCTGCTTAAGTATCAGTGGACGAGTCTATTTCAAAGGAAGGGAGGAGGGGGGGGGGGGTAAAAATGAAAATGATTATGTTTCAAAATCGCTAGAGATATCTAGTATGCTATACCAGATCTTAGATATGTTGTAGGATAAAGTATCGTTGCAAGTATTCTTCCTTTGAGTAAAAATTTCTATTGATTCTCTGATTATTGATGTGTAGTAATTTGAAGTATGGGCTATGACTCTTGCTTTACTGAAATCAATGTGAATATCTTGTTTTTGGTTTAATCTGGATAGAGCAGTAGAGGGTTTGTTATACTTTTTGTCTGTAATATGTTCTTTTCGTCTGTCTTTAAATTTTCTAGTGGTCATTCCTATGTATTTGAGTTCTTTCTGATTAACTTTGTCTGTGAAAGGTATTACATATATGCCAGAAGTTTCATCGTTAGGGATTGGGTCTATTTTCCGGTGTACAAGATCTTTTAATTTAGCCGATGGTTTTGCGATTACGTATATATTATATTTCTTTAGTGCATAACTAATCCTTTCAAATAACTTAGGTATATAATTAAAACTATAAAACTTGAGATTATTTTTAATGCTATTTCTGGTTGATTCTCTATGCTGAATATCAAAGATTAATTTATCGATACATTGGGGGGGGAAGCCATTTTCTATTGCAATCTTCTTGATGGTGAGTAACTCTGGTTGTAGGTATTCTCTTGTACAATATTCAATGGCTCTATTTATATAAAATTTATAAGCTGCAGTTTTGTATTTAAGTGGGACATTACTATTGTAGGATATTGTACTATTTGAATTGCATGGTTTCCTGTAAATTTTCCTATCAATATTGTATGTTGTATTATTTCTTATTAATTCTACGTCTAAAAATAGTAAGGATCCTTTTTCTTCGACTTCCAATGTGAATTGTATATTTGAATCTAGGTTATTAGCTGTATTTAAAAAGTCATTCAAAGCGGGGATATCATGGTTCCAAATTAAAAATATGTCATCGACGTAACGCAGCCATAGTTGAGGTTTTAGATTTGATTTGCATATAATATCTTTCTCAAGTGGTCTAAGTTTTAGCTCCGCTAATAATCCTGAAATGGGTGAGCCCATTGGGGCACCCTCAGTTTGTTTATAAAATTTCCTATTAAATTGAAAGACATTGTTATTTGTAATCACGTTAATGCTTGAATTTAATTGATGGGTCGGTTTATTGATGAAGAATTGCCAACAATCAAGCATAAATTTGAATTTGACAGCCTCAGAACTTATATCAGGATAAAATTTAAAAATTTGGACGTTTTATCTCTTAAAGTGTGTCATTTATATTGCGAATTAGCAAGAGTCATGGATGACAGTGAATTTGACGATTTCCAGAGAATAATTAACTTTTATAGATCTAGACAGAGGATATCAAAGGAAAGGACCATTTACTCTAAGATAAACAAGCTACGTGATGCCAAATTAAAGGATAATTTGCCACGCAAGACTCCAGTCCCTTACATAAACCTCACGGGTAAAGTTATTGACCACAAACTTCATAAAGTCTTGGAACTTGGTCCAAAACACATATTTAAACATTCAACAAACTTAAAATCAGTCATAACTAATTGCGAGGTTATTGTACAGTCAGCACCTAGTGAAAAGAGGGAGGAAATAAGAAGTATTCTACATAACAATGTAAATTCATACCTAAAGAAACAAACCCAAAATAACAGTAAAGATTTAAATGTTATTAAGCAGCTCAAAAGTAACTCTGAAATTATAGTAATCCAAACTGACAAATCTAACAAATTAGCAATAATGAATACTCATGATTATATCTCAAAAATGGAGGAATGTATTGAAGAAATGAACTGCAGAGAATTAAACAAGGACCCTAACCCCACAATCGACCGTAAAGCGCAAGATTTAATTAAATATGGCACATGGCCTACTCAAATGAAAGTTAAACTCAAAATCAATAAAACTGCTGTCACTTCCAGGTTAATTGGACGTTTAAAAGATCATAAGGACAACTACCCTCTTAGACCTATAGTTTCCAAGTGTTTAGCACCAACATATACCATAGAAAAAGTTTTCGTACCGCTACTTAAAGAAATGTTACCTCCAACCAATCTTGTAGTCAACTCAACCAGAGAGTTTATTGAGAAAATAAAGAACGAAAATATATGTGATAACAGTATACTTGCAAGTATGGACATCAAATCCCTGTACCCTTCAATAAATGTAAAAGAAATAGAAATCCTTATAAAGCAATTCATAGATAATAACCCGGCATATAACGATGACATAAGAACAACTTTAAATTCAAGCATTAACTTGATTACAAATAACAATGTCTTTCAATTTAATAGGAAATTTTATAAACAAACTGAGGGTGCCCCAATGGGCTCACCCATTTCAGGATTATTAGCGGAGCTAAAACTTAGACCACTTGAGAAAGATATTATATGCAAATCAAATCTAAAACCTCAACTATGGCTGCGTTACGTCGATGACATATTTTTAATTTGGAACCATGGTATCCCCGCTTTGAATGACTTTTTAAGTACAGCTAATAACCTAGATTCAAATATACAATTCACATTGGAAGTCGAAGAAAAAGGATCCTTACCATTTTTAGACGTAGAATTAATAAGAAATAATACAACATGCAATATTGATAGGAAAATTTACAGGAAACCATGCAATTCAAATAGTACAATATCCTACAATAGTAATGTCCCACTTAAATACAAAACTGCAGCTTATAAATTTTATATAAATAGAGCCATTGAATATTGTACAAGAGAATACCTACAACCAGAGTTACTCACCATCAAGAAGATTGCAATAGAAAATGGCTTCCCCCCCAAACGTATCGATAAATTAATCTTTGATATTCAGCATAGAGAATCAACCAGAAATAGCATTAAAATAATCTCAAGTTTTATAGTTTTAATTATATACCTAAGTTATTTGAAAGGATTAGTTATGCACTAAAGAAATATAATATATACGTAATCGCAAAACCATCGGCTAAATTAAAAGATCTTGTACACCGGAAAATAGACCCAATCCCTAACGATGAAACTTCTGGCATATATGTAATACCTTTCACAGACAAAGTTAATCAGAAAGAACTCAAATACATAGGAATGACCACTAGAAAATTTAAAGACAGACGAAAAGAACATATTACAGACATAAAGTATAACAAACCCTCTACTGCTCTATCCCGATTAAACCAAAAACAAGATATTCACATTGATTTCAGTAAAGCAAGAGTCATAGCCCATACTTCAAATTACTACACATCAATAATCAGAGAATCAATAGAAATTTTAACTCAAAGGAAGAATACTTGCAACGATACTTTATCCTACAACATATCTAAGATCTGGTATAGCATACTAGATATCTCTAGCGATTTTGAAACATAATCATTTTCATTTTTACCCCCCCCCCCCCTCCTCCCTTCCTTTGAAATAGACTCGTCCACTGATACTTAAGCAGAGAATTTTCCATGAACTTTCACTCCTCTGATTTTCCCCTGATGACAACTGTTGCAGTGCAGTTGAAAGCGCTCGGGTGTTTTTAAGATCTTTGACGGTTTTCATGTTGTGAAAACCTGTTATGTAATTTTAGCACCTTTTTAAGTAAATTTTATCAGAATGTAACATCGTATTTTATATTGTAATCCGTTTTTATGACAAATCATTTAAACATAATGTTTTTGCATGAAATGACAGTTTATTCCATATTATATATAACACGGATAGTTTTCAGGCATTTTTCTTTTAAATCGAGGTACAAAATCTCGTAGCGCACCGTTGCGGCGCGGCGCTCACCGCTATTTCGCCGATGGCGGAGAGCTGTGAGTTGAGTCTCTCTGGCGTTCTATGTTTTAATCCACAACTTTTAAATTTCGCAGTTATGATGGAGCTTTACAAGATATAAAAAAGCTGTATGCATCTTTCTGTATACATACATTTGAGATATTTAACTTTGTTCACGTTTCTCTTACTATCTGGTATTTGTCTAGATAAATTGTATAATGAAATGTTTTTGGAATCAGGTAATTCAATACAGAAATAAATAAATCATTCAATAAATTTATAGCAGAGTTTTATATTTGATTATCAATTTAAAGACTATTTGTGTGCTGTTTTATGATTTTAAGTGCTTAATTCTCACATTGGCTGCGATTACCATCAATACTTTAAAACTTTAATACTAATATAAAATGTACAGTTTATATTCAAATATTTAAAATGAAGAGGAAATGAAAATTTAACAATGTATAATATTTTTGGTAAATGAATAATTATCTGTCGGAAATATTTTAAGTTCCATAATTTAAATGTGTAAGCGTAATTATTCATCCATTTATGCATATAAATGCGATTTAAATAATGAAAATATATTATTTGCACTCCTAATAATATTAAACTCAATCGGGACTCAATAATTAATCGCCAGAACGTTATGAGTAGTATATAGGGGGTCCTTTGGAACACTTTTTATATTCCACTAAACACTATTATTTAACGATTTTTGTAAGATTTTGCTCAAAAAATTAGACAGTCTAAATATCGCTGAGGTAACGATTTTAGTAAGATTTATCGAGTAAATGATGATAAAATAATTGTATGATTTGCATTGGCAGGATATTTTTATTTTTTCTACTAAATTATGTAAAGAAGAAGTTTTAAGAAAGGGTTATAGAATAAACAATCAAAATTATTACAGTGATGAAAAATTTTGCCTGACGCACTTTCTTAATAGTCTACGAAATGCTAATAAACAACCTTCCTCTAGGATAATATTGATAGGAATAAGAAAAGCAAAGAGCTGCGTTGTATAATAAGTTATCGGCATTATAACCAATCCTAAAATCTTTAGTTGCATTAAAAGCTATAGAATAGTATAAGTTATTATCTCCTGGAATATAAATATCGAACCATTCTTTTGTTTCGGGTATTAAATTCCAATTGTCATCACATTTACTTTCTATCCAAAAATAAACACCAGGTTGAGAAAATTTAGAGGTTTGATCCATTTTGTATATTTTAGCTGTGAAAGTTAATTTTATTGTATCATTGAACCTATGAAATATAGTATAATTATTAGAGTTATCGATGCTATGATTTGTAATAACGGGCTCAAATTTAAAATAATGAAAGGTAGGCGAAAGACAATTAAACAGTAAAGTACTTATGACAAAATATTGTAACATTTATTTAGAAAAAAATTTTTGATAGATTAAATAAAACACACTGAACAAAGTTTAGACAGATTAAATAAATAAGAAATATCAATTGCATTATATTGAAGTCTGAAATAAAAGTTAAATGATTTTTATGATATGTTTAAATTTTTTAATAGATAACCAATTCTCTCTTTTTTATTTACAATTATAAATACTATTCTGATAGTTTGATATTTCCATAGTTCTATAAAATAAAAATAAAAAATAGTTTGTGTCGAAATGAACACGTCTAGGACAGAAAATAAATTTGTACTTAAAAACAGATAATTTCAGTAATACTATTCTGTTAGTTTCATAGTTCGATAAATGGTCCATCCGATTATTGTAAGATTTAAAACAAATTGCAGGATTAAGCTTTTTCTAATTCATAATCATAATAACCGTCATTATTTTTTCCTTTAAAATGAAAGATATAACCCCCTTTATTCAGTTTTGTTATAGCTGTTTCAGAAATTTTTCCATGACTCTTTTTAAGAAAATAATCTTTTTCTACACCCTTAACTTCCAATCTTGCAATAGTCGCATTTCCAAATTTTGTTTGAATTTTCTTCAACGAAATCAGTTTGTATTTCCCTGTCTGTAAATCTTTTAACTTATGAGTTGCAGGGTACGATCTGAGACTGTTGAATTCTTCCATTTATTAAGAAACAATTTTTGAAAGACAATTTTTATAGTACAGACATCTGTACATAGAACAACCTGGTCCTAATATTCTAACGCATCTCGGTACTTCTAATATTTTTATAGGAATTCCCCATTCTTCAAATGTTGTTTTCGGAATAATTCTTCCTTTAAAAGCAAATGTGCCGCCATATATCTGATGCAATTGTATGAAATAATCTTTTACATTGTCACTACTAATCCATAAGCCTGTATTATCTGAATATCTTTTAAATCTTAAACCATGGATATCGTTAGTACATCTACGGACTATTCCATGGTCTTGATCACTTAATTCATAGTTAGGTGTAAACACAGATATCGTTTCACCTAATCCTTGTTTTAAATGAACCCAACTTATTTCTCCCGCTATAGATTTAAAAGGAAGTATAAAACCTTGAACATTTATGATAAGAGTGACATCTTCCATTTATTAGAAAACATTTTTTATAAATTAACGATCGATTTAAAATCCAAAAGGTACAGTATCAAAGTTATCTAAAATTCTTCTTTTATCATATCCAAACATATATCTTTTATTCATTTTATTCACTTTAATATTTCTATCTTTTAGTATCTGAAATTGATTTATTTCTACATCTATACGGTCAATTTCCCCTGTTATTGTTTTCATTCTCTCGGCAAAATTGAGCTTAGTTTCGCTCTCATAACTCATTTTAAATCCTTTTACTTTTCCTTTTACAGAACCATCGTTAAGAATATAACCATAATCTTTACTTGCTCCGGATATCCACGATTTCATATATTTATCTTCTCCTAATTCATCGGCCCATTCGCCTAACATACAGCCTGTTTTTACTTTATTAGAGCCGTCATCGATATAAACAATACTATCTGTATCGTAATACATTACTTTGTCTCCTAATTTATCAAGCATTTCATATAATCTTATTCTAGCCGAACTGGTTGTAAAAGCTGCTATATAATTATTGGTATTAAAGTTATTCTTGACATATTCATCTTTCATCTTATAATCCATTTGCACACAATCATCATTTAAAAATATCATATTCAAGTCTTTAATGCGGTCGTTCAGTATAATTCTATAAAAGTCTACCAATTCTGTTACATTTTCTGTATGTTTCATATTTTTTTTCTGTCCGAACTTCCCCCATAAAGAGTTTAAACAAGTTTTGGATATAAATCTCATTCCAGGGTTTTCTTTGATTTCTCCTAACCTTATACCCAATTTCTTTTCTACGCACCTTTTATATTCTTTTTCAGTTTTGAAATTTTCAGACCATTTATCATCTGTTTCTAATTTGATTTTCAAAAACATTTTAACATAATCCTTAAATAATATATTAGATTTTTTTTCAAAATGCCAAACTTCATAGATATTTAAAATCTTATAACCTTTTTCAATAGCCAGTTCAACTTCGGTAGTTGTCCACGTACCAGTAAAACTTCTCTCCTCATCCGTATGATTACATTCTTTATTCCGCATTTCATAACATTTTTTACATTGTTTCTTTTCGCATTTTATAGGTTTTGAACATAATTTACACAAACTAAATATTAATTTTTCTCCTTTATAAGGTAAAACAGGATGGTAGAGCTTTCTTGCCGGCACTATTTTGCATTGTATCAAACCATACCAATTCTTATCATATTTTTAAGGATTATAAATCTTTACCGGATGACCAACAGGATAGTAAACAAAGTAATTCACTGTTGGATAAAGTGAACAAACATCGATATATCTACCCTTTTCGTTTTCTTTCATTTCGTATATTAATTTGGTAGGTTCACACCTACCTCCTGTGAATGCGTTTCTAGGATTTAAAGGTTCTACAAAATCTCTTTTCCATTCATTTTTCATATATTTTTTTAATTTCTTTGTCACTATCAAAATCGCATTCCCATATTTCAATCAATTCAAATCCTTTATCTTTTATTTTTTTATTTATTTTTTGAGTTCTTTCATACAAATCTTTCATACATATCTGATTTTGAAGATTGACAGTGGATTCTGTAAAACAGCGAGGACAACCGTGCCAATGACATCCTTGAAACTGATAAATGGTATTATTATAAAAACCATCTACTTTATAAGTTTTATCATCTAATTTAAGGTTTTTCTCCCCCCCCCCGTTTAAAGCATGTTGTATTTTGATATTGTGTTTTTCAGACAGATAGTCTAACCAAATTATCGATTTCTTACTGTATTGATCCTTTTGAATACACTCCTCATCAATCGCTATTGTATCCACTGGTATGAATTTATCTCTGTATATAGCCATACAAACGCCAGCTAAAGTGACATATTTAAAAGGATCAATATCAGCAATGTTTAGAAATAATCTTCGCAATTCTAAACATCCTTTTCTTAAAATATCAACATCGGATCTACAATATTTTATAATTTCTTTTTGAAAATCAAATATTTCGTTTTTTACCGCTTTATACCATTTATCAAAAGTTTTGCTTTCATCTAAAGTCATAGTATCATAACTATAATAGTATTTTTCAGGATATTTTCCTACATAATTTTGATTTCCATCAGTGTTAAACAAATAAGGAAAATAACCTTTTGCCAATTCCGTTAATCCAAACGTTTTAGGAAATTTTCTTAACGGAATCAGTGTGAAATTTATAGAATTGATAAACCTTATATTATATGCGTTTGCTTGCATATATATGAGTTTATTTCCTTGATATATTGTAAACACTTTAATTTTATTTTTAAAGCAGTATTTAGCTAGAAATTGAAAATCGAATCCTTTTCCGTAATGCGCTAATACTGTATAACCACAATGTTTATAATGGAATAACCATTTACAATATTCATTTTCATTCTTAAATATTTTTTCTTTTCCGTTAAAATCATGATTTATAACTAGATTGACTTGGTGATTTCCTGTCTCTTGGTTCGTTTCAACGTCAAAAAACATATATTTTTCTGTAAATTCCGACGTTCGACATTTCTCACACCATTTCTCCCTCTTTTCTATAATTTTTGGACAGATATTTTTACAAGTACCCCCCTTAGATTCTTTCCTACGTATATAACATTTATGATCTTCCAAAACCCATTTTCTGCAGTTTTTACATTGTCTTTCTCCACAATTATGATCTTTCGGTTTTCTTTGACTTCTATTGATATTTCTCTTACATTTTAAACATTTCCATAGTGTTTCACAGACTGAGTATTTTTTTACCTCTTTATTTTTATGATTTTTGAAACAGTTTTTTCCTTTAAAAGATCTAAAACAATCATTACACTGAATATCATCGCCTTTGCAATTACTCTCTTTCCTAAAACATCTATTACATTTTAAAGAACATTTATGTTGATCACTTCTTTTATAACTGACTTTACAATAATCACAATAATTGTTTTTTCCTAAAAATCCTGTAACCGTTGTAATGACATCAAAATGATTTCTATTTTTTAGAATGTAAATATAATTAGATTTATAGGTACCACTGTACAATCTTTGATTAAAATTTTCTCCGCAAAATATAGTTATTTGTATATTTAAAAAAATTTCGAATTGTTTAATATGCTCTAAATTACACATTTCTAACGGAATATCACACATTTCATGCAGTTTTATCGCTAAATTTTTTTGTAACTTTCTACCCATTTTTATGTATTTAACTTCATTATCTGTCAATTTTTCTAGATTCAATTTTTCGCATAAAATTTTAGGATTTTGAATAGCTAGGGCTGTAACGATTGATCTAGCCAAACAGATATTATCGTCATTTTTAATTTGAAGAATACTTTTTTTATTGACAATATCGTTATCGTTCAGTAATTTCGATCGTTTACCACCTTTAGGCAAATCAACGACAGTAAAAAAAATGTACAGTCTTTAATATCCAACTCTTTGTATTCAATTTTATGCGTTAAAACATCTAAATAGGTGTCATAGGCTTCTTTCGTTGACATCCTATCAGGGTGAAAGGGTTGCATCAAAGAGGGATTGTCTACAACAATTTGGACCATTCCTTCAATTTTTCCAATTGCTTTTCTGAATAAATCTTTTAAGATACTATAATACTGGCCCGGTGTGAGTTTGTTTATTTGTTTTATTTTATAAGCATATCTATAAGTATTAAATTTTTTTACAATTTTTTTATCTTTCTCAACAATTTCGTAATCAGGTCTAAACAGATTTTCTAAATTTGCTTGTAATTTGACTTTCTTTTCTGTCTTTTTGATCAATTTTTCATCTTTATATTTCAAGCCGTAATAATCAAAGAGTTTTTTAAGTTTTGGACGGTTTTTCGGTTCATTTATAAATTGTTTCAATTTTTCATTCAAATCAGGAAATAATTTTTTAAGGTTTACCACTGTTTTTATCTTTTTTTCTTCGTTATTTTTTGGATTAAATTCTGCAGTGTTATTGTTAAATTTTAAATCAAAAGAATCGAATATTTTTTTCAACTGATTTCTTTTCTTAGGATTTTTGATAAATTCTCTCTTCATTTCATTTAAATAATCTGTGACGTCTAAATTTAATAAATCTACTAAAACATATTTATATTCGCCTGTTCTTTTTATGTATCTCATTATCAATCTAACTAGTAAATCTGCAGATCAAGAGCCTCAACGTCATCTCTGCAACTTATTGTTTTTAGCAAATTTTGCTTAATATTAATCTTTCTACAAAAACAAAATCTAAACTTTTAAATTACACAAACATTTATAGAAGGAGAAAAAAATATTTCGATGGTTTCAGTCATTAGAAGCGTTAAATTAAACACGTTGTTATGTAATGATATTCTGAAATTCTCACGAGCTACTTATTCTAGTAATTTTTATATAATAAAGCAAATTTCTTCAGGGGGGTGCCCCCCCTGAACCCCCCGTTGTGTAATTTATTTTGCATTTGTAATTTTCTATTGATTGAGTTAATGATTATCCTATATCTTAGATTCATTTTTACACTGCGATTTATAAGTATAAGCAACAATTTGGTCAAGCATTTTACGTTATCCTAATATCCATACAGCAGTATTTACTTGCCTGCTAACCACAAACATCTGTATCTAATGGATAAAGAACTTTTGGAAATGTAAACTGAGACATCTAATTTAGAAATCTAATAATAATTTTGATTACCATTCTGCAATATTTATATCTAAGATCTAATCTAAATATCTAAAAATGTACTCGATAGCATTAACGTACTAAAATCACCCTAAAGTAGGGGGAGTTCTAAAGCTAACGGTTAATAATTCATCATCGTGTCCACTTCCAATTGACTAAATAGATAAACGTGATATGGCGCCGTTAAGTATTTTTTGTGATAGCCTTTTAATAGTATCCACATTTAATTTAAAATCGTGATGTTACAAACACCGTTGAAATTTGATACACACCTGTGTTCAGGTCAAATTACGAAAGGTTAACTAACCTTTTATTTCCCTTAGCCGGGCATTTTGTTTCATTTTTCGTAATAGGGATTATTTTAATAATTAATTTTACACTCTACAAGCTGTTACACGGGACGTTGTTCACATAGCATTAAAATAGAGATAAATGCATTAAATAAAACATTTCACTCACCACCAGACATGGCAAGTCTCAGGCTTTTTGCACAACACTATTACCTTACAGAAAATGTTGTTCTTTTAAATCGAGCAAATGTTTCAATTAAATAAAGTAACATTTTTTGTATTAAAATACTGGTATCCAGAACGCCGGAGGCTTGGCAGCTCTGCTCCTCTTAATAGAAACGTATATATTTAACCAACACTTTATCACATTTTATAGGAAACAATACGGAATTTCTTATTTGTATGGCCTTACATATACCTCAGTCATAAAAATGTAAAATTTTGTGCCAATTAATATACGCAATTGCGAAAATGAAATCGCAACCAATGAGAAAAGGAAGGCCAAGTAAAATTGTGTAAATCGAGGAATCTTTCTTCGTAGTGTGGGAAAATACCACTACAAAAAAATCCCTGCAGGCCCGGCCTACAGGCAGAGGTAGATTTCGAAGTTAAGTATACTAATTTCACCAACAAAAACTAAATCATTATTAGATATAAATCCACTTTAACAGTTTTATCCGTCTGCTTTTGACGAGTTTTTATTTCCTTTTTATAAAATAGATGGTTTTATCAGAATCATGTTCAGGCGATATTAAAAAAATATTTTTCCATACTCATCAACACGAAATTTTCTGGCACATCTTCAGATTAATTTTTAATAAAAAATAATATATATATGAAACATGCTGACGTGATTTTTGAAAAGATTTATAAGCGACCTGTGTTTTTATTTTTCATTCAATTAATTAAAACTTGATTAATAAACAATTATTTTCTCAGTAGGGCAATATTTTTCGTTTCTAACACAATCGGTTCGGGAAATTCTGTTCAAAATGCCCATTTTGACATCATTTTTTGAAATATATTCTACCTCTATCAAAAAATCGATCATTACTGTACATTATATAGTTTCTGAATAAGAGAATCTAGCAATTGGATGCGTTTGAGAGCAAAAATGGATTTAAAAATGAATAAGAAAATAGACAGTTTGGATTTGAATACACCCTTACTTAGATGATTTCTTTTTTCAACCGCTATGTATTTTTAATTTGTTTTTTTCTGTAAGAATTGGTCCTATCCAAAACTTGTCTATCTAGATGTTGTAGACAATATTAAGAAGATATATGATAAATTTATGTTGATTTTATATCTTTTGAATTGACGGAGTTATGAATTTTTTACTTCTTCAATCCCTCTTTTTGTTTTCGTTTTTAATTTTTTTTGCGGTACGAATTGGTCATATCAAAAACTTGTGAATATAAAAGTTGTAGATAATATTAAGGAGATTTATAATAAAATTAATTGGAATTGATATCTTGAGAATTGACGGAGTAAGGCATTTGTTTCTCCCAAAAACCCTATTTTTTGCGCCCCTTGAGCCTATTTTAAATTTTATCAAAAATCTGTGATGCATGAAGTTTTGGCGCTATTTTTAGAAGTAATAAAAACTTTAAACTGGTTTGATATGTACAAAAATTAAGAAGTTATGGGGTTTTTTTCGGTTTTCACAAAACCCCTCCCTATTTCCATCCCCTTTGTCCGATTTTGCCCATTAACGAACTTGACCGAGATTTTATGTCCCTTGATTTTATGTATCAGTTTGGAAGAGATTTGTGCAGAATTGCGGAAGTTATCGTGTCCAGAAGAAAGTGATAACACAATTGCTTCGGAAAATTCCGTTCAAAATGCCCACTTTGACATAATTTTTTGAAATATATTCTGCCTCTATCAAAAAATCTATCATTGCGGTACATTATATAGTTTCTGAATAAACGAATCTACCAATTAAATGCGTTTGAGAGCAAAAATGAATTTAAAAATGAGTCAGAAAATAAGCAGTTTGGATTTGAGTGCATCCTTAATGCAATGATTTTTCCAACACAATCCGCTTCGGGAAATTCGGTTCAAAATCCCCACTTTAACAGCATTTTTTAAAATATATTCTGCCTCTATCAAAACATCGACCCTTACGGTACATTATATAGTTTCTGAGTAAGAAAACGTACCAATTGGAAGCCTTTGAGAGCAAAAATGAATTGTAAAATGAGTCAGAAAATACGCAGTTTGGATTTGAATACACCCTTACTTAGATGATTTTTTTCTTCAACCGCTATGTATTTTTAATTTGTTTTTGCTGTAAGAATTGGTCCTATCCAAAACTTGTCTATATAGATGTTGTAGACAATATTAAGAAGATATATGATAAATTCATGGGGATTTTATATCTTTTGAATTGACGGAGTTATGGATTTTTTACTTCTTCAAACCCCCTTTTTGTTTTCGTTTTTAATTTTTTTTTGCGGTACGAATTGGTCCTATCAAAAACATGTGAATATAAAAGTTGTACATAATATTATGGAGATTTATAATAAAATTAATTGGAATTGATATCTTGAGAATTGACGAAGTTATGAATTTTTTTTCTCCCAAAAACCCTATTTTTTGCGCCCCTTGAGCCCATTTTTAATTTTATCAAAAATCTGTGATACATAAAATTTTGGCCCTATTTTTAGAAGTAATAAAAACTTTAAACTGATTTGATATGTACAAAAATTAAGAAGTTATGGGGGGGTTTCTGTTTTCACAAAACCCCTCCCTATTTCCATCCCCTTGGTCCGATTTTGCCCATTAACGAACTTGACCAAGATTTTATGCCCTTTGATTTTATGTATCAGTTTGGAAGAGATTGGTGCAGAATTACGAACGTTATCGTGTCCAGAAGAAAGTGATAGATAGATAGATAGATAGATAGATAGATAAAGTTTTTTACTGAGGGTGGTTTTGGTTTCTAGGAGTCATGATCGGTGTAGATCTGCAAATATTTTTCAGAAATTCCAACATAGGAACGATCCCAATAGGTAGTATTTCATACGAAATCTACCTAAAATTAATTTAGGTGGTATTTGGTGTGAAATGTTTGTATGTATTCATTCCTGTCCTATTTATCTTTTTTATTATTTGTAATTTGCTGCATTTTCCCTTTGCACGTGAAAATCTTACAAATTAAAATGAACTCTTTGGGAGAAATTTTTATTCCCTTTTTTTTTTTTTTTTTTTTTTTTTTTTTGGGCAACAATAAAGTTTATAAAGTTTAATAGAATAATGTCAGTTTATTCTGTATGAAAATAACGAACTTTTTCCTTTATAATCAAAATAGTTGAATACATAAATAAAGATATTATTCTATATAGTATATAAATACTATTTTCATTTCTGCGTTTAAATCAATCTATATGCAAATATCTATACAAAGGCATTCATTAATTCATTCCTTTTAACTTTGATTTGACTTTAAAAACCATACATACTTTCACATTTATGATATTTTTAGATGAGATATAGTTGCTACGCAACGGTTAAAAGAAAAAAATGAAATATAAGCAAATTCATAAAATAAAATGTTTTATATTATTCCAACACATGTATAAAATTCCATCATAAGTTATACACCTAATTTAAAAGCTCTGACAAATGTTTTGACAAAATTGCAAACTAATAGGAATAATTTACTACTCTTATTTAAAAATTTCAGCATCAAAAATTTACCATTTAAATCCATTTTTTATATGAGCCATTTCTTTCAACAAATGAAATTTGAAAATCGTCTGACTTGCCATTGAAAAGCATTACAGAGCAAAATAAAATGTTCTATATTTCCCGAACGAATGAACCAAATTTAACCAAAAATCATACAGCTAAGTCCGAGTACCTCATCAACATGCCACATTAATTTCAAGCCAATTGGATGCTTTTTGCGGCAGTTATCGCGGAACAGAAGGACAGACAGACAGACAGACAGACAAACGGAAATCAAAACTTTTCGTGTCTCCACAGTAAGCCTTCACTGACGTTTCGGCAATTAATTCATCTTTTTTACATCCTTTGGGTTGTTTTATATTTAAAAGTTTTACAGTGTGTCTCAATTTAGACACAGATATCGATCTTAGAGTTACCTCCATTTAAATAGAAGGAATTTTATCAATAGTTTTTGCTACACATTTTTTACTAGCGACCACTATCTATAAATGCTAGTTAAATTGGACCAATTTCTGTGGCTGGTAATTTTAAATTAAGCGGCTTAAAATGAATGTCGTTAAAATTAAGAATTAAATTAAATTGAAGAATTTCTGAAAACGACTATTAATAAATACGTTCAAATAAATACTCAACAATCTGTATAATATTTTCATTCAAAATACGTTCGATTTAAAACACAACATAAAATATCATAAATTTATTTTGATGTTCAAGTATTTTTATCAATAGTTTTTGCTACACATTTCTAATTAGTGGGTGCTATCTATAAATGAAAAGTTTCCTGCTCACTTTTTTAATCTCAGTGTTTGTTCGTATCAAACTAATTAAAAGACTTTCACCCCGGAAGGTCAATTGATTGCGACTTTATCAAAGAGACGGCTGCAGGACTTCCTTCTGAGACAACAAAGTTCGTTTGTTTGAAGCATTTTTTATGTCAGTAACAAGGAAGTGACGTATTTAAAAATAACTGAGGAAGGAATGAGATTTACTTTAATCTCTGAGATTGACTTCAGTCTCTGCCTAAGAGGGTTATTTTTCAATTATGGCTCAAAGTAACATCCAGATTAATCCAGAATTATTATATCAAGAATACCAAATATTAAAAGCTAATTTTGATAATGCTGTAAATGAACTTAACTTATTAAAATCTCAAAAAGAATTAAAATTATTGATTCCGGACTTAAACATGGAAATTTTAAAACGCGAAAAAGAAATTGAAAAATTAAAAAAAAATAATAGAAGTAAAAATTATAATATAAGAAAACTGCAAAGTGAGGTAAGAAATAATTTAGATTTTATAGTAAAATATGAAACAGAAATTTCAGATTTAAAAATGTATATAAAAAAGATTGAGAATTCAAGAGTTGATATAGATGACCTTATAATGTAAACAAATTAAAAAAAATAGCCTTCTTTGGCTAGGTAATTTTATATTAAGCGATTTAAAATAAATGTAATTTTTTTAGTTAAAATTATGAATTAACATAAATATGTTTAATATAGAATTACCTGTAAAGCTACCATAATCAGGGTTCGCACAGTTTTACCACTAAATTTTAACAGTACTTCTCTACAGTGAAATACTTTGAAAATACTGTTAAAATTTAGTGGTAAAACTGTGTGAACCCTGATTATGAAGGTCCGAAGTCCTATTAAACGCTGACGGCAGGTAATTCTATATTAACAATTGCTGTTATTTTAAATTACATCGCTATTTAAAAGTCGTATTTTAAGAAGTCTTTTTAATAGCGATGGAAATAAAATGAAGGATAAAGTTTGATATTCTGATATTCCTTTCCAACCGACGCTGTCTTCGAACTTTTCTATAAGCGGTTCCGGAAGTTTTTGTTTTTCAGATATACATTCCCAATTAAGCCCATTTTAAAATTTTCTTATAAATTCAGTATGTAATTTGGTAATATTTTCACTCAGATATAACCTATCGATTTTATTTCTATATAATGAAATAAATGTATGAAATGTTTTATGATGGGATAAATTGATAAATAAATCTTTATATTTGTGAATTATAATATCGTCTAATCTTTGAGCAGACGACACTTATACATAAGTATATAAATACTTTTCCCCCCACGATTCTAATTTTGAAACTATCAAGGTCCAATTAAATAATTTCTGAAAATGCAACATTTAATATAATATGTTCAAATAAATACTCAGCATCCAATAAGTAAGAAACTTTCATTCAAAATATGTTTAATTTAAAACACAACATTCAATATCTTATAATCTGTTTAAAATAATAAATAAAATACGTTTGAATAAAAACACGATATTCTATATCATAAACTTATTTTGACGTTCTTTTTATATGATAATTAGTTTTTAAATGTCTCTTTTTATGAGCTAAAGTGTAAGTTTTACTACATTCGCATTCAATTTTTTTATTTTTAATAGCTAAATGGCAAGTTTTGCAATTAGCGTAATGTTCTGTTTTTCCATATCGAAATCTATTATAAAATTGATCTAATGGTTTAGTCATCTGACAATGCTTGCAAACTTTAGACATCTCCATTTATTAGAAAATAAATTTTATAAAGGTATTCCAAATGTCTTCGTTTTTTATATTAAATTTTATTTTCAAATTATTTTCTATTTTACAATAATCTAATATTTTTTTAATGAAATACAAATAATTTATCGATTTTTTATAGTACGCAAAATCTAAAAATTTATAAAACATTTCTTCAGCTTCATATGTAATATTTAACTTAAATTTCCATTTCAATGCGTTAAAGCGACTAATTCTGGATTTGCGTCTTTCGCATAAAAAAACATCTATATTTTTATATGTAAAATAACAATCATTATCCGAATCGTATATAATTTCGTATCTCTTCATTTGATCATAAATTTTGAGATATTTTTCGGGTATTTGACATTTTTTTTCTTTATCAAAAGACTCCATTGAGTCAGAATCCGAATCATCTATTAAAACGTTTTCAAAAAAGTCGCAATTCATTTATTTAAACTTATTTCTTGCAATGCATTTCACTTCCTCACTCAAAGTAGATAGAGAAACGTTTTTTCTACCGAAGACGTCATTTCCTCCTAAGTACAACAGTTGACGAGGAAGTTCACTCTTTGACGCGCGTTCCGATTTCAACTGCATTTTAGAGGTCAGCGCTTTCATTCTGCTGATGAAGATAAAGATATTAAGTTACGCTGTTCTTACGATGTATTTAAAAAACATATTTTTTCGACCGTTCGAACTTGATAATGATATTCAGAATGATAAAAAAGCATATATTTTTGAAGTATATTATTAAAATTAGATGCTATTCTTAATTTATGCATGAATAATTTAAAGGACTCTGGAAATTAGCTAATTTGTTTAACAGAATTAAAGAAAATTTATATTATATAGATACGATTATTTAAAAGTAGATAATTTTGATATTTTAGCATGATTATATTTTAATACTTGATTATTTGATAATTTAGCATGTTTATAATTTAATATTTGTTGATATTTTAATACGGATTTCTAAATTGACTTGATATCTTTTTCATCAACCCAAGAGTTAAATTCGTCTGAATAACCTAACCATTTAACTAGACATTTATTGCCTTTCTTTTTTATTATTTTTTCAATTTTAAACGTTTTATCTTTCTGATTATATTTAACTGATTCCGGTTCATAATAAGTTCCTTTTATTTCGTCGCCATTCAAATCCTTTATTCTATAAGTAATTGGGTCAGTGTTTAATATTTCTGAAACGATGAAAATTTCTTCAGTAAAAGTAGGCTGGTATCCGCGGGTGAAAGCAGTCTGGTATTTCGAAATTCTTATTCTATCGCCAACCTTGAATTTCGGCTTTCTTATTATTTTTTCTTCGTATAAATTTTTATAAACTTCAGATTCGTTTTCTTCTCTACTCGCTTCGCTAGGCGTCATTTTGATAGACCTATGCCTGGTATTATTATAATTTTTAACTAATTGGTCCAAAACATCTATATATCTTTTAGTATTGTTGGCCGCTAGATAGGTTCTAATTTTTTTATTAATTGTTCTGTTAAATCGTTCGACTACAGAACATTTTATTTCAACATTTTCAGTTGTAAACCACTGAATATTATGATCTTTAAATAATTTTAAAGTCCATTTATTTACAAATTCGGTTCCTTCATCACTTTGTAATCTTTCAGGAATTCTTTCTTTAAATATCTTTTTAAATGCTTCAGTTACTTCTTGTCCTGTTTTTCTTTTTATCGGAATAGCATACGCGAATTTACTAAATATATCTATCACTGTCAATAAGTAATTAGTTCCGTTATTATATTTACTAAAAGGTTTGATAAACAATAAATCTGCTTGCCATTGATCATCGATATGACTGACATAAATGCGTCTTCGTTTAAATTTACGAATTAAAGGCTTATGTCTGGTATAAACATCTTGGCTGTGTAAAAAATCTGTAATTTGCTTTTGACTGAAACCTGTTTTTCGTTTTAATTCATTGATACCACAATAACCACTTTCAGGATGATAATATATTTTTTCTAAGATACTGTTAGGATCTTTCATCCCTAAGATACTTTTAGGACCTAAGGTTTTCCTAAAAAAACACTCTTTTTAGAACCACAATTTAGACAAATACCTTTCATTATCGGTCTGTTATTTTTAGAAATTGCATTTTTAACATCTTTAGTTTCTGTATGGTTTTTACATTTTAAACAATAGATCTTTGTATTTATAGATCCCATACCAAAAGATTTTTTAGCTTTAATAACCGGTTTTACAATTCCTCTTTCAATTCTTTCTCTAATCGTAGGATTTTGAATATTATCTAATTCATCAATCATATTCTTATCGCATACTTCATTTCTACTTTTTGTATCTTTATTTTCTAAATAACATTTGTCATGCTTATATGCAATTTCATCCACTCGGTTAACAGGTTTAGACGAATTTTTATACGTTAAATCTGGATTTAATCGCGTTTTCCCCCATAATAATTGTGTCCCCGGGCCTGTGAAGTTATGATTAGGTAAATGCATTTCAAAAGGTAAATTACTAATGACTTTATTCAGAAAACCCGATCCAGTTTGTCCACATTTTAAACACCCACCTTTAAAATTACCTTTTTTAGTTAAAGACGTAACAACATTTTTTTTACTTTTACAATTCATTTATTAGACAGCAAAAAGTTGACGCTTTCTAAGAAGAATATTTATATCCGTTCAACTGTACTTTTTTCACATACTTTTCGATTGGGAAATATACTAAATTATTTATAAAATCTTGTTCTCTAACATACACTTCTTCTTCTGAAATTTTTTTAGCTTTCAACAAATTTAACAGTTGTTTATAAAAATTATAACATTGCTTGTATTCTTCTTTTCGTTCCAAAATATTTAAAGATTTCTCAATGACCTCTACAATTCCAGCACTCAAACTCAAAGCAGCCAGTGGTATTAATACAAAAGCTGATAATCCCGAAGCACTTAGCATAAATTTGCTAACAGATAAGGAAATACTTATCTTTTGATACCAATTGTAACTTTTCCGATAAACATATAATCTCTTTTCTAAATATTCTTCCATTTATATAGGTTCAAAATTTTTTCTGTATCTCATTTAAGAATTTACTAAATCTAGCATAAAGAAATTACCCGTACAAGATTTATATTTTTCAAGAAATTCTTTTTCGTTAGATTTCCGTCTATTTCTCTGATTATCTGATTGATTTCCCTAGGCTGTAGCTTAAAAAATATGAAGTAATTACAATTTTTTCTAATATTTATAGGAGTTGAGTAATAAGACTGCGTTAAATAAATAATGGATGCATTTTTCTTTCGACCTCTTATAAACAAATCTTCTATAACTTTCTGGTCTTTCTCTGTAACACAATCGTCAAACACAACAAGATTTTTTTCCGAGGAGTCTAGATCGTCGACAGTAATAAATTCACTCAAATCTGAAGAAAATAATACATTCTTTTTATATTTATCATACAATTTTAATAATTCGCTTCTTTTAATTTTACTTATTTTTTTACATTTGAAAATATCGTCTCTTTCAACACCTTCAAACAGTGTATAATCTTCTTGCAATTTAGAATACTTTGGCTCGGAAATGTCTTTTGCGCATAAATATAAAGCGTCGAAATCTAATCTTAAATTACTAGGATTCTCAAAACCGTTTAATAAATTTATTAGTAAATTTGTCTTTCCACAACCTGATGGGCCGATTATTAATAATCTGAAAGGATGTCTGGGTAAAAAACGATGTTGTTTGGGGTCAGTCAATTCTTCCGGTTCTGTGTAATTTTTAATTTTAATCATTTATTAGACAGCGAAAAGCTCACGCTTTCAAATGTTGCTGTCAGTAAAAACATATTAGCTGTCAGTAAAAACATTATCGCTTCTAATTAGCTGTCAGTAAAAATAGACGGCGAAGCTGTCGCTTCTAATTTAAAACTATATAAATGGATAAAATAAACGATTTAGAAAAAGATCGAAATAAGAAACAAAAAGAAGAATTAAAAAATGCAATAAAACTTGTCAAATTACAAGCAGATATTAGAAAAATAATGAAGCACAGCGTGATAGAAAGCTAGGTATAGACAAAAGTTTAACTGAATTTCATAAACCTGTCACTAAAAAATTAGAAGAACAGGATAAATTAGAAAAGAAAATATTAAATCTATCAGTGATAAATTGGACGAATTAAATATATCTTTACAGCCTATTGCAGAATCATCTAGATTTATTCCTGAAGCGATCGAAGATGTCAAAGAATTATATAAAGAACCGTCGCTTATTTATAATGTTGATCAGTATTTAGATACAGATTATTTAATAACTGAAAAATTATACAGACCTTCGAAACTCCTAGACAATAAAGTAAAATTAGATGAAATGTATGCAAAGGCTAAGGAGTTAAAAGAAGAATTATCGAGGAAAAAAGGCAACTTACAAAGTACAATTACGAGGGCTAAAAATCTTTCAGAGGAGGAATTAAGTCAGAAAAAGGATGAATTAAAAGTTGTTAAATATAAAGAAGATGAGCTACAAAAATATCTGGCTAGATTAACTACAATTCGAGGTAGCGAAGTAATGAAAGTCGGTAAAGGTTTAGATTTATTATCTGAATTAATTGATAAAAGATGTCAAGGTAGCAAGTCGAAAAAATTAAAAAATGAAGTCAAACTGCTAATAGACAAACTCATTAAAGCTAAAAAAATAACTAACGGAGATAAAGAACGATTATACAATCAATTTCTTCTTTGAAAGCGTCAGCTTTTTGCTGCCTAATAAATGAGTTATGTAAAAAAGAAGATTCATTTGAGTGACGGACAGATTAGTAAATTGAAATCTGCTCTCAGAAAAAAAGAAGAACTGACACTGCAGATAGACAATTCTAAACCTCCCAATTGTGAAATGTATTTAACTAAAACACAGATTAATCAGATTAGTAAAGGTAAAAGAATAAATATAAGCAAAACTCAATTAGATAAAAACGGCAGATTTTTACCTTTTTTAATTCCTATTTTAACATCACTAGGACTCGGTGCCGCGAGTGGTGCAGCGGGTTGGGGAACTAAAAAAATCCTGGATAAAATTTCAGGATCTGGAGTTTTTCAACCTTGGGAAAACAAAGGATCTGGTATTGAAAAAACGCCAGCTTCCCTGTCTAAAAAAAAAAAAATCCCGATAACAAAATTAGGTATATCGGATAAAACGATTAAGGAAAATATGAAAGATGAAAAAGGATTCAGAGGTATTTTTACCTCCGATTTACTCCCTAAAAAGATTGGAAATTTTGAAAGCGGTATTATTAATTTAGATATTTCGACTTGTTCTGGAACACATTGGGTTTCTTATTATAATGACCCGAAATATAATTATGTAGAATATTTCGATCCTTTCGGTGAATATATATATAAAAATATTAAACTCAAAGAAAAATATATTCCTGAAAATATTATGAAATTTCTTAAACTATCCAATAAAAAAGTCAATATAGCTCACAATGATAGTTTTTTACAAAAACCTACTTCTGTAAAATGTGGATTATTTTGTATGAAATATATAAAAGAATGAAATAAATGTAATTGTCCAGAATGTGTACTTAATTCATTTACCCAACAACCTAGTGATTATAACGAAGAGCTTGTTTTTCATCTTTAAAGATTTTTTCTGTCTAATAAATGATCAAATTGAAACCAAAAAGTCATGAAAAATCAGAGGATTTCACGGTTGAATTTCCTAAACCTCTTAAATTAAAAAAAATAGCATTGCAATCTTTTACTATGACAGTTTCATGGTTTAACATAACAGATAAAACTAATAGGTTTGACGTATACACAGATGAGAATAATGTTAAATCTATCACTATTCCTTATGGTAATAAAAATGTTGAAGATTTAAATATAGATGTAATGAAAGCGTTTGGTTCAGACGATCCTCCGGTAAAATTTGGTAGAGTACAATCTAGACTAAGAATGCTTATTAAATTAACTAAAGGTTGGAATATCGATTTAACAAAAAGTGATTTTCATAAGTTAATAGGCTTTGAAAAAAAAGTTTACGAAAGTCATGATGAAGAGACTGTAATAGAAGGTGAAAATATAGCAGATATAACAAACGGAAACGACATTATATATATTCATTGTGATGTAGTTAATGGATCGTTAATCAACCAGAATAATTCAGAAGTTATTTATTCTTTTACACCGAGGGATGTACCGGGTGTTATCATTTCGAAAGAATTCAATAATTTAATATATTATCCTGTGAATAGGGATTCAATTCGTAGAATAAGGATGAGAGTTACGAATCAAAATGGTGAATTAATTGATTTAAATAAAGGTTTAATTGAGTATAATTTTAGAGTCGTAGAGGAAAAAGAAGATTATGTTGAAAAAATATATCAACTGATATTAAATAAATTTTCTCAATAAATAAATGAATCAACACAGATTATATAGGAAAAGTAAAAGAATTCAAGGAAAAGGATTTTTTAAATCTAAAAAAGTAGATTTGAATGAAAAAACAGTAGTTGACAGATTGAGTGATGCTGACATATTGAATGAAATATTTTCAAAAAAGATGAAAGGAACAGGTCTAAAAATTCTTCCTAAATAAATGGAAAAAATTTATGATCTAAGAGATACACATTATTATTATAATAACGATATAAAAAGTAGCGAATTAAAAAAAATAAGATTGCCTAGTACAAGCCATAATGACAAAAAAGAAAATACTACATTTCATTTCAAAATTACCGATACAAATGATCCTATTTCATTATCGGAGAGTTACCTTGAGACAAAGTGGAAAATTATAAAATCCAGCGGTGCATCTATAAACGATGATAATGTCGCAGCTGTGTGTTCTATGAAAGGCGTAAAACTTCAGATAGGTAAACAAATAATTGAATCAGTTGGAGACTATCACTCCTACATTCTACAGGTTAAGAGACTTAAGGATTATACCAGAGATTATTCAACATCAGAAGCCACCAATATAGGTTTTTACCCAGACACCAGTGATAGTACTGATAGAAATAAAAGTTTACTGCAAAGCGATGGTACGATAATTGCTACAACCCCTGTAACAGATGTCGTCAGTAAATTAAAAATTGTAAAAAATGAAAACTACAATAAAGGATTTAAAAAAAGATGGGAATTGTCGAAAAATAGTAATTCAGTTACAACATGGACGCCTTTAAAGGAAATTTTTGATTTCGTCGCAGAATATAAAAAAGCCATTTCTGGTTTCATAATAAGACTGGAATTCCAAAGAGACGATAGCAGAAATATGATTTACACAGACGCTGCAAATCCAGATTATAAAGTAGAAATTGAAGACATAGCGCTGTGGGTGAGATACGTCGACTTTAAAAATGGTGCGGAGATTCTCTATAATGAATTAAAATTATCTAATACGGATATAGAAATAAACTGGAATCAGTATGGAATTAACAGATCTAGTCCTATTAATAAATATAAAAGCGGTTCCGATTCTATATCTGCTACATCCGATGAAGTTTTAAGATTATTTGTAATACCGCAATATTTTGACAGAAATGAAAATCCTAAAAAAATAATATGATATTTGATACTTTGGATATGATCGAATGTTGGTTGATGATTAACAGATCGCCGTTACCAGCAGAGCGATATACGATGGATTTTGGTAAAAAGGAATATAATTGATTATATGAATCTTTTCTGGAATCAGGTCTCAATAATCTAAACACAGAAACCGGATGTATGGTAAATTATTCAGATTTTGGTAAATTATATCCTGTAATTCATTTTGATTTGTCAAATCATGTAAACTATACCACTCTTGAAAATTTGAGAATAGAATTCAATTGGAAATTAGAAAAAGAAACAACCAAAGAATATGTATTTTACTATATTTTAGAAGTAAGAAAGAAATGTATATTAAATATGAATAAAAAAGAAATTACTATGATTAAAACGTTAGGAGAATAACATTTTTTAGTCTTTATAAATGGCTGTTTATTATCCACCGTATGATAATCCAGTGCGAAAAGGAACTATCGGACCCCCCGGTATAGGTTTTAAATTAACGGACGATGGTCATTACGATATGGATAATAAGATATTAAAAAATGCTTCAGATCCAATCGATCATTTAGATTTAACTACTAAAAGTTTCGTTTTGAATAAAATAGAGAATAATCATTTCCAATTAAGAGATTTTATAGAAAAAAATAATACTAATTACGATAGTAATTTTTTAACCTTCACTGAAGAAACGGGTAAGAGAATTAAAGAATTGGATGAAAACACTTTACATCTAATCGAAGGAAAAGCTTACGACGCTAACGGAAAAAGAATAGGAAATGTCGCAGATCCGAAAGATGATAAAAATGTTGTGAATAAACGATATTTAGAAAAAAATGCGTTAATATTAAAGAATGATAAATTTGATGCAAAAAATAAAATAATTACGAATATTTCGGAACCCGAAAACGATACAGACGTAGTCAATAAAATATATGTAGACAATAAAGATATCTGGGTTACAGTGAAGGATTTTCAGACTTTTACAGGAAAAGAATTTAAAAAAGTAAATTTCGACTTGATAAGTTCTAAATTACTGGATCAAGAAATGCGATTATCTACAGATATGCATATCAAAATTACTATATATTTAATAGATAATAGTTTAATAGGAAGAAATGTGGATATAGAGATAGAACTTAAAATCGAAGATAAAAAAATTTTATACAGAGAAACAAGTGATAAATATGAAACTTGTTTTGTTAATGGAAAACGTGGGGACATCATTACATTCTGGATAAAATCCAAAAGTAAAAACTTTCCAGTCACTTTAAAACCTTATATTCATATTGAAAAAATCCCCTTTTAAAAATATTTCATTATTAAATGGATATCAACTGGGACGAATTTTCTAAAACTAAAAATTTATCCGAAGATGTCCTACGAAATTTGAAGGATCAACTCAATTGGAAGTTAGTTTGTAGATATTCAATATTATCCGAATGTTTTATGGAAGAACTCATAGATTATGTTGAATGGAATGTTATATGCATTTTTCAAACACTTTCCGAAGAGCTTATCGAAAAATACAAAGATGAATTTGATTGGAATTTAGTTTCTAAAAATCAAAAGCTGTCTGAAGAATTTATATTAAAACATTCGAATTATATAAATTGGGTTGTTATATCTCAATATCAAACCTTAAGTGACGAATTTATTCAAAAATATCATGAAAAATTAGATTTACATAAAGTATCCAGGTTCCAAAAACTTTCAGAAAACACAATGTGCTCATTGGAAGAAGGTTTGAATTGGTTGCTAATAGCACGCTTTCAAACATTTGGTGAAAGGTTTTTAGAAAAATATATGCATAAACTCGATTTTTGTAATCTCATTGAATATAAGTTTGATCAATTACCAGATAATTTTTATAACGATAAATGGAAAAAAATTCTTTCCGTTCAACTTGGTGAATTAAATAAAAGATTTGGCCATTATTATGAAGAAGAAGAACCTCATAGAGAAAGATTAATAGACGAAGTTTTGGAATTAAAAAATATTTTAATACGATTTATTAATGAATTGCGACTGCTTTTAAATAAAGACGAAAAATAAAAGTGTTTATAAAAATACTTCTATATAAATGGGGTCGGCTCAAAGATTAGACGATATTATAATTCATAAATATAAAGATTTATTTATCAATTTATCCCATCATAAAACATTTCATACATTTATTTCATTATATATGAATAAAATTGATCTTCATTTAAGTAAAAATATTATGAAATTGCCCATTGAATTTATAAGAAAATTTAAGGATAAACTTAATTGGAATTGTATATCACAGAATGAAAAATTATCAGAAAATTTTATTAGAGAATTTCAAAATAAAGTTGAGTGGCGGTGTATATCATTTCATCAGACATTATCCGAAGATTTTATTAGAGAATTTCAAAATCATGTTGACTGGTATTATATGTCATTTCATCAGACACTATCAGAAGATTTTATTAGAGAATTTAAAAATAAAGTTGACTGGGAAGGGATCTCCTATCATCAGGTCTTATCCGAAGATTTTTTAAAAGAGTTTAATGATAAAGTTGACTGGGAATGGATATCATATATCAACGGTTTTTAATTAACATTTCAATTTTAAGCCGAAGGATTATATCCTTTATTTGACGTCCAATTTTTTTCTAAATAAATGTTACAATATTTTGTCATAAGTACTTTACTGTTTAATTGTCTTTCGCCTACCTTTCATTATTTTAAATTTGACCCAGTTATTACAAATCATAACATCGATAACTCTAATAATTATACTATATTTCATAGGTTCAATGATACAATAAAATTAACTTTCACAGCTAAAATATACAAAATGGATCAAACCTCTAAATTTTCTCAACCTGGTGTTTATTTTTGGATAGAAAGTAAATGTGATGGCAATTGGAATTTAATACCCGAAACAAAAGAATGTTTCGATATTTATATTCCAGGAGATAATAACTTATACTATTCTATAGCTTTTAATGCAACTAAAGATTTTAGGATTGGTTATAATGTCGATAACTTATTATACAACGCAGCTCTTTGCTTTTCTTATTCCTATCAATATTATCCTAGAGGAAGGTTGTTTATTAGCATTTCGTAGACTATTAAGAAAGTGCGTCAGGCAAAATTTTTCATCACTGTAATAATTTTGATTGTTTATTCTATAACCCTTTCTTAAAACTTCTTCTTTACATAATTTAGTAGAAAAAATAAAAATATCCTGCCAATGCAAATCATACAATTATTTTATCATCATTTACTCGATAAATCTTACTAAAATTGTTACCTCAGCGATATTTAGACTGTCTAATTTTTTGAGCAAAATCTTACAAAAATCGTTAAATAATAGTGTTTAGTGGAATATAAAAAGTGTTCCATAGGACCCCCTATATACTACTCATAACGTTCTGGCAATTAATTATTGAGTCCCGATTGAGTTTAATATTATTAGGAGTGCAAATAATATATTTTCATTATTTAAATCGCATTTATATGCATAAATGGTTGAATAATTACGCTTACACATTTAAATTATGGAACTTAAAATATTTCCGACAGAAAATTATTCATTTACCAAAAATATTATACATTGTTAAATTTTCATTTCCTCTTCATTTTAAATATTTGAATATAAACTGTACATTTTTTATTAGTATTAAAGTTTTAAAGTATTGATGGTAATCGCAGCCAATGTGAGAATTAAGCACTTAAAATCATAAAACAGCACACAAATAGTCTTTAAATTGATAATCAAATATAAAACTCTGCTATAAATTTATTGAATGATTTATTTATTTCTGTATTGAATTACCTGATTCCAAAAACATTTCATTATACAATTTATCTAGACAAATACCAGATAGTAAGAGAAACGTGAACAAAGTTAAATATCTCAAATGTATGTATACAGAAAGATGCATACAACTTTTTTATATCTTGTAAAGTTCCATCATAACTGCGAAATTTAAAAGTTGTGGATTAAAACATAGAACGCCAGAGAGACTCAACTCACAGCTCTCCGCCATCGGCGAAATAGCGGTGAGCGCCGCGCCGCAACAGTGCGCTACGAGATTTTGTACCTCGATTTAAAAGAAAAATGCCTGAAAACTATCCGTGTTATATATAAGATAGAATAAACTGTCATTTCATGCAAAAACATTATGTTTAAATGATTTGTCATAAAAACGTATTACTTTTAAGGATACAAAAAAAATGTTAAAAAACGATTTGAATTTCAAACTCTTTACATGTCACTTACATATTGATTTCGTTTGTACAGACTTTTCACTGGAAGAGTTAATTTCTGCCACATATCTATGAAGATGTTATATATTACATAACATGCACTCTAAATACAGTTTTCGCCAAAGTAATTGTACACCATATAAAATATACTAAAAAGGAATAAGGGAAAAATGGGATAAATTGGAATACATTCAGTGTTGCCAAATTGGGTATTTTGTCCCCCTTTTGGGAAATTTTGAACCTCTAGGAGAATTTTTTGGGGACAAGTAGTTCCTGGAGAAATTTTTGTGGACTACAAAAATTTTGGGGGAAAACTTGGGGATTTTTTTTTACTATTTTTCGTAAATATTTCTTTTTGTCCCGTAAAAAAACAGGATCTGTCTCGAACTTAATTTTGATTTGAAAAACGAAAATACAATCCAGAAATAACTAACAGTTAACTAACAGAAAATTAACAGTTTTATGATGTTTTATACGAGTATTTAGTTAAAAGTAAAAAATTAAATAGGTTAAAATTATAATTGATACACAATATTATAAATTTTAATTGACAATGAGATTATTAATTATACTTACAAGTATATTTATAAAACAAATGTAGCGCATTCAGATATCGAACACGGGCCCGCGGATCAGCCGGAAAACGCAATACCAACTGAGCTACGGCCAACCTATCAGAGCGGTTGCAAAGTAAGTATTTAAGTTGTGTACTATTATTAGACACCCCCCTCCCCGGTTTTTCAAGAACTAAGGAGCGTTGGATAAAATCCGTTGAACCTGACCCTAAGGGGTCTCTACCTTACAACATATATTAAAATAATCAAAATCTGTTATTAACATGGTTGGCCCTCTCCTTGTTAGAAAAAAAAAAGTTGAGTTATCCCTTTCTCAGTTAAGGTGTCTCAGGAATAAAATTGAACTAGTTGGATGTGCCAATGCCAAAATTTTCTGCTATCTTATACATCTTAATATTTCAAAAACTAGTTACACATGTTAACACTTCAATCTTATTAGTTCAATACTATACCAACTTTGATTTTCATCTTAAATTTCTGCTTCAGTGAATTAAATGAACTAAAAACGAGTTAATCTCTATCATGATATTTGTTAAAATTAATAGTTTTTCCTTATTCTGTTGTTATCAGATGTTTGCGAATAGCTGGCTTAGCAGGAAGCGAGTACCCGCTTTTGCACGAGACGCCAATGGACAATAGAACTACGAAAAATCAAGAAAAGTATACAAAAATCGCTATCACAGAGCCCCTTTACAGCGCGATATTGCCAAATTCCAGGAGGACCTGTTGGACAAAGCCAAAAACCTGCACAAAAAATTTGGTTCAATTGTATGCATATTTTTATACACTTTTCGATGGTACAATAATGAAAATCACACAGAGATCCAATTATAGCGCCCCCTTCTGGCGGAATTTTTTTCAAATTCAGGGAAGACTTACTTGCCATAGCCAGAAACATACACAAAAAATTGGTTCAATTATAAACATAACTTCATACACTTTTCGATGGTACAATAAAGAAAATGGTACAGACATCGCAATTATAACGCCCCCTTTCGGTGGAATTTTTCCAAATTCAGGGAGGACCTTCGTGCCATTACCAAAAACAAAGACAAAGAATTTGGCTCAATTCTAGGCATAACTTCATACACTTTTCGATGGTACAATATTCAAAATGGCACAAAAATCGCTATTACAGTGCCCCTTACCGGCGAATTTTTTTCAAAATTCAGGGAGGACCTGCTTGCCATAACCAAAAACTTAAAATAAAAATTTGGTTCAATTCTATGCATAACTTCATACACTTTTGGATGTTAAAATATTCAAAATCGCACAAAAATAGCTATTACAGCGCCCCCTACCGGAGAATGTTTTTCAAATTCAGGGAGGATCTGCTTGCCATAGCCAAAAACTTAAAATAAAAATTTGATTCAATTCTATGGATAACTTCATACACTTTTGGATGGTACAATATTCAAAATAGCACAAAAAATGTTGTTACAACGCCCTCTAGCGGCGATTTGTTTCCAAATTCAGGGAGGACCTAATAGTCATATCCAAAAACTTAAAATAAAAATTTGTTTCAATACTATGCATAACTTCACACACTTTTGGATGGTACAATATTCAAAATCACACAAAAATCGCTATTACAGCGCCCCCTACGGGCGAATGTTTTAGAAATTCAGGGAGGACCGACTTGCCATTGCCAAACACTTAAAATAAAAATTTGGCTCAGTTCTATGCATAACTTCATACACCTTTGGATGGTACAATATTCAAAATCGCACAAAAAAAGCTGTTACAGCTCCCCCTACCGGCGATTTTTTCCAAATTCAGGGAGGACTTACTTGCCATATTCAAAAACTTAAAAAAAAATTTTGGTTTAATTATATGCATAACTTCATACACTGTTGGATGGTACAAGATTCAAAATGGCACAAAAATCGCTATTACAGCGCCCCCTACCGGCGAATTTTTTCAAAATTCGTGGAGGATCTGCTTGCCATGGCCAAAAACTTAAAATAAAAATTTGGTTCAATTCTATGCATAACTTCATACACTTTTTGATGGTATAATGGCGACAGACAGACGGACAGACGGACAGACGGACGAACGGACAGACGGACACACAGACAGACAGACATTATCTATAAACATGTTTTTTGGAATATCTGACCCCTAAAACGTGTAAATCCATCGAAAACCGGAAGTCGAAAAAAATTTCGATTACAATACTTTCTTCTATTGAAGATAGAAGAAAGTAAAAAACTAGAAAACAGGAATTCTGCTTTTTCAGTATTTAGCGTCGCCCCCGATGAAAAAAAATATATCTATAAATAGTACAAAACATATTTCAATTTTAAGACTTATAGAACACCCTTTTATGTAAAAGGACGTAATTCGCATCCGCTTAAGAATTCGACATTTACGATCCACTCTTAAACCCCTACACTAAAGTATGCATAGGACGTCACTATCGCGAAATAATACACAAATGCAGCAAAAAGCTGCCATCATTAACAGAAATAATTCGTTTCTATTTTTTCAAAATAGCACGTATTTTAATTGCATTTTCTTTCGGTTGTTATGAAAAAATGGCAACAAAAAATATAATTAATATTTTACAACTATTTTTCCTTTACTTTCTACAGAAATGGAGTACTTCCGTTGCCAATATTAAGCAAATTGCTCCAAAAACTTCAAAAAAATTAATATTTAAAAATAAATGGTGATGCAGTTTTGAAACAAAGTGCGTTAAAGTACTTTTTTTTCCAATACGACGGTATAAAAATTGAAAGTGTGGCATATAAGTTAAAAAAATTGCTATAGAGTATTTAATCGCACTGCTTTGTTTTACGGCAAGCTTCTGTAAGGTAGCGTTATTTTTTGGAGGCGACACAAAATAAGACGGGAGAAAGAAATAGCATACCGTACCGGGGGCTAAAAAGATCATTTTCAACATTTAATATCTCAAAATGTATATAAATTTAAAAAACAAGTTTTACTGATATGAAAGATATAAGTACGGTCTTTCAGTCATTTTAAAAAAATTGCAAGATGCAGCATAATTATCATTGATAGGGGGCTCCAAACTGTCAGACTTTTGACGAGCAGAAATTTCGTAAAACATCTTATGCGAAGGATTACAAAATGAATATTGCAACTAGATCGAAAATTTTAGTGCCTACTTATACTTCAGATTATAATAATTACCCTGAACTTAAGTAAATCTGTATTTAAAGCATTTTTATATTTTTTAATACAAAGTTGTATTTAGCTAATAAAAATTTTAAATTTTCGATAGTATAAGCAGGTAAAAAATATATTCATTTGAACAATAAAAATGAAATTTTAGTTTTAGTTTATACAGACTAAGATGAATCACATGTTTTAAAAATAATTTCATAAAAAATATTCAGAAGTTTTTGAGATATCCTGCTTGCTATACTCAAATCCGTCGTTTGGAGAAAAATGACGACAAAGATTCGGAAACGCCGCTTCATCTACTGAGTGGGTATAAATCTAAAAACCATTTACTTATGTTATAATAAGAATTTCAAGAAAACAATTATATCAAAATGTTCAGAAAAGTTTGGAGTTTATCGAAAACATCTAAAAAACATAAAATTTTGAAACCTTTGAAGCTTTAAGAGTCGTGAAACCCCTTAAAATCCCCACTTTTCCACCCACCACCAAAAAACAGAGAAAACACTATAAACCAAATTTATTTTTTTTGGGGGGGGACTCATTGGATCATCTTTTCTAGACCTTTCTTCACATATTTTCATGAAGGGCAATGTGTTGTTTCTGTAAAAACCTGTTATACTCATACTAAAGTAGAGCTTTCGACTTTGCATTCATAAAACTTGTGTAACTTGGCAACAAATAATCATATGTATTTTCAGATGGTGTCAACGTTTCAGAGTTTTAAAATATACATAATACACAATACCACACATGGCCTCCTTAAAAAATTGAAATTCCTCCTTTCCACCCCAAAACATGGAAAAAAAACTTTACTTTTGGGGATTTATCAGATCTTTACTTCTGATGCCGAAACTAAATTCTTCTAAAGATTTGATGAATGGTTATCATTTATCTCTCAAAAACAAAGCTTTTATTCTGAACCTCTAAATGCGCCCAATATTCTAAAAAAACATTTACCATTAAGAAAGTACATTCTAAATATACTATTTTTGGTCATCTAAGAAGTATTTTATTTGACTAAATATTTAGAAATATTGAAGTTTGAATTTCTTTAGTTTTAATTTTCTTTCATAAACTTTTACTATGTTTATCTTTACAAGAAGAAAGTATTGAATTCGTCAAAAATTCAATTTCCAGTTTTCGATGGATTTATACATTTTATAAGGTCCTGGACAAGATTTGATATTTTTTTTGAAAATGTCTGTCTGTGAGTCTGTGTTTCACTCTATGAATCTGTGAGTCTGTGAATCTGTGTTTTGGGCGTTTTGGACAAAAATGTTTTGGGGGTCTGTCGCAAGAACTAATGCACGGAATTTCTGAAAATTTTATATTAAGTTAGACCTTCAAATAAATTGGTGATGAGTAGTTTTTGGTTTATCGCTTAACAGTTGGTGCTGCTATGCAACTTTTTAAACGATATCCTCAATAGCTCTATCTCAAGAACTAGTACGCATTTTCATAAAACTTTACATTCAGTTAGCCCTTGATATGATTTTATGAAGATTATGCTTTAGTGTAAGTCGCCCAACAGGTAGCGCTGCTATGCAGGAATATTTTCGGGTTTTGCAACAGCTTTATTTCAAGAAATAAAGCACGAATTTGGTCTGTCCCTCATATACATTAATGCTGTGAATCTTCCAAAAGTTGGCGTAGTTCTGTTTCATTTTTCACATTTTCCGCAATAACTGTATCTCAAGAATTAATGCCCGGATTTTCATCTAACTTCATACCATTTAGACGTTGACACAAGTTGTTGATGATTAAGTTTTCTGTCAATCGCCCAATAGGTGGCGCTGTTATGCTGGATTTTTCACGATTTTTGCAATAGCTCTATTTGAAAAACTAATACACGGATATTTATCAAACTTTAGATTCCGTTAGATATTGATAAAAGTTGTTGCTGATTAGATTTTGGTGTAAAATACCACCACGGTCACAGATGGGCTGCATTTTACATGATTTACACGATTATAGCGATAGTCATATCTCAGAACTAATGCACTGATTTTCATATTCTTTGTCTCCTCATCAGGAGCTTAGATTGCCATTATATTTGGACAGTTCGCTAGATAATTTTGAAGTATTAACATGTATTAGATAGAAGAAAGTTTTGAGAATGGAACATTCGACTAGTTTTCTTTTGTGTTTACTTCAAACATAGTAAATTTAATTAAGGATACCGTGGACTTTAATTAAGCAGAAATCAACACAAAAAAAATATTTTTGCGTATTTTATTATTCTTCAGTTTCTTGTGAACCATTTACGAAAAACCGCATGCAGAGCGATTATTTTTCGCAAAGTTATAAACGTTTGAATTTTGTACACAAACAATTTTTCGATTCTTTAATATACTTTAAATCTGTTTTAATCAAAACTGATTTTTCAACGTTTTTGGATTTTTGTAATGCGCCATGAGTCATAATTCTTGATGAAAATTCATGAAATTGATAAAGAAGAATCCTGATATTGTTTAGAGAGAAAATGTGCATTCGACTTTATTTACATAAATAAATTGAATTTTCAATTTATTAAAAGACGAAATTTTGATGAAAATCAATATGCAATTCAGGAAAAAAAATCTCTAAAAAATTAACTGTTTAAGGGATAAACAAAATCGATGCTCATAATTTTTTGTAATAGGGTTTTAAGTAATTAAAATGCAAAATCGAGGAAATACCTCACAATTTATGACGCATGGAGCATTTTAAAATTCGTTTTAAATAATTATTATTTTTTTTAATCCTAAAATTTTAATATTTAAAAATATTATTATTATTATTATTTTAATCCTAAAATTATAATATGATTGGAAATTTCTTTTACGGTATTCTATACACTTATGGTGAAATGTATATTTCCACATTATTTCATATCTCTATGACTAAAAAAAAAGTCCTCTTAAGAATCTTAACAAATGTCAGGATGTTCTCCATTAGCTGGTAGAATAGAACGTTTTAAACTTACCCTAAATTGTAAAGTTAATTAAATTATATTTTAAGAGTGGTAATTATAGCTGCCATAAGGATCATATTTCTTTCCGGAAATATTTACAAATAACGTTTTACTAAAATAAGAAAGGAAGTTTGTTAAACGTATTGTTAGACGTATATTTATTTGCGGATCCTAATGATGAGAGTCAGTATAAAATTTCATTAGTGTCGTATATGTAAACCATGAAAAAGTGAAAATGTTAGTCGTTAAAATTTACTTAAGCATTTAAAAATACACTACATAAAGACAAATACTTTACGCCAATTATACATTTTTTTTTTCAATTTCAAATGTAACTGTCGCATTATTCTCAAAGAAAACTTAATTATTTCGACCGATCCGAAAGCTAAAGGTTTTTTCTATAGTCAAAATATTTTGGATGTAGAAGATATTTTCTTTAATATATTCTAATGCAATAAATTTACGATATGCGTTAACGTATAGTAATGCCACTTTTTTTGTTTATTTAAAAAAATTACAAACAGAGCAACAATTATCCACATGTTAGGTGTTTCTATTGCACTACTGCTATAAATATTCTTATAGAGACAGATACATTAATTGAACAATGTTTAAATGTCAATGTTCTTCACGATACCTTATAATTATCATAATTATTAATTATAAGTGTAGTATTAATTTTATTTTGATTTTCATTGTTAATAACTCTTTTTTTATCTTTTTTTTTATTTGAGTGTCATCATCCTGTACCTATCGAGTGTATCTAATGCATGTGATGTGAATCATATATATTTTTCTTAAATTATTGCTTTTATCTAAATTACAGTTCAAACTAACTTTTAATTACTTATTCATTTTATCACAACTTTTATTTGAGTTCCCGTTGTAATTTTCCTACATAAAAAATAGATATTTTATATATGTCTTCATAACAAAAGCGGCTCTCGCATAGATATAATTCATTTATTTGAGTAGTCACACCCGCTTGATATGAAAAGAAAGGAAAAAGTTGAAGATTGACTTCGTATTCGGCCTGCCTTTTTATTCTCCATCCGTTCAAAGTTCGTTAAATATATGTCTTTTGTCTGCTTAATTTTTTAGTATAACTTCCTCGTCAAATCATAAATACTTTCAGTACATAAGATCTATTTTGTCTTTCACGCTATGTTCCCAAAACTTTGCTCACAAGGTATGAATAGGCGTTCGAATTCTATCCGGCTTAATTTTAGGATTACTTTCTGATTGCCCTGCAACGAAATTCAAAATTCTCCTAATTGTCTCAATAGTAACAAATATTTTTACCTATATAGCATCATTCACTTTCATTTGCTATTTTTTGCCGATTTTGAGGTGACAATTTGTGTATTACAGAACTGCCATGTGGATGATAACTAATCATTCCCGCTGTCTATCTTCACGAAGTTAACAATATAGACTCGTATTATACTGTAAAAAAAAATATGTAATTCTACAGATGAAAAGTTGCAGAAATCCGTATGCTTACGAAAATTTATCTGTACGCTGTACAAAAAAAAAAAAAAAAAAAAAAAAAAAAAAAAAAAAAAAAAAAAGATGTAAATCTTCAAAACTATTTTTTGAATAGCTACAGAAAACTGTAGTTTTACAAAAGTATCTACTAAAACTACAGTAATATTACTAAAATTTTATATGTTACCCGGGTTCCAGTTCCATAAATGTGCTAGGCATCCCAGTTTCCTAAAAACATCTTGTTAACTTTACACATTGTTTTTTAATTTACGTTTTAAATGTATATCTGTTACACGAATTGTTGCAGTTGCCGTTACATAAAAAGTTCTAGGAATCATCTGAGAAATATGTTATTACTTAAACATTTTCACAGGCTCCATCCGAAACTTTGTCTGTATGGAGTGTGGTACTGTGCACAGTTCCTTCGGAATCTTAATAAATAAATATCATAAAAATAATTTTCAAGATTTTTTTCCTAATAATTACTACAACCAATATATATACTCCAGCGAATGGATTTAATATAAACCGAACTACACTGAAAAAAAAAATCTTAGATCTACAGATGTAAAGCTTCCTAAACTTGTGACTGTACAAATAAAGCTGTAAATCTACAAAACTAGTTTTTGTAAAGCTACAGAAATCTGTAACTTTACAAATGAATCTGCTTAAATTACAGTAATCTTACTAAAATTTTATCTTTAAACCTGGTGTTAGTTACATGAAAAGTTCTAGGCATCCCAGTTTTCAAAACAATTCTTAGTAACCTTACGGTTTTGTTTTTTTTTCTCGGCGCAAAAGTGTGTCTGTTACATGAATTTTTGTTGTTGCCATTACATAAAATGTTCTAGGAATCCCAGTTTCCTAGAAAAACTTTAGTAAGTTTACAGATTTTTTTACAGTGTATATGAATCCTGACTATCGATCTAAGGAATATTTAAAAGACTGGAACTCCAAAATAATTCCTATAAGGTTGATTATTAATGTTAGAGAACCAGATAAGAAAGAACGCCGATTTCAAAAGCTTTTCCTGTGAATATGACCTCTTCAAAGCACTTACACAAAAAATGGAGGGATGAATATTTTATATGTTTTCGATAAATTATTATTAAAATCTTCTTTTATGAGATACAATTCGATATAGATGACTAAGGTTGTAAATTGTATTCGGCCCTTTTAGCAAAACATCTGAAAATTTTTATATATCTATATACGGGCATTTCTCAAAACTTCACCCCTTACACACTCAGAAATGAATACTCAGATTTCACGAAATTTTCTTTGTTTTTGACGAAACGGTTTCTTGGAATATGCTCCGAGCGAACATTTCGTCAAATTGATGAAATTACATTCTTCACTTGTTTGACGATATAAATTTCCTCAAAAGTTCCGTCAAAAAAGGGCTGGTGGCGCCATCTATTGAACAGTTTGGAAGCTCCTCTACCAAGGGAAGAAAAAAATCACTTCTCGTTTTCCTCAGCGTGATTTGAACCCGCGGTCTTTGGGGTGGGAGACACTTGCTCTACCGATCAAGCTATTGGGGACTTATATGAATGTGCATTTAGACTGATCTAATAAAAGCTGCCACGTGATTATATTTTTATAAGATAGATTGTAATTTTATCGTTTCTGAAAGTTTTAAGGAAGGCTAATTTATTATTATGTTTTTGTCATGGTCAATGAATAATTATAATATGGCTTGATTAAATCATTTATTAGTGAAATTTTCTTTGCTCAATGAATGGTTAGAATATGGTCTGGTTAATTTGTTGCACACAAATAACGAACTGTGAAGTGCGTGAGATTTTATCACGTTGAATAGAAGGATAAGATTTTAACGCTTTACTGTTTATAAAAGGGAGAGGGATCAATTATGTTTATTTTTAATCTGATTGAAAACAGAATATACTTCTTTAATAAATTTTAAAAAAAAGATATCCCGGATCTTTGAAATTTTATTGATTAAATTTTCTTTTTGGATGTTTTTGAACACAGGAAATATATTCTTTTCGAATTAAAACATAACAAACAACAGCATAAGTAATAATAATAATAATAATAAGCATTCCTAAAAATTTTAACAGCTAAAAAAATAACTTATGAAGAAACAATAACTACCTATATTTCAGTATTTTCTGAAAAGCACTAAAAAGTGCTGTTTTGAAAATAAATTATTACGGGACTAATACAAACAAGCAAATATCTGCTTGCTAAAATCGCAGGATTTGAGGAGGTACAGCAATGGGTTCCTTAAAATGCATTGAGTCTGACCGTGATTGAGGAAAAACTTTCGTCAAATATCTGAGAGTTTACCTTTCCTTAAAAGTCACGTGATGGTGATAGGAAATGATCGTCAAAAACGACGAAATACAGCTTGAGGATTGCTAAATCGTCAAAAGTGAGAATTCTATTTCTGAGAGTGTAACGGTCGCATTAAATTACAGTTTAAGAATTCAAATTGCTTATTGGCACCTTTTTTTGAAAAACAAAATGCTCACATTGTTTAATGACAGATAAAGTGATACCATAATAAAGCCAATAGCTATTCCATAAAACTGGTGGGAATCAAACAAATCTGAATAGTCTGAAAAAAGACACAGCCCGTGAATACGACGGGAGCGAGAATTAAGGGGTTACTTTCTATATGCAGTTTAATGAGAGCTAATGATATTGTGCAGCATATAGCTTCAGATGCGATTCCACTTTCTTTCTTTCATTCAAGAAAATAACTTATGTATAATTCGTAAATAATGGAAAAAATAAGTTGATAGAGGTTCAGGTGTTTAGATGTTCGGTTAATTCGAGTCAATCGTTCTTCTGTATGTAGGTAAAGCGCATAAATGAAGGAAAGCAAAATATGTTAGGCTCCCTTGACATCAACTTCATGACATATTAATATCTAGGATTTCGAACAAATCGTTAATGTTGAGATCAATCAGATCTATTGTAAGGCATATTTTATTTTTTGTGGTAGGTGTCATTATACGAGAATTCGTGAAATCATACTAGTGTTTAGTTTCTGTTTAGGTAGATATGGGAAAACATGCACGCTTGGCATGTACTTATGTATTATTTCCATTTTTTATTTACAAATATAATATTTCTCTCTTTTTAAATCGATTTGTGAATAAGTTATTTATTTCTTTGATTCTTTTTTCTTCAGTCATAATAATATGCGAAATAGGTTCGACATAAATGCGGATTTTTTATTTTCATTCTATTCATTTTGCCATAGTGGTGTCCAACTTACAGGATAGCTTTTAATATTAACGTCTGAAGAATCGCATAACTGATTTCGAATGATTAATAAAAAGTGTTTGAAAAATAATATAACATACAATAAAAATTCGTCCTATATTTTTTAAACTTATTAGTTTTCATAATTACAAATTTTTAAATAAACACTGCAAAAAAATGTAAATTTACTATTTTTTTTCTAGGAAACAGGTATTCCTAGAATACTTTATGTAATGGAAACAATGAAAATTCATGTAACAGATACACGTTTTAACTCTAAATCAAAAATCAGTAAGGTTAATAAAAACTTTTTAGGAAACTAGGATCCCTGAACTTTTTATGTAACTGAAACCCGTGTTAAATATAAAATTTTAGTAGCTTTTTAGTAAAGCTATTGATTTCTGTAGCTTTACAAAAACTAGTTTTGAAGTTGTACATAATTTTTTGTACAGTGTACATATAAAAGTTTTGTAAGCATACAGATTTCTCTAATTTTACATCTGTAGAATTACAGATATTTTTTTTACAGGGGAGGTGATGCTAATTATTAAAATCATTATAAAATTCTTAGCACAGTTTACACAATCTGTTTTCTAAAAAAAAAAGGGTTTTGATAAAACCGGGGCCGAATAGTGCGAGTAAAATATACGATGTGAGGGTTATAGTTCTATTTACAATACGTAAAAAGGATAAAACTATTATAATTTGTATAAAACCTTTTATACATATACGTGATTTCTGTTATAATGATTCTTCAAATTAACATTAAATATATCTTTAAAAATTTAAAAGTTCTATAGCAACACCATACTTTTATTGATATTTAAATTCCTCTTATCAAAGGATTTGTAAATACAAATTACTTCAATATTTCATGAAATGATAGTAAGATATAAATTATTGAAAAAAAAAATCAGTATTAAAGATAAATGTCCACTGCTTAGACAGGACTCCAAAAAATGTTTTTATATTTCATTATTTTCTGTGTCTCTTTGTAAAATCATAAAAATAACTCACATGTTTTACTTATAAAAATTTTACAATATTAACTGTAACTATTAATAATAAGATAAAATAAAATGCATATACCTAAAATATTTTTATCGTCACCAATAGTATTCCCATGGTCGTAAATGCTCAAATACAAATTTTCTGTCCTCTTGCAACGTATATTTTCAAGTGTCGTTAGATATCTAAAATAAACAACTCAAGTGTCCACACTTTAGAATAAAATTAAAAATATCATTTCTACACTGTAAATAAATCTATAAAATTACTAAGAATTTTTTTGGGCACTGGGATGCCTAGATATTTTTATGTAACTGCAACAAAAAACATTCATGTACAGATTCACTTTTACACTGTAAAAAATTTCCGTAAGATTCCTGAAATTTTTCTACGAAACTGTGATGCCTACAACATTTTATCTAGCTGCATTAAAAAAAAATCATGTAAATATCATGGATTATCGGTAAAATTTTGCTAAGCATACAGATTTCTGTAGCTTTAAAAAACTACTTATGCTAGATGTATATCTGTTTTCTGTACAGTGTAGAGATAAAATTTTAGTAAGCTTACATATTTCTGTAGCTTTTACAAAAACTAGTGTTGTAGATTTACAACATTTTTTTTTTCAATGCGCTATTTCATGCACTTTAAATCTAAAAATATATTTACGCATTCTATTAAGAATATTGTTGCATTCGTTTACTAGTTTTTGTTTCACGCTGAATTTAAACTTTTAGTTCCAAGTTCACACAATTTTAAAAAATGCATTTCTCAATAACGATACCAGCAGCACGCTTTAGTTCGTATATGGCATGATTTTCTTTACATAAAACAAAATCGATTTGTATTTGGGGAAAAAAATACGGCAAGAAATACGCCATGAAATTAAGAGACATATGATTCCGTATAATTATTCACAACCTTTTTATTAAAATAAATATGTATACGCACTCTGAGAAAAAATTTCACTAAAACATGGTTACAGAAAATCATAATTTAAGAATTGTAGAGAATACAGCTTTATTATGCATTCTTTATAGTTCGAATAATCATTATAGGGTGATTTTTCCCTTTTAAGTACTATATTTTACATTAAATTTAACTGCACAAAAGGTTTTATCAATTTTAAGGGGTCTCAGGACTCTTAACCCTTAAATGCCTGGTGTTGCCTTTCCACAACATATCCGATTTAGCCTTCTAAAATACTATTAGAATGACATTGAAGTTCTAATGACTAATGTTGCCAATAAAATAAAATAGAAAATATTATTAAATCAATTTTCAACATGCCGGTGGCAGCACTAGTTTTGTTTAAGAATAAATATAGATTTATTTTTTCAATTGTTGCTACATGATCTTTTTGTTTTCTTTGGAAGCTTGTGAAATACACCATTTTGTTCTGTAGTGATCAAATAAAATTTATTACATGGAAAAGTAAGTAAGTAGCCCGTATTTGTGATTACATTTGGATATTTAACTATAATATATTTGTTGTAAGCAGATTTTTGAGTGTGTTGCCAATTGGAAACAACAGGCATTACGTGTTCCACTAAGCCTGGAGAACTATGAGCAGTTTTAGTTTTACTTTCTTCTATATTCAATAAAAGTAGTTTATTTTTCTAGTAGTTTATAATTGTAGTTCATCTTTTTTTAAATGTATGCAAGACATTTTTCTACATTTTACTTTCTGCAAATTTTACTCTATCATTTTTAGAATGCCTCCAAAAAAGTATTTAACTCAAAAACAAAATAAAAGAATTGTTTCATAATTACTCTCATAAGGATATTGAAATGGCTATTTCGAAATGCAGTAAAGATATTTCAAAGTAATGTAAACTGCCAAACAGGTAGATTGTTTGAAAAAAGAGAACATAAAGGTAAATGAAAACCAGATAAAGTTTAGTGGAAATGAGATTATTCACCAAACGTGAATGAGTTGGATACACCACCAGCTTTTTTCAAATATTTCTCTTCAGATGAGGTTATAGAAAAAAATTGTCAGTGAACGCAATTAAATATGCCTGCCAAAAAGATCCTTATAATCCTACGATTTTCACATCACAAGACTCAAGGCAATTTATGGGGATAATATTATACATGTCTTTAGGGCATTTGCCCAATTTTCGATTGTATTGGAGTTATGAAATTGGTTTCCTTTAACTCGGGACACGATGAGTAGAGATCAGTAAGAGAAATTCGAAAATTTATTTATTTCAATGACAGCCAAAAACATCTACCTCGAGATGATACGAAACTTGATAGATTAACACAAATTTCGACCTATCATTGATATTTTAAACAATCATTTTGCTTCTAACGCTTTTAAGCAAAATCCCCCAATTGGTGACCAGAGGTGCAATATGAAAGTTCGACATTACATGAAGCAATATATGTCAAATAAAACCCATAAATGGGTATTTAAACTTTTTGTACTTGCTGGTATTTCTGGGAATGCTTGTAACTAAGAAGTATATTCAGGTCAAGAAAATATGCTAACGGGACCAATTACTGAACCCGACTTTGGCCCTTCAAGCAATGTATTCAATAGGCTGTGAAGAAGAATACCAAGATCAGTAAACCATAAGTTGCACTTTGACAACTATTATACGGCTTTACAGCTGATTCTACATTTGGCAAACACTGGCATCCATACATTGGGTATACAGTCAGAAGAAATAGAATTCTTTGATGCAAACAACCCGATGAAAAACCATTAAAAGTTATAGATCGGTGTTCTTGATCGGATATACTACAACTGTAAATGGCATCGACATTTCATCACTAGTCTGGGAAGACAATAAATTAGTCACGATGCTGTATCTATTTTCGCCGGAACAAATCCTGTAACAAAAGTCAGTCTTGTTGACAGGAGTCAAAAGAAGATCATTAAAATAAATAGTCCATACGCAATTAATGAATAAAAGTGACATATCGGAGGAGTTGAACGATTTGGATAACTTAACGTCCAGCTACAAAATTAATAATCGTAGTCGCAAATAGTATCTACGAATATTTTCCCATTTGCGGAAATTCACTACAGTAAACGCATGGCTTCTCTACAAAAGAGTTTTGAATGCTAATGATCATCAATCGGAGATAATGTATCAATCAAAGATCAGAGCAGAATTTGTAAGATCATTATGCATGGTGGGAAGTATATACATCCCTAAACGTGGAAGACACTCATCGATTGTTGAAGAAGAAATTCGGGAAAAAAAGTCATAGAGGTCCATCACAGTACTCACATAAAGATGTCGATTCGACCAAACAGGACATATGCCTCTATATGCAGAGAAAAAGATGAGGTGCAAATTCACAAATTGCAAAGAATACATTGTAACAAAATAGGAAAAATGTGGTGTTTGACAGTGTTTTAATAGAAATAATAATTATTTGAAAAATTTCCACACAATTGCATATCTAAATAATTTGTACTCATATTTTCAAGTATCATAAAATAAACAATTTATTTTGTATTCCACATTGATTTTTATAATGTTTTACCATAAATTTTGGTATTTGTAATAAGAATTAATTACTTTTATAAAGCACTTTGTGAAAATTCCTTATCATAGTTATTAAAATTCGTGTGTGTTTAATATTATATAATGTTATAAAGGAGAATTATTTTTTCAATTAAAGCCGAGTGTTGCCGACTGACAACAGGCCGTTTTTTAGCCGTAAACCATACTTAAAACAAAATACGATTTTTTAAACTATTTTTCTCGTGATTTATTTAAGAAATGAAAGACGAAAAACATTTTTAAATTGATTTTTAAAAAGCCAGGCATTTAAGGGTTAACGCTTTAAAATTTTCAAAATTTTAATTTTTTTTTAGATGTTATCCTCCTAACATTTCTGAACATTTTGATGTAATTGTTTCCTTGAAATTCCTTTTATAACTGAAGTTATAACTTTTACATTTATACACGTTCAATAGCTGAAGCGTCGTTTCGGAAACTTTAAAGCCATTTTTCCCAAATGACGTTTTGGGGCATAACGCGCACGATATCTCAAAAACTTAAGAATATTTTTTCATGAAATTTTCAAAACATATGTTTCATATTAGTCTGTATAAACGGAACCTAAAATTTCTTATTTACTGTTCAAAACTATATTTTTTATGTGATTATACTGTTGAAGTTTTCTTAATTGTGCATTAGCAAAATACAATTTTGTATTAAAAATATAAACAAGCTTTAAATACAAATTTATTTAGGTTGGAGGTAATTATTACAATCTCAAGTATAAGTAGGCACCAACATTTTCATTCTAGTTGCAATACTTATTTTGTAATCGTGCGCGGAAGTGTTATACCGATTTTTTGCTCATCAAATGTCTAACAGTTTGGAGCCCCCTGTAAATTCTAATTCCACATATTATAATTTTTTAAATACATGAAATGAAAGAACGTATTTATATATTTTATTCCAATTAAAATTGTGTCTTAAAATCAAATACATTTTAAGATATTAAATGTTGAAAATGTTCTTTTTTTTAATTTTTTCCAATTTTAAGAGTCCTGAGACCCCTTAAATTTTATCTGAGAACTATTACGTTCAAATAATGGAATCACTTTAACGGACAATAAAGTTTATTATATTGTTTTTGTACTTTTAAATATACAAATAAAAGACGAAGAGAAAAAGGAAGAAATTAAAAGTTTGTTTTAGCTACCTTTATACAAATAATCATCTTTTATATTAACGTAAAATAGTATCTCATTATCCAGCTTCGGGCAATTAGTTGAATACGTGCTTTATCTTACTATTTCTTATGACATTATTCCTTTATTTTCATTTATCTCGCTTTAGGGTATTTAAATCTTTTTAATATTGCTGTTTAATATTGCTTTTGATTGTTGAATTTCAGAACTGGAATATTTGTAAAGACACAAAAACACACTAAAAATTATTTTAAGTATTTAACCACTAAATATCAACTAAAGATTTGCAGGTAAACAATAAAAAACAAAGAGTATTTGAAAAGATCTAAAGTGCAAAAATTTTTCTATTTCACAAAAAGAAACGTATGAATATGTCATTATTTATGTTAATAAAATGGTTTTGTTCTTGCAAAAATGTGGACTGTAGAATTATATTCCTTATCAATTGTCAATTTTATTCAAAATGAATAAAATACTTTTTATATTAATCAGCCAAATAGAATTTGATTTTACTTAATTTTGATATTTTTTTTAATGGAAAACGTACCATTGCTTTATTATAACTTTGGATAAAAAAGTTACACGCAAAAGTAATTTTTTTAACATATGTAATGTAGTGTAAGTACAAACTTTATCTTTTAAAAATTTGAAAGAGATTTAACCTTTAATTAAACAGTATGTACCTTAAAGAAAAAAAATATTTTACTTTATTAACTATTTTGTAAACATTCGGGCCATAATCAAAATCATACTTATATGATACAATGTCTAGAATATTGGCTTAGATTCTAATAGTATTAAAAATAAATTATAACCATGTCAAAAGAAAAATAAATAAATAAACGTAAAGCATAAATGATTTTTATAAATATAAACAAATATACACTTTAATTAAACAATAAATGTACACTTTAGTAAAAATAAAACCTTTTACATTACAACTTAATCTAAAAACATACACGATCTAATCATGCTTTTGCGAGCTAATATAAACTAAAATGCTACGCACTTCAATTCCAATACCGAATAGACAATTGTTAATTTTACTTTCGCATATCGAATAAATGGCAATTGAAGTACACTTACGCCAGTTACAGCGCGGAGAGACCGACAAACGGAAATCGTAATTACAGGAAAGCTGGAATATGAGCTTAAATTTCACTAATTAAAATAACTTCTAAACTACGTCAAAATCTTAAAGAAAAATAGAGGGTATAAATATTTTTTTTTTCAAATTGTTATTTATCTATGTTCAGTAGCGTGTTCATATATATATAAATGTACGTAATGTACACTTTAATTCCTACGCGGCAACAAAGTACAAAATGTTCTAATCTGCAAAAAATAATATAACTAAGTGCGAAAAGATACAAAAACGCATCCCGAATTAACCATGATTTCGAAAAGCGTTCTTTATCTGTAGAAACCTCCGTAACCAATATATTTTCGAGATTTCAAGAAGCAATTATAATTTTTTTTTTTTTTTATTGCTGGTGCTGATTTTGGAAATAATGTCCGATTTATCTTTATAGTACCTTAATATATATATATCTACTTTTTCAAACAGGAATAATTATAATAATACTGATAGTTTATCATGTTTCTCTACAATGAAAAACTAGTATGTTGTGGCCATCACAAAACTTTCTTCTATATAAATCACGTCAATTAAATCGTTTAAATAGTACCAATTCATATCACAATATATCTGAATTTGAAGTTTGGTGAAAATTCGTGCATTAGTTCTTGTATAGAGCTATAGCGGAAATTCTGAAAAAAATGTAGTATAGCAGCGCCACCTGTTGAGCGATTTACACCAAAACATAAACAGCACTAATTGATATCAAGGTATACCTGAATCTGAAGTTTGATGAAAATTCATGCATTAGTTATTGAGATACAGCTGTGGCGGAAATTCTGAAAAATGCAGCATAGGCGCGCCAACCTGTTGAGCGATTAGCACCAAAACATAAACAGCACTAATTCATATCATGGTATACCTGAATCTGAAGTTTGTTGAAAATCCAAGCATTAGTTCTTGAGATAGAGTTATTGCGGAAATTGCAAGAAATGCCCAATAGCAGCGCCACCTTTTGAGCGATTTACACCTAAATCTACAAAATGTCTATTCATGCCAAGGACTAACTGAATCTGAAGTTTCATGAAAATCCGTGCATTAGTTCTTGAGATAAAGCCATTGCGGAAATCGTAAAAAAACAGCATAGCAGCGCCACCTGTTGAGCGATTTACACCAAAACGTAATCAGCATCAAGCCATATCAAGGACTAACTGACTCTGAAGTTTCAGGAAAATCCGTGCATTAGTTCTTGAGATAGAGCCATTTCGAAAATCGTAAAAAAGGCCGCATAGCAGCGCCACCTGTTGAGCGATTTGTACCAACACGTAATCCGCATCAAGCCATATCAAGGACTAACTGACTCTGAAGTTTCATGAAAATCCGTGCATTAGTTCTTGAGATATAGCCATTTCGAAAATCGTAAAAAAGGCAGCATAGTAGCGCCACCTGTTGAGCGATTTGCACCAAAATCTATAAATTGTCTATTCATGTCAAGGACTAACTGAATCTGAAGTTTCATGAAAATTCGTGCATTTGTTCTTGAGATAGAGCCATTGAGGAAATCGTAAAAATAGGCAGCATAGCAGCGCCACCTGTTGAGCGATTTGCACCAAAAACTAATCAGCATCAATTTGTATCCGGGACTAACTGAATATGAATTTTTATTAAATTCCGTGCATTAGTTCTTGAGATAGAGCGCCCAAAAAATTTGTGTCACACACAGACAGACAGACAGACAGACAGACGGACAGACGGACAGGCAGACAGACTCACAGACAGACATTTTGCAAAAACATCTTTTTCGGGTTCTCTGACCCCTAAAACGTGCAAATCCGTCAAAAACCGGCAATCGAAAATTTTCATGAATCCAATACTTTCTTCTTGTAAAGATAGAAGAAAGTAAAAAACGGTATTTTTACAATACAAAGTAGGGGAGGTAGGGGAGGTTTGATACATAGGGAGTTTATATATACATAGGGAGTTATAATAGGGAGGGTTGATACATTGACAATTTTTCTCAACAAATGGCATTAACAGCCATTCTAACACATGTGAAGGCTTCTTTTATTTGCTGAAGCCATCATTAGCTGGACTAATCAGTGAAGAATTTACAACTTTTCTTTTCTTTTAATTTCGAAGGTTTCTGGAATGTCAATGTAAATTTTTTCACTGACTGATTTTCTTTCATAACTCTTTTTATTGTGAAGATAATAACTTGTATTTTTTTTATTTATAAAGCACACTATTAGGATTAGTTTTACTAGAAAGTAGATTACCATTTTGCAACTGCATTTGTACAAAGTGATTGAAAATCCAATAAGGCATAACAGGAAGAAATGATACACTTGTATACATTTGAAATTTAATAGATTTTTAAGTTTGCAAACTAATATAGGACTGTAATATTCATTATTTTTTTACAGCAAGAGCTACTGAAATTGGTAAGGAAGAACAAAGAGACTATTTACAGACATTATGTAGGTTACATAGAAAAGCAGTGCGATGATAGATGGTTAATTCGCTTTGCTCGTCATGTAGAAGGGAAAAAGTTTAAATGGCCTGAAAGGGGAAATGTTTCTATAATTTACGAAGCGCAAATTGAAAAAACGTTAAATCTACCCGATTTTACTTATCAAAATGATAGAGTTATTAGATTTTCTATTAACCATTTTAGGGGTGGTGGTATGTTTATGAAAACACTTAATTTTATTTCCCCATATTTCTTAACGCCACATTGGCACCAGCATTTTAGTAAAATATTTTCCATTTAGTATGAAAGTGAAATATATCCCTTTTCTTATTTCTAATTAAATTTGTTGGTAAATTCCGGTGCCAATCATTTATCCAACACTTTAGCATTGAAAATGCTTTGCCCCTGAAAGGGTTAAAGGAATCTTAAAAGTGCTAAATTTATGATAAATCGTTTGCAAATTAGCAATGTTCACTTCATTTTTCCTTGCAGCTAGATCTCTAGGGGTATTTTTTCATTATTTATTTTTTAAAAAGTGTGTTAGTGGGATTGTTTAAATAATAGCAATAGTTTAAATATTTTTTGTGAAAAACATTTCTGAAACAAAAATATGTCAATGTCATTTCGTTTCAAATTTTACTAAAATATTTCTAGATTTATCATGAAAAATTGTATGACACATAAATTGAATTGTCTGCATTTTTTTTTCAATTTACATAACAATGTATCAAACCTCCTTTGCTACTGTATCAATCATCCCCAGTAATGGGGAGATTTGATACAGTAGTAACCATTCAAAATAATTGGGATATATTTTTTGAATGACTATTTTTTAAATTCGCAATATTTTTAATAAATGTATAAAAGGTCACTTTATAAGAAAACACGAAAAATTTGTTTAAAAAGAGCTTTCTAAGGGTTGTAAAAAATTAGTTAAAAAAAAAGTGTATCGTACCTCCCCTACCTCCTCTACTGTTCATCTCGCGCTCAAACTCGATCACAGTCGAATGTGATGTAGCTTTCTTAGGTTTCTTGGAAATAATGTCCGATTTATCTGTATAGCATCTTAATATATATATACATATTTTTTTTCAAACAGGAAGAATTATAATAATACTGATAGTTTATCATGTTTCTCTACACTGAAAAAAAACGACATTTTTACAATACGAAGTTCTGTTCATCTAGCGCTCAAACACGATCACAATGGAATGTGCTGCAGCTTTCTTTGAAATAATGTCCGATTTATCTTTATAGCATCTTAATATATATATATGTATATTTTTTTCAAACAGGAATAATTATAATAATACTGATAGTTTATCATGTTTCTCTACACGGGAAATAAAAAAAAAAACGAAATTTTTACAGTACAAAGTACTGCTCATCTTGCGCTAAAACTCGATCACAGTCGAATGTGCTGTAGCTTTCTTTGGTTTCTTGACTATATAAAAATGAAAAGTGTAGTAGTTGCGTAAAATTAACAGCACAATGTGTTGGCAATTCGACACCAGCAGTTTGTGCTGGCAAATCTAAAACGTTTTTATATACAGTGCAGAAGTGTGAAACAAGTGTAGAAGTTCTCTAGAAAATGTTTTCTTTCAAATTGGTAGCGTCCGAAAAACTTATGGGTGCTGGGAAAACTCTTTAATAGACTATAAAAGCTACTCGGAGAGGTTACTTAGTTCCAGCAAAAGAAACACGGTTTATTCTTTTAATCTATTGTTAAATAGCAACAATTTACTGGGTTCAGTGTTCGAGCGATCGTTTTTTTGGAATCGTTGGAAACTCGGTATTTTTTAAAAGTATACGATAAACAATATCTATACAGATGCATAATTAAAAATATACCATTGACTGCCTGTAACAGTGTATGCCCTTGACGAGAAAATAGGCTTTGTGTTTTTCGTAACCAAAATGCAGCAGTTACATATTCTACACTTTTTTATTATTTTTAACGCAGAAATACGAACAAAGTGCTATTTAAATTTAAAATATATGTAGTAACTCCCCAAGTACTTTCCCACATTGATATATGCCAGTAGAAAACTAAACTAAATTTTCTCAGGCAATGTAATTGGTTAGTTACGAACGCTAGACCGCCTGTCTTCAAACGTTAGAGGTTCGCCCTGCGTTGCTAATTCTGGGTTACATTGCAGCGGTATGTATCACTTACACCTTGTCACGCTTTCTTTCAGACTTTCCTTATAAAATCATGCGCACAATGACTTGAAAATGGTTTGAAATTGGATTAAATACCAAATCCTTTGGAGGAGTTACAAAGATTTATACGGATTTTGCAAAAGTGGTTTATATCATGTTCGCCAAAATCGTGACGAAATATAAGTATCGTTTGCGATGTATCGTGTTAACCTACTAACACACACTCACAAATCATGATTAAAATACTTTCTTTACATTGAGTTTTCGAATATTAGTAAAATAAATTCATACCAAGTCATTATGATGCGTTCTGTGTATAATAACGGTGTATATTAACATTTGAACTGCGATGATGGGTAATTTTGACCAGTGATGCCAGATAGTCAAAAGCCAATTTCCCCAAAATTTCTGAAATGTTCCCCAAATTAGTGTTTTTTCCGCAAAAGTCCCCAACTCACTTTTTACTCAAAAAAGAAATTTTTAAATTTTAAATTTACCACTATAAAAAAATATTTAAGTAATTTAAGCTCGAAAAATTTCCCCAAAACAAGCCTTTTTATGAAAAAATTCCCCATTTCCAAAAAACAAACCTTTAAACTGGGCTGAATGCATATTCTGTAGCTACATTAAGAGAATGAGAGATATATTTTGCCGTGACAAGTTATTTTACATTTGTTTTTAAAAGTATTGTCTAACAATGTTGGGATATTGTTACTATTACTGTCTAAAGCTCCATAGCTTTATACAATCTCTTACCAGTAGGAATTTGAATGGATCTGAGGTGGTACGCTATTTTAATTTTTTTTTCATCCAGATACTGAAGTACATAATCATAATGCAGAGTATTTTCGTTATATCAATCAATGTGCTTTTATATATCATAAGAGAAAAACATATGCTTTCTACATATTGAAATTATTTTTTTTTAAGCACGGCGAAAGAATTTTTCGTATAAGACCTGGACATTTAGTCCCTTGCAGGTTTAAGCAGCTTAATATTTTAGAGTCTGATTTATCTGTAATACGTGTAAACTCTAATGAAGTAAACAACAAACACGACTACATCCAAGAGAATAATGATTGATATTTCCGATTTCTGGATTGTATTTTAATTTTTCAAATCAAAATTGAGTTCGAGGAAGATCCAGTTTTTCTACAAGACTTAAAGAAATCCTTACGGAAAATAGAAAAAAAAATCCCCAAGTTTTTCACCAAAATTTTTTGTAGTCCCCAAAATTTCCCCAAGAACGATTTGTCCCCAAACAAATCCCCTAGAGGTTCAAAATCCCCCGAAATGGGGACAAAATCCCCAATCTGCAGCACTGATTTTGACCAGTATCAAATGACAGATGTGAATTAAAGCCAAAAATTTCTTCATAAAATAAGCTAAATTTAAACCATAAAAATAAGTTAAATAGTTTTAATTAAAAATTCTGATATGAAATATTTTTGTTATACTTCAATGAAATTTCCCGAGGATCTAGTTTTAAAGTATAAAAGAAAAAAAGATTCCATAATACAGTGATTATCATAGATGATCGTGAGATCATAACGTCTGACATATTTTCTACGAATGTAACATTTATTCAATATCTCTTTATTCCTGAAAAATCTTCATTACAAAAGCAGACGGGAATATCAAGTTTTTAGTCTCATTTAACTTTAAGTTAGATATTTCTGGTATTTTCTGTTAAAGTAAATAACCTACAGTTTATATATGCGTTAAAGGATTTATGATTCATCTATTTTCTTTTAAATGATACAAAGTTACAGTGTTTACATTTTTTTTCTCTCAGCTCATATTTTTATATATCAATACTCACCAAAATGCTAAAACCAGTGTACGATCCTTAATTGACAAGATTTTTTAATGTTCATTAGTTGTAATGCATCTCATAAAATTAAAGATAGGATTTTAAACAATGTAAATAGCCTATTAAATATTAAAAAGTGTTTTTAAAGAATTTTTTCATAAGTCATGCCATTTTAAATAATTTGTGTTAAATTGATTGATTTCTTTACATAATCTGATCCTTAGCATAAAATAGGACATTTGTAAAAGGACATTGAATAATAGTAAAGGGAAAAAACATGCGTCAAACATAGATTATGAAGCACTTTCCAACACTTCTAGGGCACTTTTACAAATATTTTCTGTTTAATGCTCTTTACAAAATACTTAAAAGAATAACTGAAAACCAGATTTAATCCAGTATCGCCCTTATCTGGAATGATACTCCAATGATTCTGTGCGGATTGTATAATGCATAAATTTATATATATTCAAGAGGATATGCAAATATTTAGTTGACTTATGAAAATGCATAACACAGTAGAATTTTCACCTTCAGAAATTTATATTCAGCAGCCTAAATAATTACAGATTTGTTGGTGCATTTGTCATTAATTATAGGTGTTAAAATTATATCTGTAAATGGAATACTAATTTATTATATTTTTAAATATATGTAATATAATAAAACATTTAAATAGATTTTTCGACTTAAAATTGATTATTGTACTGACATTACGTTTACTACAATGAAATATTCCGATGTCAAACGAAAACTAAGAAAAATCTTCACCTTTAAAAAAAATGTTTTGTGATATTGCGATGAAAAAGAAATCAAATAAAAAAGGAAATCGTATTCTAAAATCCTTGTTTGTTTCGAATGCAAAGAAATAAAAACATAAATTTATGTTGTCAATTGTTTACGTGGATAAATTGCTTCTTTTTTCATTTGTAAATATATTTAAAGTAGCATTTATTTTCTGTAAAAATATATAACTTAGAGAAGAAATAGTGGAAACAAAAGAGCAACTCTAAAGCAGATAAAAATGTATTCACCGTAGAATATATTGTATTTTCAATCATAAAAAAAAATAATCATTGACGCAACTTTAACTAATGTTAAATTTTTTTTTTGAATATTATTGAAATGCTTAAAGACTTGCTAACACGTGAAGCATATATATATGGTCGTGTGTCTGCATATTCTTTTTTTTTCGTTAAATATAATGATAGCACATATTAAAGCCTCAGTAATACTGAAAAAAAAAAATAAAACTGCAGGGCACTGTTTTTATTAAATTATATCACATGGAAAGCCACTCGTGGCTACCTATTTTACAACGAAACATTCTATCAATTCGTATAAACAAACGCAGACGATAAAAATTATTACCAAAAATACAAAGCATAAATACGACCGAACATACCGGCTCCCGTTGAATGATTTTCATTCAACCACAATTAAATACATTGTTACACATTAAATTTTAAACAAATAATACCGCATGTACTAGTAAACAATAAATTGACAAATTACAAAGATAATAATCAATTTTCATGGGTAACAGAAAAAGTTTTGAAATTGGTCTCTTGAAAACACCTCTTTGTGTTTTTATGTTTACTACTCTAATGATTCCATCATTACCTGGAAATAACTCTACAATTCTACCTAGAGGCCATTGCAAATAGCAACATTGTCCTTCTTTATAATTAATAAATCGTTTATTTTAACATTTTATTTCTCAAACATCCATTTTACTCTTTATTACAGTCAAAAAGCCCTCGTAAGTTAATTTTCCATTTCCCATCACACGCTTCAGATGATATTTGAATGTTTTGACTCGTGCTTTTCAAAGGGCACCAGTATTTGGAGCTCTTGGTGGAATACATTTCCAGTTAACACCCTCACTGCTCAAACATCCTGACAAATTATCATAAAGAATTCTAATTATGTAACCGTTCCAGTTCATTATTACTGCCTACAAAAATTTGAGTGTTATCAGAAAAAAGACAAGCAGTTTTTCCTCTCCTGGCAAAAAACCTCTTTAAAGCTTCTATGAAAGATTGCGAATTTAATTCAGTAACATCTTCTACATAGATTGCACGTGTTACAAAACAAATATATATGGCTAATTTTGCTTATGATAAATTCCTTTACGTTGGTACTTAAACTTTATGAGAAAAGATCCAGTGAAACCAACACCTTAAAAATTAAATGGTTACTCTTGCTTTTGGTAAATTTCCCATGAACAGTTGACATGAGATTGGTTTCACTTTAAAAGAAATAATCCGATTATGAAATGTTTTTCTACATATTGCACAACCATTTAAAGGCCAAGACTTCTGCCTTAGCTGAAAAAGTAAAGCTTGTGGACATAAATGTAAATACCGTTTATGAAAGTATTCTACTATCATTTAGTCCAGTGGTAGGGGAGCAACAAAAGGCCGAATTCGGAATTAATTAGGGGAAAGCTGGAAATTGTTTATATCCCTTCTGTTTAGGTCTAGAATGAATATGCTATATTTTCTCCCTCGTACTAGGTGAGCGTTAGGAAATATGTATAGAATTATAGTAAAAAAAAACACGTTTGTTTGCATATCATAAGAATATCTCAAATTAGCTAACTCTGTCAAAAATATTGTCAATACAAATGTTGTAGAGCTGAAAATTCTGAGTAAAATGAGTACCTACACTCAATACTTATGTTGGTCACAATTCTTATTAAGGTCACAATTCTACTTCAAAGTTTTAGGCCCATCATCAGGGGTATGATCTCAGAATTAATTAGGAGAAAACTGGAAATTGTTTTAATCCCATCAGTTTAGGTCTAAAATGAACGGACTATGTTTTCTTCCTCGTACTTGGGTGAATGTTAGAAAATATGTACATATTTATTTTCGAAAAACACGTTTTTTTTAGTTTCCTTAACAATATCTCAATACAGCTAACTCTATAAAGAACATTGTCAATACAAATGTTTTAGAGCTTAAAATTCTGAATAAAATGAGTAACATCATTAATAATTTTGTTCAACATAAAGGTCGCAATTCTATTTCAAAATTTTGCCTTAATCGCTAATCAATAGCTTGTAGCCAGGAGAGACCAAGTTAACTTAACAATATCTCAAAATGGCTAACTCTGTAAAAAACATTGTTAATACAAAAGTTATAGAGCCTAAAATTCTGAGTAAAATGAATACCTACACTTAATATTTTTGTTCAATATTAAGACCGCAATTTTGAAATATTGTTAAGTTAACTTGGTCTCTCCTGGCTTCAAGCTATTGATTAGCGATTAAGGCAAAATTTGAAATAGAATTGCGATCTTAATGTTGAACAAAAATATTAATAATGGTACTCATTTTATTCAGAATTTTAAGCTCTACAATATTTCTATTGACAATGTTTTTTATAGAGTTAGCTGTTTTGGGATATTGTTAAGGAAACTAAAAAAAAGTGTTTTTCGAAAATAAATATGTGCATATTTAATAACATTCACCCAAGTACGAGGAAGAAAACATAGTACGTTCATTTTAGACCTAAACTGAAGGGATTAAAACAATTTCCAGTTTTCTCCAAATTAATTCTGAGGTCATCCCCCTGCTGATGGGTCTAAAATTTTGAAGTAGAATTGTGACCTTAATATTCAACATAAGTATTGAGTGTTAAGTACTCATTTTAGTCAGAATTTTAAGCTCACCAACATTTGTATTGATAATTTTTTGACAGAGCTAGCTGTTTTGAGATATTGTTATGGTATGCAAAAAAACGCGTTTTTTTTTCTATAATTTTATACATACCTCCTAACGCTCACCTAGTACGAGAGGGAAAACATAGAATATTCATTCTAGACCTAAACAGAAGGGATTAAAACAATTTTCAGCTTTCCCTTAATTAATTCCGAATTCAACCCCTTAACCACTGAGCTAATTTGGGTAAGTTTACTTTTATTATGTAGTAAAATTACAAATTATTGGTTGGCATTTAAGCTACTGTTCGCTAATCAACCTCCTACTCTTAAAAGATGTTCTTTATCAAGAAATGGTTGGAGGTTTTTTACTCGACTATTATGATTAATATTACCTGATTTTTGCAAAGATTCTATTTTCTTGTCAAAAAACTCACGTTGAACAACACTTTTCAGCAAGAAAGTTTCTGCGTTGTTAAGCTCTTCGAGATCCAGAAGGCCCTCTTTTTTTTTTTTTTTTTTTTTTTTTTAAACTATTACTAAGAAACCTGAAAATAAATCCCAAAATACGAATTATTTTACTATAGCTATTACTTAAAACAATTATATCATGCGCAAAGGTATTAATAGAAACTGTAAAAACAGATATGCTTTTAAACTCATTTATACTAATATTTTTAAGTTCGTTTTAAAAGTCACTGGAATTAACTGCTGCAGGAATGTTTGTATTGGGATAGTGGGTACTCTTTAGGAACAATAGACTGCTCCACCATAACTCATTTGAACTTACATATCTCAAGCACCATAAAACAAGCACCATAACTTGTCAGGATTAACTCCTCTCGTTAGAAAGACAGCAGGGTCATGCTGAGATGGAACATGTCGCCAATACATTACCTCAGTTAATTCTTTTATTGTAGAAATCCTATTCGCAACAAATGATTTTTGAGCGTGTGGTTGTTTTTTAATCAAGGATAATACTATCATGGAATCGGACCACAAGAAGATTTTGTTTACACTAATCTTTAGTGCAAAAGTGACTCATTTAATAAGCTTTGTCAATAAAACTGCTGCACAAAGCTCAAGTTTTGGAACAGTTACTTGCTTTAAGGGAGAAAGTCTGGATTTAATTGTAATAACCATAACTTCTGCATAAATATTTTTGCTTTAATTATAACAGAATATATTAAACCCCAGGGATCAAATATACTTTATATAATTGATAACACTTGTCTCTTAATGACATTTACATCATTATGAATTTTAACATAGAAACTTAAACAATCTTTCTTCGTTTTCCATAAAGCACCTAACGCTTTAGATTCTTCTGAATCATCGAAGGGGTATATCTTGTCATTTGTTTGAAAAAGTTGTGGGGCATTACTGCACCATTTATGTAATAACACTCCTGCACTGTTTAAAATTTCTCTTAACTGATTTAGAAATTCAAATGCAGAATTTAAAGAATCATCTGCAGTTCGAATGTTATCCATATACATGTCTTCTCTCAGTACGGGTGTTGCTAAAGAAACTTGCTTCCTTCATCCTTTGACAATTCAAATAGTGTTCTCATGGCCGAAAAATGTGCGCTAACAGTACCATAAATAACTGTCGTTAATTCAAAATTTTTAATTGGCTCGTTAAGACCTTCCTCCCATAAAACTTTTTGCAACTTCCCCTGATATGGATGATTTGCTCTACACATTTTTGAATGTTTTCAGTGAAAGCGACGATATATATTCTAATTCTCAACATAATTGAGAATAAATAATCTTGTATTACACCTCTGTTATATTGAATAGAATTAAGTGAGTTTCCCTTAGTTGTTAAGGAAGACGCGTTAAATATAACTCTCAAAGGCGTTGATATACTTTTTTCTATTACTTTATACACTCCAAGATTGGAAATGTAATAGGATCCATTTTCTTCCTCGCTTTCATTAACATCAACCATGTGGCCTAACTGTTGATATTCTTTTAAGTAATCTGAATATAATCTTACGTACTCAGGATCTTTTGCTAGACGATTCCATAAGAATTTAATTTTTTTGTTGCGATTTCTTTTGAGTATCCTAAAATAGTTGGATCCTCTTTTAAGAGGATTTTATCAACACATTTACCGTTTTTTTCTTGTATGTAATTTTCTACGAAATGTTTCTCACAAATTAAAGTCTCTTTACTTTTTGGTTTTTCAACCTCAATATTTTCTATCTCCCAAAATTTTCTAAGTGTCTTGTCTAGATTAGTTTCTTTATTTATAAATTTACAATGAATTCTATTTTCATTCTCTGCCAGACAACTTCCCAATACAAAAAAACAGAAAACTGTGTCTTGCAAAATAAAATCAAAATTGTTAACACGAATTTGTCCCAGTCTCAAAACCTCAAAAAAATCCCGGTTACTAAGAGCATATCTACATGTTCTGGGATATTGAAACTATCATCTGCTGTTTTTACATTAGGTAAATCTTGTATTGAGATTTCAATTGACGCGAAGGTGTTAAATCGGCAGTTATTTTTGGAACTACTAAGAAATCTAAATTTTTCACAAAACTTTTATCTCTATTGCATATTGATGCATTAACTTTATGATTTATTACCCAGGTAGCAACATTTAGACCTGACACTAAGATATTTGTTCTGTTTTTTTTTTAAATGCATTAGCTCTATTAAATACCGGGATAAAAAATTAGACTCGCTGCCTACATCTAATAATAAATTTACTCTATGTTTACATCCCGATTCATCAATTAGAAAACATGTTACAGTTGAAAGTAAAACTTTGCTCTTTTAATTCCTATAGTTACTAATAAAGGTTATCTGAACGAACTCTTCTGCATTAACGTTCAAGATTGATGGACCATAATTTGTTGGCCAAGAATCTGAACATTCTTCCACCATTTACCTTCCCTTGTTTATTTTGTTCCGATGAAACATATTCTTTCACGAATGTGTTGTTATTTATTTTTCGTAAATGTATAGTTTTATGATGACTTTTTTTACAAAAGAACGTGTAGTTTCATTGACAATTTCAAACTGAATGCTAATTTAAACAATTAAAGGATAACTTGTTTTATTTTATAACGTCCACCCTTTCATTAACAGATAATTTTAAATAATGCGGGCATTTTGAAAGAGTGTGATGATCGTGGCAGAAAATACAACTTAATATTTTAACATCTGATAAAAATACTTTAGATACACATTTGGAGTTAGTATATTTACGATTAACCCTATAATTCTCAGTGAGAGATTTTCCGTGTGATGTGAAATATAAATTAATCTCTCATCCCAATTTTTCTGGTAAAAACCATTTATCTCCTTGTCTCACACTAATGTGGGAAGCTGTTTCTTTATCTAATGTTTGATATAATTTATCTGATACTATAAGTTGTTTAAGACTCTCGTAATTGGAGACATTTCTTAAATTTAAATAATACTCCCAGTTTGTCGTTAGACGTTAAGTAAACTGTACATGAGTCTCATTTGGTTGTTTAAGAGCTTTTCTAAATTGCTCTAAGGGAAAAAAAAAAGGCGTAGGTTGAAATTCTTTTAAGACTAATTCTTTTATCTTTGCATAATTGTCGATATCCCTATTATGTAAATAAGTTAGTATGTTAGATTCTTTATCCCCTAATAAATTTAACAGAAATTTTGCTTTATATTGTTCTGGAACATTTTAGTCCTATCCAAAACTTGTCTATATAGATGTTGTAGACAATATTAAAAAGATATATGATAAATTCATGGGGATTTGATATCTTGAGAATTGACGAAGTTATGAATTTTTTTCCCGCAAAAACCCTATTTTTTGCGACCCTTGAGCCCATTTTTAACTTTATTAAAAATCTGTGATACATAAATTTTTGGCCTTATTTTTAGAAGTAATAAAACTTTAAACTGATTCGATATGTACAAAAATTAAGAAGTTATGAGGGGGTTTCGGTTTTCCCAAAACCCCTCCCCATTTCCATCCCCTTGTTCCGATTTTGCCCATTAACGAACTTGACCGATATTTTATGCCCCTTGATTTTATGTATCAGTTTGGAAGAGATTGGTGCAGAATTGTGGAAGTTATTGTGTCCAGAAGAAAGTGATATATATAGATAGATACATACATACATATATATATATATATATATATATATATATATATATATATATATATAATTTTTTACTGAGGGTGGTTTTGGGCTCAAGTGGTCATGATCGGTGTAGATCTGCAAAACTTTTTCAGAAATTCCAACATAGGAACGACGCCAATAGGTAGTATTTCATACGAAATCTACCTAAAAACCCATCCTTCAGGACGTATAGGAATTCTTGCAGTCAAAGAATACTTTTTACAGTACAGAATACTTTTTATTAATTTATCTAACGATTCTAATTTTATTTCACTCTCACTAATATTAGATTTAGATTCAGATTAAATTTTAGCCAGTTCTTCTTCAAGTTTATTTTTCTCCAGTTCAAATTGCTTTTGCTTCTCATCAATTCACCTTCGCTCCTGATCCTCATCAACTCGCCTTTGCGCTTCATGTTTACGATTTTCAATTAAATATTTTGCTATATTTTCACAAAATCTGGTTTATTTTTATACATTTCACTGTCTTTAATAATAACGTTTAAATCAGCAATTGTCATTCTTTCATTAATATTTAGATTTATTTCAGTGGCTAGATCCAATCCTTAGATCCTCTTTTTTTGGGCCTTTAAACGTTGATTAATATATGTATATAACAGTAAAGATATGAAAAATCACATTCACTTACTTTTCAAATAAGTTTTTGGCGAGTGTTTTAGAGTGGAACTCCTAGCACTTGTCATTTATGTCGGCATTTCGCTACACTTAAAGTTCAATTGCTTTTTGTTGGATTTAATCCGAGGCTGCTTCTTCGTTGCTCGACAGACCATAACGGTAGTTCATATTAAAGACTCACTAAAACTCAAAATAATAAAACTGTAGTGCACTGTTTTTATTCAATAATATCACAAAGTAAGTCACTCGTGGCTACCTCTTTCACAACAAAACATTCTATCAACTCGTATAAAAAAACACAGACGAAAAAAGTTATTGTCAAAAATACAAAGCATAAATACGACCGAACATTTAGCCTGCTCTATTGAATTGCAGTATCTCTCATCATTTTTTTACCATCTCCGATTTTCTGGGATATTTTTTCTCTTTTTTAATTTATTTTCTTTTCATTTTTTTATGTGTTTCAACTGAACTTGATTTATAAATGAAAACGGAAATACGGAAGAAGTTGGCTCTGACATTTTCGTATACAGTACCTCACTCCGAGTGATTGGTAACTATTAAGAATAGTAACATATATTCACTCGTCACATAAATATATGATTTATTTATTTTTTACTGTTGACGTTTTAGATTTTAAACAATCAAAACTAAAGCAAGAGATTTTTGTACCAAAATTTAAGGGAAATTTATAAAATGTAAAGTATCATAACTCGAAAAAGTTTGGTAGCAAAATAATGCAAATATGTCTTCAGAAGCTATACAAAATGCATATATATATCTATGCATGTCGTAACGGATTACAATAGAGTGTGGAAAATATATAGAATGCAATTCCCTCAACTATCATGAGTAAAAGTTGTAGGTATCTCAACGTACGATTAAAGAATGCCTGATTTAGACCATTGTGTATAAAAGACTGTAAATCCATAAGATAGAATTCATAGAATCAAATAAATACAATAACAATTATGAGAAATATGAAATTCATCTTATTAAAAGTGAAATTGCAGATAGAAAAGCTGAATATAGTCGTAGAAATAATTTAAATACTATCTATTTTATCTATTTGTAAAAAGAACAAATAATGTTTTGAATGAGTTACTAATTCTGAAAACATTTCTATACTGTATTAGAAACATGACATGTGAAGTCCGGAAAAAAAATTACAGATAAAACCATATATACACTTATTTGAAAGCTTTATAAAATGTGAAGATTCTTCGTTCCAAAATGAAAAATAAAATACTGAATGAAATTCTCAAGTGTAAATTAAATAAATAAATAAAGTAACAGCATGTATAAGGAAAATAAGCAAGATTTATATACTGTGTGTTTTAGTTGCAAAAAATTCTAGAGTGAAGAAAGATTTACATTATAATATAGTAACTTTATTAACATTGTTAAAACGGCAAATTTATAAGAACAAAAACCAATGTTCACGTTTTTATCAGCTTGAAGCATTTTATTTAACTTAAAAATCGCTACACGAATATGGTTATTTTTTGATTTCACTATCCATCACATCCCTTCCCCTAATTTCCTGAGAAAATTTAGCCCCGAAGTTTGTGCTTGAATTCTGGATATTTTCATATTACCAAGTGAATCGTCACGCGTGAACATTTTCAAGAGATATATGATTAAAAAATAGGGAGAAAATTCGATAATTCTACCAAATATGACATCCCCACTTCAATTGGCGAACGCTTTTTCGTACAAAAGTTTTGAACCTTCGAAATAAACAACACATACAAGGTTTAACTTAATAGGAGCCACACAGTAACGGTGCGTCTTACAGTATGCTCGTTGATAGGAGTTTTCAGTATTTTTTAATAGACTTTTTGAAAAATATGAAATTTCTTCACCCTCCACGACGACATTTATTATTTGAAAAATGAATAAATCATTTAACCCACAGTATTATAAATATTGCCTTCTTTTTGATACAGTTTATTCTAAAGTCACACAGAGACTGGTGATTTTTTTCTGAATTTTCTATTAATTACACAGGCCTGCGAAATTGCAGCTTTTGAAAAATACAAGAGAAGTTTTTCCTTATTCTTATGTTATTTGGTGTGCTGATTTCGAAAATGACCTCCATTTTGTCCTATCACATCAGGATTTTTTTGTAAATCGATATCGATATTTTTTTCTAAAATCCTATTTGAAAAGAAATTCTCTCGAACAATTTTGTATCTCCTATCTCGCAACAGTGGTTTTTATCGATGCAAAGGTATGTTAAATTATCAATTATCGGTTAGGAAAATTGATTTTTCTGTAATTGATTACTTTTTAATAGGTTTAAGTGGATGAAAACTACTGTTGCCATATCGCACGATCCGCCTCTGGTCGAATATTAAACATAAAGTTCCCTCGAGTTCAAACATTTTACATAAAATTATGGTGCAATTTCTAGAAAAATATCCTCTACATACTATTGTAATTTTTTCCCCTTTTTTAAGGCGACATACATAAAATAGACAACTGACCAAGGGGAACAAATATTAAGTATGTGTACATGAAAGTTTCAAACAAATTTTAAATAGAGGAAAAAAACAAATCCAATCAAAAAAATTTCAATTTAATTACGTACTCTTTTTCTATGAGACTTATTTTTGATGTTCTTCTTTTATGTTCAATCTCCGTCCTACCTCGTGTTCGTGTTAACATCCAACATTAGTCGGCGAGCATGATCTTATCCCATCTTTCTTCTGAGTGCTCCATATCTTTGTTGTCTGGAGCCTTTCACCTTGTTCATCGCTGACTGATCCTAAATTTGCGGGTGAAATAGTGCGCATGTGAGTGGAGGAAATGTATTTTGACATTATGGAGCAACTGAATGCTTGAAATTTCTCCATCACATTCATTACAATTGGTTTATAGTCTGAATTCTTGTAATTACACAGAAATTTGCCGGCGACATCTTTGAAGGCAACCCAAGCTTCTTTTTCCTTTGTTGTCATACTAGTTTCAAATTCTTTATCCTTCATTAACTTGCGGATATTTGGACCAACAAAGATTTCCTCTTTCAACTTGGCTTCGGATAAACCTGAAACATTTTGCACAATTATTTGAAACAATCGCAATCATTTGAAAAAATCGCAATCATTTGAAAAAATCGCAATCATTTGAAAAAATCGCAATCATTTGAAAAAATCGCAAAAATTTGAAACAATCCCAATCATTTGAACCAATACAATTTTTGGCTCAACTAAATTGTTCCGAATAACATTCTTAGTGCCTAGTTTAAGATTTTGTCTTTTCGGCCATTCTTTTTTGACCCAATGTTGAGTCTTACCACGACTGTTCCACTCACAAATGAAACATAGATACTTTGTGTATCCACTTTGTTTACCAAGAATCATGGAGGTAACTTTCAAATCACCACAAACGGTCCAACCGAGGTTGGCATATTTAACTTTGTTGAGGTCATAAGCCAGGTTCAATAGCGTTCTTTTAAATGCACCGAGTATCTAACTGGTACAGATGCATACTGGCATCCTTGATTGGGCGAGGCTAGTTGAGCTCAAATCAATTAGTAAGCCTCCCCACCTGGCTGAATCTGGCTTCCGTTGTGAAGAAGAACAGCTTTAAGGCTCCTTTTCGATGAATATATAAACAACATCCATTCATCTTTATCGCAGGAGGTATTAAAATTTCTCATCAATCCGGGAACATCAGAACAATAGACCAGGTTCTAATCCTCCTCAATGTGCTACTTAACAAATTCCTTTTGTAGATTCCTGTGCTAATAAAAAGACGTTTCTTTGGCTAATACGTTTCTTTTCTTTCAATCTGTAGCCTAACAATTCTGCTGCCTCTTTTAAACGTCCCAGATCTCTAGTCAGATCACTAAGTTCAACCTGAGAGATGGACTGAGGTGAATCGCCTCATGAGAGCTTACATTCAGTATCGGAGCCTTGAACCTCTTGATGTTCCGAATCTGAAGATCCTGAAATGATGACTTTGCAAATCAATTGAAGGCAAATGCACTGGCACATCATATCCATGAGGAACGGGCCGTATGGACGATGGAATGTTCATAAACATCGAAATAAAATTAAATCTTTGAAGAAAACGTGAGGCGACGGAATTTTTTAATTATTTCTTTTTAAATTAGCGCCAAAAAATACACAATGATCAGCTATCAATTCACTTGTATTTTTTTCATCGCAGGTCTTTGTTATTTGTGCGATTTTAATCTTTTTTCCCACAAAGCAATAATATTTATTTCCACATTCTTAAAACAATATCACATGTAGTGATTTAAGTTTTAAATAAGTTCTTTTAATTTAATTTTTATGCATTTTTTTTACCTTGTTACTTGTTTTGCTGTATTCTGACTTGACTACATTAATAAAAGTAATTCGTTTATAAATATTTAAACCAATATAGTGAATTTTTGCTTTTTTAGAATATAGTTTATTCCCGATTCGTACAGATATTTTCCAATTTTTCGAAATTGTTTCATAAATTTATTAGACGATTTTTGCGTTTACAGACTAAAATACATAGACATTCGAAGAAGTTCTGGATTTTATGATTATTTTCATATGTTTTTTGTTATGCTATTTTCATTTTTTTTTCACGGCGATATTTCCATATCAGTAGAATAAATCCTGTTTGTTTAAAATGTTTTTTTTTTTTCAAAAATTGAAAAACAAATCCAAAGTTCATATGTTATAGATCATATCAGGCATAACATATAAATGTACGATGCGGATATCAGTGGAGCCCAAAACCCTAGTCCGTTTGGAAAAATCGAAAGAGGGCAAGACTTCAGCGAATAGAGCGAAACTACGCTAGTAAATTAGCAGGTTATATACCGGGCGTTCCAAATGTTCGTTTCAAAAGTAAAACGCGATAAAAAAAAGAGCTATGGGTCAGACAGACATGCGGTACGCGGATACATATTCAGCGTGGTAGCTCATGTAACGCAAGATTTGTATAAAAAATGTGTACATGCAGTATTCTCTAATTTTTTTGCATCCAAATGTTGCGTTTCTGAGAATATGGAATTATTTCATGGAATAATCTGCGGTAGCGCCCACTATTGTTGAGATTTATACTAATTTTGTTGGTGTCCCGTAGAACGCAGAATATTTATCTGCAGACCGCATCTCTAACCGACCCATAGAATTTTTTTTATTGCATTTTACTTTCGCACTGAACGTTTGAAAAACACAGTATATATATAGATATGGGGTGGTCATAAAAAATCTTGCGCCTCTAGTGGCCGGTCCACCCAACCGATCGATATGAAATTTCAGATATAGTTATTCAAAGATATGAGTTCGGGATTCTGTGAATGGCCCAAAGTGGTGCTCACGGTTACGGTTATAGGTACAGAAACTCAAAATTTTCGAATGTCAACGCCCATTTTTTTCCCATCGCAAAATGCTCATCCATGTGCAAACCCTAAACAGCGTTGGCACAGTACGTGTATCACTAGAAACGGACGAGTTATGCACGCACAAAAAATGACTCTGGAACAGCCTAAAAAACACGATAGGGTCACACGGTGGAAATGTACATGTGACAGAGGCAGGACACCAATCACAGAATGCCATTTCATAGATATTCAACGTAGAAAACGAATAAAAAAGGTAGGTGGGAATGCTCACTCAGGGGGTGGCCCTGGGGGGACATTCCGCTCTGGAGCAATCATGTGTCCCCTCCCACGGAAGATTTGAAATTTTGTGTTTTCAATGGTCAAAAAGTGCAATTCCCCCCCCCCCCTGGAACTCTATAATGTCCCCCCCGGAGCCACAGAAATCCCTCCCGGAGAAAAGTGTCTGAGTTCAACACTGGCCCTAATGAATGCCCCAATCGTGGTTTTTTAGCTCTTTCACAGAGCTATTTTCGTGCGTGCGTAACGCATCCGACTTTTGTGATACACGTGACGTTCCAACGCTCTTTAGGGTTTTCGCATGCGCTGAACATCTTGCGATGGAAAGAAATGGGCGTTGCCATTTGAAAATTTCGAGTTTATGTACCTATAACAGTAAACGTCAGCGCCACATTGTTGCCAGTGACATAATACCGAACTCATACCTCTGAATAACTATATCTGAAATTTCATCTCGATCGTTTAAACGGACCAGCCGCTAGAGGTCCATTTATCGGCAAAGTTTTTTTATGACCACCCTGTATATATGCGTGTGTGCGTGCATATGTATGTGTATGAGCATTTCTAACAACTATTGATAAACTTAATTAAAAAAACTTAAGATACTCATCAGCGTACTACATAAATAAAACCAGTATTAAACACACATTAAAAATACACCCTACGTTTTAGACTTATTCTAATAAGCCATCATCAGTGCTTGTTAGAATAAGCCTGAAACGTAGGGTATATTTTTAATGTTTGTTTAAAATTAATTTTATTTATGTAGTACGCTGATGACTACCTTAAGTGTTTTTAATCATTAAATTTTACAGCGCAAGTACAAGTTTTTATTATCAACAATTAACATTTTCTAATATGAAAAGAATTTTATGATATCCATCTATGAGCATTAGATTCCATAAAACTTTAAGAAAATCTCCAACTTGTGATATGAATTGATTATTTATTCCGTATTAAAATTTTGTGCGGGAATTCTTTGTGGTATTTTTTGGTAATTGGATATGCATTATAAATCTTGTACATAGGGTACAAACTTTGAAAAGTTTCGCTACAGAAGGAACATACTTCGATAGATGCACATTATTCAGAGAATTTTCAATAGTTTGAAATATGTATATATTAATATTTTGCTGGCAGTATTTCAAGAATTAATAATGCTCGATTCCTCTCATCTTGGTACATTTAAATCGTGATTTTTTTTTTTTTAATCTGTATTCTTGTTTTAACTAATCAATGTTTTGAATATTATGATGGATATTTTGTATTGAGGAACAGTATTTTTTTAATTCTATTTAGGAAATAAAATAATATACATAAATAAAAAATTTCAAAAGTTGAGATTGCTTGTTTTGATTAATTTCGAGATGAAATAATTTTTTTCCAGCAAAATCAGTTCCCAAGGTCATGAATACCTGTAGTAAAAAATCTCTATATCTCTATATGTGGGAAACGAATTATAAAAAAGAAATATAGTCTGTCAAAAAACAGATTAAAAAAATGGGCTAATACGTTTGTGTGATACAAAACTAGTTGTATGTGAAAAAAACAAGAGAATTTAAATTATGAAATATATTATAATTAGTTTATTGAAAAATATTTTAATAGCAAAGACAATAAAAAGTAAAATATATTTGTAATAATGTCATGTAATATATAAAGATTTAAAAATTTCATTGCCTTAGAGTTTACAAATATCTTCAATATTCACAATTTTCTTTGATTGATCACTTCTATAAATTTGTGAAAGATTTTTTTCATGTCTGTTTGAATTAAGTTAGACACTTTTGTTTAATTGAATTTTATTAAGATTTTATTAGATCATTATTTTGGAAATTATTTTATGATTTTACTTATCAGGCATAAGAATATATAAAACGAACTGTGAAGTGAGTGCTTCTTCTGCACTGTCGTTAATGAAAATAAAACTGAAGATCGGGCATGAAATACTAGAAAATATACTTTAGAATTCCATTGCAAAGTTTTACACTTTGAATTTGAGAAATTATATCGGGAGACATAATTATTTGTTTCTATAGTTACGCCGGTATAATGAAATAAGTTATAGAGAAATACAGATTAAAATTTTTGAGAGGTCAAATAAAAAGTGTTTAATTGACATTTTTATTTATCTCTTTCTTCTTTATGATAAATGTGATTTATTTTTTATAACATCTTACGTTCATCGATGAATGGTGCAAAGGGTGTTTACATCCGTCTTAAAGTATAATTCTGAAGCATTAAGCCATTATTTTGTATGCAAGTAATGTAAGTTGTAATATTACACGTAATTATTCATAAGTTGATTTCCCTTAAGCTACATCAAAGTAATTCCTAATGTGTTAAAAGACTAAGCATAGAATAACTTTCAAAGGTTTCCAGATCTTAAAAGCAACGTTAGAGAAAATACACAACAAAATCATAACGCCATATTTAGGCTTTCAGTCTTGTATTCATCTTCCTGTTTAGATATGTACATTTAGTTGAGTCGTTAATGATATGCAAAATTTTGAGTATCTAAATAGGGTACCAGAAAAGACCTAATGGAATCTTGCGTATATCGAAACTATATAAATGATTTACATTGTCGATTTACATTAATATTTTAAATAGTTTTTATATACACCAAGATTCCATTAAATATTTTCCTATGCCCAGTTTACATGTTCAATTTTTTTTCGTAAGACTCAACTAATTTTGAATATCAGAAGAAAGATATGAAGAGGGTCTTGAACTATGTTGAGTAAACTTTTCAATTTGGAGTCTTGAAAACTTTTTTAAATAATTAACTTAGAAGTTAAATAAAAAAAGGTCTAGTTTCATCTGATTAATGAACGTAAATGTTCAAATCTTACGATTAAAACATAAAAACTTCTTAACTACCATTTATAAAGAAGCGTTTCAAGTATGCAGAAAAATTAAAAATTTACAATTTTCAAATTTATTATTATTATTATTATTATTATTATAACAATAGCACACATACCCATTTAAAAAAAAGAAGTAAAACATCTACAAAAAATATATATATTTTGATTTATATTTCTAGTAATTGCAGATACTGTAAAATCAAAAAAGATGATTCACTAGAGAAAAAGCTAAAAAAAAAAAAAAAAAAAATTAACACTACATCGCTTTTGTAAAATGTTGAAACTGAAATGCATATTATCAAATTCGACAATTTTTAATTTAAAATATTACCTGAAAATTGCACTTTACTTTATTATTGTATACTAGAGGATCGTACCCGGGATTCCCGCGTTACAGAATATAGGTGAAAACATTTTTTTAAATTGAAAACTAATAATTTTTTATATGCAATAATTTTTTTACATTGCCCACTTACATTAAAAAAGCATTTTTCATATGAAAAATACGAAATATACCGTCAAATTAACTTTTGAAATTTATCAAAAGCGATATTTTCTTATTAGCCGCTTGCTATGTGTTATTTGACCAAGAGTTTGTTACTTACGGCATCCTTTTACATTCTGATAATTTCAGAGCTTATACATGTCTGTTCAATTTGTGTTTTATTTATATTATTTTATTTTTTTTTTATTTAATGAATATTAACCGTAAGAAAATGATGAACTCTTTATTTTGTTTTAAGGGAAAACGTATTAATCATTCGTAATGGAGCTCCGCGCGATAGAGATAAATTAAAAAATATGTCATGCTTTAAAATTGTTTTTAAAACCATAGACAATCAGTAAACGGAGATGAACTTTGAAAAAAAAATTCATATTAAAAGAAAAATATCCTATTTGGTGATCTAAAAACTTAAATTGTACGATTACAAATATGATAGATTTGTGTGTTTTTAGGTAGATTTCGTATGAAATACTACCTATTGGGATCGTTCCTATGTTGGAATTTCTGAAAAATTTTTGCAGATCTACACCGATCATGACTCCTAGAACCCCAAACCACCCTCAGTAAAAAACTTTATCTATCTATCTATCTATATATATATATATATATATATATATATCACTTTCTTCTGGACACGATAACTTTCGTAATTCTGCACCAATCTCTTCCAAACTGATACATAAAATCAAAGTTCATAAAATCTCGGTCAAGTTCGTTAATGGGCAAAATCGGACCAAGGGGATGGAAATAGGGAGGGGGTTTGTGAAAACAGAAAACCCCCTATAACTTCTTAATTTTTGTACATATCAAATCAGTTTAAAGTTTTTATTACTTCTAAAAATAGGGCCAAAATTTTATGTATCACAGATTTTTGATAAAGTTAAAAATGGGCTCAAGGGGCGCAAAAAATAGGGTTTTTGGGAAAAAAAATTCATAACTTCGTCAATTCTCAAGATATCAATTCCAATTAATTTTATTATAAATCTCCATAATATTATCTACAACTTTTATATTCACATGTTTTTGATAGGACCAATTCGTACCGCAAACAAAATTAAAAACGAAAACAAAAAGGGAGTTTGAAGAAGTAAAAAATCCATAACTCCGTCAATTCAAAAGATATAAAATCCCCATGAATTTCTCATATATCTTCTTAATATAGTCTACAACATCTATATAGACAAGTTTTGGATAGGACCAATTCTTACAGCAAAAACAAATTAAAAATACACAGCGGTTGAAGAAAAAAATCATCTAAGTAAGGGTGTATTCAAATCCAAACTGCGTATTTTCTGACTCATTTTACAATTCATTTTTGCTCTCAAAGGCTTCCAATTGGTACGTTTTCTTACTCAGAAACTATATAATGTACCGTAAAGGTCGATGTTTTGATAGAGGCAGAATATATTTTTAAAAATGCTGTTAAAGTGGGCATTTTGAACCGAATTTCCTGAAGCGGATTGTGTTGGAAAAATCATTGCATTAAGGATGCACTCAAATCCAAACTGCTTTTTTCTGACTCATTTTTAAATTCATTTTTGCTCTCAAACGCATTTAATTGGTAGATTCGTTTATTCAGAAACTATATAATGTACCGCAATGATAGATGTTTTGATAGAGGCAGAATATATTTCAAAAAATTATGTCAAAGTGGGCATTTTGAACGGAATTTTCCGAAGCAATTGTGTTATCACTTTCTTCTGGATACGATAACTTCAGCAATTCTGCAGAAATCTCTTCCAAGCTGATACATAAAATCAAGGGACATAAAATCTCGGTCAAGTTCGTTAATGGGCAAAATCGGACAAAGGGGATGGAAATAGGAAGGAGATTTATGAAAACCGAAAAAAACCCCATAACTTCTTAATTTTTGTACATATCAAACCAGTTTAAAGTTTTTATTACTTGTAAAAATAGCGCCAAAAATTCATGCATCACAGATTTTTGATAAAATTTAAAATATGCTCAAGGGGAGCAAAAAATAGGGTTTTTGGGAGAAAAAAATGCCTTACTTCGTCAATTCTCAAGATATCAATTCCAATTAATTTTATTATAAATCTCCTTAATATTATCTACAACTTTTATATTCACAAGTTTTTGATAGGACCAATTCGTACCGCAAAAAAAAAAAAATAAAAACGAAAACAAAAACAAAAAGAGGGATTGAAGAAGTAAAAAATTCATAACTCCGTCAATTCAAAAGATATAAAATCAACATAAATTTATCATATATCTTCTTAATATTGTCTACAACATCTAGATAGACAAGTTTTGGATAGGACCAATTCTTACAGAAAAAACAAATTAAAAATACATAGCGGTTGAAAAAAGAAATCATCTAAGTAAGGGTGTATTCAAATCCAAACTGTCTTCAAATCCAAACCATTTTCTTACTCATTTTTAAATCCATTTTTGCTCTCAAACGCATCTAATTGCTAGATTCTCTTATTCAGAAACTATATAATGTACAGTAATGAAAATGATCGATTTTTTGATAGAGGCAGAATATATTTCAAAAAATGATGTCAAAGTGGGCATTTTGAACAGAATTTCCCGAACCGATTGTGTTAGAAACGAAAAATATTGCCCTACTGAGAAAATAATTGTTTATTAATCAAGTTTTAATTAATTGAAAGAAAAATAAAAACACAGGTCGCTTATAAATCTTTTCAAAAATCACGTCAGCATGTTTCATATATATATATATATTTTTTATTAAAAATTAATCTGAAAATGTGCCAGAAAATTTCGTGTTGTTGAGTATGGAAAAATATTTTTTTTTAATATCGCCTTAACATGATTCTGATAAAACCATCTATTTTATAAAAAGGAAATAAAAACTCGTCAAAAGCAGACGGATAAACTGTTAAAGTGGATTTATATCTAATAATGATTTAGTTTTTGTTGGTGAAATTAGTATACTTAACTTCGAAATCTACCTCTGCCTGTAGGCCGGGCCGGCAGGGATTTTTCTTTTTAATATTATTCTTTTATTTGTTTATAACGGAAGATGCAAAAATAGTCAGAAACAAATACTGAACAATGTTTGTTGCTTTATGCGCAAAATGTTTGTTATTATTATGTATTAAAATCGGCAAGTGATAAGATAAAAAATAACTCATGTTTATAAGTTATTTTAAAAAAAACATAATACATTAGTCAATTAAGATACAGTTTAAAAAAAAAAAAATGCATCTGAAAGTATTTTTCCCCTATGTGACGAAAACTGAAAATGTACGATGGCCAGAAGATTAAAAAATTGCAGTAGCAGAAATTTCAAGACCGAAATTTGATCGTGAAGTGTTGCCACTCGCAAAATGACGTCAACATTACGCACAGATACGTTCGTTGATTATAATATGGATACGTAATCAGTAAAATATAGTAAAGTTCAGTTATTTGGATGTGGTTATCAATTGAGGCTCTTATGCTTGGTATTCCGGAATGAAAAGCAGCAATTTTCACCTTTTCAAAATTTGCATACGCACTTCTCATATCCATATTCATCATTTTTTAAGAATTGTATTTTGTTTGAACATTTTAAAATAATTTTAACCCAAAACTTGAAGTCGCGATTGTCAGAAACATCTTTTATCTGAACAGACGCCCTCTTTATTTGAGATTCTAATCTCAATTCCAGAGAGTAAGAATTTCCATAATTTATGTTTTTTAGACGTATTTGTGTTAAAATGTTTAGTTTTATCAAATAAAATGATAGTTTTCTTTTAAATATGACTTCATTTTCACTTAAATAACCATTTCGCCTAGTGTCGGAAACTTAGCATCAGTACACATGCAGAAGCAAAACAATATAGAAAATTTATGAGGAAAAATGCCGCTTTAAACTAAACCCTATACAACAATTTTTATCAACAATTTTGATTTTTTATCAGAAAATGGCATATAAAGATAAATAATATTCATTATTTCTCTCTTGTCTGCAGTAATGAAACCTATCTAATTTTCACCATTTTGAAGAAATTTCATAAAATGCTTTTAAAATTAAAATAGAAAAGTGGAAATATTTAAAAAAAAATACATAGTGCGATGGCATTTTCAAATGAACAGCTTTCAGTTAAATATATACATATATATATTAGTAAAATTGGTTCAGCAGAAACATCAGGGCAGATGACCAAAAAACACACTTGTGTTTTAAATATATAGATTATATAAAACTATGAAAAATTAAATTAAGAAAATTATGTCATTTTGATAAAATTACAGTAACATATTTAAAGGAATGCAATAAAATTTTATTAGTAGAGCGAATTTTGGACAAAAACTTGTCTATCTTAAACTACTTGTCTAACTTACTATCTTAAACCTCGAATTATTTGTTTGCTTGTCTAACTCGGCGAAGCAAATCCATCCAGGCGAGAATCATCAATTTCTGTAATATAAATCGCTATTATTTGCATGTCACCTCTCTTTTATAAAGACACTCTAATTTTTTGTAAAACATTGCGTTTTATCAGTGTATGATTTCGATTACATTATTTTCAAAAGTGAAGCATTTGCATCTGTGAAGAATTTCAAAGCAGCTGGGCAATGAATATAACGCACTCTTACGAACCATAATTCAGTTTTAAGAATTAAAATATACGCTTTTTTATAAAATGACGTCATTTGCATCCGCTAAAGCAATCCACTTTTACCATCCAGCCTTAAACTTCGTCTATAGAAAAGTATGCATATGACGTCATTATCACGGAATAACAGACAATATTCTTGACATAGCCCGTATTTTAATTTCAACTTTTTTTTCAGGTTTTAAGAGAGAATGGCAACACAAAGATACATTAATCTCCTATTTTTGACTATTTTCCCTTTACTTTCAATAAAAATAGGGTACTTTTTTTGCCACGATTAGAAAAATGGTATTAAAAACTATAAAAATATTAATATCTCAAAAATAAATTGAAATACAGATTTCAAACATATTGCATTTAAAAGAGCATTTTTCTCCTCATACAAAGGTGAAAAAATTTTAAATGTGCAGTGTCTAGAAGTTTAAAAATTTGCAGTAGAGAAAATTGCAAAACCAAAAATTTATTTTAAATTTCAAAGTGTTGCCATTCGCAAAATGACGTATGCGTTACGCACAGATGTGTTTGTCCTTTATAATATAGATACGTACAGTTATTGTATGGTTTTATTTTATATTTTATATTTATATATATTATATGTATAGTTTAATGCATATTAGTAATATAGAAAGTACAACAGTTGACATTTCATTTAAAATACCAGTGTAACCAATGTAATAATCTAAAAACATTTGTTATCGTTGCTATAATGATTAAATAATTTTTTGCAGGGGGGAAAAAAGCGAAATATATGAAAGCTTTATTTGTGTGACGTTTTCCTTATCATAGAATAATTAATTCGTATCACGACATAATTAGTAAACAAATTTTACTTGTTTAAAATTGAAATATTCATAAATAGTATTACTTTAACATACATTTTAAAAGTATCATTTTATTTTATTCGAATTCCTTAACCCTCTGAGCGGTTTGCCCTTATTTTTCCGTTTCAAAAACATTTTTATTCTGTTGTTCACAAAAAAGTATAAAAATAATTGTATTTGAAAATGTACATCAAATAAAGGGGGCATGAAGTGTATATTAGAAGCAAACAGGGAAAGAACATTTTAATTAGGATTATTTTTATAAAAAATGCAGGAAAACTCTCATGGTGATCGGAGGGTTAAACGTAAAACCCTTTAAAACCGGCACAGGCAAAAATTTACTACCTTTGAATTCTTTCCAATAGTTTGTGAAAATGGACCCGTTCATTTCACGATTTTCAGTTTCCTATAGTTGTAAATGGGTAAGGCGTGGTTGAAATTTCCTCTTGATGTATGTTTACTCTTCTTTCCCACATATCCTCGCTCGTTGCTATCGGAAATAACTAAAGAAGGATAGTAGTGATCTTTTCATTTGTTTGGAGTGTTAATTCTAGTAAAAACATTATTTATCCCTTTCCACCTATAGTAACAAATATTTACACTGCATTCTTACTCTATATATTTTATCGGAAACGTTTGTATATAAATTATTTCTTGGAAGAAAGGCTTCTAATATTGTTCTCTGACATTCGCTTCTGTGCAAAAAAATTTTCCGCGAACCTCCTCACACGTAAAATTATGTATTCATATAATAAAAATGATAATAATCACAGAACAACGAAAAATAGCAAGAATGATACAGGTGTGTGTTTGGTGTTAATTATGACGGACAAAAATCTACACGAGGGGAATAGGGAAGAGGTATAATGCCCTCCGTTGGTGTCTATCTAAGGGAACCTAACCCGTTCGAAAAAAACCACGGAAAACTTCGAACAATTAGCCCGATATGCGCGATTGGGCTTGCACGCAGCACTTCTCGTCTACGAGCTTTGAGAGCAGAACCTCTCGGCCACTGGTGGAGCGAAGAATGATGCAGAAAGTTGCGTATCCCTATAAAATTATAATTAAAAAAACAAATTCGACAGTTATAAAAACTTTTCAAAATAACAGACATTACATTACATTACAAGATAAAAATACTAAAAACAATATAAAAGGACGTTTCGGATTCATTCTGAATCCCTCAACAGCTAATTCCTAACGTAAAATCATACTAGGTTTTAAAGTTCAACAAGTAGAAAAACATTACATCAAGTTGCCAAAAATTTATAGCTAAAACAAAACTGAATATTCTATTGGTAGAGATGCAGCCTCGTTAATTGCTAAATCAGCAGTTCTCGTGTACCAAGCTTCCAAAAAATATCCGACTTGCATAAATGCCGCAGCCTGATCTACTTATATAAACATTCTCAAAACTCGGAAAATGAAGAATACATATATAATTAGATCAGGCTGCAGCATTTATGCAAGACGTATTTTTTGAATTAGTAGTATTTTTACATCTTGAATTATAATCAATTGTTGTCTCATGACGACTTTTCTATGCCTCCCCATCGGGGATTTGGTTCAAAACGTCAATTTTGACAGTAGTTTTGAAAGAATGTGTGATTCTATAGAAAAATAGAAAAAAGCTGTTCACTTTCATAGTTTCTGGATAAAAGCATCTGAACATTTCCTGTGCCTAAGTTTAAAAATGTGTATATATCAGCATTAATAAATTCGGGATACTATGGTGTTTTAAAAATTACGTAAGCTCATTTTATTAATCAATAATATGCAAAAACCTGTTAATATGAAACCTGTGTATAACAGAATTGTGTCTGAAACAGGAAAATATTTTAGATCCAAGGGAAAGCCCTCGTTAAATTCGAAACTTGCCTAAACTAAAACTATTTCCTGCCCTTAAACAGTTCCGTTTCTAGAGGTTTTATTGTATTAGGTAATCAAAAGAATATAATAATACATTGGAACATCTCAATATATCTTAAATATAATATCAATACGAATAATAAATGGCAAAATACCTACTAATTACCAAAACTTAGTCTCTGATAAATGAAAAGATAACTCAAATAACTCAGATTTTATATGAAATATTTTAGATTTTCTTTCAATTGACATTCATTACCAAAACTAATTTGAAATAATAATCCAGTGAATGAACTTTCTAACTTTAACTAATTTGTTAGAGGTGAACGATTGGTCTCTACTCCAGTAAGTATCTGTTCGGATCTTGCTAAATATTTTGATGGTCATCCCATCGTCAAACTACAGTAAAACTTTTTTAAACGGAATTTGTGTATAACGGAATCATGTCGTAAATGAAAAAAAAAAATCAAAGATAACCTGAAGGTATATATTAAACTTATACCTTCCTAAAATTAAAATTATCTTAAGACGAAAAATATTGTTTCCGTTTTCATATGCTTTTACTATATTCGAAATTTATCTTAAATCTGCTCAAAAAAAAGAGAATGTTTTCTCCACTCACACTTATGCGAAATCACTGTTATGCATAAAAGCATGGAAACTGCAAGCATAACTATTGGAGTGATTTGGAATCGAAAAGCGTTTTTCACCTTTTAATAAAGTTTATGGATAAAAATTAATACAATGAGTTGTATTAGAATTTTCTTAAATGTAGGACTTTCTCGGATTTTGATATCTTAAAAATTGGCTTAAAACTCCAAATTTGACACCATTTTATAAAAGATGCTTCCTTTTATTTAAAAAAAAGGGAAACAATATTTAATTTTCTAGCATCTAAACTAGTATATATTATTATACTCTTTACTAGTAGACATTTCGCACATTCAGAGATACAAATATGTTTCAAAACGTACCGAGGTACAATTTTATAAAAAAATCTGCAAATAAAACATTATATTATATAACACAAATAATGCACAAATGCAGCATCTACCTCTATATTACATCCGATTTGATATATATATATTTTTTACAACAAAACAAATCGCTAAATCATTTGTTAAATTAAAAAAAAAATGTAATATCTTTTTACAAATTACAAGTTATATCTAAATTTATATATAGACATTTAAAATAATAACAATAATATTTATGAATATTTTGAGCAAAAAAATATAATGAAACTATTTTTATGTTTATTTTTTTATTTATATTACTTTATTTATTATTATTATTATTATTATTATTATTTGGTAAGAGGAAAATACTTTCAAAGTTGGCGTTTTAAACCAATTCCTTAATGCAACGGCTTTGACAATAATCGCTCGGAAATAAAGATGTAATTAATTCGTCGATAAATGAAAAAATCTTTTCCACAGCAAATCAGTTAGATTGTAATTAATCGCTTGTAAATGTGAGGCCTTTTTTTATTTTATTTTTCATTTATTTTTATTTATTTATTTATTTTTTTTTTTTTTAGGACCGTCCGAAAATTAAATGCGCCCGAGATAATAAAAGATTGGTGACTAGTTTAGAAATTAGATATTTTTCTCTTGGCGGGAATTTCCAAATCGGGGGGGGGGGGGGGGTCTGTTATTCTTTAAAAAAGTGCAATTTCCATTTTGCTTCTTTAACTATCCCTTATCTTTACTTTCTAAATCTCTATCATCCGATACAAATAATATTGCATATAGTATTTCTTATTGTCTCTCCCCTTTCTCTTACTTTTATTTATTTTGAATTGGATGTAATTAAATAATTAAATAATAGTGCTCTTAAATAATAATCTTCAGAAGCAACGATATCATGCTCCTGAAGTTAAAACCTTTAGAAAAAGCAAAGGTTTCCCCAATAGAATCCTTTTAACTGCTAAAAGAGGTAAATATAACCACAAGTGAATACTCCATCACGCTCATCCGAGCAAAACAGTCGGCGACAATTGAGTCACATCTCTACGGACGGATTGAAACTCATCTCTTTCTACTCCCTCCACCCCTAAATTCTTCGCTAACCGGCTCAGAATGGCCGAGCTAGGGGTTAAGTTACAGGGCCTTATGGGCTTCGGTTTTAAAGGATTAACTGATGTCCAAATTTTGTAGATATTTCATAGATACGTCTTTGTCAAATATTCAACAAATTCCGGACGTATTTTAACCGTCTGGCTGCGTCCAAATTACAAATTTATTTTGTAGACGTATTTCGGAAATGACTGATGAAAACTGAAAATAATTTGGACGTATGGGTTATATGGGATATACATTAAAATATTTATGTGCATAAGAAACAATTCAATTGAACATACCCAGGTAAAAAAGTCAGCAAAAAACCTTTAAAAAAAACATTCAGGAAACCTGAAGGTATTTCGGACAAAAAAATCTGCGGGTTTCCTTTAGGTAAAAAAACCTGAATTAACCCCCCACTTTTTTTGTCCGAAATACCTTCAGCTTTCCTTTAGGTAAACAAACCTGCGCATTCTCTTACCATGTTGTCCGAAATACCTGAAGTTTTCCTTTAAGTAAAAAATATGTGTCTTCTCTTTACATAAAATCATGCAGTATCACTGTACGGCCTGCTTTTGTCTTAAATATCAGTGGATTTCCTGAAAGATAAGCCAGTGAAGAGATAGAAGGAACACTGGAGGGGCATAAAATAAATAAGTGATCACAGGCCGTTCCAAAAATATGTCACAAGGTGTGCCAGCAAAATTGATAAAAGTGCCTCCTCAGGGGGGGGATGCAAAGAGGGGTCAGGGACATCAGATGTGTATAACATGAACAATTAGTTATAGGCCATTCCAATACTATGTCATATGAGGGGTTTCGGCAAAATTTAGAAAACAGCCCCCTCAGGGGGAGCAAAGTGGGCGGAGGGGCATCAGATGTGCATAACATGAATAAGTGCTCACAGGCCTTTCCTACAATATGTCACATGAGGGGTGTCAGCAAAATTTAGAAAAGAGCCCCCTCAGGGGGAGCAAAGTGGGGGCAGGGACATCGGATGTGTAGAACATGAATAAGTAGTCACAGGCCGTTCCGACAATATGTCACATGAGGGGTTTCGGCAAAATTTAGAAAACTGCCCCCTCAGGGGGGAGCAAAGTAGGCGAAGGGGCAACAGATGTGCATAACATGAATAAGTAGTCCCAGGCATTTCCGACAATATGTCACATGAGGGGTTTCGGCAAAATTTAGAAAACTGCCCCCTGAGGGGGGAGCAAAGTGGGCGGGGGGGCATCAGATGTGCATAACATGAATAAGTGGTCACAGGCCTTTCCTGCAATATGTCACATGAGGGGTGTTAGCAAAATTTAGAAAAGTGCCACCTCAGGGGGAGCAAAGGGGGGCAGGGACATCGGATGTGTATAACATGAATAAGTAGTCACAGGCCGTTCCGACAATATGTTACATGGGGGGTTTCGGCAAAATTTAGAAAACTGCCCCCTCAGGGGGGGGAGCAAAGTAGGCGAAGGGGCAACAGATGTGCATAACATGAATAAGTAGCGCCAGGACTTTCCGACAATATGTCATATGACGGGTGTTAGCTAAATTTAGAAAAGTGCCCCCTCAGGGGGAGCAAAGTGGGGGCAGGGACATCGGATGTGCATAACATGAATAAGTAGTCACAGCCCGTTCCAACAATATGTTACATGAGGGGTTTCGGCAAAATTTAGAAAACTGCCTTCTGAGGGGGGAGAAAAGTGGGCGGGGGGCATCAGATGTGCATAACATGAATAAGTGGTCACAGGCCTTTCCTACAATATGTCATATGACGGGTGTTAGCTAAATTTAGAAAAGTGCCCCCTCAGGGGGAGCAAAGTGGGGGCAGGGACATCGGATGTGCATAACATGAATAAGTAGTCCCAGGACTTTCCGACAATATGTCACATGAGGGGTTTCGGCAAAATTTAGAAAACTGCCTTCTGAGGGGGGAGCAAAGTGTGCGGGGGGGGGAGGGGGCATCAGATGTGCATAACATGAATAAGTGGTCACAGGCCTTTCCTACAATATGTCATATGAGGGGTGTTAGCAAAATTTAGAAAAGTGCCCCCTCAAGGGAAACAAAGTGGGGGCAGGGACATCGGATGTGTATAACATGAATAAGAAGTCACAGGCTGTTCCAACAATATGTCACATGAAGGGTTTCGGCAAAATTTAGAAAACTGCCCCCTGAGGGGGGAGCAAAGTGGGCGGGGGGGCATCAGATGTGCATAACATGAATAAGTGGTCACAGGCCTTTCCTACAATATGTCACATGAGGGGTGTCAGCAAAATTTAGAAAAGTGCCCCCTCAGGGGGAGCAAAGTGGGGGCAGGGACATCGGATGTGTATAACATGAATAAGTAGTCACAGGCCGTTCCGACAATATGTCACATGAGGGGTTTCGGCAAAATTTAGAAAACTGCCCCCTCAGGGGGGAGCAAAGTAGACGGAGGGGCAACAGATGTGCATAACATGAATAAGTAGTCCCAGGCCTTTCCGACAATATGTCACATGAGGTGTTTCGGCAAAATTTAGAAAACTGCCCCCTGAGGGGGGAGCAAAGTGGGCGGGGGGCATCAGATGTGCATACATGAATAAGTGGTCACAGGCCTTTCCTACAGTATGTCATATGAGGGGTGTTAGCAAAATTTAGAAAAGTGCTCCCTCAGGGGAAGCAAAGTGGGGGCAGGGACATCGGATGTGTATAACATGAATAAGTAGTCACAGGCTGTTCCGACAATGTGTCACATGAGGGGTTTCGGCAAAATTTAGAAAACTGCCCCCCTCAGGGGAGAGCAAAGTAGGCAGAGGGGCATCAGATGTGCCGTTAGCATGAATAAGTGATCACAGGATTTTCCGACAATATGTCACATGAGGGGATTCGGCAAAATTTAGAAAACTACCCCCTCAGGGGGAGCAAAGTAGGCAGAGGGGCATCAGATGCGCATAACATGAATAAGAGGTCACACGTCTTTCCAACAATATGTTATATGACAGGGGTCGGTAAAAGTTATAAAAGTGCCCCTCTTTGGGACTAGTATTGTGCCCCCCCCCCCTTGAAATTTTTATATATTACAAATAATATTTATCGGAAGGCTCCGTAAAAAAATTCAATCTAAAATGATGAAAATACTGCAATAAAAAAAAAAAAAACCCTGAAAAGTAAGACATAATAAAATTCCCCAAAGCAGAATATGATTATAAATGCGCCATACATTGACTTCACTACAGAACATTTCAAATTTTCATTTTCAAGAAAAAAAAAAAAAAAAAAAAAAAAAAAAAAAAAAAAAAAAAAAAAAACGCAAATTCTTTAATCGTTTATTTAAAAAGATTGCGAAATTCATCAATCGGTCGCAAGAAAACTCGTGTAATTCGTCAGTCATGGAAAACAATTCATGAAATCCTTTAGCTTGCTGTGGGAAAACATACAAAATTCAACGAACAGTTGCGAGAAAAAAATCCATGATTTTCGCCAATCGGTTGCAGATAAAAAAACGCAAAATTTGTCAGTGCACCACTAGAAGAAACAGCGAAAAAAAAACTACAATCTTCTCTCATCGTTCGCAAAAAAAAAGCCTCAAAATTTGCTATGTTACAAGGAAAAATTCGTGAAAATTGCAAATCGGTTGCGGTTAAAAAAAATCGTGAAGATTGTCAGAAGAATCTGCGAAATTCGTAGATCAGTAGCGGAAAAAAACTCACAACTTTCTCCAATCTGTGTCAAGACTTGCTTACTGGCTCAAGAGAAATATCGCAAAATTTTAAAATCGGTCACAGGAAAAAAAAAAAGTGAAATTCGTCGGTGTATTATCGAAAAAAATAGAATTAGTCGATCAGTCGTGCAAAAAAAAAAAAAAAACCATGAAGATTTGGCCAATCAGTCGCAGAAAAGCGACAAAGTTCACCAGTCGACCGTGAGAAAATAATCACGATATTCACCGATCTGTCGCAGTAGAATGCGAAATTCGTCTATCGGTTGCAGAAAAAAAGGGGGTTTTACCAATCGTTTACACGAAAAAGAGAAAAAATTTGCCAATCAGTAAAAAGAAAATATAATGAAATTCGCTTATCAGTCGCATGTAAAAAAAACTCTGAAGTTGTCAGAAAATTCACGAAATTCTTCGATCATTCGTGGAAAAAACCAACGATTGTTTCCAATCTGTCGCAAGAAAAAATTGGAACATTTGCCAATCAGTCTTCAGTAAAAAAGCATGAAATTCATGGATCGGTCGTGTGAAAAAAAAACTACGATTTTCGCCAAAAGGTCAATGAAAAATATCATAAAATTCACCCACCAGTCGTGGTTAAAAAATGCGAAATTCGTCAATGAATTGTGGAAAATATATCAAAATTCTTCACCCAATCGCAGGAGAAAAATTGTGAAATTCATCGATTTGGTCAGAGAAAAAAGGCCAAATTCGCCAGTTGACAGAGGAAAAAATCTGAAATAATTCGAAAATCATCAATCGATTGTTGGAAAAAAACCCCGCTAAATTATCATCCGATTAGGGGGGGGAGAAGAGAGAAATCACAAAATTCACCAGTAATTTCATTCGCGTGAGTATGTCAGGGTTTTATGAAATGGCTTTTGCATTTCTATAAAAGATGCAATTGCACTTCTTCATATATAAAGAAAATTTTCCTGTGACTTTTTTTTTTTTAAATTCACACAGAACATTTGATTAGCTGAAGTACATTGCAGAACATTGCAAAGTATTCAGCTTTGGGAATGAAATTCTTTGATCAGCCGTAGAGAAAATCTGTGAAATTCAGTCAGCGACCATATGAAAAAAAAATTCAACAACTGTTTATGGGAAAAAATGAAGTTTGTTGGTTAGCTGGGAAGAAAATCGGCAAAATTCATAAACAGGATATGTGAAAAAAATCACACGAGTTTTGTCAATCAGCCGCAAGGAAAAATGCAATATACGCCAATCGGTATGGTTTAGATGTATTATAATCCTGCATTTGCCATCTTTGATTTTTTTCTTGCAAGAAAACTACTTTTCCGCCAAGTAGTAAATGTCGCCAATGGTTAAATATTGTTGATAGATTAATATAACATTGAAAAAACTGGGATATAATCATTATAACTATTAATGAAAAAACATTTTTAATTCACGCCAAGAAAAAAATCCAAGATGGCAGATGTGGGATTATAAAACACTTGCTCTGAAATAAAATATCACAAAATTTATCAGTTGGTTGCGGGGAAAAAATTTCAAAAATTCTCATTCAGTCACCTGAAAAAAAAAAACTGAGAAATTCAACCGTCAATTAATGGGAAAAAAAAAAATCTAGAAACCCTTCAGTCGATTGCTTTAAAATATTGTGAAATTTGTCAATTGGTCACAGGAAAACAACATGAAATTCAGCAGGTAATCATGAGAAACAATCGTGAAATTTTACAGTTGGCTGCAGAAAAAAATGTGAAATTCGTCAAACAGTTACAGGAGAAAAACATAATTCGTCAGTCAACAGGGAGGAAAATCAAGAAATTTCATCAGTTGCAGGAAAATATCACAAAATTAAAAAGGTCAAAATAAAAAAGGACTAAATGCAAAATATTTTCAGTAAACAAGGTTCTTGAGTTCTTTTTTTTTTTTTTAAGTGTCCAGCTGGCAGTAATTTTTTTCTAGAGTCCACACTGTTGAATGCATTTTTAATATAATTGTAGAATAAAATGAAATAAGTGATTACTAGTCTATTGTTATTCATACTGCTTAATATGTTTCTGAATAATTAATTTGTTAAGACAGTGTTATCATTGTGAATTTGTATTTTTTTTTTTTTATTTACATTTGCTTGTGGATATTTCTTTTAAAGGTGATTTCAATATAAAAAAGAATGCAGGTGTGCATTTTTATTATCTGCCTCTTAAATAGGAAAAAAAAAAAAAGAATGAAATCTTGTTTTTCACCCTTTTATGATATGAATCCACGTATATTAGCATTGAGCTTTAGCCGCTTTAGCAGGGCGCAGCGCCAGCAGCCTTTTTTTTTTCTTTTTTGTGCATGGCAAAGCTCTTTTAAACCCTTCTGCTCTTTTTAACACTTCCTAAGCTCCCTGTGGCAATTCAACTGATCGCTTGAAAATATCGCAAACTCTAGGGACTCTATACAAACCAGTTCAAAATATTTTTGTGAATAATGTACAAAATGTACCCTTTTTTAGAATAGTGTTTCCTTTTTGAAAACTTCCCGCCCGGCAGTCCTTTTTTCTAGAGTCAACACTGCATATATGTAATGAAATATTAATGTTAAAAAAGGGAAGGAGGCATATAATAAAAATGCACACATGCATACTTTATACACGATTAAATCAAGTTGACAAAAAGATCTAAAAACAAATATAAAAAACACCAACTGACCATTAGTAGAATTGACATAAAAAAGCCACTGGTCCCAAGGAACAGCAAGCATGATAATTTATTTGTGCGCAGTCATCATCACTGGTCTGCTACATAAAATTCTATTTCATCCCTTTAACCCTTTGAGTGACAATTAATTACTTCATATGACTAAGATTTAATCAAATTTTCTTTGTTTTTTTAAATAAAATAAAGTTATGCGATATGTGCTTAGTTGCAGTTTTTGCAGGGAGATGAAAGATTACGTTTACCTGTCAGAGAGGGGGGGGGGGGAGTTACTGGTCCTGCAGATTATAAAATTTTTCAAATTAGTGGTCCAATTGAATTTCTGGTGGTACAGAACAGTCCCAACGGACACCCCAAGGAAATCGAACGCTGAACTGACAGTGAATAATATGACTTTTTAAATATTTACTACTCAAAAACATATTAAGTAATATGAACTGAACAAGCACAGAATGAAATCAGTTATTTCTTTTAAGCCTGTAAATGATAAAAGTAACAATGCAAACAAGAGAAAATCACACAAATAAAATTTACATACACAATAAAACATGCGAATCTGCTCAAAACATGGAAGATTCTCACCCATTACAGAACAGTCCTTTTTAATAATTGTTTTGTACACACACAAGGTAAACGCAGGAGTCTATCCAGGCAAAATTTGAGGGTTTTTTTAGGGCCCTTTCACAAAAGTCTATTTAATAAAATAGGCCCCATCAGAAAATTAAATATTATAAAATGAGTCCCTTCACAAAAATAAATTTAATAAAATGGGCTCCTTCACAAAAATAAATTTAATAAAATGGGCCGCTTCACAAAAATAAATTTAATAAAATGGGCCCATTCTCAAAATTTCTTTTAATAAAACAGGCCCACTTCATAACACTCTTTTGCATAAAAACTATTTTAAATATGTAATTAGTAAATAAAACCAGGTCATGCGAAACAAAAACTTTAACTGAAATTTAAAGAAGTTTCTGTTAATAAATTCTTGATCCGAATTTGAGTAACTGGATTTCAACTATAGTTACAAAATATTACTTTTCACAAAAATAACTTTTAATTGTCACAAAATGGAACCCAAGAATAAAAACCTGCATCGACCCCTGTTTGTTAAAGGCCCCAAGAATCTATATATAATTTTTAATGATGTTATGCACTATAGAACAATATTATTGCTCTAAATTTGTCTTTAAATGTTTTTTCGTGAAAAAATTACTTTATTTAAAATAATTATACACATGTAAAGAATTTTAAAATTATTTTTCCCATATTTCATATTCAGTATTATAAATTATTCTACAATATATAATTTTTTTTAATTAATTTTATGAGTTGAATATTGCAGCTAGAGACATTAAACCCCGCTAAAAGATTTGCCAGAGATATTACACCTCCACTGAGTATTAATCAAGCATCTATGTTCCTAAAAAGATTATAGCTGCTTGATTTTTAAAGAAACCAAATTACTTACTCATAAAGTGATATTCCAATACAGTGATCTGCTTAGAAAGAACTTCACAAACTTTTCCCCCTCAAAAAAGGGCCCTTCACAAAACGTTTCCACCTCCAAACTGAGCTTTTTACAAGTTTAATTATCAAGAAGTAATTTAATCCTTCTATCACTTTTATGCATAATAGAAATATATGCATATATCTCCTTAAAAGTATAAACAAGAAACTGAACATAACGATTCTTTGAAATTCAGAAAATTATGACTAGATTTTTCACAAAAATCAAAAGACGTATTAATGAAAATATCAAAAAATAAAATAGTTCTCTTTGGATGTATTTGAAAAGTGAAGTGTCACGCCGTTTTTAAAACTGAGAGATTTTTATCGCTATTATTTTAAAAAATAGTAAAAATTCATCTTTAGTCATATACGAAGATTTCTTGTAAAACATTATCTCCATACCACAGTATTTCTATACGTGGCGATCTGATTTACCGAAGGTGGTTAGTATCGCATGAATGGCTGAATACAAATGGCCAAATAAATATCAAGCTATAATATTAAAAATAAGTATAATACAAGGCTCACTTATACCCCTCTTACGGCTATATATATATCCATTTAAAAATTAATTAAAATGTGACTAATATACAGATAAAAAGAGCCTGCAAAAAGGAAAAATAGAATAGCAAAACGACAGCGTAACGACTCCTCCCGCTTATTTTCCGAGTGGCGGAAAAGTAAACATGCTTTCTGTGTGTTGAGTTGATAACTTCCTTCTCATTCTCCCATGACATGGAGTCAGAAATACAGCTACACGAGGGCTGCTGTCATCTCGAGGGCCCGGGTTCGAGTCCTTGGGTAAGACATTTATGTAATTGTGTATGTCCCATTGTAGTTATATAATATATGTAATGGAAAATAAAAATTGTTGTGACTTGTTGTTGTTTCTATGTATAATAAGGATCATTCGAGGCGACAGCCATTGTAGCTATAGGCCCCAAAGCATTCTCCACCTCGGTGGACTTCAAATGTCAAATGACAGCTACATGATCAAAAAATAAATGTTGCAACGAAAACTTTGTTTTTGAAGAAGTAACTTTTATAAAAACTGGAATTCACGCCTGATAGAGGATAAGGGCAAATTATGCATGTAATAACCCCACCTATATTTTTCAGCTTTAATCGTGGATGCTATCAAAATGAGGAAAGGGGGGGGAGGGACCCTGCCCCTCCCTAGATTTTAAAATTTAAGTAACTAGATATTTCTTTTTGTTATGTTTTCAAAAACAATATAAAATGTATTATTTTCGAGTAACTAAATTAAAAGAGCCTCTTTTCTTTACTGTTAGTATGTGCAAAATTCTTAGTTCCTCTTTTTTAAAGAGGTGCTGTTTGTGTTGTTTTATGATGGCCAATTGTCTACACTTGGGATATTGGGCCGAAGGGGGGGGGGGTGCCTGGGGTCTTTTAAAGGGAAGCTAATCCGTATTTAAGCAAAGAAATCCAAGGTTCGAAGAAAACCACGAAAAAAACTCCGAACGACTAGGCCGACGGGCGCGATTGGGTTCGAACCCAGCATCTCCCGTCTACCAGCTTTGAGAGCAGAACCTCTCGGCCACTGGTGAGGTGGTTTTGTAGAGGAATTAAGGAATTTGAGCTAGGACGACAGGAGTGGCATGGTGGAAGAAGAACGGGGGGCGGAGTGCATTGTATCCCTTCCTGCATTTTGAAATTTAATTAACTAAAATTTCTTTTTTTTTTGTCAGATTTAGAAGAGCACAGTAAAATATATTCTTTTCGGAAAACTTAAAATGAAAAACTAAATAAGACAATTTTAGAAAAGGTAGAAGGGAAATTGAGGGCCCTCGTTAGATTTTGAAATTTAACTAAAATATTTTTTGTGCGTGTTTGAATACGATTTTAAATATTAATGAAAGGGACTTTGAAATAATTTGGAGATTTTTTTTTTTTTTTTTTTTTTTTTTTTTTTTTTTTTTTTAGGGTGCAATTTTTGTACGTGTTAGACTTCGAAGGGTTATTTTTACTGGTGGTAATTTAAGAGAAATTTATGACAAATTTTAGGATAAAAAGGGGACTTTGAAATACTTTCGTGATTATTTTTTTTCGTTTTAGAGGGAATATTTTGAGATTGAAAATTTTGAGCTTGTTAGAGTTAGAAGTGAAATTGTTACTGGTTATAATATTAGGAAAAATTGTGACAAATTTAAGGTCAAAAAGGGCTTCGAAAAAATTTCGTGATTTGTTTTTCTTTTTAGGGGGAATTTTCGGAGATTGAAATTTTTGAGCGTGTTAGAGGTGAAATTGTTGCTCGTAATAACTTCATAAATGGGGTAATTAAAAATTTTAACTAGTAGACTCTTCAAAATAATTTCGAGATTTTTCTTTCTTTTTGTGGGGAATTAAAAAATAGTATTTTAAATGGTAATTAAAAATCTCAACGAGGGGGACTTTAAGATAATTTTGAGATTTTTATTTTTAGAATGGGATTTTTATATCGCTATTTAAAATGGTAATTTTAAATATTAATTAAAAATTTTAACGAGGGGAGTTAAGAATTTTTGACTGAACCGGTGGAAGACGTTAGATTTCCGGGAATTATCTAATATATTAATTTCGAAATAAATTTAAAATATTAATGAGAAAATGCGGGCATATCAAAATCTTAGATACCATAATGTGCAATAATAAAACCTTTAAGTAAAACCTTCATGTTACCAGTTAAAGAAACAATTTTCATTTTCCTTCAACATACCTCATGTGATTTCACGAAAATCTTCTAAGTCATTGAAGGTAATTTGGAGGTGATAACTTACAGAAATAAACCTGTATGAAATCTTTTAAAAAGAGGTATACTTCTCTTAAGATAACCTTTAGTTTTCATTTGCCTTAAAGATACCCGTTGAAACCTTCAAAATGGCTGCAAAATCTCAAAATTTTTAAAGGTTTTTCTCTGATTTTTTTACCTGGGTATATTAAAAATGCATATCATTGTTAACCGTAGAAAAGACATTTTGAAACGACGTTATATTCATTTTAATTCTACACAGTTTTTGTTATTTTACTTACAAATACTTACTTTAAAAAATGTAGCTGTTAAGGCAGTCTATAAAAGGTAGGCTTCGTTTATTTATCTTTATATCTTAGCAGAATATACGAAAATGAATAAATTCTGCAGTCAGAGTCATATGTACAATAAAATCTCCATTCATAATCCGAAAATGGGCCATTTCCTTTAACAATCTTTAATGTGAAGCACCGTTTAGGAAAATATAAATTTTATTTTGGAGTAACACGTTACGAGCCGACAGATATTCACACTACTCACCGCAAAGTAAAAACTTTTTTAACCATTTGGAAAGATGGTTATTGTACTCTGTCAGGTTAGAAAATCAAAAACATATCTGAAGCGTTTATTGGTTGAATCCGCATTTTATTCGTTTTCTGATTGGTCTATACAGTAATCTTTATTTTCCCTTTACTTTCAACAGTTATGGATTATTCTGTTGCCACTATGATAAAAAAGTAATGAAAACTATAAATATATATATATATATATAACTCAGAAACAAATTAAGATACAGCTTTCAAATAAATTGCATTTAAAAGTACATTTTTTTTTCTCTATACGACGGTGTAAAAAGTAATATTGTGGGATGTTTAGAAGTTTAAGAATGAAATTTCATTTAAAATTGGTCCAGGAATATTAATATTTAATCCATTGCGTACGTAATGAATGACCAGCTCCCAAGAAGTTTAAAAATTTACAGTATCGAAAAATGGTTGTCTTAAATGTGAGTCTTTGAAAAAATCATTTTCAAAATGGTGGTTGTAATTTGTTAAATTGATTTTTTTTTTTTTTTTGGTTCCGTCTTTAAAATTATAATTATGATAACATGATTAAATCCTTTTTGTTTAAAAAATAATTGTGCAATCGGAAAGGTTACAAATCCAAGAAGATTGTTCGTGGAATAAGAAGTTTATAAATAGTTTATACTACTTTGCATTTAATTATTTATGCTTTGTATAAAAAAAAATGTTTTTAACTTAAAGAAAAACAATGAAAATATTTAATATTTTGAGACGAAATTTCTTTTTCAAAATTAATTTTTTCCACAATTTTTGTGTGCAGATTATATATTTCTGGGTCTTTTTTAAATGGCTATTAATTTATCTCTCAGTTATACACAAATAAAGAAAAATAAATAAAAAATAAATCCATAGAAATGGATCACATTTTTTTGCTATAACGCGAAAAAAACTGTGGTATGTTTGTTTGTTTTTTATGTAAATTTGTAGAGTATCACTTTAAGCAAAAAATGGAAACGTTTAAATGCATTATCCTCTTCAAAAATTATCGTGGCAGAATCTCCGCTAAATAGTATTTTGAGAGAATCGCGTTTAAAGTTTTTCCTGGTCTTGTGTTGAAAGATAAAAATTTAAGGGGCATATAACATAGACCAGGCGACAACTACACAAACGATCATCTCATCGAGTTCACGTCTAAAATTCCAGAAATAGTTAAAACACGATTAGAATTTTAAAAGGGAAGTGACCTGCCAAGTCATATCTTGGTTTAAATTACCCACAGACCTAGGTTTACGGTTAAATTCAATGATTTCTCCTTGTGTTTTCCATCTTTTCTTACCTTAGTGACCTCAAAAGGTGCAGGAAAACACAATGGGAAAACCTACCAAACGAACAATAAAATTGGTCTGCAAGTTATTTTCAACATGATATGACCTTGCGGATCAATTCCCTTTTAATATACCAATCGAGCTCTAAGTAATCCTGGAATTTTAGCAGTGAACACGATGAGTTGATGGTTTGTGCAGCATCCGCACACAATAACATATATGTTAAGAATTTACCTATAGTACCAACTGTATTACAGTCTTAAAGATTCAAACACTATACAGAAGAGTAATTAAAATAAATATATTTTTACGCCATTCCATAACTTTCACCCCCCCCCCTCTTAGCCTGTTTTATTATTCTTAGTCAGTTTTCTTCTTTTATTCCATAAAAAAATATCTTTTTTACAGGTAAATACACTATGTTGACAAAAACATCGCACACTTTCATTTTTTCATGCTTTAGCAAATTGATACTATAAGCGTTTTTGACGAATTCTTCTGGAATTTCGAACATATAAAGAAAATTTTGCTTTCATGTTTTTAGCAAAGGTTTGATTACGAGTGCAATTAATGGAACAACAACTATTTGGAAAAAACAGTATTTTGCCCCCTGTGAAAAATTGTGCAAAATGATCTGCAGCTGCTTTAGATGACAATTTGAAAATTGTACAACATTTGTACTCATTTGCGTAAGAATATAATGCATTTTCATACAGATAAAAAAGGTTATTTAAAATATTCCAGAAATTTTACACTTTTTTTATTATAAGATCAATGTTTTTTTTATAAAATTTAAAGCCACTTTCAGAAAACTAAACAAGGTTCAGTAGAAATAACATAGTAAAATTTGAATATAAATACACTAAATATATAATGAAATATACGAAATATTTTTTAACTGCATAAATATACCAAATATTTTTTCATCTTCATTTAGTAGTCAACTATATAGAGCACTTGAAATGAAAAAAAAAAACAGTTATCGTGAACATTCTGAAAGGTATCAGCGACAGAGTGAGTTGAATTTCAATTAATTTCAAAAGCAGCCACGTGATAAGTAAATTTCAAGAAATTATCATTATAAATTTTTAATGTTTTTAATTAAAAATTTTAATTGATTCTTTAGTTCTTTTTGTAAAACCACAACAACATATATATATATATATAAAGAGATTTATCAAAATCAAAGAATCATTTATAGAACTACTTGTTGACATTACTGTTGACAATAATAAGTCTTTTGTTAGAAATCCGTTAATAATAAAAGAAAATTTGTAGCAAAGCCTTTAACATACGGTTACATTTTGAAGGCAACTGAAATTAAGCTTTCTATATCGCTGACACATTTATGAATTTTTAAGACAGTGGAATTGTCTTTTTATATTAGTTGCTCTATTCAATTGACTTCCAGATCATTAAAAAAAAATAAATAAATAAATAAGTAAGTAAAAAGTGTGCTTTTCGCGTACGCGTGGTTAATTTTTTTTCATACGACTGCTTGTATTTCACTAAACCTTTGTTATATTTCAATTCTAACTACACTATGGTGCTTCCACTAAATATGTCGAATTGTCCAAAACTGGCTTTGAATTTTATTTTGAACCTTACATGCTATGAACAAAAAATATGTAAAATTATACATGAATATGTGTGCTATTCTGACACAAATGAAGACAACTGTTGTAAAATATCCACAAATTTTTGTGCAGCTGCCACAGACTAATTCGTGCATTTTATTTTACAGGTTGATCCCTAATTTTCTTTCTTTTCTCCTAACTTTTTTTTTTCTTCAATGCAAAAGAATTTCTGCTATTCAAAAGGGCAACCTTTTCTCTTTTGGAAAACAATTGATAAAAGATTAGCAATTCTGTAAAGAAGCTCTTCGCGAAGGGGTAAAATTACATCACTATTGAAATACAAGAAACTTCGGTTAATTATCTTACGCTGTTCAAGGTAAATATAGGGACATGGATATATACTTGAGACAGAAATAAGTCCAAAATATGGTATTTATACACAAACAGAAAATAGGATATTTTCGTGGGTAATCCTTAACCCGGTGGAAGGCGCGCACTCATTAGCACACATTTGGTCGCGTGGGGTTCCTGTATAACCCCACCGAAAAACTTAAGTTTAATGCAATTTACGCATGTAAATTTATTCAAACATATATAAAAAATGTATAAAATATATTTTTAAGATATAAGTTTCAATTTCAGAATATATTTAAATAAATATCTGCACTAATAATTCTTAAAAAAAAAAAAAAAAAAAAACTTACTCATTTTCAAAAAAAATTACATACCTTTATTGGACTTTACATACATTTGTCACAGACGTAATTAGAGTGATCCTTGCAAGTAAATTGTTCACATTTAATACAACTAATTGTGGTTTTTTTGTCCTTAGCTCGAGGACAAACTGCACATCGTCCTTTACCAAGCTTTATTCTCTTTGGCAAGTTATTATCAGGATCATCATTACTTTCTGTTGAGGGCAAATCAGATTTAATTTTTTCTCGTAATTCCTTGGGCAACATTGACATAGTTGATCTTTTCATAATTTGTTGGTTAACTAGAGACAATGCCAATGTTTTCAAGAACATTCGCCTACTTTTGTACTGCAGAGGAGCATTTTTGGTGGACATAAGTGCAACTCGCGCATTTATAGCTGCCACATTCAACACACAATAGAAAACAACCATCGGCCACCTATTTGTTTTTCTCGCAGTAGAATAAAGTGTAGACATTTCATCAACAGTATCCACTCCTCCCTTTGTTTCATTGTAAAATTGTATTATTTCCGGCTTCTTTTTCTCAGAGTTTTCATCTATCGTGTTATCATGATGCATTGTAGACAACAAAACTACACATTTCGATTTCTTCGGAACATAAGACACTAATGTTACGTCCTTTTGGAATCCAAATATAGATGAAAAAACTTCCCTTGTTTTTGCTTCTAAAAATTCAACAGGAATCACAGCTTTATTTTTCTTCAAAGTTCCCACGATAGTTAGTTTCTTTGATAGAAGCTCTTTTGCTAATGGATAGCTTGTGTACCAGTTGTTCATTGTCACGTTCCTTGCGGATCCAAATAACGGGGTGCAGAGTCGTTTTACAATTGCAGATGGTGAATTGTCGACTTTGAACGGACCTTCTGGTTGTTGTCCGGCATAAATTTCCATATTATATGTATAAAATGTCCTCGCATCGACTAAGGCGAATATTTTAATTCCATATCTTGCCGGTTTTTTCGGCATGTACTGCCGAAATCCACAACGACCTCGAAACTTTTCTAACTTCTCGTCTATAGTGACATATTCACTAACTGAATATATCTCTTGACACTTTTTATTGAATGCACTGAAAAAATCTCTCACTGCTGCCAGTTTATCTAATTGACGTCGATCTTCACGGTCTTTTATATTATCAAATCTCAAGCATCTGAGAAGAAATGTGAACCGCTTGTAAGACATTGTTTTTCGAAGCACTTCAATTCCAGTTCCATCGGCGCTCCACAAATTCTTTGCATTAGTATGGGATGATTTGTGTAGCCCGCATAAATATAAGAGACCAAATAGCGCTCTCATCTCCACTTCATCCGTATTTCTAGCATCACGACTTCGTTGGAAATTTGCAGATATTTTATCAATAAAAATATTAGTGCAATCCACGATATTTTTTATAACGTTGGAATCAAAAAAGAGTTCCCAACTTTCAACAGGTTCCGTAATACCTGATGCAACTGATTTTAGTCCAGGTAGATGAATAATGATGTTGCACGAGCTAGTTCTCACTTTTGCATTCGGTTTATCTTTTTTCCAGACTGTTTTATCTTTTCCTACGTAAATGTCATTTTCTTGATCGGATTCACCGCTTATATTGGCAGCTTCAAATTCACTGTCACTGTCGTGACTACTATAAATTTCATAATCAATTTCATCTTCACTAGCAGAGTCTATTTCTTCATCTGAAGTTTCAACAGTATCCAGCAGCCCTCTCAATCTCTCCATTTCTTTCTCATATTCCGTCAATTTTCGTTTAGCTGCCATTTTCGAAAAGAACAAAAAATCAAGCGTCCACTATCTATGCGAGCAGAAAACTAATGAGAGGGAATTGCTGTAAAATGCGGTCGCGCGGGGTTGCTAGGTTACCCCAGTGGCAGGTGGCTTTCCAGGAAATGATTGCTTCTCCCTAACAAAAGAAAAACACCTGCTGATGGCAGGTGCTATTGAAAGAAAACATTTTAAAAGTTAGCTACTGAAGGGATGAATAATGACGGACTAATACGAATTCCAGAATAGAAGTTTTTATGAGACTGGGGTGACTCAGGTACCCCGCGCGCCTTCCACCGGGTTAAGAGGCTACTTCAGTCAAATGAAAAGACACATTCGCTAATGCTAATCCTATGGAAGAAATTTATAAAGATATCTCGGTCGCATTTCAATATTTTTAAATGATTTCTTTTGCATTGAATAGTTGAGATTGATCTGTATGCAGGCCGTTTTTTACTTTTTCGATTTTGACTGCAGATATTTTTTTATGAGGATGCTTTTACTTTCGAAACCGGTTCCGAAAATAAAAGTGTTCTCACAAGAAATACCTGTAAACAAAATCGAAAAAGTAAACAACGGCCTTTGTACAGATCAATCTCATCTATTCAATGCAAAAGAAATTATTTAAAAATATTGAAATGCGACCGAGATATCTTTATAAATTTCTTCCATAGGATTAGCATTAGCGAACGGGTCTTTTCCTTTGACTGAAGTAGCCTCTTAAAGGAAGGCATAGTTCAGAAAAATTTTATATATGGGTGAGAAATATATGGTTATGCATCCCTCACTGTTACTAGATATAAAGCACGTATTTTATTTAGCTAATATTTACAGCACGGTAAATTGACCACCACTTTAAGGGAAATTCTGGTCTAGATGCGTAAATTTTGGGCGTTCGACCTCGATATATATATATAACAACATATTTATTGATATTTTGAAAATACACAAAAATATAATGAAGAAGGAAAATTAAATAAGTTATAAGGTGGTAATGTTTGGGGTAAAAAAAGGGAGGGTACTGTTTGGCACGAGTGAACACTTCTGGACTTCTGAAATAAAATTTTCAGAAAAATATCTTAATTAGTAGGAGTGTCGTTATAACCCCTACCTTGGAGAAAACGAATTTTATTTCGCAAAATAGCGTGTGTCTAATAGCCTTTTTTCGACTCTTTTTTTTTCATAAATTTTAATTTTGTGAAATAGTAAAAAAAAAAGAATAATTTTAATACAAAAATGGTAGGGGCAATAAAAATTTTATACATTGAAGGTCGGTATGAAATTTTAACTAAATCGGTGAAATAGAACTTCAGATATCATTTCTACCACGTTGAAAAAAAACTGTTGTCAAGTCGTTTCAATACCAAAAATATCTGGGTAGTCGGGTAATTTCTCTCGTCTATTGTCTAATTTCTTACACTGAAAAAAAAAAAAAAAAAAAAAATGCCAGTTTTCCGGTAGGAATCGGAAAAATGGTTGCTCTTATCGTACCGGAATAATTTCCGACCCAGCTCGGAATAAAATACGCAAAAATTAGGAAATAGTCAGTAAAACCACGGTACTTATACACGGTAGGGCCCACGAGCGAGATGCGCAGTAGATCGTCCGCCCAGTTCGTGACGTCACTGCCACCCATCGTTCAAGCTCTCCCTGTGTTTTTCCTTTTATTCGCATTGCTCTCTTTCTCTTCCGGACAATAAATTCTATTATTACTATATATATATATATATATAGATAGATAGATAGATATAGATATATAGATAGATATATATATATATTATATGATCATTTTATGACTTATTTTTATTGCATTTAGATTCTTAAATTATTTCTTATAATTAAATTAATTAATTCTTTTTTTTTGAAGCATTATTTTGATCAAAATCGTTTGAACAAATGAAATTTTATATCCGATATGTACACTCTTAATTCAAAAGAATGAATTATTAACTCAATAAAGGGAGGGAATATTTTACGTGTGTTTCCTTTCTTTCTGAGTATCGGTTTTATCAAAAAGAGACATTTTGCACAAAAAACAGATTTTCCAAATTACCCGTTTCGGAGCAGCATCCCCAGACCATCCTGTTTCAGATCGGAACAGAAAAATATCTTTAAAAAAGGGATTTAAGAAGCTTCCCTAATTGGTTTTAATCCTATCATGAGATATTTAGTTTGTCAGGGCAGGGCAGGAACCTGTTTGAAAAGTGAGACTACGGTACTTAGAATACACGGTAAGGTCCACAAGCGAGATGCGCAGTAGATCGTCCAGTTCGTGACGTCACTGGCACCCATCGTTCAAGCTCTCCCTGTGTGTTTCCATTTATTTATTCGCATTGCCCTCTTTCTCTTTTCCTGACAAAAAATGTTATTTTTTTTTCATATAATCATTTTATGTCTTATTTTTATTGTTAGTTTTTGAAAAGGATTTGACATTAAAATAATTAGTAACGCATTAATTCTTCTAGATATTCCAAAGGAATTTCATTTCATCGTTTTTAACAAATACTGTAGCATGAAAACCATTTGCTGCACGCATGCAAAAGATCAGATAATTTTTGCATTTATTATTCAAGAGTATTTTCAATTTACTTTAAAGAAATAGATTTGTAAAAGAATTTAAAAGCAAAACAGCTTAATTTAAACCAAACCAAATTGTAAGATATAAATCAGTTTCCATATAAAAATTTCAGCTCCACTACTACTTTAGTATTACTTTTCACTAATGATATTGCTGAAAAATTAAAGAGATAAGAATGAGTTGTCGAGATACATGAAAGGAAATAAACTTTTTCTTAAATAAAAATGAATGTGATCAGCAAGATAAATCCAATCCTGATTTATTTCTGTTCTCTTAATAAGAACAATACAGTCACTCATATATCGCTGATAAATCATTCGGATATTAGATGAAATTAAATAAAAAAATTAAGCTAAATTAAATAAAAAAAATATATGTATATCAGCTGGTTAGGAGGAAAATTTTGCGATGTAGTACGTAAAAAATCAAAAACTTCTCGTTGTAAAGAAATTATGAAACAATATAAATTCCAGTTTTCTCAAAATTCTATTTTTAAAATAAAGTTGCATATTCATAGAGGTGTGTGTAAGCGGTGAACTTAAATATTATTCGCCTAGTGAAATCGTTGTGTTACAATTCCTGAAATTTATAGAAATTAGTTTTAGTTTTGAGTACTTATATAGTTAAATGTACCCAAAACTAAAGAAAAATAAAATAAACACTGTAGTTTTTTTTCCCGATAATATATAAGGGTTTGTAAGCAATATGGGACCTTAAATCAAAAACTTATATCAGATTAATAAACAGGTATCGATCTAGAAGTTTCAAAAATACATATTGTGAGAATAAAAATATATTGGTATAGCAATAGAATAAAAACTCAATTTTTATTTGAAAATATATTTCCTAATTTTTATTTATTTTTAGGTATTGAGATAACCCATATAAAATAATATTCCACTCACAATTTGTAATTTAATTTTTTTTCTGATAATACTTTAGTGCGTGCTAAAAATTTAAGGATGCATATATAGTATAGTAATCATAAAAACAATATTTGATTGTTTAAATTTTTTTAACCGTAATATCGTAATATAACATCTATTTTTTCCCCTTCAAATTTTGAATGTTATACAACGTAGTTTTTGTTTGACTTTGAGAGTTAGACAGTTTGATATTTACTGAACCGGAAGTCCAATACCTAGATTATAACTTAGATAGACTTGACATCGTGTTAGTTAATCGCAGAATCTTGTGTGCCAATGATTATTCTGTTCCTAAAGTTAAAAGTTGTACGGACCTATTAATATTTTGATACCTATTTTAACTTATTTTCTAATTACTTGTAAATAAAGTAAATTGTTGATTTTAAAACAAAAGTTGTTCTTTCTGAAATTGCGCTACCCTTTCTCACATAAGAGTGGACCTAACAATATGTTCTCTAGAAAGACTCTGTAGAAAGACTATTCTTCTGATATTTTCAATAATTTTATAATTTAAATTTCTGTATTAGTGTATACAAAAATTTAAAGAGTTTTTATTATTATTATTATTATTATTATTATCTAAAACGTTATTTAAGCTATTACGGCTATTTAAGAATTTTTTTGTTTTCTTTGTATACTCGTTTTGTTATTACACATTTTTTTTTTTTTTTTTTTTTTTAAATATTTATAAATTTGAAAAGATCACAAGCATCAATTCAAAAAAGCTTTTCTTACATTTATCTAAAGTTGCCCTAAAAATGCTATAATATTTTTTAATGCCTGTGTTTTAAAGTACATAGTACTATAGAGTTTTTTAGAGTTATACTCGTAACTTTTAAAAACATTATTAGATCCGTTTTATGTTTTTAGAACATTAAATATGGATTTAAAAAATGTATAAAATTATAAATCTTAATAACATATAACTTTATGAGAGTATAATATATATATTTTTTAAATATACAACATAATTATAAGTGCATTTTTTCTAAAGTTTTATGAATTGAAGCAAACATTTCTCGAGTTTTCTCAAACTATTTCGGATTAATGCGAAATTGCAAAAATGTTATGAAAAGACGGTGTCTAAAATATTGAAATACAACAGAGCAGGTAAGAAAATTGCTTTTTTTACTTATGTGTTTAGATAAAATAATGATAATTGTGGCGAAAGTTAATACTTCCAAATAACCAAATGAAAACAGAAGATTTACGCTTTAAAAAACTCTAAAATGCTTAAGTAGTAGATGTTCGAAGTGTCACACACCTCAGTAATATCATACACAGGATATTAAACAAATGTTGAACATCTTTTTATGAAACGGAAAGCTTTATACAAAGCGGAAAGTGCGTTACCCAAGACTGGACTTGGGTACCAGTGACGTCAGAAGGAGAAACGAAATCTGCGCGTGAACCCTACCGAGTTTTCTACTTACCGTGAGTAAAACGGTATTTTACGGATTTTATTTCCATTTTACGGATTTTATTCCGAGCTGGGTTGGAAATTTTTCCAGTACGATAAGGGCAACTATTTTTTCGATTCCTACAGAAAAACTGGTCGGATTTTTTTTTTTTTTTTTTTTTTTTTTCAATGTAGGAATCGGAAAAATAGTTGTCCTTTAGGTACCGGAAAAATTTCCGACCCAGCTCGGAATAAAATCCATAAAATACAGTTTTATTGACTATTTCCTTTTTTTTACGGATTTTATTCCGAGCTGGGACGGAAAAATTTCCGGTACAATAAGGGCAACTATTTTTCCCCGATTCCTACAGGAAAACTAGACTCTTTTTTTTTTTTTTTTTTTTTTTTTTTTTTTTTTTTTTTATAGTGTAGAACTTTATATGTAACGGTAGCAACAAAAATACCTGTAACAGCGTCTGTTACAGGAATTTTTCTTGTTGCCGTTACATAAAAAAGTTCTAGGCATCCCAGTTTCCTAAAAAAAAATTTGTAAATTTACAGATATATATATATATATATATTTACAGTGTATTAAATCAGTTTTGAATAGAAAATAAAAACTATTGTTTTAGGAAATTTGAGATTTTGTTACATATATAAATTCTTCAATAAAATACAATTTTCATATTGGTTATAAGTAAAATGTATCTTCATGGAAATTAAACAATTTAAATATAAGCTAAGAATAAAAATCTTTTAGAAACATACAGAAGACATAAAAGACTAATTATAAAATTTATCCAGATTGTCTTATAAATAGCTTTTAATACGCTAAATACACAGCACTGCATTTTAATGTTTAGTTGTCGACTGTTTATTTCTCTTTTAATACATGAATGAAAATAAAGAATTTTATATATTCTGTCGAAATAATGTAATAGCACAGTATAATGGTGCCGCCAATTATAATCAGAAAATAGGCAGTTTTCTGGAACACTTATTACCATGAAGCAAATATATGTTCAGTTTAGAAAACATTACATATCGCAAATAAATATATACTCCCCTCTCTCTTGTTCGACGTAAGGTATGAATATAATTTTCCTCAATCATCTATCATTAGCACAACCATAAAACAATTGAATCACTTTAATTTTAGAATATTTATCGATATATTCGTTTTTAGTTGACAGAAAAGTTAATTTCAAGGATAAATAATAAAATAATTCCAGAAAATATACCAATAAAGAAGAAATTAACTATTTTGTAAGTAACTATACCACAAAGTATAAATTATCTTTTTCATATAGAGTTTAATAGAAAAATGAACTTAAGCGATAAATAATAAAGATTATACTAGTATTATAAATATAAAAATACAGCTAACATAAATTAAATATTTTGTCGTTACTTTATAAGAAAGTTTAAATAAGCTAAATTTATGAAGTTTTCAAAAAATTGTTTTAAGGTACAGAATATTCCAGAATAACAAATAACAGCGTGTACTAAAAAAAAAAAAAAAAAAAAAAAAAAAAAAAAAAAAAAAAAAAAAAAAATCAGATTTATAAAAGTTATCAATAATAAAACATAAATAAAAACTCCAAATTTAGCAAGTGACTAAAATCAGCAATTACATTTTGAATGGAAAATGATAGGAAATAATTTATCCTCATAGAAAATTAGAATGTTTTACATTTATTTAAAATAATGCATATAACAATTTTTATAGTATTTTTTATATCAACAAAAACTGCGTGTGTATATTATATATATATTTTAAATGTAATATAGGAATGTGATTAATCTAAAATCTGAAAAAAGAGAATTGTTTTCCTCGAATTAAAATAGTTTATCAAGCTGTGATGTAAATAGATTTAATGCTTTTGTCACCAAATTTTTACTTTAAATTATGTAGCTCCTGGCTATAAAATGAATCACAAAGTGTAAATAAGTTAAATTTGTGAAGTTTAATAATAAATGTTTAACCGTAAAGTTGAGTACGAATTTTCCAGAATAAGAGTAAAAGTAAAAAAGAAAATGATAATAATAATTAAGAACATTTAAAGAAGTTATCAATAATAAAATCATACTCGAAAACAGGAACGCTGCTTTTTCAGAATTTAGTGTCTCATCAATGAAGAAAATAAGGTATATGTATATAAATATAGATGGTGAAACACATGTTTCAGTTTTAGGACTTAAAATACACGCTTTTATTTTTTATAAAATGACATCATTTGCCTCCGGTGAAGAATTCCACATTTATAATCTAGTTTTAAACAACATCTACAGTAAAATTTTGAATCCAGGGAAATTGTTTTTTTTTTTTTTTTTTTTTTTTTCAAACTTAGGAATTTTGAATTTAACTGCATTTACAGACATGGGTCCTCTCCTTAAGTTTTTCATCCGTCAATAAGCACCGAGGACTGCTAAAGCATTGCTCTCATTTTGGTAAAAAACTTTTACGATCAAATTGCGTTAATTCCTTTCCAGCTTCATATTTACTGCGGACGAAATAATTCTTTGAACCATAACTACCGCTTTCATACATGGCGAAATTGCACTAGCGACTCATTTGGATATGGTTTTAGCAATACAGTGCGATCTGGCGAAATTTCAAGCTTTATTTTACAAAAACCTTGGCCGCATGATCTTCATAACATATATCTCAAGTTTCATTCAGATCCGCTCAGTAGAACAGGAGCTATGTGCAGCTGAGTACCTTCAGTTTAATTTTTACCACCCTATGTAATCAAGCGGCCCAGCAGAGAAAGAAATAGTGGGCCATCAGCTGGATAAAAGATGGCAGCCAGCAATGCCATCAGCGGAAAAGTGCAGTGGTGCCATTACTTAAACCAGTACAAATGTGTCCCTGTAGAATGCAGCTGGCTATCAGTGATGGCCAACAGCAGGCCAGCATTGGTATGCCAGCACATTACTTCAATCCGGCTCTTTTCCTGCAGTGCTAGCACCTATTCTACTGCTATTCCTTTGCTGGCTTAGCACTTTCCCTCACAAAACTTCCTCATAGAAATCTATAAAAAAAAAATATCCGTTTTTCAATGAGGTAGTTTCATCAACAGTTATAGAAGTGTCTATAATAGAAATGTCTAAACTTGCTGCTGTTTCAATGAGGTCACCCGCCCAAGTACTAACCGCGCTCCGTACTGTTTGGTTTTCGTGATCTAACATGAACAAGTACATTCAGCGTAATCTACGACCGCTTGTACTTTTCAGTTTCTCATTACACTATTTCAAGTTTTTTTTTGTCTTTTGTGATTTGCATTCCCAATCATTAAACTTGTGTAGAAATTATTGTATTGTATAGAAATCCTATATGTTTTGAACGTTGATTGATTCTGAACTGTGTAAATTAGGAAAACTGAAATCCTTTTTAACTTAGTAAAACCAGCTTTAAGAAGAAAGAAAATTCCGTTGAAGTAAAGAATTTATTTATTTATTCATTTACTTATTTATTTTGTTGGTGGCAGTGGTGCTATATTATTTACAGTTAAAAAAATAGATTGACAGCTTAAATTGTGTTAAGATATTCATTTCAGATTTATGTTCAAATTCATTAATCTGCCGCGGGGTGATAAAAATAACTCTTACTTTAATATAGACTTGACAAAATATTTAAAAGTCTAATAAGTTCTTATTTGTTAAACTTGAAACGTAATTGTTTAAATATTTTTACACTTCAGATTAAAATATTTGAATAAAAATTACAATTAGTGAACTTTTTTTTAACTTAGATGAATTACGCCACCTAGCGTAAGGGTTCCCAGCAATAATACTTACAAAGTTCGTGCACTTCCAAGGTGTGGTGGGCCAGCGCAAGAGATAAAACGGAGGCCCATCTGAATTTTATCTTATTATTTCCAACAGAAAATTTGACTGAAGCTGTCCAGCAGTGGTCATGCAGCTGTAGACCATTAGTCAGCACTTCTTCATCATTTGCCAGCACCTTGTTTGCTGCTCGCCAGAAATTTCTTTTTTGCTAGGATGATTCGATTGCACCTGACTAAGCAGAACTTAATACCGAAAGCACTCGAAATACGCACAATTTACACTTCTCAAGTGCGAGATCTACTTTCAGGGAAACTACTCTAGTCCACTGCCCTCCCTCCCTTTATGGAGATTACGACATATGCTTATGTGATCACGATCCTTTTTTCTCAGAGAGGTCACGTGATCAGCAAGATTGAAAAACACATGGACATTTCAAAGGTAAACTTTGATGAAATTTGGATGTTTCAAAGGTCACCTCGGTGTTGGATGTCTTCCACTAAGGTAATTCTTATCTTAGTGGAAGGCAGCCCGTTCATAATCGCTTGTAAGATGTTTAAGAGGGCCCAGATGGCGGATGTCCAGGATTTTTTAAATCCAAGATGACGGACGTCCAAGATGGCGGATGTCCAAAACGGCGAATATCTAGTTACTTAACTAATTTTGACAAGTTTAAATTTAATTAAAATCTATAAAAAATGTTTATTAATAAATAAACAAAGAAATTTTAAAGTTTTCAATGAGCTAATGTATGCATTTATTTTAAAATATTAATCATCGAGATATATATCAAAGATACAATGATATAAAATAAATAAAATAGAAACATATAAAATTATTTATTAAGAGAATTGGGCATATACATTCATTATTTTTATGAAAACAAACAGGACTGCAAATAAATGGTATATATATATATCTATATACACACATATATATATATATATATAGAGAGAGAGAGAGAGAGAGAGATGATTAAAGGCACAAGTCGCAAAACAAATTCAAGTCTCATTTTGGACGCATTGAGCTCAGCTCAAGGTTTAAATATTTTAAACTTAGACCTAAGTAATATGTCCGTTCATTATTACTTTTAAAAATTTCCAGAATCCCAAACGTATACCTAAGTAATCTGCCCTTTTTCTGCGCTATTCCATGAAAAATGAGAAAAATGTCCTGCGCGTGATATTCGCATAAATTCCTATGTCCATTAACTTATAAGTTGCTTAAATATATATATATATATATAAATAGCAAAAGTTGTACATTTTTATGTTAACATATTTGTTTTAATTTCAGGATGAAACAGTATCTCTCTATTCTAAAAAAAAGTAACTACCGCTGTCACCGCCGCCGCCGCCGGTTTTGATTTTTTTGTGACCTGAGGCATTTCTTCGTTAATATTAACAAACACAATGCATACAAAAATATGAAAATCGGTGGTTTTATACAGAAATGTTTCATAAACACGCTGATGCAGACAGTTTTCAAATCGAAGAATTATTTTATGAGTTATTTAATGCTAAATTTGGACAAAATCGTTCCACTAAAAAAGTTTTATAGCAGCAAAAACTATACATGGCAGTGTAATCATGTTTAGATCATTTTATGCGTTAGAATTTGCCGGAGTGCAGATTGCATTAATTTTTTTATTTTGACTCATTTTTCCAGGTTTTATTTCTATTTTAAATTCAAATTTTCAGCATTTCTAGAGATATTTTTTACAGATTTCAGAAAACTGTACTAATTTAAACTGTTGCCAACTGTATAAAAAGCGCAAGCAATAATGTTTGCTTCAAATTAAAAATTTATTTACACGTGACTATTATAAACAGGAAAAAAACTTTCAAATTAGAATTAAATAATTACGTATAAAAAGCAGGAACTTATTAAAAATTACGTCATAAAAAGTATACACGTGAATTTTAAAAGAGAAAGGATATTGTAAAATAATAAATTCATTAACATGCGTTAGAAGTTTTAGGAGAAATTACGTCATATTTACGTCACATTATAGTTATTGCATAAAATGAACACAAAATAATATTGCAAAAAAGTTTAAATTTAGAAATTGCGCTAGACATTTATTTGATATTTTGAGAATTAATTTAAAAAGTCTCATTAAAAAGAACTTTCTTTTAGCTTTGTTAAAAAATACCAGGAGACAAAGACTCTCTTTACTTAATTCCTTTTATATTAGCTTATTTTGAAATGTTGTTACACGTGTATACGTCATCAACTTATTTTTATTTCGACGTTTTATTTGTGTTTTTATTAATGTTGTACGAATTTGTTTGTTCTTCGTTATTTAAAATAAAAATTATATCAATTTGTATGATTTGGCGAGTGGTTTGGCGATTTATATAATTTAGCGAAATTGGTCGACAGGATAATCAAGTAGTACCGCAGCGGATTTGGCGTTAAAATTCCCCAATCAAAGAGAAATGAATAGAAATTCGTTTATAGGGAGATCGCCACTGTTTTTTAAATTATAATTCAATCTTTCGAAATCTTTTTAAAGCCGATCAAATTAGCGTGCATTTAGAGTCTGTGGTGTCTGGACGGGGGTTGGCGAGCGTAGCTCGTAGGGTGCTCGGCCCCCTAGTTGTAAAAAAAGCAGTAATATTTAGAAAAGCTGTCCAACACGTGACATAGGATGAACCATATATGGAGCATTCTCACAATCTTTTGACATTCATGTCTCTGAATAATAATTTTCATTTTAATACACTTTTTTGCGTTTTTTTTTATTTCATATATTGTCCCATTGCATGATTGCATAACAATATTAACGAGATAAATAAGGAAGATGTTGGGAGTCCAAATACCCGGAAAACTTCTATACCATCCCCTTGTTCATGATGCTGATTTTTAAGGTTGGAGCTGTCTGTATTAAATTGTTTCCATAAAAGTAAATCGTAGTAATTTTTTTCCGAAACTGGGACAGTTGTTTTACATAAATATGCAGCAAAATATTAACCTGCACACATTTTTACGGTTGATATTATTTTTTTATCTCTGTCCCTGGGTTTTTCATCCTTACTGTCCCTCTTGCTAGATTTATTACAGAAAATCACTTCAGATGCAGCCACAGAATTTTTTTCAAGTTTTTTTCTCATGCAAAAATTCTTTAGAGAAAAAATGTTTAAATTTCTTTGACAATAAATTTACCACAGAATTTAAATCAGTATTTAATTATCAATTTCAAAATCGTGGCTTTATTGGTAGTCTTACCGTTCCCAAGGTTTATATCTGCAATTTTCGAGGTAAATAACAAAAAAAAATTAATTTAATCCAATGTTAACAACAGTTTCTAAAAATCAATGAACATTGTGGCTATACTTTAGTCTTAACATGATTTGCCTAAAATAGGTGGTAATTTTCCTTACCGTAGCATCCTTTCCTTCCCCTTTTTCCTCCCTCTTTTTACCTTACCATCCCTTCTTTAGTACCAATTTAAGACAATGTTATACCAAAATTTTGTACTAAAAATACTACATTATTATTACTTCTTATTTGAATGTCCTGTGGGTACTATGAAATTCATTATAAGTAAAAATTTCAAAGAAAATAAAACGTTTAATGGTAAAATGGTAAGGAAAATTAAACTAGCAAAGTTTAATTTTCCATAACATAAATTAAACATAAACCTCAGTTAAATAAAACAAATTTCGCTGCTGACCATTTTTGCTTTATTTTGAATCATTAAGGCATTCGTCTATCAGATTAAAATGTTATTTTAGTAAGTTTAATTTCGCCAGATTTTTCCTACCAAAAATCAAAAGATTGTGAGAATGCCCCATATGCATTCCATTCTGTTACTAGAAATAAGGTACACTGTACAAAAAAATCTTTGTCGTTACTAATATTTTTCTAGGAAACTGGGATTACTAGAACTATTTATGTACCGGCAACAACAAAAATTCATGTAACAGTATCTGTTATATGATTTTTTGTTGTTGCATAAATAGTTTTATGAATCCCAGTTTCCTAGAAAAATTTTAGTAACATCACATATTTTTTTTTTTAGAGTGTACGTATTTCATTTAGTTAAAATGTACAGCACGGTAAATTAATCCAATTCATTTAATTTTAGAATATAAAAAATTATTATTTTTTTTAGAATTTAACATTTAACTATCCGTTATTAGCATGGATATAATAATAATCTTAAAGAGGTCATAAGTAATATAATAAAAATTCAACAAAAGTAAAATCATTAATTTTGTTTTGTATGCAAGGTAAAATTTACTGTTATATCAAATTAGAAAGATTCACACAATAGTACTTTTCAGCTAATATGAATATTGGTTTTTGATATATATGTGTGTGTAAAGTTTTAACTTTGTTAATGACGGTAATCTTGTCCAGGATTGCTGGTGTTAGTTAAATTTAAAAATCAAAATGCTCAACTGCTTAAAAAGTGAACTAATTAATTATTTCTTTTCAATGTGAAACTATTTTTTAATATTACTTACCTAAACTTATCTATTATTTTTATTTACTTGTATTGATAACTTTTAAGTTGTGTTTAAATGTTTGTTCCTATCTATAAACAGTGTTTTGGTAAGGCGTATAGATGTATGTGAAGGTTAGAGTTGCAGTAAAACTAGAGATCCTACCTACACTGTAAAAAAAAATATATATAAATAAATAAATAAATAAAAAATAAATAAATTTGACCAGTTTTCCTGTAGGAATCGGAAAAATAGTTGCCCTTATCGTGAAGTAAAATTTTCCGACCCAGCTTGGAATAAAATCCGTAAAAAAGAGGAAATAGTCAATAAAACGGTATTTTATGGATTTTATTGAGAGCTGGGTCGGGAATTTTTCCGGTACGATAAGGGCAACTATTTTTCCGATTCCTACAGGAAAACTGGTCGTTTTTTTTTTTTTTTTTTTTTTTTTTTTTTTTTTTTTTTTTTTTACTGCGTACACAACTTTCAGGTTGCGTATATTTTAAATGGAGCTTCTGACTGTAAAATAGTCAATGAAACATCGTCTTCATTTTCAAGGACCTATCCAATGATATGCCACTCGGTACGGAACGTAAATTTTTCTTTCGTCTCTACCGCCATTTTGTATTTTACGGCCGCCATTTTGAATTTATAAAAAACTAGCCTATAACCAGCGGATGGTTAAGACGAATCGATAGAGACCTCATTCATTAAAATCCATCTAGCCGTTGGGATGTTTCGAGGGTATAAAGAAATCCATATACCCAGATATATGTGAAACACATAACCCTTCTTGGCAGTCGGGTAAAAAGAAATTCTTCAATAATATAGATTTGTTATGTTTTTTATAACTAAAACATATCTGCACAGAACCTATTTAAACAAAATGTAAGAATGTAAATCGTTTAAAAGCACAAAAAAGATGTAATGCACTAACATTAAAGTTTATCCAGGTTTTCTTCTAAATAGCCCTTCATGATTTAAGTATAAACCAATGCATTATAATATATAGATGTGGACTATAAAATGAATTCTATATATTTCAATTTTATTAAATATATGAAAATGAAAATATTGATATATTCTGCCGACAGAGTGTAATAGCACAGTATAATGGGCCCGCCAAGCCATAATCAGAAAATGGCAGTTTTCTTGAACACTTCTTACCTCGAAACAAATATATTTTCAGTTTAGAAAACATTATTTATCGCAAAGAAATATATGCACTCCTCTCTCTTGTTCGACATAGCGTATGAATATAATTTTACTCAGTCATTTTTCATTGGTACAACATAAAAATGATTGAATCACTTTAGTTTTAGAATAATAAACTATACTTTCATTTTAAATTTTTTAGAAAATTTAATATAATAAATAAATAATAAAATATTTCAAGGAAGCTACCAATAAAAAAATAAATTAAATCTTTTTAAATAACTATGCAACAAATTGCAAATAGTCATTTTTATTTATAGCTTTATAGAAAAATTATCTTAAGTCGTAAATAATAAAAGATGTACTAATATAAATTTACAAATGTAGCTAAAAAATTTAAATATTTCGCCGTAAGTTTATCACAAAGTTTAAATAGGTTACTTTTATGAACTTTTAAAAATAAATGTTAAAAGGTATGGAACATTCCAGAATAACAAACAATATTACTATAATAAAAGATTAAGCATATATGAAGAAGTTATCAATGATGAAACATAAATAAAATCTCGAAATTGAGCAAGTGTAAAATCGATAATTACAATTTGTACGGAAATATTATATGGATGAAATTATCCGCCATGAAATTTAGAATACTTTACATTTATTTAAAGTTATCCATGTAACAATCTTTTAGTATTTTGTATATTAACTATAACTATTTTTTAGTATTTTTTATATGAACTAAAAAGTTACTTTTGTATTATATATATATAATTTTAAATACAAGATAAGTATTGGGGATATCCAAAGTTAAGTTTTGTTTTTTGTTAAAATTACATGTTTATTTAGCAAGTATATAAAAGTGGTACATTAATATAGTGGTATTGTATTACTGTAGTAATAATATATTCTTGTTGCACTTGTGTTTTGTCTTTATTCAATAATGCATGCAATGTTTCTTCTTGTATCCGGTCTAACTTCAAGTTCTGCGTCATCAATATCAAATAAATATCCTTTAAATTGCCAGAAACACATTCTACGCATACTATAAAAAAAAAACATGTTCACCCAAAAGCTACTACAAGTAAACGATGTCTTTCAGCAACGCTTTTCATTAAATTATAAAAGTATACACAAAACTTCCCGCATTTCACGATTTTTTGGCACAAAACTATCCATTTTAAATCGAATAAAAAACAATGTTATTTATACTTTAACCAAATGTTACATACTACGTTTAAAACGTTATGAAGATATTTTCAAAAGCGTGTATTACCGGATACATAATATGTATAAGAACATTTACGTAATCTATTAGAAAAACGAAAGTTACTTTTGCATACACACAATATATGGATAATTTAAAATCTAAAAAAAGAAGTAGTACTTAATAAGAAATAAAATAGTTTATCAGGGCTGTGTTATAAATAGATTTTAAAGCTTTAGTCACAAAATGCTGCTTTAAATTATATAGCTGTTGACGATAAAAAGAACTTCGTATATTTAACATGTTTAAGGTGATACTAGAAAAAATGGCTGTATTTCGCACACAAAGTATTACGCAAAATAGGATTTTTATTCATAATAATAAATGAGTCTTTTTGATTGAACATTTCTTGTTGTCACGCGCTATTTAAGACAATTCATGTTAAATTTAAAAATTAAAATCTACAATGAAAAAATATGTGATCGACTTTCTCACACAAGATTCTGGGTATCAATTTAATTTTTCAGAAATCACTGGAATTTTCATCCTGATGGTACGACTGAAACACTATAATTAGAATATTATACGATATCTTATATTCAGAAATAAAATCAGGTAAATAATAAATAATTTCAGTTAAATATAATGTAAAAACGAAAAGATAAATACATATTTTGAGGTGATTACGTAGTGCAATTAAACTAAGTATAATCTAATAATTTTTGCGAATGAATGTTTCAACATTAATTATATAAGATTTTTCTAAATTTATTTGAAAATATTACTAGCAAAAGCCATGCTTTGTGGGGATTCGCGAAAGTATTATTTAATAAGATAAACATTTGGAAGTAACAATATTTTTTTTTATATTATTCCACAATTTTGATTTTCTGATGAATCCAGAATTTTGGTTACAATTAGTGTAAACATAGTCTGCATCAATAATGCAATAAATTTCAGGCCAGTATAAATCAGCTGCACTAAGTATAATGAAAACAGTAGAAGTTCCCAATTCCTCAACCATGTCTAACAAATCTCGTGATCTGATAAACCAATAAGAGCTCGATGATCTTAAATTAGCATTGAAAGATAAAATCGACTTGTACAATGTAGGATCTTTCTGCAACCGTTCCTGGAGTTTTTCAACTGTTTCAACATAGATTAGGCGAGAATTTTTTTTTTTTTTTAAATACAAATAATTCCATTTTGTAATGCTTTCCAACGTATTATGCTATTGAAAGCAAAAAAATTAAATCTTGGATGCCGTGCAAATCTTCCATCGTCATATAACATGAGAAATTTAAAGTATTTTTTTGGTGTAATTTTACGAACTCTAGCATCTCTAAGTTCACCTCTTCCTGTTGGAAATAACTTAGGAAAAGGTCTACAAATATATCTATCACATGAAAATTCATTTATAGGCTTAGTATCTATCTGAGGCCAAGGAATGACACTGCATTCATCATTTCCTTCTTTAATACCTAACATACTATTTATTGCCTCTCGATTACATCTGAAAGTCACATTTGGGACTTCAAATTCATATATATTATTTGTCCATAGAATTTGATCATCTACCGAATTCAACGTTTTTTCAACTGATGGTAAATAAATCTGCTTTTGCTCTTGACTGAGTATTATTCGCTGAAAAATATTTTCATTTTCGGGTAAACTTTGCAAATTATTTTCATCAATAGTAATATAACGATACCAAGGATTATTTTCCTTTAGATATTCTAAAGCAGACTTAACGTTTTCACGCTTTACTATAAAATCTTTGAATTCTTCACCATTTTGTCTTCTAACAAAGATGTACTGTGATATAGTATCTATGGAATGGGGTAATAAAGTACAAAATTCTGTAATATCTTGATGAAAATTAATAACTTGCCCACTGTTTCCAAGCTGACTACCTTTAATGCGATAAACAGTAATAACTGGATGTACATGGGCAATTAATTGCTCCTCAACGATAGTTCTTCAATATTTCTGGTTGTGGACCTGGATCCATATTATTAGCTACAGAAAAAATATTTAGTTCATTATTTACTATACATTTATGGCAAGTCTTATAAAATCCGTCAGATTGAATAAGCATGTCAAACCAGCGTCGATGACAAATATTACAAAAATATAATTTAAAAATTTTGTGCATCTTCGAAATTTAAAGCACATTTCCGAGCACATGCATTATCTGTCAGAAGAGATTCGTTATGTCGTCATTTTTTGCACTGGTATCTAGTCTCTTGCCGTAAAGCTAAATCATGTTCGCGTTCTTTTCGACCAGTAAGTGTACGTTTTCTCGGAATTCTTTATAATAGAACTAATACATTCCATAAATTGTTTTTAAACGGTCAACATATTAAAAATAATACATATAGAAATTACTTCTTATTATTAAATATATTTCCTTTGGTTAAAATTTCAACCTTTGAATTCGAATAACACTTTATATAAAGAATTTAACATTTAATTTTATTTGTTTACAATTTTTTTGTTGCCACTTTACAAAAAAAAAAAAAAAAAAAAAAAAAAAAAATCATTATATAATTCTTTTAAAATGCGTAAGTTTCGTCTGCGTAAATTATTTCACATAATAAGAATAATTTGTGTATTTCAATTCCTAACACTAAAAAATACTTAATTTAATTAAATAATTGAATTTTCACAAATTTTAATTCATTAAAAATATGCTATAATATTCATAAAAAAAGTATTTTTAAAAATTTTGCAAAAGAAATCGTGAAACTATTATATGATTAAAAGGAATGAGAGCCAAAATGTGTGCTATCTCCAACCAATCTTAACTGTTTTATAAAACTGTTGGTAATGAAACAATCTAAGTAAAAGACACAGCCCGTGAATATGACGGGAGAGAGAATTAAGAGGTTAAATAAAATACATCACGAAACAGGGCATTTGTTAATGTATATATATACTTTTTTCAGTGTTTCATGTCCTTCCAAAATGGTCCTTTTAAAGTATTATATAACTGTAAAATTTTACAATCTATTTAAATGTTTCATGAAATTCAGAATAAGCTAATATCTGAAAATTATTTTATGTACGAAATAAAATAGCTCATTAAGTCTTATTTGTAAATGGGTTTGAATGCCTTAGACACAAATTATTATTTTAAATTATATATATGTTGTCTATAAAAGCAACTTCGATTCATATTTCATAAAACTTAAAGACGAGTCAAGGAAAATAGATATATTCTTCAAAAAGAACATTTTGCGCAATGGGGAACTCATAAATAATCAGAAAATGGGTCATTTCCCCGAACAAGAGATATCATGAGGAAATATTTAGGAAAATGTATGTTCAATTTGCAAGAAATAGGTACCTGGAAAAAAATATATGCATGTGTCTCGCTTACTCCGAATAAATAATTTCATTTGGATAATATTTCCAGCAAGATAAAAGAATTCAATCATTTTATTATTTGTACATTAAACTTAACCCTTTCGGGTCGAATTTTGTTTTTCAATTTTGAGCGCAAAATTGCTTTTATGTTAATAACATTAATCGTAGCTATACAAATAGATTTACTGAAGTTTAAAGAATACCTAATTGTCTGAAATCTAACAAATGTAGTTATTTTACATTCTATTCAATTCATTCAATGGGCTAAAGAAATATTTTTGGAAACGTTTTGGAAAATATCGTATTACAGCAGTATTTAACAGATATTACAAATTTATAATATATATATATATATATAATTGCACATGATTCGTTCAGAAAAGTAACTTGTAGTTTAAATGTAAAGAGTGAAATTTGTATGTAAAATTAAGGAATCGCCAACGGGACAAAGAGAATTAAGTAAACCTTTTAACCATTTGGAAATGGTTGTTTTCGGTCGAGGATGGGGCAAAATGATGCTTTTTTTTTTTTTTTTTTTTTTTTTTTTTTTTTAACGAGATTCAACGATGTTCTTTACTTTTAGAAGAATTTTTATTTGAATAAGTAATATAAAGACATAAAATAGTTAAAAATTGTTTGAATAGGTAATCGAAAGACATAAAATAGTTAATAATTGAAAAAGTTACAAAATGGGTAGGCGCAAATTATCAGATATGGAAAAATCCAAAGCCAAAGAGCGACGCCGAAATGAAAATCATCTTGCAAAGCGAAAAAAAGAGGTCTTCAACTCATTATGTAGGCCATGAAAATCGAGTTCTTCAACTGATTATGCAGCCCATGCAAATTGAGGTCCTCCACTGATTATGTAGCCCATGAAAATCAATTACAGAATAAAAGACAAACGCGAAAAAGGAAACAATCTAATTTTTATTCGATTGATAGTAAAAGGCCATGTCTGGAGGGGCTCCAATCCCCTAGCCACGGCGTTTTGCAATCGGTCGACTCTAACCGGGAAAATCTGAGCTCAACGTAGGTGATTTGTTGCAATCTATGGAGGATTCGAAGGAACTCCTTTCAATTCGTGAAGAGTTTTTCTTCTTGAAACGGGACTTGGAGAGTTTATCGATGAAAGTTTTGGTCGTCTGAAGTTTGATGTTTGCGATCTGTTGTTAAAGAGGATGCGACGGAATTTGGTGGACGAAATAAATTCCAAATGGTCGTTAAAATACAATTATTATTATTATTAAATTACAATTAAATTACAATTAAAATTACAATTATTATTATTATTACGTTAAATTACAATTATTATTATTATTATTATCATTACAAAATGACGATACATAAATGAAGTCATAATAAGAAATGCGTAGATATATACTATAATTACGATGGGTTATATGAAGATGGTAACAACAGTAATTATTAAAACAAAATAATACTCGATGAAAATACATGTACAATTAATAGTACACGAGACTCGAAAGTGTTATAAAAAATTGCAAGTTCAACTATTGTTTTTAACATTAGTAAAGTAGTTGGAAATATCAAAAAAATGTTGTCAGTAATAAAGCTAAGATATAAAACTGTAAATTGAATGAATATCAGACCATTATATGAATTTTGAGTGCAATAACCATTTGATATTTTTTTTTATTGTATGATATTAAAACAGTATAAAATTTGTTCTAGATAATAAAATTATGACAAAATGATCTCAAAAGACTCTTATAAAATAAAAATATTTTGTAACTGTCACTAACTACCACATTACTCAATTATATTAAACATTAATATATTCTCATAATACTATATTATTTTTTGCCTAAATGAGGTTTAATGCTAATCTAAAATGCTACTTAAACAATTAAAAATAAAATAAATGTTTTATAACTGACATTAATTGTCTCATGATCTCTGTCATATAGACAATATATTTACTTACTGCACCATCTGTTCATATTAAAGTAATCTTACTGTTATTTGTAACTGTTATTTTTGGCGTGTGTCGGGGAGGGGGGGGGGGGGGGTTACGAAGCGCTTCATATTCAATATTGCTGAGATGTTCAGACTAACGACAACTATCATTAGTATACTTTCCATTTAGTGTGCCTACAAATGCTTTTCTGGTAAGTGAGAAAAATGTTTTAATATTTCCATTGTTTTCTTTTACATTCAGATTTATTTTTACAATTCTTTATGTCGGTAGTGTAGACTATTCTTAGGTAATTTTATTGTCTATATATAAAATAATGCTTTTATTCGCGACATGTGGTGTACTGCCGACTAATTATTAGACATCCACTCTCGCTTTGGTTTCTTAAATTTGTTACTCACCTTATCCATTATCCTTATCCTTATATCACCTTCCATTTGTTAATCAATTGATAAGTATTTTATTCATATTTTAATGGAATTTTATAGTAAAAATATATATAAACTGTTTATTTCTAATTATCTTGTGACAGTTCTGTGAATTTTAAATTACATTCTCTAAACTTGAAGTTTATGTAATTTTGCTACTGAATTATGTTAGTTTTTCAACTTCATGTTTTTTTTTATTATTATTATTCTATATATAAATCAAGCAGGTGCCATTTTAAAATTAGCGATTTTTTTGCAGGTTTTAATAAAGGAAATTGATAGATGACTTTTGATTTTAAAATGTATTATATTTATAAATGTATAGCACATTAAGTTTACTAAGTATTTGGCAGACCCATAATTTCGCACTACAATTAAACTTAAAGTGAATATAAACGACTAAACACCAAAAATTGTTAAGATATTCAACTCGAACAAGACAAACAAAATCAAAAAATCCCTGCGGTCTCAGCTTACATGTACAGATAGATTTCTATGTTAAGTACTAATTTCACCAACGAACAGTAAATCAAGATTAGAGATAAACACAATTTAGCAATTTCATCTGGCCGCTTTTGGCGAGTTTTTAATTTCATTTTTCTGTAACACCTGGTTTTATCAGAATCATTTTAATACGATAATATTTTCTTCAACCCATTTTTTTCTGTAAGAAATGGTTCTATCATAAGCTTGTCAATATAAATGTTGTAGGTAATATTAAGAAGATTTATAATACATTTTAGCGTATTTGATATCTTGTGAATTGATAAAGTGCAGATTTTTTTTACTTTTTACTCAACCCCTTTTTTATTAATTTTTATTTTTGCTGCAAGAGTTGGTCCTACCAAGAACTTGACAATATAAAACTATTGTAGATAAGATTAAGGAGAATTATAATAAATTTCAGTGGATTTGATATCTTATGTCTTGACGGAGTTATGGATTTTTTTCTTCTTAAAACGCTAATTTTTCGCCCCTTGAGCCAACTTTTAAAGATACAGAAATCTGCGATACATAATTTTTTAGCTCTTTCCTACAAGAACTAATAGCTTTAAATTGATTTCATGTGTCTTATTACTATGATGATATGTTTTTTTTTTCTGTTTTCACAAAATCCCTCCTTATTTCGACCCTCTAGATCCGATTTTGCCCATTAACGAACTTGACTGATATTTTCTGCCCCTTGCTTGTATGTAACAGTTTGGAAGAAATTTGAGCAGAATTATGGAAGTTACGAGTCCATGGGAAAATGATATATATAGATATAGATAAATATATAACATTTTGAATTGGGCGTCGATTGAAGTTCTAGGGGTGATGATCGTCGTAGATCTGCAAAATTTGTTGAGAAATTCCAACATAGGAGAGACCCTTAAAGGTAGTATTTCTTACGAAATCTACCTAAAAATCTCAGGCCTCATCGGTATTTTATAAAGGCGCAGTAATATTTCAAATTAATGATTATATGAAATAAATTGCTGCAACAGTGGCAGAGAGTTTCGGTCAGAGTATGGTAATGCATAAATCAAATGCACAGCATATCATAACCACTCCCCTGACACCACATTAATATATATATCCCAAGCTGAAGGCACAACTGATCTAAAACAGGTGCAGTAAAACCTTGCTAATCCGAACTAATTGGAACCGGTACATGCTCGTATTACAAAAAATCCGGATTACCCGAAATTCCGATAAAAATAGAAAATAAAAATATTTGTGCTAATAAATGTAAGTCATAAGTACTTATTACTACTACTACCTCTTGAATTCTTTTATTCAAAAGCAGTAGAAAAAGAATACGTCTCCCCTTTTCATTAGAATAATGGATGTGTTCCTGTAAGAAGTAATCTTATCTGACGGCGATCTCAAGAAGAGATTCATTCCTTGAAGCTACACAGCCATTGGCGCCGTGATGTCGGAGTTTAAAAATCAGATTTTTTCTTTCATCCTCTACGTGCAATCTTATCCGCGAGTTCAACTCTTAATTTTTAGAGAACTGAATGATCCACTTTCCTACTAGTTCATCCTCACGCGAACACGCTTCTCCCTGACATGTCATTCTCTTCTGTAAAATCGAAATGACTTGTTTTGTGATGATCGTGTTAAGTTTATTAATTAATTTTAATTAATATTTTAAGTTAGCACGTTTAGACAAAGTCGAATCAGACACGAAATTAGTTGCTGAATTAGGCACCGGCAACCGCACCAACAATTTGTGATTGGAAAAATAATCGCAGCAAGATTTAATTTTTTAGTCCAACGAAATCGAAAAGCATGCTTAAAAAACGTAAAACATTGAAAGTGTCACATTATAAAAATATTGATGAAGCTCTTCAACTTTGGTTTGCACCAGAACGACAAAAAAGGGATACCGATATTGCGTCCACTTTACCAAGGAATTGGCACATCATGTAAACACTTTAATGGATGGAGAACATACATTTGTTGCAAGTAACGGAAAGTTAGATTTTCTGGAAAAACAGACAAGGAGTTCGCCAGTTATGAATAACGAGAAAAAAGCTATCTTCTAATTCCATGGCTGCTGAAGAATCCATAAAATAATTCGGTGATGTGATTTCATTCGAAAGTTCTTTATCACAGCAAGTGTACAGCTGTGATAGAAGTGGACTAAATTTTAAAGTTCTGCCGCAAAATTGTCTTTCTTGTCAAGAGGAGTATTGTGTTTCAGGCTTTAAAATGAGTAAAGAAAGAGTGACAGTGCTCGCATGCTCTAATGAAACGGTTGATAATAAATTACCGCTCACGTTTATAAGGAAGACAAAGAACCCTGAAGCATTAAAAAATGTGAACATGATATCACTTTCCATATTTTATAGGAATCAGAAAAAAGCGTGGATGACCGCACAGCATTTTAAAGATTGGTTCTAAAAGCAGTGTGTTCCAGCAGAAGAAAAAATAATAAAAAGAACCGTTTGCTAAATCGTGCTTTACTAATTTTGGATAATACACCTTTTCATCCAGCAGCATCTTCACTGTGATGCGGAAATATAAAAGCAATTTTTCTACTTCCTATTGTTTATTCCTATATCTTTATTGCAGTCTATGGACCAACGAGTGTTGCAAAATGTAAAATGCAGTTGCACGAAAACTGATTAAAATTGATAGTAATTATGTCTCTGCACGAAAACTTATAGAATATTTCACAATAAAGGATGAAATTTACTGGGAATCAAAGTGATGGTACAATGTTACACAAAATTGTATAGTAAAGTGGAAGAAGTTATGGGTAAGTTTAGCTGATTCTAGCGATGTTGAACAGGGAGAAGCAAGCAAAAGATAAATTCTAATTAAATGTATCCGAAGCTGTGAAGATGCAACTGAACACACTCTCACTGAGTGGTTGTCTTGTGACACTGAAGCCAATCAGGTATATACAGATGAAAATACTATCTGTGTAGTTCAGAATAAGCCACAAGATGACTCTGATTTGGATGAAACTGCAGATCCAAAGAATGTGTTCGTTTCCCAGTCTGAAGCTGAAAACACGTTAAAAATAACACTCCGATATATAGGACAGAGTGAGAATTTGACATCAACAGACATTATGTTTATGAGCATACTAATATTACTTCATCGTCAAGAATATCATCACTTCGTCATACAAATCTGATAAATTTCTTCCCCTCAAAAGATTATTAATGAACATGCATATGTGATGTATTAATGTAATGTGTTAATTAAATCTAAGTGTGATCCTTCAATTATTGCATTAGTTTTTTCAATGTGTACAAAATGATGCATGCTAAAAAAGTACTTTTTTGGTTTCAGTGCAATAATTTTATATTTTATAATTTAATCTCTTCAGATTAATCGAAATTTTGGATTAGCGGGTTTCTACTGTTTTTAATATACAGCAAAACAGCAAACATTTGTACCCAAACCTGAGCAACACAGCTACGAAAGAAACCAATATCGATTGTTCTAAAACTCATCCAAGGTCATTCAGTATCCGTTGCCATACTATCACAGATATCATTGTATTAACGTCAAAAAGGCTTTAAATGATACAAATCTTTAACTGTCAATCATATGGCAAATATGATTGACAGTGATTGCCATATGATGATCAAAAATGAAGACCGCCTACAAAACTAGTACATCTATTAATGTCGTTAAGCGGTAAGTAAATGTTATAGTACAAAATACTGATAAAATGAAAAAGCTGTTTAAGAAATAAATTTTTACTTGGGAAGCGTGTATAATAGCGAAAAGTCTGACCTATGATTACATTGATGCAACCACGTTTATGTATATTTGAACTTCAATTAACCAATTGGTCAAAGTCAAAACTAAAATTATCCCGTCTATATCTGATTAAAATTCGTATACAATTTGAAATGTGGTTTTCCAATTCAGGATAATTAGTGGTATTGCTGTTTTCACTTTTATTTTTCAAGACTAACATATCTGGACCATTTAAAACACATTTAACATTTAAAAAAATCGCTAATAAGCAATATTCTATATAAATACAGTAAACTCTGTCTAAGGCGCAATCGGTCGGGACTGAGAAAATTTTCCGGGGTAGACAATATGCCTTCTTATGCAAAAGAGCCCCCCCCCCCCCAACAGAAAAAAAAGCTCAAATCTTAATTTTTTTTACGTTCGTAAATTTTAGTACTGTTCTTTAAAATGAAAGTTTTGATGAAATTGGATTGTTATTAAATTTACTGTTTTTAATAATTCCGAAGGACATTATTTGAACACAAAAATAAATATTACCAATACAAAATTGCTTAAATTCTGAAATTTAATAAAAATCATTTACTTTAACCAATAAAATTACATCCTTCATATTTCGCATATTAGTTCAAAGAATCAAAAAATAATCTTTTATCGATGCTTGTTTTTTCTTTCGGCTTACCATGCATTCTGCACTAACGCGTGTTTTATTTTTTTTTTATTTCTCTAAACAAGAAAAATAATTTCGAGGCACCTAATTCTTCTCAAGCCGTCCTGATATGTTTGAATTCCACCCCTGTCTTCAACGTTTTCAGAAGCGTATGGCCATCGGCATTTCCTTTCCTAAGACTATGATCAGTTTTTTCAGGCGACATTTCTGAGCAACGTTTGGCAACCCATTTAACAGGATCGAAAACACAGGTGTTTTTTTTTTTTTTTTTTTTTTTTTTTTTTTTTTTTTTTTTTTTTTTAGATCGGTGGCTGAAGAACAATCATCAAAAGACGCAATAATCGACCACAACAGATACCTTTTCTAGTTTGTTTCAGCATTTTAATAACTCATTGATCCATTGGTTTTGTCTCTGCAGTAGTATCCGCCGGAAGAAATTGTAAATTTATATTCGACAGTTTAACGTCGGCACGACAATGTTCATTATCGAGGAACGCTTTTTTTTCTTCAATCATTCGTCTGTTAAACTCCTTCAGCCAGCCCTTCATTAAGACAATCGACATCCAGTATTTTTTCTGAGACCTCCAAGTCACAGGCAGTTTAACAAAATTTACATTTTTGAAACACAACGTAGTTTTTTCGATTTCTCAATCACAAACTTTTTTTTTTATACACTGCCCTCCAAACACGCAAAAATCAGAACAGTGACAAGCTCGTTGGAGGTTTTAAATCAGCGATTCCTCATTTATAAGTGACTTACTTGGCACACACGATAAAATAGTCCAGTCTCATTGCACTTATATATGCCCTTTTCTTGATATCTTTCAATTGGTAGATGAAATTTTCCTTTCCATTCCCGAATTTCATTCTATGGGACATTTTTCGGGTTTCAGCAAGCATGCTTCATGGCAATTATGTAGATTATTGGAAACTCATTAACCATTCACTGGAACCTTTAAAATGCATTTTACCTATTTTTCCCCAATAAAGTTCACGTTTGAGCAAAGTTTTCACTCTAGTAATCGAAAAACATTCAAAAGGTAATGCACCAATGTCTTCATTGTTCGCAGCACGTTTCCTTTTCTATTAGATAATTTCAACTCTTTCTTTTTATAGCATTATAAATGTGAGTTTTACCATAATTAAACTTATACAATGATCTTCTACAGAATAATTATTTTTCTTTTAATTTGGTAACATTGACTTTATCCTGCAGGGATGAGTATTTAGTTTAGATTTTGAAGCAATTTTTACGATGCACTTACTAATATCGTTATACAAGATAACACGACGACGAACAAATAACCCGTGCAATGAGTTTTCTAAACACGTGATTCATTGGTATGAAGCATACGTCAATCGAATAGCGTTTTATGTTTTTGACAAAAAGGTTGTCTCTTGAGTTGTAATAAACTGCTTGCCGATGACGATCTTTCACTAATTCTCCTGACTCGAAAATCGGTCGCAAACTGAAAAACTTCGGGAATGAGACAGTAAAATATCACTTTGAATTTGAGTACAACATTAAAGAATAATATAATTTAAGAAAATACATATTTTCATAAAGGTCCATCTTTCTTGTAATAATAACTTTTACATGCAAATTTATACTGAAAAATGATTATTTCATTTTTTAAATGCAAGAATTCCTTAAAATTTAAACAGTTTTTATTTCCTTAAATTAACTTTTTAAAACTATTATGGAATTTAATTAAAATTCTCGGCATTGAATATATGACGTACGTATTAAAGATTCATGAACGAAATACTTTTCATTTTTAAAATATCTTTTTTTACGCCTTATGCAACATTTTGGTTTCGGTGGGACCTTAAAATCATTTCCGTTTCCGAGTTAGACAGATTCCGGCTTGTGCAACAAGAATTAATGTTATTTTCTATGGGTTCGCCGGGACTTGAAAAAATTTCCGCGGTAGACAAATTTTCCGGCTTTCACAGACTCCACTTTAGACATAATTTACTGTATTCCAATAATAATGCGTACCTTGTGCGTAGAAAGGTAATAGTTTTACAGTAAGTTGTTATTATTAGTTTCGGATGATTTAAATAGAAACCGTTACTTCAAGGAATATAACAATGCACTATAAAAATAACTTCATTTATTTATCTTATGATACTTAAGACGTAGATAGAACAAGTCGGTAAGCGTGATTACAGATTGCACAAATTATTTCGTTTAATATCCCTTTCAAAAAACTTTATCCTTTAATTCATAAAACTAAATTGTTACATAGATCGAGATGAAATAGAGGGGTGATAATGGAGGCAGGGAGAGTGTGAAGATTTACATTATTGGGTACACGGCCTTTCATTTAAAATATTACATGACATACCGCAGATTAAATTTGAAGTTTGCAATTTTTTTAATAGCGCTCCCATGGCGATAGAAGAACAAACAAAGTTGAGAAGATGCTAATTGTTAGGATTTTTCATGCAGAATTTTTTCTTAATATTTTGGGGGAAAATTATGGGGTAGAAATGAACAAAATAAAACATTAAAATACCTCCTAGTAGTGAAAAAAATGAGTTAAGAGAGTGGGTAGATAGTGCTTAGTAATGTACCGGCCATGAGCTTTAAAACAATGTGCAATGTGAAAAAAATCAATTTCCTGCCCACCCCCACAGGGGAATGCTCCTAATTGTCTGGGTTCGAAATAGACCAAAGCAAGATTTGGGGTATAGACGAGACCCTTCGGTCAAGCCTTCAAATGAGGTCGAATCTCTCTGTACTTTAATTAGGGGCTGAGTTAGAGAAAATGCTTAAAATGCACAAGTTAAAGCCCGGAGAAGTGAAAAAGAAACTTTGAAATTCAACTCTCTGCCCGATTTCTTACAAAATTTTAAGTGCTATAAAATATCGGACATTTTAGAACCGATGACTATATATATATATATATATATATATTGCTGAAATTAATATTCTGAAATTGTGGTAACTGCTACCACTCATAAATAAAAGGAGCAATATGTTCATTTTATGTAGATTATAATTACAATTGGATTTAAAATAATGATAATTAGTCGAGAAACGATTATTACGAAAATTACATATTCAGAATCAGCGTTGAAAAATACGCATATATGCACAAGTTTAAAATCTATAAATGCAGCATTTGAAAAAAAAAAATGTACCCCCAAAAACAATCTTAGTCAAAATATTATGTGTGGTTTTACCAGAAGTCTCGCTTATAACGTTTTCGCGAGGAGTAAACGAAATTGGAAACAAATCCTTTCATTAAACCAGATTTTTTATTGATAATTAGAGTTCTACTGGGGATATTTTAACGAAAATTACATATTCAGAATCAGCATCAAAAATTACACATATATGAATAAAAATTAAATCCATTAATGCAATATTTATAAAACAAATATAGGCTGGTAATAAAGGCCAGTACCCTAGGCTACAACCATCTGGTCATGAAGCATGTCTCAAACGCCCATATCCTGCTGGTTCTCTTTGAAAAGTAATGAATTGAGTTTATATAAATCGATTTTTACTGGATTTTTCCGCTTCTAGATGGAATGTTGAAACAAATTTTATAAATTCTGAAACAGAATTTTTTTGGGTCTGCCATCGCAATTTTCAAGTTTTTAGATTTGGTTGATTTTAAAATGCGTGTAAGTTTGTGAACACTTAATACATTTATAGCTCTAAAACCTATGCGAAATTATAGGAATCCCCCTTCTTTAGGGTTTCGTTCACCTGACGGAACCTAATTTGTCTCAATCCTTTGTCTGTTTGTCTGTCTATCCGTCTGTCTGTCTGTCACAAGGACCGTTCTCAGAAACTATACATGTTGGAAAATTGAAATTTTGGGTACTTATAGCTGAACACATCACATCAAGCGACAAATCCTAAAATTTTGAAAAAGTCGGTAATTAACCTAATTACTGGCTAATTAACTTCTAAAATTAACCAATCAACCTTTTTAACGAAGGTACAAACGTACTTTCTCCACATCATCGGAGTTTTATTTCCAATTTTCATTAGAGTTACCAGAAAATGAGGTTTACCAGAGCGCTAATTAAGCAATAAATGAAGTGGACATTTTAAAGCGAAATCGTATCTCACAAAGTATTGGTCCAAAAAATTTGTAAAAGGTACAGACAGACGCGGAAAAAAATTACTTCCATTTGGTATAAAGTTCATGTTTATAAGTGAAGATATCCATTAAAAATCGATCGATAAATATTTAATTTCTTTATTTGGAAAGACAATGAAACGAGATTTCATTTTCCCGAGAAGTAGGTGTCAGACATGGCGACAACTGTGGTTTTTGATAGTGGAATATTTTAATACGAAATTTTAACTTTTTAAATATTAAATTTTTGATAAATTTTTTAACATCCGGACGGGAAATCTCTCTCAGATTTCATACATACCCAGTTCAAAGCGATAGCTTAATTAGAAACTGATATATTAATAATTATTTAATTAATATGTTTATTGCTATCAAATGCGTCGATTAAAATGGTGACGCGTACCTTTTTAATCACGAAATTATTTAAATTAGGAAATCTAACAATTTGCGTGGCGTTTTTGAACAGCGATATGGGATAAGTATAACTCATTCATCATCAGAAAGTTTACAATTATTCATACCACTATTTTCGAATAGTAATTTTAGGAAATATCTTAAATTATTGGTTAAGAGACCGCCAATTGATCTGTTTGAAACTTTAAGATAGTTTATAACACATAAGAAAAAGGGTAAAAAAAATGGAGTGTGGTAATTTGCGGAGGGGGGTGGGAGCTCGATTTATTTTATAAATATTAGCGTTTATTAGCAAATGTTTTAAATTCTTGGTTAAGACCGCCATCATCCCGACCCATGTATCTACAGAAAGATTGCGTAAAGGAGTTTCGTTGTGATATGCTTTTGTTAAGAATAGAGTGCGCTCCCTGGTGCTGGAATGTTGAACTAACATAGCGCGATTTTGTTAAAATTAGGAAATCTAACAAGTCGATCTGTTTGAAAATTTAAGATATTTTGTAACACATAAGATAAAGTGTAAAATAAAATGACGCGTGAAATTCCGAGGAGGGGGCGGGGGGGGGGCGCTAGATTTCTATTTCAAAAGTTAGCGTTTCTGGCCGCTTTAGCTGCCTTTTTTGAACTATAGCTACTTATTTAATATAAAAATGTCTAAAGTTTAATTACCACTATTTCCGAATAGTAATTTCAGCAGATATCTTAATTTCTTATTAAGTCCGCCACCACCTCAAGTAACATAACAATTCATAGGTTGTTTAACAGAGTTTCCTTCCGATACAGTTTTGATAAGAATAGAGTGCAATCCCTGGTGGTAGAATGTGGAACTAACATAATGTGATTTTGGTTAAATTAGGAAGTATAACAATGTGATCTGTTTGAAACTTTGAGATAGTTCATAACGCATAAGAAAAAGTGTATAAAAAATGGCGCGTGAAATTTCGGGTATGGGGGGGGGGGCGCTAATTTCACTAATTGATTTATTTCTATTATATACTTATTTTAAAAGACAGTCAAGTGAAGTTCCATTGCAGTATTCTTCTGAACGGTGTCCGATTTTTAAAAATACAGCATAAATGATACTTATGCCAGAAAAAAATGTCAGAAGTATTGATACCACTATTTTCGAATAGTAATTTCAGCAAATATATTAAATTCTTTGTTAAGACCCCCCCCCCCCCCCGCGATCCATGTATCTACCGATAGGTTGTGTAAAGGAGTTTCGTTCAGATACACTTTTGTTAAGAATAGAGTGCGCTCCCTGGTGGTGGAATGTGGGACTAACAGACCGCGATTACATTTAAAGTAGGAATTCTAACAAAGCGATCTGTTTGGAACTTTAAGATAATTTATAACAAATAGTAAAAGATTATAAAAAAGAATGGTCCATCACATTCCGGTTGGAGGGTGTGGAGGGGAAGGGGCGCGAACAAAATTAGGCAGTATTACAGGGCGTTTTGTACTGTTTTGCGTGCGGTTTTTTGATGGCGTGATGAGAAAACTATTATTCAATATCAAAAATTTTATATGTGTCCATACCACTATTTTCGAATAGTAATTTAAGCAAATATCTTAAATTCTTGGTTAAGACCGCCACCCCCTTGAATATAGCATATCTCCTGATAGGTTGTTTAACCGAGTTACGTTCAGATACAGTTTGTTAAGAATAGACTGCGCTCCCTCGTGGTGGAATGTGGAACTAACAGACCGCGATTTCATTTAAAGTAGGAAATCTAAGAAAGTTTGATCTGTTTGAAACTTCAACATAGTTTACAACACATAATAAAAAGTTTATAAAAAATGGCGCGTGAAATTTCGGGCAGGTGGGGAGAGGGGGAGGGGCAAAATATTTCTTTTTTGTTTCATACCGTTTCATGTGCGTTTTTCTGACGGAGTCCTCAGATACATGCTACTTATTAAATATAAATATGTCAAAAGTTAAATTACCACTATTTACGAATAGTAATTTTACCAAACATCTTAAATTCTTGCTGAAGACCGCCACCCCCCTCGAGTAACTTATCTACTAATAGGTTGTGAAAATGAGTTTCGTTCAGATACGCTTTTGTTAAGAAAAGAGTTCGCTCCCTGATGATGGATTGTGGAAGTAACAGACCGCGATTTCATTTAAAGTAGGAAATCTGACAATGCGATCTGTTTTAAACTTTAAGATACATTATAACACATGATAAAAAAGTATAAAGAAAAATAGCGTGTCGCATTTCGAGGGGGGTGAGGGAGGGGCGCGAACAAAATGAGGAAATATAGCTGGACGATCTATTTGAAACTTTAATATTGCTTATAAAACATAACAAAAATTTTAAACATCAGGCCGCGTCAAAAATCATGGTGACCATTACCCCACTTCATCCCTCAAGGGGGCACTTTTCTAAATTTGGCAGATACCCGTCATGTGATATACCGCAGTATTTCGGGGGTGGGGGGGTAGGCACGAACAAAATTAGGAAATATAACAAGGCGAATCTGTTTGAAGCTTTACGATAGTTTATGAAGGATTTGCCAAAATTTAGAAGGTGTTCCATGGCGATAAATGTACTGGACGTTTTGAAAGTAATATTAAACGAAACCCTTTGTGCGATCTATGATCACACTTACCCACTTGTTTTAGAAAATCGTTCTGCTATGGTTAAAATCAATGCCTCCGTTGAATTATGAATCAATTTCGATTGTTTTATTGGGGTTTTAAATTAATAACGTGTGCTAATTGAGACTTTTTTCTCAATTTTATGATTTTGGTAAGGTCAGATTGTATTCAATTCTATGTAAAAAAAAAAGAATTCTGGAACATAAATAGTTTTCGAGACTTTGACAGACAAACGGACGGACGGACAGACAAAGATACAAGACAATAAGGGTTTCGTGAATGAACGAAACCCAAAAATTGGAACATATTCTTTAGATAGAGTATATTGTGCACAGAATATCAGAATATAAACACCAGTTTCCATAATTAGAAATTAGGCCTATTTCGGTCAGCTCATATCCCGAAGTACCATTCAAGACTTAAGAGGCCAATTCGGGAACTAACTTCCATTTCGCTGTAAATAAAATCCCTGGGTACATTGGGCAATATTTTACTTACATCTTTAAAAAGCAGCTGCCCTCTATTTTTCAGCATAGTCACCATGTACATCCAAGCACTTGTCATAGCTCTTTTTCAACTTACCAACTTTCTGCATAAAACCGAACCTCCTGCAAATTCAACCAATTTGTCACAGCAGTTTGAAGTTCATCGTCAGCGAATTTGCTGTGACCCAAGCCAACTCTCCATTGCAGGGAACATATGATAATCAGAAGGAGCAATGTCGGGCTGTAGGGAGTGGGGGATTGAACACATAGCATTTGAATTGGAGCAAAACATCTGGTGTTCGCCAAGTACTGTGAGTGTTATCCTGCAGAAACATAACGTAGGATGTCAGCAGGCCGTGACGTTTGTTGTGGATAACTTTTTTTTTTTCAGTTTCCTCAATGTGTTGCGGTAAACTTCAGAATTGATTCTGTTATATCGTTCCACGAATTCAACAAGCAATTATCAATTACCATTCGAAAATACGGAGGCCATAACCTTCATCACTGAATAATGTTCGACGGACTTAACTCTGTTTATTTGGAGAACCGATATGATCCCATATCATTCACTGTTTTTCTGTCTCAGCATTCACATGCGCTACCCAAGATTTGTCACCAGTCATTATCCTGTCCCCTTCCGTGTTTCACCGGGAACGAAAGTCTAAGGCAACGCTTATTTGATTGGTTTTGTGGATCTCTATGAGAAATTTCGGTACGTACGACTACAGAACTTCCCGTAGCTTAATTTTCCGTTGACTATCACCTGCGAAACAGTCCGAGAAATGTTCGGAAACTATTGTGAAAGTTCCAAGATTGTAAATTGACGGAACTGACGAATTTTGTCTTCAATTTTTTTGACGAGATCATCACTCACTACAGACGTCCTCCCACTCCATGATTCATCATGAATATTTGCTATTCCTCCTCCACTCACACACTACACCTTCACTCATAATGCTTGGGGCTTTTGTGATATAAAATTCACAATGAATATCCCAATTGCATTTTTTGCTCAATGAAATCTTATTACTCCTCTACCTCGCAGTTGGCGGGATTTTCAATCGTAGTACACATTTTGTGCAAGCAAACGCGCTGCAGTACGACACTCCAACTAGAATAGCTGGAAGCTTTCTGAATCACAGATTACTAATGATCACAATGTGTTGCGCTCCACCCACTATTGCTAGCGCTACGCTACAACGGAGCTTACTTTCGGAATAACCCTAGTATATTCAATTTAGAATTAATATGAATCGAACAGACATATATAGGCTGTCCTTTCTTATTCAGTATAAAGTATAAATTTCATTAAACTCTACAATCTAATTTTTTCAAAACGATAAAAGGATTGAATAACTTAATTTTTAGAATATTGTTGTATAATTTCATTTATATTTTATCAAAAAATTACATTTATCCGTAAATATAAAATTAATTCTATCTATAAAAAAGAACTCCTTGTTGAATCTATTATCAAAACAAAAAGAAATTTCAAGTCTTAAAAAAATGCATCACAAAGTGATAAAAACTGAAATTTAATCTTTAAACGTCAAAACTGTCAACACCAAATAAAATCAATTAATTCATAAATATAAAATAAATAATTATTGATATAAAAACTGGTATAATAAAATAATTATTTTATAAAATGTTATAAGATGAGTTGATGAATGTAAAGAAACCTAAATTTTAACTATTCGAATTAGCACAAATTTACGATGATTAATTGAGTTTTTTTAATGGAAGATTGGCGTACTTCAAGTTATTCTATCAATTAAAAATAATTGATAGTACTTCAACTCATCAAATTACATAATATTAATACATATTATACATGCAAAAACATTATAAGGATAGTAATCATCTATTTAAATCTGTCATGAAAAAGTCAATAATTTAAAATTGGAAAAAATGCAATACACGACAAGGAATTGTCTTCGATGTCTTTGTTCTAAATGCCTTTAATATAAACTATTTCCCTAAAGTATGTAGCTTTCGGAATATAAAAGTAACTTAATTTATTTATCGATATTTTAGGAGAATATGGAGCAAATAATAATTTCTTTAGACACTGTATTATTCAGACTGGAATGGCAAGACAAAATTAGAGAAAGGGCCATTACCATAAACAATGTAGAAATAAATGATCGTGAAACACCGTTTAAGAAAATGTATTCAGTTCAGAAGTATTATGTACCGGGGAGAAAAATATGTATTTTCCTCTTTTATTCGGCATAAGGTACGGCTTTTAACTTGCTTAAAATTACAGCACCATAAAACGTATCAAGTACTTTTAGAACGGTACTTTAGAACAGTACTTTTAGAACAGATATTTTTCAAAAGAATTGTACCTTTTATTAATATGGATTTAAAGCTATATGTAATAAAGGACAAATACAGTGTAACTAAGCAATTTTATATAGAAAAATTAAAACACTTTTAAACAGATTTCAGTGCAATATAACATTTATTATTAATTAGAAATTTAGAATTTGTCACAATAAAATTTTTCCAGAAAATGTAATTTTTCATTGTATTATGCTGAAAAAAGATTATTTGTAGAAAATGCAAGCACTATTAATACATATTATGAGAATGTAAATTATTTAAAACAGACAAAAATGTTACAAAATACTTAAATCAATTTTTTATTCAGATTTTTAAATGGCTTTTAATAATATAAATACAAGTTATTGCATCAAAGTATATACATGCTATCTTATAAGCAACTCCGATAATTTATCCTACAGCAAAGAGGGAGACCGGTTAATTTATTTTATGATAAATAAATGAAAATAGGGAATAGGATATAATTTGTCGACAGAGTATTATGCCTAATAGGGTCGCCATCTATAAACAGAAAATGGACAATTTCCTTCGACAATCCTTATCATAAAGTAAATGTATGCTAAATTTAGAAGGTAATATGTATCGGAGAGAAATATATGTGCCCCTGACACTTACTCGACAATAGCTTTAAATTCCATTAGGCTCGATTATATAACATTTCGATGAAATTAAGATTATTGTATCACATTTATTTTAGAATATGAATATATATGTTCTTCTGTAGTTTTGTAGAAAGTTATTTAATTTATTAATACCAAATAGAAATTTCAGTTAAATACATTCTTAAAACAAAACAAAACAAGAGAAATTCAAAGAAAATGAAATAGAGCTTATATAATGTTTAAAAGTAATATTTTCATGATAAAAATAAATAAAAATATTCCAGATTAAATTATATTAGATATAAAGAAAAAATTATAAAACACATCGTGTTAGCATTAATACACTGCTAAAACAAATTAGGGGAGCAAGCAAAAAAGTGAAGATAACAGTGCAAGAAAGCCATGCATGGGCATAAAATGGACAGTACACGTGTATCAATACTGAAAAAAAGATGCAAAAAAATTTAAGGGAGCTTTTATTCTTTGAAAAGATGAAAAGAACATGAAAAGATGGTTTAAGGCAACAATTTGGTTTCATGTAAATGATAAAAAAAGTATTGTTTAGAAATGATGCAAGATTTTCAATATAGCGTGTGGTGTCTTCGAACAACTAAGACTGCTTCACATTTGTTTTCCATGGATGCGATGAGGTTATCGATAAGACTATGGGGAATACTGTTCCATTTCTCAAGAATTGCGATCTCTAAGTCGCGTACAGTAAATGGAGGCCTCGGTCTCGCAGAAAAGCGTCGTCTGAGTATGTCCCAAAAATGCTCAATCGGATTTAGATCAGGAGGATCATTCCATTCGCTGTATTGTTTTAGTTTCAAGCATGTTTTCCACAAGACGAACTGTATGTTGTCTGGCATTATCATGCATGGAAAAAAAAGAAATCACTAATTGCTGCAACATAAAATACTACATGAGGTCTCAGTACCTCGTCTGTATAACTCCGGAACGTCAAAGTGCCATTCCTAATGATATGGAGGCCCGTACGTCTATCTGTGTTGAATCCATCCAATAGCATCAACCCACCTCGTCTGTAATGTGATCTTTCACGAACGAATGTGGGATCATTTTGAGTGCCTCTTTCTCTTCAGGCCAAAACACATCATATTTCACAAACGATCTGAATAGGGACTCGTTTGTAAACAGAATTTAACTCCAACAACGTTGCCTCCAAACTCGATATTCAGTTCCCCACCTTCTTTGGGCCGCACCGTGGCTTGAGGTTAACGGAATACAGACAATTGGCTTACGTGCATAGAGATCACCCTGATGAAACCAATCTCGGACTGTTTGGTTGAACACCCTTCGTCCTGTGGCCCAGAACAACTGTTTTTGCAGCTGAGTAGCATTACCCGTTCATTCTCGATGAGCAGTTAACAAGATATATCGGTTATCAGTTTCTGTGTTAGCACATTTTCGACCTTACACTTGTCGATGACTACTATTCCATGTGTTTTGGAATCGATTCCACAGCCTTTCATGGAAACTTTTTGCGACTCCAACAGCGTCCACTACACTTCGTTGTGTTTCCCCAAATTCAACTGTCCCGATAACACACCAAGTGATGGATTGCGGTAAATCATGCTCTTGGGACATTTTCAAGCAACCTTTTCTCAAAACACAAGCTGAGCAATTGAATTTTGCAAATGAGGCAGTGAAACAGACGTTTCTGCAAAATCCCGATTTCTGCATTTACCTCATTTTTCTAGTTTTTGACGCCATAAATTTTAATTTACATGTGAAGTTTTCTTTATCTGTTTTCTACAACACTTTAAATTATGAATGTTTTATTTTACGTTACTTATCGGTGTAAATATTTGCGTAATTTCGTTAAAACCATGTGTTCCCCTAACTGTTGTGAGCAGTGTATCTATAAATGTTAAAACAAAAAAAATCTAAACTGAACAGATGTAAAATTATTAATTTTTTAAAGCAAAAATGATGTGAGAAAATTTAAACTTCTTAAAATGTATAAGTTACATTTATTGCAATTCTTTCATACAATATGATTTTTATAAATTTTAAAGCGGCAAATATTTACTTATATAGGAAATAGTCTATTTAAATGTGTGATGAAATCATGTATATAAATGTAAATAATGTACAACTAGAGAAAAATATAAACGAAATGAAATACTTTATTTTTTTAACTCAGTCACACTGATATTAGTAAACATATCATGTGAAGTGAATTTTTTCAAATGAGTTAAAAATGTAAATTGCCTACGATCACCCTATACTGCTATTTGGAAATATATGGGTCCGTCGGCTGTCGGTGTAGGTAGCTCAATTGGTACAGCGTTGGAAATTTTCGTCAAATGTATTGAGTTCGACTCCCGGGATGGGCATTTTTTCATTCGTTTGGACAAATCGAGTTCGTAATGAAATATTTTATTAAGGCTTTTTGTCAGCAGTTTTTAGCCGCGTTCGTAATTATATAATTGAGTAGCATCTATAGCCATCTAATGGTCCGCCCGTCCGTCTTATCCGCTTTTAATAGCAAAAAACTAGGTCACCGAAAGATTCCCAATTAAATATATATGATATTTGCAGAATTTTGTCGCATCATTTAAAATTTTATGAAAATCCAAACAAAACTTAAAAAGATATTAATAAAAGTTTTCTTCATTAATTTATATCATATCCTATATAATTAATTCAATTATATTCCATGATATATAATGATTCTTGGTTGCCATGGTGATTACGTTCTATTTACGATGGAATCATATTATTTCCGTATTACTGAGTTTAATATATATATATTAATATATATTTATGATTTATCAGAAAGTATTTTTAAGCCCAAAGTAAAGAAAAGTCTTATATAACTATGAACTTGAAAAAATATGCATAATTAATGATTTCAAAGTATGTAATATCACAAAATATAAATAAATTATGTTTAAGAAGTTAATAAAAAATAAATATATATAATTAATAATTTTCTACCATAAATATTAATAATTATTAATCAGTGTACAGTAACCCATTCTTATATATTATATCGTTAAATTGCTCTTTCGGAATTTTTATACTCGTCGATAAAAATGTTTTAAGAAAGTCAATTAATCAACAATGTCAACAATCAAATGTCAATTAATTAACTTTAAAATTAGACAAAGATTTCTATTCGGAAGTAATGATATCTTAAAACAGAAACATTTGACAACTATCTATACGCAGATAGATATATTTTAAATTTTTATTTTGCTATAGAAAAAAAAAAATGCTTTACATTTTGAAATATCGTATGAAATATAAAGATGCAAATTGGAGTGACATGGGGGGGGGAGGGAAGAGCACGCTTTGTTAGCATTGTAGACTATTAGGGCTCTTGTACTGTTTTTGTTAGAAATTAGGCCCTGATTGTTTTGATGCATTTTCTGATAGAAATTATGATCAGGGTTTCATGACTGCCGAATATTTATTAACGTCCTGTTATAGGGTAACCTATTTCCGGATTTGTTTCACTGTACAAAAGGAACAAAGTTTTTTTTTTTTTTTTTTTTAACAATGTTCTTATAATATTGGAAAGTTTTTCATAAACTATAGGTGTTGTTTCATTTTTCTATGATTTCTGTACATCAAAAAGCATTCGGGTAGCGAACCGGTAGCGGTTGTTCAGTTATTTTAATCCTTCCACTGCCTCTATACATCCTTTCAACCAACTTTTGTTATTAAATCCCGTGTAACATTCTGTTATTACTATTGTTTGATTCTTGACCCCCAATCTCACGTATATTCTCATTTACGTGTACATTTCTTCTTGGTCCTTAAGTTTTGTCCACCAGTGTATAATGGATTGGAAAAAGAAGCGTATTACCAGATCTAACCATGCCATTAATGACACAGCAATAAAGGTATACAAAATGATTTCCACCCGTTGCCAAAAATATTTAAATAAATATATACGTCTATATGTTTTTCTCAATCAGAAATAGATTGCGTTTTCTTATATTGTGGAGTATTGTTCCTGAAGAGAGTTCCACAACGCAAGTTTTACTTCTTATTTATTGTTATGTTTTATCAAATCTTGAGTAATTTCCCCCAAAATTTTTAATTATTTCATTTTTTATCTATAAACTTTTGCATAATATTTTTTATACAATCATAAACTATTTAATTTTTCTGGTTATTACTTCATTTCTTAAAATGGTTTACAATTATAAGAAGTTTTATTATATACTATTTGAATACATATACATACGTAATATAAGATATATCTTATTATATGATATATTATTTTATGATCTATACATGTATGATAAGCAACTTTATCTTATGCATTTTTTACAAAAGTGTTTCTAACGCAAATTTTCGTAATGAGATTGCAATGCGAACGTTTTAGTGAAAGTAAAGAACATTTATTGAAATATTACCACTTTTTAATAACCTCGATTTTATGACACATTTAGGTATATTTCGATTTAGTAAGTTATAAGTTTATAGGAAATAATCTATTTATTGGATGAATGTAAATTATTTACAATAAGTAAAAGTCACAATGTACGAAAAATAATAGATTTAAGAAGAATTTGTTCTTAATAGGTCTGAATGCTAAGAAAACAAATCATTACTTTATTTAATGTACGTAGATGCTTACTGTAAAAGCAACTTTATTTATTTATATCATGATATTTAAAGCGAGCGTAGGAAAATGGATATACTCTTCAGACAGAGTATTATGGATACTGGGATATCCATCCATAATCAGAAAATGGGCCATTTTCATGAACAATGCTTATCGTGAAGCATCGTTTACGAAAATCTATGTTCAATTTAAAGGCAATGCATAAAGGAGAGAAATTTATACACTCTTCTCACTTATTTGGTTTACGATAAAAATTTCCTTTTCTACGATCATCTAACATTTTCCTAACAAAAATATATGATAGAAATACTTTAACTTATTAATATCAGTTTTTTATAGCTCTTTTATTCCATAATAGCTGAAGATTTTCAGTTTAATACATTGTTAAAAAATAAAATTAAGGTTTACAAAATAAATACATTAGAAATAGAAATATATGTTAAATTTCTGCGCTTTTAGAAAAATTTTTTATCATATAAAATAAATAAAAGTTTTTCTAATAATATATAAAATTAATAAACTTGAAATCATATAAGCCAATTCTAGTGCATAATTAAAGAACTTGTATAAATACCATAATATATAGACTCTAAATTGAATAAGTGTGAAAGAAATGATTCAGTTTTGAATGGACTGATAACAAAAAAACTTTTGTTTTATAAATGTAAACCTTTTCCCTAGTATTTAATAATTTACAAAAAAAAAAAAAAAAAAAAAAACTTAATTACAATATTTATCACAGATGATGTACTTACGTGTGATATTTACGGCTAATGAAGTACAACCTGATATTTCCTTGAACAATTCCTAATATAAAATACTATTTATGTAAATGCATGGTCAGTTTAAAACTAATATTTACCGGAGGTAAATGTTTGCATATTTCTTTCTTACGCATCATAAGGTATGAATTTCATTTCCCTTTATCATTTAACAATTTTAGGAAGATAAAATGTTTCAGTTCTTTTTTTTTAGTACATGAATCTATATTTGTCTGTAAATTGTTTACCTGAAACTCCCGTTATCTTTCAATAAAAAATAAAATTTACCGATACATAACTTTTACTGATATAAGACACATAGATTTATATTTGTATGTTAATTATACTAAAAAATATAGTGAACATCATTTCTCATAAAATAAATGCACAAGAAAATGAATTTTTTTCATTTAAATAATATAAAAAAAAAACTCCTCAAGATATTTACAGAGAAAGTGAAAATACTAATAAAGATTGAAATAAATAACGGACTAGATAACCCTAGAAAGAAATTTTTAGAAAGTTGACAAAATTACAAAACATTTATACAGGCAATATTTTCTGAAAACAATCTAAGTTTGATAAACACGGACTTATGTGTATTTTAAAGCTCCATTTATCAAAATGAAGTACAATACTAAAAACTTCGAACTATACAAACCATTGAGAAACTATTTATCGAGTTTTGACAAAGACAAAAACGAAATAAATGTGATTAAAGTTAAATATATGTTTAAAATCTTTTAGATTTTTAATCTATTTGTTAATTCTTTCTTAAAATTTATTTTTAAGACATGTTCCTCTAAAAATATTTTTGTCTACAAGAAATATTATTTTCCTTTAATTAACCCATTCAGGGGCGGTGGTATGTTTATGAAACCACTTAATTTAAATTCCTGAATAAGTAAATGGCACCAGAATTTTGATTATAAAATTTTCCGTTTATTGTATATGTGAAAAGTAGCTTTTTCTTATTTTCAAATGAATTTGTTTGTAAATCCCGTAGTCATTTATTTTTTACAATAGGTTAGCAATGAAAGCGATTTATTTGCCCCTGAAAGGGTTAAAAAAGGATTAAGTCTAAATAAACCTCCCTGAAATGAATGTATTTGTACATTTAACGTTCGAAACAACTTACCAGTGTTGTACAATACACTAAAACACCCTTTCTCAAATGCTTACAAAGCATGAAGAACTTGTTTACTGCGAGTATATTGGCAACACTTTTAGGGAGAAATTTTATGATATTTTATTGCTCTAAAAACTCCATCTACAGTGCAAGACAAGAAATGATTTGCTTTAAATATATATATATATATATATATATATACCTCTAAGTGGACCATACAAATAGATCTCCTGGAAACTTTAGTGTTTCGCAAACAAGAGTTTGAGAAATACGAAAAAGTTTTGTTCAAAAAGTAATATTATCTATTGCGATGTAGGGTCAGGAGGGGTAATTATGTCCACTTTTTGCATTTTCAACATTTTTGTTTTCTTATTTCTATTTGGAAAAGTGTTGTTTTTAGTACATAGGAAGTAAATTTGATCCTTTAAGAACACCTTTTAAAGTTTTAATTCTCATAGCTGTTTTTTTAATTAAAGGGATGGTTATAATTACCCTACCAAAAACTGACAATCACATAAGTTTGGGGTAATTAAGACCACTACTGGGGTAATTAAGACCACTATATTTTCTCTTTATACTTGTCAATGCACATTTGTTTGGGGTAATTGAGACTACTTTGGACTCCAAAGTGATCCGTTTATTAAATATTTTATAGAATTAGTTTCAAATTGCTATTCGAATCTCAAAAAGGCTTCAGACTAGTAATAAAGAATATCTAAGATGAAATATACATTATGGGGTTAATATCTAAGCTTGAAACAAAATTTTACCATACATTGTTTTCTCCAATATGACGGCGGTCACAATTACCCCCTGGTCATAATTACCCTACCTGACCCTATAAGCCAAGTAAAATTATAGTGAGCAGGGAATATTAACACCTTGCGTGAAATGAAAAGAGAAATACTTCTACTTAATATTTATTATATATAGATAAAATGCTATGTGTATCAAAAAAGATTATTTGATCATAATTATTGCTATTTAAGCTCATTTAATTTCCCATATAAGAATAAACAATGCTTTTTCTCATGTTATATAAGAAGAAAAATGAAAATACATATTTTCTGTATATTGGAATAGCCCTTTTACATAGCTTTAGATTAGGAAGTATGGTTAATTTAGTGGTACACGTTCTGTAATTATAAAAATAAATAATTTTTTGCGCAAACATTAACTTATCATTAATGCAATATATAAAATAGAGTGGTATGTGCATGACTAGTATTTTCTTTTTTAAATCATATGCCAATGAAAACTGGCCTAGTTGCATTTTATTGCACTGATTGACTTGCAAAATATAATTGAAGAAATGTAACTTATCGAATTTTTTTTAAGAAATACGAATAACTATCTAAATCGCTCCGCATCATTAAAGAAACTGACAGTATTAGAAAAGATAATAAAAGATAATGAATTATTTGTGATATTCTATACTAATTAAATATAATCTTACTTATTATAAGAGAATAATAAATGGAATGTAGAATATATGAACTATAACCTTTCGGAAATTTTGCGACTGCTGGTCACTGAGCATCTTCGAAGACTTCATTTTCATACTCTAAAAGTTACTAATCGTACATACTTTAACACAATCTGCATCTCGGCAAACGGAATTAACATCAACTACAAATATTTTGAAATGTTTGAGGGGCAGAAATAATAATAAAAAAATAATAATCAGATTAAATTTAAAAAATCAAAAAACCCGACTGCCTAAAAAGCGAACTAATTAATTAATTTTCATCAATGTAAAACTATTTCTTATATTACTTACCTATTTTTTTTTATTTACTCGCATTGATGACTTTTAAGTTATGTTTAATTGTTAGTTCCTATCTATAAACACTGTTTTGATGAGGTCTATAGATGTCTATGAAGGTTAGAGTTGCAGTAAAAGCTAGAGATCCTACCTACACAACTTCCAGGTTGTGTAATACAGTCGAATCTCGTTATCCCGACGCTGTAATGACCAGAAAAAAGTGTCGTAATAAGCGGAGTGTCGCGGTAACCGGAGTTGGAGAAAAATGTGTTTTAAAAAAAGCTTTATTTTTAATTAATTTAAGACAATTTTAAATTCATAACTGTTCTTGCGGTTTTAATTAATAAAACATTAATATTAAACAAAATAAACATAAAAATAAAATTGAAAAGAATAAAAATCAGGTTTATGATGACTTGTTTTTATACTGTCACATGCAATATTGATGAATTACGGTTTGCTTATCCCTAGATGTGCATTCTACAATTCTTTTTTCGATATTATACAAGAAATTGTAATCAATATTCATTGTTTCAGAAATGGATGTTAAATAATTTCTGATCGTTTCTGTGCAATGCAATGCTTCGGTTTTAGTCGGATGAAAAATCCTATGTAACTACAAATAAGCATCGCCTGACCAGAACAAAAAGAACGCGACTTGACTGACACGTCTATCTGGAGCTGATGTGGGTTATTCATAGTGCGTCGGTTTATTTTTTCAGATAAAGGATTTCTCAAACTAAAATTTCTCATTTATCTGAATAGGTATTTTAGATACTTTTGTGAAAAGTTTGGCTATTTCTTACCTCTTAATTTCCGTACTTATATGATGGATTGTGAAAAATGGACAATTTTCCTAAACCGTCGGGATATGCGGAGTTGAAAATTATACAACGACATAAAATTCGGAGTTTATTTACATTGTAATCATATACAGAAAATCGGGACTTTGAAAAATTGACGTGATAAGCGGAGTGACGTGAATACCGGGTGTCGGGATAACGAGGTCCGACTGTATTTAAACGGAGCTTCTGACTGTAAATTAGTCAATGAAAAATCCTCTTCATTTTGAAAGTCCGATAAAATGTTATCACACTCAGTATGGTTAATAATCTTTTTTCGTCTCTATCGCCATTTTGAATTTATAAAAAGAAAACCTAACGTATAGCCATCGAAAGGTTAAGACGAATTGATAGAGACCTCATTCATTACAATCCATTCAGCCGTTGGGATATTTGGAGGATATAAACAAATCCACATACCCAGATACGCGTGAAACACATAACCCTTCTTGGCATTCTGGTAAAAATTAGAAATGTTCGAATTTAAATGCATAAACAGTTTGTGCTCTTCTTCGATTGTGCATGTCTTAGTTATACAAAAGGAAAATTTATATTTCTTTACGAAATTTTAATGAGATTATTTATACCGTTAAACTTATACTGGTTAAAGTTTCAGTGTATTTACAAGGTACGAACAATGTTTATTATTTTGTTAACTACCTGGCGTAAAACATACAAAACAAACAAAAAAAATGGCTAGAAAAAAATATATTTCTTTTAAAACTAGATATGAAAATTTTCTCAAATATTTTCTTATACTGGATACAAAACCGTTATATTTATAATAGAATAAAATTTTCGGACAGCAAGATTTTTTTTTTTTTTTTAATGGTGAAACCGACCTACGTGAAATAATAGATAATTATATTTTTACGAGCGTTTTAATACGGGTGAAAATCAAAAAAATAATTTACACTGCAAAGTTATGGTAATTTATTAAAACACATATACATACAACATACAATGTAAGTTCAATTTTCCACACAATCCCCAATAGACTGTAAACATTTCTCGGAACGGTCAACCAACTTTACCCGTAGCCACGTTTATTACGAAGAAACTTCCATAATATATGTCGCAAAAAAATACAATAATGAATATGAAAATATATAATTACTTAAACAAGTATAAATGAAAAAAAGGCGAATTTAAGACGTACGCTACTGCCAAGTGTAAATGTTTGAATCACCATAGATCATTTCGAATCCTAATTTCGTTTCATTCAAATAAGCATACATTATTCTCTCTCTCTTTTTTTTTTTAATATAGAAATCTGAATTGTTTAACTGAAATGTTTAAGCTTTTACTTTTGTACCGGAGTGTTTCGCGCATCTGCAAATTCAGATAAATTATAATGCTTGTGCAAAAAATATTAATAATTTTAATCCAAATTTAAAACTCTATAACGTTTTCCAAACTAAATCTATTTAACACTAGAACCACCGGAAATTTTACTGAAGTGTTATAAAAACATTTTACACCGGAAATTTTAATTAAAACTACTTAACTTATTTCTCTGTGATACATTTTAAACTTATTTTAGAAATGGATTTCTGGTGATAATCGAAATTTTTTTATATGGTAGCCGTCAAAATGACCGCACGGCGGTTCTAGAGTTAATCAGTGTAAGAGCCGGTATAATCAATATATTTTTGCCAACGAGAAACGAGCCATTTTTAAGGGACCAGATTCTCGGTAGGCATTTAAAACATGACATTGATTGACAAAAAAGTTCCCCGTTTAAAGAGCAGATCACATTCACCGTTAAAAAAGGATTTTTCACAAATTCCCAAATGGATAAATTTAAAAGATACAAAGCCACTGCAAAAAAAATTGTACAAAAATACGAATTAGAGCAGAAAATATAGCTAAAAATATCTTGCATAAAAGCATTTGCTGTATTTTGAAGCCGTTTTTCTAAAAATTGTTTTTTTGGTATTGCGTGCACTCTCATTTAAAAACTAATTATCACAGAAACTTGAAATTCTGTATATTCCTAGTTTACATGTGTTAGTTTATGCCGGACCTCAATTTAGTCTTATTTTTGTCACAAAAAATTGTGGATTGAAAAATTAAGTATACATTTTTGTGTGAAATTTCGAGAATATGATTATAAAAGAGATTAATTATGCTTAAGTAATTGAATATACTTTCAAATTTAGGTTCAGTGAAAAATATAGTATTATAAATAGCAAAATACAAAGTGTCCAGCGAATAAGACCCCGATTTCAAAATTAAATATCTCAAAAACAAAGATCAATAGAATTATGCGGTAAACTGTTTGTTTATTAACTAAGCTGTAAAAATGTAATACAGAAGTTTCAAAATGTAGTTACAAAAATCGTTAACAGATGACGCTGTAATCGCAATACTTGTAAACTATGCTTCGAAGTCCAGATCACTAGTGTCTCATTCCTAGATAGCTCTCTACGGAAGAACGAATATTGGGAAAGTCCACTTTTTAATTGGGGTGATGTGCAGAAGTACATACATCTGGTCACAGAATTATTGCATCAGCTTTAATTTTAGAAAATTTCAATTAATAGATTTTTCAATAAAAAATTTAGAAATCATTATGTAAGAACTTATTGTAATATTTTATTAAATTCAATTTTTAATACCATATAATTATTTAAATCAAAATGCATATATTTAAAAAATAATTTTGTACTTGTTATTTATTTTTTATATTTTTAAATCACAGAATAATATTTTGGTATTATTGTTTATACCTGAATTAATATAAATAAAAAAGTAATTTTGTACTTTTCATTTATTTATAAATCACAGCATAATACTTTGGTTTTAGCACAACACATATATTTCGTTTATTTGTAAACAATGTTTTAGGGAAAGAAATTGTGCATTAAATTATTTCTTTTTTAAAAGGAATTGATGATAAGTTATATCATCAACGTCAAAGCAAAAGTATTTTGGATGCTGCATCCTTTCCAACACTTCGGATCCTATCGCTAGAAGCTGCAGCATATTTATGTGCTCTATGATAAAAAAAAAAAAAAAAAAAAAAAAAAAAATGAAAACAAGTTTTTAAAATTAAATTATTTTTTTTAACTTAATTAATTTTTTAAAAATAGAAACTTTGAATTTTTTTATTCAAACTATTCTCTATAATAATAAAAAAAAATGATTTATGAGTCATTATTAAAAATGCTCAATGATTTTTAAAACAGGGGTTTCTTTTAGCTTAATTAAATTTTAAAACCAGAAACTTTGTATTTTTTTATTCAAACTTTTTCACAGATTAAATAAACATTAAAAAGTAAAGATTTCCATTTTTTTTCAAATCCTCCTCTCCTTGGATTCGATTCCACGATCTACCAATTAGGAGAGAAAAGCCATACCACAGAGATACTGGTATCCGGACCGAAGTAGCTTATAAACAAATTTGAAACAAATCTCAATTCTATCAACACATGGCTCCGCTTCTGCACATTACCCAAATAAAATATTTCAATAAGTTCTTATATAATTATTTCTAAACTTTTTATTGAAAATTCTATTAATTCAAATTCTCTAAAATTGAAGCTTTGACCAGATGTCCCCTCTTCTGCACATCACCCCAACGAAAAAGTGGTCTTTCCCAATTTTCGTCCTTCCATAGGAAGCCGTCTAATAATGAGACGCTAGTACTCTGGACTTCAAAACACAATTTATAGGCATTGCGATTACAGCGCCATCTGTTAGCGGTTTTTGCAACTAATTTTTGCAACTTCTGTATAACATTTTTACAGCTTAGCTAATAAACAAACCGTTGTCCGCATAATTCTATTGATCTTTGTTTTTGAGATATTTAATTTTGAAATCAGGGTCTTATTCGCTGGATACCCTGTATGAAACATTAAACATATGTCTGCTGAAAAATTTGCAAAATCGTGCGCGCAAAATGAATATTTCAATATTAATATTTTTCAAAAGCAGCTTTGGTCTTTGTGGTTAAATTAATTACTATTACTGAACTAGCCGCACTTGGCAATCAGTTTGGTCTCCCTTAAACGCAGGCTAAGCATTGTATCATGTTATTTTTATTCAAAATTTATTTTATTTGTTCAATCCTTTACCAAATCGAAGTTTCTGATTCAGAAACCATAAACTCGGTATTTTTATGTTAAGCAATATAACCAAACATTGTTACCGTCGTATATTTCGTATTTTATTAATTTAATTTAAAATAGAATACTTTCACTCATTTTATTTAAAATACATAACTTTAATTTAAAAACTGAAATATTTAAAATTTATGACTCTCAATTATTTCTTTAAAATAAAGAAAAGAAAAAAGAAAAGTAATAAATAATACCATAAACCATAACATTTAATTTCAACATAAAAGCTTTGTTTTAATTTACCGCGCACAAAATTGTTTATGACAGTCGCAAGAAATGGACTATTACAGTACGGATGACATGATGGTGATGAAACAATATTTGGCTATTTATCACCTGCGCATGACTAACATTAAACTACCAAATTGGCCGCCTGTCATGTAAAAAGCGAAGCGGTCTTCCCGGAGCTGTTGATGACAGTCACATGACTTAGGCTATTATAATAGAGATATATGTGTATTTGAATATTTGATCAAACCATAAAAATGTGTAAAAAAAAAAAAAAAAAAAAAAATGTTGCGTTTCATTCATTAATTAAGAAACAACAGAGTTTTTCGTACTGCTTTAAATACGGTCATTTTCTGGCTGCTCAACGTGATCTGCCCACTTAAAAAGTTACCTAAATTTTTGAAGAAGTAGTATTCGTTTGGCAAGAGGTTCGTTGAGTACGGTTGGTGAGGGTACGTTTCGCAAGCCAACTCGTGTACTTTTTGTAGGGTCAATGTGCGATATGTGTCGTCGTTCAACTCGTGCGGAAGCCACTTATAGGGTTTCTTTACCTTGCCAATTTGCTCTAAGTGGCGAACGATACTTAAATGCTCTAGGTTGAGTTCATTCGCAATTTCTCAATCTTCAGTTAATCATCGTCAGCAACACATGGACGTCCACGACCACACTTGGTTTAAATCGCGAAATCTCTCGGTGAAATTTTTGAAACCAACCCTGAGCTGTTTCTACGTTCATTCTTCCCTCGCCCCAAAATTGCATTAATCAAAAAATATTCAAATTTCATTAAATCTAATGTTTCGCATGGTCTGCTCATTTCTGCAGCAGACTTTAACATGTAAAAACAAAAAGATGAAATTCCAGTTTTGACAGTTCAGATTATGAATTCAGTTAATAGCCGAAAGAAAATAGTATTAAACAATTAATTGCCTAAGAAAGTGCGTAAAATAAGATTTAAAATTAAGTATAGTATATACCGCTAAGATTACATTGTGTATACAAAATTTTTATAAAATAAGTTCCATTGCAAAACCGTGCATTATTTTCCCACCAGCCTGAAATATTGTTTCAAAAAGCTTGTTATGCGTCAGAATATACTGTATTTGGTACTGTTTGATAAGTGTTAATTTGAATTATATTAAATTGTTCTGAGGATAAAAAACGCATTACCTTCACAGAAATCATTAGATGAAATTTGCCAGAATAGTATATTTTTTCGACGTCTAAATTTAGCTTTATGTTTCAGCTTTACATATTTATAAAAAAAAGACTCAAATATCTTAGAAAAAGTGCAACACATTATTTTCTGAAGTATAGAAAATAGTTATTTGAGGACAGTAGAAACAATTTAATATGTTTTAGTTTACACATACTTTGAGTTCCTTATAATGTATTTTATTATTCTTTGCTGCCTTATGAAATATAACTTACTAGAATTGAGAAATAAATGAGCAGCATATAACTGTTAATTATAATAAAAGAAATGAAATTAGAAATGATAATACTTATCGGCATCATTATTAAATAATTTATGACGTTTTAGCTTCAATTAATATTAATTTTGAACAGAATATTTTTTTGACGTCTAAATTTAGCTCTACGTTTCAGCATCATGACAAGTGACTCAAATATCTCAGCAAAAGAGCAACAGATTCTTTTTTGAAGTATATAAAATTGTTATTTAAAACTTATACAAACAATTTAATAAGATATATTCCACATATACTTAAAATTCATTATATAAGTATTATATTATTATTCCATGCTTCTGAAATCTAACCTATTATAATTGCGAAATAAATGAGCATCATGTAACTACTTATTATACTAAAAGAAAGCAAATAAGAAATGAAAATAATTATCGACATCCTTATTAAATAATTTATGATCATTTAACTTCAAAGTAATTCAATTAATATTCATTCAACTGTAACACTGCTTCGAGGAGTATACCTCGGGAAATGAAATTTAACGGGTAATTTCAAGTGTATGAAGCTATAGTTCCTTCGAAGGAGTCTGCTGTGAATTAATGATTTATTTACATTTCTAAATGGTTTTCAATATTAGTCGCCAAGAAATATTATTTATTTCACTATACATGAAGAATGCATTTACTTAATAAACATGAAACACGTGAGTTAATTATTGAAGTTATGATGTTTGTTATATATGATGCTAATGACAACTCAAATTTCAAATTTATAATAATACACTTTGGTTGAATATTTAATACCTGATTTATCCCATTGCGAACTAAGCGTAGAAGCAATAGAGAGAAAAAGTCCACGCCGGGAATCAAAACTGTAACCCTTGAAATAGCGCTCAAAATTGTCTTCTATTTAAGCTATGAAGACGATACCTAGCTTAGCATGTATCGCTCACATATGTTGGTAAGGCTGCAACTGCAGCACAAGGTGGAATAGTCTTCATGAACCCACAATCCTGTGGCGAATCATGAGACACAAATATACCCAGCATCGTTGAACACATATATAACTTGTATTAATTGTCCCATGAATATTCAGCAGTAAAATTACTTTCGAAATTATTGAATATATAATACGTGATTTATCACATTGCTAACTAAGCGTAGAACCAACAGGTGAAAATATCCAAGCTGGAATGACCCTGTACCTTTGGAATAACGTTCAAAGTGCTCTACCATTTCAGATACGAGGACGATACCCAGCTTAGCGCTCCTTCAGTGGTGGAGGGGTTCTGCTCTAAAGCTGTAGACGAGAGGTGCTGGGTTCGAACCTAATCTCGCCAGTCTGCTTAATCGTTCAAAGTTTTCAGCGGCTTTCTTCGAACCTTGGATAACCTTGCGTAAATACGGGTTAGGTTCCCTTAGAAAGACCCTCCGTGGGCACTCCACCTCTGGCCTATATGTCTCGTGTTGATAATCGACCGCCATAAATAAATAACACGCATAACATATATCACTCTCATATGTTGTTAAGGCAGCAGCTGCAGCACAAGATGGAATAGTCATTATGAGCTCATAATCCTGTGGTGAAATATGAGACACAAATAAATCTAGCATCGGTGAACATATATATAATTTTAATTAATTTTTCCATGAATTTTTAGCAGTGAAATTACGCTCGAAATCATCGAATTTTTAATATGTGATCGAGTATTAGATATTCAATAATTTCGAGCTTAATTCCACTGCTTAAAATTCAAGGAAAAATTAATTAAAATTATATATGTGTTCAACAATGCTGGATTTATTTGTGTCCCCTTTTTTGCCGCAGAATTGTGTACTCATGAAGACTATTCCATCTTGTGCTGCAGTTAACCAATATATGTGAGTGAGAGATGCTAAGCTGGGTATCATCCTCTTAGCTTAATTGGTAGAGCACTTGGAGCGCTATTTCAAGGGTTCCGGGTTTGATTCCCAGATTCGACATTTTTCACCCTGTTGGTTCTACGCATAGTTAGCTCTCAGTTATAAAATACTTTGACTTTGATTTGATTGTTTTATAATGCTCTTAAATGTAAATTAAATTAACGAAATATTAATAAATACAGTGTTCAGTTGGTTTCATAAAAAACGTATATTGGTAGAAGCAGTAAAGAACAGGCTTGTTGACAATTTTGCAATAGATAACATTTCTTTGATAGAATCACAAAAAAGTAACGCAAAAAAATGTTACAAATTTAAGTGTTACAGAAATAATATAATTATTTATTTATTTTTAGCCATGCTCTGTTCCATGATTACGTAAAATATTGCAATATTGTGTTTATTTATATTTAACTCACTTTTGAGATTAAAAATTCGATTATTTTTTTCTGTCTGGAATATTACAGGTATCCCGCATCAATATCTCGTATAAGTACAGAAATTTCTTTTAAAGCGGATTCAACCGTAACTGATAAAATTTCTGTTGTAGACATTATTTCACTTCAGACACATGACAATCGCTCATTGGAACTTTAAAATATTTTCTCCTCACACAGATTTTCGACTTAGACAAAAGTTACTGTATATAAAATAATTGGCAGTATTTGATTAAGACTACTATGATTCTAAAAGCAAGTTTCTTGAAATAATTTTAAAATGAATTCAAGAACCGAAGCACTACAGCTGAATAAACTGAGAAATAGAATACAATGAAAACTCACAAAATAAAAAGTATGATGAGTTTTGGTCCTGACACAATGAGATTCCTTAAATATTCTCAAAATATGTGGCAGTATCTTTTTAAAATATAATTTATATGAAAAAGAACCATACTAAATTATTTTTCGATTTAAGTGTGCATGTAGTGTGGAATATTTGCGCAACTCCCTTGTTCGGGCCTCTTTCAGGTAGGCTGGAACGGCGCCAATAGTCACGTGATTTGACTACAGAATTTAAAAACTATATATATTTGTTCTTTTGTTTAATATAATGTAAAATTCGATCACAGCACGCACGCTGAATTTTTAATGGAATTTTTCGTCTAAAATGGAATGAATATTGTGTTACATTTTATGCAAATTGATCTCGAGCATGAAAACATGCTATAATTTTATCATGGCTTCGAATAGAAGAAAATTATTGTATTTTATTAATTGTTCTTGAAATTGTGTAAGAAGGCTAGCTGGATGTTAATTTCCAGAAATTTAAGATGATTTTTCTAAAATCTGTGAATATGTACAAATTAAACGTAAATAGTTATTTATCGAATATAAACAGAAAATTTGTAATTATGGAAGTGATTTTTGAGTTTTTAAAAAACACATTCATAGTGCTCTTGACTTTAATGTGATATAAATAGAATAGTCAACTATTCAAAATTGCACTCCCAATCAATTATTTTCCTGACCTGAGTTATATCTTGAAATCTCGTGGATTACATGAAAAATTATTCATTATGCATTCCTTTGTAAATCAAATACTATACCTAAAATATATGCTTGATTTGTACATTAATTTATAATGGGATATATGTTTATATCATGTACCGTTTAAGAGATTTTTTTTAATTATATAGTTTGTTATATAGCCCTATGAAAAAGAAATAATTTGTTTCATTCTTAATTTACTCTTAATATAAGTGGAGATAAAAATAAGTTTTTTGTATTACACTTTGTATTTTGTTTTATTTATTTTTGTATTTAAAATATTTCATTGTTGACATATTTAGATAGAGTGATTTGACACATAAGCAGTTCCAATGTTGATGTGTCCCGCATATAGTTGCAACTACAACTAATACTTGGCGACTTATTGCCAGCTCTGGGTGATCGAGAAAATGTCTTTAAAATAAATTAATTTATAATTAATAAAATTTTTAAGGTACATTTTCATCGGAAACACACGTGTCTGCACAACATTTTTAATTCTAGGCTTATGGATTATGTAGGGAATCAGTTTCAACCTTCCATCTTTACATACATGAATCGGGTTACGTAAAATATAAAAGTAAAATATATAAATGCTCTACAAATAACTATTAATAATTGTTAAGAAAACAAATAATGAAAGAAAATTATCAGCAAGATCCGTATTAAATAATTTATGTTCATTTAACTTTGAAATAATTCAATTAATAGTCATTCAACTGTAACATTTGAAAATAAATATATCAGAAAATGCAATTTAACAGGTAATTTCGAATTTATGAATGTCTGATTTATTCTAAGATGTCTGTTTTAAAGTCATGATTAATTTATAATTCCAGATGGCAACAAATATTAGTTCCCAAGTAATTCAATAAATTCCACCGCACACAGGGAGTATATTTTCTGTTTTAACATTAAGCATGGTAGTTAATTATTAAAAGTATGATTTTAGTAATTTATAGTACGAATGACAAATGAAATTATTTCTGTAAATATTAAAATAGTATTTAGATTATAAATAGTTATGTTCTAATATTTAGATTAAGATATTGTTAAGCGTAAATTTAGCAAAAGTAATGTTGATAATTACTGATTTAGTTGAATATCTTAAAGCAATTAAATAGCTATATTGAAAAGAAGCTATAAAAGAAAGTTATATTTTTATTTTGTAGACCGTACACTGCAGTATCTCAACTTAAGCTTTATTTGTATCTCAAATCACCACCAAATGGTGCTCAGTTTCATTCCGTAGGTTTTATATATATTAGTAGATCATGCAGTATGGGAAAACACACTGTACCCGCAGTTTACAAAGTAGGCGTCCTAACTTAAATGGGAAAGGTAACCGCAAGATAAAAGGCGCGGTCACATCAATCAAGGTCACACGTCACGTAGCAGACGGGCTGGAACTACAGGTATATACCTAAATGTTTTATTCTTTATGAATAATCTATTAATTGTATATCTATGAAATAACTGCGCAAGCTCCGACGTCGTGTTTTGATTTGTTTGTAGTAATTACATTATGACAGATTATAATATTCTATTAATTTTTATTCGTGATTATTTAATTTATTTATTGTAGCTAATTATTTAAATAAAAACAGTTCTTTTTAGAACTAATATTATTTGTTAAAATGTCAAAAAGTTGGTCATTGAATAGCTGTAGTTTTCGAAATCGTATGAAAATTCTTTTTCTGGTCGAGTTCATCTCTGTCCTTTTCCAAAGAGTAAAGCAAGTTACTTACGTGTTTTTATTTTAATTCATGAAAAAATATAAAATATCATTTAGTATATATTATCAAATATAAATGTTGCTGATTTAAATACGTTTGATTTTAATTATGTTTTTTTAATGTAATAAAAAATAACGCATAATGAACTAGTAAATAGTTAATATGTAAAGACAGAATTTTGTAGTCTCATTTTTTACTGAAGTTTTTATGTGCTAAAGTTATAAAAATGATATTCAAGGGTGTATTCCCGATGGGAATATAACATTTATGAATGTTTAGAATATGTATAGAATTTAATAATAAATAAAATAGTCAGTTTTAGATCCTTTTTTTCATATATCGAGCGCAGAGGATAAGTTTCAAAATATTCTCTTGATCGTATTGCATCCATCTTATTTAACTTACAAATATTTCATCCAATTAGTTTAAAACTCAATTCATTTTAATTTCGGAATCACTTTGATTAAAAGTGCATGCATTAAGTGTTGTACTACTAAAAAAGCAAGTATTGTTCCTTTATTTGTTTAAATTCGTTGCTATTCTAGACAATAGCTTCAATAATTTTCCTAAAATTGCCAGGTTAGAATTTTTTTTTTTTTTTGAAACAGACAACGTCATTTAGAGAATCCTTGTTAATTTTCTATCACGAATTTCAAATTATTACTCACTCACAGAAGATAGATCTTGTTTACCAGCTGATTAATTGCAAATTATTTTTGTTACAGCTTGTTTTGATAATTAGGTATGAAAAAGTCGCAATATTATTTTAGTCTGAGGGGAAAAGGCCATAATGTTTTCGTAGCATTAATGCTTTTTCTCTCGAAATTAAAATGATAATGCGACTATATATTTTTTTAGGTACAGTCGTGGAAAAAAAAGTAAACACCCCCTACTAACTCGTCAACAAATCATCGTAGAAGAAAGTTACTGGTACCGAACGATTGGAAATAAAGTCTACTTTTAAATGACGTATATAAAATTTTCTTAGGGGGTCATCTACATATTAAAACGAATCCAAACTTCATTTTTTCAATAGCAATACCCAATTTTAACGTGATATTTCAAATCTTCGGTTCAAACTATGCCTAGACACCAAATTTCAAGTCATTTGAATGATAAGTTTTTGAATTATAAACATTCAAAATTTAGTGCTTCTAATGTTAAATTACATTTTCATATTTTTTTTATATCTCCCAAAATTATGTTCCTAATGTGCTAATTTTTTTTGTAGTAATAATACTAATATACCCAAACATAAATAAGCTTAATTTGCAATTTTTATAATTTTATGATATGAATTATGAATTATTAAATTAATATTCGAAAAAAATATGAATTGCAACCTACAATTTTTTTGATGGATTTAGATTTATTAAGTCCTGCTTTATGGAAATTCAAAAATTTCACATTTTTCTTTCAAGTAGTTTTCAAATTATGCTTAAAAAACGGCAAAATGATGGTTTAAGAGGCCATCTATGATGGAAGTGAGTAGACATTTTGAAATGTATTCTGGTGTACTGTAATCTAACACGCTTCATTGACTCCTTGAGTGGCGCTTAAGGTGCCTTGATCAAGGAAGGGGCTCTCTCGGTTAACAATCCAGTATGGAACTTCAATTTGGATACAGCCCTTAAAATACGCTCGTTTTAAAATAATTAATTTCTCGGAAACTTATGGTACGAATTGCATAAAAATTCGTTTTTAGGCTAATTGAAGGATCTAGAGTTCATTTATGCTGTCAGAATTGGGTACTGCTATTGAAAAAAACAAAGTTATGGTTCGTTTTAATATGTAGATGGCCCCTAAGCAAATTTTATATACATAATTTAAAAGTAGACTTTATTTCCAATCGTTCGGTACCAGTAACTTTCTTCTACGATAATCTGTTGAGGAGTTAGTAGGGGATGTTTACTTTTTTTTCCACGACTGTACATAGTTTTATCAAAACAAACTTTAACAAAAATTTTTTGCAATAAATCTGGTAAACAATATTCATCTTCCATAAGTGAGAAAAGATTCAGGAAACATGCGCATGAGATGCGCAGATAGCAGATATTCTGTCATATATGACGTCATAGTAAAAACCCGCGTAGTTGCATTATCAACTCCGTCCACCAGATGGAGCAGCTAGGTCAATTTATGTCAGATTCTAGCATTAACATTGCACGCTTAATAGGTATGCAGTTTTGCACAGTACAGTAATGGAAAAGACATTTCACTGATTTGCCCAAAAATCATCGGTTTAAAAATTTACTGGTATTAGTCGATTTTTAACAATAGCTGCAATCAAATGTTGACGAAATAAGATTTGGGGTTGTCCCCGCATTAAAATATCAAATTAATTTGAATTTCCATAAGTTTATACCTATTTTTATCCCTATATTTGAGATCTTTGGATGAAGGCAGAGCGAAAAAAAGTATATTTGACATACCTTTTCTTAAATATTCATGGAGTTAACAATGTCATATTTGCAGGATGACCATATATATGCTTTTGACAAACACTAATTTATATATTTCCAGACAATTATGCGACTGAAATGACCAGTTTATATGAGGTACATTGAACACACGTACACATACGACAGACATTTTGCAATTTAAAATGTTTTTAACTATGAAAGTTATTACGAAATATGTATTAGAATATGAATCTTGACCTGTAGTAATTTTACGCATCAAACCAGACATACCTGTAAAAACATGGGTGTGTTTACAGTTAACTGCTTTAAAAATAAATAAATTTTATTTTTGATTTTTTGGGGGTAGCTTTGTCCCGTTATAGTAGGCATACACCGAAAGAAATGAGAATGAAAACCGATTATGTGTTCGATATTTATAAAGTTAGTTTAATATATATATTGACATTTTTTAATTATTTATAACAGAAAGTAGGAAATTATCAAGGGAAAATATATACCTGATATCTACCATGCAGATGTACTATGGACAGTCGTGAAAAAAATGTAACCACGCCCCACTAACACCTCAACAAATTGTCGTAGAAGAATGTTACTGGTACAAAACGATTGAAAATAAAGTCTACTTTTAAATAAAATCTACTTTGATGTATATAAATGATGTAACTTGCTTAGGGTGCCATCTACATATTAAAACGAACCCAAACTTCCTTTTTTCAATGGCAATACCCAATTTTAATAAGATATTTCAAATCTTCGGTTCAAACTATGCCTAGACACCAAATTTCAAATAATTTGAATGATACGTCTTTGAATTATAAACATTCAAAATTTAGTGCTTCTAATGTTAAATTACATTTTGATATTTTTATTAATATCTCCTGAAATTATACTCCTAATGTGCTATTTTTTTGTGTAGCAATAATATTAAAATACCCAAACATAAATGCGTTGAATTTGGATTTTTTATAATTTATGATATGAATTATGAAATTAATATTCGAAAAAATTATGAATTGCAACCTACAATTTTTTTGATGGATTTCGATTTATTAAGTACTGCATTATGGAAATCCAAAATTTCACATTTTTCTTCCGAGTAGTTTTCAAATTATGATTAAAAAACGGCAAAAGGATGTTTAAGGGGTCGACTGTCATAGACGTGACTAGATATTTTGAAATTTCTAATGCTGTCCTGTAATCTAGTAGTCTTCGATGACTGCTTGAGTGGCCCTTAAGATGTCTTGATCAAGAAGGGGGGGGGGGGCGGTCGCTGGGCCAACAATTGAGTACCGAACTTAGGTACAGCCGCTAAAATACTTAAAATAATTAATTTCTCAGAAACTTATGGTACGAATTGCATAAAATATTTGTTTTTAGGATAATTGAAGGGTGTAGAGTTAATTTATGCTGTCGGAATTGTGTACTGTTATTGAAAAAAAACGAAGTTATGGTTCATTTTAATATGTAGATGCCCCCCTAAGCAAATTTTATATGCACCATTTAAAAGTAGGCTTTATTACTATTTTAGTGCTAAAAGTAACTTTCTTCTACGATAGTTTTTTTGCAGCGTTAATAAGCGGTGTTTACTTTTTTTCCACGACTGTACTATTAATCATTTAAAAAAATCATTAATTTTCGTGATCGGAAATATTTTATCATAAATGACGTAACATTAACGTGGTGAAAAAAAGCTATTATCCTGTCTTTCAAATATAAAAATGTAACATATAAAGCACCCAGCATGTTTTAAATATGTGTAATTATAATAAGTACATTGTAGCAGATAAATTGAGTATATACAAGCTTAATGTAATAATCATTTATAAAAATTTTAACGAATTATTATAAAGTGTTTACATGGATATTCTGTATGAAGTGTGAATTTTTTTCTGAAATTCGATCAAAATGAAAGATAAAAAAATAATCTAAATTATACCTCTGGAAAATTATATTAGCTGGAACATTGAGGATATTCGGCCATCTTCTTATAAACATTTTACTACATTACAAATACCAATATATGACACTGCACTTTTTTATTACATATTTAATATTTAATATTACACAATATTATTACATAATGAAGAAAAGGATTTATTTTTAAACTAGAAAAATCACCTTCAAGGGTAAAGTAGCATATTTGAGGTTTATTTCAACAGAGCGAAAAATGTACAGTACAGGTCTCGAACCTGGGTACTTTAGCTTATCATGCCGATTCGCTTCCTAATAAGAGCGAAATATTACAGAGAAAAAATTTTATACTTTCTTTCGTTTTTTTAATGAAAACAATAAATCACTTTTCTTATTATTTATCCTTTATCGGTCCTTAAAAAAATTCGTAAATCATGTAATTTTATTTATTGTATAATTACATGTCAAAGCTATTAATTATTATTATTTTTTTTTTTAAATTATACGTGGTGTAAAATTCTCCTTACTAAAAATAAAGAAATATTAACACTTTTTACACAGTTGCGGAAAGCGAAACGTTTCACAGATATTATGTTTATAGTTTCAAAAAAAAAAAAAAAAAAAAATCAATAATGCAAAAAATAATACTAAACCCATTAAAATTGGACTGTAAGCAACTTAAATGTTCCAAAGAAGAATGTTTCATAACATCATTAAAATGTCAGAATTTTTATAGAATATTTTTAGCAATGATTAAATTAAATGAAAACTTTTGCTTTTATAACATTTATAACATTGGGTTGGAAACAAGCTCCGTATTAATTCTATTTATACGGATACTGACAACAGAATATTTCCAGAGAAATCAGTTTTTTAGATGCAACTCCGTTTTTTTTTTCCTTAAAAATTCTGCAAATAGAAATATTTGCAGTTATATATTTGAATTATTATATAAGTAGTTAAAGCTTATTAGTCTTTTCTAATATAGAAATTTAATTGCATTACAATATCTTTATATGGCATCGCTGATTTTTATTCGAATATTTTATTTTTTATTCTAGTCAACCACTTTCCTTAATTTATACAAGGTGTTTCATAAAATATTGGCAAAACTTAAGAGGTGGTAGTGCACATCCAGACAAACAACTTTCATTAAAGAATGCATGGTTGGAAGCAAAAAGCAAAGGTGCTGAAGGGCTCCGAAAGTGATGTTTCTATGCGAGTAAAAACAAACAAAGAACGATTAAGTGATAAAACCAAGTTTAATGACATGTGATTTCAATAAGTGTTCAAAGCAGTGAAAGTATGTAATGCATGCGGTACAATGGTACATAAAGGATTGGTCAATTTTCTGAAAAACAACAGACATAAGTTACATTTCTCTTGCAGCGGCCGAATGTCTGGCTACGAGAACTTCTGCAGATTCAATGGGGGTCTCATATATAGGAGCCTTCAGAGATCATAATAAAAATGAAATAGATGCGTGAAAGATCTTGTGATCGCTGCGACGAAGCTATGCAATCACCCCGCCCAATCCAGCGATTAGAAAATGTTATATACAGGTTGTTTCGTACGTCTCGTAAATAATGGGCTGGTGATTCACCTTGCTCGAACAACATTACCCGCCGGATGTGTGGAAGAATGGCGTTCAACATGTTTGGCAGCAACTGTTGTAGAAATGTAAAGTATTTTCCCCCTCAAAGCGTTCAGCCAGAAGATAAGGTCCAAGTAGATGGTCTGCGATTATCCCTGCCGAAATTTCATAGAAAAGCGTCGCTGATTATCAAGGGGATAATTTACATGTTGATTTACATCCACCCACACATGTTGATTAGGGGAGTTAAATGCACCTTCACGTGTGAAGATATATTTATCCGCGAAAAGCACATTTTCCCCCAAAACAGGATTTCCGCATTCTGTTGGAGTAACCAGCGCACTAATTCCACGCGAGACGAGCATAATCGAATTGAGTGAGTTCCTGGACCCGTTGCACATGATAAAGATGCAAACGCTCATCCTTCAGTACTCGCCATGTCGTGCAGTGTGATGCATGAATTGCCTAGCCATTGCTCGTGTACCTCTACATGGCTGATCAACCACCATCTCCAAAATGGATTCTTCCACAACTAACGTTCCGTCCATCCAACAGGAAAGCAAGAAAGTATCCCGTCTCACACAACTGTCGGTGCATTATCATTTTAGGTGCAAGCGCTAAAATGTTTTACGATTGGGCAAACGCCTGTTGGTAAACAGCTTTCCGTACAATCGTTGAACCTCTGAGTACTCAGAGGCTCAACGTACGGAGAGCTGTGCCACTGTACGGACAACGGATTGTACGGACAATAGATTGTACAGAGATAATCCATTTGCAATTCCATAGATAAAATGCATCTCAGCGTTTTCCCTATGAGTGAAGGGCAACATCTCCGGTCCGTTCCTACCGAGATTGATAGTTGCACACTCGGATCAGTGGTTTTTATATATTAATATAGGCGAAATTTTGCATACACATTCTCCTTCTTTCCCATATCAGATTCGAATGTTATTAGCGTCGTTCTTCTATAAATAACCCGCAACAGGAATAGAGAAAAAATGCTTTCATGGACCAAGTTTCGAAATGCGCCCACACCTTTGCGTTTTATCTCCGACCATACATTCTTCAATGAAAGTTGTTTGTTTAGATGTGTACTATTATCCCTTAATATTTTATTCATATTTTATGAAACACCCTGTATATATATATATATTATCATTTAATTTCAATAAACAGATATGTCTAAATTGTTAATAATTTCAAATTATTAATGGATAATTACCTGTCAAAGCCTATTATATAAAAATTAAATTATCATTAACTGAAAATTATAGGTAAATTATCACAAAACAAATTAAAGCAAAAAATAAACATATGCAAAACATCTTATGTTAGAAATGTTAATAAAAGGCACGGCCCCATTACAGGTAAATAGTTTATCTTTCTGGTGTCTTAGACTACTAGGCCATCTTGAATTCCTCAATGACCTCTGAAAAGGATTTATTTAAACACTGGTTTCCCATTCCGTTTAGAGACAGAAAAGGCTTCTAAAATATTTTCTGCGTATGACCTTTTCAGCCAATACCGCTGTTACTGGATTTAAATTACGTTGTAAGTATATGGATTATTTACTCCACAAATGCAGAATTGCAGAATCGTATTAAGGGGGAAGTGGAGTTTAAAATCCTTAAAAATATATATATTTTTTTATTTCTGTAAATTCCACCTTAAATATTAATCAAGGGTACATTATATGCGTTATGGCATGCATTTATCACAGAAAAAAAAAAATAATAATTTTATATTTGAGAAAAAAATGGAATTTTACGCGTCGTCTCAGAAATCTTCGAAATGTCGTCTGCGTCTTCCATATCAATGAAAACCCCCAATATTTTTTATAAACGTTTGGTTTATATAGAGTAAAAGCACCAATAGTCGGCCACTTAAGCGCTTTCTTTTTGGAATATAGCTCAAAGCGGAATTTTATAAAGCAATACAACATTTTTAACAGTGACACATGTTAATGTATATTTTTCTTTTACTATTTCAGCAATCGTTTAAAAAAAAAGGATTATTGTTTTTATTTATAAAAAGTTAAACTTAAAAGTGGCAAATTCGCTAGTAGTCGGCCACTCAGTTCTAGTGTTCGGCCATCACTGGACCAGTGGTCGGCCACTTAAATGCTTTGTTATTGTAAATAACTTTAATATAATTTAAGTATAACTTTTATTAACAGAACAATATTTTAATAATAAAATGTATTAATTTATACTTTTCTTAAAATGTTTTAGTAATAATTTAAAATATGATAATAGTTTTTAGCACTTTCCAACATAATTTAAAAGAGTTTGTGAATTTGGATTGTCTCCAGTCTGCCCGAGCTCTAACACTTGTAAATATACTCGAATCTCCTTGAATTTTTTGTATGTTATTGACGTTAACAATATAGTACACTCGCTATTGAAAATAAAGTGTGTACAATTTATAGTTAGTCTACAGGGACAGTCAAAAGTCTTCCAATGCGTTACGCTCAATGCGAAAAAAATGCTTCAAGTTTATTTTTATGATGTTAGTTATTTTAAAAAGAATGAAAATGATATGCATTAATGAAGTGCACTAAATTATGCGTTCTGGACAATATGGGGTCCAAAGTACTTATTAATCATTTATAGGGCCTCGCAAAAGAATTCCTTTACATAATAGTGTCAGGGAAAAAACGGTTCGCAGCGTATTTTAGTTCTGTTACACTATATCAAATATAATGAAATTGATGTGCTACATTACTGAGACTTACTAGAATATACATGTTGTACAACATGATATGCATAGCATTTATCGTTCATTTACATAGACACACAAAATATTCGGATACAGTACTGTATCTTTCTATTAGCGGTAATTGTGTACTGTGTGATTTTGTTTATGGCATGCGTTTTTAAGTTTAAATCATTGGTAGTATTCCGTGTGTATAGCTGATATAGATCGTATACAAGGCTACATAAAAGAGTTTGTACGCTTTGCGGAGTATCAGTGTGAATGGCTTAAAAGAGACTTTTAATTGAGTTACGCTCTTTCAAGCTGAACTATATTTAGTAGACTAAGAGATGTTTGTATATTATAAATAAAATCATATACCGGCCACACAAAGAACCGAATAAATGACCTCTCAGGGATAATAATATTTGGAAGTATGATTTCAGTAGTTTTAATCACATTTTAGCCTAAGTTAAATTTTTGCTTAATATGTGCGGCGTATAAAAATCTGTTTGTAATATACAGGGCTGTACAAAATAATTCAAATATGTTTCCGTATAGTAGTAGAAATTGCTGAAGGTGAATTTTCCATCTGTTATGAATTTTCTTACTATACTAAGTTTTATCATACTGTATAGAATAATATACAAATATTTAGATTAAATACAGGACTGCACAAAAGAATTGAACTACTTTTCCGGTTAGGGACCTTAATCTGGTTTTCAAAAGTGTTATGCCTCTTGTAAAATGTTTACACTTTTACAGAATTAAGAAGCTAAATTTCGAGAGTTCTGCAAGCCATGGAAAGTGCTTTTGTAATCTATTCTTGATGCATGATTTTTCATTCTTGTTTCTTAATGAAAGTAAAGTTAAAAGTACCAAATTATCTAGTAGTCGGCATTTAAATTTTTTTGTTTAGCCATCGCATACTAGGCGACGAGGAAAAAAAAAATAATATTACGTCATCTTATTTCAAAATGAAATTATGACGAAGGACAATATTATTAACAGAACATAAATGACTGATCTGTCGATGCAAATCTTGGTATTATATTAGCAGCAGGGAGCGCCAAATCGTCATTTTAGTGGTACTATCCTGTCATCGAGTTTCGGGATAAAATTTTAATATGTTGCATATCCCGACTAATACAATGCAAATATTTCAGTTTGTCTTGGGATTTCGTGATTAGATATGCGAAGAACGCGGCGCCAATTCTTCTTTTTCGCGGTACTACCTCGTCATCGAGTTTCGAAATGTAATTTTAATAAGTTCATATCTCGAATAGTACATTACAAATATTGCAGTCTGTCTGGTAATATCTTTGAACGATATGAGCAGAATAAGGCTACAATTCTTATTTTGGCTGTACTTTCTGGTCATCAATTTTCGACATAAAATTTTAATTGTTCTCTTTCGATTAATACAATTTAAGTCTTTCAGTTTGTTCGTGGTATCTGAGTACTATACAAGCATACCGGGTCGCCAACTCATTATTTTGGCGGTGCTATTTCGTTTTCAATTTTGAGCATAAAATGTTAATGATTAAAGTTACAGTTTTGTATAATACAAACGCTTCAGTCTGTTTCGTGATATCTGTATAAGATATGGGAAAAACGGGGCGCCAATTCTTAATTTTAGTTGTACTATCGCATCATCGAATTTCGGAATGATATTTTATTATGTTGCATATTTAGATTAGCATAGTAAAAATATTACTATTTGCTTCGCGATATCCTTGTATGATACGTATGGGCGTCATGTATGGGCGTCAATTCGTCATTCTGTCGGGACTAACAGATCGAGTTTCGATGTGAAACTTTAATATGTCATAGACATCGATTATTGTTATTCTGTGTAATGTATATTTTAAAGAGCCAGTTCCTTTGAAAATGAACAATCTTAGCTTCATGTTTTAAAATTTAAGTTCTATAGATGCTGAAGATGGGATTTTGAAACCCAGTAGTTAGCCTGTAATTAATATTAGTGCTAACTATTGAGTTAATCAACCAGATAATAAGCTTTATTTTATATTATTGAAAAGTTATCACAATGCGTGGCTTTGTGATTATTGATATATTTCAAATACTGTTTGTGTGCTTATTAACTTTATTATTATATATATCCCCGGCTTATTAATATTACGGAGAAATTATATTTCTGTGCCTATTAAAATTAGGAAGATGTTATATTTCAGCAGAAAGTTCAAATATTATTAATTAAAACACAATTTTTTGAAATTACATTCTAATAACCCATTAGATGATTGTGAATAACATGTACCCCTTTAAATTTCGAAGAACTTGAAACCTACTTTGTGAGAGCATTTATGTCTTAAAAGTAAAACACATGTAAAATTTCAAGTTAGCCAATAGCCCTCGTAATTCCCAAATAAATTATCGTTTTAAGTAAGCTTTCAGCATATTTCACACATTAAATTTTCCATATTGAAAAAAACATATTATGTGCGAGTAAGCAACAGCTATGTGGAGTTTCAATCCAATATTTAAATTAAGTGCTTTTACTTCTATCCCTAAATAGTATAACGTTTTTTGATTGATTTAACGTTTTAAATTTCAAATTTATCATAACTATTATGCGCAAACATTTACGTATTATAAATAACTGTCATTTAATATTTCAAGTCTTTATCCTTAACATTTTGACATTAATCATAATTTTCAATATTTTTAGAATCTTTTCTACTTAATTCAGCTTTTTATATTTCGCTTTTTTTATAAACCATTTTCAGTGGGCATTTATTTCTTTAAAAAACATCATTTCAAGTTTTAAATATGTAACACTCTCAATATTACAAAAAAGGAATATTTTAGAACGTGTTTTGCTTCTGCAGAGACTGTCGCCATCATTTTTTAACTTTTGCTTTTAAAAATGATTCGGCAATTCCAAAGATTTCCTCCTACAAAAGAAACGAAGAAACGTTTCTTCTTTATAACATTAGTATGTTAGAAGACTTCATGCTGGTCGATGTTGATTTTCCCAGACGAAATATAACGGTGAATTTAACCTCGTAAATACAAGGTTAAATTCACAGTTTACATGTTTTCTATCGCCGTCATTACAAATGTTAAAGCAAAATGAGCCTTTGGCTGAAATGTCATTGCGAATTGAAGAAAAATGTACGAATACTTTTGCCCTATTACATGTTTAATTTGTTAGACAAAATTTTCACTGATAATTATCATTGACCAATCATTCAGTTGATAATTTACATTAGGATTGGTAAAGAACGGTTGAACGGTTTAATGCAATATACTAAAACATCTTTAAAACATTATCTAATTAACAATGAAAATTTCATCAAAATCGTCTAGTGTGTTTTTTTAATGCTATTACTTCATAATCGAGTTCACCTGATTATAGAACTTTCCACCGTGATGATATAACTACGCAACGTAGGATTATATACAACAAACTAAAATTTTTCCTGAAAAATTGTCTAACTAACGATGCAAGTTCCATCGATATTTATTCAGCAAAACTAAAGTTATAATTGGCCGGAACAAAATTCCCATTTTCATTTTATATGAGGTGTCCTGGGGTATAAACGCCAGGATGCGTAATAACGCCAAGTTCTAATATTAGACGTAGTTATGAAGGAATCTACGAAAATGGCACTTCGGCTTCTGCGCACAAAGGTTCTGAGTCATCTGAATCACAAACAACAGCTAAAAGTTAATTTGTTACATTTATAGACCTTATGTCAGGAATAAGCTCGTAAGAGTCAACGCCCGATCTAAAATTTGCTAGGTGAGTTCTGTGATGTGAAGAGTATATCACTCACCCGTAAGAAAAGTGACACATCTCCCAAAAATTCATTTTGCGTTTTACTTTTTGCGGTCATCTAATGTATCTGTCGTAGGTGCGTCTAGATACATTAAAAATATCGTAACTGTCGTTATACGTAAAATCATATTATTAAACTATATGCCCATTTGTGACCACAGAAGAGAGATGTCTTTTGATGAGAGGTAAAATTATGCAGCACTCCAAACCTTATCCTACGCTTTCATTCTTAAGGGTTTTATGCATTTATGCACATTTTTAATCCCGCATGCAGAGCTAGTGCTACAATTTCATGTTACAGTAAAATCATGAAAATTTTCTTTTGCCTCTCCTGTGAAATTTACTTTTGTCGAGATGAGTCACTTTTCTTGCTGATGAGCGATATATTATATAGGAAATATTTTGTTTATTACATAAATTTGAAGAATATTTCATGTACTTTCAAAAAGTTGTGTCAGATTTTGGATGTATTTTAGAGATAGCTTCTAGTTTAAAATATACTGCGCAAAATGCATACCGGGGTAATAACGCCATCCGCTAGTGTTGTTACCCCGGTTGATTCTTTTCAGTAGGAGAACTACATTTTTTATTTTTTTATTTTTTTTTTTATATACACGAGAGACCATTATTGTCATTGTTGAAAACTAAAAAATGATAAAGAGAAATTGTACGCCCTAAATGCTGCTAATTTTCAGAAGAATAAAATATCATATGATTATTACTGCATCCTGATATCACAATTAATGGCAAGTAAAATTAATTTGTCAATTTCTATAAGTGTAGAGTTTGTATCTTTAGAATTGAACAATTTACATGCAATTATTCAATCTTATTTTATAGTTTTGTTTGCATGGTGTTATTACCCACCACTTGGGTAATAACGCCTAATTGCAATGGTCAAGAAGTCACGTCACTACATTTTATGAATAGATATCTGCTAAAATAGTCTTTCTTGTATACATAATCAATAAGTTGCTGTATCAAATCAAATATTTGTTTGGGGAACAAATCTAAAACTAAACCGTAAAAATTGGTAGAACCTTAACGTCGCATTATTACCCCAGGATACTTTATAGATAGTGTGCATAAAATAAAATGCAAGTAAAAGATTATATAAATCTCAAATTGTGAAATCAAATTACTAAAAAAATAAAATAAAAAAAAATACTCAAACTAGTTGGGTGTGCCAATCCCAAAACTTTCTTCTATCTTATAAAACTTAATATTTCAAAAAGTAGTTACACATGTTAATACTTCAATATTATTAGTTCAATACTGTACCAACTTTCATTTTCTTCTTAAATTTCTTCTTCAGTCAATTAAACGGACTAAAAACGAGTTAATCTATATCATGATATTTGTTAAAATTACTAGTTTTTCCTTATTCTGTTGTTATCAGCGGTTTTACGAATAGCCAGCCTAGCAGGAAGCGAGTTCCCACCGCTGCATGAGCCGCCGACAGACAATAGAGCTACGAAAAATCAAGAAAAGTATACAAAAATCACAGAGCCCCTTTACCGTACAATATTTCCAAATTCAAGGAGGACCTGTTGGCCATATCCAAAACTATGCACAAAAAATTTGGTTCAATTGTATGCATAATTTTATACATTTTTAGATGGTACAATAAAGAAAATGACACAAACATCGCTATTACAGCGCCTCCCTTCGGACAGATTTTTTTCAATTCAGGTAGGACTTGCTTGCCATAGCAAGAAACATACACAAAAAATTTGGTTCAATTCTATGCATAAGTTCATACACTTATTGATGGTACAATATTGAAAATAGTGCAGACATCGGTATTACAGCGCCCCCTTCTGGCGGAATTTTTTCAAGTTCAGGGAGGACCTACCGACTATAACCTTGCACATACACAAAAAAATTGGTTCAATTCTATGCATAACTTCATACACTTTTCGATGGTACAATATTCAAAAGGTACAAAAAACGCTCTAAAATCGCTATTACAGCGCCCCCTAGTGGCGATTTTTTTTCGAAATTAAGTAAGGACCTTCTTGCCATAGCCAAGAACTTAAAAAAAAATTTTGGTTCAATTCTACGCATAATTTCGTACACTTTTCGAAGGTACTATATTCAAAATCGCACATAAATCTCTGTTACAGCGCCCCCTACCGGCGACATTTTTCCAAATTGAGGGAGGACCTGCTTGCCATAGCCAAAAATTCAAAATAAAAATTTGGTTCAATTCTATGCATAAATTCACACACTTTTTGAGGGTACAATGGCGACAGACAGATGGACACACGGACAGACAGACATTTTCTATAAACATGTTTTTGGGATCCCTGACACCTAAAACGTGTAAATCCGTCGAAAATCGGAAGTCGAAAAAAGTTTCAATTACAATACTACAATTATAATATACAATACAAGAATTATAATATACAATACAAGTAAAAAGTGAAATGGCCTTTCAGCCAGTAGTCAACCGGGGTGGCCGATTACTGAACATGTAAGAAAATATAACACCCAGTAATCGGCCACATTAAAATTAATTAATAAAAAAATAAATTAATACTAGTCTTTTAAAAAGTTTGTCATTGATTAACAAAAAAATAGCAAAAACTGTTATTTGACCTTAACCAAATAAAAAATGGCTGATTACTAATGCAATAAAAATACCTACAATTCTTTGCTGATGGCTTATGACGTATAAAGGATGGCTACATATAGGGAGATTGTAATGTTTCATGTGAAGCCAAAAATAAGCTATTCATAACTTATTTTATCTCAAAGTGGCCGACTACTGGTGCATTTACCCTATATAAACAAAATAGAGCATCGAATTTTATATATTTGAATTTAAAGGTAAAAAGAAAAAAAAAAAATCAAAATTTCAAAATTTTTCAAAAAAAATTCTTTTAACCTTTAAATTTAATTCAAATATATAAAATTCGATGCTCTATTTTATTTCTATATATAAACAAAACTTTTATAATAAATATTGGGGATTTTCATTGATATGGAACGCGCAGAGGACACTTCGAAGATTTCTATGACGACGCGTAAAATTCCAATTTTTTCTCAAAAATAAATTTTATTTTTTATTTTTTGTGATAAATGCATGCCATAATGCATATAATGTACCCTTGAATAATATTTAAGATGAAATTTACGAAAAAAAAATGAAAAATTTTTTTAATTTGAAAAATTTTCGAAAAAATTTCAAATTTTTTTTACTTACTTTTAAATTGAAATATATAAAATTCGATGCTCTATTTTATTTCTTTATATAAACCAAATTTTTATATAAAAAAAAAATATATTGGGGATTTTCATTGATATGGGAGACGCAGGGGGCATTTCGAAGATTTCTGAGACAACGCGTAAAATTCCAATTTTTTCTCAAAAATATTTTTTTTTGTGATAAATGCATGCCTTAATGCATATAATGTACCCTTGAATAATATTTAAGGTGAAATTTACAAAAATAAAAAATAAATATTTTTAATGATTTTAAACTCCACTGTCCCCTTAAATAGGTGAATCCGATCATGAAATCGTTTAATGAAACTATTATTAATCTCTAAAAAAGAGAAAAACATTTTAATGAAGAATAATCAAAGATTTGCAAGAAAATGTTCTCACTGAAATATCCTTAGTATTTTTGAAGCAGACTATTTTTTTAGTACAACGGCTTTCAATTTTAAAGCACATTTCTCTGATGTTGAGCAGCACGGACTTTCTGTCATAGTAACAAATTAATTTGAATAATGATGATTCTACATAGAACTGATAATTGGGTCATTTGTGAAAAAAAAAATCTTATAAACAGGAAATAAATATTTGTGACATGTATGCAAAACAGGACATCCTCAAGATGATTGACAATTAAACAAAATAATCCGAAAGGCATCCTTAAAGATGCAAAAAACTGTCTTCAGGCGTTCCCCAGTGACAGAGAATGTCCTTGTTAGCTGCTCGGGACATCCAGCGTATTCTTTTTAGGAAGTGATATCAGATGAGTTTGAGAATTTTTAGATTTTTTTTTTTTTAGACCACTTAATGAAGTTAAATATTCATTCTAATTATGATTATTCAACGTAATGTAAAGTGCAGAAAATATTCTTATGAAAATATATATATATATATATATATTCTCTTTAACATTTATCATTTTTATCTTCTTTTATATATATTTTTGATATTTTTACTCTAAAAACATCAAAACTGGCAACAACAAAAAAAGTCAATGTTTTTGTCAACTTAAAATTAATAATTTTTTTAAATATAAAAACTCGTATTAATACTAAAATAATTAATGTATAAAACGATATATAGTAAGTTATAAGGAATGAAATATAAACTTAAAAAAAATCCTAATAGAACATGTTTAAGACGATTAATTAAGTTTTTTAATAGAACACTGGCGTACTTCAAAATTTTCTATCAATTAAAAATAATTGACTCTTACTTCAGTTCATCTTCAAAATTAAATTTAATGCACATCATGTATGCAAAATATTATGTGTATTGGGAATCATTTATTTAAATCTACCGAAAGAAAGTTTGAATAATTTAAAATAAGAAAAAAAATGCAATACACGAAAGGATATTGTTTGCAAAGTATTTGTTCTAAATGTCTTTTAATATAATCTATTTATTTAAAGAATAAGCTTTTTGATCACAAAAGTAACTTCATTCATTTATCTATATTTAGGAGAATGTGGACCGAATAATATGTTCTTCAGACACTGTATTAGTCATACTGGAACTCCAGACAAAATTAGAAAAAGAGCCATGTAGTAATAAATCATCGCGAAACACCGTTTAGGAAAATATATGTTGAAATCAGAAGTATTGTGCACCGAAGAGAAATATAGGTAATTTCCTGTTTTATTCCTCATAAGGTACGGATTTTATTTTTGACAGCATAAAACTATTCAGTCAGTCTATTTTTAGAACATTAAACAGATATTATTCAAGAGAATTGTACATTTTAAAACATGGACACTTTTGTAAATTTAAAGCTGTATGTAATAAAGTGTACATGTAGTATAAATAGCAATTACATATTAAACAATTGAAACAAAGTTGAAAATTTTTCATGCTATGCAATATTTCTTATTACTTAGAAATGTAGAATATGTCATACTTGATTTATTTTTTACATAAAATTTTATTTTTTATTTTCTAATACTAAAAAAAAAAATATATTATTTGTAGATAAAACAATGTAGTATCACATATTTTAACAATGCAAATTATTTAAAAATCCGACAAAAATGTTATAAAATACTTAATGCATTTTTTTAACCAACCCTTTTTTTTAAATTGGTTTTTAATGCTACTTTAAATACACGTAAACGCTTTAAAGTATATAAATGCTTTATTAAAAGTAACTCCGCTAATTTATCTTATTATAAAGTGAAAATTCTTTAATTTATCTTACGATAAATAAACGAAAATAGGGAATAGGATATAATTTGTCGAGAAAATAATATGCATAATTGGATAGCCATCTATAAACAGAAAATGGGCGATTTCCTTCAACAATCCTTCTCATAAAATGATTGTATGATCAGATTAAAAGGTAATATGTATCGGAAAGGAACATATGCACTCCTGACTCTTAGTTGATATAACGTATGAAATCCATTATGCTCCATCATATGACATTACAATCAAAATAAAATTTTTGTATTAATTTAATTTTAGAATATTGATCTATATGTTGTTTTGTAGTTTTAAAGAAATGTATTTAATTCTATAAATAACAAATAAAATTTTCAGTTAAATATATTCTAAAACAAAATATAACAAAATAAATTAAATGATTTCAAAACAATATGAGAAAGAGTTAAATATAAAATATTTAAAAGTAATATTTAGATCATAAAAGCAAATAAAAATATTTCAGATAAAAGATAATGATAATAAAGTAAAAATTATAGAACAGATCGTGTTAGCATAATTAACGAAGTTCTAAATATTTATACTTAAAAGTTTCTAAATTGAACAGATTCAAAATCATTAATTTTTTATTGCATTAATGATGTGATAAAATTTATTGTCTTAAAAATGTATAATAATATACATTTTTAAAAGCTCTTCTATAAAATTGAATTTGTACATATTTTAAAGAAGAAGACACTTCTGTGCATAGGAAATAATCTATTTAAATGCGCGTTGAAATAATCTATTTAAATGTCGATAAAATATAAAAAAATCGAGAGACTGAGAAAAACAAAACAGAAATGAAATGCTTTATTATGTTTTAACACAATCATACTGATTATTAAATAGAACGTATCATACGAAATGAATGTTTCCAACTCAATTAAAAAATCCCCTGGCCGTAGTCGAACGCAATACTTTAGACTTAAATTGCCAACACTCTACCGAAAGAGCCACTTCGACGGAGTGAATCTCTAAGAAGCTTGCAACTCTACTGGGAAGCCTCACGTAAAGGCAGGCACACCCATTCCTTAATCCCCAAAGTCTCCTATAATCTCTTAGCTTTCTCCCCTCCCACATCAGCTTTCCTCTCCGGTCATGGTCCATTTAGAACATACCTCAATTATTTCAAACGCTCTGGCACGGACCTCTGCGAGTGTGGGTCTTTTGGGTCCCCAGATCATTATTATTTCTTCTGCACACTCACAGAGGCCTGGCACCTTAGGTACCCTAACCCCCGCCCAGATACTTGGTTCAAAAACATCTTATCTCGCCCAAGACTACTCCACCATTTGGCAGAAATATTTCACTTCCTTATGGACCTGACCAATCTTACTTCCTAGCTGTTCTGCATCTCATTCCTGAGACTCGCCCTTTGTCGCGTTAGAGCCTTTGTCGAGCTCCTGACAGTTCTAGCGCGCCTTGTCGTGCAGGAGCAGGTCTCCGGCGCACATACCATCTGGACGATGTGGTCCGGAATCATGATACAATCCTCAAATTTTCTTTTTTTGATTTATGGACTTTTATCTCTAGGATCAACCCACCGCTGCTTGCCGCGTAGGAGCTTTGTGCTCCAGCGGCTAGTTTTTATGTATATCTATGTGTTAACGTATTTTTTTTCCTCGTTGGCATGTGCCTTTTGTCTGAGGACTGGAACTATGTGTAGTGAATCCCCGCATGTCGGGGAACTTACTGGGTGGAGCAAATAAGGTCTACACCAGATCCTAGTGATCTGGTGATCTTGCTCCACTTAGGCATAAAATAAAATAGTTGGAACATTGGCATACTGCACTGTTTCCGCATTTTCGGTCTGATATTTGTAAACGTTACCGCATATTTCGAAAACATTTAGGCATATTTCTTTAGAATTTTAACAAACATTTCAATATATTTTGGATATATTAGTGTATATTTCGGATGTGTAAGTGCATATTTAGGATATGTATATGTGTATTTAGGAAACTTTACAGAATATGGCATTGTATTTTATTTAAGAGAGTAATGCGCTTTTTTAAAAGAATTAATATTATTCGATTCAATTATGAGCATAATAGTAGAGTTGCTGTTAATCGTTCATTGCATATACAATGTTAATTAATACGTTCGAATTATATACTATTTTCCATGAAACTATGACAGATATTAGATATTTGACTAATGAGTAACAATGTAGTACACTATAAAATAAAAATCGGAAACGGTACGTTAGACTGTAGGACGCAATGTGGCCCATCTGTTCTGTTAAATTACCCCATATTTCGGGCAGATATTCACAACTGTTTGCGCATACTTTGGTCAGATATTTGGAAACGTTTCGTAAAGGTTTCTATGCATTTCGGAAAGCTTCGTGAATATGTCATATTATTTTTTTAGAGAAGGTAATATGTTTTTTAAAAATAATTATTATTTTCCCGTTGGATTTTAATGAATAATAATTTTAGAGTTGCTGTTAATCTTTTGTTGCACGTACAAAGTTAAATAACTCGTTCGAAATGCATATTCGTGTCATGAATCTGTAATCAATATAAGATATTTGATTAACGAACAGTAAAGTAATTCTAGTATTAGTACAAATAACACTGCTTATACGTTATTATAATCTTTCTATGTACATATTATTCAGAATTTTTGTAATGACGAGGTCATCATTTATATTGACAAACAAGTTGATAATTTAGGTTCTACAAACGCGTCTTATCCTCGTTTTTATGATTTACATAATTTGGGAAATTGAATAAATTCAAGGAAGACCTGCATGAAATAGCCTATAACATATATATGAAATTTGATTCAATTCTATGCGTAACTTCATACACCTTTCGATGGTTCAATTAGCGTATCACTTACACTTTTCGATGATTAAAGCTGCCATGCATATGAACAGAGAAACGGTCAGACGGGCAGGCATTTTTTATAAACATGTTTTTCGGGATCTCTGAACACTAAAATGTGTAAATCCCTCAAAATATCTGTATTATTATATGTTTCTAGCAAGTAAAAAAAAAACTTAGTCACACATATAAAATATTTTGAAATATTATACTATACTTTTAAGATTAAAAAATTATTTCAAAAAATGTATAAAATAATCCACCTGTTTACGTAGGGAAATTAAGTATTTTCAAAATGTATCCAATTGCGGGTGCGAGACACCATTTTAAAAAAATAATACTTTTATAGATCTATAAATGAAATTTTCAAATAAATCTTTATAGAAAAGTGTCATTCATAAACAAAGAGGGAAAAAAGCATCGTATAAGTGAAATTAGGGATTTCTTCGGTTATAAAAACTATACATTTCATCATTGCAAAAGTTTTGAATCTGAACAAAAATTCAAAACAAAAAGATGATAAAAACATATAAAAAAGTTCTATCTGTACTTTACAGTACTAGTAATACGTTATTATTCATTATTCAAATATCTATTATTTTATATCTTTCATAGATTTGTGGAGAAGAGTATATATATTTAGCACGAGTTATTTAACTTAGTAGCTGCAACAAATGATTAACAGTAACTATAATATTATTATGCAACAAAATTCAATCGAATAAAATAATACTTTTAAAAAAGCGTATTACATTCTTAAATGTCTATATGTGGAATATCAATAAATGTATTTCTGTACTAAAAATAAGACTCACACTTTACTTAATTAATTAAAGATACATTAACGTAATATTTACAACATATTTACAGTCAGTTCGAGTTTAAAACATAATTTAAGTCTTTCGTCTTAAAACAAACATTATTCATTCGTCAGCGTCGAACAGTTCTCATCTCCCGCGAAAAAACACAATCTTCTCATAACGTACACATCATCGTTCTCTCCCTTCAGTTCAGTTCGAACTTATTCTCTTCCAACCAACAGAACGTCTGTAGCTATAAAAGTTTCTCATATGGGCTTTGAGTTTCTGATTTTGTATTTATTTATTTATTTTTCCCTTTTTTATATTGTGAGTTCGAAATCCGGCCTCGGCATTTAATCTTTCGGTTTAAAATCCAGTTCATAAGTTAAGGAGGTCCTGGACACATTTTCGAATAATTTTTATTTATTAAGTTAAAATTTCGAAATTTTTTGTGATGATTAACGATATCATTTGTCAACAAAATCACATGATAAAACTTCTCATAATGTTTTTAAAAAAATTAAAAATTAAACTTTTATTAAAAAGTGAGGTAGATTAAAACCGGTATAACTGGAAATATTACTCGTAGAATTTCAGTTTTTCTTGCATTTAAATAAACAGAAATATATAAGTTTTAATTTATATTCAGCATATAAAAAATATTAATTTAAATAAAAAGGAAAAATATTTAAATTAAAAATAAAAAAAAATGACGTAACTTAAAAATAAAAATTATATTTTCAAAAGTAAATATATATATATTTTTTTTTAATTTGCTGGATCAAAATTAAAGTAAAACAATTGATAAATAAATGTTCCATATTTGAACCATTTATCTTTAACGGTCCTTGAGTTATAACAATTTAAATACGTGAAAGGTTGAAAAAACCCACCATGAAGAAAAACGCATTTTCGCAAAAAGTTTTTTTTTCATGACAACGATTGCTTGGAAGCTAGATTTTGAAAAAAAAAAAAAAAAAAAAAAAAAAAAAAAAAAGTTAAAAATGAATATTTCCTATTCCAATTAAGATAGAAGCATGATTTAAATTTCATTTTAAGCAGAATAAAATAGAGAAATTTTTAATGTAATAAAAATTTTAAGTAAATTTTAAGATTTTTGTGTTCCGGACCTCCTTAAGTGAAATAATTCATTAAGGATTTCTAGTCGCATTTCTTAATAAACAGGCACAAATAATTACTTTAAAATACTTAGCTGTTGACTATAAAATTGATTTATTCCCATGGTTTATAAGGATAGATTAGAGAAATGAATTAATTACCTATTATGTGCAATCGGGGTCTATTTACAATCACCAAAGGCTCAATTCATTTAATAACTTCTTACCAGGAAGCATATTAAAAGAATTATAGTAAATTTAGAATGAATACGAATTATAGTGAAATATAAGTACTATTTTGTTATATTCGCATTATGATAAATCACCAAATAATGTCACATTAAAGTCACATGGTGACTTTCTGTCACATGACTTTGTCAAATGGTGACAGAGACCCTACTGTAAAGTCACCACTGTGAAAAGTGGTGAAAAGTCACCATGTGACTTTAATTTGACATTATTTGGTGATTTATCATAATGCAACGTTCACAATGACTTTGAAATTGAGTCTCCAGATGAGAGTCACACGAGAGTCTTAATAAAATGACATTGTAAAGTCACCTGGTGACTTGCCACAAAGCAGCAGTCACAGTGACCTGTCAGTGGAGTCACATATAGTAGTCATTTGAGACTCATAAAAGAGACGTATGGAATTTCCTATTTTTTGTTTCGCCGTAGTGACTGTCACTCTTGTGACCATGTGTGGCCTGAGTGAGACGATATATGAACTAGCTGTTCTGCAGGAATAGTAATTATTCGAAATATATTACTTCCTTTTTAGTATTCCCGTACTTAAAAATTGGCATTTTGTGACTTTTCCTTAATTTTTGATAACCAGTGTATATATATATATATATATATATATATATATATATATATATATATATGTATATATATATATATGATCTTTGTCACACTGTAGCTCTCGTATTTATAAACCGATTTGGATGTAACTTGGGGTATACATAGTACATACAAATGTCTCGACCGAGTTCGCTGGCCAGCTACATCAGCCATCTTGTTTCAAAATGGCGGCAATTTATTTTTTTTTTAATTTAAAATTTGAAATGTGGTACCAAAAGTTAAAATTGAAAAATATTTTTTTTCTTATGTGTTTGACTTTGATACACAGATTCCGGAGCAGATTTTGTTTCGTCTATATCTTAAAAAATTGCTGAGTTATACCACTTTGAATTTCTAGCATGGCTGACATTTTGAAACGACCTGATTTTTGTCACGCGATAACAGGCGTATTTATGAACTGGTTTGGATGTACCTTGATGTATACATAGTACATACCAATGTCTCGACCGAGTTCGTTGGCCAGCTTCATTCGCCATCTTGTTTCAAAACGGCTGCCATTAAAAAAATTTAATTTAAAATTTAAAATGAGGTATCAAAAAATTGGGAAATGAAAAAGATTTTTTATGTGTTTGACCGTGATACAAAGATTCCGGAGCAGTTTTTGTTTCTTCTGTGTCTTAAAAAATGGTTGACTTATAGCACTTTGAATTTCTAGCATGGCTAACATTTTAAAACGATCTGATATTTATCACGTGATAACACGCGTATTTATTAACCTATATCGATTTAAGAAGGTACGTGAATAGTATAGAGCAATGTCTCACCCAAGTTCGCTGGCAATCTTCATCAGCCATCATGTTTCACAATGGCGTCCATTAAATTAAAAAATATATATATATTTAAAGTGATGTGCAAAAAAAAAAAAAAAAAAAAAAAAAAATGAAACTGAAAAAGGTTTCTTTCTTAAGTATTTGACCTTGATATGAAGATTCCGGAGAATTTTTTGTTTTGTCTTTATCTTAAAAAAATGGCTCAGATATAGCATTTTGAATTTCTAATATGGGTGGCATTTTGAAAATCTGATTTTTTGCCTGCGACAGCACTCGTATATATCAACCGATTCCGATGTAAGTGAGCATGTGCACAGGAATGACTAAGGCCTCGACCAAGTTCACTGGTTAGCCTCATCCACCATGTTGCCTTAAAATGGCAGGCACTTCAAGATATCGCCGAATTTGGCAACCAAATATAAGTTACTTTAAATAAAAGCAGCTTTGATAAGGCAGGCTTATTTAGCGAAATTTTCATTCATAATGATTTAGTATTGATAAAGATTAGTATTGAATCTCCTATAATCAGTTTCCACCAAACTGAGCTTCGTGTGTTTGAATAATATAAGCTCGCATTTTAAAAATAAGGAATATGAAAGCTACCTCTTCCTTCCGGCACTGGCCGGAAGGACTTTTTTTATTTTTTAACTTCACGATAAAGTTCTTGCATCACCTTAATAAAGAAAATGATTAGTTAAGTATGCTCTTAATATATATATATATATAATTCACGCTTTTAAAGTATATGTACCACAAAAAGGAAATACATTATAATTAAAAACATTAAAAAATCAAAATAAATAAATAAGAATTTTCTTGCATAACTTCTAATAATTATTATTCACGTAAAACACTGTCTAAAAGTATTTAAAGTAGATATCAGTAATATTATCGGTAATAAAATACAGTTTTAATTTGAGAAAATGTGAAACCAAATGAGTTTTAGATGCAAGGAGAACGTACTAATATTTATTCATTATAAAATGAAGAATCACATTAATTAAAATTATGTTCATTAGTGAAAATTTTAATGCATAGTAATGCATCATTATATTGATAACTGTTAAATCGCTCTTTGGATTTATCATTTACGTCGAAAATAATGTTTTGAGATAGAGCTTATTTTTTTAATCGAGCATAACGGAAAAAAATGTGATGTATTTGAATAAGAGATTTAAAGATTTGCTCTAAAAGGAAGGCATGTAATATATTAAATATGTCTGGTATGAGGAATTTAATTTAAAGGGAAATATTGTAAATGTTAAGAATACATTTTTACGGCATTCAAGAATTCAAAACATAATCTTACACACACACACATATATATAACAAAGATATCTTTATATCACTAATTTTCTTAAGAAATTTGCAATGTGAACGAATAATGAAAATATGCATCATTTACAGAAATTTTATCACATTTAAATGACCCCGTTTATATGTCGCATTAAATATATCGCGTTTTTTCGACTCTCCAGACCTACGCGATACAACGATCAGCTACTGCATATCATATCTAGAGTCTAAGTATATTTAATTTTCTAGGAAATAATATATTTAAATTTTTCGAGAATGTAAATTATTTAGAATAAGTAAAAATTACAAGGTAAGACATAAATAAAGAAGTTATAAAAATAAAAGTTTATTTAAATTAAGTAAAACTCACAATGACGAAAGATAATAGTTGATCAACAATTTGCTCTAAATAGCAGTGAATACCCAGAAAACAAACCATTACTTTATTTAACTTATGTAGATGTTAACTATAAAATCAAATTCATTTATTTGTATCATAATATTTAAGGCAAGTGTAGGAAAATGGATATTTTCTTCCGAGTACTATGGAAAATGGGATCTCCATCCATAATCAGAAAATGGGCCATTTACTTGAACAATGTCTATCGTGAAGCATCGTTTACGAAAATCTATGTTCGATTTAAAGGCAATGCGTATAGGATAGAAACTACTCTCTCTTACTGTGTTTAAGGTATGAATTTTACGATATTTCACATTAAATTAAATGTCTCCATACCAGACATATTTAACATATTACAGTTCCTCGTTTTAGAGCAAATCGTTAAATCTCTTATTCAAATACATCACTTTTACTCCAATGTACTCGATTAAAAAAAAAAATAAACTCTATCTTAAAACATTATTTTTGACGTAAATGATAAATCCAAAGAGCGATTTAACAATTATTTATATAATGATGGATTACTATACATTAAAATCTTCTCTAATGAAAATAATTTTAATGATTGTGATTCTTCGAGAATATTATCGAATTAGTTTAATTTTGTAATATTAAGTTTTTCATTGTTTTTCTTCAATACACTGTAAAAAAAATCTGTAATCCTACAAAACTAGTTTTTGCACAACTACAGAAATCTGTATGTTTACTAGAATTTTATCTGTAACCGCGTAAAATATTTACCACTCGCATAGTACAAATGCATGAAATATCTTAGTCGCACCTGTCAGCCAATGAGAAAGGACTTCAATGATGACGTAATGACTGTTCACGTAGCCACACAGGTGTTCAAGGCATCCATCTTGATTATGATTTCAAATAAGGATGTAAGTAAATATTTCTTCTTTATGAGTTAAATTTTGTTATATTTCCATTTTCCTTGATTCCTAGTAAGTAAAAATGAACTACACAGTAAGACCGTTTGATTTCGAATTATAATGTAACATGATTTTAGCAGGTATTAATGCGTAATCATCCTATTATTTTATTGTTAAATATTTATCATTCAGTCAAATGACTATTCTTTACATCAGTGTTTATTACATGCGTGCAATTTCTAATGTTTTATGTAATAAATAAAATTTTATTGCAATATGGTTAGAAGATTAAATATTTTATTTTCAATAAGTGATACAATGAATTGTACTCCCCCTCTTTGACTGATAATGAAGGCCAAATATTCCACTATTCTTCTGCAGAATACTTAAAATGTATACCAAAATTATCTTTCTTAATATTAGAGTCGTGCTGTGTAATCGGTATTTATTATACTAGATTCCGATATCGGGTCGGGTTTACTTTACTTTTTTGGTTCGGATCGGGACGGTTTGGGTTTTGAATCTTGTATGTCGGGTTCGGGTTGACTGATTTTTCAAAAGAATGTCCAAAATTTTTTTTTTTCAGGTTAAAAATCTAGGTATAGGCAGATGTGCCAGTAATGGATAAAATTCAAAGTTTTTTGTTTATAAAAAAAAAAAATTAAACAATAAAAATTTTACTTTAAAAATTTTCTTCATAAGCCCCTCCCCCCCCCCCCCCCCACTGCTTACATATTTTATAATCTGTGTTATTGTTGATACTCTCAATCAAACCAATTAGGAAGCAAAAAGTGATCCTACGAAGTTCCACTGTTTTTCATTTATGTTGGTGAACATGCAAAGAGCTGGTTTAACTTAATAAATTTTATATATTCTTTTACTTTCCTGCAAAATTTCCTGCAAAATTTGTTTTTGTTTTGGTAGTAATAAAAATTTTTGAATATGATCATTCTAGACATTCATCAATCGCACACTAGATGAAGCAATGGTAGCCCAATCTCCAGTTGAAAAAAGTTGCATAAGATTTCAATTGTATAAAGTAAAAGATTATTTCAAGAATCAGAAGTAATTTTGCTTCATATACTTTTTATGCTTTCTGAATATTAATGACTTGTTTATGCATAGATGTAATAGTTTCCCTATTTATGGAACATTATACTGTATATTATCCATAATATAAACTAAGCCTTCAAGCATGGGTTAAACTAAGCATGGTACAAATTTTGAAACTTGCAATTTCTTTAATTATAAAATTGTTTCTGAAATTATGTTTCTATATTGTTAAAGGACATTAGAAAGTGTTTCATTTTGTATTCTATAAACTGAAATATTGTTTTTGTGTCAAACAAAGTTAATTTTCTTATTTTTGTAAAAGATGTCCCATTCCTCCATACTCTCTCCAATGCTTCTAACTCTGAATATTGGGCACTTCTCTATCTATACACACGTATCATGGGTATGTGTTTTAAAACTATCAGAAATATTATACATGTGTTTGCGTGTATATGAAAAATGAAATATTGGTAATATTTTTCCAATTCCTAGAGAAGAATAAATGGTTAACTGTGCCTTAAATAAAAAAGAATTTATCACATTTCTTATATACTTTTTAGTTCTTAACCTTTAACTGATGTTACCGGTCTCTCAGACCGCAGCTTTTTTAATTTTTATAGTTTTGCCATTTTTTATATACTTGCAATTTTCAGTTTAACTAAAAACACTACCGAAATTTTGTTCCGTTGTGAACTTCAGTATTATCACCAGACACTTTTGAATAGGTGAATTTTAATTATAACAATCCTGTACAAAAAGTTTAGTACAAAAACACCATCCTATGAGTTAATCGTGAATTTTATTCATCTATCGATAAAACGGTCTCACAGACAACTTCACACTAGTTGTGACAATTTCTGTGACATCAGTTAAAAGTTAAGGAGTAAATTTAATAAGTCATTCATACTGAAATATGTATTTATTTTATCTGAAAAATTGTTCTGCTCAAACTTTTTGTGAAAATCTTAGAGTTGGAAAAAACCTAAATATAAACATTTGCATTTTAATTTTACGTGAGTTTCTGAGCGATAAAATGCCGAGTTTTAACTTTCTCATGCAAAGAGAGATATATGGGGTAGGTACGGGTAAAGATACGAGCGGGGAAAAAATATGCACCGGCTGATTTCATATGAAGCAACATTTCGGCTCTCATGACCAATAGGTGGCAGTTTTGTTTCAAGTGTACTAGTTATTTGTTTAAACCTTTGATAAAAGTAGAAATTTGTGCTAAGAAAATGAGGTAAGTTTAAATTTTCGAATTTTGATCTAATATTTTTAAAATTTCACTTTATTCTTTAGCTGACAGTACCTGGAATTTTTACAAATTCAAAATTTTAGTGGAGATCGAAAGATTTTTAGCTTCTAAATGCGGTAGTTTGCCTCGATCACATTTGTTTATACTAAGGGTAGCCGGTTAAGCAAAATACTGCAGAATAGGGTAAAAGTACGCATCCTTCTTGGGACAAAGATACGCACATGTTTAAGATACGGGACATTGCCCTATCGTTTTAGCTAGATGCAAAGCTTTCCACAATTTCTAAGTTTGTATTATATGAAATAGCTACTTAACTAATATAAGTTAGTAAACTACATTTTCCTTTTTCTAGTTAAGTTTTTTTTTTATATAGAACGTAGGTATCTACCTACCTACTTTTAAAAATCAATATTGTTTCATGAATCGCTTTTGTTTTAAACCATAATCCTTAACTCCTGTTAACGGTCTCACCGACCGCTGCAATATTCAGTTTTCACAGTTTAACTTGTAATTTTCAATTTAAGTAGTTATGTTAGTTTAATTTTGATTCGTTTGGTAAATTAGAAGTATTGCTAAAGGCTTCTGAATGCGGGAAATTTAACTATAATAGTCCTTTGCATAAAGTTTAGCGCAGAAACCGCCTCTTATGAGTCAGTCAACCATTTTATTCAATCAACGATTAAGCGGTCTCGGAGACCGCTTACAGTATTTATGAAACAATTTTTGTCACAACAGTTAGAGGTTAACTGCTATTTGCGATCTCGCAGACCGCCGTTTTTTTCATGGTCTAGTTTAGAATTTTCAGTTTAAATACTATCGAAATTTACTAATTCTTTTACATTACTCATTCATTTTAGTGAAAATGGGGCAAAATCCGGCCGTAATGGGACAAAAATGCGCACTGCGTACTTTTAGCCCAACCAATGGGGCAAAGATACGCAGAGCAATGTTTTTTAAAAATTACAATTTCTCACGGAATTATAATTTGACAGAATGTCGTTTGATAGTGGAACGTGCCTAAGGTTTTAATACAACATTTTAATCAGTCGTCACATAAGTTTAGATCAATGTGTTCGTTAAAAATCAAAATTAATGATAAGTGCGTAACTTTAGCCCCCACCTATCCTACATCACTTAGGTGTGTCATGTGATTGTGAGCCATGTTGAGGACAACTTGTCACCAAGCGCCATTGAGATCAACCATGATGGTGAATATCGATGGCGCTTTTTAACAAGCTGTCCTCACTTCAAATACTTGTGGGCATGATACCCACATATGTTTGAATATTAAAGTATATACATTTGTCCATTTTCCTACATAAAACATAAATTTTTATTAGAAATGTAATTGTCGATTACATTTCATAATATCAATAAAACACGATTTCCTTTCCTTTTATTTCGGGTTCGGGTTGAAATAAGTCTGGGTTGAGTTGCAGGTTGCCGAAAATTATTTTGGCTGATTCTGGCCAGGTTGCGGATCGAGGAAATATTTTTGGAGTGTTCGGGTCGAGTTGTGGGTTGACTTAAGTATAATATTCGGTTTTGTGTCTGGTGCAACTTGACCCGTGCAGGACTACTCTGTAGTCGGGAAATTTTCAATATCAGGATTCGTACGGTCCTTAAAAGTACTTGCATTTTTCAAAAGAATTTTTTTTGTGCTTGAAAGTGCTTATTTTCATACAAAAATTTTTAAAAGTCCTTAAAAGTGCTTTACTGTCATATTATTTCTTAATCGGGGTGGAACTCTTCTGCATTTCTTTTCATTTCTGATTTAAAAAATAAAGATAAAACCGCCATTGTGCTAACCTTTCTTCTGAAATTTCACCTCCCCTTTTTACTACCTTCTGAAAAATACCAAAGTTTAAACTGTTTAAAACTTTTTTTTTATCCTTTAACTGATGTTACCGGTCTCACAGACCAGTGCTTTTTTCAATTTTCATAGTTTAACTTGCAAATATCAGTTTATCTACAAACACTACTGAAATTTTGTTTCGTTTGAAACTTTAGTACGGAGACTTTTGAATTGACCAGAGACTTTTGAAAAGATGAATTTTAATTATAACACACCTGTGCAAAAAGTTTAGTACAAAAACATCATCCTATAAGTTTATCGCGGCTTTTATTCATCTTTCGTGGAGCGGTCTCACAGACCGCTTGACACTAGTTATGTGACAATTCCTTTGACATCAGTTAAAGGTTAAAAAATATTACTCTACTGTATTTGTTACTTTAAGTGAATAAATAATCAGTTCTAAATTTCATTAACTATTCATTCCATCATATCCGTTTGATTAAAATTTTATCTGAATTTCACCTTCAAAATTTCGTTTCCCCGTTTTCTTCACCTCTCACAGTAATAATACTTAAAGTTTCAAAACTCTTTAAAACTGCTTAAATAATAATAATAAAAAAATCTGTTCTGTGTCATTTTATTGTCACAATAAATAATCAAGATTTTTCTTCCTACTCAAAATTGGCATCCCCCTACCCCCCCCCCCCCCAAAAAAAAAAAAAAAAAAAAATTAGAGCACATAGAATTTTAAAGTTTTTAAAACTCTTCATAGACCGGTGGTAGGGGAGGAAAAAAGGGCCGCATTTGGAATTAATTAGGGGAAAGCTGGAAATTGTTTTAATCCCTTTATTTTAAGTCTAGAATGAATGTACTAAGTTTTCTCCCTCTTACTAGGTGAGTGGTTGAAGATATGTACAGATTTATAGTCAAAAAACACATTTTTATTAATTACCATAGCAATATCTAAAAAAACTAACTCTATCAAAAACATTGTCAATACAGATGTTGTAGAGGTTAAAATTCTGATTGAAATATGTACTTAATATTTTTGTTGAATTTTTACAATTATAATGCAAAGTTTTGCCTAATTCGTAAATCAAGTGATTGAATTCAGAACAGACGAGGTTCAGTTCACACTGTTTCTAATTTATATACATTTTTTAATTTATTGAGGTATTATTTGAGGATTTTGTAATTATTTTAGGCTTTATTTTGGATATTTTCAGAGTTATCGCATAAACTCTTGATTACGGATTATAGCCCAGTTGTAGGAAATGAAAAAAAAAGCCGAAATCGGAATTAAATACGGGAAAGCTGGAAATTGTTTTAATCCCTTCGACGTAGGTCAGAAATAAACGTACTAAGTTTTCTCGCCCTACTAGGTGTGGCTTTGCCGCTACGAACAAATAGATAACTTAAAAAGTGCATTATTTCATGATTTTTAGCATATTCCAAAAATGATTTGTAAATGATGGGAAATATTGTTTATGATCTCTGATATTGTATTTGAATTATGCGTCGCATTTAATTTGACATATATAGTGAATAACAGTGCGTATGTATCACATTTAAGGAGGTCGAAAATAGTGGGGAGGAGCGAGGGAACAAATGAGTGTGCATGATTCTTGTCAATACAGGAATTATAGGTCAACCAATAGCACGATTTTAAACTTCGATATTTTACGAAAAGGACTAAGATGGTTTTAATAAAAATTATTTTCGACTAGTATACGAGCATCTTAAGTTCATAACATTTTAAAACCTTCGTAATATTGAAAAAAAAGTATTATAAGCTTTACTTTTTTTTTTTTAACTAAGGTTTAAGGTTGACGATATCAGTTGAGAAATGGCATGTAAAATGCTGTCAATTATGTACCTCTTTCTCGATAACTACTAAATTATAATCCTCAAAATATACAAAATAAAGCATTAACATAATTGCAGAAACATCGCGAGGGCCTCAACAACTTAAAGAAAACACATGTATGCAATAAACGAAGGCAGGGCGGATTGATAACTCTGTCTCTCTCTTGATTAGCGGTTAAGGCAAAATTTAGAAATAGAATTGCGACCTTAATGTTCAGCAAAAATATTAATATAGGTACTCATTTTATTCAAAATTTCAAATTCTACGACATTTGTATTGACAATGTTTTTGAAAGAATTAATTGTTCTGAGATATTGTTAAGATAATTTAAAAAAAGTGTTTTTCGACTATAAATATGTACATATTTTCTAATGTTCACCTAGTACGTGGGATAAAACTTAGTACTTTCATTTTAGACCTAAACGGAAGGGATTAAAACAATTTCCAGTTTTCCACCCACATAATTGTGAGTTACATCCCCCCGATCACGGGTCTTTGAAATAGAATTGTGACAATGTTCAACAAAAATATTAAATGTAGTTCTCATTTTACTCGGAATTTTAAGCTGACGACGAGCTGAACACGAAAATAGCAAAACCTAAATTTCATTCCAGATTTCAAAGTGCTGCCATTTGCAAAATGACGTCAGCGTTACGCACAGATATATATTTGTTTTTTATAATATAGATATATATAGATTTTATTTTCATATCAAAATCTTGGTGTTTTTACTTTTCAAACTAATTTTTTTCACCCTTAAATCCATTTATATCTGAACCAAATCAATACTCGATCATTTCAAAGCTACTGTATAACATTAAGTGTGTATTTTTCAATAGTATATACGTAATGGGAGTCGTACAGTAAAATGCGCAGAAAAACAGAAAAGTGACTTCGGACAGTGAATTTTTTTAAAAGATTAATTTTGTATTTTTTAAAATGTATTGCAGTATTTTAAAGAGAATTGAAAGTATATGCTTTTTGGTATTGTTATTATTATTTGGTATTAATATTCTGCATAATTTGATTTTCGGAGTCTTATGTGTAATTTTGAAATATGCCTGGAAAGGGAGGTGGGGGAGGGAGAAGGTTCTTCCGGTATTTTAAATTCTTAAAGCTTGTCGTTATCATCCAGACTCTTTGAAATTTTTAGATGTTAAAAACATAATGTTTTCGTAGCCCGAGTGAACAAATATTAATATTTAGTGGGAAAAAGGCTGGTAAGATTTTTACCACGATGTAACCCTGGTTTTTGCTAATTTTGTCGAAGTTTTTGCACATTTTATTTAGTAAAAAATATTTATATTTGTCCGAATGTTTCAAAATTTTCGTAGGTAAATGTAAATCTGGCCTGTTGAGTTGCTCTAAAAAGATTGTGTTAAAATACGGACGTTTAGTTAGATTTATGGTAGAAAAAATATAGTCTTTGTGAGGCGCGAAGTGACCTACGCTCACCAATGTATTTGAAAGAGTTAAAACTCATGTTTTTAAAAATCAATTGCATCATCAGTTAGAAGATTTTAACTTTTAGAGCACATATATATTTGCCGATACTTCTAAAATATCATCCTGGAATAAATTGCTACAAGTTTTCGGAAAAACTTTTTTGATATTTTTTTTTTCAAAAGTTTAACTGCTAGGTGGGGAGAATATCGTAAATTTAATATCGGAATATATCAACGTGTTAATATTGGTGATATATCGCGATAACTACCGTAGAGTGTATGCGAATAGAAAAATTGCTTATTTTAAAAGATAAATGGCATGTTACCAAAAAATTTAGTTGAAACAGATGTAGAAAGGAGCTAATAAATGTTTCATGCTATTTTCTTCTACAGCATCCTTTAAATATATATATATATATATAGGGAAGGTGGGGCAAAATCGGGTACCTTAAAAGTTTGTTAGTCTCAAATGCTGTGAAATGGGAAAACAAACTTTGAACACTTTTATTATAGCCAAGGATTCGTTTTACATTAAAAACATTTTTTTCAAACAATATATGTATATAATTGTTTATATAAAAAATAGCTTTTTTCAAACGTATGCAAAAATCTGGTTTTACCTCGCTGGTTGGGTAAATCTGGGTATCCATTTAAAACTACTAGAAAACTCATTTTGGTCAAAAAGGTCTTGCTTAATATAGAAAAAAATACATTTTTATTATTTTTAACAAAACGAAATTGCACATGTGTTCTTCCATGTGTAAAAAAAATAATTCGTTAGCAAATTTTCTATGTTGTATAGGCCTGCTTACTTTACACTGTACGTTTTCGAGTTCTTTTAGCTTCAAAAATCACAGATGAATTTGTCATCATATTCTTCTGCATTACTACATGCTTCGTGTGCCTATCCCTGGCATTTCAAACATCGTATTTGGGTTTAGAATTTGAGTAATGTTCATAGCAAAACATACAGGTTTCATTATCCTCTTCTTCTGAAGATGTGTCCGCAATCTTTTTTGGTTTCTTTTTTTTTCTTTTAAAGAAACTTCTTTTTTCGTCTTGCAGTTTGTTTGGCTTATTTCTCCTTAATATCTGTTTCGATCTGTAATTTATAGAGAGAAGAAATCAAAATAAGTTTTTCCCTTTCTTTCTTTTCTCAATTCTAAAGCCTTTCTTAGAAGGGGGATAATAACATTTTAGGCGAAATTGGAAATACAGGTTGCTGGGCTACATAGTCATGTCGAATGGATAATTTTACTAATGTATTCTGTAGATGTAACATTTTGAATGAGTGATGACGTCTGTGATTGTGATGTTAACTGCTGCATCTGGAAGCAGCTCGACGTGAAAGACGCTGGATGTTGTCAACTCGTTTATGTTCGGAAGGTTGAGCTCCATTATCCTGTAATGTTTCAGAAATATTTATTTCTGCAGCTATGCAAACCTGTGGTTGCATAGACCTAGGTGTGTTTTCATGACTTTCATGGGTTTCTCTGTCACTTCCGAAAGGAGCAAAAAGATGGTCTGGAAAAACTTTGTTGTTGGGGGAAATCCCTGTTTATTCGAACCTTCTGATTGCAGTATTTACAATTGCTGCTCTCGAAAATGCAGTTTTAAATAATTTTACAATTTGGTAAATTGTTACAGAGATCGCGCAGAGTGGAAAAATAACAACTTCTTTACCTCTTGTTCTTAGTATGAGCTTAGAGATGCATGAATGACACATCAAGGGGTTGAAATCGATGCGTTGCGTAAGGAAAAAAGCATATATAAATATATTGCTTTCTCTTACTAGATTAACTGGATTCATTTATATGAATTGAACACCTATTAAGGATTTAAAGAACGGGCTTTTCAGGGCAAGGATTGGAAAAAGCTATGCATTTTTTAACCAAATAAAATAAAGACCTCTTTCGTAATCCATCCACTCCTATTATATACAGCAAATGTGTCTGGGAAAGTTTCATTCATCAAGAGGTTTTTTTTCTTGCCTGTTTAATATTTGACAAAAAAAAAATCCTGTTACAGATTATATAGCCTAGTTATATAGGATTGTGATTTTATGGATTATTTGTCATTTTGGGCAGATTATTTTATTTAGAGAAACAAGTCACGAAATATATTTGCATTTTAAGTGGACCCATAACGCAAGTTATTACACTTCAGATTAGAAAGTTATTTATTAAAATGTAATAAGCATAATATAAAATTATGCCTTAATTAGTACCATTATTAATTTAATGAATAATTGCAAATTATTTAATTTCATAAATGTAAGTTAAAAATTAGACCCACTTTTTAATATAAAACAAAATCAAAATTAAAGTTTTTTCATTATAACTAGATAGATTTAGAATTATATTATAACTTAACAGCATTAAGAATGCAATTTAAAATTCCATGCTAATTTATTAACTATACTAATAAAACATTCTATGAGTGTCGGACAAAATCGGGTATACCCAGTTTTGACCCACTCTTAAGTACCCGGTTTTACATGACGGAGTCCCAACATGACAGAGTTTAAAATCGGGCGTCACTACACTCTAAATTAAAATGTCTGAAATTCAGACACTTAAGTGTCTGAAATGGAGTGTTCAATTTTCAGACATTTTAAAATGTCTGAATTTTTTCAGACACTTTTTGCGTCTGAATTTCAGACACTTAAAACGTCTGAATCGCATCCATTTTTTTGTAAGCATCATACGTAGCCATGTTTGACCACGTTGAATCCTGGAAAAATATTTGGCTGTGGTCCTGCCCCTCCCCCCTTCCCCCCAATACAGCCTGATTTTTTTGGTGCTCTCAGTTTTGGTATACAATTTTCGTTACGTTGATAATTTAAATCTTTTACGACATTGTACTGATTATAATCAATATCTTGAACTTCAGGAGTAGAACAAGATTAAAAAACAAAAAATATTTATCTAAATATTAGATTTTTTAAAATTTATTTTGTTTTTAACCTTATTTTACTTTAAAAGTTCAAAATATTGATTATAATCAGTACAATTTCGAAACAGATTTAAAATATAAGCTTTACAAATATTGCACATCAAATTTGGGAGCACTACAGTCGTAGGGGGATGGGGCACTTCCCAGTTTGCCCTTCCTTTAATCAAGAAGTACTTTTGCAAAAAACGCAACCCTGCATTATAGTTGTCTAAATTGAGATGTCCGGTATTCGGGAGTATCCGTTGTGGAGGTTAATGGACATTCTCGAATAGCGAACACCTCTATTTAACGAATAATTTTTTAATCATCAGACATACATATTTGTATATTTTTACCTCAAAAAAGTAGACATCTCCAATTATCGGACAAATTCCGCGGTCCCGAAGTGTTCGCTATTAAGGGCTTTTCAGGTACATAGATAAATATATATATATATATTTTATAATCTTGTCCTACTCTAAAAGTTCAAAATATTTATTATACTCGGTTGAATGTGGAAAAAGGTTTAAAATATCAGATGTACGAAAATTGCAAAAATCCCCCCCCCCCCCAAAAAAAAATGAAAATATAAAAAAATATATTGCCACATAGGCAATTTTACATATACATCACTTGATAATCACAACAGCCATTTAACTATGAATAATGAAAATAAATAAATAAATATTCTACATTAATAACATTGGAGAAAAAATGACTTTGGTATTTTGTTAAATATATTTGCGTTTTTAAACTTGTCCTACTCTAAAAGTTCAAAACTTTCATTATAATCAGTGCAAGATTTAAGATATCAGCTTTACAAAAATTCATGCAAAATCCCCCCCCCCCCCCAAAAAAAAAAAAAAAAAAAAATGAAAATACTTATTTAAAAATTGTTTTTAAAAAAATTTTATTTCCACATGGGCAAGTTTTTATGTAGATCAGAGGGTACTCACAAAAGCTATTCAACTATCAATAAAAACAAATAAGTACATATTCTATATTAAAAACATGAGGAAAATATAACTTATGATTTCCAAACTTCTTTCGTCTTAAATATATACAGTAACATCTGTCATTTTTGTATTTTTCGTATAAGTGCATATAAATAAAGTTACCACAATTTTAAATACGAAATCTAGTTAGAGGTTTTTACTTTTTCCCATTATAAATTTCAAATTACTTTTTTATTAAAAATAATAAAAAAATCAGTATGAGTTGATGGCATTGAGTTGATGGCAAATCAAATACATATGTATATTTTTACAGGCAGCTTCATATAATAGACCAGTCTCATTTACTTTATTTATCTTTTTTTAATCTGCGGTTTTATGCCAGGAAGTAAGAAAGCATTAGGTCATCTTTCAAAGTTTTTTTTTCTTTACTTCCTTGTGGCCGTCATTTACTGCGAGATAAAAATTATGCATTGAAACTAAGAACTGACATTGAATATATAATTCGTAATAAAAAAGAACGTCATAAGTTTAAAAATATATACTTCTAGAATTAGTGGGGTTTTTTGCGAACAGATTCAAAACTAATTAAATTTCATGCAGGATTTTGTTTAGTACAATAAATAAAATCATAAAATACACTAATTTTACTAATATAAAGAAACTTACTTGAGTTGTTGCAAGAGGTAAGAAATATTCCTCGATTTGAAATTTTAAAAACTACCACAACCACAGTGAGGGAGAAAGACTTTCATCAGTTTAAAAGGTAATCCCATAATACATCCGACTAGCCATATTTAAAGAATGAGATGTTTCATCCTAAAAACAGGACCCGCCAGACAAAAGTTTCTTTTTTTTTGCCAGCTTCGACAGGACGAAGATGAATAACACAATATTATTGATATAAATTGATACGAGTTAACACTAAGCCCATTGCACACGCTTTGTAGAATTTCCGTGTGTAATCTTCAACCGTCGTCTACTTCTGTTCTGTGTCTATCCCGCCCTTGTATCGACGACAGCTTCTAAGAGACATTTGATGTCGAGCACACACGTCAGATGTATGTATTCAATAAATAAATACTCCAAGTTAATACGAATTAAAATCACAGTACTTCACATTTCGCAAAAAACGAATTAAAATACACGCGTACATAAAAACAAACTTTGTTTGAATTACAACGTATACCACTTCGAACGAAGACATCTAAAACGCATGCGCAACTGGGAGTGCTAGTGCCCCCTGGTGGTTATTGCGTCGGAAGAATCAAAACGTCTTAAATTAAGACACGTTTAAAGCAATGAAGTGTCTTAAAATAAGACGTTTGCGGATATTTTAGACATTATTCTCAGTTCGTTTACACCATGGTCATAGTAAGACGCTTATGTATCTTAAATTAAGACATCTATAGTGTCTTAATTTTCAGATTAAGACACTTAAGTGTCTAAAATTCTTTTTCAGTCATATATGTGTCTAAATTTAAGACGCTTCTATTTGCAGTGTACTCTTAATCCTATAAGCAAAAGATCAGTAAAAATTAAAAAAATATTATCAGGAAAGGAAAGAATTAAATATAGTACTCAGGAATATTTAATATGCTGAAAAAAGTGGTTATACGCGTAAAATCTAGAATCAAATAAAACAATTTTTTAAGAGTAATTGAAACTAATTCCTTCACACTAAAAAAAAAAAAACCGCACACAGTAACGTTTCAATCAGATATAAATGCCATAATCTTTACCGACAAGTAATTTCTCGTGTTGGCTGATAGACAGAAGTACATTTGAAGGAGGGATTTGCGCTACCCGGTTTAACCCACCTACCCTATTTTTTACAACTCGCCCATATATATATATATATATACACACATACAAATAAAAATATTTTTTTAAACAATAACGTAAAATAATCAACCTTCAACGACAGATTATAATTTTCCAACACATTCAGAATTATGTAAAAAAAAAAAATAATAATAATAATAATAAAAAATCAACCTTTAAATAAAGTTAAATATGATGGCTAAGTAAGCAAATTACAAAACACGTAACACATTTGAAAATTAAAGTTCAGCAATTATCAGTCATCGGAAAAATATCCGAATTCCTTTGTGCGACGCTATATATTATCTATAGATTTGAATATATACCAAATAGAATATATACTAAACATTAGTTCATTTAAGAAACGCATTTTCACAGTTGAAAATTCCCCTTCAACATATTCATCAATAAACAGAAATGTATACATCTTTTTTGAAGCCCTGTGTATGATTTACAGATTTTATACATACGAAGTAACTAAATTAGTTAAATTAAAAAAAAAAAAAAAACTCGTACAACAGATAACGAACTTCCAGCAATTATTGTTTATTTATACAATACTATAAGCGAATCCTTTTGTTTCCCCCCCATAATTAAACGATTAATGCTATGCTCATCATGTTCTATAGTAAGCATGTTTTTGTACATTTCAGTGATGTGTATCAATTTCTATAAGTTTGAAATAGTGTAATATCATTCCAATATACTACAAATGATTTTTCCCTACAGACCTAATAGACCACAAAAAATCATTGATTAAAATCACAAATTTTCTAAAAAAAATCAGTTGATTAAAATCATGATTTAATCGTTGATTAAAATCGTTAACACCCTATTGCAGCTAAATGGCAAGCATTAGTTTTTGTTAATCACGATTGATTGACGAATTTTTTCCTTCAACCAATTGACGCTTTTTGCAATATTTTTTCACATTTGATTTAAGAATTTCACAATATTTTCCTTCTACCTAATAAATGGAGAATTTTGCAGCTTTTTCTTACAAACTTTCTTTGCATTTATCCAAAATTTTCAGCCTAATAAAATATAAAATTATAACTAAAAATTAAATAAACAGCACATAAAGAAAAACTATAAAATTATTAATTTAGTTATTTTTATTCCAATATTTCAATTGAGTAAGGTTTAATGCAGTTTTATTTATTTTTTAAAATAAATAAAATTGTGCGATTTGTGTTTGGTTGCCGTTTTCTCTGAGACGGGAAAATTCAAGTTTACCTGTGACCCTGTGAGAGAGAGGGGGGGGGGGGGGGGGGTTCCTGCTGACCACTAAAATTTTCAAATTAGTGGTCCAAATGAATTTTTGGTGTTCTCTGTCCAGCGGACCACCAATTATTTCGAACACTGATTGATTTTTTAAATGCTGAAGATTTCCTTGTAAAAGAGATTTGAATTGATATACTGCTTAATTTTTTAATTAATTCCCCTGTGTGAAATTTGATTATTGTTATGTCTGCACAAGAAATATTTTATGTCTTAAAATATTTACTCTTTCCTTTAAAACAGGTGGAGAAATTAACCTGATGCTTGGATCTATTCCATTTTACCTGACTTGAAATCCTGATTCGGAACATACTAAGCTTCAAGAATTCTTTATATTTGATGACCTGGATGGTCAGAGAGGGTGTAGCACCCTCCTAAAACTGTCTGTGAGAAACTCTATGTAAAATGATATTATATTACAGTAAATATTAGTCTGACATATTATATATATAATTTAATGGTTATATAATTTGTATTTTCAATAAATGGAGTGGCATACCGCAAACCAACTTAAATGTGTTGCTATTTAATAGTGTCTGTAACCATTTCTTTTTCAGCTATTGCAAGGCTGCTGGTGGTGAATATTTTTCTTTTTTACGAGTATTGTTAAAAAATAAATAAATCGTCGTCATAGATTATCATTTAGGAATACTGAAAAAATACTTATATATGTAAGAATAATTAGTCGCTTGGTGGCGACATTGCTGTTATTAAATTAACCCTTCAAAGTAAGTATATAATATACTATAGAAATACATTGTATATTTAAAAAAAAGCTTTAAAGTTTAAAGTAATACTTTTGTATTAGCTGATATTAGAGGTTAAATAGATTCTGCTACTTATAGCTGCCTTTTTAATGCTGATTATTTCAGTGTTTACGCATATACTTTGATCATGTATTCATTATGTTTGTGCTTTATTTATTCAAAACTGTTATATTCATTATTGAATGTTAAACAGAAACAAATACTAAACTTTTTTTTGTTGTTTTATATTCAAATCAATTAATTTTGCATAATTGAGCTGTGTTGCAATATAAAATTTAAAAATATTTATATTTTATTTTTTGTTTTGTGAAAAGAAGATAAAAATTTTAAAACCTGTATCATATGAAAATTCCAGCATCTATAGATTCAAAAAAATTAAAGGAAAAAAAATAAAAACATCATGAAAGTAGAAGCTAAGTGCATTTTGCAAAAAACCTTTTCAAACTCGTGCAAAAAATAATATTGGTTGAAGAAATTTATTCAGACATTGTTTAAATTAAAACAATATTAAAAACAGGGTATGTATTTAAATCTAAAGAAAATTATTATTATTTTTTATATTGTCTTTGTGAATAAGCAAACACTAAATGGACTATAAGTGTAACTGAGTGCGAAGAAATATTCCAAAATGTAAAAGGACAGAATGGTAATATTTCTGGGGAAAAAAATGCAATTACTTTGTGAAATTAGATCAAATTGGTTTACATTTGTTTTTTAAATACATTTCAAAGACAATAGAATCAATAATTAAAACTTAAATAATTTTCGGTGTAATGAAAAAAAAAAAAAGCTTTAGAAAAAACCTTGAATTATGATTTAACCTTTTACCAAAAAATTGGATTTAAAAACAATCCTGATTCGTGGTCCAACCTTTTACCTGAAAATTTGATAAAAAAAAAAAAAAAAAAACTAAATTATGGTTCAAACTGTTACCAGAAAATTGGATTAAAAAAAAAAAAAAAACCCTGATTTATAGTTAAACCTTTTATCAGAAAATTAGATTTTAAAAAATCCTGATTTATAGTTAAACCTTTTATCAGAAAATTGGATTTAAAAAAATCCTGATTTATGGTTCAACCTTTCATCATAAAATTGGATTTATAAAAAACCTGAATCATTGTTTAACATTTCACTGATATAATGGTATCTGAGAAAGCACCAATAAACTGGTAAAACTTGTCGCCAATATCTTGCTTGCAGCTAAATTTCAGCGACTTTTCACCATTTTCTTGGTGAAACATCACACTTTATTTTTAACAGTGTATCGATAACATTTTTTTAAAAATTTAGATATACTTTATAAACTCAGTAATGATACTTTACTTTCATTATTGTTTCTATTCGCTTTTTTAATTTAACTAAAAACCGTAAGATCTGCTTCTGCTTATCTGCTTATTTACTGCTGTTATTATAATGCTCATTTAATATGAAAATGATTTTGTACCTATTTGAATGTCTACAGTGAAGCTTCAGTCAGTTTTTCAAAGCATAACATACAAATACTTCAATTGCTGGCAATTGCTGGCAATTGCTGTGGTATTACTGAAAAACACGTCAGGCCATATTACTTAATTTGATCGAAGAATTTCGATCGAAGGATTTTGACTTTACTGCAATATCTCTTGCACGGTTGCAAAAAACTTTCTGGCGAGAATACTAAAACTATTTTAGATACAATACTAAAAAATCATTGGTAATTTTTCTGACGGGACTTTAATAAAATTACCAAAAATTTTTTGCTAAAGTATATGTAAAGTTTTAGGTGCAATACTAAAAAAAATCATAGTAAATGTACTATGAAATCCTTCGCAAATTTACGAAAAAAATTCTTAGTCAATGTACTAAAAATTCCTTTGTAAGTGTACTAAAAAATCATTAGAAAATTCACAAAGTATTCTTTAAGAAACTACCTAAAAAAATCGGTAGTAACTTGACTAAATAATCCTAAGTAAATTTACGAAAAATTCTTTAGTAAACTTCCTAAAAAATCGTTAGTAAGTTTACTGAACAATATTTAGTAAACTTACAAGGAATTCTTTGGGAAACTCTCTAAAAAATCCTTAGTACGTTTACTAAACTATCTTTGGAAAAATTACCACAAATTCTTTAGTAAACTCCCTAAAAAATTGCTAGTAAGTTTACTAAGAAATATTTAGTAAATTTACAAAAACTAATTAGAGAAACTGCCTTGAAAAACCGTTAGTAAATTTAAAGAACAATATTTAGTAAATTTACGAAAAAAATTTTAGAAAACACCCTAAAAATGGATAGTACGTTTACAACATATACACTGATAAATTTACTAAAAGTTATATAGTAAACTCCCTAAACAAGCATTAGTAACTTCACTAAACAATATTTAGTAAATTTACAAGAGTTTTTGGGGGAAACGCCCTAAAAAATCTCTAGTACGTTTACTAAGCAATATTTAGTAACAGTTACTGAAGAAACTTTTGTAATTTTACATGATTATCTTTCGTTATGGTTACATAAAAAGTTCTAGGCATCCCAGTTTCCGACAAAATTCTTAGTAACCTTACAATTTTTTTTTACAGTGTAATAAATGAAGTTTTGCACTTTAATATGTCGTTAAAAAATAAAATTTAATCCTAAAAGAGTAAATAGATTAGATATTGAAATTAAGGTACATTTCAGAGACTTCAGGAATAATTTTTTCATAGAGAATGAACAAAATATTTTCCAAATAAATGCCATAAGGTATAAACTATCAGTCATATAAGCCAATTTAAATAATAAAGATGTTATAAAAATAAAACATAAATTATAGGTTCCAATTTCAATAAGAGTGAAACCATTGATTCAGTTTTGAATCGAAGAATAACGTGATAAACACTATTTTTTTTAAAACGTTGTCACAAGTATTTCAAAACTTGCAATAAAAATAATTTTAATATATATTATATAGGATATATTTATGTGTATCAGAAATAGTCTCTTTAAATCTATTATAGGGATGTGTAGTATCAAAAACCAATAAAATATTCTTTTATTATAAGAAAGAAAACAGTTTATCTTGACTTGTTATTCTAAATAGCTCTTAATATGTTAAGTGCAAATTATAAAAGAATGAATGTGCTCACTAAAAAAACCTTAATATATCCATATCGTGACTGTTAATCCTAATATAGATCAGCAGGATATTTCTTTGAACGATCCTTAATATAAAATACTGTTTAAAAAATTGTATTGTCCGTTTTGGACTAGTAGGTACCTGAGATAAATATAATATGCAATCTTCTAACTTACTCAGCATAAGGTATGCATTTAATTTTGCCATCTAACATTTTTACTAAGATAAAAAGTTTAAGTTCTTTTATTTTTATGATATTAATCAATTTCCGTCAATAAATGTTTTACATGAAACGTTCTTTATTATTCAATAAAGATAAAATTCACTTATACACATAGACATAAGTTTATTTTTGTTATTGTTAATAAACTTTAAAATAGAACAAAAATAAATTTATAAAATGAATTGAGTACAAAATGGATATTAAGTTATATTAATAAGAATAAGAATAATAATAAAAATCCGACATATAAGATATTTCCAGAGTAAGTGTCAGCGAGAGCTATATATCTGAGAGATATTTGAGAGATATTTGTATATATTTGAGAGTTAAAAAGATAAACATCGTGTTATGCAGACATTTTTAATAATTCGCCTATGTATATCTGAAACCTTAGATTCTTAAAAAATAGTCATTTGAATTAATAACAATCGACTTATTAACGTAATTTAGTAATTATATAAACTGCAAACGTCACATACCACATTTCCACAATAAAATGCATACAAATGCCGTCTATGCACTATGAAATGAATGTTTAAAAACGGAGCCCACTATAGGACTTCGTAAAACTGCGCTAAATACATTATATCACCAAGCACTACACAAATTTATTCTGGGATTCGTTGTTTAATAAGCAAAATCGCGGATTACGTGAATTATTTACAAAATTTATTCTATCTCAATATACTATCCATAAACAACAAAATGTTTAAATACAAATTCATATCTTTTTTCTTTTATTAAAGAAAAGATCTGATATGACTTTTCATTTTCTATTTGATTAAGAGGTTCGAACTAAATTTAAAACTACTAAGTTCTCGCCCGGTTGCTTAATTTGACAAAACCTGTCAAAAATATCATATGTCGTGACATTTTGAACTTAACCATCAAATTAGAATAATTTTAATAGTTTCTTTTTACTAAAAACAACACCACCATAATATTATAAAAATAAATTAATAATAATTAAATATAATATTTTAAAACAATATTATAAAATAAGTAAATAATAAGAACAAATTTAATTGATTACTTTTATTTTATCTATAAAAATAATAAAATTATATATCATGTAAAATAACATAATTTTTCAATTAATTTTCAGCAGTGAAATTACGCTCGAAATTATGGAATATTTAATACGGGATTTATGACATTGCCAAATAATCGTAGAACCAACATAGCGAAAAATGTCCAAACCGGGAATCGAACCCGGAACTCTTGGAATAGCTCTCCAAGTGCTCTACCAATTAAGCTACGAGGACGATACCCAGCTTAGCATCTCTCACTGATATGTCGACGCCTCAGTGTAACAGTAGGACGTCTAGAAATAATCGAAAATGAGATGACTGACTTTATGCCATGAAAGACTGTGTCTGAATCTACTGGAACAGTAAGGAATTTTTATAAAACACATCTGAGGTATAGTATTAAACATAACTTTGTGCTTCAGAAGTTATTCCACTAGATTCAAACACATTTATTTATAGCAGTAAGTCAGACATCTCATATTTTATTATTACTATACGTATGTCTTACAGTTGCGCTGAGGCGACGATATGTTGGTAAAGATAAAACTGCAGCACAAGATGGATTAGTCTTCATGAGCAAAAAATCCTGCGGCATGAGACAAAACATGAGACACAAATAAACCCAACATCGGTGAACACATATATAATTTAAATTAATTTTTCAATTAATTTTCCGCAGTAAAATTACTCTCGAAATTTTTGAATATTTAATATTTCATTTATTACATTGCTAACTAAGCGTAGAAACAAAAGAGTGAAAAATGTCCAAGCCGGGAATCGAACCCGGAACCCTTGGAATAACACTCCAAATGCTCTACTATTTAAGCTACGAGTACAATACCTGGCTTAGCATATCTGACTCTCATACGTTCGTAAGGCTACAAATGCAGCAGAAGATGGAATAGTCTTTATGAGCACACAATCCTACGGCGAAACACGAGACACAAATAAACCCAACATCGGTGAAAACATATGTAATTTTAATTAATTTTTCAATTAATTTTGGGAAGTGAAATTGCGCTCGAAATTATTGAATATTTAATACGTGATTTATCATACTGCTAACTAAACATAGAACCAACAGAGTGAAAAATGTCGAAGCCGGGAATCGAACCAAGAACCTTTTTCCGTTGTGCTAATGAAGACTATTCCATTTTGTAGTTGCAGCCTTACTAACATATGTGAGTGACAGATGTTAAGCTAGTATTTTCTTCGTAGCTTAAATCGTAGAGCACTTGGAGCAATATTCTAATGGTTCCAGGTTCAATTACCGGCTTGGAGATTTTTCACTATGTTGGTTCTACACTTAGTTAGCAACGTGATAAATCATGTACTGATTATGTAAAATAATATTTAAAAATGATATTTAAATAAATTTAAATGCTTATTTTCCCTAAAAAACATGTGTTTTTTTAAGTATAAATAATATTAGAAGACATATAAATGCTTATTTTACTTGATGATATAATTGCAATATTTTGAAAACAAACATTATGCTGAAATGAATTAAAAAGTAATGCAAATGCTTTGATAAAAGTCAGCATCCCATATTCAATGCTACATTAATACACAGGAAGACAAACAGCAACCGCCAACAAAATGTGAAATTTAAAATCTTCTAAAAACTTTTTCGTGCTAAGTAAGCAAACAATCAGCAGATATTGCTATGGAAAATGCTATTTACTAAGTCCAATAGTGGGATTAGTTTATATTGAAATATACTATGCATATTTTACAGTGCATTGTAACAGTGCAATATGAAGTTCTATAGGGTTTGCAACTTAATATTCGCATGATATTTAATGGTCAGCAAAAAAATTAATGATCTCCAAAAGATGTAAGTAATTTCACTACGTTGACGTACTATCATTACGATCGAATTTCTAAACACTTTATGTAAAATTAAAGTACAGCTAAATATTGTTCAGACGAAATGCTGTGTAATTACTTTTGAGCACAACATTTTTCGGAAAGTATTATTCATATTATAAATTATTCGATTAAGTATATCAAAAAACAATTTTCAGAAATAGTGACGCTAAGAAATAATTACCGTAAATAACGTAAATAACGTACCGTAAATAAGTAATTTGTCAGAGAATTTTATTTTCAGTGTTTAAACATATAAATTAGCTTGTCACATCGAAAGAAAAACAATATATTATACAAGCTAGATACTAAACGTTATCTGCATTTTAAATATATAGAACACCTTCTTTTAAATGCAGATTCTATTTTCTACCCTTAATTCATATTTCAATCTTTATGAAACACATTTAAATATAAATTACTTCTTTTATATTTACACTATTGCGCTTGTATATTACTTTATACGCGTTTTGCTTTCAGTTTTAATTTGCATCTTTATTAACATTAAACAGTTATTTTTTCTAAAATAAAAGAATAAGGAATCTTATATTCCATTTAAAAGTTAATGGACTCTATTAAAAGTAATATTTGAGTTAAATTACAACCACAATATAATGGTATAAACAAAAATAAAAATAGATATTTACCTATCAGTGAATTTGCAGAAAGCATAAACAAAAATATGAAATAAATCTGTGTTTTTATTTTGTTTTTCATTCCATTAAAAATAAATTTATTCGACGAGAAAATCTATATTTTAAATGAATATTTATGTTCATGTATGCTCTGCTCAGGCTCAGTTACGGAAGCTATTTTTTTTTTTTTTTTTTTTTTTTTTTTTGCAGATACTCGGTCTGAGAGATAATTTTGATGACCCAGATATTATATATGTACTAGTTTTACTACCTCGAAAAATGATTGTTCATTTGGAAACGAAATAGCATTTATTATACAGATACTATGTGTTATCAATATAATAATTGCTAGTTTAAATTGACTTCAATTAATTAAAATTATGCATGCGTGTGTAGGGAAGGAAGATAGTTGTACTTGATATTGGATAAAACTGTACACTCGTGCAAAAAAGTAAACAGCCCTATTAATTCTGCAACAAATCATTGTAGAAAGAAGTTATTGTTACGTAACGATGGGAAATAATGTCTACTTTTATATGATGTGTTTTGCTTATGGCGCCATCTACATACAAAAAATCCCTGCCGGCTCGATCTACAGGAGAAGTTAGATTTCGAAGTTAAGTATACTAATTTCACCAACAAAAACTAAATCATGGTAACTCACTTTAACAATTTTATCTGGCAGCTTTTGACGAGTTTTTAATTTATTTTTATGTAAGAGCTGGTTTTATCAGAATAATGTTAAGGCGGTATTCAAAAAAATACTTTAGAAAAATAGAAAAAATATGAAACTTGCTGACGTGATTTTTGAAGAGATTTATCAGCGACCTGTGTTTCTATTTTTCGTTCAATTAAATTATTTTCTCACTAGGACAATATTTTTCGTTTCTAACACAATCGCTTCGGGAAATTCTGTTCAAAATACCCACTTTGACATTGTTTTTTGAAATATATTCTGCCTCTATCAAAAAATCGATCATCACGATAGATTATATAGTTTCAGAATAAGAGAATCTACCCATTGAATGCATTTGAGAGCAAAAATGAATTTAAAAATGAGTCAGAAAATAAACAGTTTGGATTTGAATACAACCTTTAATACGATGATTTTTTTCTTCAAACGCTATGTATTTTTAATCTGTTTTTTTTTTCTGTAAGAATCGGTCTTATCAAAAGCTTATCAATATAAATGTCGTAGACAATATTAAGAAGATATTTAATAAATTCATGGTAATATTTATAATAATAATAATTATATTATGATGATACATATATTATAATGATAATTATGATAATAATTATCATGGTAATATTAAGTAGATTTATAATAAAATTAATTGAATTTCATATTGTGTGAATTGACGAAGTTATGGATTTTATATCCATAAAACCTTATTTTTGCGCTCCTGGAGTTCACTTTTTAATTTTATTAAAAATCTGCGATACATAAATTTTTGGACCAATTTTTAGAAGTAATAAAAACTTTAAGCTGACTTGATACGTACAAAAATGAAGAAGTTATGGGGTTTTTTTTCGGTTTTCACAAAACCCCTCCCTATTTCCATCTCCTTGGTCCGATTTTGCCAATTAACGAACTTATTCGAGACTTTATGCCCCTTGATATTATGTATCAGTTTGGAAGAGATTTGTGCAGACTTACGGAAGTTATCGTGTCCAGAAGAAAGTAATATATGGTTATATATATATATATATATATATATAGATAGATAGATAGATAAATTTTTTTACTGAGGGTATTTTTGAGTTCTAGAGGTCATGATCGCTGTAGATCTGCAAACATTTTTCAGAAATTCCAACATAGGGGAGAATGTAATAGGTAGTATTTCATAGCTATATAACTGAAACGAACCCAAACTTTTTATTTCATTAGCAAAACCAAAGATTGACGCCATAACTAATTTCTACGCCCTTCAGTTAGTCTAAAAAATGTTCATGAAATCGTACAATTATTTTCAGAGAAATTAATTATTTTAAAATGAGCATATTTTATGGGCTGTATCCAGTTCCGTACTCATTTGTGGAAATATTACAGAATGAGTTTATCATTTCTATAAGTGTTTTATTTCTTGCCAGTGTGACCATTTTAATTGTTTAATATATTTCGACTATTTCCAGCTCAAACGTTTCAATATAATGAGTAATATATATATATATATATATACAGGGTGAGACATAAATACTGTGACGCACATAAAATACCATAACTTTTCACTGGACAAACAAAACAACTAGTTTTTTTCACTATTCAAAAGAGGAGAAAATTCTGAACAAGACACAATCAATTTAATTTGAAACGGTTTCCTCCAGCGGTGATTCAGGCGTCTATATGCTTCTATAAATTCTTCAAGAAGGCCGAGATTTTTTCCAGCGTGATTTTCCCCTAGCCTTTTTCCAGAGCGCTTTTCAAGGAATCCAGGGACTTCTTCTTGATTGCGCAGGCATTTTGCCCCAAGATTCTCCAAACAGCGAAGTCCATAGTGTTCAAGTCATGGAAGTTTGAGGGCCAATTGCACTTCGTCCAAAATCACGAGAAATTGGCCTCACACCCCTCCAACGTCTTTTTCGCTCCGTGGGTAGTAGACCAGTCCTCCGGAAACCTCCAGTTGATGTTCTTCGATTGCTTTTTGGCCCAAGGGGATCATGGCACCTTCCGAAGTTAACTCCTGATACATCTCTGCGTTGATCTTGACGCTTTTAGGGACGAAGACGAGTTTTGTCTTTTTCAATCGGGAAATCCCCACCCACACTATCACAGACTTCGGAAAAAAGAACCTTTTCTAACTTCAAGATGCGCGGAACCCTTTTGAGTAGAAACTAGCGTTGCATTTGCGAGTTCGGAAAAGTTTAGCCCCACAAAACTCTTGTCATCGGTGAAGAAAATCCGATTCAGAGCATCGCCGCGGCACAGGGACTTCATCTTCTTGCACATTTCGAGCCTTGACGCCTTCATTTGGTCCGTGAGATGGCGTTCTTTTGCCAGATTCTACGAGATGAGTTGCAGATCTTCTTTGACAGGTCTTCGCATGAATTCGCGGTCGACGTTGTGCTCCTTGGCCAATTTTTGGATGTTTCTTTGTGGATTTCGCTGGATATTCTTCTTGGATATGTTAAGGGCATTGAGGTCCTTGTTTTTCGCTGTATTCCACCTCGTTGACGTTGTTTAGATACCTCCGGTCTCTATAAAAAGTTTGACAGCACGATGGACGGTGCAATTCGGCGAACGCAGAAATTGGAATTCCCCTCTTGTGGTGTGGGACGATGGCTGGCCGGTCGTCTTTGCACAATGAGTTTTCCTAAAAAACAGTGAAATAATATCAGCTGAAATAGCAATTACACAACAAAAAAGCACGAGGAACACGAATAAAACAATAGTATATCTCAAAAAGGGTTAAAAACCTTAAAATAAATTAACATTTTCATCGCGTCACAGTATTTATGTGTCACTCTGTATATATATATACTTCATTCACAGTATTGCAGTTTTTGATGATGGTCCGTAATGTTTAATTCATTGTTATATATATATATATATATATATATTATGCTTTTCTGCACATCAAACACGGCCTTTTAAACCGCCCAACAAACATACGATTTCTGACCGAATGGTGTATTTGTCGCGGCCAAAATGAGTTAAGGCCATTTATAACCAAACGATGATGTACCGTATGTAAACCGCCGTAATTTCGGCAGATATCGCGAAACCGATCACGATCCGGCAAGGGAAAGCTTTGCATTTCTTTACCCGTCAACTATTGAGGGCCGGTTTCCGATAAACATATAATGGACTTTCATCGTCTGCAAAGTAGACGGCTAATATCATGTAACTTAAATATTTTTTAAAGAGAGGAAATTTATTTTTCTCTTCATTTCTATTAAAGTAAGCTTAATTATTTTAAATCTGGATTTTAGTAAAAATATAAATACGCTGAGATATTTATATTTAAAGCTGTAAAATAGATTATATATTTTATTTAGTTAAAAAAAATTCTAAAATATAAAAATAAAATCTTCAATATGAGCTACATTTTGACCACACATACATGTGCCACACTGGGAAAAAATGAGTGCATTATATTTCAAATTCTATTGATCTTAATAACCAAAATAAACAGACAAAAAATTTATAGGAAATATACAAAACATTTATTACAGTAATATGCAATAATTGGGAATTGTATATTTATCCAAATCATCTGCTAGAAATTTCAATGATACATGTGATTTTTTTAAAATATGTGTTTGTTATTATAACTGAAAAAATTTGTACGAAAAAAAAAATAAATAAATAAAAACACATCATGTTCTTGCTATTAAAATATGTATTAATAGGAAATAAATATATTTTTGTGAGCCCATTGAAACAAAAATGAATATATTTAAAGGTTATTTTATGTCGCTTTATATTAACAGAATATAAATTTATCAAATAGAAATAACTGGGAAAATGTAATTTATTTCATACATTGGTTATAATAAATATGATGAATCATTCATTAGATGAAGGATTTAAACAATATTTTATGCACTAAAATAAACAGGAAAAACTTTTTTACTCATTTCTTATAAATTATAAGTAAAATCGTCTTCACTCTAAAATAAGTTTTAATATCTACATGGACATAAGATATTTGTTATTAGCACATCAGAATCAAAACAAATATATATTATTTTCAAATCACATAATATTTAATTGAGAAGATAAATAGATTAAAAAAAGCATAGAAAATAGATGAAATGCCAATTTAATTGATACTAAAAATTAAGTGGAATAAACTACAATGTGTAAGCATACATATTAGATGAACATGCAATAAAACTAATAATCTGAAAACGTCAATTTATAATTTTTTTTTTTCAGTTTCAGCAGAAAGATATTCACTCATAAAGGACAAATTATATGTTATGTTGAATATATAAACCAATAGTTTATGTGATTTTTTTTTTTTTTAACTTAGAGAGGTTACTAAAGTATAATTCACAATTACAGTTGTATTGCGCGAATTTATATTTAAAATTTCTTTTTACATAAAACACGATAACGAATTTTTTTCTTCCATGTAATGGAGATCAAATGGTAATTGGTAAAACCTAAAAATGGAGGAGGAAAAGTAATGTTACTGCATGAACTGAAAACTACATGAAGTAAAAAAATTCACGTTGTCTAAAGTGTTTATTTCTCTACAAAAGGGATTTTTTTTTTCAAGTGACTTAAAATAAATAAATATTAAAAGAAAAAAAATATATGATTTAAGAAATAAGTGAATTTTATTTATAATACTTTAAAGGGCTTCTCTTAAAAATTCCCTCCCTCTCTTCCATCCAAAACAAATACTACTTTCGTATCGCTAAGGTGGTAAATGAAGGTTAGCGAGAATCTTTCCTAGAATAATTATCCACCCCACCCAGCTTTGGATTTTTTCCGCTGCGGTATTCGTGCTATTTATGTACGGCGATAACAACTATAATCGGTCACTCATTTCATTTCAATGAATAGCATTGCACTGTATGTTTGCGCACGTCCATCGGTATAGGTTCAGTAAGTCTTTAAGTTATTTTTATTCATTGCAAATTTATTAATCGGAGAATCTATCTTTTGCATTATTTGATTTCAGAATTATTGTTTAATACTTATATTTTAGTTTTTATGAATGCGCAAAATTTTTTACACATACATCTTGTATCTTTCGGTTAAATTACCTTAAATAGTTTATTTTAATTTATTTTATATTCTTTATGAATGCACAAGAATTTTATAAACATACCTTTTGTACTCTTTGGTAAAGTAGTGTAAAATTCATATCAATAAGTAATTTTTATTTATTTAATTATTTTTATTATTTTTTAAGGGATTGCCTAAATAACATTTAAACATTATAATTATCGGTATCACATTCTTTAAAATAGTTTGTATTAGCGTAAATATAAAAATGTGACTAAAAAGAAAGATGTTTTATTTTCTTCTACCAGGAGAAAATATTTCAGAATTTATACGCGAGAAAATTTGATTGACTAAAATAATTGAATTTTAATGAAATTTAGAAATATCAAGATTAATTTAATATATATTTTAAATCACTATTAAACTATTATTTGCATTTCTAATAATTATAAATAATTTTCAAGGATTTTAAAAAAGTTGAAATAATATTTTTTCTCTAATGTTTCGCTATTAAACTGCAAGAGAAATATCTAAATATTATCTGATAAATGCAAAAATTTTAAATATATGAAAAATATTATACTGTCATTCGTTTAATACATAAAGATTAAACTTATTTTTATATAATACTAGCAAACCCCGCGGCTTTGCTCGCGTAATAGTTGAAATATGCCAAGTGATATTTGCATGAATATTTTTTATTAGAAGAACACTTTTTGGAATTATTCAATGATTACAAATTAAGCCACAGTTTGACTGAACTTCATTATAAAAGTGCAACAGACAGAATTGAGACTTTAATTAATAAGAAGAACTAAAACTGATTCCAAATAAATGATAATTTAGGTATTTTGAAACTTTTATGCTCATTTCAGTATTCATTTGAAGTTTTGAATTTTTTAGAAACCATCTTAACACATTTACATCAAAAATTTCATCATGTCAAATTCCAAGCTACTTTGTCTAACAGCCTACCACCTCTCTGGTGTTAGTGGCACCAACATAAAATGCCGAAACGGAACTGAAATAGAATGTCTCGAAAAATGTTGAAACAGAGACTGTCACCATTAATTTACCAACATTAACGTTGAAATCGGTTGGTATTTCCTAATATTCTATAGAAAACGGAATTTAGATGTTTTTAAAGGCTTTCTAGTTGTTCCTGTCAACCACGTGGTAGTGGTACCGGCATAACATATAGCCCGTATACGATCCGGAACTATCACTCTTGATTCACAACCAATAACTTCTGCAATCGGTTTATTATTTCCTGAGATTCCATAGAAATCGTAATTTATGACTATTTTAGAATACTTTTCGCTCCTTCCATTCGCTTCATCCCTTTTTAATTTCGAATTTATTTTCGACTGTTCATAGAGGACAGCTATATTTTATAAGTAACTACCGTGCTATATTTAAAGTTTCTAGCTTCCTCAGTATCACAGAAATCGAAGTTTAGAAAGTTTTTTGCTCTTGCAACCCTGTAGGGGATGTGGCACCGACATAAAATATAGCTTATGTTTGAGCAGGTTCTATCACCATCAATTTGTAACCATTATGTTTGAAATCGGTTTCGTATTTCATACGATTACATAAAAATCGTAATTTAGAACATTTTTCGTCCATTTTCACATCTTTTAAATTTCGAATTATTTAGGAAAAGTTCTTAGAAATCATTTATATCTTATAAGTAACTACCATGCCTAGTTTCAAGTTGCTAGCCCCTGCAGTATTACAAAAACGCAATTTAGATCGTTCTTGGCTCCTTCACCCCCTTTGGGGTAGTGGCACCGACATAAAATACAGCCTATGTTGGAGCGAGGACTGTCACCATCGATTTCACACCATTATTTTTTCAATCGGTTCGGAACTTCCTGAGATTGCGTAGAAATTGCAATTTAGAAAGTTTTTATAACGCTTTTCGATCATTTTCACCCCTTTTAAATTTCGAATTTTTAGGAAATGTTCTTATAGATAATTTTTATCTTATAAATAACTTCCCTGCTTAATTTCAGTATTCTAGGCCCTTCATTAACACAAAAATCGCAATTTAGTAAGTTTTTTGCTTCTGCAACCCCTAGGTGGTAGCGACACCGACATGAAATAAAGCCTATATTGGAGCACGGGCTGTCATCATCAATTTCCAACAATTACTTTTGATATAGATTGGGTACTTTCTGAGATTGCGTAGAAATCGCCATTTAGAACGCTTTTTAGAACTCTTTTCGCGTATTTTCACCCCTTTTAAATTTCGAATTTTTGAAGAAATGTTCTTGGAGATAATATATATCTTATAAGTAACTAACATTCCAAATTGCATGTTTCTAGGCCCTTCAATAACACAAAAATCGCATTTTCTAACGTATTTTTGCTCCTGCACCACCTTTGGGGGTAGTGGCACCGGCATAAAATGTAGCGTATGTTCGAGCAATGGTTATCACCATCATTTTGACACCATTATTTTTTAAGTCGGTTTGGCACTTCTTGAGATTGCGTAAAAAACGCCATTTAGAACGTTTTTTAGACCACTTTATTCGCATTTTCACTCCTTTTAAATTTCGAATTTTTTAAGAAATGTTCTTAGAGATCATTTATATCTAATAAGTATCTACCATGCCAAATTCCTTGTATCTGGGCCCTTGAGTAACACAAAAAACACAATTTCGAACGTCTTTTTGCTCCTGCACCCCTTTTAGGGGTAACGGCACCGACATAAAATGTAGCCTATGTTGGAGCAAGGGTTATCACCATAATTTTGACACCATTACTGTTGAAATCGGTTTGGTACGTCCAGAAATTGCTTAAAAATCGCCATTTAGAACGTTTTTTAGAACGCTTTTCGCGCATTTTCACCCTTTTTAATTTCGATTTTTTTAAGAAATATCCTTTGAGATCATTAGTATCATAAGTAACTACCATTCCAATTTTCATGTTTCTAGGCCCTTCAGTAACACAAAAATCGCATTTTTAGAACGTTTTTTCTCCTGCACCCCTCTTGGCCAGTGGCACGGGCATAAAATATAGCCTATGTTCTAAGTTGGACTAACACCATCATTTTGATACCATAACTTTTGGAATCGGTTCGGTAGTTCCAGAGCTTACCTCCTACAAATAAACAATTTTTACCTCTTTATAATATTATACTAGCAAACCCCGCGGCTTTGCTCGCGTAATAGTTGAAATATGCCAAATGATATTTGCATGACTATTTTTTATTAGAAGAACACTTTTTGGAATAATTCAAAAATTAAAAATTAAGCCACAGTTTAACTAAACTTCATTATAAAAGTGCAATAGACAGAAATGAGATTTTAATTAATAAGAAAAACTAAAACTAATTCCAAATAAATCATGATTTAGAAAGTATTTTGAGACTTTTAAGCTCATTTCCTTAGCTCATTTCAATATTCATTTGAAGGTTTGAATTTTTATGAAACCATCTTAACACATTTATATCTTAAAATTAACCATCATGTCAAATTCCAAGCTTCTTGTCTAACAGTCTACCACCTCTTTGGTATTAGTGGCACCAACATAAAATGCCCAAACAGGGTTGAAATAGAATGTCTCGAAAAATGTTGAAACAGAGAATGTCACCATTAATTTGACAACATTACCCTTGAAATTGGTTGGTATTTCCTAATATAAATTAGAAAACAGCATGTTTTTTTAAGGCTTTCTTGTTGTTCCTGCCAACCAGGTGGTAGTGACATCGGCATAAAATATAGCCCGTATAGGATGAGGGACTGTTACTCTTGATTAGCAACTAATAACTTCTGTAATCGGTTTATTATTTCCTGAGATTCCATAGAAATCGTAATTTAGGACACTTTTAGAATGCTTTTCGCTCCTTCCCTTCGCTTCACCCCTTTTTAATTTCGAATTTATTTTCAACTGTTCTTAGAGGACATTTATATTTTATAAGTAACTACCGTGCTATATTTAAATTTTCTAGCCTCTTCAGTACCGCTGAAATCGCAATTTAGAAAGTTTGTTGCTCCTGCAACCCTCGGGGTTGTGGCACCTACATAAAATATAGGTTATGTTTGAGCAGGTTCTATCACCATCAATTTGCAACCATTATGTTTGAAATCGGTTTCGTATTTCATACGATTGCATAAAATCGTAATTTAGAACGCTTATAGAACACTTTTCGCTCACTTAATCCTTTTAAATTTGAAATTTTCTTTCCATAATTCTTAGAAAGCATTTGCATCTTTGAAGTAATTACCATTCCAAATTAAAAATTATAGACCATCTCTTTAAAACAAAAAATATTTTTATATATAATTTATATTATATATAATTTGAATATTTTTTGCTCTCTAACCCCCAGGTGGTAGTGGCAAAAATGTAAAATATAGGCTGTGTTGGAGCGGGGACTGCCACCATCAGTTTGAAACCATTACTTCTGAAATCGGTTTATATTTCCAGAGTTTGCGTAGAAATCGCTATTTAGAACATTTTTAGAACGATTTTCGTTTATTTTCACCCCATTTAAATTTCAAATTTTTAAGGAACTCTTCTCAGAGAGCATTTACATCTCATAAGTAATTACCATGCCGAATTTCAAGTTGCTAGCCTTTTCAGTATCACAAAAATCACAATTTAGAGCGTTTTTTAAAATGCAACTGCAGGGTTGTAGTGACGGCGACATGAAGTAGATCTTATATGGGAGCAAGGGCTGCCATCATTAATTTCCAACCATTGCTTTTGAAATCAATTTAATACTTTCTGAAATAGCCTAGAAATCTCCATTTAGAACGTTTTTTAGAACGCTTTTTGCGCATTTTCACCCCTTTCAAATTTCGAATTTTTTAAGAAATGTTCTTAGAGATCATGTATATCTAATAAGTAACTACCATTACAAAATTACATGTATCTGGGCCCTTTAGTAACACAAAAATCGCAATTTCGAACGACGTTTTACTCCTGCACCCCATTTAGGGGTAGTAGCACCAACATAAAATGTAGCCAATGTTAGAGCAAGGATTGTCATCATCATTTTGACACCATTATTTTTTAAATAGGTTCGGTACTTCTTGAGATTGCGTAAAAAAATGCTACTTACAACGTTTTTAGAACGCTTTTTGCGCATTTTCACCTCTTTTACATTTCGAATTTTTTAAGAAATGTTCTTCGAGATCATGTATATCTAATAAATAACTACCATGCCAAATTCCATGTATCTGGGCCCTTCAGTAATCCAAAAATCGCAATTTCGAACGTTTTTTTTTAATCCTGCACCCCATTTAGGGGTAGTGGTACCGACATAAAATGTAGCCTATGTTAGAGCAAGGGTTGTCTCCACCATTTTGACACCATTATTTTTTAAATCGGTTTGGTACTTCTTGAGATTGCGTAAAAATCGTTATTTAGAACGTTTCTAGAACGCTTTTTGCGCATTTTCATCCCTTTTAAATTTCGATTTTTTTAGAAATGTTCTTAGAGATCATTTATATCTAATAAGTAACTACCATGCCAAATTCCATGTATCTGGGCTCATCAGTATCACCAAAATTACAATTTCGAACATTTTTTGCTCCTGCAGCCCCTTTAGGAATAAGGGCACCGACATAAAATGTAGCCTATATCGGAGCAAGGGTTATCACCATCATTTTGACACCATTATTTTTTTAGTGGTTTGGTATTTCTTGAGATTGCGTAAAAATCGCCATTTAGAACGCCCTTTTGCGCATTTTCTTCCCTTTTAAATTTCGAATTTTTACGAAAGGTTCTTAGATATCATTTATTTCTAATAAGTAACTATCATGCCAAATTACATGTATCTGGGCCCTTCAATAACACAAAAATCGTAATTTCGATCGTATTTTTCCTCCTGCACTCCCTTTAGGGGTAGTGACACCGACATAAAATGTTGCCTATGTTATAGCAAGGATTGTCACCATCATTTTAACACCAATATTTTTTAAATCAGTTTGGTAGTTCCTGAAATTGCGTAAAAATCGCCAATTAGAACGTTTTTTTAGAACGCTTTTGCGCATTTTCATCCCTTTTTAATTTCGATTTTTTTAAGAAATGTCCTTAGAAATCATTAGTATCTTATAAGTAACTAACATTCCAAATTTTATGTTTTTTGGCTCTTCAGTAACACAAAAACCGCCTTTTTAGAACGTTTTTTGCTTCTACACCCCCTTTTGGCCAGTGGCACGGACATAAGATGGTAGCCTATGTTCTAAGTTGGACAAACGCCATCATTTGGATATCATTACTTTTGGAATCGGTTCGGTAGTGGCAGAGCTTACCTCCTACAAATAAACAATTTTTACCTCTTTATAATATTAAGTATAGATTACTAGCAAACCCCGCGGCCTTGCTCGCGTAATATTTGAAATATGCCAAGTGATATTTATATGTCTAATTTTTATTAAAAGGTACTAACTAAATTTTTATTTTATTAAAAGTTAATATTTTATTTTATTAAAAGGTACTTATTACTTTTAGGAATAATTTTAAAAAAATTACTACTTTAAACACAGTTTGATTAAATATCATTGTTACACTGCATAAGGTAGAAATGAGACTTAAATTAATAAAATGAATCAAAACTAAATAAATAATAATTTAGAAAATATTTTGAAACTTTTATGCTCAATTAATACGCTCATTTCAGTATTCATTTGAAGTTTTGAATTTTTTAGAAACCATCTTCTTACATCTTAAAATTAACCATCATGTCAAATTCCAAGTCCTACCACCTCTCTCAACATAAAGGGCTATGTTGAAATAGGAACTGTCACCTGTGATTCCCAGGTGGTAGAATCATCGGCATAAAATATAGCCTGTGTAGGATCAGAGACTGTTACCATTGATTCGCAACTATTACTTTTATATTTGGTTTATATTTCCTGAAATAGCGTAGAAATCGTAATTTAGGACTTTTTTAGAATGCTTTTCGCACCTCCCCTTCACTTCACCCCTTTTTAATTCGAATTTATTTTCGACAGTCCTTCGAGGGCATTTATATTTTATAAGTAACTACCATGCCATATTTAAAGTTTCTAGCCTTTTCAGTATCACAGAAATCGCAATTTAGAAAGTTTTTAGCTACTGCAACCCTCTGGTGGTAGTGGCACAGACATAAAATATAGCTTATGTTTGAGCAGGTTCTGTCACCAACAATTTGTTATCATTATTTTTTTAATCGGTTTGGTATTTGAAAAGATTACATAAAAATTGTAATTTATAACGCTTTTCGCTCACTTCATCTTTTTAAATTTGAAATTTTCTTTCGACAGTTCATAGAAAGCATTGCATCTTGTAAGTAAATAACATGCCATACTTCAAAGTGTTAGACCCTTCAGTTATGCAAAAAACTCGAATCAGAACATGTTTTGCTTTTTCAACCCTCAGATGGTAGTGACAGCAACATAAAATATAACCTATGTTATAGCAGGGACTGTCACCATTGATTTGCAACCATTACTTTTGAAATAGCTTTGGAATTTCCAGAGATTGAGTAGAAATCGCAATTTAGAACGTTTTTAGAACGCTTTTCGCGCATTTTCACCCCTTTTTAAATTTCCAATTTTTTCGAAACTGTTCTTAAATATCATTTATATGTAATACATATGTACCTTGCATAATTTTAAGTTGCTAGCCCCTACCGATCACAAAAATCGAAATTTGGAACGCTTTTTTGATCCTGCAACGACTAGGTGATAGTGATACCGATTTAAAATAGCGTCTATGTTAGAGCAGAGGCTGTCAGCATCAATTTCTTAACATTACTTTTGAATTCAGTTTGATTCTTCCTGAGATATTGGTAACAAGTCGGCATTTAGAACGTTTTTAGAACGCTTTTCGCTCATTTTGCTCCTGCATCTCCTCTGGGTTAGTGGAAACATATATAAAATATAGCCCATCTTGGAGCAAGATCTGTCACCATCATTTTAACACCATTATATTTGAAATCGGTTCAATATTTTTTGAGATTGCATAGAAATTGTAATTTAGAACGTTTTTTACAACGCTTTTTGCGCATTTTGACCCCCCCTTTTAAATTTCGATTTTTTTAGGAAATGTCCTTAGAGATCATTGATATCTTATAACTAACTAGCATTCTAAATTTCACGATTCAAGGTCCTTCCGTCACGCAAAAACCGCAATTTAGAACGTTTTTCTCCTGCAGCCCCTTTGGGGTAGTGGCACCGACATAAAACATAGCCTATGTTGGAGCAAGGAGTTTCACCATCATTTTGACGCCATTATTTTTTAAATCGGTTTGGTATTTCCTGAGATTGTGTAGAAACTACCATTTAGAACGTTTTTTAGAACGCCTTTCGCGCATTTTAACCCCTTTTAAATTTCGAATTGTTTAAGAACTGTTCTTAGAAATCCTTTATATCTAATAAGTAGCTGATACTTCAAATTTCATATTTCTAGGCCCATCAGTAACACATAAATCGCATTTTTAGAACGTTTTTTGCTCCTACACCCCCTTTGGGGTAGTGGCACCGACATAAAACATAGCCTATGTTGGAGCAAGGATTTTCACCATCATTTTGACACCAATATTTTTTAAATCGGTTTGGTATTTCCTGAGATTATGTAGAAACTACCATTTAGAACGTTTTTTAGAACGCTTTTAGTGCATTTTCACCCCTTTTAAATTTCGAATTGTTTAAGAACTGTTCTTAGACACAATTTATATCTTATAAGTAACTAATATTCCAAATTTCATATTTCTGCGTCCTTCAGTAACGCAAAAATTGCATTTTTAGAACGTTTTTGCTCCTGCACTCCCTTTGGGGTAGTGACACCGACATAAGATATAGCCTATGTTCTAAGTTGGGTGAACACCATCATTTTGATACCATTACTTTTGGAATCGGTTCTGTAGTTCCTGAGCTTATCTCCGACAAATAAACAATTTTTTCCTCTTTATAACATGACTAGCAAATCCCGCGGCTTTGCTCGCGTAATATTTGAAATACGCCAAGTGATATTTATATGTCTAATTTTTATTAAAAGGTAATATTTAGTTTATTAAAAGGTACTTATTACTTTTAGGAATAATTAAAACAATTATTATTTAAAACACAATTTGATTAAGCATCATTGTTACACTGCATAAAGCAGAAATGAGACTTAAATTAATAAAACGAAATAAAACTAAATAAATAATAATTTAGAAAATATTTTGAAACTTTTATGCTCAGTTAATACGCTCATTTCAGTATTCATTTGAAGTTTTGAATTTTCTAGAAACCATCTTCTTACATCTTAAAATTAACCATCATGTCAAATTCCAAGTTCTACCACCTCTCTCAACATAAAGGGCTGTGTTGAAATAGAAACTGTCACCATTAATTTGCCAACATTAATTTTGAAATTGGTTTGTTATTTCCTAATATTCCACAGAAACGTAATTTAGAAAGCTTTTAAAGGCCTTTTTTAGAGCGTTTGTTGTCCCTGTGAACCCCAGGTGGTAGAATCATCGGCATAAAATATAGCCTGTGTAGGATCAGAGACTGCTACCATTGATTCGCAGCTATTACTTTTATATTTGGTTTAAATTCCCTGAAATTGCGTAGAAATCGTAATTTAGGACTTTTTTAGAATGCTTTTCGCACATCCCCTTCACTTCACCCCTTTTTAATTCGAATTTATTTTCGACAGTCCTTCGAGGGCATTTATATTTTATAAGTAACTACCATGCCATATTTAAAGTTTCTAGCCTTTTCAGTATCACAGAAATCGCAATTTAGAAAGTTTTTAGCTACTGAAACCCTCTGGTGGTAGTGGCACAGACATAAAATATAGCTTATGATTGCACAGGTTCTATCACCAACAATTTGTCATCATTATGTTTTTAATCGGTTTGGTATTTGATAAGATTACATAAAAATTGTTATTTACAACGCTTTTCGCTCAGTTCATCTTTTTAAATTTGAAATTTTCTTTCGACAGTTCTTAGAAAGCAGTTGCATCTTGTAAGTAAATACCATGCCATACTTCAAAGTGTTAGACCCATCAGTTATGCAAAAACGCAAATTAGAACATGTTTTGCTTTTGCAACCCTCAGATGGTAGTGACAGCAACATAAAATATAACCTATGTTATAGCAGTGACTTTCACCATTGATTTGCAACCATTACTTTTGAAACAGCTTTGGAATTTCCTGAGATTGAGTAGAAATCGCAATTTAGAATGATTTTAGAACGCTTTTCGCGCATTTTCACCCCTTTTTAAATTTCCAATTTTTTCGAAACTGTTCTTAAAGATCATTTATATGTAATACATATGTACCTTGCCTAATTTTAAGGTGCTAGCCCCTACCGATCACAAAAATCGAAATTTGGAACGCTTTTTTGCTCCTGCAACGTCTAGGTCATAGTGATACAGACTTAAAATAGCGTCTATGTTAGAACAGAGGCTGTCAGCATCAATTTCTTAACATTACTTTTGAAATCAGTTTGATTCTTCCTGAGATATTGGTGACAAATCGGCATTTAGAACGTTTTTAGAACGCTTTTCGCTCATTTTGCTCCTGCATCTCCTCTGGGTTAGTGGAAACATATATAAAATATAGCCTATCTTGGAGCAAGATCTGTCACCATCATTTTAACGCCATTATATTTGAAATCGGTTCATTATTTCCTGAGATTGCATAGAAATTGCAATTTAGAAGGTTTTTTACAACGCATTTTGCGCATTTTGACCCCCCCTTTTAAATTTCGATTTTTTTTAGGAAATGTCCTTAGAGATCATTGATATCTTGTAACTAACTACCATTCTAAATTTCACGATTCAAGGCCCTTCCGTCACGCAAAAACAGCAATTTAGAACGTTTTTCTCATGCAGCCCCTTTGGGGTAGTGGCATCGACATAAAACATAGCCTATGTTGGAGCAGGGATTTTCACCATCATTTTGACGCCATTATTTTTCAAATCGGTTTGGTATTTCCTGAGATAGTGTAGAAACTACCATTTAGAACGTTTTTTAGAACGCTTTTCGCGCATTTTCACCCCTTTTAAATTTAGAATTGTTTAAGAACTGTTCTTAGAAATCCTTTATATCTAATAAGTAGCTGATACTTCAAATTTCATATTTCTAGGCCCATCAGTAACACATAAATCGCATTTTTAGAACGTTTTTTGCTCCTACACCCCCTTTGGGTAGTGGCACCGACATAAAACATAGCCTATCTTGGAGCAAACGTTGTCACTATCATTTTGACACCAATATTTTTTAAATCGGTTTGGTATTTCCTGAGATTATGTAGAAACTACCATTTAGAACGTTTTTTAGAACGCTTTTTGTGCATTTTCACCCCTTTTAAATTTCGAATTGTTTAAGAACTGTTCTTAGACACAATTTATATCTTATAAGTAACTAATATTCCAAATTTCATATTTCTAGGTCCTTCAGTAACGCAAAAATCGCATTTTTAGAACGTTTTTTGCTCCTGCACCCCCTTTGGGGTAGTGGCAACGACATAAAATATAGCCTATGTTCTAAGTTGGACTAACACCATCATTTTGATACCATTACTTTTGAAATCGGTTTGGTATTTCCTGAGATTATGTAGAAACTACCATTTAGAACGTTTTTAAGAACGCTTTTTGTGCATTTTCACCCCTTTTAAATTTCGAATTGTTTAAGAACTGTTCTTATACACCATTTATATCTTATATGTAACTAATATTCCAAATTTCATATTTCTAGGCCCTTCAGTAACGCAAAAATCGCATTTTTAGAACGTTTTTTGACCCTGCACCCCCTAGGGGTAGTGGCACCGACATAAGATATAGCCTATGTTCTAAGTTGGGCGAACACCATCATTTTGATACCATTACATTTGGAATCGGTTCGGTAGTTCCTGAGCTTATCTCCGACAAATAAACAATTTTTACCTCTTTATAATAGGAGTATGATATGATGAGTATAGATTTGAATAAAAATTGATCAGAAATGATGCAAAAATTTAGATTATAATGATTTAGTAAAATTTTGATGAATAAGCATACTATAACAGACTTACCAACTAACCTGTGTAAAATATAGTGAAAATCTAAGTAAAAAAAAATATCACAAACACATCACATTTTAATATAAAATATATAATAAACTATGTTAAAATCATGTAAATTATTTAAGCATAAATTCGAAATTTATTCTTTAAAATAAAATACTTTTTAAAATGTTAATTGAATGATAAAATGTTTTGGCAGGTAAAAAAAAAAAAAAAAAAAAAAAAAAACTTATAATTATTTAGGTATACTTTTCAAGAAAATCAAGTTCATTTATCTTCAACTTTTTTTAAAAATAGTCAAAATGCAATTTTTGATAATGAATTAATTGATTAGTTTATTTCTTCAATTATATACTTTATAAAGTTTTATGAAATGCAGCAATTTAAATATGCATTGAATATAAAGTTTGTAAATATGTAAGTGAATAAATGAACAAATAAATTAATGCATTATGTGAAATATTGTACTTTTGAATTTTTTTGAAAAAGTTCAAAGTGAAAAAATTTGATTTTCTTCAAAAGCGTACCTAAATAATTATACGGATTTTTGTAATCCTGATAAAATATTTTATTATTTAAGTAGCCTGCTTAAAAGTATTTTTTATAGAATAAATTTTGATTTATGCTTAAACAATCGTTATGGTACAACTGTGGCTAATGATTACATTTTAAATAACCATAATAGGCTTTTTTGTGGGCAGGTTTGGGCTAAGTTTAATTTATGACAAGCACAAATAGTAGGACAAAGGCAAGCTTCTGGTTAGATTTTATTTTTAATGGCCATTAAAATAATAGTTGTTGGCAGTTTAAGGCTATCTAACATTTTTAGTGAACAGTTAGTGGCACAATTGTCGGCAATTTCTTGTATTTACGGCCAATTTTCTTCCGACCTTATTGTGTCCGAAGTGACACCTTTTTTACGGAGCCGTAAAGTTCAATGATAGCGGGACCCCATCGAACACTTTCGGCCAACGGTAACAAACCCATCAGTGGACCGAAAATTCTGTGTTTGTTAGGCATCATTTTGAATTTTAAAATCATAGTTCAAAAACTACCTATAAGAAAAATTAGAAATTGGGAATTTGCATAAAGCATGTCATAATAAGTATTAACTGTCAAAACAATTGTAGGTTGCAATTTATAATTTTTTTTAAAATTAATTTCATAATTCATATTACAAAATTTTTAAAATGACAAATTCAATGTATTTGTGTTTGGGTTTGGGTTTTTCACTATTATAAACACACATGAAATTATACTTATAATTTTTTTTAGGCATTCTTTGAACGAATGATTTAAAATATATTGTCAAAATAGGCTGTTGCCATAGGAAAAACAAAGTTTGATCTGATTTTGATTTGTATATGGACCTGTATGCAAGTTATGCATACATCATTTAAAAGTAGACTTCATTTACAAGCGTTTGATACCAGTAACTTCCTTCTATTATTCGCTGCAGTGTTAGTAGAGGGTATTTACTTTTTTTCTCCCTTACGAATGTACATATACATTTTTATTACTTCTACAGAAACAGGAGATTTTCTTCGCAGTTTGCATGCTCGAAGATAATAATTGTATCGCATACCTAATAAAGAGGTTGTTATCGTAAAAAAAATATACACTATAGATTAAATGGTATTAACTTCTTTATAGTGTTCTGTCGTTTTTATAATTCGCTAACTATTTCGAATGCAACTGTGTTCTCCACTTTCTCAATTTTTTCACATTTTTGAATCTTTTTGATTAAAATTCACTAAAATTCAGTTACCTTTCACTTGCCTAATTTCATTCTTAAAAAATAACTCAACTTGCCATGAACTCTGTTTTCATTAAAACTTTCAAATGTATCCTATTGTTTCATTTTACTACAGCAAAATTTAAGAACCTCGTTTTTCATGAGAATTCATTTTCAATAATTTATTTTGCGATATTAATTATGTGAAAAGTAATGCATATTTTAAAGTAAACATACATTTATAAGCTAAATTAGCTTATAAGACATTTTTGAAATGCAGATGTTTTGAAAATGGTCCGAGCAAAATTTAATCTAAAAAAATATTAGAATAAGTTTTATAAGTATTTGTAAAAATTACATGCGGTTTTCGGGATGTTTACCTTTAGAAACATTCAATATCAGTATTATTGCACAACATATTAAATTTAGTTACCGTATATCACGGCGTAAAATTGCACTCCGTTCTTTAACTTTCAGACTTCAGTTTCGCCTGCGTTCGTAATTAAATAAATACCTAGCACTAATTGTCGTCGTTTTGTCCGTCAGTCTGTTTTTTTGTCTGTCCGCATATAACAGCGCAAATACTACCCAACAAAATGGTTTGAAATTGGAGATATATAGCCGAATTTTGCCGAACCATTTCAAATTTTCTGGAATTCTAACGTATAGTTCAATTACAGGGACAGTCAATAGTATTCTGTTACATTACAGTCAATAAGGAAAAACAGTTTCAAGTAAATTTTAAGGACACAATAACCTTACGAGCATAATGAAATTGATATGCGTTTATGGAGTGTGCTAACATGTACATTCTGCACACTGTAAAAAAAAAAAAAAAAAAAAAAAAAAAAAAAAAAAAAAAAAAAAAATCTTTAATGAACATAAAAAATCTTCGAATTCTGACAGTAAAAAATACTTTAACAGACTTCTTATGTCATTCCATCCTCATATCGCTTATTTTCATGTCAAACAACGAAAAATTCTGTTTTCTTTTCCATCAGTTTTCACTGCGACAGAATAATATGTTGGATAACAGAAGAAATGCTTTGAACGGGAGGTCACACCCTATGACGTCTACAAGGTCATTTAGAATGACAATTAGCATTGGTTATGATACACCCCACGCTAAGGCGTCTCTTCTAACTTGAAATATTTGTTGTGTGTTGTCTCTTGTGTACTGTTGAAAATGGCAGTTCGTTCAAAAAAGCACGTTCATCTAATTGAAAAAGAATAATATATAAAGTATTTTTAACAGAAATTAAGAATCAATTTCACCATTGGAACCGGCGACACACACCTTTGACATCAGAACCGCATTAATGGCGTAGTTTTCTTCAATAATTAGGATTTACTGTTTCAATACTAGAAAACAAACATAGCAAGGTATGTTTTCATCCTTATTTTAAATATGTAACAATGTTTTCGCGAAACGTAACAATCTGTATGAAAAATATTTCCTATTTGCTAAAAATCTTAATTAAGTAATACTATTTATTATTATTATTATTATTATTATTTTATAATGTATGATATACTTAAATTATTAGTATTATTTTATACTTTATTATTTATGCACGTTAGCAACTTAGTTGATCTAATTCTGTTAATAACTGGAGATTATTTTTGATCAGTTGTTTATTTTAAGTTAAATAAATAATCTTAAGTTTATGATTAGTTTACAAATATTGAATTTTTACATAGTTGTAGAAGGATTACTTATTATATTTAACTTTTTTATGACTAACAGTTTAATTTTACTTCATATGTATTAGTTCTAGAAATTTTTATTGATATTTTAAATTAATTTTGTCATCAATTGGCATACGTGATTAGTTTTGGAGTGATAGTTTAAATAATAAATACGGAGTAGCTGCATTAATTATTATAGTTATAGATAACTGATATTTTCGTTTAACATTAACCAGAATAATATTTATTAGATCTGACGCTGTTCATATATTTTTATTGTTTAAATTTATCACATTTCCTACTATTTACTATGTTGTTTAAAATGGAGTGATTGATATTTTGTTTAATCGTTCCATATGTTGTTTCTGAAGAAATGGTTTTTTTTTTTTTTTTTTTTTTTTTTTTTTAGTACAATCTTAGAGTTAACTGTAGTGGTTAAGTTAAATTTTGTAAATTTCATTCACTCCATTTAATGAAATAAATTTTGAGCTACAACTGTGTGAATTATTTTGAAAATAATTCCTATTTAAGCTTTAACTATTCATTTTATAGAATCAGCAAGTTTAATTTTGTTTAACATTTTAATTGAAATTATATTGTAATATTTTTTCTTATTTAGTTGATGATCATTTACTTTATACGGAAAAAACATTGTAAATTGTTAAGAAGGATGAAAACTCATTTTATCACTTTAGCTGAAATGAAATATATATATATATATATTTTTTATGGTGATGTTTATATAGATTTTAGTGGCTCTTCTTTTTCATTTCTCATCTTTGCTCACATCTGTCAACTTTTACACATTTGTATATACAAAGCTTTCTATTCGAAATAAATTATAAAAATTGACAGGATATTATTTACATAATGAAACTAAGTCACATATTTAACCTAATCAATTTTGAAAAATATTGCATGAATAAATATTTTAATATTTATTCATGCAATATTTCTCTTTTAATTACTAATCACATTCAATGCATATATTTATTTTATTAATAAATATCTTCATGGGGGAGGGGGGAGGGTTACCTTATATCGCATATATATTTTTATTATTATTCGGTGGTGGTGGTGTGTGTGTGTGTGTGTGGGGGGGGGGGGTGTTAAGATATCTTCTTTCATTTATTCCAGTCTTTAATGTACTTAATTCACAAATCTATATAAATTCAACTGTTTAAATATTTTATTGCGAATAATCTATTGAAATTAATTTTATAAAAGTTTGGAGGAGAAATTCCTATAAATAATTATTATTATTAATATAAACAAAACGATCGGTAAATAGAAATTTCCCGTGTACCTAACCTATAATACGCGATTGTTCTATTAAAGAGACCCCCCCCCCCCGGGGGAAAGAAAAACGGGAAATTTGTTAAAGGGTAGCAGAAAAAACGCAAAATTCGTAAAGGATCGTAGTAAAAAGGGCAATTTCTTCAAAGGATCGCGGGAAAAATAAATTAAATAGGTTATATTATAATTAAAATGTAGGTTTATTTTTATAATGTTAATCAGTAAGAATCTTATTTATTTTAAAGCTTATAATGTTCTTGTTCATAATAAGAAAATTGAAACATGCTACTCTCGCAGACAATTTTCATTTCTCTAAATTGCTGTCGCAAACACAACCATAATTTAGTGCCACTGGGCTGATAGCAAACTGTTTGGATAACAAAAAGTCCTTCCGGCCAGTGCCGGGAGGAAGAGGTAGCTTTCATTCATCATATTTTAAAAAAGCCAACTTATATTATTCAAACACACGAAGCTCAATTTAGTGGAAACCGAATATAGGAGATACAATATTAATTTTTATCAATACTAAATGATTATGAATGAGAATTTCGCGAAATTAGTCAGCTTTATCCAAGCTGCTTTTATTAAACTAACTTATATTTGGCTGCCAAATTCGGCGATTTCTTAAAGTTCCTGAGATTTTAAGACAACATGGTGGATGAGGCTAATCAGTGAACTTGGTCGAGACCTTAGTAATGGCTGTGCACATGCTCACTCAAATCGGAATCGGTTGATATATACGAGTGCTGTCGCAGGCAAAAAATAAGTTTTTCAAAATGTCACCCACATTAGAAATTGAAACTGCTATATCTGAGCCATTTTATAAGATAAAGACAAACAAAAAATGCTCGTGAATGCTTATATCAAGGTCAAATACTTATGAAAGAAACCTTTTTCAATTTCTATTTTTTTTTTTTTTTTTTTTTTGCACCTCACTTTAAATATAATTTTTTTTTAATTTAATGGCCGCCATTTTGAAACAAGTTGGAGGATGAAGCTGGCCAGCGAACTTGATTGAGATATTGATGTATACTATCCACATGCCTTCTTCCATCGAAATAGGCAAATACGTGTGTTATCGCGTGACTAATACAAGATCCTTTCAAAGTGTTAGCCATGCTAGAAATTTAAAGTGGTATAATTCAATATTTTTTAAGATATAAACAAAAGAACAAATTCTCAGAAACAAAAACTGCTCCAGAATCTTTGTATCAAGGCCAAACACACAAAAAAATTTTTTTTTCATTTTATAATTTTTTAATACTTTATTTTAAATTTAAAAATTACTTTTTTTTAAATGGCAACACTTTTGAAACAAGATGGCGAATGAAGCTGGCCAACGAACTCGGTCGAGACATTGGTATGTACTATGTACAGATCAAGTTACATCCAAATCGGTTCATAAATACGCCTGTTATCGCGTGACAAAAATCAGGTCGTTTTAAAATGTCAGCCACAATAGAAATTCAAAATGCTATAACTCAGCCATTTTTTTAGATATAGACGAAACAAAACCTGTTCCGGAATCTCTGTATTAAGGTCAAACACATACGAAGAAAATCTTTTTCATTTTCCAATTTTTTGGTATCTCATTTTAAATTTTAAATTTTTTAAATTCTTTTAAATGGCCGCCATTTTGAAACAAGATGGCGGATGAAGCTGGCCAACGAACTCGGTCGAGACATTGGTGTGTACTATGTACACACCGAATTACATCCAAATCGGTTCATAAATACATCTGTTATCACGTGACAAATATCAGGACACTTCAAAATGTTAGCCATGCTAGAAATTCAAAATGCTATAACTCAGCCATTCTTTAAGATATAGACGAAACAAAAACTTCTCCCGAATCTTTTTGTCAAGGTCAAACACATAAGAAAAAAATATTTTTTCAATTTTCAATTTTTTGGTACCACATTTCAAATTTAAATTTTTCTTAAAAATTTAAATGGCCACCATTTTTAAACAAGATGGCGGATGATGCTGGCCAACGAACTCGGTCGAGACATTGGTATGTACTATGTATAAACGAAGTTACATCCAAATCGGTTCATAAATACGCCTTTTATCGCGTGACAAAATTCAGGACGTTTCAAAATGTCAGCCACGCTAGAAATTCAAAATGCTATAACTCAGCCATTTTTTAAGATATAGACGAAACAAAAATTTCTCCGGAGTCTTTGTATAAAGGTCAAATACATAAGAAAAAAATATTTTTCCATTTTCAATTTTTTGATACCATATTTCAAATTTTAAAATTTTAAAAAAATTTTAAATGGCCGCCATTTTGAAACAAAATGGCGGATGAAGCTGGCCAACGAACTCGGTCGAGACATTGGTGTGTACTATGTACACACCGAATTACATCCAAATCGGTTCATAAATACGAGAGTTACAGTGTGACATAGGTCAGATATATATATATATATATATATATATATATATGGATATATATATATATATATATATATATATATATATATATATATATATATATATATCAATTTTGAACGGAGGGTGGTTTCGGGGTCTGGGGATCATGATCGATGAAAATATATCAAAATTTTTTGAAATCGCTTTCCTCCGAACGGCTGCAATAGGTAGCTTTTTGTAATGAAAGCTACCTAAAATAGCATTATCTTGACAGGTAGAATTAGAAGAAATTCGCTTAAATATGATGTATTTCGAATTTTAAATTTAGCTTTTATGTTTCAGATTGATGAACAATGACTCAAATAGGTTAGCAATTTTTTTTATGTTTATAAAATTGTTATTTAATACTTCGTCCATTAGATGGGGCAAATGAGAATGACAGGTACATTCAAAAAGGTTTTTATCATGGAAAAAAAAGATACTAAAAATTCTCATAATGCGTGACTTTTTCAAATGTGTGGCTTTTCCAAATATGTGATTTTTTTCTGTAAATATGTGACTTTTTTACATATTTACCGAATTTTCAGATCTTTTCTTAATCAGAAAAATCATCTTGAAAGTACATGTAAGGTTTATCGGTCCCGTGTGGTAGGTGGAGGGTTAAACATAGACAAAAAAATAATAAATTAATGTCCATACATACCTTCAGTGCCTGATATATTTATTATTATTTGTTGAATTCTGAAATCTAACTTCTTTCAATCTTGAAACAAATGAGCAACATATAGCTATTAACTATAGCAAAATAAAAGAAATAAAAATAATTATCGACATCCTTATTAAATGATTTATGATCAATTAACTTCAAAGTAATCCAATTAATATTCATTCAACTGCAACATTGCATGAAAATGAATACCTGGGGAAATGAAATTTAACGGGTAATTTCAAGTTTATGAAACTATGGTTCCTTCTAAGAAGTATGTTCGGAATTAATGATTTATTTATATTTCAAAATGTTATTCAATATTAGTCGTCAAGAAATATAATGTATTGCTCTATACATGAGACATACGATTTCTTTGTATACATTAAGCACGAGAGTTAATTATTGAAGTCATGATTTGATTCACAGAAATTTCAAATTTATAGTAATATTTAGAATAATTTATAATGCTGTTATGTGTAAATTTAATAAACGAAGTATTAATAATCGCATTCTTCAATTTGTTTCATTAAGAAAATTAAAATATATTCGTAGAAAAAGTAAATAACCGGTTTATTGTTAATTTTCTAAAATGTAAAATGTTTGTTACATAAACACAAAAAATGAACATTTGTCAAACATAAATGTGACATAAAGAGTATAATAGTTTATTTCTTTTAGCAACGTTCAGTTTTAAGATTACGTAAAAAGTTGAAATATTGTATTGCTTTCATATTTATGTTGCATGTGAGATAAAAAATACCATTAAACCGCTTAGTTTTCTGAAATATTATCGATATATCACATCAATATCTTATGTAAATACAGTAATCGCTGTCTAAAGCGGATATCACTGGAAGCCATTAAATTTTCCGTCCTACACAGCACTCCGCTTTAAAAAAAATGACAATCGCTCTGTTGATCTTTTGAAATTTTTCGGGGCCACACAGATTTCCGCCTCGCACACAGTTCACCGTATGTTAAATAATTCGCAAGAACTGTTTGAAATTACTATAATTCAAAAATAAACTTTTTTGAAATAAATTAAAAATGAATTCAGAAACTGATTGAAGCACTATAAATCGAAAGCACGCCAAAAATGACAAAATAACATAAAATGAAAATTATCGTAAGATTTGTTCTTAAAACAATGAGATTTCTGAAACATTTTAAGATACATGGGAATATTTTTCAAATATATTTTAGTCGAAAAAGAGTCATATTAAATTAATTTACCATTTAAGTGTATATTCAGATACATGTAAATCAAAAGCCGTATCTGAAAACTGTGCTCAGTTTGTACATTTTTCATAAAATGCAACATATTTATATCATCAATCGTTTAAGCTATATCTCCACCAGGGTTCGCACGGATACCTTACAGGATATTTTCAGGGTAGAATATCAGTATTTATTTTTATATATATAAAAAAAGTCTAGTTCAAACGCAGCAAATCTTGTCTTATGTAAAGTTCTATAAGAAAGAAGTTTAATAAGAAGTTTTCTATAAGAAAATACTGGTACTGTAGAAATTTCCTGGTCTGGAAATTCCAGGACCCATATGAACAACGCTCCACTAATATTTTGAATTACAAAAAGTGTTTTAATAAGCTTGTGATGAAGAAGTGGATTGTTTATTCTGAATTTATTGTTAATATATGTAGAGATAAAAGTGTGATTTATTTTTTATATTACACTCTGTATTTTTATTTCTATTTTTATTGTTATTTTACTTTCTAAATTTTTGTATTTAAAATGTTTTATTGTTGGAGTTTCGCAATCATTTGGCATATTTTGCGAGCGTGGTTTGACACATAATAGAGTTCCTATGTTGATGTTTCGAGTATACCAGCTCTAACTACAAGTATACTGCTTTTGCCGATCGAGAAAATGCCTCAAAATTAATTAATTTATTTATAATTAAGAACTGAAAAAAAAGTGTTATAAAGTGGCACATTTTCATAGTAAACACACCTGTTTACACAAAATATTTAATTGTAGGATATCGGATATTGGATGAGAAATCGGTTACAACATTCCATGTTTACATACATGAATCAAGTTGGGTAATATAAAAGTGTATAACAAGTACTCTACAAGTACGATTGTTAAAGAAAACAAATAAGAAATGAAAACAATAATCGACATCCGTATTAAATAATTCATGTTCATTTAACTTCGAGGTAATTCAATTATTATTCACTGAACTGCAACAATTGAAAATTAATACCAGGGGAAATTGAATTTAACAGGTAATTTCGAATTTATGAAGGTCTGAATAATTCTAAGATGTTTTGAAATAATGATTTATTTATATTCATATATTACGGTAAATGTTAGTCATGCAGTAATACAATTTACTCCACCGCACACGAAGTATAAATTTTCTGTTTTAACATTAAATATGATAGTTAATTGTTAAAATTAAGATTTTTGTGACTTATAATATGAATGATAAGTGAAATTCTTCACCTGAAATTTAAAATAGTGTTTGTATTATGTTATAATATTTAGATTAAGATATTGTTAACTGTAAAATTAACAAAAGTAATGTTGATAATTACAAACTTAGGTGAATTTCTTAAAGCAATTAAATATAGTATATTGTGCAAAAGCAAAAAAGGAACTTTAGACCTTATATTTCGTAGACCTTAAAAATGTACTATTTGAACTTGATCTTGATTTCTATCTCGAATAACCACTAATTGCTGCTAAATTTCATTCCGCAGGTTCATGTCTAATAAAAAATTGTACAATATTGGAAAACGCATTGCAAAGTATTGGAAAAGATATCTTCAATGTTTCGGAAAAACTGATACCTTTAAAGTGTTACTGATATTAGTAGTATGGTAATAATATCTGCAATGAAATGTTGCGCTTTACCATATCTATCTGTATTATAAAGGACAAACATATCTGTGCGTAACGCATACGTCATTCTCCGAATGGCAACACTTTGAAATTTGAAATAAAATTTCGCTTCTGCAAATTTTTAAACTTCTAAACATCGCACAGTTTCAATTTTAACACCGCCGTATAGGGGAATAAATGTACTTTTAAAGGCGATTTGTTTAGAAGCTCTATCTCAAATTATTTTTGAGATATTAATATTTTTATAGTTTTTAGTACCAATTTTGTAATTGTGGCAACTGAAGTACTTCGTTTCTATTAAAAGTAAAGGGAAAATAGTCAGGGTTTATTTATTTTGATTGATTATATCCTTATTGATGCCATTTTCACATTACAAATAAAAGTAACATTGTTCTAATTTTTGAACAGAAAATGACGTCAGCCATTTAAAAAAATACGCGCATTCTTCTTCATAAATCAAAATATTGAAGAAGCTATTTCAATATTTTACATTACTCTGATGCTGAGTTTGAGGCGCTAGGCAAAATGATTCAGTGAGTAAAAATAATGTCATATTTAAAACAAAACGATCATTTTCTTTGATAAAACTAAATATTTGACCAATAGTAAATAGCCAATGCTATGGCAACTAAAGGCAAATTTCTGAATGGTAAATTTTCGTGGGTACTGAGATTAGAACTTAAAGTTTGTGTGAATGTTCACATGAAAAGTTGTATCGGACAAACGTGACATTAAGTTTGGACATACATTCACTAATAATGTATTTCGCGTTAAAATACTTGTAAATTGTGAATTTGAGTGCTGCGTATGTAAATTTTGAGAATGTGAAAATAACGTACAGTTTAGATTTTATGGGGGAAATTTTAATGATGTGACAAAGAAAATCCTTTTTATTGATTTTTTATCCCGTAAAAACAAACATAAGAACCTCAGTCGATAACTTCAACATAATTACTCATCTTGATTGCGTATTCTAATACAGTTTAATTTTTCAGTAATTTAAGCAGATGAAAATTTTGGAAATAATATTTTGGTAATTTTAGATTAAAAACTTTATTTGTTCTAAGAGTTAGACAATTTTTTTATAAAAATTTGATCTAACAGTTCCATTATAAACATTTTAATTTGTCGAATTTTGACGGGTTCCAACTCGTTTCAGACAATTACGTAAAAAGGTGAAATATTGTGTTGCTTTCATATTTATGTCAAATGTCAGATACAAAAAAAAAAAAAAAGAAAAAAAAAAGGATTAACCCTTTTTATTGTCTGAAACATTATCGATATATCACATCAATATTTCGAGTAAGTACTGTGATATCTGTCCAAAGCGGATATGAACGGCAGCAAAAAAAAATCTACCTTACACATAGTATTCCGCTTTAGTCAGACAACAATCGCCCAGTGAACTTTATGTTCTTTCCTCGCACACAGATTTATGTCTGGGACAGAGTTTACAATACGTTAAATAATTCCCAAGAATTGTTTTAAATTGGAAAGTTTTTTTTTTTTTTTTTAACTAAATTAGAAATGAATTAAGAAACTGGTATTATTCTGAATTATTCTCGTATGAAAAAAAAAAAACATGCCGGAAAACATCTAAAATCACAAAATAAAAAAGCGTCATATGTTTTGGTCCTAAAACAATGGGATTTTTGAAATATTTTTAAGATACATAGCAATATATTGAAAACATAATTTATGTGAAAAAGAATCATATTAATCTATCATTTAAATGTGTATAAAAATCTCTTGTAAATCAAAAGCCATATCAAAAAAAGAATCTATCCTTGTTTTGTAAATTTTTTTAAATTTTTAAAATATGTATATCATCAACCGTTTATGTGACATATCCATTACTATATTAAATTATGCCGTATGTTTTAATAAGCATGTGAAGAAGAAATACATTGTTTCATTCTGAATTTATTTTTTATATAAATGGAGATAAAAGCATGATTTATTTTTTATATTACTTTACTGTATTCTTTGTATATTACTTACTGTATTCTTTTTTCTATTTGCATTTAAAATATTTCATTGTCTTAGTTTCGCAATCATTTGGCATATTTAGCAAAAGTGGTATAACACGTAATTAGCTCCAGTGTTGTTGTGCATCGTATACACATGTAACTACAAATAATACTTGACGAGTTATTATCTGCTCTCGCTGATCGAGAAAATACCTCAACATTAATTTATTAATTTGTAATTAAGAACTAAAAAGAGTTTTATATAAACAATTAAATTTAAAAAATCAAAAAACCCGACTGTGTAAAAAGTGAACTAATTAATTATTTCTCGTCAATGTGAAACTATTTTTTTCTCAATTCCTACTATTAGCTCACACTCTCGCTATATATATCTTGTTCAAATTTTCAATCGTTAATAAAATACTTATTATTCATCCAATCAAGCTCAAATAATTTTTTTTTTAACTTGTAGTGGATAACAATTGATGTTAATCCAGTTTTTTTTTAATTATTAATTAATTCATTAAATTAAATTAATTAATTTTCAGTAATCGAAAAAGCCCTCTTCTTGATCAAGGTGTTTTAAGACCGAGCGAGCCCTCTTCTTGATCAAGGTGTTTTAAGACCGAGCGAGCCCTCTTCTTGATCAAGGCATTTTAAGCGCCGCTCCAGATGAAAGAAGAATGGGAGAATAAAAATTCTCTTATTGACCAAAGTAGGAATTGACTTAATTTTTTTTATATTACTTGATTATATTACTTACCTATTTTTTCTATTTACTTGTATTGAATTTTGACTTTTGATATATATGTTTGTGTAAAGTTTTAACTTTGTTAACGACGGTAATCGGTTCCAGGATTGCTGGTGTTAGTTAAATTTAAAAATGCAAAAAGCCGGCGAACTAATTAATTAATTCTCATCAATATGAAACTATTTTTTAATATTACTTACCTGAACTTACTTATTATTTTTATTTACTTGTATTGATGCCTTTTAAGTTGTGTTTAAGTGTTAGTTCCTATCTATAAACACTGTTTTGATGAGGCCTATGATAGTTAGGGTTGCAGTTAAGCTTGAGATCCTATATACACAACTTCCAGGTTGTATAATATTTTAACGGAGCTTCTGACTGCAAAATCGTCACTGAAACATCGTCTTCATTTTGAAAGACCTATCCAATGATATGCCTCTCAATATGCCCGTTGGAATGTTTCGAGGGTATAAAGAAATCCACATACACAGATACGCGTGAAACACGTAGCCTTTCTTTCAGTCGGGTAAAAATGGTACATTTCCATCTTAAGCACACCTGTGAATACAACATTTTTAGTTCTAGTATATCAAGAATTAAGAGGGAAAAAAGTTACAACATTACACTTTACATACAATAATCAATTTAAGTAAAATTAAAAGAGTACAATAAATACTCTATAAAGAACTTGTAATAATTGTTAAAGGAAACAAATAAGAAATGAAAATAATTATTTATTAAATAATTTTTGTTCATTTAACTTCGAGGTAATTCAATTAATATTCATTCAACTGCAGCATTAGAAAATAAATGCCTATGGAAATGGAATTTAATAGGTAAGTTCGAATTTATGAAGCTCTGATAAATTTTAAGATGTTTTGAAATAATAATTTACTTCTACTTTCAGATGGCACTGAACATTGCATAGATGGCATAGATGGATAGATGGCACTGTCTTCTAGCAGTACAATTTATTCCACCGCACAGAGGGAAGAAATTTTCTGTTTTAGCATTAAACATGATAGTTAATTTTTAAAATTATGATTTTTGTAATTTATAGTACGAATGACAACTGGGAATTCTTCACGTAAAAATTAAAATAATTTTTAGATTATGTTCTATGTCGTTTTTGTATAATAATTATATTAAGATATTGTTAAGTTGTAATTTAACAAAAGTAATGTCGATAATTATATACTTAGGGGAACATCTTAGTATATTAAGAAAAAGTTATAAAGAAATGTTATACCTTTCATTTTGTAGATCTTAAAGTGCAGTGTTTCAACTTGAGCTTTATTTGCATCCCGAATCACCACCAAATGGTGATTAACCCTTTATCTGGCAATGGCAATAACCACATAAAGTGTTAAAGTCATTTAAATTCTATTGAAAATTAATCAATCCGCGGCGGAATTTTTATTACAAAATTTTGTTCTTAAACGCACATCAAAATTTAAACTTTTCTTATTTTCAAATCAATTAGTTTACAGATTCTGGTTTCAGTGAATCTTTTTCAAACTTTCAGCCACAGAATTGACTTGGCCGATAAAGGGTTAATTTCATTCCACAGGATCATATATAGTAATAGACTGCGCAACATTGGAAAGGATACCTTCAATGATTCGGATAAAATTGATCGCTTTAAGGAGGTACTGGTATTAGTCGACTGGTAATAATATCTGCAATTAACCGTGGAGCACAATATAAGATATGATAAGATATGGTGGTTGAACCCACATTAAAATCTGAAATAATTTTAACTTTCCAAAAGGCGACACCTACTTTTGACACTATAATTGAGTTATTTGATCAAGGCAGTCCTTAAAAATACATATTTTATATATTTATTCTTAAATCTTCATAGAATTAACGATGTCATATATTCAGGATGCTAAAGTATATGCATTTGACAAACGTTTATTTATATAATTCTACACAATTAACCGATTGAAATGTCCAAATTTAATCAAATACATTGAATAGGCCCACACATACTGCAAGAAGTTTTGCAATTTAAAATGTTTTAACAATGCAAGTTATTAATAAACCGATATTAAAAAATATGAATCTTCATCTACAGTAATTTAAACACAAAACAGGCCTCAATAATACAAACTTGTGTATGTATTCAGTTAAAAAGCTTTAGAACTATTTATAAATTTTATTTTTCAATTTTTAGGAAAGCTGTCTCCTGTTCACGGTCCTAGACATAAACAAACAAAAACTAGTATGTTGTGGCCATCACAAAACTTTCTTCTGTATAAATCACGTCAATTAAATCATTTAAATAGTACAAGAAATAACAGCGATTTAGCGCCAATTCATATCAAAGTATATCTGTATTTGGAGTTGGATGAAAATTCGTGCATTAGTTCTTGAGATAGAGCTATAGCGGAAATTCCGAAAAATGTAGCATAGCAGCGCCAACTGTTGAGCGATTTGCACCAAAAATAAGCAGCACTAAATGATATCAAGGTATACCTGAATCTGAAGTTTGTTGAAAATCCAAGCATTAGTTCTTGAGATAAAGCTATTGCGGAAATCGCAAAAAATACAGGATAGCAGCGCCACCTGTTGAGCGACTTACACCAAAAATTAAACAGCACTAATTTATACGTCAATTCATGTCAAGGACTAACAAAATCTGAAGTTTGATGAAAATCCGTGCAATAGTTCTTGAGATACAGCTCTTGAAACTAACTACATTGAAACTAACTACATTGTCTAACATTGAAAATATTCTCCCATTTTTGGTACTTACAACCACTTAAATATAAGGTTTTCTCACCTTAGCCTCATAGCCATCACATATGAGCCACATTTCGTAGAGTTACTACGAGACAAAGTTTTAATTTGTTTACTTTTATTTTTATAACAAACAATATTTTTAATTCATAATCATACAATGTAAAGGAAAACGCGAACTACAGTATTTTATATTTAGACACAGGGTGAATTGATTACAGTTAACTAGGAAAGTTTGTTTTCTTCTCATGTCAGTAACGATTGACCCTAAGTGAAGAATATTTCATGGGTGATAATTAAACTATATTAATACATGGAAATTATTCCAGAGGGGTTCCCAGAGGGGAGATTTTCCCTCTGGAATAATTTCCATGTATTAATATAGTTTCTATCGATGCTGGATTTAATTATGTTCCGTGTTTGCCCCAGTTAGGTGGCTCACGTTAAATATTCCATCTTGTGCTGCGTTTGTAGCCTTGTCAACATATAATAGTGAGAAATTTTCCACACTGGATGTCGTTCCAAGTGGTTTTCGTCGGTATAACGACAGTGCGCTATACTGGTGGCCCGGGTTCGATCCCCGGCTCGGAATGTTTTTCACTATGTTGACCTTTGCGCCTTTTAAGCAATTACTTTGAAATTTGTTTTTCATTTGAGATAATTAAACTGTTCGTTGATCAAAGAGAATTTTTTGATGTTCATGGTAAATAATTAAGTGGAGAGTTTTACGAATTCCAATTTGCTTTAAGCAGGAGTCGTACTTCTCCTGAAATTTCAAGACCAGGAAAATCTTCGGTACCAGGATTTTCTTTTAGAAAATCTCTTCATAAATAATCCAAAATTTTGCGCGTTTAACCTACCTTTATTTTTCTATAAAAAAGTACTGATATTTAACCTGAAAAGTTCCCTGAAGCTTACGATCCCAGGCTTTTAGTCAATAAAGAGGTTCGTGTGCCAAAATGTTAAAATTCAAGTAAAATTGCTCAAAAATTTCTAATCAAACTATTTTAAAACTTATTTCTTTATCTTTTGGATCGAGTATAAATGTAGTTATGTACAAGTTTAAATGAGAATATATAAATCATGTAACTAAGGATTGGAAATTTGTTAGTTTGGCAAACTGCTGAGTTATCAAAATTATTTCAAAGTGTTTTCTGGAATATAGATTTTTTTTATGATTGTATATTACTCTACGAATTTCTTACAACCAGTATCTTATAATTGCATACAATTCTTATTTAATTTTAAACTAATGATTTGTGTTATATCTAAAAACTGTAAACTGCCTATTATAAAAATATGTAAGACTCTAAAAAACGTACTACACCTATTACTACCTTATTTAATATAATTCAATGAAATATAATTTAATGAATTTTTTCTAGGTTAATGCATACTGAAATAAGATTTTCATGCTGCAGAAGGGAAAGACATTCTTTACATAAGCATTCTATACAAGTTAATCTTCAAATATGGAACTGATCTTAATTTGTGACGTAAGCATCCACTAGCAATCACGTCATTAGTAGACTCAATAATAGGGCTAAATACGGAACTTATACATCCCCCAAGAAAAATTGAAATGAACGCCAACTTACAGATAAAAGTTTAGAAAGATTACTGTAATTTTAGTCGATTCTTTTGTAAAACTACAGGTTTCCATAGCTTTACAAAAACTAGTTTTGTAGTTTTACATCTATTTTTGCACAGTGTACAGATAAAATTGTAGTAAGCATATAGATTTCAGTAATTTTACAACTGTTGAATAACATTTTTATTTACAGTGTAGAATCATTTCATGAGATATGCGGACAATCCTGCCCAAAATGCCAACAGATTTCCATCTTATAGTCCTCCTTCAACCATCCCAATTAAATGGCAATTTTCGCATATCGTGAAAAAGACATCTCAGCAACATGTGCCACCTTCCATTCGAGAAAATTCTACCGAATTTGCACATATCTGAGTAGCAAAGATGAACACAATTATAGTACTTAATAATTGCAGCCGAAACAAATGATCAGTTTATTGAAATTTTTCTAAAGATTTTAGTGGTTTTATTCAATACATTTTAGCAATTAATAAAATATGATATTTGTGGGTGTTATGAATTCTTATATACATTTTTATAGTTCAATTAATGTTCCATGCCATTATCTTTAACAAAATACTTCAAAGATAATTTTCCTATTTTCAAATGTATTATATTTAAATATACATGCAATTCTGACAATTATGCTTTTATTAGCTGTAAAAGAAATTCTATTAAATGTTTTAAAGAATTACAGTCAATGCGTTTCTTGCAAATTCATATGACACAGAAGTAATCAGATACATTTAAAAATTTTAAAGTCCATCATTATTATAATTCGTTTATGATTATAAATATCCAACTAAATTTCAATTTTAATAAGCTTTAAATTAACATTGTCCAAATTGTCCAATTAAAATCCCAAAGGTAAATCACAGTTACGAATACTAACTTATATATCAATATATTTAAAAATGTTACTTCATTCATTTTGAAATCAATAGTCTTATGTGTTTTTATCCAAGCTACATGAATTATAATTGAAAAGAGAAATGATTAACATTTTGTGAATTGCATTTAATTAATATTTCATGAAATATTTATAAATAGTCAATTTTAAAGTTATTACTTTTTTTTTTTTTTTTTTTTTTACATGTCATTAGACAAAATCTGTTTTATTATAAAATAAATGATTTCCTTAAGATAACTGTTTACATTTGTTTTTATTTCATATTTTTTTAATCTACTTTTCGTATTTCAGTATTTTTCATCTATTTTTATCCTTTATTTACTTATGATTTTTTAAAAGTTATTTCATATTTGCTTTAAATATAAAAATTGTAGTCAAATCTTGACGGGAAACAACTTAAGTGTTCCAAAGAAGAATGCTTCATATCATCATTAAAATGTCAGACATTTTTACAGAATATTTGCTACCAATAGTCAAACAAATGAAATGTTCTCCTTTTATAATTGCTCTGCGATGCAACTCCATATTAATTCAATTTACACAGATAAAGACGGCAAAAACGTTCCACAGAAATCGGTTTTCAGCACCATTTATTTATACATTTCTGAGAACATTACGTATTTCATATAACATATTACCTTCCAAAATAAGTATTCTTTTTAATTTACACAAAGATTGTTTTATTCCAAAATAAATATCTGATGGTAACTGCATAATTTTGTTTCTATTTTTTCCATCTAGTTTTATTTTTTGCAGTATTCTTCATTTTCTTTTATATTTTTTTAAGCTATGATTCTTTTATTGTTTGTCACTTGTTTAATATAGCCATTTAATATTAAAAAAAAAATGTAGCCAAACAGTCTAAATTTGACTTTAAGCAATTTAAACAAAAATGGTACCAAAGACAGATGAATAGTTAGTTCATAACATCATTAAAATGATATCATCATCAAGAGCATATTTTTTTTTTATTTAATAATTTTTTTTATTGATTACTTTTTTTTCTTTTTCATGAATTTGTGTCTTTTTTCTGAATTTTAAAGTTCTTTAAGGCTTCCTTTTAATAAAAAAAAATGTAGTAATTAACCATGCAAAGACTTAAAATATTGACAGCAAGCAACTGAAGGAGTCTCAGGACTCTTAAAGCTTCAAAATTTTCGAAATTGTGATTTTTTATAGATGTTACACTCCTATCTTTTCTGAAAATTTTCATGTAAGTTCTTCCTTGTAATTCCCACTAGAACAGAAGTTATGGCCTTTAGAATTACACCCGCTGAATAACTGACGCTGTGTTTCTATCATTTTTCTCCAAATGACGTTTTTGGGCATAGCGTGCACTACATCTCACTACACGTTTACCACAGACAAACATTTCTGAATATTTTTTCAAGAACATTTCAAAACGTATGTTTCATGTTACTCTGTATAATCTTAACCTAAAATTCCCTTTTTGTTGTTCAAAAAAATATTTTTATGCGATTATGCTGTTGAAATGTTCAAAATTTTGCATTAGCTAAATACAACTTTGTATTAAAAATGTAAAAGTGTTTTAAATACAAATTATTTAGGGTCATTGTAATTATTAAAATTTGAGCTATACGTAGGCACCAAAATTTGCATTCTAATTGCAAAATTTGTTTTGTAATCCTGCACGTAAATTATCATACCAATTTTCTGTTTGTCAAATATCTTACAGTTTGGAGCACCCTATAAAAGTTGTTTCTACATCTTGCAATTTTTTAAATACCTGAAATGAAAGAACATACTTATACCTTTTATTACCAATTAAAATTATATTTTAAAATCATATATATTAGATTAAGCAAAAAGTTCTGCAAAATTTTTAATCTAATAGTTGCCAGAATATGTATTGTATACAGGAGTACTAGTGGTAGGGGAGACCGGGACTAGTAGGCGCATTTTTTAGTTATTAATTTTTATTTATTTTTATTTATTATTATTTATTTTATTTATTTTATTTATTAGTTATTAATTTTTATTTATTAAGTTTTTTATGAAACTTTAACTGTACTTTTAAAGAACAGTCATTGGGCTATAAGTAACCGGAGTTTTGAGTTTGTAGCTTTCGTAGTTTATGTTTAACGGAAGCCTAATGTAAAAGGAAAATTGTGCGAGCCTACCCCTTCACGGGGCAAGTTGCCTATACCTATGGGGTCAGTTGGCTCACGCTTTATAAAAATTTAAATGACGCTTAAATAAGACATGTAGTTAAGCGAAAGGAATTTCATTATTACCAGTAAGTTTAAACAAAGGCGTTATAGCCGTAAAATATAAAATCTAAATTATACAGACATAAAAATAATGAATAAAACTTTAACATTGAGAAACTTCTATCCCACTCTATATCATCATCAGAGTTACAGTTGTCACAAATAACAAATCGAGTGTCTCCGTTCGGGCAAGCCTCGTGTGCCCAAAATCTTGCATTGCAACCATTTTTCTCGTTGTTTGCTGTTTTTCAAGCTACCAGCATACACCAAACACCGAGCCAACTTGCCCCGTGTTCAATGCGCCTACTAGCCCCATAATAAATTTCTTCACAAAAGGGACACGTAATCCTCTAAGCATAAATAATCCAAGGAAATCACATATGGGGTATATACAGTTAATCATACACTAAGAAAAACTGCACAAGTTAAATCGCAATTATTAAGATAAGTATTAGAAATTAGAAAAAGAATGAAGCAACAAAAAATTACTTATGAGTGCAAAAAACAGAAAAATTGTAATGAATGTCCACTGAACGTAGGTAACGCTGCAAAACTACAATGGACATTGTAAAAAGCAATAAGAAAGGTACTCTGTGAGTGGTTGCGTAATCTATCCACAAACAGGCAATTTATGAGGACTACTGACCCCTGTAGCCAACTAGCCCCGGTCTACCCTATATCTATAGGAATTCAGGAATTTCGGCTCCATAATGGCTATTGAACAGTATGGTTTGCATGCGTTGATCCGGCGTTGTTGGAGAAAAGGTCTAACGACTCTGAAAGCCGTCGATAAGATTTATGAGGGTGAAGGTGCTGGTACGGCGACAAACTTCGTACTTCCAGAAAATCCGAAATCCGGCAGAATGATGGCAGAAAGTCGTGGACTATGATGGTCTGTACTTCGAAGAATAGTCCTTATTGTTTTTGTTGTTAATTTGCGCATAAAAACGCAACTTTCACAAATTTCCCAGAACTTTTTACTCAACCTAGTATTTTAAGATATTAAATTTTGAAAATACCCTTTATTTTGCATATTTTCCAATTTTAAGATTCCTGAGAAAGATTCCGAAGAAGAATGGCTCATAACATCATTAAAATGTCAGAAATTGTTAAATAATATAGGTTAGCAATAATTAAAAGAAATGAAAACCTCTGCTTTTATCACCGCGCTGGAAAGTAGCTTAATATTAACTCCACTTATACTGATAAAGACAACTCTACCTTTTGAATAAAAATCAGTTTTCAGATTCAGTTATTTATTCCTTTCTGAGATCATCTATTTGACTAAAATACTAAAATTCCAAAAATATTATTATTAATATTTTATTTTGCATGAAATTTGTATGTATATATAATTATGTAAATATATAATTATGTAAATAAACAAATATATTATCATAAATATTTATTTTATTTTAAATAATTGTTTTTGTCTGCTATTTATTTACTGTAATTTCCATCATTTTTTATCTTTTTCTGTTGTTCTTTAAAGTTATTTAACGTTTCCTTTTAATGTAAAAAAAAAAAAGTAATCAACCGTTAAAACCCCTAAAATCTTGACAGTAAGCAACTTAAACGTTTTACAGAAGAATGGCTCATAACATCGTTAAAACGAAGACATTTTTACAAAATATGTGTTAGCATAGTTAAAAGAAATTAAAACCTCTTATTTTAAAATCGCCCCCCCCCTCCCACACACACACACGCACACGCAAGTTCCATATTAATTGTATTTATATGGATACGGACAACATCACATTTCCTACCTACTCACTTTTCAGATAGATATGTTTTATGCATTTCTGAGATCATACATTTAATTAAAGTAGTTTACTGCACAAAACTTTAATTATTTTCTTTAACTTACACAAAATCTGCTTTATTATAAAATAAATGAATCACTTTACGTTTGTTTTTCTTTATTTTTTTTTATTTACTTTTCGATTTTGCAGTATTTTTCATCAACTTTTATTTTTTTCTTTACTTATTATTTTATTATGTAATATTTCCTTTAAATATAAGACAAATACTATTCATTACTTCGAAACTTGACGGTAAGCAACTTAAAGGTTCCACAAAATAATTGTTAATAAAGTCATTAAAATGTCAGAATTTTTTAGCGAATATTTGTTAGCGATAGTTAATAGTATGAAAATCTGTTCTTTTATAACTGTGCTGGTAATCAGCAAAATATTAAGGCTATTTACACTGATACAGACAACAGAACAGAGAAAAATGTCCAGGCCCATACTCGGTAATGCTCTTCCTACTGAGAGGACAAAAATGAGAGAAAGAAAATATAATATTCCTTCTTTCTGTATTTTTTTTGAAAACAATAAGTTACAAAGAAAGTCTCGTTTAGGCGCATGCTCAGAATATTTTTTTAAAAAAAGTTGATGAAAATACTCACGTATGTAATAAAGGATCAATCAAATTTAGTGGTAAAATTCCAGAAGAAAGTCTGTAAAAAAATAAAAAGCATTCCAATATTTGACACGAAAAGACGAACGTGGCAGGCAATTTTGCGAGCAACATTTATCCCTCGCCAAAATAAGCGATTAATGCATTCAGAAATTGGTAGTTAGAGTGTTTAAATTCGCAGTACTTAGTGAAATTAAACTTAAACGATGAAACAGTTTATTATTTTTTCTATAAGTTTATATGATATATACTAGTTGCGTGTTGCTGCAGTTATTTAATTTTACACGCTTTAAGAGGCTAGATAAGTTTTAAGTGTATTTTAAAAGTAAGTGTCTAATTAAGAAAGATATCCTTATATATTTCGAGATTCAATAATTTGTTGGCCCCATGACAACAATACTAATTTCTTATTGTCTCCGAAAGTAACAATACCGAATTCAAAATGACAGTGCCTAATCGAAAATTAATTTTGAGTTTGAAACAATTTTACACCATATATTTTTTTTTTCTAAAGCGTATAAAATGATTGTTAAATTTCTTTATAGATGCATATAAATGTATATGAAAAATTCTTAGTTATAAATGTGTATTTATTGAAGTTAAACAAGTTCAGCAATTAAACGTTTTCTCTTAATGAGAATTTCACATAAAAGCCTTGGTTTTTTTTTTATTATTATTATTCCGTCGCCAGCAGGTAATAAATCGCCAAGAAAACGAAATATTAAAAAAAGTACGGATGCTGTATCCAATTTCTACCAGAAGTTTTTTTATAAACATATTTACCCCCATGAGAAGAACATTCGGTATTTTTTTAGGATTTATTGGAGTATGCTCGTATGGATATCTTCCTTGTTAGCTTCCTTAGTATGATCCAAATTAATAAACAAAATTTCCGAAAAATGTAAATCATTTGAATTTATTTATTGAATAATTACATGCTGAAGCTTCTAGTTTTAATTTTTAAACAAAAATTGTTAATTAAAATATTATGTATGTTGTAAAATCCCCCTTAATATAAACGAAGGCATATTAACTCTCTCTACAGAAAACGGAACCTTTTCAGGGGATTCAGTTTTTGGATAAAAAAAAAGAGCATCTCCGATTTTCTTCTCTTAAAAATTTAAAGAAAGAATTTTTTGAAAGTACTGAAAGAGTTTCTCAAATATATAAATTTTACTGTACTACAATACCGTTAAATGACACCATACATTTTTATGTATTTGTCTTTTTTTTAATAATCACTTACTTTCCTTAGAATATATATCCGAATACTTTCAATAAAAGAAAATATGCCAAAATTCTTAGTCTTTTCAAATTTGTTAATGAATAATTATACTTTAATGTACAATTTAAAATTTTAATTTAAGATTTTAATTTCAATAGCATTACTATAAAACTGGATTTGGGAAATTTTCAATTAAAAAAATGAAGTGAAAATAACAAACATCTGAGAAACGTCTTATCCCATGAGTTCTAACATATGTTCCTGTTAGAGAACCATAATTCCTTTTTCAATCGTTTTGGACATCTGGGACATCAGAAATTGCTCAATAAACGCTAAAATTAAAGTAGTTAACCCTTTATCTACTTACGGTACTTATAAGTACCACTAAAATAACTTGTTTTAAATTCATTTAATACATCGATTAGTAGTATGTAATACAGTTTACAATGAGATGCATAAATTTATATTGTTCCAAAAGCATTATTGGTGACTCAAAACAAAAGTATTTTTAAATGGCTGATTTCTTTTGCCTTTCCATCTTCCCAGCTTTCTTGGCGTTGGGGGGGGGGGGGGGGGGTCATTCTGAAATATTTCTATATTTCTATTGTAAAAATTGTAAAAACATTATAATTGTATATTTCCTAATTCTAGAAAATGCTAAGAAAATATTTAAAATAAAAGATTTGATTGGGGGTTATAAATATTGCACAAAATCACTATAAATTCAAATTTAATTAATCCTTCTAAGCCCTTCAATCTTTCTAAAATACTTCTCATATTTATTAAATGATTATGTAACTCTTGTAATGTAGTTTCAAAAATTCACGAAAAATACTTTAGAAGATGAAATTTTTATGAATTCATAATTCAGTACTTAAAGGGTTAAAAAGTGTTTTTCCCTTTCCGTTTCGATACGGAAAAGCATCCTACAATACTTACTCCGCATGCCCCATTCAGCCGAAATCGCTCTTAATAGATTTTGTTTGCATTTTAAATATACAGATTATTTACTCGTCAAGATTCAGAATTGCAGAATCATATTTAAAGAGAAGAAGCCGATCATAATATGACTTAATGAAACTGTTATTAATAGTTAAAACAATAGAAGAAGGAGAAATCAAGAATAAACATAGAATTGCAAAAAATTGTTCTGTATTTATTTATTTTTTTTTTTTTAGTTTTTTTTTTTTCTTTTTTTTTTTAGGGTCAGACTGACGGTTTCAGACTGACGAAAACCGATTCGAATCGCTCTTCTGTCTACCTGTGCGTCACGGAGTTCGTTTTAAGAATCTGCATAAGTTAGAGAAATGAAATTTTGCATACTTGTAAATGAATACCTTCCACCGTAAAACAAATAATAATAAAAAAAAAAGTCTTACATTAATTTAATTAAAATAATTAATTTAATAACTTTAGACCATTTGTGTAATCTAGATTTTAACTTTAATATCATTTTTTTCCCTTTCGCGTAGACTAGTAAACACTTTGGTAACGCGCTCCCTGCTAATTAAAAGGTTCCCTGTTGGATACTCGGTTTCGGAATTTGAGATTTTTTCAAAAAATTAATTTCACAGATTTTTTTTTTTTTTTTTGTCATTTGAAGCTAATTTTAATGTACTTGTAAAATGCTTTATCAATTATTCTTTATAATTCAAAAATTCTTCGTTTAGATATTTCAAAATTTTTAAATTGACTACATTTCATATTCAAGGCTGGAGTAGCACAGTTGACGTTCATTCAACGTCAACGTCAACTGTGCTACTCCAGCCTTGAATATGATTTAACACGTTCACGCCGCACAGTAGATCAATCCTTAAGAAAATGTGAACATAGATAAAAAAAAATAATCATTAAATAACTAATTTTTTGCAATGAAGTATTTTAAAAGAATATCTACAAAATACGAATATATGTTTATATTTTAAAGTATACAAAATTATATGGCATTTGTATAGCTCGGAATACACAGCTTTCAGCAGAGGAATTTTTCTGTGAATTTTAGTGAATTTTGCTGTACTCAGAAATGGAACCAAGTGACCTCTACTAATAACTCATTTAAAATACCATTATTCATTTCTTAAAACACATTTTAAACCCTTACTGACTACAATTTGATTGAATTTTATGTCTCATTCTACATCATGAACAACATATATAGAATTAACGGTATCATAATCTTCAAAATTGCGTTACTTAAATTGTTTAAAGTTGTTTGAAATTTGAAACACATGTTAGTATTCCCGAAAGCGTATACTTTAATGTGGCATAGAGGATTTTTTGCGCAAACCTGCGCGTTTTCGAAATAAAGGGACTTGAAACTGCTATTACGTAATTTTCCGTTTCGAGAAACATGTTAAATTGGCTGTACACAAAAATATTTTTAAAGAAGATTATGCTGTAACACATTTTTAGGATGAAATGATGTAAAAAACTAATTTAACGTTAAACTACGAAATTTAATTTAATATATTCGTATCTCGGGTTATATAAACGTTTGCATGAATATCCAGAAAAGTGCAATGTCTCTCACAGTTTTAAATGCACTGTAATAAATGGATACGCTACTATGTCAGTGATAAAGTGTTATATTTTAAAGTAAAAATTCCAAAGTGTCTAGAAATTTTCTATTCTTTTGAACGTTTTTTATTTTGTGTCTAATACTGGATATCAAAGCGACAGATGGTGCAATGGTGCAATAAATCTTCGTTACATCCTCTTTGACTTATTTTTCTCTTATGGGACTCTTTGTACCTTCAAAACTCTTTATTTCGAGCTTCGCTAACTTCTTTCAATAATTATCTAATTGGAAGAGCAAAATTTGTAATCATATCCTTTCCATGAATTAGTAATTTATGTACAGAAGCTGGCATATATAACCAACCGTACTTTGGGGCTCATTGTTTAGCTGTTCCCAATGCGAAATTGCCAAATTTTTCGGCATTAAGTACCTCGCCACAGGCGATTATTTGCATTATAATTGCAAAAGTTTTAATAAGTTCTTTATCCAACCTAGTGATCTCAACTGTCTTTTCAAACTCAGTCCTTGCAGTGTTTCCATTGTGCGTCAAACCACTTCCCTGTTTAACAACATGTATTAGCAAACCTAATTCTTTTCTGAATTCGCGTTGAATTTTTCTCGTTGATCCTTCTTAATTTAGCTTCGCCAGAACTATCCTCTCCGAAACACTGAGTTAGTCTTCTTTCAGGTGTTTCGGTTACAAAAAGATTTTCGTCAAGTTGATTCCTGCAAATTTTGATCTGCAAATAGTTTAAGCTCGTTACCAACTTTAAAGGAACACAGAAGCGAAGAATAGTTTTTATTACTGAAACGATCTAATTTTCGTTCAGATTTCAGCCTTTTGCATTTACACAATACATACGTAAACGCTCCTTTAATTTTTCTTCATCAATTTCTGAGGCAATTAGTCCACACCGTTCACTTACAAAACTAAGCATTGATTTTTCATAACTAAAACCATTATTTAAATACTTCAGAAACAGAAAAATATCTATGTTTGTTATCATATTTCAAAGGAATATGAGAAAAAAGACAAAATGAAATAATTGTGTTTCAAATAAAAAATAAATATGCAAAAATTAATATTACTACAAGATAATTTTAAAAAACTCAAACCCAATAATAACAAATATGCATTGAAATAAGTTCTAAAATGTTGCAGTTTTGTAGAACGATTTTAAAGAGTTATGTAAATATCACATATGTTGCCAATCAAAAAAGAAACAAATGCTTTAAATATTCCACAGATGTCATTTGTATATAAGTAAAAACTGCATGCTTTGCTTTTCCAGTTTATTTTTTTTTATTCATCATCTCCCTAAATTTCTTGTTTGCGACAAAAAAGCGCGAAATTTTCATAAAAACCATACAGATACTTTCAGTATCACTTATTGTACTCATTTAAACCTAAGTATAACAAAAAAAACAGCATATTTATGTGCTTATAGTATCGTGATTATCCTATGTTCGACATTGCTTATACTTTGATCCCCTGTGCGCCGGCGCGGTGGGTCACACTTGACTGTCTCAGATCTGCAAAGTCTCCCGCTTTTTGGATACCAGTATTTTAATACAGAAAATGTTGTTTTATTTAATTAGAACAATTGGCCGATTTAAAGGAACAACATTTTCTCTAAAATAATAGTGGTGTAAAAAAAAGCCGGAGACTTGACAACTCTGAGACAGTCGAGTGTGACCCACCGCGCCGGCGAGAACGTGTTAAACCAGTTGAAAAAAAATATTCGTTCCCTTCATTATGACTACAGTTCATTGCCCGATGAATTGATTAAAAACAATTTCCTATTTTTATGCTATATTAGGTGTATCTTTTATTTATTTATTTATTTATTTATTTATTTTGTTGTTGTTGTTAAATTTAAATTATGCAATGAAATATTTTTTTTAGATCCTAAAATGCAGTTATGAATATTTTTAATTGGTATTAAAGAATATCCTCCAATTGTAACAAGTTTAAAATTAAATTTAATGGTGCTGCCATCCACATACTTTTTGAAAAAAATTAAGGATTTAATAATTAGAAATTAACTATTATAGTTTTATTAATTGGAGTATAAAGTATTTTGAAATGAATATTAAACGAAACCCTCTATGCGATCTTCGATAACATGATATATGCCGTATATACTCACCTGATAGTATTTACCACTTTCGATTTTAAAGCCTATTTCATTGATGTTTATCATCATGTGCTATCTATTACAATAGCTAATCAATTCGAATAAAGATGAGTTTTCCTGTAACTGAAAATGGGACATTTTTTGAAAAAAAAAAAATGCTTATAAAGAGGCATCATTAAAATAAATGTTTGCGATATATATGTATAAATGGTATTGTCAACATCTATTTTGTAACGTGTTTAATATTTGTAACGTGTTGTAACATTATCAAAATAAAATGATTGCTTTAACCCTTTATGCACCGAATTCTGAATCCATGAAAATATTATCTTCTAAAGCATTTTTCGTGAATTCTTTAAACTACATTAGAATATTTACATAATCATTTAATAAATTTTAGAAGGATTTTAGAAGGACTAAAGGATTTAGAAGGATTGATTAAATTTGAATTTATAGAGATTTTGTGCAATATTTATAACTCCTCTCAAATCTTTTATTTTAAATATTTTTCTCAGTATTTTGTAGAATTAGTAAATATACAACTTACAATAGAAGTATAGAAATATTTCCGAATTGACCTCCCCCCCCCCCCCCTCCACCAATGCCAAGACAGCTGAAAAGATGCAAAAGCAAAGGAAATCATCCTTTATTTTTTTTTCTGTAACCAATAATGCTTTTGGAACAAGCTAATGTAATGCATCTATAACTCATTATAAACTGTATTACTACTAATCGATGTATTAAATGAAATTTTTAATAAGTTATTTTAATGGTGCTTATAAGTACCGTCTGTAGATAAAGGGTTAATAGGAACGGTTAATATAGAGTTAATGGTTAAATAAATTTTATCTGTATTTTCATTATAAATAAAGTCTTAAATTTTAAATTTTGCCTATGAAAAGCAAAATTGAGCCTAATAAAGAATTAATAAAGAATTTGCTTCTGATGGGTAATTGGAATACATTGAAAAATTTAATAGAAAACCAAATGAATATAAATTTTAAATTATCATGATGTAATTGATTACTGAATGTACGAAATGATTAACAAAAACTTTTATAAATATTGATATTGTGTTTAACAAGCGATCGTAATATATATTTAAAGAATCAACAATAGCTTGGCCGTAAAACAGAAATGGTTTCTGCCTCACACTCTAAAAAAGATATACGTCTTGTTTCAACAATACCTTCAGAATATATAACAAGACAATGAACGAATGAATACAAAATGTACACATAAACATTTTTATGGTTTCGATAAAAAATAAGATCCACTACATAATATAATATATAAGGCGGAAATAAAACATCTAAACACCACAATTCCGAATCCCATGAGATTAAATATAGATTTTGCGTTCAAGATTATGCGTCTGCTTAAGATATCTTTATACTAGACCAATCATTCAACAATGGCAGTAGAAGGAAGTAAAATTTTAAATTTTCGACGTTTTATTTCAGAATCTATTATTCTGGTATATATTCTAAGCAAGTAAAAACTTTTTTATTAATATTATTTTAGGACAAATTAATAGAGTCTATAAAATATGTGATAGTAAGTCATTTTTGAATGCACAAATTTTCAAATTTACAGTAAATACCTTTTATAATAATTTTATCCACATCATTTTACTTTTCCCTATGTAAATTATCCCTGAAGTTATTTCTTGAAATGGCAACAGCAAGCGGGTCAAACACCGTGAAGGTAGTTGAGGCGTCTTCATCAATGTACGAATTAGCATCGCTAAAGTTTATTTTAGAAACCATATTGTCGTATGTTTTGCATTATTGAACTACAGTACACTCAATTGTTATAAATGAAATTAGAATATGGCAAATTAAGTAATTTTTGAGGCTGGCTTTTCTTATAACATAAGACTAATATGATCAAGCTAAGAAAATAGAGGATGTGAAGAGTATAAAAAGTTACATCATTGAAGTATACTTTTTTGAAAGTCATTACAGGTCAAGAAGAGGTTATGGATTCTTGCATGGCCATTTTTCATTAAATTTGTAGTATTACACAATTTAAACTTAAAACAAGTTGGAAATTGCTCGTCAAACGTGGCAAATGAGGTGCGTTCGTACTACAGCTAGTTTTATAATTATTTTTTGCACCCCATATTGTACTGAATGTATATTTTTTTGTACTTCATAAGTGCATAGTCTGTAACATCATTAAAATGCACTGCAATATTTTTTTTTCCCATTCCCCGTAATAAAACTGAAAAATTTTGACTGTCCCTGTAATTAAACTATGCATCCGATTTTCATAAAATTTGAAATGGCTCGACAAAATTTTGCAACAATTATACATTTAAAATTTCAGACCTTTCGGAAGGCTGTAACATCATTAAAATGCACTTGCAATAATTTTTCCCATTGGCCGTAATGTAAAGAAAAACTTTTGATTGTCCCTGTAATTAAACTATACATACGATTTTCATAAAATTTAAAATGGCTCGACAGAATTTTGAAACAATGACAATCATATAGTTAAAATTTCAGAACATTCGGTTGGGTAGTTTTTGCTCTGTTATATGCGGACGGACGGACAGATGGACAGACGGACTGAACGACGACTATAGGTACTACGTATTTATATAATTACGAACGCACCAAAAAAGATTGTATTTATTTATACTATAATTGTTTTCGTTTCAATTTTGTTGAGTTACTCATTTTAATTATTCAAACTTCTTATTATTTTTTCTGTTATTTTTCTGGAAGTTTTGTTGTTTTATTTTTATTTAAATTACTTAATACTAAATTTATTTAGTTTATTTCTAGTTAAATTAATTTAGTTTATATTAAATTTATTTAGTTTATTTCTAATTAAATTAATTTAGTTTATATTAAATTTATTTAGTTTATTTCTAATTAAATTAAATTATTTTATATTATATTTATTAAGTTATTTTTATTTAAATTTGTTACCCATGTGGAATATGCCTGTTTTCCATACATTGCGAAACTTGTGAAAGTAGATATATTTTTCTTACTTCTTTACTCCTTCCATCTTCTGAAAAGCTAGGAGATGTGTTTAGCTTGAAAGTTGTTTTTGTAGTTCTTGTTTACCATGTTTAATTATTTTTAAATGCTGTTTTCTTGTTTTTACACCCACTTTTCAATGATCTTTCATTGAATTACAAGCTCTTTGGCTAAATATTATATATATATATATATATAAGAAAGGGTATCGTAAACTTCTAATTATGACTAGAAAGTCATTGAGATAGAAGCCTAATTTTTTGTATTTTATTTCTCTGGTTCTTCTATATAGTCAATATCCAGAGTTATACATTTTTACCAGCGTGTTTTTAACCTTTCGAAGGCCGTCATTGAAGTACTCTAAAATGAGGGAGGGACATACATTGTTCCACCTCATTTGTGGTGTCAAACTTACCCCTCAATGTTTTTTTAGTAGCTTGGAGGGAAATTGAGCAGATGTAGCCACATCGCTTAGATTCCTCACCCGGAACTTGAGATGAGAGGGGGGGGGGGGGGATGAGCAAATTTGGAAGTCAGCGTCCTGAGACCTTTGACATGTGCGGTCTTTGTGAATTATATTTCCACACTGTGCCGTAACTTAGATTATTCGCATTCATGAACGTTTGGATCGTTAGTCTTCGGTCTTTTCCACATATCTTCAATTTTGTCTTCCACACTCTGGATCGTCTGTGAGAGACATGTGGCCAGTTTGAAAGTTCGTTTTCCATCAAAGAGCAGTGTCATATGATGTATTATCACTTCCATAAGCCGCAAACATTTCATTGTGAATTTGCCGAGCACTGTACGAGGTGGAGGGGGGGGGGGGGCAGCCTCTATCTTCTCCATACTGCGGGATACTTCAATCCTCAGCTTCCCGAAAACACGAATAGACAATAATAGCTATGAACAGATAATTTTAATATCATTTATTTCAGCATTTAAGGTTGAAATAAAAATGATAAGCTGTTGAAACAAAATATAATACATAAAACGTTTTTAAAAATAAGATTTGATAGAAAAAATAAAACACACACATGTGTATGTAATATTTAAAATTTGTCAGTTTTCTTTTATTTTCCGTGAGTTTAAAAGGTACAAGACCCCGTAATACATCAAATGTAATAATATGGTATAAAAAATAAGCATATTTCTGCTCACAATAAAAATGAGATTCGATGTATTTTGAAACGTCACTAAATATTGATAATCAAAATTTTTCATCGACATACATTTTTAATATCTAAATACCGAAAATATTCCAAAATATTAAAAAAAAAATATTTTTTTAAATTCTATATTATGATTTAAAATTAAATTTTATTGTGTATGTATATATGTGGGACGAGACTCTTATTTATAGATCATAACTCACTTCTAAGACGAACACTGACATTTATTAAGACGAAGACGAAACAGAAATACTGATAATAGCTCTCTTCACAATCAATATTTAGCTTAAAAGCAGCAGTCTTTGACTTTATTTACATAACGTCGTTGAATATTTCCTAAGATTTTTATACTTCATTAAATCTTTTATTTCATATCGTCGAAAAGATTCTACAGTTTTTTTTGACAACAGCTGTCGTCGAATTTTTTCTGCGTTCTCTTTTCTGCGTCGAATTTTTTCTGTATTTCCACTTCAGGCAGCTCCGTAACCTTTTTAATCTCGAAGCGGAAGACGGTGTCAGTAACATTCAGTCTGAAAGCAAGTATTACTTGCGAAATTTCCACATGCGGCCTTCCTGAAATCTGGAGCTGCCGCTGCGACATGTGCTAAAATAGAATCTGAAAAAGAAACAAAAACAAAAACCAGTAACTGTTCTTATGGGAAAAAATAATCTACACGTCAGAAAGATCACTCAGTCTATTTGAAGTGGCGTAACATCATATGGGAATTTCTTTAAAAGCATTCCCATATAAAAATTTCAAAACACACAAGAAAAAAAACTTAAAAAAAAAACATGTTTTTTTTTTTTTTTTTTTTTTTTTTTAAGTATCCGTTTTTGTCAGACCAAGGTTTCATGTATTCAGCAGCACACGAGCTAGTATTAGACTTCACTTTGGTTACTTTATACGGACCTAAGTATCTTAGGTTTCTTACGTCATAAATTATAGTGCTTGCGATTTTCTTGTTGAATTTTCAGAATATTCTTCTTTTATGAACTGTTCTTCGACTGCACTGTTTAAAATGTCAATAATTTTTACGTCTTCTTTCTGTTTTATTTTTGGACCAAATAATTTTTCAAACGGTGTTTTCTTAATGCTTGCTTGGTAAGTTGAATTAATGACTTTTTGGACTTTAGAAACATGTTTGAATCATTTGGTCGGCTCGCCTTTGGACATTTTAGAGATTAATGAAATTATGGTGGAATTAAGTCGCTCTACTTGACCATTGGCACGGGGAAGGTTAGTTGTAACTCTCTCGTGCTTTATATTTTATCTTGAAAATAATGAGCAAATTCTTTACTTGTGAAGACAGGACCTTTATCGCTAATGATAGTGGAAGAATTGCCAAAAGTATAACTTTGTTGTCGTAGTTTTGATATAACTTCGGTAGCAGAAGTGGTTTTACAGAGATACAACCAGACGAATTTAGTAAACGCATCTATTAAAAAAATATGTTTGTAATTTTTGTTGGTTTTTTCAAGAGGGCCTAAATGATCAATGTGGTAGGTTTGGAGAGGGGTCTCTTCTTTATGTGAGGGATGTAATTCACCTTCTTGTATTCCATATTTGCGAAGGCATGTTACACAATTTGCTATAATTTTATCAGTTTCATTTGACATATTAGTGATGAGAAATTCTTTATTAAGGAGTTCTTAACAACGTTTATGGACAAAATTTCCTTTATCATGAACGTGTTTAATGACATTTAGCTGCATTTCAACCGGCACAACTACCAGATCGATACCTTTATGATTTTTATAGAGAACGTTATTTTTTAGGAAATAGTTGTCATATGGCTTTGTTTTCAAAATTTCTTTGATGACCTGTATATGTCCGACAGTGTTCTGTGATTCTATTATTTTGAAAGTAAAATTATCTTGAATGATCATACATATTGGATTTCTACTTAAAGCTTGGCCATGCGCTTGCGTTTACGTTGTCTGTGCTCGATTGTATAGTTATAGTCAGCTAACATTAAAGCCCATCGAGCAATCTTGGTGCAAAGATCTTTTTTATTCACAAGAAGGGCAAATGCGTTGCAATCTGTTTTTTTTTTTTTTTTTTTTTTTTTTTTTTTTTTTTTTTTTTTGCTTCTAAAGTAGACAGGGTGAAATTTATTGTCAATAGAAGACTTTTGAAGGAGGACCACTCCGTAACCGTCAATAGATGCATCGCAGTGAACTTCAGTTTCATTACTAGCGTTATAAATGCTTAAAACAGGACCTGAAGAAAGGATATGATTCAGTTGATTAAATGCATTTCGTTGCTGGTCACCAAAGTGAAATTTAATGTCCTTTCTAATTAGATCTGTGAAAAAGGCTTGACTATTAAAGAGTAATCTTGAATGAATTTACGAAACTATGAAGTCATTCCGACAAATGAATGTACATATTTCTTACTTAGATTCTGGGAAATTGAGGGCAGCTTTAGTTTTTAAAGGAGATGTAAGCAGTTGACCATTTTTAATGTGGTAACCCAAAAAATCAATTTGTCTGTGTAAAAAGTGGCATTTTTAAAGATTCAATTCTAAACCATATTCGAATCAGTTGTAAGGACGCGTTGTAATTTCTGGAGTCCTTCGACTTCGTTTTCAGCGGGTATTATGAAGTCATCCATATAGACAACAAGTGCATTTTCATTAATGAGGTCTCGATAAACGTTATAAATGTATCTTTGAAAACTAAGGGTGCATCGCTAAGGCCATAATTCATCTATAGGAATTCAAACTGACCAGAATGTGTTACGAAAGTATATTTTCTACTATTTTCTTCTACTTCAACATGCAAAAAGGCGTTTTTAAGGTCAAGAGTAGTAAATACTTTTTCAGAATGCAACTGATCAATAATGTCACCAATTACTGGGAGGGAAAACGTTGTTTATATGTTTTAGAATTTAACTTCCTAAAGTCAACACACAATCTATATGAGCCATCTTTCTTTTTTACTATGACAATAGGTGATGAAACATTACTAGTGCTTTTACGAATAATTCCCCTTTCGAGCCACTCAGAAATTTGTTTTTCGACGAAGTTTTTCTCTATTGGCGCCAAGCGTCTGAGAGGACAAGTTACAAGTGTTTCGTTTCCCAGATGAATTGATGATTTAACATTTGTTTTATTTTTTGGGAGAATAAGTTTGAATAAATTCTGAAATTTTTGAACGTATTGTTTCATCGGTAATATAGGATAAATCAAGATTAAGATCGTCTAAAACATAAACAATATTGATCAAAAAATTATTGGACGTATTGTCATTTTTCTCTATTTTTTGCAACGAAATATTATTTAGAGAAATTGTTAAAATACTTTGTTGTATAACATCTGTACCAATAATAAGATCAAAAGATATGGAATAATCTGGGACTACATAAACATTAGTTGTATAATAAAAATCATCTATCATAATATCCGTAGAGAAAAAAACCAGGGGTTTGATTATAGTATTTCCTAACCCAGTTAATGTGATGTTTGAATGTTCAAGGTTCGAGATTGTAGGGAGTTTGCGGTAAATATTTTCCTTTAGCAAACTTCTTTTACTGCCCGTATCTACCAATGATGTAATGTTTACAGACGAAATAATAACTTATTTGGTCATGGAATTGTCCGACATAACTGTGGAAAAATTGGAAGGTTCAGACTTATCCTAGGCCTTCTTGATTGATCAAATTAAGACTATTTATGGCCAAAATTCGAGCAATTGAAACAACGAGGGCCTTTGTCTTTATGTCTGCATTAGCTACTTTTATGATTTGACAAACCACAATTAAAGCAAAAAAAAGATGAGATTTTGGTCGAAAGAATTTTTCTTTCACTGCCATTCCAGGTTTGACTTTACGAAATTTAGTGTTCTCAAAGTCATGTCAAATTTTGTCATAAATTTTGAGCTTTTGTTTGAATTCTACAATGGATTGGTATCCATATAATATTGATTTTCTAAAAACAGGGTCGGGTATACTATTTATGATATATTGCATTAATGCGGAATCATCGATGTTACCACGCGAGCGTATTTTTTTCATAACAAGAAAATATTCTTCTATTGATTCATTTTCTTGCAATTTTCGTTTATTTAATTAATCATGTAACTCGGCAGAATTATAAGTGGTACTGAATTCTGAAATTAAAAGTTCTTTAAGTTTGAATTCATGTGAAATTCTGTCCGGACTAACAACTAGGCTTTTTCTCGTAAGGATCTTTTACAATATATGAATTTATGAAAGTCAGATAAATTAAACATACTAGTGACATCGTCGAAATTACTGAGACAAACATTTATATCTTGAAAGTACTTCCGTCAAAAAGAGGTACAACAGTTTTAATATCAATAAAACTAATAGATGATGGCACAAAACATTGAACTGGAAGTTGCTTGTTTTTGTCAACATTTGATATTTCGGTGTTATTACTTGAAGTCATACTATTTGAAGGCAATTCGGGTTCCGAGTCAGTGATACATTCAGTTTGTATATCATTTTGTATTGTTTGTAGTAAGCTCAAATCTGATAGGTATGTAACTAATCGGATTGCAAGATCATTTAAAGATCCTTCATTAGAAATACAAAGTAAGTTATACTCTGTAATCAGATCATTTAAAGAAAAATCAGTTTGAACTTTAATTATTTTATTTTTGAACTCGGTGCTGTTGTTTTGAAAACCGAAACCAGTAAAATCACGTTTCTCTTTCTATTAGTTCGATCACCTGCAGCATTAAATATGAATGTATGTAGTAATTTAATTTCATTTGTTCGTTCATTTATAAATACAAGTTCCTGTTCAGGTACGTCAACTAACTTCATAATAAACTATATAACAATGGACTCACCGTTAGAATAATATCCGTCTTGAATCTGTGAAATGGATAATTCTGTCAAATGAATAATATTTTTGCGTTAACTGTCTCTTCTGAACGCCACTTTGCGGACGAGACTCTTATTAATAGATCATAACTCACTTCTAAGACGAACACTGACATTTATTAAGAAGAATACAAAACAGAAATACAGATAATAGCTCTTTTCACAATCAATATTTTGTTTAACCCATTAAACGCCGCTATATTAAACGCGTTAACTAAATAAAAATTATATATATATTTTTTATATACATAAGATGCAAATAGGAAAAAGGAATTGAATTTTTTTTAATAACTGTAACTGTTTAGAATATATAACATGTTGCCGCAGCGGGAGCTTTGGCGTCTGATGGGGGTTGAACATTATTCCGAATCGGAAAGAACCACACGTTATTTTCTCCAGCCCCAATGCAATTATGCAGTTAGAAAAAAATAATAAACACATCATTTTTTGCAAGCTGCAAAGAATTTCATATATATAATTACTAAAAATAAATGCATTAAAAATTTAATCTTAAAATCTATAAAACACTTTCATTAAAATTTTCTAAACGAGTAGTCAGAAATATAAAGTGGCTCTTATTTTTTTTATGTTCCTACACGTTGTCTACAGACCTTCAAGGATTAATCTGTCTATGGATGTCTGTTTCAAAAGTAGCTGCTAAGTTCAACTTTACTATACGTTTATTTATGCTCAAATTTCTAGTTAAAAGGAATAGCAAAAAATTCTTTTTTTAAAATATTTTAGTAATAACTTACAATCCTTCATAGCGCAATCCTGTATTTTTTTCTTTTGTATTTTAAATCAGACAATATTTTTTTTGACTGATAAACATCATAAATATAACTCTTCTTTGGTTTAAGGTGTTATTGATGATTTTTATTAAATCTAATCTGGTTCAAAAAGGTTCTGTTTTTTTTTTTTTTTTTTTTTTTTTTTTTTTGTATATATATAATGTTACACATTCATACTCAAGCGAACTGAAATGCATTGTTGTTCATGAAAATGAATACAAAATGGCATTAAACAAAATTTATAATCAATATGTCTAATAGTCATGTGGTCTATAAATCACATTTTTTCCTCCAACAGTTTAACTGGTTTCTTTTCACTTACTTCCGAGAAACACATTCCTTTCGAGGCACCTGAAAAGTGCCCCCATACGTCATTTTGACGTCACAGCAAATGGGGGCACTTTTCCAGTTCTAGAGAATTTTTCTTTCGTCGAAAACTTGAAATCTGCCCCCATGATAAGTGCCCCCATATCAGAAGGGGACACTTTTCCAGTGTTAGAGATTTTTTCTTTCAATGAGAGCTGGATATTCGCCCCCATGAAAAGTAGCCACATATGTCATGTTGACGTCACAGCAGATGGGGGCCCTTTTCCAATTCTAGAGAATTTTACTTTCGTTGAAAACTGGAAATCTGCCCCCATGATAAGTGCCCCCATATCAGAAGGGGACACTTTTCCAGTGTTAGATAATTTTTCTTTCAATGAGAGCTGGATATCCGTCCCCATGAAAAGTAGCCCCATACGTCATCATTTTGACGTCACAGCAGATGGGGGCACTTTTCCAGTGCTAGAACATTTTATTTTGTGGAGAATTCCTGATATTCGACCCCATGATAACTGCCCCCATACGTCATTTTGACGTCACAGCAGAGGGGATACATATCCAATGCTAGAACATTTTACTTTGGTGGGGAGCTGGATATCCGAAAACTGGAATGTATCTCTCTTTTATGTGCAGCTTTTATTGTTGCTTTGAATTATTATTATAATGTCTCAAAGAAATGCGTAGACGAGTTTCAGTGCGTAATGTAAAATTAGCATCTTTCTTAGGTTTGATACTCGGTTTTAAAGGACATACTAGACTGTCGAAAAGGATTTTAGTATAAAGGGAATATAAAATTGGTCAGAAAATAATCTGTTAGAATGTTCATGGAAACTCGTAGTATACTAAGTAGTTTTATCATCATATCAGTAGAGAATGTGTACATGTGATTTTTGGTGTAGAGTAGAGCACCAAATGTGATACTCAAATGAAAAATACGCATAAGCTATTTTATGGAAAATTAGAATTTTCTTTATTAATTTTCGATTAATTTTTGTTCGATGATTTTTTGTTCATATTCTCAATGAAGTATCCTGTATTAATAATTTGACAAAAAAATATTATTTTCAGAATCAGAAGTTTAGAGAGTTTAGCATTGAAATATGCTTTGAACCTGTTCCTTATTATCTTTGCTACTGTGTTTAGGAAGAAATGAAACATGTTAATTGAAAGGTAAACAATGCTTAAGAACAAATTGCTACTATGTCAATAGCGTACAGCAACTTCTAAATAAATAATTTCATTGTTGTAAACGAACATTTAAGAATAGCTATAAAAATATAAATAAAATTGGTACTTTTAGTAGAACATAAAATGCATAAGAAAACTGCTTTTTAAACAGAATTAGAAAGTAAATTGCTATTTTATTTATTTGATTAATCTGTGAGATCCTATTTAGCTCTCTATTTAAAAAACAAATTATAATAATAACTAACGTTGTCTGACCGGATGTCCTTTTCACTTATATTAAGGAAACTACTGCATACAAAAATATGAAAATTTGATAGTATTACAGGAAAATGTTTGAGAAACACGCTGAAGCAGACAGTTTTTAAATCGAATAATTATTTTAAGACCTATTTATTCTTAAAGTCGGTCAAAATCGTTCCATTAAAAAACTTTTACAGGAACAAAAACTATACATAGGAAATATAATAATTTTTTTCAATTGATACACTTCATAAGATAGTGGTGTGCATACTGCGCTTATTGTTTTAATTTGACTGATTGTTGAGGGTTTACTCTTTCAAATTTTATTAAACTTTTCATCTTTCAGGTGATATTTTTTTCATATTAGAAAAGGTAATTTCTTTTATACTAATGCCAATTTGTAAAACTGCGCAAAAAATAGTATTTCCCCTAAAAAAAAAAAAAAAAAAAAAAAAAAAAAAAAAAAAAAAAAAACACGTGATTATTAAAAACCGAAATAAAAAATTAAATTAATAATTAAATGATCACGCATTAAATGTAGGAAATATTGAAAATTGCATGATAAAAATACACGTGAATTACTAAAAAATTACACTAGAAACACATCTGATGCGGATCAATAATGTCATATGTAAAATTCAGAAATATCTAATATCGTAATATTTAAAATGTTTAAAATAATTAAATTATTACATCTGAAAATTTTTAATGGTTAAAATTTGGTCCTATTTAAAAAGCTCAAATAAAAATATTCTCAAACAATTTTAAATTGAATAAATATTTTCACATAAATTTTAAAAGAAAAATGAATCGCATTTAATGGTGAAAACTACGCCATACATTAAAACTATACATTTAAAACTATTTTCTTATGTAATATATTCAATGTTTCTTCACATTGGGAATCACGGTATAAAAATATCACGGCTAGCAAATTTGTTTATATATTTCATCTTTTGAAGCAACATAAATACAGGTAAATGCAAGGGCAAAATGCCTTCGATTTATTTTTTACGAAATACTATTCGATAAATACGTATTAGGAAATTCATGTATATTTATTAATATACCCTATATATATATATAAAATCCTAATGAAACGACTGATTATGTATCATGGTGATTTCTCCTAAAATATGAAATATTACGCGATGAAATTAACAACAAAAATCCATATTGATCTGAGGATCTCAAAACTAGCATTAGAATGTCAAAATTTGAATTAGTTTTCGAGATATTAATATTTTTTCTAATTTTAAACACTTTTCTCTAATGATGGCAACTCAAATTTTAATCAACCTTAACAACAGTTTTAACTCAAATTTTAATTTATTAACAATTTAGTGCATAAAACTTAAAGGGGTCCTTAAAAAATAAAAATTCTGAGCCTCAGGTGCATCAGGACCAGTCTTGGACTATCTTCACCTAAATTTTCAGATTTCTATCTGCGGTAGATTTTGCTAGCCATCGCACACAGACAGACACGCAGACAGACAGAGCGAAACTTTGCTTTAATAGTATAGATAAAATCGTGCAATGTTTCTAATAATTCGAATTAAGCATGTTTGATTAAGTCAAAGAGAGGACCAGAGCCTGATATTATGTCGCCTCAACTCACCACCCTTTCCTTACACGTTCACAAAAAATTGAACATTTCCTATGCCTTAGAACACATGTATAGAAGCATAAATATTTATTTAGCATAAATACTCAGTTTCCTTTTTTATTCTTATTCTAATCTAAATGAGAAAGTGTTTATTATAATGAGTAAAACTTGAAAACAGAATTTAAATATCATATTTAAGAAAGATGTAAAAATTTTTTCGGAAACCTCCAAACAAGGGCATAACTCAGCTGCATAATACTTTAATCAGATTCACATTTAAGCTATCGACCGTTTTAACGTTTTTAAAATTAACATAATTTAAGTGTTCTCAATCTATACAAGATTTAAAGGTATATATAAATATTTTACAGACATACATATAATAAATACAATAAACCCAACTGGAGTGAAAACACTCTCTTTTCACTCCAGTTGGGTTTATTGTATTTATTGTATGTATGTCTGTATAATATTTATATATACCTTTAACTGTTGAATGCAGGCGTTATTTATGTGTGTATGTGTGTTTTATTATATACAAGATTTATCAGAATTTTCACCATATAAAAGTATTACGAATCCCATAATCCTGCATGTACATTCTGCATTATCTGTGTCGAATATACACTGCTATTCTTACTCCATTCTTTTTTTAATTAATAATTTTAAAGACAAATATTTTTCTGTTTTGATGATTTTAAACGCATATGTTATATAACCCCGTTAAAAAAAAAAAAAAAAAAAAAAAAAAAAAAAAAAAAAATACTGCTTGAGGATCATACTGCTCTTTCTCTGTCTAAATTCTCTGCGGTCAGTTGTCACCTTATTTATTTCTCTTCAAAACAGTTTAAATTAATAACTTTTTATTTTAGCCCATGATGTTCATTTAAAATTCATTTACGTAATTAATAATTCAAGTAAACGAAGAGGAATTTAAATATTTTTTTTATTTATAAAACAAACAGGTGTAACACTTAAAAAACTCTCATTATTTTTCCAATAATAGCCCTGCATGTGAGACATGTTTTTGGGAGTTTTCTGCGCGATTCTTCTGTACCTCCGTCCGCCGTAGTATATTGGTAAAACGTCTCCGTTTTAAAGCCTAGAAATCACCTTTTAATGATATATTTCTTTAATGCAATGCCCAGTAGCAATATAAAAGTAATAAACGTCAAATTGTTAAAAACAACTTATTTAATTACAATTACTCACATAAATACTATGGGATTCGCGACTAGTTTGCATTGAGTGGATCTCTCAATACGCCTCCGCTGTCATTAAAAGTTAATTAAAAATCTATCTGGAAAAACGTGGACGGACCAAGGCGGAGTTGCAACATTTCGACCTCATTTTGAAGCGCACTTAGCACAATGCTAAGTTTAAATTTTGAACACTTTGAACAAGGGTTTTGTTTTAGCTATACTGCAAAAAGAAAAGATTATTACTACGCTGAACTCACTTCTATGAAATGCCAAATGAAGTTTAAATTTGCACTACTTTTATTATCAGTACCGAATTAAGTTCATCATAAACAGATTAGGATAAGATAAAAAAAAGTTATAGCAATATTTGATATTATTTAGGCTTCATATCGCTTTGAACTTTTATGGTATACCCATTCATACTTTTCTAGTATATACAGCTATATCCATCCCAGCCCCATGTTGCACATTTCATTAGAAAGTCTTATTATTCTTTTAGCAACGATTTTTTTAATAATACAATTAATAATTCATATATTTATTGTACGGAACACTCTGAGCGCGAGTAATACACGCACTTGACCGTTTATTATATGTTAATTTTAATTTTAAAAGTCTTTTATGAAATTTCTTCACATTGGTGGCAATCGGTTTAGTTGCATTGTAGAAGAGAGAACAGAAACAATGGGAATTACCATGTCATTACGGATGCCGTTTTCGTATTACAATTAAAGATAACTTTTTAAAAACTTTTGAACAGAAAATGACGTCAGTATGTAAAATGACACATTTTTACTCATAACGCTTTTACATTTCAATATTTCTTTTCATTCTGAAGCTGAGATTGAGACCTTCATCTCAGACGGCTTCATTGGGTGAAAATGATGTCATAGTAAAAATGAAATGAGTATTTTCTTTGATAAAACTAAATATTTTACTGCGAGTCCTTCTAAAAGTAAGTTTCTGGATATATCACTGGCACTCAGATTAGAACATCAAATAAAGAGCGCGAATGTTTACATGCAAAATTGTAACTGACAAACTTAACATCATGTTTGGAAATATATTTATTAAAAATTGATTCGGTATTGTAATTTCTTTTAATATAAATTCAGCTAATTTGTTCTTTTAAATATTTTCATTCGCCGAATTCGACCTGCTTCTACTCGTTTAAATATTAATTTTGTATATATAACATTTATTTTTCTGAATAATAATAGCTAAGAATATATGCTTTAGGCAGAAAATGAAAAAAAAGATATTAATTACATATTATTTGTGTTTTGATGCATTGAAAAAGGCGATGTTTTTTATCGTTACGACAAACTCAAAAATCCTGTGCTCCCTTAATTCGGTACCGACAATAAAAGTAGTGCATATTTAAACTTCATTTGGCATTTCAAAAAAACTAAATTCAGCGTAGTATTAATCTTTCCTTTTTACAGTGTAGCTAAAACAAAATCCCTGTTAAAATTTAAACTTGGCATTATACTAAGCGCGCTTCTAATGGAGGTCGCAAAACTGCAAAGCCGCCTTGGTCCGTAAAAATCAATTGTACTTCAATTTTAAAAACAATAAATCAAATGCAACGTTTTGGATTAGTGTCATGAATTAGGTCTGGTTACCTGCTCATACCCGCGGCCAACCCGACCCACTGGGTTCGGATCGGGTTGACTACTACTTTTTTTGTTGTTGTGGGTCGTGTTGACTTCAATTGTTTCGGGTTCGGGTAGGTTTCGGGTTTTGACTCTTGCAGGTCGGCTTCGGGTTGACGCGATTTTTCAGAATAATGTCCCGACAATTTTTCAGATTAAAATCTATATTACAATAAGGCCTTCATAAAGGAAACACCCGAAAAAGCGGAGTCCTCTATTTAGCGAATAGTTTTTCAATTCCTAATGAATATTCGTACACTTATACCTTTGAATATCAGGCAGCTCCCAATCTACACACATGTAACATGTGTATGTGTGCATAAATTATAACAAATACGATACATGTATTTTTTTTTTTGTATCAAAGACGAAATGTTGGAATAATCTTTGATCACATTCTTAAGTACATTTTTGTTTCTCATTCAGTAAATTGAGTATATAGTACTTATTCGTATTGAAATGCGTATTAATTTTCATCTGAAGCATAGTTCTGCTCAAACTTTTGGTGGAAATTCTAACAACCTGACTATTGCAAGAAGTTTTAATGACACGCAAGAATTATTCAAAGTTGAACCCGACTCTCAGAAAGAAAATAAGAATCATCCCAATCCGAAAAAAGAAAATTTAGGACAACCCGACCCGATCCGATCCGATGTAGGACTTTTATTCAACGATCCCGAAGTGTCCACTATTCAGAAGTTTTACTATATTTAAAGAGTAAAAATATAAATTTGTCCTTTTTTTGTAAACTTAAAATTGGTATTAGAGATATATAATTCTAGATTACTTTTCATAATTGAATTAAAACATGATTTATTTTCCTTTCATTTCGGGTTCGAGTCAAGTTGAAATATGTCGGGTTGCGGGTTGCCGAAAATTATTTTGGCGGGTTCAGGTCGGGTACGACCCGCTCCTCCCAGGACCCTAGTTTGGATGCTACTGAGAAACTGCGAACCACAAATGCGTCTCAGTTGCACTGCACTGTTTCATGTATTTGGATAGTAGCTTTTGCCAATTATTGAACATGAGAATTTTCAAGATCTGCTAATTACATTTTTATCACTTTAATTTTCTGTCAAATAAATCATATGCACCCAAGTATGCTGAAATTGAAACTTATTTTATACTAACGCATTCTACGCTTTCTGTATGGCATGTGAAATGTTCCTGTAATCGATGCTAAAGATAGTTGTTTTTACTATTTTTCAGTTAAACAATTCTCTAATATTTGCATAAATACGTGCATACTAGTACATTTTTATTAGATGGAAAATGTAACATAATAGTTAATATTGCAGGATTTTTTTGCTTCCCAATTGTATTTCCCAAATTTATTAATTTATTTCCATAAAAGCATATTACAGCTGCTTCATACAAATGAAGAAATAAGGATAATGTACTGCACAGTGTAATGCAAGATTATACAAGTTTTATATTGGTTTGTTGCATATTTTCATAGGTTTAAAAGACACGGTGAAATTAATTGCAAGTAAAATGTGTATCAATCAAGAATGTCAGGGGGAAAGGGGGAGGAGGGTGTCAGTTTAAACAAGTTTTTGTTTTATTCAAACCTTATGTTTTTGTTTTTTTAAATACCTCCAATAACAAATACATGCATATTTCTAGATAGAAATAACCATTGTCAGATACCATATAAGTAATAGTACTTCATACGAAAATAATGTAAATTAAATAATTACAGTCCAGTTTTGTAGAAAATTTATATCTATCTACCCTATATATATAAAATGCTAATGAAACAAATTTATAAAACGACTTAATGAAGCGATTTTATGACACGAATTAATGAAACAATTTTATGAAACGAATTAATGAAACGACTTTATGAAACGAATGATTAAACGACTGATTCAGTTTAACGACTATTTCTCCTAAAATATGGAATATTATGCGGTGAAATTAACATAAAAAACCTGTATTGATCAACAGGTTTCAAAAATGGTATCAGAATTTAAAAATTTGAATTAGTTTTCGAAATATTAATTTTTTTCTACATTTTTTTAATTACATTTCTGTAGTGAAAATCTGTAATGGCAACAAAATTACTCCATTTTGTTTTAAGTGGAGAACAGGGAAAAACTATAGGGATTATAAAATTTCTTCTTTTTCGTCAATTTCAGATTGATAATTGAAATTATATGATTTGTTTCAATTGATAGTGAAATAATATTGAGATTAAGAGAAAATGACATCAATAATCTTAAAAACAGAAAGAAATTTTAAAAATAAGAATTTAATAATCACATGTTAAAAGTAGAAAATAAGGAAGTGAATGCGACATTTACGATCATCCATTATTGGCATATAATCTTATAGTTTGGCGATAGTTTTTTTCGTCGACGGGATTATCAAGTAGTACCATTCAAACCATATAAATTGTTAAATTAACACTGAAAATATTCATGATGACGTACTAAAATAAAGAAAAGAATTCATGAATAAGCTATACCTGTTCTTGAAACGTCTAAAACTCGGTCAAGACGATACTTTTCAATACGTGGATCAGAAAACTATTCCTAATAGACCTGGAGCTGGCAGCACAGACAATCTCCTCATCGAGTTCACGGTTGAAATCCCAGAATTAGTTAAAACTTTATTCGCATATTAAAACGCAATCGGTCTGCCAAGTCATAACTTGGCGAAAAACTCCTGAAAACCCGATTTTAGCAGTTGACTCGTAAGCTTACCATTGTATTTTCCTCCACTCAAAAGTATTAAAACATGGAGGACTGGGAGAAAGAAAACTCAATGGTAAACCTACGAGGCAACCGCTAAAATCGGGTTTTTAGATGTTTTCCACCAAGATAGGACTAAACAAACCGATTGCGTTTTAATATGCGAATCGAGTTTTAACTTATTCTTGAATTTCAGCCGTGAACTCGATGAGGTGATTGTGCTGCCGGCTCCCGGTCTATAAGCAAACGGAGTTTTTTAACCTCAAACCTAAAGGAAGAATATTGTCCATAGCGTCTTTGTAAAACTCAGAAAGAAAACGTCATTTTTAACCTAATCATTTTATACAAGCCAATTTTTAAATGTGTAATTGATCTTATCTATCCGAAAACATAAGTCATTTATTACGGCAGCGATGAATGAGGCCATGGCGCAGAAAAATGCCCATTAAAAACTGAAAAGCATGGCAACGTGATTGCAGATGACAGCCGCTGTTATACTGATAATAATTATCAGTCTTCCGTAACCTGGTAATATATTTTTTTAACAGGGCACGTTAGTATATTTTCAGTGGCTGCGAAGCCTGAACGGGGATTGGCGAGCGTAGCTCGTAGGTGGTTGGGCCTTCTAGTTACTTATTGTTTAAACATACTAGCATCTCTTAAAAAATAAATCGAGATAATTTTTTTATAACATAATCAAATTCTTTAAGAGCATCCTATGGTATTATTTGTTATAAATCGTCCTATTAAAAAAAATGAAAATATTTTAGGATAAATGTTGAATATTTTTTTTTATCTATTTTGATTTCTGTTAGTTCTATCATGTAGTCTGCATAGTGTTTATATACGTTAACTATGTTTTAAGATAAACTTTTTAGGGAACCAGACATGTTTATTAATTTATGCTAATTTTCATACTTATATGCATACAAGCCTGACCTTAGACTCACTATATATGTTGTTGATTGTAGAAAAAAGTCTGTATTAAAAGTAGAAATTATTTTAATCCTAAAATTTGGAACATTAAATTACAAAAACAGGGGAAAATATTGTATTACAGTTGTTCTTAAAAAAAAAGAAGGGGGAAGGGGTTGAGAAAAAAAAATCAGTTGATTTAACACAATATTTATATGGAGCATAAATTACAAGGTACTTTCAAATAGTTAGCAGCATGTGATTTAAACTTACAAATGTTATGATGGATTATAATTCTATTAAAAATTTTATGTATTGCAATACTATTATTATGGGTGAAACAATTTGATCATACCATATTCGTGCAGTGATATATCAGAGCGGTAATATGTTATTAAAAGATGAAAATTCTCTTTATTTTAGCGATAATTTATACGTTTGAATGAATCGAAATAGTAAAGTAATTAATTTTCAAGATTTAATCTTATCATATAATTAATTATTCCTTGAAATAAAACATAGGATTAAAATAAAAATATTCCATTTAAAACAAATTTCTTCACATCAAAATTTCTGTGTATTTCTAAATACTAAAGTGATAAAAAAAATGCTCGCATTACATGAGAAATTACAGTTTGAGTTTTATTTAGACGTAATTAGTACAAAACAATTTCGTGCCATTTTCTGTGTGCGCTATGCTAATTTACTATTAGACAATTCTAATTTTCGTGCACTTGCTAATTTTTTTCCCCTCTGAAATGCATTGGATTAGAATTAGAAAATTTATACACGACTATAATACTCAAGGCGTTTTTAGGTAGATTTCGTAAGAAATACTACCTATTGCAGTCGTTACCATGGTGCGACTTTTGAAAAATTCCTTCATAACTTTCCATTATAGGACCCCAGGAACCCAAAACCACCCCCACCTAAAAAGTTTATATATATATATATATATATATATATATATATATATATATATGTATGTATGTATGTATGCACTAAATTTTGTCCGCACGATAAAAGACGCAATTATGCACGGATTGTCCTCAAACTCGCCAACAACTTTGATATGGCTAATATCTCGGCGGGGATTGAAAATGGGCGAAATCGGCACAAGAGGGTGGAAATGGGGAGGGTTCAAAATTTTGAATACTGTCTTAACATGATTCTGATATAACCAGCTCTTACACAACAATGACAGGAAAAAAATAAAAGTTTTTCGTTATAGCAGTTGCCAACAATAAAAAAAAAAAAAAAAACCAATAAAATTCTCACCACAACAATTACTTTTCTAATGTAAAATTTTCACGTGTAAAATTAAATAGTTTGACAAATTGAAAACAAATTGAATATTACGTCATAAGTTTTCTACAGCAAGATTTCAGCATGAAAACTCAAAATAAAAAAATAGTTTGACGAATTAAAAAAATATGTATATTGCGTCATATTGGAAATATAATGGATCTCAGCAGGTGAATATGTAACGCCATGTGAGTTTGAAGAAACGTATTAAAACATGATAAAAACCGAATATGGAAATATTAACATATTTTAACACTTTAAGGTTCTCTAAATTTTTTGTAGCCATTTTTAAAACCTATTCCATATACATGTGTGTGTGTATTCGTGTATATTATAATTTTCACAAAAAGTTTAGCTCCCTACAGCTCACTCTTTGTGAAGAAACTGGGTTTATCTCTAATCTTGATTTAAGTTTTGTTGGAGAATTTAGTACTTAACTTCGAAATCTACCTCCGCCTGTAGGCCCGAGCCGGCAGGGATTTTTTTCTTTCCCACTCAGCAACTCAAAACTGATATAGTCACCAAATCATTAAATGACAGGTGTGCTTCGGAAGATTCCTTTCGTTTTAGAAACCATAATTTTCGATAAAGTACTTAATCTTTCGCTGTGAAAAGTGCTTTTTCTTCGATATATTTTAAGATGAAAAAAAAAAAAAAACACCATTTTGATTCTTGAAGTTTTAACTACTTCAAACCACACCAATAACCCATAATACATTAGTGAATGTAATTAGGTAAGAAAATATTAGTTAAGAAGTATACCGTTTCAAATCACCAACAACCAATCTATATCTTTTCTTTGTGTAGGCAAAGAATGCGTATATGTATCATCACGATACCTTTCTTCCTGTTAAAAGGATTTTGCAATCAAAGAAAGCAGAAATTCATTTTTTAGTATTGGTTTTAAAATAAAATATAGTTTAGATTTTAAAATTCAGAACATAAAAATTCTATTTATACGCAATTTCATTTGAAAATATAAAGGCTTATTCATAACATAAATATATATTTACATGTTTATGACATATACACGATAAATGAACTTATCTTTTAATATGAGTGCGAATGATACTGACATTTATTTTAAAAAAAAATAAGGTTCAACAATGTGAAATTTTCTGATATGTTGACTTTTTTAGGGGCGTTATAATTATATAAATGCGCAGCTATAGTCGCCATCTGGTCCGTCCGTCTGTCCGCATATGTCAGCGCAAAAACTACCCAACGGAATGGTTTGAGATTTAATATGTATAATCGTTTCGGAATTTTGGAGTCATTTCCAACTTTATGAAAATGGAACCAAAATTTAAAAAGATAATAATAAAAGTTATCTTCATTCTATTAAATCTTATCATGCATATTTAATTCAATGATATCAAATGATAATCAATGATAGTTATAGTACAAACGCACCTCACTTCCCACGTTCGACGTACAATTTTCGACTTATTAAGTGAAAGCATGAAATTTGCAGGCATAACTATGCGAATGATTTGGAATCGAATATTGATCGAAGTTAACGATAAATTTATTACATCTTGAGCCCACTGAAAATCGGCTTTGAGACTATTTTATAAAAAATAAACTTGTTTTTATAGAAAAAAAAGAAAAATTGTATTGGATATCTTGATGTATTGTAACGCAAGATTATAATGATTTATCTTGGCTTGTTGCATGTTTTTATAGAATAAAAAGGCATGTTGAAATTAATAGTCGATAAAATATGTACTGAGAGAGGTTGGCAGAAAGTTGAAAATTCCTAAACGGGGCTTTTTTGTTTAAACAAGCTTTCTTTATTTAAACCTTATATTTATATCCCAAAAATATATTTCTTTAAATTTTAGGTATTACATTTTCAGCGATATCCTCGAAAATATAATGAAAAAATATCCCCCCACCTTTATTTCCGAATCTATTGAAACTAAAATTATGAAAAAATTAAAGGATAGTAGACGTTAACTTAAACATTGCAGGGAAACTAGGTCGCATAGTTTCTGAAAACATCGCATTTAACCGTTGCACATAAATTTCGATTTGCGGGCGTTCAGTAAAGGTGTTGAGGAGCACTGGAGGTGTCTATTACCCCAGAAGTATAAAAAGATTGATGATAATTATTTCCTAAAAATATTGTCGATAATTAGCCGATATATTAATCCTTAAAGACACGCGTGGTTTGGACATACATAAAAAACACGTGAGTTGTACAGTTTTTTTTTAGGGTTCCGTACTTAAAAAGTAAAAACGGAACCATTATAAGATCACTCCTGTGTCTGTCTATCTGTCTGTCACAGCCATTTGACTCGTAAACTATGGAACGTGGAAAGTTCAAATTCCGGGAAGTAATAAAGACCATTGACCCACATATTTTCAGATTAATAAACACTCATAAATATATTTAGTAAAAAAGTAGAGGAACTAATTATGCTACTTGAAAAAAAAAAAATATTTTCTTTGCATATCATGTGGGGGTGTCCTGTGAAAGCTTTTGTAACGCTAAACTCAAAAATACATTCCTTTTAATTTTAGGTATTATATTTTCAAAGATATTGTTGAAAATGTAGCGCAAAAATGTGTTCCCCCCTATCTAATTCCGAATCTACTGAAACTAAAATTATGAAAAAATTAGAGGGAGTAGACGTTAATGTAAACCTTGCCGGAAAATTATAGCGATTACCCTAGGTCACATAGTTTTTGAGTAATTAGCATTTTTCTGTTATACACAAATTTCGATTTACGGGCATTCAGAAAAATTGTTGAGCATCGCTGAATATACCTATCATTGCAGAAGAATAAAAGCATTGTTGATAATGATTTTCGAAAAAAATCATCAGTAATTAGCCGAGATATTAACCCTTAAAGGTACGGCCAGTTTGGACATACAAACGGCCAGGGGCGGCGTACTCTATGCCTAGTTCACAACTTTTAATGATATATATGTGTAATGTGATGTCCAGTAACATTATAAAAGAAATAAACGTCAAATTGTTAAAAACATACTAATTTAAGGGGTCTCGGGACTCTGAAAATTGGAAAAAAAGACCATTTGCAACATTTAATGTCTTAAAATGATGATTTTAAAACACAATTTTAATTGGGATGAAAGATATGAGTACGTTCTTTCGTTTTATGTATTTAAAAAATTGTAAGATACAGAATTAGTATTTATAGGGGGCTCGAAACTATTAGACATTTGTCGAACAAAAAATTGGCATAACAGTTTACGCGCAGGATTACAAAATAAATATTGCAACCAGAATGAAAATTTTGGTGCTTACTTATACATTAAGATTGTAATAATTTCCCTGAACTTAAATAAATTTGTATTTAAAGCATTTTTATATTTTTAATGCAATGTTGCATTTAGCTAATACAAAATTTTGAAAATTTCGACTGTAAAATCACCTAAAAAAATATTTTTTTGAACAATAAAAAGGAAATTTTATGTTCAGTTAATACAGACTAACATGAAATATATGCTTTGAAAATTTCATGAAAAAATATTCAGAAGTTTTTGAGGTATCCTGCGCGTTATGCCCAAAAATCGCCATTTGGAAAATAATTACTTTAAAGTTTCGGGAACGCCGCTTCAGCTATTGAGCGGGTATAATTCTAAAAGCCAAAACTTCTGTTCTAATGGGAATTTCAAAGAAACAAATATATCAAAATATTCAGAAAAGATAGGAATTTAACATCTAAAAAAATTAAAATTTCTTAAATTTTGAAGCTTTAAGAGTCCTGCGACCACGGAGTAATTCTATTTATAAACTTATGAAATAACTAGGACTTCCCTCTGAGGGATAAGTCTGAGCGATATTGCCGAGAACATAGATTTAATAATAACTTGTTGCAAGTAAAGAAAATGAGATACTATCTTTAATTGGCCATATGCTGGTTACTAATTCAAATGATGAAATATCTAGACTAGTGAACCTGAAAAAAATAATCCATATCAATTTTAAACTAGCTCTTATCTCTGTTAGGGGCCCTGGCAAGAGATAGAATAGCCTAGAAAAGGAACACATTTATTTTTTACAAATGCTTATTTTTTACAAATAAATAAAAACCTTTTTGGCACAGATGTCACATACGTTGGCGCGATTTTTTCTGACGCCAATTTGGCGAAAACCTCGTTTTCGAATACCAGTTACATATATATTTTTAAAAAGGGAATAACAATAAATAAAAAAAAGTTTAATTAATAACTATAGAGCAAAACAATTTATATAATTTTAAAAAAGTAAATAAAAGTAAATAAACAATTTATTAATAAATAAACAACAACATCTAGGTTACCATCAAGCAAAATAACGACACTTTGGCGCCAGTTAAGTACCCCGGTGCGTACATGACATTGGCGTCCGACAAAAATCGCGCCAATGTGGTGCGCATGTGACATCTGTGCGTAAATGTCTTGTTTACACTAAATTAATTGTTTAAATCTTTAAAAAATTGCTTGGGTACATTGAAAGAATGAGTAGGTAGCCAGAAAATATGCATGAAAAGTTTGCTTCTTTCGCCAAACCCATTTTCTTTACCTGTAAGACGCCTATTCTGGAAAAGTACAAATTTCGGTACTTGTTAGTTATCCCGTCGACCAAATTACTGTCGCCAAATTGTAAGATTAAATGCCAATAAGGGTTGATCGTAAATGTCACATTCACTTGACAACACGTGTTTACGCCATCAAGTGATTTTAATTTCGACGTTTATTTGTATTTTTATTAATGTTACACTAATTTATTTGTTCTTTAAATATTTAAGTTATTTAATATTAATATTAAGTTATTTTTTAAAAAGTTATTTAAAATAAAAATTATGTCAATTTGTGTAATTTGGCGGGTGGTTTGGCGATTTATATAATTTGGCGAAATTGGTCGACGGTATAACTAATAAGCACCCAAATTTCATTTAAAATAGTAAAAAGACAAAAATAAATAAATTAAGAATAAATGATGCCACAAATAAAAATTGTTTATTTAAACATAAAATAACTGTTTCAAATTTTCACACGCAAAATATAAATGTTGGTTGCTTTTGGCGATTAAAAAATGCTATTGGGTAGATTGTCGTAAAATCTGAAATCCTACGTTATTGTGGCTTTTTTCTTTGAAATAGAAAAAAATCCAGATTTATTTTCCTGTTTGATTAAATTTAAATATGTTTTTTTTCACTTTAATATTAGTGCGGGCATATTTTCTTTGCTCCATGTGCTATAATTCGGTTTTCTACGAAAACATCCAGCCGGTGAAAATGACATACACTAAATTTCCGTGACGTATGTAGAATCTACATAAAAATGCACTGATAAAAATGCACAATTTATCTACATTGTAGATAAATTGTGCATTTTTATCAGTTTATTTAATATAATTTTTAAACAAATTGGAACTTATTTTTCATAGTAGGTGCATTCAGTAGGTTACCCTCATAGGTACCTTCTGGTAAAACCAGAACCGAAATCCCACAAATATTTTTTGAGTTATGCTTGACGAAAGGTTTTACGAAAGGTTTTAATATCCATCGTAGTTGTTTTTGACCAGAAAGTAATACTGCGTTGTGTATTAGCCTTCGCTTCGCTCAGACAATAAACTGACACCAGAATTTATAAACGAATTTATTAGAAAATGTTAACTTGCTTATTTTCACGTACATGATAAAAGGAAAATTTTAATTAAATATTCTCCGTGCCGTTTGTCTGTTTTGGAATTGAAATTAGGTGTCCGTTTTTTAAGGGCATCGCCCTTGAAAGATTTAATTAGAATGAATCGGATAAATACTGCGGGATTCACGATAGTTTGTATTGATTGTATCTCTTAATACGCCTCGAGTGACTTTAAAAGTTAATTAAACACCTATCTGGAAAAACGCGGCACTGACCAAGGCGGCGTTGCAACTTTGAGACCTCAATTCGAAGCGCGCTTAGCACAATGCCAAATTTAAACTTTGAACAAAGGTTTTGTTTTAGCTACACTAGAAATAAAGGTTATTACTAAGCTGAATTTAGTTTCATGAAATGAAAAATGAAGTTTAACTATGCACTGCTTTTATTGTCAGTACCGAATTAAGTTCATCGTAAACAGATTAGGATAATATTAAAAGAAGAATTATACGAATAGCTATATTTGATATTATTTAGGTTTCATAACTCTTTGAACTTTCATGGTATACCCATTTACTTTTGTCTAATATATACAGTTATACCCAACTCTACGTTGTATAGTTTTTTACAAAGTCTTAATATTCTTTTAGCACCTTTTTTTTTTTTTTTTTTTTTTTTTAAATAATACAATTACAAATTCATATATTTATTCTACGGAACCCTCTGTGCGCGAGTAATGCTCGCACTTGACCGTTTTTTTTTTTTTTTTTAATCTTATTATTCTTTTAGAAAGGATATTTTTATAATAGATGTATTAATTAATACATTTATTGTACAGAACCCTCTGTGCGCGAGTAATACTCGCACTTGACCGTTTATTTTAAATATTTCTTATTTCATATCAGGGCTTGAATTTCAATTTTTCCTAGGAGGGGAGTCTCCCTACCAACATTTATAAATGGAGGGGAGGGGAGCTATATGGGAGGGAGAAAAAAATCATTAAAACTCACGTTTTTTTACGTGCTGCTATTTAAAGAATTACATTAATACAGACATGACAAAATACCATTGAAGCAATTTAAATCAATAACTCAGAATAATTATGAAAAAAAGGTTTTTTATTTAAAAAAGGAAGAAAGTCAAGCTTTTATAAAGTCTATTTTTCAACTTTCAAACAAATGTTATGGGTCTTTAATAATGGGATTTTTTAATGAAATTCTGAATTTAGATTTTAATTCGATTTTGGGCCCTGAATCCTTTTTCACAAGGTAAAACTTATGACAGACAGCACAAGCACAACATTTATAACTTTGGAAATTATTGGAAACATATGGCTATGTTCGCTTAAAAAAATTTCAGAAAACTTTGAAAACGTGCCTTCATTTTTAACTACTTGCATGAACAATGTATATTCGTTGATTGGCATCATCAATATCCATTTCTGAATGAAATTGTTTTATTTTATCCTTAATGGAATTATAGTCAAAACCTGACTCCCTGGTATTTTCTTTGAACAAGCTTCTATGTTCAAATTTTAACATTCAAAGTTTAAACAAAGTCCAAAGTTTTAAAGGGAAACTGTTGATTCATTTCTTCTATTACACGAGAAATGTAGGTTAACTTTAAATTGTCAAATCCTAATTACAGTGAATTGCAAGGATCAACTAGTTAAGTGTTTCTAAATATGCTTAATTAGAGCTCAGAATTTTTCTTCCATGTGCACCACGAGGTCTTTGCAGTCCTTCTAATCTTATGTTTGCTTAGTACTGAATCTAGATCAATTTGGCATAGCGCAGCACATGGTGACACTTACTGTTCTTTTTTGGTGCACCCTTTTGGATACTTTCCTTTTTTCTGTTATAGGAAAAAATATCGTGAAATATGCCAGTCAGGCGTAGGAAAAATAAAACGTACATTTTCTCGATCGGTCGAGGGAAAAATATCGTGAAATTCGTCGATCTGCCGCGAGATAAAACTGTGAATTTCGTCAGTCTGTCACAAAAAGTAACCGTGAGATTCTCGTCTGATTCTGAGTAAAAAAAAAATTCTGAAATTCACAACAAATTTTCTAAAAGGTTACAGCAGGGGATGGAAAGGGTTTGGGAAATCCTCTCAAGGCACTAATTATTTTTTGTTGCAAGTCCATAAACTTTTTTTTTGGTTCGCTTTGATTTCAGGCTGAGTGTAGATTCCTGCAAGTTGGGTTCCGGTTAAATTCACTTTTTCAAAAGTTACTTCAGTATATTATTTCAGATTAAAAACTATACCTATAAAAATAAACATAATTATTTGTGTACTGTTTTTTTCTAGAGACTGTCGTGTTTTTTCCCGCGATCCTTTGACGAAATTCGTGCTTTTTACTAGATCCTTTGACGAAATTAGTGTCTTTTACCAGATCCTTTGAAGAAATTCTTGTTTTTGTGCGATCCTTTGACGAAATTCGCGTTTTTTCCGCGATCCTTTCAGAAATTCGTATTTTTTCTGCTATCATTTGACTAAATATGCGTTTTTTCCGCGATCCTTTGACGAAATTCGCGATTTTACGCGATACTTTAACGAAATTCGTATTTTTTTCGCGATCCTTTGACGAAATTCGTGTTTTTCTCACGATGCTTTGGCGAAATTCGCGTTTTTTCCGCGATCCTTTGGCGAAATTTGCGTTTTTTCAGTGATCCTTTGATAAATTTGCGAGTTTTTTGCGATCTTTAGATAACATTTGAGGGGGGGTTTTTGCAATCTTTAGATAAAATTTGAAGGGGTTTTTCTGCAATGTTTAGATAAAATTTGCGTTTTTTGCAATCTTTTGATAAAATTCGCGTTTTTTTCAGCGGCCCTTTGACTAAATTCGCATTTATTCTGCGATCCTTTGAAGAAATGCGTTTATTCCGCGATCCTTTGACGAAATTTGCGTTTTTTAGGCGATCATTTGCCGAAACTCTCGTTTTTTCCCGTGATCCTTTACCGAAATCTGCGTTTTTTCGCGATCCTTAGATGAATTTCTTGTTTTTTCCCCTGCGATCTTTTGCCGAAATTTGCGTTTTATTCCCGATCATTTGACGAAATTCGCTTTTTCCGCAATCCTTTGCGACGAAATTGAGGATTTTTTCTGCGAGCAATTGACAAAATTTATTTTTTCGGCTATCATTTTTCGAAATTCGCGTTATTTTTCTGTTATATTTTTTAAATGTCCGAATTTCCGAATTCATGACCGATTTTTCATAATTTTCGGAACTGAATACCTTAAATTTTTGGAAAAATCGCAACAAAATCACCTCTGAAATCGACACTCGCTCGCTGAAGATAACGCGAAACTTATCAACCGATCTCGGGGGGAAGAAATGTGAAATTTGTCTATCGGTCGCGGAGAAAAATCGTGAATTTCAACGTTCTTTTGCCGTAAAAAACTTGCAAAATGTGCTACTCGGTCGTGCGAAAATATCACGAAATTCGCAAGGCGTTCGCGGGAGTTGATCGTAGTTTCAAAATGGAAAATTTTCCTGAAAATTGTGAAATTTTTTGGAAGGGAGCCTCCCGCCCACGTTATTCTTTACGGCGGGATTTGAAAATTTTGGGCGCGAATCCCGCCATCCCGCCCGGAAATTCAAGCCCTGCATATACATACAAATTTATAGATAAAAATGAACATTGTCGGATGTTATATAAGTAATAATACTTCATTTGAAAATAATTTATAATTTCAGTCAGTTCTACAGAAAATTTAAATTATGTATAATTTAAATATTAATAATGACAGCTATGTCTTATGCTCAAATAATAAACAGCTATTCATAATGAAACCATGATACTTTGACTATATCAAGAATCTTTGGATTTATAATAATAAATAAATATTCAATGTAGTTTTATGGATGTATTTTATTTTTCCACAGTTATTCTAAACAATTTTCTTTAATTCTTTGGTATCTGGGATTTTTTATTATTCTGTTAGTGCACTAAATGAGCAATTATGTTTGGTGATTAGTTTTGGGGATTGATTGGTTAAATATAAAGGTGTGGAACGGGGCCTAACACCCCCCTTAGTTTACATAAATGGGTTATTCATGCAGAATTATCCGGTTTGCTTCAAATTTGGTATACCGGTTTATTCTGATAAGGCGCTTCCCTGATTAGATTTGGAGGTTCACTGGTTAAGCATAAAGGGGTGGGGGGACAGGAGGGCTAATCCCTCTTACTTTAGAGAAATGGGTTTTTCATGCAAAATTATCCGATTTGCTTCAAATTTGGTATAAAGAGAGCACATGTGGGAGTTAATCCCCTCTTAATTTAGCTAACTGGTTTTTTTTTTTTTTTTTTTGTCAATTTTTTTTTTCGAGGGGCATTATTCTTTGAAATTAGAGTATAATATACAATTAGTGTGAATAGCATGTGAGCTCAATGCCATCAGTTTAACTGGGCACTTTTATTTTTATTTTTTTGTAAGTTACCTAGTAACTGTATTTCATAGCCTATTAAAAAATTATTAAAAGAATTTCAATTACGAAAATTTAAGCAGAAAGTCTGACTCAGAAAAGTATAAAATTGATTAATCTTTCGTAATCTGCTCTGTAACATAAGTTTGAGTCAAATATGAAAGGTGTTAGTACCATTACGGTTTAAATATTTAAAATTTAAAAATTTATGTGGATACTATTAAGAAACTAATTCACTCACTCGAAAATAACTGTTTACTAATGTTAAACCTATGGAATAAAATTTTTTTTTAAGAAATCGCGCTTGCATTTCAATATATTTAAACTGATTTTTTTTTTCATTGCCTTGTTGTTGCCTGTGGCTTTTCTACTTTTTCGATTTTCTTTACAGCTTTTTCTATAAGGATACATTTACTTTCGGAACTGCTTTCGAAAGTAAAATCATTTTCATGAACAAAAAGCTGTAAAGAACGTCGAAAAAGTAAAAGAGTTCTTTGTACAAATTGATATCAGCAAGCCAATATTCACTGATTCGTTATTTTGCATAAATGCATGGAATTTGCCGTCAGGACTATTGAGGTAATTTGAAATCGAATGGCATTTTGCATTTTCGATAACTGTATATCTTATTATGCTATAATTAATTGTTGTCTCAAGACAATGTTAAATCCCGAAAATCGGCTTAAAATGCAAACTTCGACGGCATATTATAAATGTTTTCTTCTCTTTATAAACAGAGGAAAGATGCTGTTCGATCCCTTACTTTATGAATAAGAACATTTGCTTATTTCGTGCATATAAAAATAACAATAACTTCGTGAATATTTCATAAATCATTGGATTTCAGTGTTTCGGAATTTTTTTATTTTTTATAATAAAGTTTTATTTCTCATAAAATGTATTTTCTCTCTCTCTCCTCCCTTTTAATAACTTTAGAAAATAAAAATATTGCAATTAAAATGTGAAAAATATATTTTTGCGAACTTTTTTTGCTTCTGCAACCAACTCGGGATAGTTGCATTAGCTGCATTGACATAAAATATAGCCTATGATTGTCATCATCAAATTGCCAATTACTGTTGCAATCCGTTCGGTAATTCCAGAGATTACCCCTACAAACAAACGAACTTTACTTATTTATAATATTAGTATAGACAAGCGTTTAAATTATAAAACCTTGTATTAATATAAAATAAAGAAAACTTGTAAGGTAAAAAGAATTATTATTTTTTGTTTTTTCTCTGAAAAAATACAAGTTTGGGGATTTTTCTAATTTAGGAGAATTGATAAGAAAGGTAATCTACAAGAAACGGTATCTCTTTAATCATTTAATGTTTTCAGAAGTGTCACCTGGTACATCCTGGAGCGTTTATAATTAGTGTCCACTTAGGGTGTTTTTGAGGGTAGATTCTCTTTATTTGTCAAAGCTGTCACAGCCGGTGATTAAAACGGCTTCTACTGGTTTCATAGGTAGGCGGAGGGAGGGGGTTGTTCGGCTGAAAAGAATGCTATTTCTTCACATCTGCATTTAATTTCAATAAACCAACAACGCGACAACTTCTTTTAGAACTCTGTCAGCAGTCAAATGACAGAACATTGTAGAAAGGAAAAGAGACATTTAAAATACAAGTGTATTTTATAAAGACTTTTATATGTATTTTATAAAAAGACAACACTTTTTTTTTTCATCAATTTCAACACTTTTTTTGCGCTTTCGTATAGGGGAAAATAATAATTTTAACTACAATTTGTTTGAAAGCTGCATCTCAATTTATTTTTGAAATATTATTATTATTATTATTATTTTGTAGTTTTTAATCCGATTTTTGTAATAGTGACAACATAAGCATTCCATTTCTGTAGAAAATAAAAAGAAAATAGTAGATTACTATATCCTTTGCTGCCATTTTCATACAACAACTGAAAAAAATATATATATTATCAAAATACGCGGTATTTTGAAAAATATAAATGAATGATTTCTGATAAAACATGGAGCTACTATAAACTATATTTAATTTTCAGTGTCCATATTAATGTTACAAGCAAATGAAGGCATATGAATGATTAGATACTTGATTTTTTTTATTTTTTTTTGGGGGGGGGGGGTCGAATTTCTTAAATAGACGACATCGCTTTCTGCTGCTGTTATGTATTATTCCTCGATAGTGACGTCATGTGTATACTTTTCTATAAATGTTGTTTAAGACTGGATCGAAAACTTGGAATTCTTCAGCGGATGCAAATGACGTCATTTTATATAAAATATGATCGTGTATTTTAAGTCTTAAAACTGAAATATCTGTTGTACTATCTATATTTATACACATTTTTTTTTCATCGGGGACGACACTAAATTCTGAAAAAGCAAAATTCCTGTTTTCTAGTTTAATATAATACGTAACTGTTACTAATAGTGTTTCAATTGTAAATTATTTGAATTTTTTACTGCACTGGCTGTGATTATTTAATATAATTTTTTTTCAGATGAAATATTATCCCTTACATAAAGACAATGTTTATTTTTATTAACAAATAATATGCATATGTATGTAAAGAATATTTACCCACTTCCCACCCCGCAAAGAAAGTTTTACACAAAAAAAAAAAAAAAAAAAAAAAAAAAAAAAAAAATGTTTAAACAAAAACAACAACAACGACAAAATAGCTTTTTTTGATTTAAAAAAAAAATAAATTTCAATTATTCTCACTGTATATTTTATTTACTATTAATTTCAACATGTCTATTAAAGCTATGAAAACCTGCAACAAGACAAGATATATCTTGTATAATCTTGTATTATAATGTAATAATTGCAATACAACTTCCTAATGATGCAGCATGAATATGCATTACGTTTGAGGTTAAAAATCTCCGTCTGCTTCGGAATAGCATTCAGAACCACGGTGTTAAAAAGCACTGTATCAGGTAGATTTCGTAAGAAATACTACCTATTGCAGTCGTTACCATGGTGCGACTTTTGAAAAATTCCTTCATAACTTTTCATTATAGGACCCCAGGAACCCAAAACCACCCCCCACCTAAAAAGTTTATATATATATATATATATATATATATATATGTATGTATGTATATGTATGTATGTATGTATGTACTAAATTTTGTCCGCACGATAAAAGTCGCAATTATGCACGAATCAAGAATGCTATCTTCAAACTCGCTAACAACTTTGAGATGGCTAATATCTCGGCGGGGATTGAAAATGGGCGAAATCGGCGCAAGAGGGTGGAAATGGGGAGGGTTCAAAATTTTGAATACTGTCTTAACATGATTCTGATAAAACCAGCTCTTACACAACTATGGCAGGAAAAAAATAAAAGTTTTTCGTTATAGCAGTTGCCAACAATAAAAAAAAAAAAAGAACCAATAAAATTCTCACCACAACAATTACTTTTCTAATGTAAAATTTTCACGTGTAAAATTAAATAGTTTGACAAATTGAAAACAAATTGAATATTACGTCATAAGTTTTCTACAGCAAGATTTCAGCATGAAAACTCAAAATAAAAAAATAGTTTGACGAATTAAAAAAATATGTATATTGCGTCATATTGGAAATATAATGGACCTCAGCAGGTGAATATGTAACGCCATGTAAGTTTGAAGAAACGTATTAAAACATGATAAAAATCCGACTATGGAAATATTAACATATTTTAACACTTTAAGGTTCTCTGAATTTTTTGTAGCCATTTTTTAAACCTATTCCATATATATGTGTGTGTGTATTCGTGTATATTACAATTTTCACAAAAAGTTTAGCTCCCTACAGCTCGCTCTTTGTGAAGAAACTGGGTTTTATCTCTAATCTTGATTTAAGTTTTGTTGGAGAATTTAGTACTTAACATCGAAATCTACCTCCGCCTGTAGGCCCGAGCCGGCAGGGATTTTTTTGAAATTTTACTCTTATATTCATAGGCGAAACTTAGGCTCTAAGACTGGGTAGGGGGTAGCAAAAATCTTCAGGCCCTTTTGTAAAAAATTATATCCCTCCCCCTCCCTAATTACCACGTACACACACACACATACAAATGCCCATACTTAAATTAAATACTAAAAAATTCTTAATGTTCAACCTTACACATAAAATACAGAAAAATCATAAGTTACAAATTTCATGTTTTTAAAGAAATAAAAATATTGAGAGCACGACGTTTTCTCATCTGTGATGCAATGTTCCATTAGAAAAATGTTCAAACAAACTTAACACAGGTTCAGTCAGGGTGGGTTCTCAAGTTCCCTGCTCAACAAACGCGAAACTTTCTGACATATTTTCTCACTCATTTACACGAAAAATCACAAAATTGGAAGCTCTGCTGTTGAAGGGATATGGAATCGAAATGGGTTTTCCATTTTTCGATAATTATTTTTACTTATCGAGTTATAAGCGATTTTGGTCATGTAACAACGGGTTTTTTTCCCTTTCATGCAAAAATTTGGTTCAAAACGCCAACTTTGACAGTATTTTCTTAACGATTCGTTGCGTTAACCAAAAAATGTAAAACATCTTTCGATTTCATACTTTCTATTATAACTACTGCTGCCAGTTTCATGCGTATCCGAACAAAAGCGAGTTAAAAAATGTGTCATAAAGTTGCCCTTTGGATTTGAGAACAGCCTTAATAAAAATTTGTGAAACCCTTGGTGTTGCGATTTTTTTTTTTTTTTTAAATAGTGGTGGTGATGGTGAGAGAAGTAGGTAAATATGCTTAAAGGCTTTATTCAGGGTTTCAACAAATTATAGATGCTTTTAATAAAATCTCTAGCTAATGTTCTGATGGGAATGACTCACAAATTTTGCTGTGATGCACATTAGGGTAGATGGAATAATTTTACCTCAAGAATTAAAATATATATATATATATATATATATATATATATATATATTCTTTAAACCTCAAAATTTTGAAATCTACCTCTTCACAACATTTCAAGCCAAGTATAATAAGAACGAAATCGTGTGCATTGGTTATATATTACGAAATAGTGTTCAACATTATTAGAATATTAATAGTACTGACTATTAAGGAATTTCATTCTTTTACACAATGAAATGAGATATCCAAATAAACAATTTAAAAGACTCAGTGCAGTTACAAATCTATCTTCAAGAATTCCTTATTTTAAGTGTTATTGTGGACAATGAAATTATTATTATTATACTTTTATTATTATTTAAAATCTCTATAATCTGTGCCTGGCATGAAACATTACCCGCGTACATATAGCATTTTGAAATAAAGTATAAAAACTTCTGAACAACAAAACCTTATTTCGTAGGCATAATGCATTTTTTATTAATGCACCATGGAATTCCTTAGAGATTCAATGTCAATGATTATTTAAAGCGGTTCTCAAAAAATATTTTCCATTCACAACAACCCGAAATTTTCTGACTTGCTTTTAAGCATAAAAGCATGATACTTACAAACATGATTAGTAAAGGGACTTGTAATGAGTTTTTTTTCATTTTCCGATAAATGGATTTCACCTTGAGTTATAAGTGATTATCGTCTAAGGAAGGGATTTTTTTTTCTTTTCCTGCGCAGATGCGTCCCGATATTCCGTTCGTAGAGCACAGTTTGACGTAATTTTTCTTAAATATCTTCTGCTTTTACTGAAAAATGGAAACGGTTCGATTACATAGTTTCTTAATAAAAGCACCTGCCAATTTGATACGTTTGCGAGTAAAAATATATTAAATGCGTACGAAAGAAGCCAATTTGGATTTGAGAACACCCTTAAAAATGTTTCTTAAAGTGCACATATATATTACGTATTCGTTTTAATGTATATCTATTGTTATTTAAAATTATAATTTATTTTCCACATATTGGGTGATCTTTCTTGATATTTCCATTAATAAGGCATTTTATATGTATTCTTTCTTTTTTATACTGATAATTGTTAAGGGGGAAAATATATAACATACTTGAGAAATTTAAAACTAGTTCAGGGAAAAATAATTTCGTATGGAACACTTTAATCATAGGTGAGATTTTCGAACTATGGAAAGCTAGCAACATTTACTTAATAATTTGATTGGATAGAACAGAAAATTAAAATACGAAAATGGGATTTAAACGTTAAACAATAAAAAAAAAACTGGAGGGGCAAAAGGTAAATCTTGCCCCTGTTCTCGGAAAACTACCCGGCATATGCCCCCTCCCCCTTGCCCACGCCAGATTACGCCCATGTTTATATTTTAGATATTAGATATTATAGTTTTAGATATTTTCAGGAAGAGGTATAGCTTAAGCCTGAATTCTTTTCTCTATTATGCACCATCATGCATATCATCATTTTATTTCTTAAATGTAAATTATTTATTTTAATTAATAAGTATATAGAAAATTTCTAATAATTTATCAAACAGTAATTCGTACAAAATAAATCGAAAATTTTTTTACTTGTATTAATCCTGCATCAAGTGATGGAATATATAAACATATTTGATAGCCGCGTTATTTTTACACCATATGATTCCCAATGTGACGTTACGTGAATATTGTACATGAAAAAATAATTTTAAATGTATTGGTTTAATATATGGCGTAATTTTCACTATTAAATGCGTTTCGTGTAAATAGTTTAATTATTTTAAAGTTTCTTTCCTCTTTTGAGATTCATGTGTAAATATATTATTCAATTTGAAAGGGTTTGGGAAAATTATTATTTGAGCTTTCTAAATATTAAATAATTTTCACCATTAAATGCTTTCCATACGTAAAAATTTAATTATTATAGAGATTTTACACATGACGATATTTAAACTTTGGGAGTTTTATATATGACGGATCTGTCACCATAAAATGGGTTTCTCGTTTAATAATTTAATCATTTTAAAGGTTTCTTACATATTATTATTCAATTGTAAATACACTTTTTATGAAGTAATTTTTCCAATTTCCTGTTTTTAACAAATGATCATTTAATTGTTATTTTAAAGTGTTATTTCAGTTATTTATAGCCACGTGTCATTTTTTATTTGAGTGGAAATAATTCTTTGAGCTGTCTTAAAAAAATTGGAAACAATGTAAGGCAAGTGGGAAATTACACATCAAACGTGGGAAATGAGATGCGTTCGTACTGTATCTAGTTTTATAAGTATTCTGATCTTGGTGCAATAGCTGTTACACTCTTTTGCGAATATGCATGAATAAAAAATTTATTACGATTCTATGTATTAAATTCAGTATTGCGGAAATAGGACTCCATCTCAAATAGGGCGTAATCACCGTGGCAACCTAGAATCATTACCTATAATGGGATATCACTGAATTAGTTACGTATGATATTATTTAATAGAATGAAGAACATTTTATTAATATCTTTCTAAGTTTCGATTCGATTTTATAAATTTTGAAATGACTCAAGAAAATTCTGCAACGATTAAATATATTAAATTTCAAACCATTCCGTTGGGTAGTTTTTGCGCTGATATATACGGACAGACGGATAGACAGACGGACCGACCAGACGACGACTATAGGTGCTACGAACGCTCTTGAAAAATGACTTTCTTTAAATATGAAAAAAATATATCTTGAAGTAATGAAATTTTGATACAGATTTCAAATATCCCCCCCCCCCCCCAATTAAATAAATAAATAAATTTGTCAAATTAAAAAAAATAGGTTTAGTCTGTACACTATAAGTTTATGAAGTATATCACTAGAAAAAAATAATTAATTTCTTATGTATAGTTTTGCTCCTAATATATTTTTTAATGGAACGATTTTGACCGACTTTAACAATTAATAGCTCTTAAAATAATTCTTTGATTAAAAAAGAGTCTGCTGCAGCGCGTTTATCAAACAATTTTCTATATACCTACCAATTTTCATATTTTTGTATGCAGTAGTTTTCATAATATTAGCGAAGAAAGACCTCCGGTCACAAAAAATTCATTTACGGCAGCGGCGGTGGGTTACTTTTTTTTTAGAATAGAATAGAGAAATGCATTAAATCTTATCTACGCATTTCTTCAAGGGCATATAATAACAATTCACAGCAAAAACGGGTACTGTACATAAAAGGGCGACACATTCCAGGTGTCGAATATCTAGCTTTCGGCGACAGTAAAATGTTGTAGCGCTTGTGTATGTTCCCTTTGCTGTGACGTCAAAATGACGTATGGGGACACTTATCATGGGGGCAGATTTCCAGTATTCGACGAAAGTAAAATTATCTAGAACTGGAAAAGTGTCCCCATCTGCAGTGACGTCAAAATGCAGTATGGGGCTACTTTTCATGGGGGCAGATATCCAGCTCTGAATGAAAGGAAAATTCTCTAGCACTGGAAAAGTGCCCCCTTACGTTTGGGGGCACTTATCATGGGGGCAGATTTCCAGTTTTCAACGAAAGTAAAATTCTGTAGTACTGGAAAAGTGTCCCCATCTGCTGTGACGTCAAAATGACATATGGGGCTACTTTTCATGGGGACGGATATCCAGCTCTCATTGAAAGAAAAATTCTCTAACACTGGAAAAGTGTCCTCTTCTGATATGGGGGCACTTATCATGGGGGCAGATTTCCAGTTTTCGACGAAAGTAAAATTCTCAAGAACTGGAAAAGTGTCCCTATCTGCTATGACGTCAAAATGACGTATGGGGGCACTTTTGATGGGGGCACTTTTCAGCGTCCCCTTCCTTTCTTTATGAAAGCGCGCTTGCAGACAAAGGGGCGGAAGTTTAAGCACTAGCCGCCAATGCTTCCGTTGTGGGAACATTCCGAAGAATCCTGTCTAATCTAACTATCAATTGATACATTTACTTCGGGTTAGGAACGTATTGTTAATTGAAATGTTGAGTTTAAATATTCACTGTACTTGACAAAAATAAAGAATTTCTTTCTTTCTTTTTACTGCTTTTACCTGAGATAGTCAAATTCCCCAAAATTATCTTATTTAAAAGATCTGCCAAAAATGGAAAATATAGATATATCACTCTGAAAACAAAATATATTAGACTCCATACTATTAACTTTTAAATACAAAAAGGATTTTTTAAATAGTTTTAAAACATTTTTAGGAAAAAAATAATAAATAGTTGTTCCCGCAACGGGAGCGTTGGCATTTAAATGGTTAAAAGCAACATTTTTTGACTTTATTTACATAACGTCATTGAATATTTCCTAAGATTTTTATACTTCATTAAATCTTTTATTTAATATCGTCGAAAATATTCTACTGTTCTTTTTCACAGCAGCCGTTGTCGAAATTTTTCTGCGTTCTCTTTATTTTTTCTACATTTCCCATTCACGCAGCCTCGTTACTTTTTAATCTCGAAGCGGAGGGCAGCGTCGGGAACATTCAGTCTCAATGCAAGTGTTACTTTCGAAATTTCATACGTGCATATATACATATATTTCAATAATATTGTTCATTGCAATTGCTGTGTCCTGTAAAGATATTTTTTAAGTAAGCGGTGAGGTTTTATTAAGTTTATTTAAGAATTTTTTTAAATATAGCATTTTAATTTATTTCACAAAATATTTTAAAGACATAATCCTATTGAATTAAGAAAAATATCTTTTAAAAACGTTTTTGAATGATCAAATTATCATTAAATGCACTTGAAAATAACTCGTAAAAATTTTGTAATAAATGTGTACATAATAATAAAACATGTTTAAAGCATGATATTCAAATATACACACATACATATATAAATACCAGCTGCTTCAAAAGTTCGTTGCGAAAGTAAATCGCAATTAAAAAATGATCTATGGATCGAAAGACATGCGGTTTGAAGATAGATATTCTGCGCGGTACGGGATTTTGTACGAAACAAAAAAAATAGTTCAAAATCTCGACAATAGAGGGCACTACTGCAGATAAATCCATGGAATAGTTCCATATTGCCCATAAAACGCAGGATTTGGATACAAATACATTAAAGAATACTACATGTACATATTTTATATCCAAATCTTGCGTTGTAGTAGCAATATGGCATTATTCTATGGAATTACCTGCAGTAGCGCCTCTATTGTAAAGATTTTGAAAAAAAATTTTGTTGGTGTACAAAATCCCGTACCACGCTGAATATTTATCTTCAAACTGCATGTCTCTCTCGAGCATAGATCTTTTTTTATTGTGTTTTACTTTTGCACCAAACATTTGAAACACCGGTATATATATATTAATCCTGTTCTATCAAGATTTTATCCATTCCAAAATATATTTATTTTATATCGAACATTATGAGTAATACAATTTTCTTTGAGATCATGTTTATTACAATTACGTCGCGTTTGCTACAAGTTATATTGTAAGCATTGTTTAAATACTTACAAAATAACACCAGGATAAGTATGATATGTATGCATTAAAAAATAGATAATGCTTTCGGAGAAAATATATTTTTTGGAACGAATAGCATATCAAAATGCATTAATTTTGAAGCCTGACATCGCAATCGCTTCACAGGCATCTAGAAATTTATCTGGTACATTCAAATAATGCTCAAATAAAAAGTTAGTAAACGACACTGAAAGCACAATTGAAATCTTTATTCAAAAGCAATCACCAGAAGCCTGAGTACAACTATGCCACTGTTTCACGAGCCGAAAGATTCCTTGTTCACAGAATTCCTGCGTCTGCGACAAGAGACAGTCCTCCACCGTCTCCTTTCGTTGGTCGTCCGAGATAAAACGTTTTCACTTAAAATGTTTTTGTTACAAACAGATGGAACTCGCAGGACAGTTCGCTAATCTCTTTCAGGATCCACTGCGTGTGTATTTTCTGGAATATTTTCCTTATACTCCGGTAAACCAACCTGTCGTGCACTCTTTCAACTCTGGCCTCCATCACCATTCCCAACATTTACATTGCGGCATGTTGATCACTTCTCAACAGATCATTCACCTTGTCGATAAGTTCGGACGTGATTACTTTGTTTTTCTGGCGTGGCTCCAGGTCTACATCCGAACAACACCGGCCTTCACGAAAACGACCACTGTACTTTCTTATTGACTTGTTGGACGCACAGTTTTCCCCGTATACGACTACCATCTGGCGATGAATATCGGCCGGTTTAACTCCTTCCGTTGTCATAAATCTGATAACACCTCGCTGCTACTCAATCGTTGAATTGTGCAATGGAAACGCCCGCCGTGGTGTCTTCACGCGCACTGCCGGGTCAATTGAAATTTTATGGAACACACGCTTGCGGCTCTCCTGCTTCAAGGGCGCGCGGCCGCGCATGATGGGTACGCGCATAAACATGATGGGCATTTCCAATCCCGCACTTGATGCCTCACTGCATTATCCCAAAGTGGTATATCCAAATTTGAACCGGTTCGATTATTACAACGTTTCGTACCGTTGCATTTGAACATCTCTTCTTACATACATATGTATACAGGGTGTTCGAAAAATCTGGAAACTGTCGAATAACTCGAGATGTACAAAGCAGATTGAAAAACAAATATATACGTATTAAATATTTTTTAAAAAGCTACTCAGTGATACAAAATTTGACCCCCGCCAACGAACCCTTAGGGTCAGAGGGCCTCCAAATTTGAAATCTTGAATAATAACTCGAACTTTTAATGGCAAATTCGAATTCTACGGGCAAAAATACATAAATTTTGTATTTAACATGTTTTTTGAATCCACATTGATCACGGTGTAATCGAGCATATTCGATAGATATATAACCAACTTTTCCCAACCTGGTTTGCCATCTCGAATGGCCAGAACTTTAGTCGTCAAAGTAGTCGTTTCGTCGTCAAAGTAGCCGTCATTTGCGGGAATAGTGTTTCTTGAAATCCATCAGTAGTGGTTGTTTCGATGACGCTTTATATGCTTTTTCCATAAAAAATAATAGAAATGTATTAAATTAGTACTATGTTTGTATATTTTTTTATCTGTCAATCATTTCTAAATAATAATCTGCGTATTTTGATTTTTTAACTTGTAAATATACACATTCCTTACCAAAGAGAAAAAGGATAATGTTCATTATTTGCGGGCGGGGTGTGCAGATATTCTGCGTTTTCATGGCTTCAGCTGTTTATTTTAAATATGATCTAATTCAGGAGGATGATGCGGGTCTACAGTTATTTAAAATTATTACTAGAGAATAATAGGACAATATATATATATATATATATATATAAACATAAGAAAACTTTTTACGCTGACTGAGCAAAGGATGCGTAAATTTAAGTAAATTAAATTTAAGTAAATTAAGAAAAGTAGCGTAAATTTCATTGGAGGTGGAGTTATAAATTTTGATGATTGATTAGTTACTGTAACTCCAAAATATCAAGTCGGTCAGAATTTTTTTCAATAATTCGTATAAACATAATAATTTATTGCAATGTAAAATATTTTTCAATTTAACATTTTTTTCATAATTTTAATTTTAATAATTTTAAACAATTGGAAATTTTTGATATTTTAAACTTTTTCATTAAAAAAATAATTAAACACTTTAAGCTCTCTTAATTATTTACTGGGGGAGACGACGTTTTAATTTCCATAGGGTAAGAATGATGTAGAAAATTCTTTAATTATTTATTTATTGTTACAATAAAATATCAAATGTGACAAAATATAGGTTCTCCGAAAAGTCTGGAAACGGTCGAATAACTCAAGAAATTCATAAAAGATTGAAAAACGAAAAAATAGGCGTTAAATATTTTTTTTAAAGCTATTCTGTGACACCAAATTTGACACCCCACCCCGACCACCTGGGGGTCAGAGGCGTTCCAACTTTCAAATCTTAAAGGATAATCCCCATTTATTATTTCTGATTCGAATTCTACGCGAAAAAATGCGCAACTTTTGATTTTAACCTTTTATTTTCGAATCTTTGTAGATGACGGTGTAGTATAGCAAAATGTGTTGGAGAGGGGAGGTGGGGGATGAATGGGACATTTCCACAAAAATATTTTTTTATATTTTTTTTTTATTTAAGTTACTATCAATATTATATATCACATTTCATACATTAGGTATTTGCCAACATATATGAACAATATTTATTCTAGATTATGATTTATTCATAAAAATATTATGAAATCAAAAAAACGTTCCTCCCTGTCCTAATCATCCCCACAGCAGGGACGAATGGGATAGTAATAGGGATTAATGGGACACAAAGATTTTCCTCCCTGTATTCAATTTTACCAAATTAAAATTTTTAATTATAACCTTATATGGAAATTATATTTGTATTGTATGATTTTACAGCACGAATCGATAGGTTTTTTTTTTTTTTTTTTTTTTTTTTTCAATAACTTTTTTTATTGCAGTTTTAACTTTTAATGCGGACTTCGGCTATCAACATGTTCTTTTTTTCCCACTTATGAGGCATTTTAGATTTGAAATGAAAGTGCAAAATGTCTTTTAAATATAGCATAGCTAATAATTTTCAATCATAACTTATTAATTAATATTAATTAAATGTATCGTAGAAACATGCAGAACGGAAATTATTTTGTCGATCGGAAAGTCATGTCGTGTTGGGAAAATCAATTCGTACAGGAAAATTCTGCCCGATAATTATTAGACATTAGATATCGGAATCAATGTCTAATAATTAAATGATTGAATTTTCCGGTACGAATTGATTTTCCCAACACGACCTGACTTTCCGATTGACCCAATATGTTAGGGGTGGGGATTTATTTGTGCAACATTTCAAAATTCAATATAATTTCCCCCCATTTGATCAATACACATATACCCTTTTTATCAATTTTATCTATTTTGATTAAGTTTTAGTACCAATTTTTTGGTAATACATTAATAATTATTACAATACAATAAGTAACACTCAGAAATTTTAAACAATAACAACTCATATAATACTATTTAATACTATTAATTGACGTAAATTATTGATTTATCATCCTATATAATACTATTTAATTAATAAATAAAATTTTCAACATCTCTAGGGAGGAGTGAGAATGTCCCATTCATCCCCATTTGAAATGTCCCAATCATCCCCATGATGCATAATATCCATTCTAAGCCATTTTACCTCAAAAATTATTTTGTCACAATGGTTACTACTCATTCATTTTAATTATTGATATTGAACCTTAAAATAAATGACTACAACATAGCTTAATTTTTTATATTGTATAAGACATTTCACATCTTCAAATGTAAAAAAACACTTACTTTTAAGCAGAGATTTCAGAAAATGCAACTTTGAAGGAAAATGAAAACAGCAATGTGGTCCTACTTTTAGTTCTGAAGCACACCGTGGTAGAGGTATATGGGGTTAGGAAGCAATTTAAAATAAATGTTTATTGCCTGAAATATTGAGAATGTCCCATCCATCCCTTGTCCCATACATCCCCTAGCTCCCCTACTCATAATATAAAATATTACCATTGTAAATACTTAAAAGTTGTTCATTTTAAATATACATATTTGTTTAGTATGTTTTAACAAATTTCATGACTTTCAGAAGATATTGTGCGAGCAATGATTTCTGGAGTAAAAAAAAGAGCTATTTTGATTTCAACAATACACAAATTCTGTGAAAAGCAAATAAATTTCTAATAGGAGCATATTACAAAGCACAATTAGTTTAATCAATATCCAACATTTCATGTTTATACATAAAAATGTTTTGATGATAGACTAATTCAAACTTTGAAGTTTTTCGTTAATTTTCGACGTATTTAAAAGGTACAAGACCCCTTAATGGATCTCAGGACTCTTAAAATTGGAAAAATAATTTTAAAAAGTGACCATTTTCAACCTTTAATATCTTAAAATGTTTATGATTTTAAGGCACAATTTTTATCGGGATTAAAGATATAAGTATGTTCTTTTATTTCATGTATTTTAAAAATTTCAAGATGCAGAATTAGCATTGATATGGGGCTGCAAACTGTCAGATATTTGAGGAGAAGATAATTGGCATAACATATTACGCGCAGGATTATAAAATAAATTTTTGACTAGACTAAAAATTAACTAGATTAAAAATTTTGGTGCCTAATTATACTTCAGATCGTAATAATTACACTGAACGTGAATGAATTTGTATCTAATGCATTTTTTTTTTTAATTTTTAATATAAAGTTGTATTTACTTAATGCAAACTTTAGAATTTTTGAATAGTATAATCACCAAAAAAATATTTTTGTAAACAATAAAAAAAGAAATTTTAGGTTCAATTTATACCAGCTAACATGAAACGCATGTTTTGAAAATTTCATGGAAAAATATTCAGATATTTTTAAGATATCGTGCCCGTTATGCCCAAAAACGTCATTTGGAGAAAAATGGCTTCATAGTTTCGGAAACAGCTATTGAGAGGGAATAATTTTAAAAGCCATAACTTCAGCTCTAATAGGAATTTCAAAGAAACAATTATATCAAAATGTTCAGAAAAGATAGGAGTTTAACATCTAAAAAAAAATTAATTTCGAAATTTTTAAAGCATTAAGAGTCTTGAGACTCCTTAATCTAAATAGTTCTATAAATTTCAGTAATATTACCTCTGCATAAAATCATTCAATGCCAAAATAGCAATAAAAAGTAGTTTCAAAATAATATTCTCGATTAATTAGTAAAGCATAGGATGTAACTCATTAAAAATTGTGTAGATTCAATAACTATCTTTAAAAAATGATATTTGAATTCCCATTTTTAATCTACATCATTAAATATTATGGACTGATGAATTTTAAAATGTAGCAAAACGTAAAAGATTTTGAAAAAAGTGACAACTTTTAAATTATTATTAGAAGGCCATTGATTGCGGAAATCTCGAATTAAAGTACTATAGTTTCTATTACAGTGCATCCTAGTACCGTTATAAGGTGCTTAATCGTCTCAAAAGTTTAGTCAAATCTCAAATTAACATAAAATATGTACTGCAGTCACTTTATTTTCATTCTTCGTTTTTCTTCTCTTCATTCTGTTTAGCTGTTCAGTTTCCCCCCCCCCCCCCCAAAAAAAAAAAAAAGATGTTTGTTTTAAGAGGACAAGAATATTTTGAGTATTGATTGTTACTATTAAGTATTGTACACCAGATTGCGAAAGTGCAGTGACATCCATGATTGAAGTGGGAATGGAGGTTAGGAATCATACTAAAATAAAACCCGATGTTACAGATTTATCTAATTGGAAAGTGAATGAAATTGCTATAACGTTTTAAAAATTTTATGTATACTTATTAATCTTTGTTTCACTGTATGCATTCTAAATGCATCTGTGAATTTTCTATATATACTTTGCAAATTATTTTGAGGAGAAAAAGATATAGACTAAAAGAATTTTGTAAAACATTCTGAAACATGGCTGTCAGACCGGGAACCAGCAGCACAGACGATCACCTCATCGAGTTCACTACTGAAATTAAAGAATTAATTAAAGATCGATACGCATATTAATACGCAATCAGTCTGCTAAGTGATATCTTGGTGAAAAACACCTGAAAACCCAATTTTAGCGGTGGACTCGTAGGTTTACCATTGTGTTTTCATGCACCCAAAAGGATGAAAACATGGAAGACTGGCAGTAGGAAGACGCAATAGTAAACGTACGAGTCAACCGCTAAAATCGGCTTTTCAGGTGTTTTCCACCACGCTATCACTTGGCAGACCGATTCTGTTTTGATACGTGTATCGAGTTTTAATTAATTCTGGAATTTCAGCCGTGAACTCGATGAGGTGATTGTCTGTGCTGCCGGCTATCGATTTATGTGTTTTGAAGACAGTATTATCTCATTTCTAGAAATTCAGACCTTTTGTTCATGTAGTTTCTAGCATTTGTCGGGAAAAGTCCATCTGTAAATAATTAGCTTTTTATTTGTTTTTAAGGGGTCTCAGGACTCTTAAAGCTTTAAAATTTTCGAAATTTTAATTTTTTTACATGTTAAACTCCTATTTTTTCTGAACATTTTGATATAATTATTTCCTTGAAATTCCTATTAGATCTGAAGTTATGGCTTTTACATTTATACACGTTCAATAGCTGAAGCGTCGTTTCGGAAACTTTGAAGCTATTTTTCTCCAAATGACGTTTTTGGGCATAACGCGCACGATATCTCAAAAAATTATGAATATTTTTTCATGAAATTTTCAAAATATATGTTTCATGCTAGTCTGTATAAACCGAATCTAAAATTTCCTTTTTATTGTTCAAAACAATATTTTTTAGGTGATTATACTTTTGAAATTTTCTTAATTTTGCATTAGCTAAATACAACTTTGTATTAAAAATATAAAATAGCTTTAAATACAAATTTATTTAGGTTCAGGATAATTATTACAATCCGAAGTATAAGTAGGCACCACAATTTTAATTCTAGTTGCAATACTTATTTTGTAATTGTGCGCGTAAGCTGTTATGCCGATTTTTTGCTCGGCAAATGGCTAACAGTTTGGAGCTCCCTGTAAATGCTAATTCTGCATCTTATAATTTTTTAAATACGTGAAATGACAGAACATACTTATGTATTTTATTTCAATTAAAATTGTGTCTTAAAAACAAATACATTTTAAGATATTAAATGTTGAAAATGGTCTTTTTTTTCATTTTTTTTTCAGATTTTAAGAGTCCTGAGACCCCTTAATTACCTCTGGTTTGACAAAAGTGCAAATTTAAAAAGTGCATATCATGTAATTTTTCATGTTGTATTATTGACAATCACGTGTTTTGTAGAGATATCGGGAACTCAAAGAAGAAATATTCCTAAATTAACATGACATAAGAAACAGAAAGGTGAAAGTTCACTTACGGATATTTTAGAATGTATTCGTCATTGTTATTATCCTTGTATTGTAAGACAGATGTGCTTAAAAAATATTTCTAAAGAAATGAAATTATATTTTATCCAAAACGATATTGATCAATACAGTGGAAACTTGATTATCCGAAGTAATTGGGACCGACTCTCTTTCGGAAAATCGTAATTTACGGATAATCGAGACTGTTTCAATTTTAAGATTAGAGAGAAATATATGCAATATTTCTTATTATAGTGCCTAATAAAAATAAAGCAATAGCAAAATAGAAGCAAGAACAAATTACCTGAATTTTAATTTTGAAATCGAGTATCTTTTCCATACATCACAAGGGTTTGAAAAAATGTTTTGTTCATCGCGATTTCGATTGTGTTTGTTTTGAAGATCTATTAAGTAGTTTTTAAACATTATTAGTTCACCAGTATCACTGTCTTCTTACTGCTCCAGCCCTGCCAATCATTTTGCAAAACATTAAAAACTTCAGAATTGCTAATTTGTTCGTTTCCTTCGTTCCACTCCGCAGTTTAAGTGAGATCAAGTTAAATTCAAAAGAACTCTAAGAAATCGGATCGAAATTATTTATAGATTCTTAGTTTGGTAAGGAACACTTGCACACACGCAATATGGCTAAATAAAAGCCTTTCAAAATGGATTTTGCACAGAAGAAATATGATTGTAAAAAACCAAAAACAAAAAAAAAAAAGCTTTAAAATGGATTTCAGTTAACTGAGAGTTTCGGATAAAAGAGGTTCTACTGTATATGTATATATATGTCTATATATTAAAACAATGTCATTATTTTCTCATAGACAGCGTTTAGCAAGTAATATATAAATTAATATATGTGCAAATATTTAAAACTTATTTGAAAAAAACCCTATATTAATATTTAGATAAACGTGCATTATATTGAGTATTTTCGTGCACAGATTATAAGAGTAATTTTACTTAAATGTAAAGAAATTCAGATTTGATTTGCATCTCAAACTATTTAAGCTAATAATAATACATTTCTTTTCTGTAAACAAAAACCTCTCAAGATATTACTTTAATCAAAATATTTTTATTTATCTTAACTTATTTAATTATTGAGTTGTTTATTTTTATATTTATTTTTCGTGTTAAAAACGTTACAAATAAAATAGGGATTTTTTTTAATTTTATGTATTAGTTTTTTTTTATATATGTAAATTCATTTCCAATATAAATTTATAAACGATTTGTTTATGATTATATGTTCCAGCTTTCAATATAATAAAAACTCAATTAATTAATCTTTAATAACAAACAGAACACATAAAAATTCCAAAAAGAATAAATTAAAGCCAATAACGACATTATCTTAAAGTACATTGCCTGAGGTTGAACTTCTTTTATTTTTATTTTTAATTATATAGTAGCTTTATTATTAAATCATGAAAAATTAATTGTTATCGTCTGTTTATGAAAAAGTAAATTTAACACACAAAAATGGAATAAATGAATGTAACTGCGTTGTTTTTGTGCTTCATTAATAATGTTTTTAATAACTGAGATAATATTCTTAATTTGAATTCCCATGTTTTTATTTATTTATTTTATTTATTTATTTATTTATTTATTTTTTGTGATTTAATAATCTATTCTTATACAACCAAAGACAGTAACAGCTTACGTGTATTGTAAATATAAATACGATAGAACCCCGCTAATGCGAACTAATTCGGACCAGTGCTTATTTGGATTACCCGAAACTCCGGTAAAAATAGAAAAGAAAATACTAAAAATAATGCAAGTTACTTTTTACCATTCTTCTTTTTCTTAGTTATAAATACTCAGTAGTACAGTAAACATCGTCTAAACTGGCATCCTAAGGTCCGGCATACTGGATAATCCCGCACGACTTTCGGGAAAAAATATTCATTGTTTAATCGCTCTTGATGTTTATAATGATCCAATGGAAATTCAGAATGAGGAATTACGTAACAACCATTAAAAGCGGCTCAAAATCGCGAATATGTAAATAGCTCAGTCATTACGTTGATGAGGGTGGAAAGAAAAAAAAATATTTCTGTATATAATCTGCGAAATCAAACTGTTGAAAGGAAAAATAAATTTTTATTCGTCTGAATTAAGTACTTTTTGCATTTTAGAAAATTATTTTATGGTGACTGAAAAACAAACTGATATTCGAAACTTTTTTAAGATGCCTTCTGCAATTAGGCCAACAGTGCACGATTTCATTTTATATTAGTGTACATGTGTTGTACTTTTACGTTAATGATTTTTTTATTATTATTATTATTCTATTCACTGTAAAATAAAATGTCTGAAACGGAGTGTTCAATTTTCAGACATTTTGAAATGTCTTAATTTTTAAGACACTTATATGCGTCTGATTTTCAGACATTTCAAACATCTGACAGCGCATTTTTCTTTAACCCCTTTCTCATTTGTCGGCAATAGCAACCATTTTCTCACTTTTTTTTGTAAGCATTATACACTCTAAAATTATTTATATTTTAAAATATGGAAATGCCATTATAGTCTATATGCCAATATACACTATAATGGCCAATATACTACTTATGTATATTTTAATGGAAAATTTCTGCCGCGAATACCAGAAAATTTGCCTTTTTTAAAATTCCTGTATTTAAAGCTTTTGCATTTAAAAGATAAAACGTAATTTTCTGAGGGAAGTTCTACATATTCCAGTTTCCATTTTTTCAGAGTCAGGGTATAACATACAGGATTTGAACATTTTATTCAAACAACTGTAAACTTACAAAGACATACCCGTTGATGATTCGAACCCGGGATCTTTCGCTTACGAGAAGGTTGCCTTGACCATTTAGCCACGTTTTCACAATTGAAAGCTTCAAATATCGTTATTTATTTATGAAACACAACAAATGTGGTGTCAGTAAGACTATAATGTTTTCACAATTATAATTCTGATCATTTTATACAACGTCTTTCTAGAATTTTAAATATTAGGATTTTTAATTTCATGAGCCAGCCACAAAGCTTTCTTTTTTCCAGTAAAAAAAAAAAAAAAAAAAAAACTTTTAGAGAACAAATATTATTGTTAAAACAATAATATTTGTTCTCAAAAAGTATTTTAAATAAACAGAGAATACGTTATTTTTGAAATATTAAAATATTTAAAATGCTTTAACAGTGTGTATGCGCGTGTATATACATAGTCTGTTCTCGGCAGGTTTGGGAGACGTTATTTGTGTAATACCGATGCTTCTTGATGTTGTGTGAATTTAATACATATACGAGTACATATACTCGTATATATATATATATAAATTTTTACAGACATGTCATATATTTTCGTCCTTTTATAGTACCAATGCTTATTGATTTAGGTGTGTTATATAAAATACCTGTCACTGTCTGCTGGTTTTGCGAAAATTTGGTTGAAAGAGAAAAAAAAATAAAACTAATAAATTTAATAGACGTGATTACTTTTTCTGTTGATAGATGGCGCCTTAAAGAAATTATATTAGAATCTATTTTCAAATCCAAAGTTTCAATCTGACACAATTTTTATTTCATTTTTTCGGAAACGCATGAAATTGACAGGTGAGGATAATGTTATTCAGAAAAAAAATTTAATCGAAGTGGTCTTCCACTTTTCGGATAAATAAATTACCTATCTAGTTATAAGCGATAAACAGTTTTCATGTCTAATACACTTCATTCTGGAATGTGAGGTTGAAATATGAGGATTTGTATTTGAAAGATTATAATTTGTCTTTTAAACGAAAATTTTTAAATACAGAAATATGAAAAAAAAAAAAGAATAAAAAAAGAAATTCTGTAATTTTCGGAAGAAAATTTCCATTAATATATTTAAATAGCACAAGTGTCAAAATTGAGAATAGGGGAAGTTGGCCTAAAATGATCCCCTTAAGGGAAAAACTTGTGTAAAATAACATAACTGTTTTAAAAAAACTTTTGACCTTTGTTAGTATGTTTTACACTATATTTTGCATTAGAAACATACTTTAATAGTATTTTAAACCCAAATTGAGTAGTGAAAAAAATAGATTTTAGAAAAAGTGTCCAAAGGATCATTTTACCCGCACCCAAGGGCAAAATGATCCTTCATTTAAAAATGATTGTAAATCGTTTTTTATAGGCAAAATAAAGGATGTAAAATTAATTATGACAATACATAAATAAATAAAATAAGTTTTACAATCAAGTAGCATACATAATTTATTTTATGCAAATTTTAAAATAAAAAAAGTGTCAAATAATTTTGAAAAAAGAGTAAAATGGAATATTTCTAAATTATGATCCAAAAATAATTCTCAACAATAAACGCAGAAATAAGTTAAATAATACCTATTTCCTCCCCATCCGAAAACTCCGTATATTTGAACACATATCGCAAAGATACACATTATCGTCATTTTCATCTATCCCTGCGCATGCATCATGCGCCCATTTACGGCACTTGTGACACTGGATCCAACCTTCACCTGCTGCAGAGGAGGAAAATAGTTCATCGCAATAAATACACTTGTATTCATCTTTTGAATATGTTTCACTATATTCCATATATTGGATTTTATGCACCCTTTTCTTCTTTATGGAAATACGTCTTTGCTTTGACTTCATGCTTTTTTCTTTGCTTGTTCTGGCTATTTTGTTTTCAGCTTTAGATTTTTTTAATTGAATTTTCTTAGCTGCAGCCTGTTTTGTAATCTCTTTCTGTTCTCTGTTTTTCGTTTCCAAGCTCAGTTTATTCTTATAAGGACTGCTTGTTAAGATGGCACTTCCCATCGATTTTCTTTTTCTCGAAGTGCTTGATTCCGTTTTCCTTGGAAAGGGTATGATATCACGTGGACTTAAAGAGAAAGATTTGGGAAAGTCACATATTTTGAGAGCGGTTGAAGGGCTCCTATGATGGCTAGGGCCCGGTACCGTATTTTCATCAGACGATGTAGTATCAGCTAACTGCAGTTCTTGAGAAATGCCTCCCTGTTAAACATTTCTCTCTTGTTCTTGACAGTAACCTCGTGTGACTGGATGTGGCTTATTTGTAACTTCTGCAGCAACAAAATCGATTTCAGAGAATACATACCGGTTAAAAGGTACAATTCTGGTTTCCTTAAAACCATTGATGCCGTTTAATGGTACACAAACATGCAAGTAAGCTTCACCAAAATTTTTTGCGATTTCATTTATTCCAAATCCCCCTTTTTTCTTACTGTTGGTCAGCCATTGTTTTAGCTATTTATCGTGCCTGTAAATGATCCTCTGTAAAATGATCCTCTGCGGGTAAAACGATCCACATAATGGATCATTTTGCCCGGAAACATGGCCGCCCATTTTAGGTCATATTACTGGATGACTCATAGAAACATAACAAATTTATAAAGTGTAATTCACAGCTAACAACATACTCCATTAAGTAAACCAAGTCATATTTCTGTACATGAAAGATTATATATATAAATAAATATGAAAGTTAGTGCTTACCTTAAAATAGATGTTAGGAAAACCCCTTTTTCAAAGATTTTTCTTCAGGAGCGTGATAACGCGATCTCTTGAATATCGCCATTGCTTCTCCTTGAGTTAGCAGATCTAGTTTATGTGTTACTCAGTAGATAGCGCAACCTGTCTGGCTGAAAACATATGTGGATCGTTTTGCCAGCTAGGATCATTTTAGGCTAACTTCCCCTAAAATTTAAATAAATTAACGGTCTATATATGAATAAACAGTAAACTCTGTCTAAGGCGGAATCGATCGGGACCGAGAAAATTTTCCGTAGTAGACAATATTCCGCCTTTGACAAATTTTATTCTATGTCTATCAATTCGAAAGGACTTGATAATCTCTTCGTGTAAGTAGATTTCCGTCTTAGATAGAGTCCACTTTACAGAGAGTTTATGGTATCTTTTTTTACAGCATACAACGCTTACAAAAAAAAAGTGAACAAATGTCTGCCTATTGTCGACAAATGAGACGAGGGTTCAACATGGATGCGGTTTAGACGCTTGAACTGCTTAAATTCAGGCTCATATAAGTGTCTTAAAAATTAAGACACTTTAAAATGTCTGAAAACTGAACACTCCATTTTAAGACACTTATATGTCTGAATTTCAGTCATTTCAATTTACAGTGCTTATGCCTTGATCATAGTAAGACACTTAAGCGTTTTAATTTCAGACATTTATAGTGTCTAAAATTTTATATTCAGACACTTAAGTGTCTGAAGTCACATACTTGTCTGAGTTTAAGACACCCGTATTTGCAGTGTTCTGGCTGTTTAAATAATAAAAGCCATACTTTACTGCCATTTTCTGTTTAATTCTAACGTCTACATTTTTTCCCCGTCATTCATCCTGTTATCCGGAAAATTTCGTAATCCGGCATGGTACAAGTCCAGAACAAAAAGTAAAGTCCAAAATAAAATCGGTTAGAATTAACCGGAATTTCGGATTAGCGGGGTTCTACTCTAGAAGAATAAACTGAAATTTCATAGCCGTATTCTGTAGATTCAGATGAAATAAAATCGTATAAATATTTCATTTTATGATAGGCTAGTTCTATATGGTTTGACCAAAAGGGCCTGTAGTGAGACACTGCGGTGCGCAGCGCCAACTAAAGCAACGCTGCGCACCGCAAGCAAAAGTACAATGCAACAGTCCGTAATGCAACAGTTCCGATGTAACAGTTCGTAAATGCAACAGTAAATGAAACAGTCCGATTAATGCAACAGTAAATGCAGCAATCCGATTAAAGAAATTGTAATAAACAAAATCTAATGGGTTTCCGTCTTAAGACGCAAATTGATTTTTTTATTCATAAATGTTCCGACTTATTTATCACAAAAAATAAATGACAAACTTCCAATTAAATTGCCTAAGAATGCTGCAGTTTACGCTCCTAACTCTATGAAAAATGCTTCTATGCATAAATAAATATTAAACTGACACATTAAACTGTATGCCGAGTTGGTTCCATATTTTGAAAACTGCATTACAAGGGTAGAAATTGCGCTTTGTAGCATATCTTCAACAAACACAAATTTACATTTTTTTAAAAACATATTGCAAATTTCATAGTTTAAGAATTGTCTTAAAAAAAAAAAGTTGAACTTATCTTTGTATATAATATACTTCGAGACGTCTCGAAACTTTTTTTAAATCCCCTATTTCGAAGTTTAACTCACTAATAATCACGTGAAACTCATGAAGCTATAAATCAAAGTTTATTATGAAAATTAAATTTAGTATCACTATTTGCTGTAGATTCTGTGTAATAACTGTGTTAATAACTGTGTTATAGATTTGCAACAGCAAATAAAATCATCTTTTGAAGCTCACTGTAGAAATAACGTTATTTTCTGGGGTATGTTGCAGATCTGCAAAGCTATGATATAAAGGATTAATTAGGTAATCTGGGGAAAATCACCTGTCAACTAGAACACAAAGGGAGAAGTTCGTCATCTACACGTGACAATATGAATTCAGTCGACCACCGTGGATATCAGATCTGCAGTTGCACCAACCGACAAATATTCCATCAACTCTCAATCTACGGCTTACATTTCTTCTTATTTTGTTCTGTAATGAATGCCAAAGCCGTTTTTGTGATGATTGCAATTAGTATTTAATCTTTTTTTTTGTAATCGGAATTACTATTTTGTGTCTCAGTAAAATAATGTTAAATATATGACGTAATTAAGAATAATAATAATACACGTATTTGATAACTATTAATAAAATAATTACAATGACTAAGAAAATTATTTTCAAATTACATGCTTTACATTTCTCAAAGTTGTTTTGTTACTTTTACAGACCTTTTATTATCTTTTACAAACTACCTCTAAACATGTTTTATTTCTAAGCAGCATGCGTAGAAATGCTTATTGTTAAAACCACTATTTCTAAATAGCAATCCTGGAATTAGTTAGGAACGTAATTCTGCCATTAAATAAGATAACAAATATTATTCGAAATTAGTGTCTCTAAAAAAAAAAAATCTGTACGCACCATGCAAATTATTTACCAGATATTTTATATAAGTGTTTTCAATCCATCAAGCATGAAATAAAAAGATTTTACATGATAGTATTTATTTAATATTATTTTTCACCATCATACTTTATTATACACATATTTTCCATTTCTCATAGTTAATCTCTAATCGTTTTTTCGTTGCCTATTAATTTTCAAATAAAAAACCCAGTCAATTAACCAAAATATAAAACCCCCAAAAGGATATATCTTTAGGAAATTTATCCGTTATCTAGTGTTTATTGTCTAATTACTTTGACTGCATCGAGTACATTTGACACTCCGTTAAGTTTTGTGTCGGTAAAATTGTTATTCCACAGTATCTCTGCAGCACTTAAAGATTTTATGGCAAAGTCAATCGCAGCTTAAACCGTCTTATTTGTCACCAAATTGCGAATGAAAGTGACTTTATTGTTTGCAGAATTTTCAAGTTGTAAATTTTTTGCCCTTTTTATTTCCCTGCAATAGCATGATTTTATCTCTTTTTCTTGAAGAAAATAGGGTTTTTGTTTTAACATAAGGTAGCCAAATATTTTCAAGGGAGTGTTGAATGTTCGTAAAAACAGCAATTTTATCTGAAAAGGATACTATTTAAAGAGCTACCAAATTACGAAATTATTATGTAATATTGAAAAAGATAGTTTTTTTTCATTTAAAACAACAAAGATATTATTAAAATAATTCTGTTATTTCCGAAATTGCCTCTACAAGGATGACTTCCAAGTCTAACCTTTCATGAGAAAAATATTAAAAATCACAGGCAAGAAGGTTTCTAAAAATATACTTTTTCTTCATTAAAAATCAATTTTTAATAATAATATTTATTTGAAAAATGCATAAATTTTACTTACATTTATATTTCATGTGCAGATGCTTTGGGTTCTATATTACTACATTTTACCGCATTGTTTCGAAAATGCCGAATGCATATTGATATTTAAATTGGAACCAAAGTATCTACATTTGCAATATAAATACAAGTAAGTAATAATGTAAGTAAAATTTTTGCATTTTTTCAAATGTATATATATATACATATATATATATATATATATATATATATAAATATATAAATATATTAATTTTCGAAGTATCATATTGTTAAGAACCTTTATGTCTGCAGTTTTTAATTTTTTTTATTCGCAGGTTTACATTTAAAAGATATCCTTGTACAAGAAAATCTGAAAATACAACGATTATTATGAAAATAAATTTGATGACGTAAACGAAAAAACAAATTGTACTTTCTTAGATTTTCTGAAGCGTCAAGGTTACTAAGATAAATAAATCTTACAGCCGTTATTTCAGTTCATTATTTCATGATTTCAAGTACAGCTCACTATCTTCTTTTATGTCTAACCTGTTGAGAAAAGATTTTCATCATTTAACCCAATTAACTATCATATTATACAAATCTCAATGATACAACTTTCAGTGTTTTATCTTGTTTCACGTTTTTTGCGTGCAACTCACGAGCATGCCTAAACAGCTGACTGGTGATTTTCTCCAGTTTACATCATTAACAATCACATAACTCGGGGGTGGTACTTTTAGCTTATCTCATCGATATTTTGATATGTATGCACTTAAATCCGCTCACTAACACACCCTCCGAACCAATAACGGCCCCACCAGTGGCCGAGAGGTTCTGCTCTCAAAGCTGGTAGACGGGAGGGGCTGGGTTCGATCCCAATCGCGCCCGGCGGCCTAATCGTTAGGAGATTTCGTGGTTTTCTTCGAACCTTGTATTTCCCTGCGTAAATACGGTTTAGGTTTCCTTTGAAAGGCCCCCAATGGAGGACACTTCCTCCCTGTTAGTGCCTATATCCCTAGTGTTGATAATTGGTTGTCATAAACACAACCAACGAACCGAAACCAAAAACCTGACCCGAGGTTTTTGACGCGTTACAATATAAATAGTTTTTGAAAAAAAGTTCAGCTACGCTATCAGTTTAATTTATATATATTGCATTTGTGTTGGATGCTGCTATAACAATATCCCCCCCCCCCCCATACTGCTGCGCCAGCTGAATGCCAGCGACTTTATTTACAAAATTTAATCTATCACATAAAAAATATCGACGGTTCTTAAGGCAATAAATATTTGACGATGCTACCAGTCTGTTACTTTGTTTTTAGTCTGCACATCACTGTGCCAAAAATAAATAAATATATAAATTCGCAGAAAAGGGCTAATAACGAATCTGATCATTTTAAATAACAAAATCTTCTGAAAATTTCTAAAGCAAATATACTGCCGAACTGTAAAATCAAAATGTTCTCCAGAGAGGCATATGGCTACGATGGTATTCCCTGCCTTAAAGTAATCCCACTATTCTATCCAGGTTATAATTAGTCAATCCATTAAAATTCAATTAAAAAATGATATTTTCAATTGTTTACTGTAAAAGTCCTTCCGGCCAGTGCCCGGAAGAAGAGGTAGCTTTCATATTCCTTATTTTAAAAAGCCAACTTATATTATTCAAACACACGAAGCTCAATTTAGTGGAAACCGAATATAGGGGATTCAATACTAATTTTTATCAATACTAAACGATTATGAATGAGAATTTCGCGAAATTAGTCAGCTTTATCCAAGCTGCTTTTATTTAAAGTAACTTATATTTGGCTACCAAATACGGCGATTTCTTAAAGTGCCTGCCATTTTAAGACAACATGGTGGATGAGGCTAACCAGTGAACTTAGTCGAGACCTTAGTAATTGCTGTGCACATGCTCACTCACATCGGAATCTATTGATATATACGAGTGCTTTCGCATGCAAAAAATCAGATTTTTCAAAATGTCACCCACATTAGATATTGAAATTGCTATATCTGAGCCACTTTTTAAGATAAAAACAAACAAAAATGCTCTGAATCCTTATATCAAGGTCAAATACTTAAGAAAGAAACCTTTTTTAATTTCTATTGCCAATTTCAATACTATATTCAATTTTTTGCACCTCACTTTAAATATAACTTTTTATAATTTAATGGCCGCCATTCTGAAAAAAGATGAATGATAGGGCCAGCGAACTTGGTCGAGATATTGATGTATACTATCCAGATGCCTTCTTACATCGAAATAGGCGAATACGTGCGTTATCGCGTGGCAAATACAAGAACGTTCCAAAATGTTAGCCATGCTAGAAATTCAAAGTGCTATAATTCAAACATTTTTTAAGATATAAACAAAAGAACAAATTTTCAGAAACAAAAACTGCTCCGGAATCTTTGTATCAAGGCCAAACACATAAAAAAATCTTTTTCATTTTCCAATTTTTTAACTCCTCATTTTAAATTTTAAATATTTTTTTTTTTAAATGGTAACCCTTTTGAAACAAGATGGCGAATGAAGCTGGCCAACGAACTCAGTCGTGACATTGGTATGTACTATGTACAGACCAAGTTACATCCAAATCTGTTCCTAAATACGCCTGATATCGCGTGACAAAAAGTCAGGTCGTTTTAAAATGTCAGCCACAATAGAAATTCAAAATGCTATAACTCAGCCATTTTTTTAGATACAGACGAAACAAAAACTGTTCCAGAGTCTTTGTATTACGGTCAAACACATACAAAAAAAACCTTTTTCATTTTATAATTTTTTGGTATCACATTTTAAATTTCAATTTTTTTTAATTATTTAAATGACCGCCATTTTGAAACGAGATGGCGGATGAAGCTGGACAACGAACTCGGTTGAGATATTTGTATGTACTATGTACACACCAAGGTACATCCAAATCGGTTCATAAATACGCCCGTTATCACGTGACAAATATCAGGACGTTTCAAAATGTCAGCCACGCTAGAAATTCAAATTGCTATAACTCAGCCATTTTTTAAGATATAGACGAAACAAAAACTGCTCCCGAATGTTTTTATCAAGGTCAAACACATAAAAAAAATATTTGTTCAATTTTCAATTTTTTGGTACCACATTTCAAGTTTAAATTTTTCTTAAAAATTTAAATGGCCGCCATTTTTAAACAAGATGGCGGATGAAGCTGGCCGACGAACTCGGTCGAGACATTGGTATTTACTATGTATAAACGAAGTTACATCCAGATCGGTTCATAAATACGCCTTTTATCGCGTGACAAAATTCAAGACGTTTCAAAATGTCAGCCACGCTAGAAATTCAAAATGCTATAACTCAGCCATTTTTTAGATATAGACGAAACAAAAACTGCACCGGAATCTTTGTATAAAGGTCAAATACATAAGGAAAAAATATTTTTCCATTTTCAATTTTTTGGTGCCACATTTCAAATTTTAATTTTTTAAAAAATGTTTAAATGGCTGCCATTTTGAAACAAAATGGCGGATGAAGCTGGCCAACGAACTCGGTCGAGACATTGGTATGTACTATGTACACACCGAATTACATCCAAATCGGTTCATAAATACGAGAGTTACAGTGTGACAAATGTCAGATATATATATATATATATATACACGAGTACAAAGGGTACTGAAGAAATTTTTGCAATATGATGAAACAAAAAGTCGCAGGTGGCTGCTTGCGGCTGCGTATTGACATAGGTTCATACTTATGCATGTGCACGTAACCACAAGTCTGTACGCTCAGTTATTTATTAGCTGTGATCGTGTGAAGTTCTTCCAGTGGTGTCCTGGTCACGAAGTGAGATAAGGGCAGTTTTTCGGTGTAACTTCGCGCGTGGTTTAAACATAAACCAATGCTTTGAAGAAATGACTTTTGCACTTGGTGATGATTGTTCACATCATATGTCTATGCACAGATGTTACAGAGAATCCCAAAGTTGAAATTTCTCCCTGGAGGACGCTGAAAGTGGGGGAAGGCCCCGAACGTCAATTACGGAGGAAAACATTACTGCTGTGAGGAAAATGCTTGACGAAGACAGACGAAGAACTTACAAGCATATAGAGGATACCTTGGGCCTAAATGCACCTGCAATTCATTCAATTCTGCATGATCATTTGCATATCAAGAAACTGTGTTGTCTCTGGGTGCCACATAGACTGACTGAGGAGCAGATGACACGAAATGTGACTTTGTGCTGGGAGATGCTAAAAATGTTTGGTAAAGGATAATCTCGGTATGTAAACAGCATCGTGACAGGTGACAAAACTTGGCTATACTATTAAAATGGGCCGATTAAGTCTCAAAACAAAATTTGGGTTTTTGATGATGAGGACACACTGATAGATGTCAGAAAAGCTCAATCTGTCGAAAAGAAAATGATAGCTGTATTTTTCAAATGAAGTGGAATTGTTGAGTGTATCGTTTTGGACGCACAGAAGACAGTTACTGCTAAGTTGTACAATGAACAGTGCCTATCTAAAATCATAGAATCTAAGAAAAACCTGTGACCAAAGTCAAGAATGGACAAATGGTTCCTCCATCGTGACTAAACTCCAGCTCACCGGACCAAAGCCTGCACTGAATATTTGGCCACTATAGGACTGAAACTTCTTGAACACCCTTCTTACAGACCAGATCGTGCCCCCTACGACTTCGTACTGTCCACGCATGTGAAACTGAAGCAGAAAGGGATTCGGTTTTCCAGTGATGAGGCACTTCTGAGAGCTTGGGACAATGAGTGTTCCTTATTCCCAAGTGAAACTTGGCAGAGCTGGTTTAAGGACTGGTTTCGGAGTTTGGAGAACTGTATTGCTTGCAACAGAAATTACTTTGAAAAAGTTTGATAAATAAATCCGTATTGCAAAACCCTCCTAGTACACTTTGTATATATATATATATATATATATATATGTGTCAATTTTGAACGGAAGGTGGTTTCGAGGTCTGGGGGTCATGATCGATGAAAATATACCAAATTTTTTTTAAACCTTTTTCCTCCGAACGGCTGCAATAGGTAGCTTTTTGTAATGAAAGCTACCTAAAAATGGCGCTATAACTGATAAAAAAGTACTAATGCAAATATATCGGTGATAAAATGCACGTTTAAAATTTACATTTCAAATTTATTTTTTAATACCTATTTGATAGACGTTCCAGCATAACTGAGAAATATATGTATCCTTTAAACTTACAAAATTATAAGTTCAAATTTCGCACAGTATCTTAAGAATATATTTAAATCGTTTAATGTAAGAATCCTAAATATATTACCTGGAAATATAAAATATAGCAATACAAATGAGATTAGTAGCATGTTAAATCATATATTGCAAGAACTCATTACATTCGCTCTGAATTTCATATTCTAGGTAACTCATCTACCCTTTTTCAGTTAACTTTATGCCTGAAATGCCTTTCAGCAATTGTATAAGTAAAGGACATAAAAAAAAGACATCTCAGAGCAAATCAAATGCTATTTCAAAAGTAATTGACTTCACATGCTTTAAGTTTAAACAATATAAAGTCAGAGAAAAGGTTTTCTATTCCTGTTTTGAGTTCATGATAGACGATGTTATAAATTGCTTTACTTTGACGTATTTCCTTTTTTTCTACTTATTTCTTTCTTTTAGATGTTACCTATTTCAATGTCTCCTCCTTTTCATCTTCTGAGATGCAGCTGTAGTAAATGAAATTTTCATGATACATCGATTGAAGTGCATCAAAAATTCAATACGAAAAAAAGTCAATATAAAAGAGGTCCATCCTCAGCTAAGACAACTTAAACGAATATATTTATTATTTTTATATCTATTTTATACAACTTAAATATTGGCCATGAGAGACCACATATCTATAAATTATACTTAGATTATCACTATATTTTATTTTTCATAAACGTTTCATGAAAATTATGGTTAAAGGATTTTCTCCAGACTTGCATTTTGAAGATTAAAGTGGTTATATTTTAACGGTTATCAAATTTCTAATATTAAAAAAGTTTTATAAAACAAAAATACAGGTTTTATTTGTTTTCATATGGCTGATAGAAGAAAGGAAAATATAAGAATTTTATGTTTTAAGCAAATCATTAATTAGTTTATATTTAATTAAATTATAAACCCTAAACCTAAAGTTTAAACATGACAAAACATTACGCAATCATATTAAGTAAGAGTTAACTTAACTCTACGATAATGTGTTATTATTTGCTTTTTTACAATATTGTTAAAATAAATATTCATTTACTGACGAAATGAATATAGATCAACTTTAATTAATTTAATTAGTTAATTAAAACCCTAATCCTAATGTTAAGAGATGACAAAATATTATGCGAGTTAACTCTAAGATAAACAATTTATGTACGTTTTTACTACAAAATTATTTTTTGGATCAAAACACTGCATTTTATTTCTTTTTGTTACAATATATAACTTTTTTTAGTTTTGAACTCTACATACAACGATACTTCGCGCAACAAACACGTTTGCTAGCCATTGTTATTTTCTAACAAAAACAACTTTTTATGTTTTTCTCACAAGGTTATCAAATATAGATTATGCTGAAGACTATTTTATTCAACACATTCGTTAATATAACAAAGCCATGTTTCCCTTTTATGGACAAAAAGCGTAGTTTTTTTTCCCGAAAATTTTAGCTAACGAATGGTATTCTTCGGTGAATTTTCTTCGTTAGTCCAGGTATTGTATTGTTTATATGAAAACTGAATTCAAATGTATATAATGCGATTTCATTATAAATACACTTTAAATATTTTTTTTGCATTATAATATTTTTTTCTACTATATATAAAATAATAACCATTATATGCTCTACAAAAGACTTCAACAGAATGTAAAAATATCAAAATACCTTTTAAATGTATTAAAGTCTTTGAATACAATAATGCGAAATGTACACGTAAACATTTTACGCCTGGAACTAAAAATGGGAATCAATGTATTTGCAATGATATAGCTAATGCAAGATTTTAAAATATACATCCACCGCATTTCTCTGGAGTCCATAGTATTAAATATAGATATAGGATTCCAGATCTTCTTATATTTACGCCATCATTATAGCAGAGTTATCATTCAACAATACACTGGAAAAATTGTATTTTCAGAAATGCTCTGCGTTATTTTAGAATGAAATTTTCTGGTACATATTTTTTCAACAAATTTTAAATATTGCATGTAAATATTTAATTCAGAAATTCAGTGTTTATTACGCATGGTCGGGGACAAAATCCTTGGTATTTCAGAAAATTAGAATCTGATTAAAACCATAAAGTGATTAAAAAAACCTATTGGAAAAAATAAATATGAATGCTACGTATTACCCCAGTTAAATATTGTGCATAAAAAAACGATGAAAACGATTGTTTTCATTCCTACATTTTTATGAATATATGGGAGGAATGAATATCATAAAGTGGTCTCTCAATATTAAAAAATAAACACAACATTTAAAATTCTAAAATAACATTGAAAGTGAACTACACATTAAATTTCTACATTTGAACATGGAAAGGCATTTAAACATTTAGTTAATGCCGTTTAAATTACTAAGAAAATGAGTCAATGAAAATAATTTTCATGTATATAAGCACAAACAGTATAGCTATTATTGTTACACGATCTTTTGTTTTACATAATTCTCTAGAATTTCCAAAGCATATTACGCATTCATATATTTTACTATTTTTAGAAATATTTATTATTCATTAAAAATTTGATTATTAAAAATTAATATATATATAAACATTGTTGGACACCTTTCGATTCTGCACTATCTATAGATTACAAACTAAATTTTCGTTCATTTTTGCTATTTGTTGTGAAATTATAGAAAAGTAATATTTTTTTAGAATTTTAAGATACCCGCTTACCTTCGATGTTTTTATAAAATGTATTCTTAAAAAACTACTACTTGTGTGCATTATAGTGTGAAACATGTAAAAAGAAATTAAATGAGATGCATCTCTAAATAGCTCTTTTAAAAAGAAATTTTAAATTTTCAAACTCTGATTCAAAATATACATACAGATATCGATAAAAGTTTTCTTACGAAACACATCAATATTCATAATTAAACCAAATTTTGATTTATTCTGTAAAATTTATTGTAACTACTGAAACAAGTTTCAGAAAATTAATCCTTCTTATAACTTTAATGATGCTGTTTAAACAATATGCATATGCGTGTTAACGTTGTAACACACAGAGACCTCTTAAAAGTTTTTGACAATTCTTAACTCGTATTAAACCTTTGATTCCGGGCCAGGTCTCGGACTATTTTTATATTCAACTAGCCGCCTTCGCCCGCTACGCTGGTCGGTTTTTCTAAAGAAATTTTGAATGAAACAAAATACATCTGTGAATTTGATCATGCGTTTTAAAGCAATATGGACAGTTACCTGGTGTATCCAACCGAATTGCTGAAAACAATATGAATGTCATAATGCTATTATATCTTTTATTGAGTCATACAAAATTTAGACTGTTAAGGACAAATTTCTTTAGTTGATCTGTTAGTGTAGGATTCGGTAAAGAACAATAGAACAATATGTTCATGAAAAATTATCAATGAAAGTCTCGTCAGAATCTGTTAATTGGACACATTGAAAAGGCCGATCGTTCATAATAATTGAGTTCGCCTGATTCTAGAACTTTCATCTATAATTCTACAATCAAGCAAACTAAGAACCAAGCAACAGCAAATGATATGTGCTTTATACTAAAACATTCACTGCAAAATTAACTAACCGATCAAGTTGCATCGAAATCCACTTAGCAGAATCTTTTAAACTGGAAAATATACTGAAAACTTCCCTAAAAATGATCTAATTAACAGTTTAAATCCCATAAAAATTCCTTCAGTGGAACCTTTAAAAAAAGAAAATCTTTCAAAATTGGGTTCATCTGATTTAGAACTTTCCCCATCATTATTTAACTAAGCAACGTAGAACGTTATGTTTCATACTAACATCTTTTCTAAAAAATTATCTAACTAACAACGTAAGTCCCATCAAGATCTATTCAGCAGAACTCAAGATAAGCGGCCGGAATGAAATTTCTCTTTGCATTATATATATATTAAAATTGTTAAATATAACTTTTATAATCGCGTTAATCTGATTATAGAACTCTCTGGGAGTTAGGGGTAAATATATACTGCATCACTTCTGAATTTTTTAAGGAACTTAGCTCAACTTCCATAACTATAGCATATATACTCTCTAATATACCCTATCTCAGTAGCGTATATCTTCCAATTTTCTTTACTGTACCACTGAGAACTTTTTCCGCATAGCTCCGTAACTAAACAACACAAAATGATATGATAAATATTGAAAAATATCCCTGAAATATTATCTAACTTATTGTGCATTTAATTAGTTGACTTGAAATCTTTCATAATCCAGTTCATCTAATTTTAGAACTCCCGTAGCAACTTAGAATGATGGTTTTTTCATTAAACCATTTATAAACCAAATTTACTATTTAACAGTGTGAGTTCTACAAAATTCTGTTCAGCAGAATCTGAGTTATAGTCATATTTTCAATATTTATTGCTCATTAAACCTTTTTTCTTTACATTTGAAATAAAATCAGTAACTGTTTTCGTATTTCCCTGTTATGCCAACACCACTGTTACCAACCGTAATAGTTGGCACAAAAATGAAATGATACATGTGAAAAAAAAAAAATTGTTGATAAAAAAAATGAGCATTTAAAAAATATAACTTTTGAAAATTACAGACTTTGACCTACCATTTTTTAAATCAATAACAATAATGGTACTACTTGGTTATCCCGTCGACCAAAAATCTGTTGCCAAATTATAAGATTAAATGCCAATAATGGTTGATCGTAAATGTCACATTCACTTGACTTTAAGCAAGTTACACGTATTTACGTCATCAAGTGATTTTTATTTCGACGTTTTAAATGTATTTTTATTAATGTTATACTAATTTATTTGTTCTTTCGTTATTTAAAATAAAAATTATGTCAATTTGTATAATTTGGCGAAATTGGTCGACGGGTACCAAAATAAATACTTAAAATATAAGAATAAATAAATATTTTCAGGTAATAAAATATAGTCAATTTAAACTGCAGTCTTGCAATTGTAAATATTTTTTACTACTGAAGCATGGCGTAAGTAATACGTATGTCTCACATTGCAGTAAACATTTCATTCTTTCAATGAAGACATTCATGGTTTTTTGAAGAAAACATTTTTATATGTATAATTCCTAACTTCTGAAATAATTTTATTGTAACTTCCTCATCATCAGATAATTGCGAAATGGTAAAATCTATATCAGTATCAGTAATAACTATTTTCTATTCAAAAAATAACAAATTAAAAAGTTTTGCGAGATTATGATGGAATAAAATAAATTCCATCATTAAAAATTCCTGCATAAAATTATTCACGTTCAATAATTAGCAAATGTTAATGTATGGCACGGTTTGCAATAAAAATCGTTTGCACGATTTGGGTTGAAATAAATGGCGCGATACTACACATTTTGGCATGGTATCGCGACGAAAATTAGAACGAAAAAGTACCACTGTTTTTTTTTTTTTTTTTTTTTTTCAGTTTTACTTTTTGAGGCGTTTGAATTTTTTTTTTCTGACGAAGTTGTTTTTATTGAACCAAAAGGATTGGTTAAAAATTATTCAATTTGAATTTTTTCCCTTCCTATGGTAACAGAATGAAAAGAATGAGTTTTTAGAAATTATCACTTGAAAAATTCAGGTTTGGGCGCCTAAGATAGTGCCAAATTAGAAAAATATGAAATATCTCTCGAACTATTGGGCTTAAAAGAATTTAGTTAGTACCATTCGATTCAGCATACAAAAAAAAAAACACCAAAATATGCTATCTGTTGAAAAATAACTATAAAATCAGATTTTTAAGGAATTTTTTAAAAGTTCGTTCCCTTTTTTACCCCCCTAAGAGGTGGAATTTTGGAAAATCCTTTCTTAGCGGCACTCTATATCATAAGAAGTATTTTTACCCCGATTTTCAAGATTTTAGGTTCAGTAGTTTTGGCTCCGCGTTGATTAATACAAAATCCAGACTTTCTTTTATATATATAGATAACTTCCCAAAATTTTCTTTCTAATGGATTTCTCTTCAAAAAATAATGGTAATACAGAATTTATTTTTCAAAAAGTGGTATAAGTAGAATAAAATTCATCTACACATCAATGTTATATTCCATAATCAAATAGTTAAAAAAAAAAAAAAAAAAAAAAAAACATAATTAATGTCGCTATAATTATAGAAGTCTTTCATTATGTAAATAAATCTTTTTAGAGAATTTTATAGTGATAGATTTCATTACATTCGTTATATGATTATATGATCCGATATTTGCGGTATGTTGTTTGTATTAACAAAAATGTAAACTATGTTTTATGAGACAATCCTAGAAATATAATTTAATAACGTATTCCACTTTTAAAATTAGTGCTATACAAATATGTGAAAGTTCTAAGCAAAACCTATCTAGAATGGTAGAGAATAAGATTTATCATAAACTGAAAATATTAAAGAAATGGTCGTTTTAATGAAAATTTGCGTTTATAGCCACACGTATTAAGGGATATTAAATTGTATTAATTTTACAAACTATTTTCTTTTATTTTATTTCTGCTAAATACCAGAAAATAAACGTGAGCGGTGGTTTCCACTTGAGTACGTTGAATATATTATATTACTCTATTTTTTAAAACTTGAGATTTACAAACATTTTGATTTATATATATATATATGTGTGTGTGTGTATATTATCTATGCAAAAATTGTTTAAATCAAACGCAACTGGTACAGAACAAAAGAATCGGAATATAGAACAAAATCATTGAATTACAGAATCGAAATTTGTGTATTTTCTAGAACCTCGTCTGATCAACTTAGATCATTATTTCTAAATTCCCATTGAGAACGAGTCGTTCCAAAAATTATTCTTAATAAAATACCATCTTTTATATTATTGGCAAAAAAATGTTACATAATATATGGAGAAATTTTTTGTTTAAAAATAGAATTCTTGCAGATAATAATTGAACATTTCAGAGATTTTCATATTATTAGATAATAAAATTTAAAATAATATTCTGTTTTATAGGTTTAAAAATATGCAATTTGCACAACATGCGTATCAGGAATATTATGCCCAATGTAGACAGTGAATCAAAAGTAGATATTGAATGATTTTAGATTGAATGCCGCGCACCTCTTCATAACAGGCATCTGCTAAAATAGAGATAATGATGATTGCATCCCACTTTTCCACCGTAATCCTTCAAAAAAATCTCATTACATATTATTTGCATAGCGCGGTATCAACACGTCAAGCAAAGTATAAAGTGTATAGATAAATAATGACATACGAAATGGATCTGTAATAGGTGATAAAAATGAATTTTTCCACCAGAGCCATCAGCAAAGTGTCTTTATTCACCAAAGTTAGTAATTAATTGTTACAATTTTTGAAATTATAATTTTCTTTAGATGTTAAACTCCTATCTTTTCTGAACGTTTTGATATAACTGTTTCATAAAAATTCCCATTAGAACAGAAGTAATGGCTTTTAGCCATAGCCCCTAAATAGCTGAAGCGTCGTTTCCGGAACTATGAAGTCATTTTTCTCCAAATGACGTTTTTGGGCATAACGCGCACGATATCTCAAAAGCAATATTTTTTCATGAAATTTTCGAAACATATGTTTCATGTTAGTCTGTATAAACAGAACCTAAAATGTCCTTTTTATGTTTAAAAATATCTTCTTAGGTGATTATATTGTTGAAATTTTCCAAAGTTTGCATTAGCTAAATAAAACTTTGTATTAAAAATATAAAAAAGCTTTAAATACAAATTTATTTAGATTCAGGGTAATTATTATAATCTGATATCAAAGTTGGTGCAAAAAGTTTCTTTCTAGTTGCAAAATTTATTATATAATCCGCAGAGTAATCTGTTATGCCGATTTTCTTCTCGTCAAAAACCTGACAGTGTAGAGCCCCCTGTAAATGCTAATTCTGCATCTTTCAAATTTTTAACTATTTTAAATGAAAGAACATACTTATATATTTCATTCCAATTAAAATTGTGTCTTAAAATCACATAAATTTTAAGATATGATATGTTGAACATGGTCTTTTTTTTATTTTTGAATGCTGAGACTCCTTAACCTAAACAAAAGGCGAGGCGTATTACGGGCGTAACTCATTGAAAAGACATCTGCTAATTTCATAATTTTCACGTATTTAACCATATATAAAACGGTCGTGTTGTTAGGTACTATTATTATAACTGAATGAAATAATAGTACATTAGGCTATTGGTTTACACAATAATACTCACCTTACTCAATACCTTACTTACTTACACAATATTACTCACCACGTATTTCGAACACACATATTTATATGTATTTTGAATATATTTTTAAAATTTAACCGCATTAAAAAATGATTCTGTACAGAAGAAACAATTATACATATAACTCTGCCGGTCTCCACAAATAATGTCTCGGTAATAAATGGCAAAAATGTATTTAATATTAAAGGAATAAAAATTAACACTAAGCAAAAGCATTAATAAAGATGAAACAAGTAGATTTAATAATGCATCTTTAAAACAAGTTGGAAATTACTCATCAAACGTGACAAATGAGGGACGTTCGAAGTATAACTAGTTTTATAAATATATTTTTTTCACCGCATATTGTACATAATGCACATTTTAGTGCACTTCATAAGTGCATATCAATTTCATTCTGTTCGAAAGGCTGTAACATTTAAAATGCACTTGAAATATTTTTTCCCCATTGTCCGTAATGTAACGGGAAATGTTGACTGTCCATGTAATTAAACTATACATCCGATTTTCATAAAAATTGAAATGATTCGACAAAATTTTGCAACAATTATATGCTTAAAATTTCAGACCATTCGGTTGGTTAGTTTTTTTCTCTGATATGCGGATTGACGGACGGACGGACAGGTGGACCTAACGACGACTATGGATGCTACATATTTATATAATTACGAACGCACCTAAAAAAGCTTTTCGTATTTAAATATATTAAACGTTTGGCAGTGTAATTTAGCATTCTTTTAAAAATTGCATGCTTACTTATTTTTATTTAGATATCTCAGTTTCTTTTTCCAATATTACTTTCTCTTAAAGTTCCAATACACGTCATTTTTTTTAGTTCAGAATACTAGTTTAACTGTTTTTTAGAGGAAAAAGATCAATGTATATGTAATTCAATAATTATAAATGAGTGAAGTGCCACGATCGAAAATGTTAAAAATTTCAGTCCGATATTATCAAACACCGATTCATCTAATTCTTGGAACAATATCTTTCAAAATAAATTAAAAATTTTTTTGAAAAAAGTTGGTTCAATGACAATTGATTAGAAATTTAAATTTTTATAACAAACAATTAAAAATATTGTCATATAATGTTTTGTTATTTCAGGAAAATGTTACATTTAGACTGTTATTAACTTTGAGCGCTGAAACTGATAAAATAGATATCTAGTCATATTAAAATAATTATGAGCTGCTTCAAAAGATAGCTTTATAAGTCTTTGTGGCATATATGTGCCACACGGATGATAATGAAGTACATGTAGGTGTAGGATATCCTCATTAAAAACTCCAACTGAAATTGCAATGGTTCCAGATTTTATTGCAAACGTATCAGCATCTTAAACATCGACGTGAATACAAGAAGAAGTGTATTTGATGATAGGAAACGCTTCGAAGAGATAGATTTATGGCCAGGGAGTAAGCAGTCTAAAAGCGAAGCACCTATGTGGACAAAAAATGCCAAGTCACAACAGTTTGGCAAATATGTGTAAACTGTAAAAACAATTATGTTACGTTACTCCATAAAATTGGTTTCAGCCTTGCTGTCTATATTTTATAATTTTAACAAATATTAATGGTGTTATGTTACACTAATGTGTAATTCTACACCAGTTATATCAGTTTAAATTACACCATTATATAAGATAAATTACTCCATAAAATTGAAGCAGCATGCTGCCACTAATTTTATGGAAAATCATATATATATATATACATACATATATATATATTACCATTAATTAAACATAACCTGCCATCGTCAATTATTATGAATTAAAGCTGTAAGTATTAAAAAAAATATTATAAGAATTATTATGGAAGAAAAAAGAAAAAAGTGGACACCGACAAAAATTGAAAAGCTTATACATTGAATTACGTTATCGAGGGCACAGAATTCAATGATATAAGCAAAATGGTTGTTTTCTGTGGGAAAAATAAGCTAAAGCTAAAATTAATTTTCCCCTGTGCCCGAACAACCACTAAAATCAAGTGAATTGATTAAAAATAAAAGCAGAATAGAAACAAATAATATGAAATGGAAGAATCAATAAAACGTATTTAAATATTTATAGGATATAAAATAGAAATAATAAACACCATACCGATTAATATTTCAGTATTTTACAAAAATCCATGTGCACATGTCTTCCAGTATATCAAAAAGATTAAGGTGAATAAAACAGTTAAGAAATCACAGTAAATGATACCAAAGGAGGCAGTTAATACATTTTGAAATAAAATTTGAAATACCTTGTAAAACAAATTTAATCTAATATAAAATAAATAGATATTAATTACATTATTTAAAATGCACTATTAAATTAATAGATAACAGTTTAACAATATCGTTAAAATTTAGCTAAAAATACACCCTGGTGTATAAATTATAACTGAAATGGAGCTAGAAAAATTAAAAAAATAGAGCAATCTGAAAGATACAATTTTAGTGCTGCCATCTATTAATAATTATATTAAACATCTATCGCAAGATAAAAATTTGCAAGCTTTTGAATGTAAATAACTGTTTAAACAGCAAAACCAAACAAATCCTTATACATAGAGAATTATAGAACAGCCACTAAAATCAAGTGAATTGATTAAAAATGAAAGCAGAATAGAAACAAATAATATGAAATGGAAGAATCAATAAAACGTATTTAAATATTTATAGGATATAAAATAGAAATAATAAACACCATACCGATTAATATTTCAGTATTTTACAAAAATCCATGTGCACATGTCTTCCAGTATATCAAAAAGATTAAGGTGAATAAAACAGTTAAGAAATCACAGTAAATGATACCAAAGGATGCAGTTGATACATTTTGAAATAAAATTTGAAATACCTTGTAAAACAAATTTAATCTAATATAAAATAAATAGATATTAATTACATTATTTAAAATGCACTATTAAATTAATAGATAACAGTTTAACAATATCGTCAAAATTTAGCTAAAAATACACCCTGGTGTATAAATTATAACTGAAATGGAGCTAGAAAAATTAAAAAATAGAGGAATCTGAAAGATACAATTTTAGTGCTGCCATCTATTAATAATTATATTAAACATCTATCGCAAGATAAAAATTTGCAAGCTTTTGAATGTAAATAACTGTTTAAACAGCAAAACTAAACAAATCCTTATACATAGAGAATTATAGAACAGCCACTAAAATCAAGTGAATTGATTAAAAATGAAAGCAGAATAGAAACAAATAATATGAAATGGAAGAATCAATAAAACGTATTTAAATATTTATAGGATATAAAATAGAAATAATAAACACCATACCGATTAATATTTCAGTATTTTACAAAAATCCATGTGCACATGTCTTCCAGTATATCAAAAAGATTAAGGTGAATAAAACAGTTAAGAAATCACAGTAAATGATACCAAAGGATGCAGTTAATACATTTTGAAATAAAATTTGAAATACCTTGTAAAACAAATTTAATCTAATATAAAATAAATAGAAATTAATTACATTATTTAAAATGCACTATTAAATTAATAGATAACAGTTTAACAATATCGTCAAAATTTAGCTAAAAATACACCCTGGTGTATAAATTATAACTGAAATGGAGCTAGAAAAATTAAAAAATAGAGCAATCTGAAAGATACAATTTTAGTGCTGCCATCTATTAATAATTATATTAAACATCTATCGCAAGATAAAAATTTGCAAGCTTTTGAATGTAAATAACTGTTTAAACAGCAAAACCAAACAAATCCTTATACATAGAGAATTATAGAACAGCCACTAAAATCAAGTGAATTGATTAAAAATGAAAGCAGAATAGAAACAAATAATATGAAATGGAAGAATCAATAAAACGTATTTAAATATTTATAGGATATAAAATAGAAATAATAAACACCATACCGATTAATATTTCAGTATTTTACAAAAATCCATGTGCACATGTCTTCCAGTATATCAAAAAGATTAAGGTGAATAAAACAGTTAAGAAATCACAGTAAATGATACCAAAGGATGCAGTTAATACATTTTGAAATAAAATTTGAAATACCTTGTAAAACAAATTTAATCTAATATAAAATAAATAGAAATTAATTACATTATTTAAAATGCACTATTAAATTAATAGATAACAGTTTAACAATATCGTCAAAATTTAGCTAAAAATACACCCTGGTGTATAAATTATAACTGAAATGGAGCTAGAAAAATTAAAAAATAGAGCAATCTGAAAGATACAATTTTAGTGCTGCCATCTATTAATAATTATATTAAACATCTATCGCAAGATAAAAATTTGCAAGCTTTTGAATGTAAATAACTGTTTAAACAGCAAAACCAAACAAATCCTTATACATAGAGAATTATAGAACAGCCACTAAAATCAAGTGAATTGATTAAAAATGAAAGCAGAATAGAAACAAATAATATGAAATGGAAGAATCAATAAAACGTATTTCAATATTTATAGGATATAAAATAGAAATAATAAACACCATACCGATTAATATTTCAGTATTTTACAAAAATCCATGTGCACATGTCTTCCAGTATATCAAAAAGATTAAGGTGAATAAAACAGTTAAGAAATCACAGTAAATGATACCAAAGGATGCAGTTAATACATTTTGAAATAAAATTTGAAATACCTTGTAAAACAAATTTAATCTAATATAAAATAAATAGATATTAATTACATTATTTAAAATGCACTATTAAATTAATAGATAACAGTTTAACAATATCGTCAAAATTTAGCTAAAAATACACCCTGGTGTATAAATTATAACTGAAATGGAGCTAGAAAAATTAAAAAATAGAGGAATCTGAAAGATACAATTTTAGTGCTGCCATCTATTAATAATTATATTAAACATCTATCGCAAGATAAAAATTTGCAAGCTTTTGAATGTAAATAACTGTTTAAACAGCAAAACCAAACAAATCCTTATACATAGAGAATTATAGAACAGCCACTAAAATCAAGTGAATTGATTAAAAATGAAAGCAGAATAGAAACAAATAATATGAAATGGAAGAATCAATAAAACGTATTTAAATATTTATAGGATATAAAATAGAAATAATAAACACCATACCGATTAATATTTCAGTATTTTACAAAAATCCATGTGCACATGTCTTCCAGTATATCAAAAAGATTAAGGTGAATAAAACAGTTAAGAAATCACAGTAAATGATACCAAAGGATGCAGTTAATACATTTTGAAATAAAATTTGAAATACCTTGTAAAACAAATTTAATCTAATATAAAATAAATAGATATTAATTACATTATTTAAAATGCACTATTAAATTAATAGATAACAGTTTAACAATATCGTCAAAATTTAGCTAAAAATACACCCTGGTGTATAAATTATAACTGAAATGGAGCTAGAAAAATTAAAAAATAGAGGAATCTGAAAGATACAATTTTAGTGCTGTCATCTATTAATAATTATATTAAACATCTATCGCAAGATAAAAATTTGCAAGCTTTTGAATGTAAATAACTGTTTAAACAGCAAAACCAAACAAATCCTTATACATAGAGAATTATAGAACAGCCACTAAAATCAAGTGAATTGATTAAAAATGAAAGCAGAATAGAAACAAATAATATGAAATGGAAGAATCAATAAAACGTATTTAAATATTTATAGGATATAAAATAGAAATAATAAACACCATACCGATTAATATTTCAGTATTTTACAAAAATCCATGTGCACATGTCTTCCAGTATATCAAAAAGATTAAGGTGAATAAAACAGTTAAGAAATCACAGTAAATGATACCAAAGGATGCAGTTAATACATTTTGAAATAAAATTTGAAATACCTTGTAAAACAAATTTAATCTAATATAAAATAAATAGAAATTAATTACATTATTTAAAATGCACTATTAAATTAATAGATAACAGTTTAACAATATCGTCAAAATTTAGCTAAAAATACACCCTGGTGTATAAATTATAACTGAAATGGAGCTAGAAAAATTAAAAAATAGAGCAATCTGAAAGATACAATTTTAGTGCTGCCATCTATTAATAATTATATTAAACATCTATCGCAAGATAAAAATTTGCAAGCTTTTGAATGTAAATAACTGTTTAAACAGCAAAACCAAACAAATCCTTATACATAGAGAATTATAGAACAGCCACTAAAATCAAGTGAATTGATTAAAAATGAAAGCAGAATAGAAACAAATAATATGAAATGGAAGAATCAATAAAACGTATTTCAATATTTATAGGATATAAAATAGAAATAATAAACACCATACCGATTAATATTTCAGTATTTTACAAAAATCCATGTGCACATGTCTTCCAGTATATCAAAAAGATTAAGGTGAATAAAACAGTTAAGAAATCACAGTAAATGATACCAAAGGATGCAGTTAATACATTTTGAAATAAAATTTGAAATACCTTGTAAAACAAATTTAATCTAATATAAAATAAATAGATATTAATTACATTATTTAAAATGCACTATTAAATTAATAGATAACAGTTTAACAATATCGTCAAAATTTAGCTAAAAATACACCCTGGTGTATAAATTATAACTGAAATGGAGCTAGAAAAATTAAAAAATAGAGGAATCTGAAAGATACAATTTTAGTGCTGCCATCTATTAATAATTATATTAAACATCTATCGCAAGATAAAAATTTGCAAGCTTTTGAATGTAAATAACTGTTTAAACAGCAAAACCAAACAAATCCTTATACATAGAGAATTATAGAACAGCCACTAAAATCAAGTGAATTGATTAAAAATGAAAGCAGAATAGAAACAAATAATATGAAATGGAAGAATCAATAAAACGTATTTAAATATTTATAGGATATAAAATAGAAATAATAAACACCATACCGATTAATATTTCAGTATTTTACAAAAATCCATGTGCACATGTCTTCCAGTATATCAAAAAGATTAAGGTGAATAAAACAGTTAAGAAATCACAGTAAATGATACAAAAGGATGCAGTTAATACATTTTGAAATAAAATTTGAAATACCTTGTAAAACAAATTTAATCTAATATAAAATAAATAGATATTAATTACATTATTTAAAATGCACTATTAAATTAATAGATAACAGTTTAACAATATCGTCAAAATTTAGCTAAAAATACACCCTGGTGTATAAATTATAACTGAAATGGAGCTAGAAAAATTAAAAAATAGAGGAATCTGAAAGATACAATTTTAGTGCTGTCATCTATTAATAATTATATTAAACATCTATCGCAAGATAAAAATTTGCAAGCTTTTGAATGTAAATAACTGTTTAAACAGCAAAACCAAACAAATCCTTATACATAGAGAATTATAGAACAGCCACTAAAATCAAGTGAATTGATTAAAAATGAAAGCAGAATAGAAACAAATAATATGATATGGAAGAATCAATAAAACGTATTTAAATATTTATAGGATATAAAATAGAAATAATAAACACCATACCGATTAATATTTCAGTATTTTACAAAAATCCATGTGCACATGTCTTCCAGTATATCAAAAAGATTAAGGTGAATAAAACAGTTAAGAAATCACAGTAAATGATACCAAAGGATGCAGTTAATACATTTTGAAATAAAATTTGAAATACCTTGTAAAACAAATTTAATCTAATATAAAATAAATAGAAATTAATTACATTATTTAAAATGCACTATTAAATTAATAGATAACAGTTTAACAATATCGTCAAAATTTAGCTAAAAATACACCCTGGTGTATAAATTATAACTGAAATGGAGCTAGAAAAATTAAAAAATAGAGCAATCTGAAAGATACAATTTTAGTGCTGCCATCTATTAATAATTATATTAAACATCTATCGCAAGATAAAAATTTGCAAGCTTTTGAATGTAAATAACTGTTTAAACAGCAAAACCAAACAAATCCTTATACATAGAGAATTATAGAACAGCCACTAAAATCAAGTGAATTGATTAAAAATGAAAGCAGAATAGAAACAAATAATATGAAATGGAAGAATCAATAAAACGTATTTAAATATTTATAGGATATAAAATAGAAATAATAAACACCATACCGATTAATATTTCAGTATTTTACAAAAATCCATGTGCACATGTCTTCCAGTATATCAAAAAGATTAAGGTGAATAAAACAGTTAAGAAATCACAGTAAATGATACCAAAGGATGCAGTTAATACATTTTGAAATAAAATTTGAAATACCTTGTAAAACAAATTTAATCTAATATAAAATAAATAGATATTAATTACATTATTTAAAATGCACTATTAAATTAATAGATAACAGTTTAACAATATCGTCAAAATTTAGCTAAAAATACACCCTGGTGTATAAATTATAACTGAAATGGAGCTAGAAAAATTAAAAAATAGAGCAATCTGAAAGATACAATTTTAGTGCTGCCATCTATTAATAATTATATTAAACATCTATCGCAAGATAAAAATTTGCAAGCTTTTGAATGTAAATAACTGTTTAAACAGCAAAACCAAACAATTCCTTATATATAGAGAATTATAAACCTAATATAAATCACACAAAGTATTTAAAACTATTGTTAATAAAATTTAAAAGCATACAATATGTTCTATTAGCTAAATTATTTTAACTAAACTAAGAGTTTAAATAATGTTAGAACATTGATAATACATAGCATTTATCTATATGCTATAAAACAAAATAAATTCAGTAATATATATATATATATATATATATATATATATATATATATATTACAGTGTACTGAAGACAAAGGTATTTGGCGGGAAAACCGATACTCTTTACTCTGGGGTTGCAAAGGGCATGAAGTAATTTTAGGGTTGCCTCTTAAAGGAATTTTTGTGGTAATTAGAGAGTCACGCTAAGAAATAGAGGCAGATGCATTTAAAAAGTATGTACTACAGTTCAGTCAAATCATCGCATTTCAGCTGCGACTTACAAAAGAGCATTAAAAATGGATATGTCCTTGATAGAGCTTTCAAGAATCGAGTCGAAAAATGTAATTATTTATTTATTTATTTTCTTTCCATGAAGCGAGACGCGTTAGAATGTACAGAAACAGAGAATAATTGGCTTGATGTTGAGAGAAGAAAAGTTTAATTTATATATTCTTTCTTTTAAACGGAAATATTTTAACTGTTAAACCAACATGTGAACTACCTGAGGTGTTGGTAGCTAATTTTTTATATTAGTGGCATCGCTGGCAAAGTCTTTACTGGTTAAATAAAAATATCCAGAGGTAGTTCGCTTCTGAAACTGGAACCGCGTGAGCTATAAGGCAATTTGCACAAGCATTTCACCAACGGATAAGTAACTAAGCATTTTTTTTAATGTGACTGTGAGCTATTGTCATGTTTTTGTAACATTGTTAACTTTTAACTGATGTCGCGCGGTCTCACAGACTCTGCGACTCCCAGCTATACACTCTTCCACCTCTTAAAAGTACGAATATTACTTGTCGGTACAAGTACCTTCTTCTAGCAGCTTGCCAAGGTCACGGACAATGGAATAGTTTTGTGAGTTGATTTTTGACATATTTTCGTTACGCTGGGGTCTGGCAGACCACATCACATCAGTTGTGTGATTATTTGAATTTCTAGTACAATACTCATCATTAGTTGTTTTTTTTATTATTATTAATTTGCTTTAGATTTTTTTTTTCCTGTGTATGTTTGTGATATGATATCACCGCAATCTCTAATACGCTCTACTTTCCTCAGGCAGAAGTAAATATAAGTTATTATAAACAACTGGTCAGATCAAGAATATTCGAATATTGAAAGCTCTGACGATGCAGATTTTACTGACGAAAGAAATCACGATACGAATTCTGGTTATGAAAACATAACATAAACTTTCTGGTTATGAAAACATAAATATAATTTGTATTACGTAAAGAATAGTTTAGAGAAAAACATCTTATAATTACCTTTGATGCCAAAAGCCAGTATACATTGAATGTACAACAAAAGTATGTATTGAGTGCACAAATGATGTACTTTGACTCTTGAATATTCGTAGAGTAAATAAATATATATTTTTAAATAAACATTGCATTCCAATTTTCATACTTTTTTTTGCAATGATAATATGTAAAAACTATTGTACACGATTAATTTTTATATTTAATTAGCAAAACTAACAAACTACCCTTTATTTTTAAAAGAAATGTAATTTTTTTCTGTACTGAAGTTAAATAATAAGAATAAAATACTTTTCCCATGAAATTTAAATCACGTGCTCTTAAAAGAAGTGCAAAGATCTTCTTAGGACAGAAAAGTTGTTGTCTCAACTATTTGTTTCATCATGATAGCGACCAAAAGCATACATCCAAGCTCGTCCAGCAGTGGCTTTCGCACAAAAAACTTCGCTTTTGAAATAGACAGCCCAATCATCCGTCCTGAATATAATAGAAAATCTTTGAAACTAACTTTAAAACGTGTGTGGAATTATAAATATTCCAATTTAGCACCCTTTTCATAAAAATTGCAAGAACCGTGGACAAAACTTAACATTGATGATCTACAACAGTTCATTGAATCGATGCCACGTTGCTGCGCCGCAGTTTTTATTGCTAAATGTATGAATACAAAATACTAATTGTAAATGTTGTTGATCTCTGTTATTTTCTGTTATAACACCATTTTTTTCCAAACTTGCCAAGGTGGCCGGAAACTTTTGAGAACATTCGTTTTTTTTTTTTTTTTTTTTTTTTTTTTTTTTTTTTTTTTTTGCAATTCATTTTGTCAATTAAATTTATTAATATTTAATTTTTATTCCATAAATAATTTCTTAACTGCTATGTCAATAAAGTGTATAAGTATCACTTTGAGATTCCTCTTCATATGGGTATACTTACAAATTAACCAAAAAATTTATTCTGGCCGGAAACTTTTGACCGCCACTGTACTTTTGTATATAATTTTCTCCATCACATATAAATCAGTGAGTTATGGAATGCTCGGTCATACGTTTGACTACAAGTTTGTAATCATGAAACGTTCCAACTTCAAGGGGCTGGATATACATCGTTATATCTCAATGTATAATCATGACTCTGATGTTTTCCGAGCTGGTTCGTAGGACATTAGGATAATGCAGCTGTTGTAGGCGTTTTTCTAAAGAGACTAGTTTCCACTATTGAAAAAAAAATTCCCTTGCTGCTCCAGCAGTGTTTATTTCGGAACTATAGTGTAGTTCTATTGTATTTTCCTTTTCTCTTTAGAAGACCTTTCCAACGATACCAGTTTTATAATAATTGGCGACTAGCACTTCAGATAGTACATTTGTAAGGGCCAGTGGAAAAATAACTTAATTTTTGCAATGCATGAATGATTTTAATCATTCACCATATTCGGCTGTGATAAATTTAAAAGTATTAAAATAGTTTTTTTTTATTTAATTGTGATGGGAGGGAAGAATCATATAAATAATGTAATTTTTTAAGTTTTAAATTAACACTTTCATATATTATTTATAAAATAAAGAAAGTTTCTCTGTTTTTAGAGGTTTTTTTTTCGTACTATCAGAGTTCTATGAAAGAAAATGAACTTTCTCATTTATAAAGCCGGGTTTTTGTGGATGATTGTGTCAAAAAGACTTCAATTATTCCTGATTGTATTTAAACGATTTAAGCGCAGGAATGTATTTTTATATCCTTATCTGTAAGGTCATAATGGTTAATATGAGCAAAGATATGTTGTTCGGCTAGTATACGATAAAGAAAAACGATTTAAAATCTATAGATATAAAAGCCGTTCTCTGTGTGTATGTCCTTTATACAAATCTTCAATTTTTGACGGATTTGCACGAAACTTCATTTACATAGGCTTTAGAACGTGGAAAAGAGCACTGTCTATTTTAAAAAATCATCAGACCACTATTTATCCCTTTTTTCCACCATGTTCCGTTAACATTATATAGAAATATATCTTTTTAATTTTCTAATTAAATCGTTTCTTTCCCGTTGCCACACCCTAAAGAATGACACAATAATGTGAAAAAAGTAACGATAACGCGTTGCTATAGTTTTGCATTTTTGAAATTGACGTCATTCTAAACAGAAAATGCACATTATTTATATATAGAATAAAAACTTCAACTATAAGAGCGGTAAAATGACGTAGCACCTTAATTTAATTGTTGTTTTTTAATTAAAGTATCTACTTTAATACAAACAGTCAAATTTCATGAAAACAATTTAGGAACATGAAAAAAAAGGCTAGATAGGACCTCACATTCCATCAAATCTTTTCAACGTGTAGTCAACTCACCGTAAATAAATGGCTCCTATATTTTGTTTACTTCTTCGATTGTATACTACAGTCATAATCTGTTAAGTACGTGTTTTATTTTATGTTATTTTTGGCGTTTTAATTTCGTTTGCGAATTTAGTTTTTGAATATTACATGAAAGCAAACAAATTCTAAATTAGTTACAATGTTTTTGAACAATTGAGTTAATATTTTGGAATTGGATTGCAAGCATATTTTAAAAATATGCATGCTTAAAAAATACTTTAAAATCCATTAAAAAAATCTGTAAATTGAGATAAACATTACAAACAAATCTTACTGAAAGCACTTATGTTTTCTGTAAGACGTTGAAACAATCGAATGTGCGAGGTTTAGAGGTTAAATTGCAGTAAAAGGGAAATTAATTATTGTGTTAGGTTGTTGCCACAGAAAATATGATACCAAGTTTCTCATAGACATGTCTTTTCTTTATGCTATTTCATTAAGAGTAAACGGATTAATTTTTCGTTATCGGGTTGCACGTACCTTTAAAAATATCAATGCTTGAAAATTACTTTAAAATCTATTAAAATCAGAAAATTGAGATACAATTTTGAAACAAATTTCATTTGAAAGAACTTTTTTCTATTTGACATTCTATAAAATGAAATTGTGTTATGTTCAGAAGTTAGAAAAATTGCAGTAAAGGCGCAATTTATGGGTTACAATTTATGGGGCACAATTTATGGGCATTGACATAGTGTTTGTACTTTTTATATATACCATGGAAACGAGAATTTCACTAAATGCTGCGCGATTTGGTGGATTTTTTTTTTTTTTTTCTGTCGTACTGTGAGGAAAATCACACATTTTTCACTTACATCCGGCAAAGATAACGCGCATTCTATTATTAAAGCTCAAGGATTTTACTATGGTTGCGAGACAATAACGTCATGTTTTCTGATTGCCTTTTTAACGTTTTGCGGATGGGAATGAATGCAAAAGTTTCAGTTATTGTGATTGCCGTATTATTTCGTTTTAATTTATTTTACCTGGAAGGCTCCTTATAATTGACACGGGCGAAGCCGGGTAGTTCTGCTAGTAATTAATAAAATACATAAATCTTAGTGCTTTCAATTTCGAAGCGAATTATTTTTATTATATTAGTAAAGAACAGATTGCATTTACATTTTCAATAAATATTTGTATAAAATGTTATAAGTACAAAATCGTAATGTGAGCACATTAATTTTCCTTTTGTCTTTCATACAAACATAAAAATAAAATATAGATATATTTAAAAATTTCCACATATTTCCTAAATAACTCTGTGTTCTTTAGTTATAAAAAATATATATGCGCGCGATATATTTATTTTTCATTAAGTCCTTTTAACTGAAATATAAAATGATAGATTTTTTTTTCGCTTTCAAATTTGAACAAAAGTTCAATGAAACAAATTATTTTAATGAGTTGCAGCAAATTTATTTTTCAAGTAATTGCATTAAATGTCTTGCAACGAATCATTTTTTCCTGATTTAATGGAACCCATTTAATTTGTACTAAAAATTACAAAAATAGTTTCTCACATAAACTTGTTTTACTTTTCTTTTTAATCACTTTGAAATGAATAAAAAATAGATAAAATTTGTATGTTGCTGTCAGTTGTAAAATGCTATTTTTTTAAATATGATTCTAAATCATTTTTACAAACAAATTTATAAAAAGCATAAATTAGAATTAAAAAAATGAAAAGCATGAATCATTTGTAGAGGGGAAATGAAAAACGTTCTTCTCTTTTAAATGTCTTTACATTTCAAATTTAAATTCTTTTACATTTAAAAGTTTCTTTTTTTTTCAACGGACAAAAAATCCATGTAGCAAAAGTCTGCAAATATTATTTTTATTGGTTACAAATTATTTAAATTATAAAAATACAATTTATGGATTATAAACTATATTCTTATGTAATTTAGCTATAAGATTAACACGTTCACGCCCGCGCGGTGGGTCACACTCGACTGTTTCAGAACTGCCAAGTCTCCGGCTTTTTGGATACTAGTATTTTTATACAGAAAATGTTGTTTTATTTCATTAGAACAATTGGGCGATTTAAAGGAACAACATTTTCTCTAAAATAAAAGTGGTGTTCAAAAAGCCGGAGACTTTACAACTCTGAGACAGTCGAGTATGACCCACCGCACCGCCGCGAACGTGTTAATACACCCTTAAGGTATCTCAGGACTCTTAAAATTGGAAAATTCTAAAAAAAAGGTCATTTTCAACATATAATATCTTAAAATGTAATTGGTTTTAACACAAAATTTTATATTAGGATGAAAGATATAAGTATGTTCTTTCATTTCATGTATTTAAAAAATTACAAGATGCAGAATTAGAATTTACAGTGGGCTCCAAAATGTCAGACATTTGGCGAGTGGAAAATCGCCATAGCTGATTATGCGCACGATTACAAAATAAATTTTGCAAATAGAAGGGAAATTTTGTGTCCTACTTATGCTTCATATTATAATAATTACTCTGAACCTAAATAAATTTGTATTTAAAGCATTTTTCTATTTTCAATACAAAGTTGTATTTAGTTAATGCCTATTAGTATAATCAAAGTTAGTAAAGTTAGTATAATCACCTATAAAGAATATATTTCTGAATAATAAGAAGGAAAATTTTGGTTCAGTTTATACAGGCTAACATGAAATTGCATGAAAAAAAAAAATCAGAAGTTTTTGAGATATCGTGCGCGTTATGCCCAAACACGTCATTTGGAGAAAATTGACTTCCAAGTTTCTGAAACGCCGCTTCAGCTATTGAGCGTGTATAATTCTAAAAGCCATAACTTCTGTTCTAATAGGAATTTCAAGGAAACATTTATACCAAAATGTTCAGAAAGGATAGTAGTGTTTAATATCTAAAAAAATTAAAATTTCAAAAATTTTAAAGCTTTAGTCCTGAGACCCCTTAAAATATGCAGTATATATTTATAACGAGCTTATTTTTGTACGAAACAAATAGGCTTTAAACATAATAATGTATGCAGAATTGAAGTATCTAATTCCAGTTTTTTAATACTTCTGATACAGCTTATATTTTGCAGGGTGCGTCATGTCCCGGAAACTCATGTATAATTAAAACGTGTTTTGATTTTTAAACTCCGTGAGATAGGATTACCAAATGGCAAACGCGATGTATTGGAATCTTGTTTCAACAGAGGGACTTCCTATTCTGCTGAATGTGAATCTTGCGAACACAATTTGTTTTCCAATTAAGAATATATTTTAGGCAGAAATATATATCTACTTTGTGTTCATACTGAGACTATTTTGTATTTATTAGTGTTTAGTTGACTTTTTTTTTCAATAAATGATGGCAACAAAAATAATCGAGATTCGAACTTTATACAGGGTGTCACATAAAATCCCAATACTCTTTTAGAAACTGATTCTAGATTCATGTTTTTTTTAGAGGATCTTATAAAACACTGCTGACAGAAGAAATGATATCCATTTTATGTGCACGTCTACATAAGTCACGTTATTTACATAAGTCACAGTTCACTGTAAAGAAATGTCAATTATTTCTTAACCTAGCTCTGATTTTTGTTTTACGAAAACATAGTATAACCTCTATCGTGTTACCAACGATTCCAAAACTCATTTTTTTTAATCTACAGAAACCTCATAATAAAATAGATTTCAGAGATTAAAAGATCATCTATGAAACAATAGTTAATTTTGCAAGATGTAAATTTTCGAAACGTTTACGACTATTTTTATAGATTATTATTCAGCTTCCTGAAGCCGTAAACCCGCTTTTTTAGATACTATCGAATCTCAAATATACAATTTTTTTGGTCAGAAAATATTATACATTCACAGTATTAACATAAACATTAAATTAACATTATCTTGTAAATCAAGATGGAGATAGAAATAGTTCAGGGGAAATGTACACTTTACCTTGCAAAAGGTCGGGCAGAAGATTTTTTTTAAATTTGTTTATACTGAGGTCAGCATGGAAAACCAAAGTTTTCCAAAAAATTTCTTAAGGCTAATTTTTGTGTGGCCAAAAAACAAAAATATGTTGGGACTTTTTTTGATTTTTTAAAAAACATCTCGAGACCCATTGTCGTAGAATATTATTTGTAAATTGCAATAGTAAAGAAGATACAATTTTCTACAAATTTCCTCATTTACAACTTTTTTAAACACGCGATGGCAAGCACAGTACACTATTTCAAAAATAAGACAATATTTTCAATTTTCTTAAAAACCGTGAAAAACGTAGTTTTACTCCGATTATTCAAACGTTCCACATGGATTTAATCATGTATGTTGACTTCTAAAATTTGGTAGTAGTAAATTATCTATTATTAGCACACCCACGTCTTTATTTTCATCTCAACAGACATTTTATATTCAATAAATTTATATAATACGTTATAATCAGGGCAGAATATAGATGAACAAGACAATTTTCATATTTAGACAGTAACTTTAAGTGTATACAATGTTAATTTCAAAGCATTGTTTAAAAGAATATTTCAATATTTAGTAACTTATTGGCGCGATAGTTTCAATTAAGAAAGGATTCTTCTTTAATTTTAATAATTTTAATAATTTTAATTTTTTATAATTTTTCTAATGCATACATATTTTTCCATGGATCAACGGGATAGGTATGAAAATTAAACAAAGATTTTATTAAAACCCTGTATTCTCAAAATGAAGTTTAAAAAAAGATTTTCGAATTTTAATATTATTGTACATATCCAATATAGCAGAAAGAATAACGTATAATTTTTAAAAATTGAATAAAAACTGTTTTGAGCATTTTGTCAACTGTTAAAATATTTTGCTAAACACCATGTTACTTTTCAAAACACAAAGTAAAAGTCATTTTTGATTCTAAGTAAAGTAATGGTAATTCAGAGTCCAGTGCGATGGCAAGAAAAAAAAATAATCTAGACACACCGACATTCAAAAATCATAGGTTTTTTTTGTTTTTTTTTTTACCGTGCTATGTATGAATGATTAAATATTTCCAAAGATAATGAAAAATATTAAATTTTATTGAATCTTTTGCGATATTAAGAAATCCATATTAATATAATATTTGAAAAAAAAATCTGATATGCTAAGAAACAAAAACATATTTTCTTATACTTCAGAGCTTTTTGTTTCCCAGGTTCAGCCACGTCCAAAAAATAGCCATATCGGTATACATTCTTTAATTTATTATAAAATAATTAGTTAATTAAACAGTGCAAGTAATTCATTATAATCTTTGAAGTACATTATATTAATTATTTATCGGTACAAGCATACTATGGATTTACTTAATGTATCTCACTACATTTAGAAAGCAAATTCTGTGGAAATAACACAAAATGCATTATAGATTTATTTCAAAGACTGTGTAATTAACTGTCTAAAAGAGTATTTGCTTTCACCGTACGGTCATTTAATGTGTAGATATTTCTGTTTTTATTTCAGCACTGGAATTGAAAATGTGTGCTAAAATAACCAAGTTGTTATTTAAAAAATCTCGAGAAATTATTTTAAATTTTGGGGTTACATAATATAATCTATATTAATGCAGAGTTTTAATAAACACCCTTTTGCTATTTCTGATGTTCCGTATTTTCAAAAATAAAAACTTTAAATGTGTTTTCGGAAAAGCATTATTTTTAATAACAGTCAGTTTTGAAAAGAACTCAGTCTTCAAAAATTAAGGTTATACATATATAGAAAGTAATTGTCGAGAATTTAAGCGATCACACGTGTAAAATTAACTATTTATTGAATGATCTGTGTGTTTTGTTAACTGTTACAAGAATTTTTATGCATTAACGTGCATTTTGGTACATAAACGTACAGAAAATTTATGCAAAATCACTCAAATTATGATAATGGGAATACGCGTATCCATGTATTTTTTTTACTTTCTTCTATCTTCAATAGAAGAAAGTATTGTAATCGAAATTTTTTTCGACTTCCGGTTTTCGACGGATTTGCATGTTATAGGGGTCTGAGATTCCAAAAAACATGTTTATAGAAAATGTCTGTCTGTCTGTGTGTCCGTCTGTCCGTCCGTCCGTCTGTCCGTCCGTCCGTCTGTCCGTCTGTCTGTCGCCATTGTACCATCAAAAAGTGTATGAAGTTACGTATAGAATTAAACAAAAATTTTATTAGAAGTTTTAGGCTATGGCAAGCAGGTCCTCCCGGAATTTGGAAAAGATTCGCCGGTAGGGGGCGCTGATATAACAATTTTTGTGCGATTTTGAATATTGTACCATCCAAAAGTGTATGGAGTTATGCATAGAATTGAACCAAATTTTTAGTTTAAGTTTTTGGATATGACAAGCAGGTCCTCCCTGAATTTGGAAAAAATTCGCCGGTAGGGGGCGCTGTAATAGCGATTTTTGTGCGATTTTGAATATTTTACCGTCGAAAAGTGTATGAAGTTATGCATAGAATTGAACCAAAAATTTTTTTTAAGTTCTTGGCTACGGCAAGCAGGTTTTCCCTTAATTTGGAAAAAAATCGCCGGTAAGGAGCGCTATAATAGTGATTTTTGTGCCATTTTGAGTATTGTACCATCGAAAAGTGTATGAAGTTACGCATAGAATTGAACCAAAAAAAATTTGTTAGTTATTGGCTATGGCAAGGAGGTCCTCCCTTAATTTGTAAAAAAATCGCTCGTAGAGGACGCTGTAATAGCAATTTTTGTACAATTTTTGTGCCATTTTGAATATTGTACCGTCGAAAAGTGTATGAAGTTATGCATAGAATTGAACCAAATTTTATGTGTTTATTTTTGGTCATGTCACGAAGGACCTCCCTGAATTTGGAAAAATTCTGCCGGTAGGGGGCCCTATAATTGCGATGTCTGTACCATTTTCATTATTGTACCATCGAAAAGTGTATGAAGTTATCCATATAATTGAACCAAATTTTTTGTGCATGTTTCTGGCTATGGCAAACAAGTCCTCCCTGGACTTGAAAAAATTCCGAAAGAAGGGGGCGCTATAATTATGATCTCTGTGCCATTTTCATTATTGTATCATCGAAGAGCGTATAAAATTATGCATACAATTGAACCAAAATGTTTGTGCTTGTTTTTGGCTTTGGCCAACAGGTCCTCCTTGAATTTGGAAATATTGCGCGGTAAAGGGGCTCCGTGCTAGCGATTTTTGTATACTTTTCTTGATTTTTCGTAGTTCTATTGTGCATCGGCGGCTCATGCAGCGGCGGGAACTCGCTTCCTGCTTAGCCGGCTATTCGCAAACAGATGATAACAACAGAATAAGGAAAAATTAATAATTTTAACAAATATCATGATATAGATTAACTCGTTTTTAGTCCGTTTAGTTGACTTGAGCAGAAATTTAAGATGAAAATCAAAGTTGGTATAGTATTGAACTAATAATATTGAAGTATTAACATGTGTAACTAGGTTTTGAAATATTAAGATGTATAAGATAGAAGAAAGTTTTGGGATTGGTACATCCAACTAGTTTTCTTTTATGGTTTAGAATATAGTTCATTGCATTTTTAATATTTCAAACCTGGATACATATGTTAACTAAATTGAAAAAAAATAATTGTCAAGAAATTATGCGATCGCACGTGTAAAATTAACTATTTATTGAAATATCTGTGTGTTTTGTTAACTGTTACAAGAATTTTTATGCATTAACGTGCATTTTGGTACATAAACGTACAGAAAATTTATGCAAAATCACTCAAATTATGATAAAGGGAATACGCGTATCCATGTATTTTTTTTTCTTTTATGGTTTAGAATATAGTTCATTGCATTTTTAATATTTCAAACCTGGATACATATGTTAACTAAATTGAAAAAATAATTGTCAAGAAATTATGCGAGCGCACGTGTAAAATTAACTATTTATTGAAATATCTGTGTGTTTTGTTAACTGTTACAAGAATTTTTATGCATTAACGTGCATTTTGGTACATAAACGTACAGAAAATTTATGCAAAATCACTCAAATTATGATAATGGGAATACGCGTATCCATGTATTTTTTTTTTCTTTTATGGTTTAGAATATAGTTCATTGCATTTTTAATATTTCAAACCTGGATACATATGTTAACTAAATTGAAAAAATATTTGAGCATTTATTAACAAAATAATTAATTCACCATCAACAAATAGTGATCACATTTTCTATCAGAATCAAATATTACATTTTTTTTTCGTAAAAAAATGTAAAATAATTAAAAGAAATGAAACAACTTTGACAAATGGAATTGTCTTTTTGTGTTCTAATTTACTTCGAAAACTAGATATTATAATGATTTTTTCAGAGAAAAAAAGTGTTTGATACGCAGTGGAAAACGGCAATGTTCTTGCATATGATATATAAAAAAGTGTATAAATAATAAAAAGTTTAGTAAACAAAATAAGTAAAAATATTATGAAGAGTTTTATTTAAGATTAAATAAGATGAGAAACCTTAATTAACTTTTGTGATAATTTATGGTAATACACTGATTATTCCTAAGTGGTTGAATAATACTTATCAACGAAATTAATTGCAACAATTAATGAAGCAACACAGAATATTCATCACCTATAATATTAATAAAAGTCGCTGTATTTCACACTTCATTCTAGCTAAGGCATTTTCCTAGATAAATAACAGCGCTTTGTATCTTGTAGTAAATTTTATTAAAAGTAACAAAATAATAGATAATGTAGTAGAAATGGGGTTAGAAGCCAATTTATTTTAGTTCCTAGTTCATAGATAAATTACCTATTACATACTACAATGTAAATGTAGATATTTATATTCCTTTAAATCATAGCACGCAAAATTTTAGCACGCCTTATTTTAAGAGTAATTCTTGCATAATGTATTTTCTTAGATAAGTAACAGTTCTGTGTATCTTGTTGTAATCTTTATTGGGAATAAACACTAAATATACGATAATGTAGTAGAAATGTAGTTGCAGGCAAACTAATGGAAAGAGATGATTTAAAGGAATATATGTATATATACACACTACACATACATACATTTATATGTATTCCTTTAAATCATAATATTCCATTAGTAAGTAAATCAAGTTAGTCCAGAACAAAGAATAATATGAATTTTAACATTATAACATAATAAACATTGATATGAGCCGTTGATTTTGAAACTGGGGCAATTTCATTTAATGTTATAACTATATATTTAATGTTTTGCATAAGAATGCATTTGAAAATATTCTTATGCAGTAATAAACTTATTTATATTTTTTGTGTTCTTTTTTAATATACATTAATGACTATAGGTTTAGCGGAATAGAATTATTGTTCTGGTACGCGCAATTGACTTGCCTGCATTTCAGAAGCAATGATTTATCGAAAACGTTTATTTTGTTTTTCAATGGATATAGTTATAATAACAAAAACATTAATTTTTATTTATTTATTTATTTTATTACAATATTCCATAAATATTTAGAACAGTTACAATAAAATAATAAAAAGAATTTTATCGTATAAAGGTGGAAAAGAATCAGAAATAAGTTTTACACATATAATTACTGTTTAAAAAAAAATTAGGTAGTGGATATTTGCAAAATATTCATGATGGAATATTAATTATATTTGATAATATATTACGCAACACAAAGAAAAAATTCTATTCGAAGTTTATAAGCAAAAGTTTAAAAATCAACGCATGCAAAATTTTGTTGACAAAGTAAATTATTAGAAACAAATTAATAGAAATATTAAAATATATTTTTTGTGAATTTAATGAAAACCAATTTTAGGTAAAATTTAAATTATATTTAGTTTAACTGTATTTTTTTCACGACTGGTCTTGCCCCATATTCAAAATCAATAGCTATAGTTTATATGTATTTATATCCTTCATCAAACTATCACATAATTTATTTTCTATTTTTTCCTCTATATATATGTATTTTATACTTTATTCAATAATTATTAGTTGATTTGTTCGCAAGGACAGTTACAAAACTATCTTCCAATTTTTTAAGAAAATTAATATCTTCATTATTGAGATTTTCGTATTCAAATCTATTGATATTCTTATAATTCTTTAAAAACAATTTTTAAATATCCCAACAGTTAATATATCTGTTGAACAAAAAGCCTCTAATGACAAAATGAATCTGTAACTTTTTTTAATAATATTGTTAACAACTTCCTTAAAAACTTTTTGATCTTCGTTGTAACTGATTTTAATATTAATTATACATTTTGTTCCAAAATGCACTAAATATTTTACATTTTTGTCTGTAATTATGTTTAAATATTCTGTAACTACACGGCCATATCAACAAAGTACATCAATATAATATCAACAAAATCACTATATTCAATATCGTTACAAAGACAAATTTTAGAAGCATTATAATCAGCAAAAGCATTTTATGTAATAAAAAATATTTGTACTTAATGTCTTAAAATAACCATATGAATTTGAAATTGAACAAATCTTTAGAAAAAAACAGGTCGCCAATAAATTTACAAAAGTTATTTATATTTAATTTATCAAACAATTTTTGTTGAAATTATATTTTAAAATACGGGATATAATTATAAAATTTTCATAACTTAAATATATCAAAATCGCATAATAAATCTTTATATTGTAAATTTTAAAATTTCAAATTTCAAAATTCTTTTTGATTTCCGGTATGACATTTATTTTTAATTTACGAGGGCAATACAGAAAGAAGGTTGTTTGAGAAATTGGTTAGGTTGTTCGGAAGGAAAAAGTATTAGAAAAAAACATTTAATACATAATTAATTGCAAAGCTTAGATTAGTTTTCAAAATAGTTGTCATCATTTTTGAAGAATTTATCTTAGCGTGAAATGAGCCTTTGTATGCCGTCATCGTAAAGAAGATGGTCTACCATTTAATGAAGAAGTAAGCTGGAAATTTTGAGGCAAATATATTGACAATGTCGTAATGATAAATATTCGGTACTCCTTAAGGGGTCTCAGGACTCTTAAAATTGGAAAAAATGAAAAAAAAAGACAATTTTCAACATTTAATATCTTAAAATGTATTTGCTTTTAAGACACAATTTTAATTGGGAATGAAAGATATAAGCATGTTCTTTCATTTCATGTATTTTAAAAATTATAAGATGCAGAATTAGCATTTACAGGGGGCTCCAAACTGTCAGACATTTTTCGAGCAAAAAATCGGCATAACAATTTACGCGCACGATTACAAAATAAGTGTTGCAACTAGAATGAAAATTTTGGTATCTACTTATACTTCAGATTGTAATAATTACCCTGAACTTAATAAATTTGTAGTTAAAGCTTTTTTATATTTTTAATACAAAGTTGTATTTAGCTAATGCAAAATTAAGAAAATTTCAACAGTATAATCACCTAAAAAATTATGTTTTGGACAATAAAAAGGAAATTTTAGGTTCAGTGTATACAGACTAACATGAAACATATGTTTTTAAAATTTCATGAAAAAATATTCACAAGTTTTTGAGATATCGTGCGCGTTATGCCCAAAAACGTCATTTGGAGAAAAATGGCTTCAAAGTTTCCGAAACGACGCTTCAGCTATTGAACGTGTATAAATGTAAAAGCCGTAACTTCAGTTCTAATAGGAATTTCAGGGAAACAATTATATGAAAATGTTCAGAAAAGATAGGAGTTTAACATCTAAAAAAATTAAAATTTCAAAAATTTTAAAGCTTTAAGAGTCCTGAGACCCCATCTTTTCTTCAACTTATGTAAGCAAATCCTCATCAATCAGACACGGTAGCACAGTTCATTCATCATCGTGGACGTTTTCCCGTCCTTCATTGACACTTCCTATTTCAAAAGGGGATTTTCAATTCACTGCGAATTTCAATCGGTTTAGTGTTCCTGGCATTGAGAATGCGGACATACCTCACTGCGGCATGTTTCATAAAAATAAATAGATAAATAACTGCTCAACATACAGCCGGCGCAATTCTCAACAATCTACAAATAACTCCAATTGTTTGCCAATGAATCAGGAAACTGGACTCGCTTGCGTGAAATTACGAACTGTGTCAAAAATTGAAAACGGAATTTACTTGCTCAATTGCTCTCGTAAAAACTTCTGTTTTAATATTTTTACAATTTAAAAACTTATATCCTATATACAGGGTGGTCATAAAAAACTTCCCCGAATATGTATCCTTAGCAACCTAACCGCTCTACCAATCGAAAGCAAATTTCAGATTTAGTTATTTGAAGGTATGGGCTCGAGATCGTTATGATTTAAAACAATAGAGGTCTCTCGGTTACGATTACAGTGAAAAAAAATACGATATTTTCGAATGTCAATGAATTGAGTTTTCTACTCAATTCATTGAGTAGATACATGTCGTGTAGAAATCTACATAACAAGGCTTGTTATTTATTATTAATTTAACTAATTAAATAATTTTCGCACGATCCAATAACATTTAAAAATAATTGAATTCTCGGAAAATAATTCTTTAGTAATTAATTTATACAATAAATTAAAATAACATAAAAAATACTCCAAAATTAAAGATATTAAAATGAATAATTATATAATGCGTAGAAGAAAATAAAAATATATATGTTGTTTGGTATTGGTATGTTTAGAAAAAAATAAGGAATATGAATTGTGAATTTATTTTGTATTAATATTGAAAATAAAACATTTCGAATTGTAAATATTTATATGTGCAAAAACAGTGTAATAAAATAAAACTCCCCAAATAAGACCAGACAGAAAATAGGAAATTACAGATAAAGAGAACATTGCCAGACATGGACAGTAAATGTATAGCGAAAGAATAGAAAATTTACGATGTTGAAACCATAAATTTTCTATCAATTAAGATGGTTTTACAACACTCGACGTGGGTGGTGATTCCCATGAGAAACCTGACGCAAGGGGCAAAAATTAAGTTAATGCTATGCAGTGAAAAATAAATTGGCACGCCCATAGATAGAGATGTCTAGAGTACCAATAATGGACCAGGAGTATCCTCCAATCGGAACGACAGCTCTGGGTTAATTTAGCCCTCCCAAAAAAATTGGATCTTGGAAGATGGAATGAGAAAAGATTATTAAGTCTTGTGTCTCGTCCTCAAGAGGTTCTATAGAGTATAAGATGTGATTTCCTCTAAGACCAATCCAGATACTTCGAAATTTTACATCAAGTTCCTTCACAGCAAGAAATATTAATGATGGAAATGAATGCTGAGAGCAGACCTATCCTTGTCAAGATATATTGATGAAGATCACTGAGAGCAGACAAGTCTTTGTCCGAGAAATTAACTGATGCAGAATTTTACAGAAGTATTCACCTGATTTGGAGATGTAAGCTCAGTGGTTAGTGATGAGATGCGAATGCAGCGAAGATATGATATATCAGCAGATTTCGCCTATGAAAGTGTACATTGTGGAGATGGAGCTCTAATTTTCATGCGTCACAGAGTGCCTAAAGAAAGTGAAATTGGTTTTTGAAAGATCCCCATGAACTATATATATATATAAAAAAATAACTTTATCCACCGATGAACTTACTTGTGTTTAGGATTCCATGAACTATGAGTGAACTGTGTAATTTGGATGATTACAGAAAAGGTCGAAGTCTATTTGAGTGAGAAATTCCTTATATTTATTTCAATATATATTCGTGGCTATTGTTTTCATGTTTTCTTATGATGTGTACATTTAATATTAAGCAACTAATTTTCTAAATTTCCACTAAAGTACATAATCTTATGTCATTGAATATTATGATTGTTTATGATAAAGATTTTAATGATAACGGGAATATTATTTTTCATAAATAAAATCTTGATTAAAATTTTGGCAAAAGCCACATCATCGGATCGTGCTGTGAACAAAAAGGGCAAGCATAGGATAACATAAATTAATAAAAAAAAATAAGTAACGAAGTATAATTTTGATGAAAGTTTTGCTGTTCTAATGAGAATGGAACTATGTTGTATTCTGATAAAATAGTAGATAATTTGAAAAGATTATTATGATATAAAAAATCATATTTGAGTTATGAATTTTATATAAATGAAAATAAAGTTTGTTTATGTATGTATACTTATATGTCTTTCCTTTGAATTCCTTCCTTGTTCCCTTTTAGATAATATTCATAATTTATGGTATCTAATATTTTGGAATTATTAGAATTGGACGTTTCTCTATGCAACCTACAAGTTCGATATTTCCATTTCAACGTTAAATAAGTCGTCCTTGAGTTATTGCCAAAATTAATTTTATTCCAAAATTTTCTTCTCTCCTAATTTGTTAAATAACATTATCCCATTAGATCTTTTCACAACGCAGATCGGGATAACTGTTTCTATTGTACTAACCATTTTACTGTCGCGTGACCCTGTGTGTTATGGCGTCCAAATCGTCACAACATACTAAAATTTAATGGTGCTAATACCAGGTGTTAGTAATGGAATTTAGGACGTAAAATTAAATGGTTGCAATGATTTAACTTATATATATATAAAAATTATTATTTTCCTCTATTTTTATTTTTATTTTCAATTACTAACAAAATTATTTTCGTATGTTATATAAAAAAAATATTTATGTGTATAACAAAAAGAAAAACTAAGGAAAAGAGTAGTTCAGTTCACAGCACATAATTTAGTACGAACATAACGAGTGATTATTATAATTAATATCTATGAAAGGAAATATTGGTGAAAATTTCATTTTGTGTTTTATTTATGTGCATGCATGCAGAATATTCAGTGTTATTTCAGTAGAATTTATGCGAAAATATTATTTTACAAATTAGTATGATCTTGAAAATAGAGATAGACAATTATATTCTAAAATTGAAAAAAATAATAATTTGCAGTGTAGGAAATTTCTGAGAAACTAGGATAGAAGCAAAACAAAATAGAAATTATTCTATTATATATTTGGGAATTGCAGCCGCTAGGAAAATAAGGCATAAAAATTAAATCATGACAGGCGGCAGAGGGAAGAGACAAACTTCTCCTGAAAGGGAAACATTTACGATAGGAGTAGATACCTTAATAAATTCTCTCCAAAATTTTGAAGATAAATCAGACCAAGAAATTACACAATTTTTTGACGAATTTGAAGAATTTCCCGACAATCCCCCGCGGCACAATTTCCCGATGATATCAAATTAGTACTTGCAAAATCAAAATTTAAAGGGCAAGCACGGGAAATTATGAAAAATACAACAGAACTTCATAAGGCAAACGACTACAAAACATTCAAAGAAAATTCAATAAACCAGTTTCAAAAAGAAAAATCTTTCGCAAAAGCGCAATTACAGTTCATTAATGCGAAACAAACAGCCAATTAAACGATTGAGGAATTTACTAAAAAATTCAATATTGAGGCACAAAAATATTTTGCTTTATCGGGACACGAAAAAAAAAATGGAGCAAAAGAACTGCTTGAAACGATGAAATTAACAAAATACCTCGAGGCGTTAAGACCAGACATTTCTTTCGAATTAAAGAAAGATCCTCCAACAAAATTCGACGATGCTGTTAGACGGGCCAAGAACATCAAAATAGCAATAAACGGAAAATGCGCAGGCAAAATGAATAACTTAACAGAAACTAGTGAAAAAAATTGTATGAGGCACTAATCAATATGTCCCAAGAGCAAAAAACTGAAATACAAAACCTAAAGAAACAGATAAATAATTTAAAGCATGAGACACATGAAAACAAACAAAACTGAGGGAAAATTAATCACATCACCCAACAATTCTGTCACATATGCAACAAAGCAAACCACCAAACACAACATTGTTTTTTCAATAAAAGAAGCGAAAATTTCGTACAACCTAGGGGAGCTCAACAAAATAATGTTAGGCCAAGATATCCACGGAACTACTACACAAATTACAATTATAAAAATTTCCAAAGAACCCCACAAAATTATATGCCGAATTTTCAAAATCCACAAAATTTCAATTACATAAGACCACATTATAATCAGCTTCGACCAAATTATATGAACAATGGGATGCCCAATTGGCATAATGAATACCAACACCTGATAGGACAAAATCAAATGCACCAAGGGAATTATAATTATCAAAACACTGTCCCAATCCAAAATGCTGATTTTACACAGGGGAATAATGCACAAATTCAATATACAGGGCAACACCAAGGCGTCACAAATATACAAAACGGGCAAAACAATTTTTCTCAACCACCTAATGATAGAAATAAAGAAACGCAGCCCACTATTACCTTCCCAAGTGAAAATCAACAGAGAAGGGGTAGACAAAATACCAGAGGAAAAAGAGGACACCATCATTTAAACCGATAAGGGGGCCTCAAAATTTAGCACAAGTGCAAACCCGTAGGTCCCGCATATTAAAAGAAAAACAGGGTTATAATATAAAAACAAAATTTAACAAAAAATTGAAAAAAAAGAAACATGAACATGAGAAAAAAAACGTGTTTGAGGCTAATGAAAATCAAAATTCTAAGGTTAAAGAAAAATTGATAGCAAGTTGCAACTCAGGAAGAAACAATGAGTTGCCAATATGGAATTTAAAGATAAAAAAGGAACTAATTATACCCAGTTTAGTAGATAGTGGAGCAAGTATTAGCCTATTGTCACCAGAAATTTTTGAAAAAATAAAACAGACAGATATAAAAATTAAATATTTAGTCAATTCAATTAAAATTACAACTTTGTCAAATAAAACGATTCCGTTCAAAAACTGCGTAAAATTTAAATTTAAAAATGAGAATAATTTCCTAAATGGGACATTTTATGTCACAAAAGAAGAATTTGACCGCGATTACAAGATTATTTTAGAATATAATTGTTTAAAAAGTAACAAAATAATCATGGACTTGGAAAACAACATTTTAAAAATTAACAATACGGTAATTAAATTAAATTCCAATGAAAATCAATTTACAGAAGCTAACAGGATTAAAAAAACACAACAAAATGACAATTTTCAAACTGTACCTAAACAAATTAATTCTAATGATCATTATAATTCTAAAAATAACATAAGAGCATTTGTAGAAAACAAAATTACTCTAAGACCTAAAGAATCGAAATTAGTAAATTTAATTTTCGACGGAGTTTTAGAAAAAGACCAACAATTCTTTTTTCAACTCAAATACAATAATAAAAAATTAGCAATTCAGAATTCTGTTCATAAAAGTAAAGAATCCGATAATAATTCATTTCGAATTATAGTACAGAATCTCTTCAACAAATATTTAAAATTATACAAGGATCAAGAAATGGGGAAGATTACAACTGATTTTTCTATTAAAGAACAAAATGAAACAAATACTGACAGTATTTATGAAGTTAACAATTTAAATATAACACAAATTAGAGAATTGCGGAGAAAGGAATTGTCAAGAGAGGATTTCAAAGTAGATCATTTACCACGGAAGGTGCAAAAGGAAGTTTTGTATATTGTAATGAGACATGCGACAGCATTCAGTAAATCTTATAAAACGCTAGGAGCGACGGATGTAATTAAACCTAAAATTAAATTAAAGCATGACTTTCCGATCCAAACCAAACCTTTTAAATTAGCACACGATATAAAGAAGAGTGCAGAAAAAGAAATAAGAGATCTATTAGACGCAGGTATTATAGAACATACGAATTTCAGCTATGCATTTCCAGTAATTTTCGTTAAAAAAAATTCCACATCAAAAACTAACGACAAAAATTTAATCAAAGTAAGATTGGCTTTAGTTTTTAGATCGCTTAATGATATAGTAGAGAGCGAACCATATCCTGTGCCAAATACAAAAAAGATTTTACAAAGCATGTCAGGAAAGAAAATATACACGGTGTTAGATTTACATGCAGCGTTTTTTCCAATCAAGCTGAGTTAAGAAGACAAGCACAAATTGGCTTTCGTTAAGGAAAACAATCACTTTCAAATGACTCGTTTAGCATTCGGATTAAAATTTTCGACGAATTTATTTGCTCGCTTAATGGACATAGTTCTAAGTGACTTAAAAGAAAAATACGACATTGAATATTTCATCGATGATATCCTTCTTGGAGCTCAAAATATAGAACAAATGCACGAAATACTTGAAGAAGTACTAAAAAGATTGGAAAAATTCAATTTGACTATTGAACCTACAAAACTAAAACTATATATGCCGGAAATAGAATTTTTAGGCTATAAAATTAGCGAAAAGGGATACGCACCCTCAGAAAAAAATATAAAGAAAATTACCAATTTTGCAAGACCCACATCTCAAAAACTGGTGAGAGCATTCATAGGTCTATGCACATATTTTAAATCGACCATACAAAATTATGCGGAAATTATTTCACCTCTGACAGATCTTACGAGGAGTAACCAAAAATTCAGATGGAATGAAAGAGCACAACATTCATTTGAAAAAATACAAAAAATAATAATGACGCAACCTGCAATTCACCCGCCAGATTACACAAAAACTTTCTATGTAATCACAGATGGATCCAAGATCGCAACATCAGGTATATTGGCACAAAAGCAAGGTGATAAAATGATACCAATTGAATTTACAGGAAGAAAGTTAAGAGAGTCAGAAAAAAAAAATATCCAAGCTTGCAAATTGAGCTATTCGCGATCTACGAAACTATTACATATTTTCGGAATATATTATTAGGAAAAAAATTTATATTACTGACCGATTCAAAAGCCCCAACGTACCATTTACAGTTAGAAAAACAGCCTGAGATTGTTGCAAGATGGTTACTTAAACTCCAAGACTACGACTATGAGATATCGCACATTTCTGGAAATAACAATCCAGCAGATTTCAATAGTCGTTGCTTACACAATTTAACAATTGCAGATAATCTAAATAAATACCTTTTCACGGTGAATAAAAATTTAACTGAGGATAATATAAAAAAAGAACAGATGAAAGATCCTAAACCAACAGAAATTATAGAAGCTTTAAAGCAACAAAGAAAGGTAAAAAAATACGAAAAGTATTGTTTGAATAAAGATGGAATATTAATATTGAAAAATGCACAAAATTTAAGTAACGAGGAATTGTACATTGCACCGCAAAGCTTGAAAGATGACATCATAAAAAGCGCACATGTGCCGCATTTTGCTTTTCTAAAAACTTATGGAATAATAAAAGAAACATTTTTCTGGTATAGAATGTATCAGGAGATAAAAACATTCTGTACAAAGTGTACAACATGCAATACTTTTAAGACACATAAAACAATCAAGATACCATTGAAAACAATGGACAAAAATTATCTCCCAGGGGAGAAAATAACAACTGATATTGTGGGACCTTTGCCTGTGTCATTAAACAGGAACAAATATAGCTTAACTGTAATAGATACAGCTACACGTTTTCTACAGGCATTCCCACTCAGATCGACAGACACTAAGGTCATAATTAAGGCTTTAAATCAATATTTTAGTGCCTACGGATTGGCAAAATTTCTAGCGAGTGATAATGGACATTATTTCAGGTCAAAAGACTTCAAAGACATATGGAAAATCTAAATATAGAGTTAATTACGTCAAGCATTTATAAACCATCCTCGCAGGGCATTCTTGAACGTACCCACAGGGACTTAAAGTGTTCCATCGCATCCATGTGTACTAAAACGTACGAATGGGACATTAAACTTCCATATTTTGTACTTATGCACAATTCAACCAAACATCGTATAACTAATTTCACACCAAGCATGTTATTTTTTGCAAGAGAAATAAAAACACCTTTTATGAATTTTACAGAGCATAAAATGGATTCTTACAGCACCTATGTGCAAAGGAAGTTATCACACATGCATGAAATTAGGAGACAAGTTCTCATAAATCAACAAAAGGCGGATGAGGACTTGAACAAAAATTCAAAAGTTAAACACAAACAATTAAACGTAGGAGACGAAGTATACTTAAAATTACTAATCAAACCCAAAACTTTAAACCAAAAATTCTCAGGACCATATTATGTTGAAAGAATTTTCCGCAACGACAATTACCTTATAAAAAATAAGGACAAACCGGATTTGAAACCAGTTACTATTCACATTTCAAAATTATTTGCGCCGAACATTGCAAATAAATAAATAAATAAAAGACACGTGTAGAAATTTTATAGAAAATAACGTTGTTGGTACTAAAAATAAATTGATAAAAATATGAAAAAGCATAAAAATCAATTTAAAATTCGGTTTCCCTCAAAAGCAAAGCAAAATTTAACACAGGGGTACGAATAATGACCAAAATATTTAAAGATAAAATATATTTTGCAAAATTATGCACCCATAAAAGGAAGTCATTTAAAAAGCATTAACTCAATTACATTAGATAGTAAACAAAAAAAAAAACACATAAAATAACATCATATTTTGACAAAGATATGGGAATAAATCTTTCAAAAAAAATAAAAATAAATAAAATAAATAAATTTAAAAAAAAGTAAAAATAAAATATTTTCGTACAATTTCCCACAAAAACAAAATAGTAAAATATACACAAAGAGAATTCGATTATATAATACACAAGTAAAACAAAAACTCAATTCATTAAATTAACAAGAAACTGTATTTTGCGTATATAATGAAGGCCGCATTGAAAACGCGCGAGAGGGGCGCTATGTACGAGCATCTCAAAAAGAGAGAAAGATGCAGGAAGATGTATATAGCTAGGAGAAAGTATGAGGCGGATCAAAACCCTTTTCCCACGAGGCAGCGGAATTAACCCTACACCCACTTTTTCTCTCTTCTGGTTACCAGAGGAAATAAGCGCGGAGTAAACGCGTTCCCATAGCAACGGAAGAACATGCAGGGGAAAAGTGAAATCGAAACAAGTGCTTTACTCAAAACTTGTTCTGGGCAAGGGACGGCCTTGAAATTAGCTGTCTTCAGCAAGAGCTCAAAAACGGAGCGAAGGTGTTTAGGAGAATTGGAGTAACAAGTATCTTGCAGCTCAAAGAAGTGAGAAAATAAAACTCATTTTCTAACGAAATCCACTCACCACATTCGGAGAACCGGTTAGGGTCAAAATGGGATATGCAATGGAGCTGATCGCTAGGAAAAAAAAAATAATAAGATAATTAAATAAATGTTTTTCTCACCGAGCCGGTATTGAAGACGAATTGAAGACTACGACTTTCGCCAGTTATAGAGGGCATACTCTAGGATGAATAAAAAAGACTGTTGTTGTGAGCTGGCTGCGGGCTTACGTTGAGTCGGGCAGCCGTGTTGTTTCACAGGGGCGGTTATGGAGAACAGCGAATTCTTTCAGCGATGGAAAACTTTCTGGGACGCACGATAGGAATGAAGGGGCAATTTGAGTAGCCAACACAGCTAAATAATTGAATGACAAAATTAATATTGAATTGCATATTAATTACAATGGCTAGAAAAGAAATATTTTGAGTGAGTAAAAATGAAGCGTAACATAAGGATTATCCTGGAAAATAAAAATTAGAAAAAAAATATTAATAAAAAAAATAGAAAAACGGAAAACAGGGTATATATAATTTATTTGTTTACACTTCAAAATTGTTTTGACGTATTTCAAAACATGTCGGAAAAATATTTGGATCGCTAGTGATAAACAAAAACACATACTTACTTCAAAGAGGACTAAAAATATATATATTAAATTGACATATTTATTAAAAACAAAAACAAAAAGAAAATGAAAAATTTTGTTGTACAAAATATAAAAAACGGTCACTTTGGAGATAAATAAGTAGAAATTAGCAACATTGGAAGGAAAATGTGTTTTCCATTAGACATATTTTAAAATATTCACAAAAAGTTATGACTTTGACACGAAAATGAAACATTATGAAACACACATGGACATAAATTATGCAAATAATTAAAAATTGCTATGTCACGGAAGCACTTTTAAATATGGCATTTATTTTTATTACCATATTTATGACACAAAATTGATTAAATTGTATATAATTTATACAACATTCCACACTCTTTGTAAATAAAAACGATTTAAGACACCATTTATCAGAAAATAAAAAAAATTCTACACATTGCTACCAATTATAAAAAGAAAAAACAAGTAGTAATTGGGAAAATGTAAACATAGAGTAATTGTGTAAAATTGCTAAAAATTTATGAAAATAAAAGATTAAACATTACATAAATCTGAAACATAATACATAAATAAGTAAACAAATTAATACATATATTAAAATAAACATTACAGACTCATATAGGTAAATAAATAAAATGGATGACCACAGAAGGGTTCAAAATGAAAAGCCCACCGTTTGTAAACAACAGTATAAGGCAAAACCTGCAAGTCGTATGTAAAACCTTTAAAATTCACAACCACGGAGTAATTTGAATATAATAATGTTTGAAAAAACTGTGATAATCGCATGGAAATACGTTATATTCCATGGAAAGTGTCATTTTGATTGCGGGTCGATTGGATGACATTGCGCAAGATATTTTCATGGGATTGTACACGAATTTTTCAGTATCGAAGCAAAATAAAAAAAAACACATACCTAAATTAATATATTAATATAATAAATAAACCATATTATCCCTAAAATTCAAAAATTATATATGATAAATTTGCAACAAAACCTTAACGAAACGGAAAATAATATATAAAAATTTATTAACTTTATGGTGTTCGAATGAAAACATATTCGAAAATAAACGGAAACGAGAAAATAAAAATATTATAGATGAATTATTACAACATACATTAAAAATTTCACAATGTATAGATATAAATAAATAAATAAATACAACGGATGCATAGTAATTTGGGAATCCATCGAACAATTAAATAAATATAAAACGGCAAAATGAGCATGGAACGGCATATTAAAATACTATATTTACCGCTAATATAGGAGTGAATAGAGGGTACCATCTTTTCATTACTTATGTTAGAAATCAGTAGTTTAAAATACAAAAAAAAAATTACTTATTAGATGTCACGCAAAATTCTAATTGAGTCATATGACGCACAGTAGCATATTTTAATAAAATTCAAACCAAAGAAAATCGGTAGGAGTTTCGGATTAAAACATTTCACAAACATAAAAAAATATACAAAATAACACATTGGAAAGGATACGTTTTACGAAAAAGAAAAATTTGTTTTCATTACCATAGTTTAGATAATGACGCACGAAAACCACACTGTGTGCACACGGAAGAAAGCATAATATAAATTGTGAAATAAAATCAAAATATATAAAAAATACACATGTGTCAGAAGAAAATTACGAAATATTATAATATAAATACTGCGGGGAAAAATAAAAAGGATACATTTAAGACTCCTAAAAATAAAGAAACAAAAAAAAAAAAACCCACACATATGGACTATTAAGGCATGTGAAAGTAAAATATAGTAGGTAAGGAAAATATTTTTTAAATTTAAGAACAATCACGGTATGAAAATAAATTATTGTTACGTGAGAGACAATCTGGAAAGCACGCTCATAATGGGGAGAAAATTTCGAGCAGTGTCCGACATGATATCTGATAAAAAAGGGGAATTGTTTATAGGACAATGTTAAGAATAAAGAAAGATAAACTATATAAATAATAACAGTTATTAGATAGTACTAAAATCTTCGGATTTTAAAATGAATGACACTTACCTTATGCAGTGTAGAGATATTATCCAATATTATAAAACACACAATATAAACAGATCGCGCACTTTTATAAAGCCATTCAGCGTGTAAAAAAAGTGATTACTACGTTCACAGACGTGATAACGAGTAAACCTGTTTGGCATGATAGAACTGACCAGTACGTCTTGATCCGAGATTATTATCACTGTCAAGGACACATGGAGACCACTCAGAGATTTTATAAGGGATTTTCGGCACATTTTCTCCGAGGAGAAAATTTTAAGTAGATATTCCGGAGTAATGATGCGGGGATGAAAAGGCATCCTTAGATAAAAAAAGAATGTTTTCAAGCAGAGAGCGATGTACATATATATTTACGCACTTTGGTTTATAATTTTTTTGTAAAAACATAGTTCTACGTAATATCCACACTGTAGGTATGTAGATAGCGCATATTTTTATTTTATGGCCAAAATTTTTGAAGTAAACTTTATTACCTACAAGCTGCATGATTGTACATATTTTTATAGATTTCAGTATGCGTAGCATTCAAAAAAAAATAGTGGACAATGTTGACTAAAATTAATGTAGCATTTTTGCAGTATTTTGATATTGAAATAGCCATCTTATATTGGAATAAATATTTCCCACCTATGCAATAAAGAAAATGTATATACTATTTTATATTTTGTATTATATTATTCAAGTGTACTTACAGGGTTATGATGAACAATCTGAAGAACTTACTATATATATCAGGTTTGATTGATATTTTGTAATATATATATATGTATTATAAGTGTATTTTTGTGGTGTACATATTATTATTTTTTAAAAAACAAGGGGGAAGAAGCAATGTCGTGTAGAAATCTAAACAACAAGGCTTGTTATTAATTTAACTAATTAAATAATTTTCGCACGATCCAATAACATTTAAAAATAATTGAATTCTCGGAAAATAATTCTTTAGTAATTAATTTATACAATAAATTAAAATAACATAAAAAATACTCCAAAATTAAAGATATTAAAATGAATAATTATATAATGCGTAGAAAAAATAAAAATATATATGTTGTTTGGTATTGGTATGTTTAGAAAAAAAAAGGAATATGAATTGTGAATTTACTTTGTATTAATATTGAAAATAAAACATTTCGAATTGTAAATATTTATATGTGCAAAAATAGTGTAATAAAATAAAACTCCCCAAATAAGACCAGACAGAAAATAGGAAATTACAGATAAAGCGAACATTGCTGACGCCAGACATGGACAGTAAATGTACAGCGAAAGAATAGAAAATTTACGATGTTGAAACCATAAATTTTCTATCAATTAAGATGGTTTTACAACACTCGACGTGGGTGGTGATTCCCATGAGAAACCTGACGCAAGGGGCAAAAATTAAGTTAATGCTATGCAGTGAAAAATAAATTGGCACGCCCATAGATAGGTATGTCTAGAGTACCAATAAGGGACCAGGAGTAGCCTCCAATCAGAACGACAGCTCTGGGTTAATTTAGCCCTCCCAAAAAAAATTGGATCTTGGAAGATGGAATGAGAAAAGATTATTAAGTCTTGTGTCTCGTCCTCAAGAGGTTCTATAGAGTATAAGATGTGATTTCCTCTAAGACCAATCCAGATACTTCGAAATTTTACATCAAGTTCCTTCACAGCAAGAAATATTAATGATGGAAATGAATGCTGAGAGCAGACATATCCTTGTCAAGATATATTGAGAAAGATCACTGAGAGCAGACAAGTCTTTGTCCGGGAAATTAACTGATGCAGAATTTTACAGAAGTATTCACCTGATTTGGAGATGTAAGCTCAGTGGTTAGTGATGAGATGCGAATGCAACGAAGATATGATATATCAGCAGATTTCGCCTATGAAAGTGTACATTGTGGAGATGGAGCTCTAATTTTCATGCGTCACAGAGTGCCTAAAGAAAGCGAAATTGGTTTTTGAAAGATCTCCATGAACTATATATATATATATATATAATAACTTTATGCCCCGATGAACTTACTTGTGTTTAGGATTCCATGAACTATGAGTAAACTGTATAATTTGGATGATTACAGAAAAGATCGAAGTCTATTTGGGTGAGAAATTCCTTATATTTATTTCAATATATATTCGTGGCTATTGTTTTCATGTTTTCTTATGATGTGTACATTTAATATTAAGCAACTAATTTTCTAAATTTCCACTAAAGTACATAATCTTATGTCATTGAATATTATGATTGTTTATGATAAAGATTTTAATGATAACGGGAATATTATTATCATAAATAAAATCTTGATTAAAATTTTGGCAAAAGCAACATCATCGGATCGTGCTGTGAACAAAAAGGGCAAGCATAAGATAACATAAATTAATAAAAAAAAATAAGTAACGAAGTATAATTTTGATGAAAGTTTTGCTGTTCTAATGAGAATGGAACTATGTTATATTCTGATAAAATAGTAGATAATTTGAAAACATTATTATGATATAAAAAATCATATTTGAGTTATGAATTTTATATAAATGAAAATAAAGTTTGTTTATGTATGTATACTTATATGTCTTTCCTTTGAATTCCTTCCTTGTTCCCTTTTAGATAATATTCATAATTTATGGTATCTAATATTTTGGAATTATTAGAATTGGACGTTTCTCTATGCAACCTACAAGTTCGATATTTCCATTTCAACATTAAATAAGTCGTCCTTGAATTATTGCCAAAATTAATTTTATTCCAAAATTTTCTTCTCTCCTAATTTGTTAAATAACATTATCCCATTAGATCTTTTCACAACGCAGATCGGGATAACTGTTTCTATTGTACTAACCATTTTACTGTCGCGTGGCCCTGTGTGTTATGGCGTACAAATCGTCACAACAATACATTACATTTAATTAATTGAGTAGATACATTACATTACATTTAAAACTGAAACATTTAAAATTGATGGATTTCACTTCTTTCTTTCTTTTTCTTAAACAAAAGGAAAAGAAAAATATAAGCACAGACGTCATATACGCACCGGGGTACCTAATTGGTGCAAAACGTCATTATTTTGATTGACATGGTAACCCAGCTATTGTTACTTATTTAATAATAAATGTTTATTTATTTTTCTTTTCTTTTTTAAAATTATATAAACTGTTTTGTTCTATAGTTATTAATTATATTTTTGGTTATTTTCTTTTAAAAATAGTAGAAAATAATTAAAATATACGGTACTACTTTGTTATTCCGTGGACCAACTTTGCCAAATTATATAAATCGCCAAACCTTTCACAAAATTTTACAAATTGGCATAATTTTTATTTTAAATAACGAAAGAACAAACAAAGTAGTATAACATTAATAAATATACAAATATAACGTCGAAATAAAAATCAATTTTTCAACTGTTTACTATTTGCAAATTTTACAGTTTGCAAAATATTTCATTTTCTTTTTTTTTAATTGAAGTTTACGGGGTATGATAGGATAAAATAACGACGCTAGGTTAGTCCTCATAATAGACCGGGAGCCGGCAGCACAGACAACCACCTCATCGAGTTGGAGGCTGAAATTACAGAATTAGCTAAATTCGATTCCCATATTAAAGCGTAATCGGTGTGCCTGGTGGAAAACACCTAAAATCCGGATTTTAGCAGTCGACTCTTAGGTTTAGCATTGCATTTTCCTGCACCCAAACGTATGAAAAAATGGCGGGCAGGGTTCAGGAAAACACAATGTTAAACCTACGTGTCAACCGGTAAAATTGGGGTTTTAGGTATTTTTTTACCAAGATATGACTTCGCAGACCGATTGCATTTTAATATGGGTATCGGGTTTTAGCTAACTCTAGAATTTCAGCGTCCAATTCGATGAGGTGGTTCATACACCTCCTTGAATTTTGCAGACCAGAAAATTTTTGGCATCAGTATTATCTTATAGAAAACCTCTTCTTAAAAGAAAGCGAAATTTTGCGCGTTTAATCTACATTTCTTTTTATATAAAGTGATACTGGTAGTTTTCCGGGAGAAATAATGGTATCCGTACGAACCATATATATGTTCTACCGGCTTCCGATCTATAATGCATTAGCTTTATGTTTTCTGAATTTCAATTAGTTATAAGTAAGTATGACACGTTATTGTGTGAAGCAAATTTAATTGCAAACGCATATATCTAAATAGTAAAATTTTCAGTTTTCAGATCGACTAGATATGTGTGATTTTATATAAAACACATAAATATTACTTTGCTTTGTAATCTATAGTAATATTACAACACATTTGTTAAATTATAATGCAATGTCGATTTTTTATTTTCCAAAAGTTTGCAAATGTATCGTAATTTAAACGTAGGCGAAATTCAAAGAGAGCGTTGATGAATATTTATATTATCCACCTCAATTATTAATTTTACTACATTTACAAAATATAAATATACAGACAAACCATTTATCACAATAGAACACTTTTAAATATCTTCCTAAACAAATGAAATCTCCCAATCAAGTTCTGCAAAATTAAGATATTTTATCACAAATCATAAGGTATCAATGTAAGTTATAAATATAATACCTCTTAACTAGACAATCCCAATTACTTATTTTAACTAATTATTTATTACTTACATTACTTATTGTTTTTAGTAAATTACTTCTTGTATAATATTCAACGAAATAAATAGTATGGTATTATGCATTTCAGACCAAATGTACAATGTTTTCTTCTACCTATAATTACAGTTTCACTTTACATCATGTGTATTCAGGTATATTACTGTGGTCATATATTCGACTCCACATAAGTAATTGGAACTCATAATGCATGTGCTCAGGCAATATTAGTAGGCTACTATTCAAGTGAATTTTACTTTAATAACATGATTAGTTCAATACACATGTATCAGTTTGCATATTTGAGTTACAATATTTTATAATATTACTGGTACCGTTCAATTAAAAAATACCATATCACATTATATAATTTTCAGCAATGATAATTTCTATGAGAATTATATGATGACGAAACATACTAACGATATCATATGGTACGCATTATATATGATTATTACATTTAATTCGTATCGTTTATAATCTATACGCATTATATACGGTATAGGATTACGCATTAATATTCACCTTAGCTAAAAATTGTTAATTTTGTGCATCCTGGATCGAAGTGAAATACACCTTTTATGAATGTATGTTTCTTTCATACTTCATTAGTGTAAACATCCACGATTTATACATAAACCTGTTTACCTTAAATGACATTCAATAGCTATTCTAAACATAAGATATTGGAATTAATCGACTTTTTTATTTAGAATTTCTTGTAAAAGACACAATATATTTTATTTTATAATTGTTAACGAACGAAGAACACTTCTAGATCTAATGATTTAATATCTCAATACAAAATAATAGATAGCTGCATTACATTTTTAGAAATTTCAGAAAAACTGTTCAACTTTTTATCAGCTCTACAAAAATCATAATTAATCTTGTTAATGTAGTTTAAGTTTGACTTTTTGGAAATTTTATTTTCCTCTCTTGAATTGCTTTTTATACAATAATCTGTTTTATCACTTATAGTATTTTTTTTTAGCCATAAGAGAATGTGGATAGGATTGCAAGCTTTAAAATAGTCCTTTTAAATGTTAGAAACAGATTTCTTGTTAAAATTATATGGATTTCTTTTTTCAGAACTTTGAAAATTAGAAAAAGTAAAACAATAATGTGTTTAATTAAACTTTCATATACAGAAACCGCATAAATGACAGTTGATATCTCAGAATGACCTCTTATTGATCTGGCCTATAGTTATGTATTTCAACCATTATCCATTAGTGGGTTCCTCAACTTTAGCTATATCCCAATAACCGTTTTACACTGGACTTCAGGATTTTAATCTACTTTGCATTACTCTTTTCTTATACATAAATCATCAGATAATCTCCAAAATTTAAAAAAAAAGAATGATTACGTCTGCTGAGTTTTATATTCTTAGTTAAGTATATTGTCAGTTTTCTATAACATTCACAATCAAAATTTTCCATGAAAACAATTTTACGTTTAGAGTTTCATTTCTAATGAACATGAAAGTTTTCTTTTTTACTGATTTCTTTAAAATTGATACATAGAATATTTATTTTTGTCTAAGAAATTTCTCCAAAAAAGTTTTAATAATACACATGGTAAATAATACATATCGATGGAAGTTAATTTATTTAGTTTCCATTACAATGAGATTCCTTTTTAATGAAGTGGTGACTCATAAAATTTGAACATTAAAGGGCACGTCATTCACGGATTGAAAAAGATTGCGCTTTTTTCCGATTTCTGAACTTCTAGAGAAAAACTATTACCTTTCTTTGAAAGCCACTTTTTCAAATTTAAAAAGTCTTGTTTTTAATACTGTCGATTATCTATGGGAGAGATATACACCAAGATCTCTGTTTAGGGGTTTGAACTAAGAAGCATCACCAGTGTTTATCGAAGCTTTGAAGAAGAGCACGGAAAACTCTATATTATTAGACCAACGAGCGCAATTGATTTCGAACACAGAAACTTCCGTTTACCAGCTTTTAGAACAGAAGATCTCAGACGATGGCACTGAGAAAAATATATAGTTCTGTCATCCAGAATCTAAATTGTGGCTCTTGAAAAAATAGTTCCATGTCATCCTTATAAATTCTAGTTCCCTTTGATAGAGAGTTCTCGGGTCTCCTACTAGAATTCAAGAGCGTTTTTCTATATTCTCGTGGTCAAACATATTAAAAAATTCCTGTAAATAGATGCGAACACAAGAGGTTAGTTTTAGTAACTATAATTCTTGCTTATAAAACTTATCCAGAAATTAAGCGACAATTTCTCGCTATTGAAACTATTCATTATCTTTTCGTCACCTAAAATACAAGAGACTAAAAATTCTGGATCATTTCGCCTATTCAGCTTAGTTGTTTACCCTATTCGCATAGCTCGGAAATATATATTTGTAGTTTAGGGATACAGTAAATGATTACCTATTCATTTTAGGTGAAGGCGGTTTATACTTTTTTTCTCAGTGTGTGAAGCAGAAAATAAAAGCAAGAATTAATTTATAGTTTTCTGAAAAGGTGTTTTATTCCTTCATGAGAGCTCCAAAGAACACACAATTTATAAAATGATATAATTTAACCACATTTTTAGATTAAATTTCATTGAGCTACCTTCATGTATGGCATTTAAATAGTATGATCGATAATACAACTATAAGGTCGTTATTTGGGCAGATAAAAGATCAGCCGGTAAACATGAACAAAGGTTTAATGTCAATGAAGTTTCAGTAGTAATTGTCGGTAACGAATATAGCCATTGTGATATCTTTATTCAACGCCGAAGCAATGAACTTCAACGAATTGCTGAAACACATCGCATAGGGAGGCTGGTCCTTGTGCCGTTAAGCGTGCGATACATTCTCACCGGGCAACGCCGGGTATTGCAGCTGTAAATAATCTAACACTTTTTGTGATCAAATGAAATGTTTTGCTAACGTTTGTTGGTTTATTTTATGTAACAAATGTTATACTGCTTTATAAAATTTATGGAACTTTGTATAGTTTTCGAGTCAATATCTTTCACAAAATATGTACTTAAAAGAGCATCAAAATTCTAAAATATAATCTTTTTTGAAGATATGTTCAGCTAAAAGTCAGTCTAATATTTAAATTTTAATTAACAAATAACACATATCTTGATTTTATATAAATTTCCTTATACGAATGGTTTTATGATTAATCAATAGCTTACAAAAACATTTTAAGAAAATACGGCTAGTATTTGCATTTAATAAACACTATGATGTGAATATTTTTAATAGCCCTCATATTGATTGCCGTTTTAACGAATTTTATATTTCTAGAGATACAAATACAACTATTTTTATGATCCCACCCTTAATTTTTACGGTTACGTACTTAAAAAGTAAAAACGGAACCATTATAAGATCACTCCTCCGTCTACCTGTCTGTCTGTCACAGCAATTTTACTCGTAAACTATGTAACGTAGAAGGGTCAAATTGGGGAAGTAATAAAGACTATTGACACACACATTTTACGATTATTAAACATACATAAATATATTTAGTAAAAATGCAGAGGGGGTAATTAAGCAACTTGAAAAAAAAAACTGTCTTATTTGTATATCATGTAGGGTATCGTGTGAAAGCTTTCATAACGCTGAACTCAAAAATAGATTCATTTTAATTTTAGGTATTATATTTTTAAAAGTATCTTTTAAAATGTAGCAAAAAAATATGTTCCACCTCCAACTAATTCCGAATCTAATGAAACTAAAATTATGAAAAAATTGGAGGTAGTAGACTTTAATTTAAACCTTGCAGGAAAAGTACAGCGATTACCCAAGGTCAAATAGTTTTTGAGAAAATCGCATTTTCTGTTACACACGAATTTCAATTTACAGGCATCCAGGAAAAGTGTGGAGCAGCTCTGGAGGTACCTATCGCTGCAGAAGTATAAAAGCCTTGCTGATAATGATTTTCGAAAAACATCGTCAATAATTAGCCGAGATATTAACCCTTAAAGATACGGACAGTTTGACATGCATAATGACAGGGGCGGCGTACTCTATCCCTAGTTAACAACTTTTAATGATTCAATTTATACAGAGTAACATGAGATATACATTTTAAACATTTCATGATAAATATATTCAGAAGGTTTTGAGGTATCCTGCATGTTATGCCCAAAAATGTCATTTGGAGAAAAATTACTTCAAAGTTTCGGAAACGCCGCTTCAGCTATTGAGCGAATATAATTTTAAAAGTTCTTCTGTTCTAATAGAAATTTCAAGGAAACAATTATATCAAAATGTTCAGAAAAGATAGGAGTTTAACATCCAAAAAAAAAAAAAAAAAAAAAAAAAAAAAAAAAAAAAAAAATTCTAATATTATGAAGTTTTAAGAGTACTGAGACCACTTAATTAGAATGAATCACACAAAATGCTAAAGAATTTGCGACTAGTTTGCATTGATCGGATCTCTCAATACGCCTCGAGTGACTTTAAAAGTTAATTAAAAACCTATCTGGAAAAAAGCGGCTCAGAACAAGGCGGCGTTGTAATAATGCGACCTGCTTTCGAAGCGCGCTTAGCGCAACGCCAAATTTAAACTTTGAACGAAGGTTTTGTTTTAGCTACACTGTAGAAAAAATGTTATTACTACGCTGAATTTTTTTTATGAAATGCCAAATGAAGCTTAAATATGCGCTGCTTTTATTGTCAGAACCGAATTAAGTTCATCATAAACAGATTAGGATAATATTAAAAATGAATTACACAGAACAGCTATATTTGAGTTTATACAGCTATTTAGGTTTCATATCTCTTTGAACTTTCATGGCATATCCATTTACACTTTTCAAGTATATACAGTTATACCCAACCCTACATTTACACTTTTCTGGTATATATAGTTATACCCAACCCTACATTTACACTTTTCTAGTATATACAGTTATACCCAACCCTACATTTACACTTTTCTAGTATATACAGTTATACCCAACCCTACATTTACACTTTTCTAGTATATACAGTTATACCCATCTCTACGTTATATAGTTTTTTACAAAGTCTTAGTATTCTTTTAACAACGGTTTTTTAACAATACAATTACAATTCCATATATTTATTCTACAGATCCCTCTGTACGCGGGTAATACTCGCACTTGACCGTTTATTTATTATCTAGAGTGGAAATGATCAAACACGCGTCATAGTGTAAGCGGCTATAATATACATTCATATTTAAATTCATATTTTTTTTATTGGAGTGGAAAAGATCTTGCAGAATTTAGAAACTATTGCAAAAGGGTCCGATCAGTTATTAATTGAGGCAATTTAACTTTTATATTAGCTTACATTTTCTTCCTTAACGATCTATAACCCAAAACGAATGTATTTTATATGCATACATGATTCGTTTTATGATCAATTACTAAACTGTAAAAGAATGTATTTAAAGTTACTAAAAATTTCTAGAAAACTTGGATCACTAGAACTTTTTATGTAACGGCAAAAACAAAAATTTATGTAACAGATACACTTTTGTACTTTAAATCAAAAAATCTGTAAGGTTACTCATACATTTTTAGGAACTGGAATACCTAGAAGTTTTTATGTAACTGCAACCCAGGTTCCAGATAAAATTGTAGTAAGGTTACTGTAATTTTATTGGTTCGTTTGTAAAGCTACAGATTTCTGTAGCTTTACTAAAACTAGATTTGAATATTTATATCTTTTTTGTAAAATGTACAGATAAAATTTTATTAGGCATACAAATTTCTGTATATTTATATCAGTATAATTACGGATTTTTTTACAGTGTACTTCTTAACGTTATTGCTAAAATCAATTCTCAGCAAGCAGCTTTAACAGCAATAAACAGTAAAATTGCGAACTACGGTTCCGAACATCTAAGGTACTTGGAAAAAAACAAAATGGCATATATTATTGTCGGCAGTTTGTTAGTTCATATTCTAATGGAAAATTATATCTGTAGAAAGTACTTGGTAACATGTGAAAAATGTTTGAACACAATTATTTCTTTCATTAGTCAAAATTTACTATTATTCATAATACTACGGAAAATGTATTTGGTGTCAGTTAAACTAAAACCAATTAAAAAGTTGTACTTTACATTTCTCTCATGGAAAAAAAGAATCTAATATATTAAAATGAAAGACAACTTAAGTAAGACCACTATCAGTAAGACCAATTTTGAGCCATATGCGCAGGCGCGACCAGCTGAGTGTCTTCCGTTACGCTGACGCTGAAAACGTGACCACAATTGAGCTCCAATAGGAGTTCAGTAACATTCATGTCTATATGAAGATATCGTCACGCATATTCGCCGATTTCAATAATACATATTTGTTGTCATTATATTGTATTAACGGCTTTATAGTTTCTTTGGATTACACCTTATTAGGAATTTTGTTAATTTATTGTTGTTTTTTTTTTAATCTGATTTACGATTCCATTTTTAACTTTTCTTTTGATTTACTTAGATTTAATGTGTCCTTTGTATTTTCCGCCGATTTAACCTAACCAGTGGAAACTTTAACTCAATCGTTATGTAGATATTACGAACTGTTTATTTTCTCTTTAAATATCTCTTAATATTTTAATACCCAGCATCAGTAATTATTTTTACAGTAATTTATGGGTCATTCCATGCAAAATGAGCAAATCAGCTGTGGCAGACATGTCAGAGATTTTAATGAAAATCAGTATATAAGCAGATCATATCTATTTATGAGTAAATGTAAAATAATAGATTTCAGGATTGTTTATTTAAGTATTAAAATATACACTAAAAGTGAATGCAAAATCGAGGTATTGTCTACATACTTAAAATTTCAAATCTGATTATTAGCCTTGGGAATGGAAAGACTATATTAAAATTATTTATAATTAGGAATAAATAATAATTAACAGATTGGCGTAAGTTAGTAATTGTACTTTAATTCCGTAAAATGGGAGAAAAATTGTTTTTTCAAAAATTTTGAGGTAAAAATGCAACATTTATATGGTTTATTTAAGCATGAAGGACAGCTTTGACCATTTAACTTTTTTTGGCGTTATAACTAAAAGTATATATTTCAAAAATCGAAAGTTTCATTCTTGCTTTTTTATTCCTTAATGAGAAAAAATATAAATAGTAAAAAATGTTGAGGGTAAAATGCAATATTTCTATCACTTCTTTTTAAGTGAAGGAAAGCTTTATTAAACTTTTAAATTATTTCATATTATAGATAAAAGCGCATATTTTAAATATAGAAACATTCATTCGTGCTTTCAGTTTATTTTTGCTATTAATATATTTATTTTAAACTACAGTAAAAAAAAAAATATTACGTTGAACCAATATATATATATATATATATATATATTTATTTATTTATCCTCTAAATCCATAGATGGCAGCACTGTATCTTTATTCCCTTTGAAATCGTGCAATATTGTAAAAAAACGCGCGCGTATTCAAAGAAGAAAGCTCTTGGAATGCAACAAATATTACTTTTTTAACCAAATTTTGTGACGTTAGGAATCAAAAGGCAATCTTGAATTTTTTTTAGCATATCATTGACTTACTGATCTTTATGTATGTGCAATAACTGGAATGTCTGAGCTTTCCTTCATTATTTTTTTTACCTATCAATAAGAGGGAAAATTACGATTTTGTCATTTTTTTAAAAGGTGAAGGAAATACATGGCAACTTAAAAACTTTAGCAATTCGATCTTAATATGTAACACTACATCAGGCATCAATTTCACAGATGTTTTTGATTTCCTTTAATTTTTATAACGTTTTTAATTTTCTCAAAATTGACAAATTTTCAGATGTACAACAAATTTCAGATTAATCATGACGTTACCAAATTATTATTACTAAAGAAATATGAAGATAATTTTCCAGAGATTACAATATTACAAAAAGATTTAATTTATGTTAAATAGTTTTCAAGATTACGGAACTTCAAACTTGCAACTTTGAACGATTGTACACATGCCATTCTATATTACTAGTTTTTTAAATGTCCAGAACTTTCAATTTTTTTTATTTTTTTGTCGAAACATTTTGCAGAGCTCTATTTGGATATGAATTGAATCTGTGTATCAATTTTTATTAAACTCGGTTACTATGTAGCCACGGCTTTTTTAAAAATTTTGCTCATTTTGTGTTTAATGACCCATATGCCTTCATAGTTGAAAATTTATCTGCTGAATAATACCTTCTTCTAAAAAGGGCAACAGAAATTTCTGAAAACTTTTGTTTACATATCGATTACGATAGAAATCTTTTAATGTCCAGCAGTAATTATCATATTTTGACAGTGTACCTTACAGCTTCATAGTTTAAAATTTCTCTACGGAATAACATCTTTTTCCTGAAAAGAGCAACACAAATCGATTACGGTAGAAATGTTTTAATATTCAGCAGTAATGAATTTGACAGTGTATCTTATAGCTTCATAGTTTAAAATTTCTTTACTGAATAACACCTTCTTCTGAAAAGGGTAGCAGAAATGATTTTCTGAAAACTCTATTTTGATTACATATCGAGTAACAAAAAATGTTCTTGGTTCTTTAGAAAATGCAATTGAAATTATAATTTTAAAAATTGAAACATTAATAAAAAATTATATGTTAAATTAAGCCTGAAAAACGTAATACTTGGAACGGCTGAGACAAATATAACCCGGCCTGCAACAAAAAATAAAGTACAAATGTAATCCGACCTCATGCAGGACTCTAATGCAGATATCTTTCAGTTAGTGTAGTAACTTTATTTGTACATGCTTCCTCAATTATTGTGTGAAGCACAAAACTGGTTACACTATTTTTTCCCCTGCAAGATGGGAATCATTATTCAGCAATTGGTAAGTTTTCTATTAAATAAATTAAACAGTTTGTAGGTTTAAATCAATTAAACTGTAATGCAAAAAAATTTAATCAAGTTGTGTATTTAAAGAAGCACTTTATGATAAGTAAGCTAACATAATTAAAGGATTGTTGTAATGCAGATTAAAAATTAAAAGACTTTGTACTCCTTCTTGACTGATTGTAGATATTTTTAAAATTTATACATTAATATTCGAGTGCACTTGTGTGCGCAACAGTGATTTTTTTTTATTATTCTGTAATTGCAGAGTGCATGACAGCTGGACGAAACAATACTCAGTACAATATTACTCAGAAGTAAATCAAAAACATAATAAAATTAAGAAATATTTAAAAAATACATATTTTTAAAATATTGCAATCAATAAGTATAAAGACATTTGATTTGCATTGTGTAATAAAAAAATTTAGTGTATTTATACATGTAAGCATTTGCTGTTTTCTGTGGTAACAATCTGCATGAATGTACATCAATGCAAATAACTTAAAAGCGATTTTCCATCGATCAGCATGATACCGATATACAGTGTGTCCACGTATAACCTGACCGACCTTTATTTTCGCAACAGTTGGCCCTAGTGGCATACTTCCAATTACAAAAATGGTTTAAATAAGGTAAAGAATTATTTTTAAAGCGATTTGGGTCAAGAAAAACATTTATTAAAAATTACGGAATTTAAATTTTTATACGGTTCCCCGGTCCTATAAGTGATATTTATTAAAAATTTACTGTGACACTAACAAATAAGACAAAAAAGTCCCATTCATCTAACATTAAAATTGACCGAGTTATGAAACTTTGAAATGCCTGCCTTGTACCAGTTTTTTGCATATCAAAACAGATGATTTCGACCATAATTTCTCGGGTCGTGTATAAAGTACTTAAACTTATTTCAAGGTATCTGCGCTTTGAAATAAATCGTACAAATATTACGATTAACTTTTATTTGTTAAGTTTTAGATTAGTTAAAATAATTGTATTTTAACATATGTTTTATTTTGTAAGGATTTGAAGCTATGATTCCTTTTAACTAAAATTATGTTATTTTTATAAGGTTTTATTTAACTTGCAATGATCCTCTTTCTAGTTTAAATTTTGTACTCGAACTTTAACTTACTTTCAAATGTCCGATCGAAGTTAAATTTTACATACTGACTTAAATCCGATGACAATGCAATATTATTATGATTTTCGACTCTTACCATCTTATACATACTTATATTAGAGGATAACGCAAAAAAATTCGGATAGATTACCGTCCAGAAGCTTAAGAAAGAGTTTTAGGTTATATATCAAAAACTTGCGATGGTTGTGTTTTTTAACTTTTATAATTACATTTTATGTATTTTTTAACGCTGAATCAAAAAATTACCTTCACCTTTAACCATTATGTCAAGATATTTCGCAAATGGTAAATTTCAAAGTTAAAAAATAGCAAAAAATCTGATACTATAAAATAGATATAAGACCTTTTTCTTCAGTTTAATTTTATTTAATTCAATAATTTATTAGATTTTTTGGATTATACTGAGTTTGTTAGAGCTAAACAGCTCGGGTGGGCTCAGGTGGGCCGATGAGGTTGTCAGGGGATGGGAGATTAATTTTAACTTTTAGCTTTTTAACTTTGAAATTTGAGATTTGAGAAAATTCCTGATGTGATGGTTTAAAATGAAGGCCATTTTTTAATTCAGTGCTAAAAAATACATAAGAATCAATTTTCAAAAGCTAAAAAACATGCCACAACCCAAAACTTGAAAGACCGTGTAATCTAACCGCATTTTAAAATATGTATAATTTTGTAAAGAATTGAGGCTGTTTAACAAAAAATCTGTTATTTTTATCCTCTTATAATGTTCAGTACAAATTGTACATTTTGCAGTAATATGTCAGAATGATTAAAGATTTCAAATTTATATTGCAATTCTAATTTTACTCTCAACTATTTCGTAAATATATCTGACGAAATTATATTTCTGTTAAATTTGTGAATGACCCCTAATATACAGCAAAAAATATACTCCAAATTTAAACCGCTATTACTCGGTAAATTTTAATCGTAGAATAACAGGACTTTTTTTTACCTTACTTGCCAGTGTAACAGGGAAATTTTACTAAATATAACTTATAGCACCGGGGGACCGTATAAAAATATAGATTCTTTAATTTTTCACTAAATTGTTTTTTCGCTTCAACCTTTTTTTTTTCTTTACCGTGCACCTAATTTTGACCATTTTTGTAGTTGGAAGTATGCATCTAGGACCAACGGTTGCGAAAATAAAGGTCGGTCAGTTTTTTACGTGGACACACTATATATTGCACGGTACACTTTTGTCATTATCTAACATTAGTGCACGCAGAATGCATTTGTATGCACTGCATGCTTTATCATCTACCGATTATGGTCAGGATTTTATGATCCTGGTATATATGAATGTATTTTATGTGAAATTAGTACCAAATAATCACAGATTCACTGAAGTTATGTCAGTAAATAGCCAACAAAGCACATTGACAAACTAGAGATCTTGTTTTTAGCTATGTGGCTAGTATACCGTGTAGCAATATCAATGTGTTGGGTACATATATTAGAGAACTTACATGTTCAGACAAAATGTAACAAAACACTGTATGTAGTGTACAAAAAATAAATTTAATCTGCACTGTTTGTTTTTAAGGATTTTGCATATTACAAGTCATTCTTTTAATCATTATTTATATTTTAAAAATTTATACTTTAATATGTGAGTGCCCTTATGTGCGCACAATTTTTTTTAATTCTGTATTTGCACAGTTCATGACACCTGTCCGAAACAGTACTCAGTACAATAGTATTCAGAAATAAATTAAGAAGTATTTTAACTCTCTGAGCGGTTTAGACATATTTTTCAGTTTACCAAAAACAACTTTAATCTGTTGTAGACAAAAATATTTTCAACAGAATTGAATTTCAAGATGTCTATCAAATAAAGGGGCGTGAAGTGTATTTTAGAAATAAACGGGAAAAGAAGATTTTAATTAAAATTATTTTTATAAGCATTTTTATGAAAATGCAGGAACGCCCTCAAGATGTTCGGAGGTTTTTAAAAAAAGATATATATATATATATATATATATATATATATGTATGTATGTATATTGCTATCAATAAATATAAAGAAGTTTGATTTACGTTGTGTATTAAAAAAATAGTGTATTTATATATTTATGCATGTAAGCATTCGCAATTTTCTGTGGTAAAAATCTGTATCTACTTCAATGCAAATAACTTAAAAGTAGGACTGGGCGATATATCGATAAAATCGATATAAAATGCAAATAGTGATAACGATTTTAATAAAACCTACAAAACGGTATATCATGAATATCATAATCGTGATGTAAACCGTGATTATCACGATTCTTCATTAAACCGCAACATTAAGCAGCGCTCCTTCGGTTTCGACTTCCCTAGATTCCCCAAGTCTAAACAGTGCTATTAAATACTGAATCGTCTGTTCCGATTATTATGATACTAACGGAGCGAATTCTCTCAGGTCTGAACTGTGGTATTAAAATTACCAATTCCTCGGTTTCGGTATTCTTGACATTAACGTTGCGACTCCTGCCAGCCTAAATCGCGATATTAAATACCGGCTTTTCGGGTTGGGTGTTCATGATACTAATGATCGTTTCGGTGGGTGATAAATATCATGCATGCTGTTTTCGAAGTGATCGCTGACAGCAGATGATATATATATATATATATATATATATATATTACGGCATAGACGGAGTAAACTGAATCTCTGAGCGTATACGTTGTATGCTACAGACACCATGGCTTTCATTTCATTATGGTATTTAGATTCAGTGCTGTTGATGAATATTTGCTCTTTGTTATTGATAAATGTGTGAATGAGGGAGATAAAGAAAGGAAATATAACATTTTATTTGCAGCAGTGGATTTAATTAAACAAATGAGATAATAATTATATAGTCAGGTCCCCAGGGTCACTTTTCTAACATTGTCCGAGACCCCTCATGTGGCATATCGTTGGGAAGGCCTGTGACCACTTATTCCTGTCATGCACCTCCGGTGACCCCCCACCTACTTCCATATCTGGAAGGGGGGGGGCACTTTTCTAAATTTTGCCGACATTCGTCATGTGACATATCGTTGGAAAGGCCTGTGACCGCTTATTCATGTTATGCGCCTTCAATGTCCATCTCCTCACTTCCCCCCTTTCCGCGGGAGGGCCTTTTTTACATTTTGTCGTCCCCCCTCATGTGACGTATTGTTGAAAAGGCATGTGACCGCTTAATCATTTTATGCACTTCCGGTGCCCCGCCCACCTATTTGCCCTCCAGAGTGGCACTTTCCTAAATTTTGCCGACAACCGTCATGTGACATATCGTTGGCAAGGCCTGTGACCGCTTATTCATGTTCTGCATTTTCAGCATTCTTCTCCCCACTTGCCCCCCTCTTTCCACCTGCTGGAGGTCCTTTTTCTAAATTTTGCCGTCATCCCTCCTGTGACATAACGCTGTAACGGTCTGTGACCTCTTAATCATTTTATGGCCTTTCGGTGCCCCACCCGCCACTTTGCCCCCCTGGGGGCAATTTCCTAAATTTTGACGACACCACTCATGTGACATATCGTTGGAAAAGCCTGTGGCCGCTTAATCATTTTATGGACTTCTGGTGCTCCGCCCGCTACTTATTCCCCAGTGGTGCACTTTCCTAAATTTCGCCGACACCTGTCATGTGACATATCGTTGGAAAGGCCTTTTGTCGCTTATTCATGTTATGCACCTTCAGTGTCCCTCTCCCTACTTCCCCCCTCTGTCCCGAGGTGGGACCTTTTTGTAAATTTTGCTGTTACTCCTCATATGACATATCGTTTCAAAGGCCTGTGACCGCTTAATCATTTTATGGTCTTCCGGTGCACCGCCCACCACTTTGGCCCCCTCTGGGATGCACTTTCCTAAATTTTGGCGACACCCGTCATGTGACATATCGTTGGAAAAGCCTATGATCGCTTAATCATTTTATGCACTTATGCTGCTCCACACATCACTTTGCCCCAAGGGTGGCATTTTCCAAAATTTTGCCGGCACCCGTCATGTGACATGTCGTTGGAAAGGCCTGTGACACACAAAATTCATGTATATGCACTACATGCTTTATTATCTACCGATTGTGATAAGGATTTATGATCGTAGTAGATATGAATGTATTTCATATGAAATTAGTACCAAATATTCACAGATTTATTGATGTTGTTATATCAGTAAATAACATTTTAAAGAGAAACTTTTATTGAATTTTATGTTTATTTTTTTAATTAAAGCATGCAATTTTTGTCTACGAAAATTAGCAGTCATTTCAGTGATTTAAAGGTTCTCTCCACAACATTGGTTATCCAAATTGAAAATAATTTTTTTCTTCCAAAGAGCATATAAAAGTAAACCTACAGTTTTCAGAAAAAACATGTGAAACCTACTTTTTATCTTGATTACTTACTGAGAATCCAAAATAATGCAAATATGTTGTTTTAAGACATTCTGATATCGGTTTTCCTTTTTTTGAGAATATAAATTACCCACAAACGTAACAAAACATAAATTAATTTACACACTCTATTAGACAGTTTATCAAAATCAAATCCACTTTAGTTCACAAAAACACTAGAAAACAGAGTATAGAATCCAAGTTGACATTGCGGGTAGGTTGAAAAATGTTATTCTCATATTAAACTAGTATGATGTGGCCATCAAAAAACACTCTTCTATATTGTTTCTATATTAGTAACTTCTACTATGATGAGTTGAGTAAAATGCTGCTTTCAGTTTTAAAACAAGTGGGTACGTGTGATCACAGATCGCACAGATGGTTTAGTTTAATAGTCCTTTCAAAATACTTTATCCTTTTGCGAAATCTGTTAGCTTCACATTTCGCGACCAGGTGGCGCACTCTATTCTACACAAACCTCTATCCGAACGAAACTCCGTTTTACAACCTATCCGTAGGTATATTAGTCGGGGGGTTAGGGTATATAGCACCCGAGATTGGTAGGCGCCCCCTGGCGGTAAAAATTGAAACTGAAATATGTAAGACTATGTGCATAATATGAAAAAGTGGCCATTGTGGAGTCGGCAAAAGTTAGAAAAGTATCCACCGGGTGCAATGGGGGGAGGTTAGAAAAATTGCTTAAAACACACAAGTTAGAACCCGGTGGGTAAATAATATAAGACTTTTTGAAAATTTTATGATTTTTCGTGTGATCGCAAATGTTCTGCTATACGTATGCAAAATTTTAAGTCAAACTAAATTAGGGTCTCAGTTTGATCAAAAAAAGATTAAAATACACAAGTTAGAGCCCAGAGGGTTAAATATAAGACTTTTTCAAAATTTTATGATTTGTCGTTTGATGTGAGGTGTTCAGCTATAAGTATGCAAAATTTCAAGTCTTCAACTTAATTAAGGGCTCAGTTAGAACAAAAAGATTAAAATACACAAATTGGAGCCCAGAGGGTTAAATATAAAACTTTTTCAAAATTTTAGGATTTGTCGTTTGATGTGATGTGTTCAGCTATAAGTATGGAAAATTTCAAGTCTCCAACAAACATAGTTTCTGAAAACGGGCTCTGTGACGGACAGACAGACAGACAGAGGAGCGAGACGAATAGGGTTTCGTCAAATGAACGAAATCCTAAAAATATTTTCCCAAAAAAAAATCGTCTGCACATTAAAGGAAATATATAATTTCGCATTTAAGTAATTTAGAACAATATTTTAAAATTTACTTAGTTCAAAAGTCGTCTGCTGTCTTTTTTTTCTTTTTGATAACACTATATTAAACATAGTTTAAAAAAAAAAAATAATAATAATTACCTTATTAACAACATTCCTTTAATGTCTGTAATATTTTTATATTGCATTGCTCAAAATCATATATTAAATACGAAAATATAAAAAAATGCAAGGGCATTAGACATTTTGCGTTGTTTAGTTTTCTTTCATATGAAAAATGCATCTATCTTTATTATACGTATTACTAAAAGTAATATATTATCTGCTGGACGCAATATAAAAATTATGTTTTTTTTTCTCTTATCAGGATAGAGAGAGAACCAAATTTGTGTTAAGTGGATTAAAATAAGATTCGAGTGGTTTATAATTCGCTATTGCTGAAAAGGAGATTACATGTAATAGTTCTAAAAAACATGTAACCTTTGTAAATGACTACAGATATCGCCGTCGTAGAATTATTTAAGCGGAGAATTTTTACGTATAAGATTAAACAAACAGTTTTATTAATGTTTTCCTCATGCAGATACTAGAAAATAAACTTTTTTTTCAGGATTAGAAAAAAGCTATAATATTAAATAATATTTCTACATTACATTCCTCAAACTAATATATTAAATGATGTCGGCCAAAAGAATGTATAAATATTTTAGAAATGATTCGTGTTTCCCTTTTTCCTTCTATGAATAATATATCAGAACCTTTGTAATTAATGTAAACTACTACGGATAATTTTTGTTAATTAGAATTATTAAACCGCAAAAGTTATTTGTATAAGAGAAAATGAATATTATATTCTTTATCTTCTTGGGTAATTTTTATTCTAAAAAAATATTATTTTAGGAATGTATTGCAGTACATGTTCTTATGGTGTTATACTCGTATTACAAACGACGTTGGTGTCTGAAGTATTTTTATAAAGTTAGAATAAAAATTAGAGTAGTTATATAAATATCAAATGAAATAATTGGTAATTGACGTAGAAAATGAATATCTTTCTTATCATTTATTTATGAAAATCCATTGTATGTTTATAAATTATGTTGCTTATTCTAACAAAAAGAAACAAAATATATAAATAAAAGAATTTATTTGAAATGTGGGCTCATCAAATTCATAGATTATTTATATAGATTTTATTTAGTGTTAAAAGAGAAGACTTTAAAACATGTGAAAAAAATATGTGATTTTTTCCTATTTTAAAAAACAAAAATTCATACAACCTAAATTAACAATGTTATTTCTTTTTCAGAATATTTAATAAAAAAAGAAAAAAACCCATTCAGAGTTCTTTAAAGTTTGATTTTAAAAATTAATTGATTTTAGTTTTAAACCTTGAATCTATTCTCCTTTATTCTTGAATTAATGTCAAATAAAGTTTGTGTTGTACAAATAAACTATTTTTGCCATCTTTTAACTAAATTAACACGGGATTAATTTTTTTAAGAAAAATTAATGATGTTTTCTTACCTGTATATCATAAATACACGACTATGCAAGATTTATTTAGAATAACATATTTTTGTATAATTTAAGTGATCTCCATTTCAAAAATCAAACAATTAATATAAAAATTTTGTTTTTAAAGTCAATTCCTACTTAGGTCATCAAAGAAAAAATTAATATAATCCCTTAAGTTAATATTAGTTTTTGTTGCATTAAAATATCTCAATTTGTTGATTTTCTATAAGCAAGTAGGTTTACAATGGAAGTCTATGGAAATTTGGCGAAATATTAGAGATATCGCCAAGTTGGCGACAAACTTGGCGGTATTTGGCGACAGAACAGGCTCCCCCTATGGTAACCCCTTATTGGAAATACTTTAATTCATCTTCAACAACCAATGGCCGCCATTTTGTTTCCCATGCAAAGCTAAAATTAATTAATTAAAATTTAATTAATTAATTAATATTTGAAAAAACTGTATTAACACCAAGTGTAAATAATCCAGTACAAGTTTTAAAAAATTATTTCAACTTGATAGGATGAATAATGAGTATTTTATTAATGATTTAAAATTTGAACTAGATAAATACATAAATAAATAAATAAATATAGTGAGAGTGTGAGCTAATAGTAGGAATTGAATAATTAAAAAATACTAATGTTGAAATAAGGAAAAATATTTTTTAATATTATTTTTCTAAATCATTAGAATTATTGTTTTCAAGTTTACAACTGCATATCTTTCGTTAATATATTATATTTATATATATATTATTTTGATGGTTTTCTTGGCAAATGTTTGGCAACTATGCTTGCCAACATACAAAGGTTATGGCGAGAAAAAAATGATTATATTTGAGAGGTTGTTAGGACCGTATAAAGTGATTTTAGTGCTGTCTTTTTAAAGGAGTTGTTGGGGCAATGGACGTACCGCGCTGAGAAATAGAGACAGAACCATTTTAAAAATATGATACAGAATTTACTCAAAATATCCGAGTACATCTGCAACATTCAAAAGAGCATTAAAAATAAGATGATATTACCATGATCTGGGGTCTATCTAATGGGTCTCTAGGGTCTATTATCTGGAGGTCAGGCACGGAAATACATCTATTTCTTTATTTTTTAGATGAAGTGAAGCAAGCCGCGTTCGGGTGTCCACACAGAAACGTTACACTTACTAAATATGTCTAACTGTCTGAGAAAATAGTTTCTTCCTTTATAATTTTAATTTCTTGTTAACAAAACCTCTGACAGTCAAGTTAAATGTCTAAGTGAAATGTGACTTAATACATGGGGAAGTAGGCTTATTTGATAATAAACAATATTTAGCTGACACACATTTAACATTAATAATCCAGTTTTCTCTTTGTTAAATGAGGAGATAAGGCAATCTTGTAAATAATATTATGTTTTAAAGTATGAATTTAATTTTTAAATTAGAAAGCAGGATTAGAAAACTTGAGAGGCAATACATAACACAATCACTGTTATAAATGTCATTTCGAATTTCCGAAAAATTTTATTGCTTATATTTTTTTTCAACTCTGTGACGGTATATTTCCTATTTGGAAAGAGGAAATGTGCACAGTCTCTCGTTGTTTGGTCTTCATAATTTTTTGCACCAATATGTAATAAATACTTGATTCAAAGAAATAACTTCATTGTTAACGGTCTTACCACTGATTGTTGCAACACAGGAAACTACTATAAATATTTAAAACTGCAGTTACATTATTCTTCTCATAAGAATGACAAATTTGGTATTTTAAAGAATTTTTATCTTATACTTTAAACCAGAAGGATTGATACGTTTTTAATTGATACAAATGATAAATCATATATGCTGAAATAGCATTTTTGACTAGATAACAATCTGGAATCTTTCAGCTTGTGATATTTAATAGCGGTAAACAGTATAACGAATTTACTCTATTCGATTCTCAGAACTAAATTGAAGCATACATTTAAAATTTTACCAGACTAAAAAATAAATATGCCGTATTATTTAAAATTTCATTTATCTAGTTCAAATTATCATATTTTGCATGCAGACTTATCCTAAACTTTGCCATAATTTTGTTTAAAAATAAGTGTATCAAGTTACATGCGGCCTTATAATTTATGACGCAAATGTTATAATGTACAGGTTATAAACAAATGTAATACATATCTTTGACATACTATTAAATAAAAAAAACTTAATTTTTAATGTTGAAATAAAAAATACACATCAAAATGTTTTTAAGGCATTACTAGATTTGAACCTTTAGTTGCCCGCAGGATATCAATATGATATCCAATTCAATCCCCATGGTGTTCAAAATATCCGGTGTAACAAAGAGGGATACTTTTAATACGCTGTTTGAGCTTATGCAAAAATGTTACATATGTCTTATAAACGATGTTAATAAGCCTACAACCCCCCCCCCCCCCAAAAAAAAAAACCCCACAAGATGTGAGATCAGGAGAACAAGGTGGCCATGACATTTGGCATCCACGTCCAAAGTGAAATGGGGATTTCAGTTAGTTCAAGAGCAATAAGAAAAATAATAGCAGCTTTTGGAATGGAAGGTAGAATTCCGAGAAAAAAAAAAACGCATTTTTAAATCTTCAGCATCGAATGAAACGATTTCAGTGTGCAAAAGAACACATTAATTGGTCAGAAAATCAGTGGAAGCAAATAATCTGGAGTGATGAGAGTAAAATATTGTTCTTTGGTAGTGGTGAACGAAAATATGCGAGACGTAGAGTAGTTGAAAAGCTGCATTCTGATTGCATTGAAGAAACTACAGAGAACCCAACAAATGTCATGATTTGAGCCTGTACGTCTGCAGATGGTGTGGGACGCATTCACGTGATGGATAGTATTCTGAATTCAAAGAATACATCGAAACTGTCATAGAATAAAAAATGAGACCTTCCATCAAAGAGTCCTTCCGTAATAAAGCACAATTTATCTTTCCGCAAAATTCACCTCCATACCATTCGGTAAGAATGTGAAAGAATAATTTAAAAATAAAAAGGATACAATTATTACTCTGGCCAGGAAACTTAGCTGATCTGAATGCTATAGAAAATTTGTGGCGACGTTTGAAAAGCTTTGTACAAAAGAAGTGTCCATCTAATAAAACGCAACTTATTGAAGCTATAATTGATTCTTGTCATCATGTGACTTTAAAAAGGACGAAGTCCAAACACTAGTTCTCTCAATGAAAAGACGCGCGAAGCTGTAATAAAATACAAGGATTATCCTACTTAATATTGAATTCGGAAGCGTAACATTAAAAGGCAATGAAATCTAAGACATGTCTTAATTTTTGTAAGCGTAACTTTTTTGTAGTGCAGATATTTTAATTAGATATTTTTAATTACATTCTACATAAAATTTCCTTCAATTTGAAATATAAATATTTGTATTTATGTGAAATACCAATATTAGTTTATATTCTTTAAGCACACAAAATTATAAAACATGAAACTTTAAAAAAATATCTACAATTTTGACCACCACTGTATTTATAGACAGCACATGATATTTTAACTTTTTCCTACACACAAACATAAAAATGAAATGTTATTAAATTTAATGATTTCCCCACAAATTCTTAAATAATTGTGTGTTCTTTCCGAAAAAAAAAATCCATTGGGTTCATGCATCTAATCTGCTTTATTTTTCATGAAAAATTTTCAACAGAAATATAAAATGATATACATTTTTTTACCTTTCTCAAACTGAACAAACGTCCAATGAAACAAATATTTTAATGAGTTGCAGGAAATTTCTTTTTCAAGTAATTGCTTTAAACTTGATGTCTTGTGTCCAATTATTTTTTGCCTGATTTAATGAAACACATTTAACGTGTATGGGAAATGACAAAAAATACTTTTTCACATTAGATTTTTTTGTTCTCAATCATTTTGAAATTAATTTTTTAGAAGAAATGTTGTATGCTGCTGTCAATTGCAAAATGCTAATTTTTAAAAATCATTCCACTTAGCATATATTTTTTGCAAAGAAAATTCTAAAGAAAGAAAATTTTAATAAAAAAAAAAGAAAATGAATGATTCATTAGCGGATGAAGAAAGAAAACGCACCCTTGCCATTGCGATTCTTTACATTTAAAATTAAAATTGTCTTACATTTAACAACCAAAAAAGTAAAGCTAAAGTCTGGAAATACTATGTTCCTGTTATGAGTTATTTAAATTATGTAGATACAATTTAAAGATTAAAATATATCAAATAGTTTACCTAGAACTCAACTAATTAATTAAAATATGCAGTATATATTTATATTCCGCTTCATTTATGACAAATCATATACACTTAAAACATTCATTTACACATAATGCGAACTTCTAATTCAAATATTAAAAAATGCTTATTATGATGTTAAAATTTATTTTTAACAGGTAGCGTTTATACCCTTTTCTTAGTAAGAAAATATATGCTCATTGTGTGTTTATACAGTTACTAGTGTGTATTTATTAGTTTATCGTCTACATTTCCGAAGCTATAATAGTAATACAAATGCTTATGTATTGGTTTTTTGCAAACAAAATGACATCGTAAATGACAGAAAAAATATATTTTCTGAAATTGATCCTTTATGCGCTCAGTAATTTAGGTTAAAAAATACGGATCTAAAACTACAAAAACCCTTAAAAGCATCAATTTAATAATCATTAACCTAAATTAACGCAATCACAAATTAAGAGATTTAAATCTAAAAATCCTCAAAATTTTTCATTCAAAAAGATTTAAGATAAATACTCATGGAAATTTCTCACTTTCTTGGTCATACTATCTTTTGGGCATTTTTAGACATTTTGCAAACACAGATGAAAATAACATTTATTTTATGAGGGAATCACCTTTGATGCTGATATCTATTTGCTTATTTTGAATCCAAAGAACATTCAGGTATTAAGAAGTGATGTGAAAATGTGAAAAAACAGACATTTTAGTGTTTATAAGGAAATGAACAGAGGTCCCAGTATGGGGACCCGGGGACGGAAGAGGGTATATCAGACATTTCTTTTTACTTCAAAAATGATGATAATATAAATAATTTGAGATTGAAACTTTATAAAGTGTATCTTAAAAAGTCTATATTTTTTAGAATCATGTTCTAAATCCAATTTTTTTCTGGTGATCGGATACAATACTTTAAACAGAAGAAGTAGTAGTCATTGTATTGCACACGTGTACATTAATTACACTACACTGTAAAGAAAACACAATATTTTTTAATCTACTAACAAATGTATATCTAATTAATCTGTAACTAATACAATGAAAAATAATTTAAAATTTAAGAATTTTATGTTTTAAACAAATCTTAAATAACTTTGCATTTAATTAAATTAAAAATCTTAAACCTAAAGTTTAATCACGGTAAAAAATTAAGCATTAAACTAAGTTAGAGTTAACATAACTCTGCCATAAAATGTTCATATTTGTTTTTCTATAATAGTGTTTACAATGATTATTGATTTACTGATGAATTTATTATAGATAAAGTTTAAAGATTTTACATTAATTAAAACCCTAATCATAATGTTAAAAAGTGACAAAATATTATGCGAGTTAACTTTTAAATAAACAGTTAAAAAAAGTCTATATGAATTATTGATTTTGTATATCAAAATACTTTTTCATTTCTTTTTGTCACAATATATGACTTTCTACATTTTTAAATGGACATACAATGACACTACACGCAACAAAAGTGTTTGATAACAATTTTTTAAAACAAAAATAAAGTATTTTTGATGTTTTTCTGACAATGCTATCCAATATAGATTATGTTAAAGATTATTTAATTCAACTCATTTTTTAATATAACTCAGCCAAATTTCACTTTTAAGGACCGAAAGTCAAGCTTTGTTAACGAAAATCTCAGCAAACGAAAACCGAATTATCTTGGCTAGTCCAGCTATCGCTGTATTCTTTTACATGGGGATTGAATTGAAATGTACGTAATTCAATTTCCTCGTCAGCTCACTTTAAACGACTTCTTTTGCATTATAATATGTTCCCAAGATCTCTAAAATAATAACATTGATACACTCTACAAAAGATATCAAAAGAAATATAACTTCTTTTACAATATCTTTGGAATATATTCAACTCAAAGAATACGAAATAGAAACATAAACAGTTTCGACTGAAAATCAAAAGGAGAACCATGCATTTGTAATGATATAATTCAGTATATAAAATATACATCCACCACATTCCTCTGGAGTCCATAGTATTTAATGTAGATGTCGTAATGTTTAAAATTTCAGTAGCTTAAAAGGCGTATAGACAACAGAGTGAAAAAAAAATATCCAATCCGGGAATCGAACCCGGATCCACGGTATAGCGCACGGACGTTCTATCAACTGAACCACTCTGAACGATACCCAGCCTTGTACTTCTCACTATCATATGTTTGAAAGCCTATAACCGCAGCACAGGATGGAATATATTTCGGTGAGTCACCAACTCTGGGGCAAACACGAAACTATAGAGAATCCGGTTTCGTTGAAATTGAGTAAATCTATGTATATCTAGGAATTTTTTTATGTAGAAAATTTCTCACGGCTTGCACTCAGTAATATTTTAAATATTAGTTGCTTAAAAGGCGTATAGCCAGCATTGTGAAAAAGTATCCAAGCCGGGAATCGAACCCGGTTCCACGATATAGCGAACCGACGTTCTACAAACTGAACCACTTGGAACGATAGTGCTTAGATGCATAGGGCGTCGTAAATCTCCACGTTCTTTCAGAATGAAATATTTTGGTGCAATTTTTTAAATATTTTTTTAATATGGCATATAAATAATTTAAGGCAGAAATTAAGTTTATTAAAGCATGATGTGACGAACACAAAATGTATTAGAAAAAAATAGAAACCTATAAAAAACATAAATCGATAAAGAAAGCCTATTGGAAAAAAATAAATACGAACGCTATATATTACTTCAATTAAATAGACTGGTGTCCGAATTAAGGACCAATCACAAAATGCTAATTTTAAAGTACGCGAATACTCAAAAGGAAATATTATAATTTGAATAATTACTATCGCTACAGCACAGCTAGTCCTTATAACTTCTCATTCATGTCACACATGGTCACAAGTGTCACAGCCACTACGGTGAAGCAAACAATTAGGAAATTCCATACGTTTCATTATGAGTCTCAAATGATCACTATATGTGAATCCACTGAGACGTCACTGTGACTGCTGCTTTATGACGAATCACCATTCGACTTTACATAGTAGTTGCATTGTGAGTCTCGTGTGACTGTCATATGTAGACTACATTTCGAAGTCATCGTGAACTCTGCATTGTGATAAGTTACCAAATAATGTAACAATAAAGTCACATGATGAATTTCAGGTGACAGAGAGACTATTGTAAAGTCACCATGTGACTATAATGTGATATTATTTAGTGACTTATCATAATGCAACGTTCATGATGACTTTGAAATTGAGTCTAAAAATGACAGTCACATGAGAGTCACAATGTAACTACACTGTAAAGTCACTTGTTGACTCGTCACAAAGCAGCAGTCACCATGACGTACCTGTGGAGTCACATATAGTGATCATTCGAAACTCATAATGAGACGTAAGTAAGTAAGCACCCACCCTGGGAACCCGCTTTTGGCTTATGGTTAGGTGTAACCCCCAAGCCCAGGGCAGGGAAAAGTTTTACTACCTGCGAAACTCTTTTTTTTTTTTTTTTTTTTTTTTTTTTTTTTACAGTTTAGGAGAAATAACAATGTTAGATACATGACAATTATTGACAGTGTTTGTAATAAATATTTACAGATGACCCCTATAATTACATTTGAGAGAAATATTCATTATTATAACATATAAATATGCATAGTTTTTAGAATTTGATATTAAACTTTTTTTTTTTTTTAACACAATTACCTACATATTTGCAACACTTTTATATTATTTTCAGGATTCACACATAATTTAAATCATAACATCCATTTAAACCATGTACAGATGTGATATTTGCAACACTTATAGCTATTTTCAAGATATATGATGCAAAATTATTCTTAACTCTATACTAAAAATAAGTATTAAGGTACAAGATGCGAACAATAATTAATATTATGCACTATTATGAAAGTATAAGTAATTGTAGATAATAATTACCTAATAATTTACAGTACAATGATACTGTGTTTGAGATATTATGTAAGATACATGATGCAAAAATTATTTTTAAATCTACACTGAAAATTTAGTATTAAGGTACAATATGCGAACAATAATTAATATTATGCACTATTACAAATTCTTTTGAGTTATTTAATATTTGACAATATCACCATATGGTCCTACTGAACACATCTTCTATTTGCCAAGTGTGATTGATAAACCGGACACGCAGTGGAATCCGCTGAATGTTTCCTATAATTAGGTAAGTGGAAACAATTTGTGCATCTATATTGCGAGAGAACTCCCGCAAAAGGGCACTCCGAAGTGCAGTGACCTCTCGAACATTTGGCGCAAATTGGCTGTCTCCTGCAGTAAGATGTCTGATGTCCATACAGCTGGCAATTGCCGCATCTAATTATTGGGCGAAAAGAACGAATATAGCACTTGTTGAGACCCACCTGTATAATTTTTTTTTCTAATAGTTCTTGTGATGCTTTTGTTTCTAATTGCAATATGATGTGATGTAGTGTAGAATTATCCCTCTTTAGAATTTTCAATAAGGTGATGTTTTTATCAGATAAATTTTCTTCAAGATATGATATTATTTCATTTGTAGGTACTGAGGATGGAATACCGGTGATTATTACTCTTTTGTAATTAGTCAACTTATATATGATTTCTGTTAACTTTGTAATGTCAGGAGTGTTTTCTATCATTTTTAACAAATGTTCTGTATTGTCATCTGTATTAGATTGTATAATTATTGTATCTGGATTTCTGGCATTTCTGCAGTATATTATTGGAACTTCCTTCACTTTATTAAAGTGTTCGTTAAGTAATGCTTTGAGTTTTGGAATCCTTATGTGTTTAGCGGTTGTTCTAATTAATATTGCAGAATTAGAGTTCGGCAAAGCAGGGGGAACGCCCGTTTTTGTGCCATCACCGCATTTCACTCCTTGACAGCCCCCACTAGAGTACTCCAGGTTTCGCGTCACCAACTCCTCAATTTCTGTAGTCTGTTGGATAATTGAATGAACCCTCCTTCACAATTTTCTTCTATTCTCTCATTTTCGTTATTTGCCATTATTGTTTGAGTTGCTATTGTTTTTAACTTAACTTCTGTTTGTATGATTTTTTCTCTAGTTTGTGATTTTAATTGCTTCTGTTGTCGTTTTAATTTATTAATTTCTTCTTGAAGGGTTACAATATTTGCATTAATCTGTTCTTTATTTTGTTCTTCCTTGACTAAAGAGTCTTTTAATTGTTTATTTTCTTGTTTCAATTCTTCCAATTTATTTTCAATCTTTACTTCTGCATTCGATCTTTTTTCCATTATTGTTTGAGTTGTTGTTGTTTTTAATTTACTTACTGTTTGTGAAAATTTGTCTATAGTTTTTTTCTTAAGTTGCCTCTGTTGACTTTTTATTTTATCTATTTCTTCTTTAAAACTTTCTTTTGTTTGTTCTTTACTATGTTCTACCTCAGTTAAGATTTTTAATTGTTTATTCTCTTGCTTCAGTTCTTCCAAATATTTCTCAAGTTTAATTTCCACTTTTGTACTTTCTTTGAGCTTTAATGACAATTCATCATTCTGTGTTTGCAGGATATCCAATTTATGTCGTAATTTTTTCATCTTTTCAGGAGAATCCTTATTTATTTCGTTGGAGTGTTGTATAAGAAGTTTCTCATCTCTTCTTGCTTTAGAAAAGATTGTTTCGAGATATTTTTTAGCTTCTTCTGAGCTACTATTAGATCTGTTATTTAATAGTATATTGTACTCCTGAATGAGCTGTTGGATGGATAGTGACTCTAGCTGGTTTATGGATGGTGATATTTTTAATGGAAGTGGTGATCCACCTAATGCATTTTGTATAATTTTTTCTTTGTTTTTTAATCGAGCCTCATTAATTTCTTCTGCTAGTGATATTGCAGTTTCCAAATTAGACTGCTTTCTTTGTTGGGTATTCTTGGTACTGATAGTTTTTGATTTTAGTTTTTCTGGTTGTGGTATGGGATCATTCTCTTCCTTTAGTAGGATCAGAAGCTGCAGATGATTGAAGAACGGACAACTAGTCACATATGGTCTTCTGTTTTCTTTATGATTTAGTTCTATAATTCTGTTTCTTATGCTAATTATTTCTTCACTTTTCATTTCCCGGTGCAGGTTTATTAGTTGAGTATTATTTGCTTGATAATATGGTATTTTGTTGTATTCTTTATAATGTATTGCTCTGATGTGTTGTAACTCAAATTCCAAAAATAGTGCATTTTTTCTTAATTGGGCAGCTCTATCACCCTTTGCTGTCTTCATACGATATTTTTCTGGTTGATATATATTATTTACAACATTATAACTTTGTATGTTATATATGCCATAGAACGGCTCTTTGAAAATTCTCCCTTCTCCACAGCCTTGATATGTTCTAATTGATTTATTAATAGGACCTTAAATTCTTCATAACGTTGTGGATAAAGCGCCTCGACCTTATTTATCAACTGTTGAACAACAGGACTCGTAATTAGCGCTGGTTCTGTCGCCGGAATAACTCCAGATGATTGGACGTCAGCCAATTCATTATTAGATGCCTCTCTATTTATTGTACTTGTTTTCACTACTGTGTCCATATCCAATCTTGTCAAGTTGACTGTTGGATTGATTCCTTTTTGATTCATTACGTGTCTTGACATTACTTTAAGTCCACTTTAACAAGACTGCTTATCAATACTTGGGATTATTTTAGTTAACTAATTTCAATTAGTAATTATGCAATACTTTAAGAGAGATATTATTAAGAATGATCGAAGATACTATTAAAATGATTTTAGATACTACGTTCTATCATCATATGCCAGACAAGCAATTTAAAGATATAATACGTTTGAATTATATTAAAAGTTGAAGATAAACACATAAATGGGGGGGGGGGGGTGTCCACTAGACGCGCACCACATATCTTTGAAAGAAAGGGATATAGATAGAAAAAAGCAAAAACCGGTGGTCGTGACCACCGAAAATGACTAAGATAAAAATTAAGAGCCTAATAAGGGGAAAATTTTGAATAATAAATGAAATAAAAATAAAATAAAATAATGATAGTAAAAGTTTACTATATCAAAACAAAGAAAAGGGAAAAGTATGTGCATTTGCCCCCGTACCACAAAAACCATACACTCAAAAAGAGATATAAATCAATTGTACAATTCTCCCAATAACACCATACCCTGTCCAGCTTTGTAATTCCGACAATCACAATCATAATTTTTTACAAGTAACAACAAATTTCAGTATGTGAAGATTATTACTGTGTTTGTGATCAAAAATGGTCTCCTAGTTTAATTCATCTGATATGATACAGGAATAATAGTGTGTTATGAATAATAAAATAATAAAATGAAATAGAGAACAAATTTACATATTTACACTCTCAATGTAGAACTGATGTAGACAATTACAACAACATTGCTGCAGCATGTATATTGCCTATCCAATCCCGATTTCCCACACTTGGACAAAATAAGGAACAGACATTGTAAGGGCTGACTGGGTGGACCAGAAAAATAAAAAGAATGTTAAATATTACACTAAAGTATGAAAGTTAACAGTACTCACCCGACGCTACTAGGGTCCCGCCGCACTTGCCTGAAAAGAAATATGGTACACAAAAGTATAGATGAATAATTATGATGTAAATGCGCCAAAAATCAGTGCAGGGACCAACCAATAAGTGCGAGAAGAAACCAAAAATTTAACCCAAGAAAGAAAAAAGATACTATTGTTAAGGATAATGTGTGCTGAATGTAAAAATTTTAAGTGGGATCAAGAATAAGAGTAATACGAGACATCCCATTGAAAAAAAGCAGGTGAATAACTCAAATAATAAAAAAGTTGTCAATGTTAGGCAAGGAATTACGAGCAAGGTCAAAAATTTAAGTGGGATCAAAACTGTCGGCAACCTCTAGCATATTCAAGAAATATCTTGATAATTGAAAAAGTTGATAATGTATGCTAAATGTAAAAATGTTAAGTGGGATCAAGAAAGTAATTAATACGAGATATCCCAGTGAAAAAAAAGAAATGAACAAAAAAAAAAAAAAAAAAAAAAAAAAAAACAGGAGAATAACTCAAAAAATAAAAAAGTTGTCAATGTTAGGCGCGTTACGAGCCTAATAATATACGATAATACGAAATAATAATAATATACGAGCAAGGTCAAAAAAAAAAAAAAAAAAATTAAGTGGGATCAAAACTGACGGCAACCTCCAGCATATTCAAGAAAAAACCAGAAAATTATCTTAATAATTGAAAAAGTTTCCATTGTTAAGGAAAATCCTTAACAACTGGGAAATAGTGTGAAATATGGAATGGGATTGGTTAAAAAGTCAAAAATGACTAAAAAATAGAAAAATCCAAGTCTCTAGCTCAAATAGCAAAAAAGTAGCCAATGTTATAGTTAAGGGAGGGGGACAAAAAGTGGAGCAGAAGATGGTGACAAAAGTTAGAATAAAAGAAGAAATGAAAATGTGACAGTAAATGTGACAAAGACTAAGATAAAAGCAATAGAAAAGTAGCGCCCCAAAAAACCCGTCCCCTACAGGCCTCTAATTGAGCTAGAGCTAAACGAAATAGTGGAAAAGACGGGGGGGGGGTTCACTTAGGTGGTTTGCAGTTGAATTTGGCGCAGCGAAAAACCTCTACGACCAGTATTTTTGAGATATTTAGCATTTTGTGCTAAAATTCTAATGGAGAAAACACCCATTAGAAACAAAATGGCAGTTTTAAGTGTTAAGATGGCAAACCTAGTATTTAATTTTATATCTAAAAGTTGAAGATGACTACCCTAAACATGTTGCCATGGAAAAAATTTGTAGAATATAACATTTAGTAATTTCTTTTCTTTTTTTGTTTTATGAATTTTTTATGTAATAGCTTTATAGCAATGTGATCTTTAGTAAGAAACAAAATGGAGAATAATCTTTAACATCCCACATTTGTGAGATCTTTATAAGTTTTACCATGAGTGTACCTCTTAAGACTCTAAAGACTATAACCAACACTCAAAAACAAGTCTTAGATAAAACCGGTGTACTCTTCATTAGTTTAAGTTTTACCATTACCCTTCCCATAATTAAAATACGTGGCCAAAAATGGCAATTAAAAGGTCCGTAAAGGGCTAAGTGGATATATCTAGAAACGCGGCACGACCCCAGAAGCCCAGCTAAACCCTAACAAATCCATTAAAAACCCTCATAGAGAAAACCGGCATCGTTTTAACAAGTATAACTTTTATGAAAATTTCAAAAACATTGGCTGTCGGATAACTTGACTCTTATTTACAATAATCCGGCATATCACCGTGTATTAAGCTGGTATGACATCAAAATTAGTAACTCAATTTTAAAGGCAGCCCATTCATATTATCAATTATTTTAAGACATTATTATTACTTTGCCCTTAATGAACACAGATTGTGTGTGAGCAACCAGTGTCCACCCAATCGCTTCATTTTAGAAAATACCAATTTTAAAATTGAAATTAAAAATACTTAGAGAAATAAATTTATAAAACAAATGGTACCGCTGAATAGCTCAAAGATTCAGCTATCAGAATATGTAAATAGTTAAAAGATCGAAGCATAAATAATAGTTAAAAGTTTAAGTTCAAAAAGTAAACAACCTAATACAATCCTATGGGAAATCGGGAAAAAAATCCAATAATTTGACACTTTTTTAAAAATCAATTAAAAATTATTATATCACCCCAGAGAAACATGGGTGAAGGCGGAGAAAAGCTAAAAGTTCGAATTATCGAGATCTGGTGTTAGTTTTTCAAAAAAGTTTGGAAAACGTGGAAATATAGCTATGTTAAAATATAAGAATATGTCTCCAAAATCCCATGTTTCTCTATAGGAATGAGGGTTACTGCAAATTCTCAAAAAACCCAAAAAAGAACACTTTTTAAAAAGATCATTTAACATAGTAAATCTTAATATTTTGCAACATAACAGGTATCATTTTAAAGCTTATACTCTTATCTAAGAGCAAAATACAATATATTTCTCATAATGAGACGTGTGAAATTTCCTATTTTTTGTTTCACCGTAGTGACTGTGACACTTGTGACCATGTGTGACATGAATGAGATGCTATATGGACTAGCTGTGCTGTAGGGATAGTAATTATATGAATTATGTTATTTCCTTTTTGAGCATTCGCTTACTTAAAAATTAGCATTTTCTGACTGGTCCTTAATTTTGGACACCAGTGTATTATGTAAGAAAAACGATTAATTTGATTTCTATTTCCTATGAATATATAGGGGAATTAATATCATAAAGTGTTCTCTCAAGGAAAAAATATAAACACTATATAAACACTTATTTTAAAATTCTAAATGCAACGTTAAAATTTTAGATTATTAGGCTTATTTGGTTATTAGGTTATTTAATTTATTAGTAGTAGGGATTAAGGTTTGTACTGCTAAAAACGTCTAAAGACATTTAAAAAATATGTATTTTTATTTAAATGATTAAGAAAATGAACCAATGAAGTTCATGAACAAAAACCACGAAAAAAGTTTTTTTATCCACGATCTAGTGTTTTATGCAACTCTTTAGAATCTCCAAAGCATAACCCTCATACATATATTTAACCGTTCTAGAAACATTAATTATTAATTATAAAAGAGTGCTTTTCCAGTATAGGGGCCTTGACGAAATTTTTTTTTAATTATTATTTTCTGGCAATACCTTAATTTTTTTCATATATAAAAGCGATTTTTTCAATATGTGCACAATGCAATTGATATAAAGAAGCCACAGATGTAGTTTTATAGAAAAATAATAGAGGAGAAGGTCCAAATACCGACTAGGGTCCAAATACCGGCTACTAGGTGTTTTGAGAACTGAGCGCACCGCAGCCTAGCGGTGATAGGCAGAGTTTGCAACTTTAATTGAGAGAATAAAGTTACGAAAATTACGTCGCTGAAGTCTGTGTCAATTACAAATAGTAAATGCAAAAGTGTCGAATCTACGTTATCTGGTACATCAAAAGTTTTTCAGATATGTGTTTCTCATTTTTTAAAAATATACTGATCATATATTGGCTTGAATTGTTGATTAAGTTATTTTCTAGAAATATTTAGCTCTCAATTGCCACTCGCACATTATGGGTATTTTATTATATGAATGAGCAATACCGGTTTTAACTTAAACATGGCGGTGGTCCTAATACCGGCTACCTAGAGTGATCTAAATACCGACCAGCCGGTATTTGGACCTCTCTCGGTTGCTCTGCTTGACGGGAAGGAAAATAAATTAATTTAAATAGTTCCATAATTAATAAATTAATTTAAATTGTTCAGAAATAGTTCCAGTCCCATTTTGAAATATGAAAAAAACAACTATGGCCGTAATTCTTCAGGACCGACACTGGTAACGGGATCAATTTCCAAAAAAGCGCTATTGGATAGTACAAAAACGCCTGTAATAAATGTGAAGAGAAAGAAAAAAAATGACGGAATAAACCAGGCGAAAGAGGTAGAAATTTGATTTTAGCCCTCTCGCTGCGCAACGTAAAAATAGCAAAATTTGCGCAACCCGAGATTTCCTCGGGGATGTATTCTTTCTGATTAATTAATCTTCCTTGATTATTTTCACCAGTTATTTTTTATTCTAAATTTTGCCTTATTTAATCGGATCATTTTCCCGTTAATTAGACAAAAATTTCTGTTTTGAAAAACCGGTGACAAAAGAATAAAATTCTTAAAAGACGCTCTTCGCGAAGGGGTTAAATATGCAATTCTTGAAGCTATTTTCATAAAACAATTACGCAGCGAGAGGGATAAAAAAGTGAAAAAGGAAAATATCTAACAGAGGAAGATGATAAATTTGTGTCTTCTGCATGGGTGCTCTGTGGACAAGAATGAGGGAGGAGATTATGTGTTCAATGTTAAGAATGCGATGTGTGGGCTGATAGGGACTATACCGACGCAGAGAATGATATTATGATTTTGATTTTTTCAGATAAAATAATTCTCATTTCAATCAGCAAGCTTTTTTTTTTTTTGTTGTTTTACACGTTAAAAAACAAAATTAGAAACATAATGGGAAGAAGACCGTGAGAGATTGTCGTAAAGAATTTTACAAAATTGACAAAAATACTTATTTATTAGAAATTCGCATTTTTTCTGTGCATAAGAAATGTTATTAATCAATACAATTTATTAAAATAATATTCATATAGCTTAATAATTCTTATTAGCTCTGTTTGTGTGATCTTTTCGAAAAGAAAAAAAAAAAAAAAAAAAAAAAAAAAACTTAGGTAGCCGGTATTTAGACCACCATTTTAAAAACTCAAAATTTGAAGACTTTCGGAATTTTGCTTTTTATAAACAGAAAACGCCCTTTAAACTGATTTTTTTTCTCTAAACAGGTGTAAAACATGTCAAGGTACCCTTCTGTCATTTTTTATTTTATTAATTTTGAAAATTGTATGATCTAGATTGAAAACAAAAGTGGTAGCCAGTATTTGGACCTTTTCCTCTATTGTATGTAAAACTCAATAATATATAGATATAGATATGGATATAGATAGATAGATAATATTTATATAAATATAAATACATATATGACCGCCCTTAAAATCCCAAAATGTTTGTTTTCATAACTCTTTATACCTTTTGGCAAGAAATGTCACTTTTTCAACCCTGAAGTGCACCAAACGTTTTAAAAAATTGTCAAGTCCCTATACCAAAAAAATTACCTAAAAATGTGATTATTAAAAATTAATATATCGAGAAAAACAGTTGGTCACCCTCGGATTCTGCATTAACTAATAATTACAAGATAAATTTTTGTTTACTCTTCGCCATTTGCAGCCCCACCAGTAGCCGAGATGTTCTTCTCGAAACTGGTAGACGGGAGGTGCTGGGTTCGAACCCAATCGCTCCCGTCGGACTTATCGTTCGAAGTTTTCTTCGAACCGTGTATTTTCAAGCGTATGTACGAGTTAGATTCCCTTATTAAGACCCCCCACGGAGGCCACTCCTCCCCTTAGGGCCTATATCCCTCGTGTTGATAATTGGCCGTTATAAACACAACCAACCAACCAACTTCGCCATTTTTTGTGGAATTATAAACGAATAAGAAATTTGTGTAATTTTAAGATACCCGCCCATCTACGATGATTTTCTTAATTTTTTTGTTAAAAATAGCTACTTCTGTGCGGTATAGCGTACAAAATTTCTAATACATTTGAATAACATGTAATAATGCTGGGGTTTTTTTTTAATATATTTTCATATTTTGACCCAAAATACACATACAAATATTACTAAAATTATCCTTACACAAAACAACAAAATTAATAATAAAAATTGTGCAAATTTTATTGTGATTACTAAAACCTGTTTCCGAAAATGTATCCTTCTTATAACTTTAATGATGCCATTTAAAAAGTATGCAACTGTGTGTTAAAGTTGTAACATACAGGGAACTCTGTTTTCACAATTCATAACTTGTATTAAATTTTTGACTGCGGGCAATGACTGGGGGTTATTTTTATATTCAGTTAATTACAATTTACCAAATACTCTTTCTGGCAGATTTCTCTTTAATATATCCTGATATTTAAGAATTTATTTTTCGAAAAGTAGTTTTAGCAGAATAAGATTATTTTACATGGATGTAAATAATGTTCCCCGTAATCACAGAGAAATATATATATAACCATTAATTAAACATAACCTTCCACCGTCAAATATTATGAATTAAAGCTGTAAGTATTAAAAAAATAAAAAATAAAATAAAATAAAAATAAAAAATAATAAAAAATAAATAAATAAATAAATAAATAAATAAATAAATAAATAAATAAATAAATAAATAAATAAATTTAAAAAATAAATAAATAAATAAATAAATAAAAAATAAATAAATAAATAAATAAAAATAAAAAATAAATAAAAATAAATAAAAAAATAATGATAATATATAAATAATATAAATACAGGATACTTCCATTATGTAGATAAATCTTTTTAGAGAATTTATCAAAGTTCCCTACACTATATCCGTAATGATTTGCGATATAATGTTTATTTTACACAGTATTCCACGTTAAACATTATTACTAAACATTAAGTATGTATAAGTTCAGAGTAAAACCTATCTAGAAAACTAGGAAATCAGATTTATCATAAATGAAAATTTGACGGAAATTTGCTTTTATAGCCACATAAATTGAAGGATCTGGTCTGAAATTGTATTAAATTAAATATTTATTTTCTTCTATTTTATTAATGTTTGCTAAATACTAGAAAATCAACGTTATCTGCCTTGGGTTTCAGGTGAGTATGTTACATTTATTATTAAACTGGTTTTTTTTCTTAACTTAATCAGAAATTAGAAAAAAAAATCTCAAGTTTTATAATTTCCTTTTGGGTATTTTAGAAGTTGCTTAAATCAAACACAGCTGCTATAGAACAAAAGAATCGAAAGATAGAACAAAATCGCTGGATTACAGAGTCGAAATTTGAACAGTTACTCGATCTTTAAGGTCATTTGGTTACCTTAGAAATGACCATTATCTTTCAACTCCCATTCCCAAATGGCTCGTGCTCTTTTTAAAAAATTAGTAATTAAAGCTTTTCAGCTTTGTAATATTTTTTTGTCTCAGGAAATTATTAATTTCTCAAAATAATAAAGAAAAGGGTAAATAGAACACTGGTGCTACAGAAATATAGAATCGAAAAATAGAACAAAATCGCTTAACTATAGAATCGAAATTTGAGAATTGAGTCGAACTTATTATCTTATTGTTGATCATAACTTTCATTGACAAATGAAATTGTTTAAAAAAATATTTATAAAAAATGCATACTTTTTTTTAATATTGGTAAAAAAAACTGTTACAAAACAAAAGGTGAAATTTTTGTTAATAACAGAACTGTTGCAGACAATAAATTGGGCATTTTGAACATTATCATATCATTATTAGATATTTAAGTTTAAAACAAAATTAGGTTTTATTGGTTTCAAAAGATGCATTTTGTACAAAGTGCGTATCAGGAACATCATGTCCTATGTTGGGTTTATTTGTAGTAGGGATTGACCGCGAGTCAAAAGATAGATATTAAAAATTTTAGACTAAATTCGGAATAATAAATTGAGTTTAATAAAAATAGGCTTTGTATAGAAGAATTTAAAGTTTCGAAAAAAGGCAAATAGTTTTAAGACAGCAATTTTTTTATTAGATTTAAAAAAAAGGTTAAAGCATCGATGATGTATATTTTAGAGCTAATGTGTAACTTGCATTTTTTGTGCTGGACCTCTGTATGAATCTTTTTTTTTATGTTGAAATCGAGGTCTCTAATATTACCCATTATCGATAATATGCTTTCTTTCATTTTGTTTTATTATTTTTCTGGTGCATAATCATCTGTGTTGTGTTAATATAAGAAACAAAATAAGGTTTAAATATTTAAATTGTATATAATAATCTTAATAAACTTTATTTTATTTTATTGCAATGTAAAGAATCTAAACATAAGTTAAAAGTATAAATTTTTGCCAAGCTACATTCAGTAAGATAAACCAAATTATAGTTTCTATCCCGTTCTAATCTTTATAACAGGTATCTGTTAAAATGTAGATGAAAAAACTTTTAAACTGCTGCTATCCACCATAATCCATCAAACTTCGGAAATTTTAAAATTATGATTGTATGGACCAGCAGTGATTAGCAACAGCGGAACGCTTGATGTCACAATTTTTAACACAAGTTTTATGTTTTAAAAGTGTGTGTCAAGCGTTAAAAACTGTGACATCAAGCGTTTCGCTATTGCTAATCACTGCTGGTCCAAACAATCATAATGTTAAATTTTCAGAATCCTTATTTATACAAAAATGCTCATCAATTTACGATCTTGACTTTTGGGAAACCTACCACATATGGAAAAATTATACAGAATATTAATAAAACATATGGAACAGCTTAGTAAACGATTTGCCCAGCACGCCCAATTATTCAAAGTTATGGTTTAATTTCCTTTATTGCGTCCTCATCCCTCCCCCCTTTTCTGAGCTTTATTTGAACTCTCCCGGAGCATCTAGGCGGTTTTTGATTGGTTTCCCTGTGTGCGCGTGAGACCGATTCCGTGGCTGTTTGTCAACAGTGATTTTCATTTCGATGTTGACGGTCGGGATGTGAGGTGGCTCTGTCTCCCCCCTCTTTTATTCCATAGTTTTATTTTTATCTTTAATTTATAAGCACTGATGATGGGGCCTTAGAGGCTTCGTAATAGCTATATGATTTTTAAAATTACTTACATTTGTGTTCTGTAAACGTTGTTTCTCTCTTTTTAATATATTGACACAAAGTACAATCCTCTACCCCCTTTTATTTATTAAGGTATACCTGAATCGTAAAATTGATGAAAATTCGTGATTAGTTCTTGAGATAGAGCTATTGCGGAAATTGTGAAAAATGCAGCATAGCTGCGCCGCCTGTTGGGCAATATACACCAACACGTAATCCGAACATATTCATATCAAAGACTAACTGAATTTCAAGCTTCATGAAAATCTGTGCATTATATCTTGCGATACAGTTATTGAGGAAATCTGGAAAAAATTCAGTACAGCATCGCTACCTGTTGGTCTACTTACCAACAACTAATCTACACCAATTTATACCAAGGACTAACTGAGTATATATTTTTTTTATTTCATATCGTGTATTAGATCTTGAGATAGAGCGTCCGCAAAATTTGTCACATACAGACAGACATAGTCACAGACTCAGAGACAGACATTTTGCAAAAACATGTGTTACGGGATTTCTGAGCCCTAAAAGGTGTAAATCCGTCGAAAACGGGAAATATAAAAAAATTAGGAATCGAATACTTTCTTCTTGTAAAGATAGGAGAAAGGATATAACTTGTGTAATTATATGCGTCCTGTTTAAGGGGTTTATTTGTGTTTCTGCTAAAATACATTAATGTAATACTTTTTTCAGAAAAAAGCGTTTTTAATTCTCATTTTACAGCTTGAACAGGGAATAGGTATTTTTCTCTGTTTAGAGGCCTTTATTAGACTTTAAAATATTTAGAAATATAATTATTTTACCTGAATACCCATTATTTTATTAACACATCCATTTACACAATAATACTCACCATGTATTTCGAATATACACATTTATGTGTATTTTGAAAACACTTTAATTTACCCGCAGTAGAAAATGCTTCTGTACTGAAGGACAAGAACTATACATATAACTCACAATTAAATTTCTTAAAAATTGATGTCAAAGGTTGCATTCAAATAAAGTTATTAAAAATTATAGGAGTAAAAAAAACAGTAAGCGAAGCAATTAATAAAGAAGCAGTAAGTTTGTTTAATTATGCATCTTAAAAAAAAGCATTTTGTATTTAAATATATTAATAGTTTGCGAGAGTTATTTGTTACGTTTACAAATTATTATTTAGATAAGTCAGTTCATTTTTACAAAATTGCTTTCTCCTAAAGTTCAAATGCATCTTTTTTTTTTTTTTTTTTTTTTTTTTTTTTTTTCTTTTTTTTTAACCTTGGGAGCAAACTCTAGTCTAAATAATTTTGTAGAGAAAGAGAGTTCAGTGTACATGTAATTAAAAAGAAAAAAAAAGCATTAATTATAGCGGAGTGGATTATGGTGAGCGAAAATGTTAAAAATTTCAGACGGAGATTCTTGAACACCGAATTAAATTATTCTTGGAATAATATCTTTTAAAATCTAGGGTACGCTCGGGTAACTGCGCTCAGGAGGAAACTGGGCCAAAGTCTATTTTGTAATAAACCGTTGAAGTCTTTTAAACTTTAGCTATTGTCAACATTGAATCCAGCTTCTGTACTTCTTAAAACAATGTGTCAGCTCAATAATATCTCAAACTTTGTTGTGATAAGTTGTCGAAAATTCAGTACCTTTTTTTTTTTTTTTTTTTTTTTTTACATACATCGTCGATTTGGTTGAACGTCCTAGGATTTTTTTAAGTTAAAATACAATCTTTTTTTTTAAGATTATGAATAAACATATATTAATAGTATTAGGTATCTATATTAACTTAATGTTTCAAAAATAAGGCCGGTGTTTCCGTTACCCCATAAATTTTTCAATAATGGGATAACTGGGACATGTCTCAGGGGTAATTGGATCCTGTGGGATCCGGTTACCCAGTAGTTATAAATAACTTTTTGGAGATTCTCTTACTACGGGAAATCAATTTTTCCACTATTGGTTTTATTGTTGTTCTTTGCAGGAAAGATATATATATAATACCTTATTAAAATTATATAATAAAGTTTTAAAGAAGCATGCTGGTGGGTATCAAACCAAATTTCTTAAGTGAAAGAGCCAAAACTCGAAATTTTATGATACGCAGAGGCGTACGTAAGATTAAGTGACAAAAAAATCTTGAAGTGAAAAGTTTCAGTGAAAATTACTGGAACCAATAAAAAAATAGTTCTGTCCGATATAAAAACATGGTTAATTCTCCACAGATTTGTCGAACTTATCGAATATTCTTTAACCCATTAATCGCCAAATCTACACTGCAAATGGAGGCGTCTTAAATTCAGACACATATGTGACTGAAAAAGTAATTCAGACATTTAAGTGTCTAAATGTGAAATTTCAGACATCATACATGTCTAAATTTAAGACACATAAGTGTCTTACTATGATCATGTTATAAATGAACGGAGAAAAATGTCTGAATAATAGTGACATGTCTGAAATTAAGACATTTAGAAATTCAGACACTTAAGTGTCTGAATGCGATACAATTGTATCATATGAGTGATGACTGTACGTATAATTGTATTGCAATATGTATATCAGCGCTATCAGAAAATATTTCCGAATGGATGAAAAATATTTAAAATACTCTTTCATCCATTTAATTTAGTATTTATTTAAAAATGAAGAAATCATGGGACATCTGAGAAAATTAGAAAAGTTCGCTTACTAAGGTTTGGAGCTAAGTTATTTTTGGCGCAATAAATAATTAAGTAATTCCTTTTCACAAAATATAAAGTTTTTCAAAAATTACTTGTTATCATGATCGTATACAGAGAGAATCGCTCACCTAAATACTAAGAGTTATGAGTAGATGGAGAAAGAAACGTACTGAGGAGCAAGATTTTAGAACATACAGTAAAACCTCCCTAAAGCGACAACGTTCGTTCCAATGAAAAGTGATCGCTCCGAGAGGTGGTCTCTTAATGGAGGTCATGTTTAAATCTAGATTTTAGTTTTTGAAAAAAGGTTACAATTAATGTTACTAAAATTTATTTTTCACGTTAGTAAAAGAAACTATAAAAATTTAAGTATCAAAACAAAAGTTAATTATATAAATTAATTACTGCAGAGTTTAAAAAATGAATACATTGACGTTTGCTTTGATTTTACGGTTTTATATTTTATAACTTTTGTTTCCAAGTCTTTTCAAAGCCCAGTGAATAAATGCGTTTTTTTTGTTTTTTTTTTTTTCTTCTTTTTTGACGGGAACAAATAAAGACGATTTGATTAAATTATGTATTTCTTTGAGAGTTTCCCGACAAAATAGGGCAGGGTGTTTATCGACCGTCATTCTTAATTTGTCATCAGAGTTCAATTTATTACCTAAAAAGGCACAAAGGGGTTTAAATATTTAAAAGTTACCGGAGTAAAAAAAAAATCTAAACTTAGTTTAGAAGTTTGATGAATAATGTGCACTCCGGAACTATTTTTCTAATAAAATCTTCTTCAAGCGACCAGGAAAAAACGGGATTTGTTTCATTTGCTTCAAAGAAATGGGTCGCTCATGGAGGGAGTTCAACTGGGATGGTCTCTGGAGGTAAAATTAGTATTGAGCCTGTGGGAATAAATTTCGTTCCATGAAAAATATGGTCGTTCAGAGAGGTGGTCGCTTAATGGAGGTGGTCGCACAGAGAGATTTCACTGTATATGCCTGGGGTCCACAGCCCAGTCCGCTTTTGTAAAATGCAGAATATAAACATGAAGTAGGCTAAACTAGGAATTTATGCCAGAGCTCCTCGTGTAAGACAATTTTTAAGAAATTTAAAAATTAAGAAATATTAATCGTTTAAAAATAAGTTTCTAACGATATTTTTCACAATGGAGAATTGATTTCTTTTTCTCGCTCCTCTCTCTCTGTCTTTTTTTTTTTTTTTTTTTGAACAGCCCCTCCTCATTTAAGATAAATTTGATATATATGAAAACTAACAGAAGAACAGAATTAAAATCGTCTTCTACGAGAAGTTAAGGGGGGGGGGAGGGGCTCCTCTGGAGAAAAATTCTTAGCAGCATTTTCTCTTAGCGTTTAATTAATATATTGCTATTTGGAAGAGAAAAAAGTATTTTTTAAATAATCAAACGTATAGAAAATATAATTAATTAAATTTCAGGGATGGACAATTGCTCTCTTCATGACCACTGAAAATTCGATATGTTATTTTCTAGTTTTACAATAAAATCTTTATTTAAAGTATGTTTTCTATATGTCTAAAAATAAAAAAAACTGCAAAAACTATACTCAAATAAATGTAACACATTAAGAAAAACACCTAATAAAGAAAATAAAGCTTTTCTTATTTCTTCTTATTCAATGATTTATTTCTCGCTGATAAAAAGTTCAAATGAGCTCATCAAGCACTTTATAACGGTTTATAAACAGTAGGCTGAGATCAGCGACTGCAGTGGTAATTAAAATGCTGATTTCGCCTATTTCTCTTTGTTCAAAAATGTCCGTTGGCAACTGGCGCGTTAAAACGGTTCTTTCAATGCTTTCAATGAGGTAGTTCCCTGTTTAACAAAGTTGGCCGCAATTTTTTTATGTGTAACATTATTTATATTCCGTGACTGTGATATATACATAGCTGGAACAGTTTTTTGGAATAATTCATTTATGGAATAATATATGCGATTATTATAAAAATGATACGTTGAGTAATCTAATTGTGCCATCCACATAGATGTATATGCAGCTTACTAATACACAGCTTATAAAGTGCATTTTTGGAATTTCAATAATTGTACTTGAGAGATTGGAGAATAAGAAAGTGCGAGTGAAATGTGATTCCAAAAAGCGAATTGAATTAAATTCTGCATTATATTAAATTATATCATTATGAAAAAAAAATGTTGAATAATGAAAAAAAAATGTCTTCGTTATATGCTTTTCAATTATCAGCATTCATCTGAATATTTAGTGAAATATGTAAGAAGAAAGTGTCTATATTTTTGTGTTTCTGTTTATATTACATGGATTTACTCTATTGCATTTAAGGAAATACTAAAAAGGTAAGAATGTGATTATTTACAAAAATATAATTTTTATTTGGAAATAGAAATTTTCCTTGAACAATATTAATTATGTAATATTAATTATTTAAATCACTTTTTAAAGAATACATGTGTTTATCATATTTGTATCTTTCTATATAGAATAAATATTTTTCAGTATGACAGTGTTTTTTATTATTTTCGACTAAATTTATTTCATTTTCAGGATTAATTAACTAACTTGCTTGATAATTCTTAAAGTATTCGATTTATAAATAAATGTTTTTCATATAAAATAATATCATCATTGCTTAAATCATTGCTTAAGCATTAAAAGTTATTGCTTGTGTACATTGACACCCAAATTTGTCAACATTTTTAGTATTATATTTTTGTCCAAAAAAAAAATTAAAAAAAAAGCAGTTGCAGCACTATATAGTTTTTGTTGTGGATACAAGCTATTAATCTGACTATAAAAATGTCAGTAAATATTAGCCATTTAATATAATGCCATTTTTTTAATAGTTAATTTTATTAAAAATATTTTTCTATAATAGCTATATAATGATTTACAATAAAATAAGTAAGGAAATGAATCATTATTTACTTTGTTTAATTGCTTAAAATTATATTTAAGTTTTGTACAACTTCAGATATTGAAAAATTTATTAATATTGATTTATTGATTGTTAAAAAGAAATTACAGATTTAGAACGGAAAAAAGACTTTATTTTCATATTTTACTGCATTTTTCACATAAAATTGGGGGGATTTTTTTTCAACGTTTGTTCATTTTTATAAAAGATACAGAAATAACAATTAAATATATATTTTTAATGCAAAATAAGTTTTGAAATTAGATGTTATTTCTCTTGCATGTTATTAAAAATATATATGTGTTTAACTTTTTAAAGATAGCTTAGTAGCTCTGGTGATTACCATATGCTATATGTAAAAGAAATTGCCTACATGGCAAAATATAATTAAAAAGATCAAGTTATTAAATGATATTGTTATTAATAAACCCTTCCGTTGTAATTTCTAGTTACACATAATATTAACATGATTTCGTATATGAATTTTTATGTTTAATGACAGATCATTTAATTCTTTTACATTTTCGAAATTAATGTTTTCATGTAACAAAATTAAATTTATGTATAGGAAATGCTATGAACATTTTTGCTTCAAGTGGTGGGCATAAAACTTGAAAAATAATTATAAAAGCATCAGAATCGGAGTTATCGTGAAATTTTTAATGTTTTATAAATACATTTTAAATTGTTCCTTTGTAACGAGAATGCATCCATTTACGCAAAGCAATTTATTGTACTTATTATATATCATATTGCATACTTTTAGATTAGGATGAAGTTAATGACAAAGGATATATTTATCCAAACATATATTTACATGTTCATATATATATATATATATTAAGTCATCAATGTGTTTAAATTTTTGTTGCTGTATATGTAGTAGGGGGAAGAGGGGGGGGGGGTAATGAATGTAAGCCGCTGGTACTGGAAGTTATTAGAACCACATTTCCTATACTGTCAAAAAAAAAAAAAAAAAAAAAAAAAAAAAAAACATTTTCTAACTTTTTTAGAATATATTTATAACTGTATATATTAAATAAAACCTCTCAATAGCAGACACCCTAGGACCATAGAATTTGCCCGCTATTTAGAGGTTTTATTTTCATATGTAAAAAAAAGTCCAGAGTGTACAAATACCCAGCATACCGAGTACAAATTACACAAAATATGCTTCAATATATTATTAATCTGCTTTTCAATCCACAAATGTTGTGGATTGAAAACAGTGATCGCTATATAGGTGTCTGCTATTCGAGAATGTCCGTTATTACTGAAGCATACAGTAAAACTTCTATAACCGGTCACTCCCGAATAGCGGACAGCTCTATTTAGAAAAATATAAAGCGGGGTAGTGTTTCTTCTAGAAGCAGGACCTGATTAAAACATGGAAACTAAAACGCGGCCCTGCCCCCCTCACCTTCCCATCGATTTTTGTGCCCCCAAATTTGGTATGCAATTTTACGAATTCAATGTTTTTATATATGTTTAGGTTTTTTAGTATTATAACCACATACAAAATTATCATATTAGGATTATAATTTCAGGAGATATTAATAAAAATATGAAAATGCAATTTAACATTAGAAGCTCTAAATTTTGAATGCTTATAATTCAAAAACTTATAATTCAAATGACTAGAAATTTCGTTTCTAGGCATAGTTTGAACCGAAGATTTAAAATATAGTGTCAAAATTGGGTGCATCCATTGAAAAAAAAAAAAACAAAGTTTGGTCTAATTTTGATATGTAGATGGCCTCTATGCAAATTTTAAATACATCATTTAAAAGTAAACTTTATTTCCAGACGATTGGTACCAGTAACTTTCTTCTATTATTGTTGTCTTCTAGTTGCAGAGTTAGTAGGAGGTGTTTATTTTTTTTTTTCATGTTCGGATCTCATATGCTGATAATTTTGTGAAATCTAGTGCTAGATTTTATTTAACACAGAAATAAAAATCCAAAAAATGCTTAAACTAATTGACTGGGAATATCTAATTTAAATAGAAAAAAATCGTGCAACAAAGCAGGGATGAAATTCTTTCCGAAGAAGTGAATCATTTTTTATAAATGGGAATAATTTGTTACCATAAAGCAGAGCTGATTGCACCATGGACAAACTGGGCTTTTTCTATGGGACGTTAGCTTTACGGGCCCACAAATTTGGTATGAAATTTCCATAAAGCTGATATTTTAAATTTGTTTTGATCTTATACTTATTTTAATAAATATTTTGTACTTTTAGAATATGGTTAGGTTAAAGAAAAGGATATATTTATCCAAATATGTATTTGATGGCATCGAGCAGTCTTTTTTTTTTTTTTTTGTAGCAATATATGAAGGTGGCGGTGGTGGTGGTGGGGGGGGGGGCGAATAAATACTAGGTCTTTGGACTGGAATTAATTTAATAAACATTTTTGATACCGTAGGGCATATATGAAATCGCATAAATACATATTTAGGTGAATATATTTATATATATTATCCTATTCTAAAACTACAAAATACTGATTACGATCATAATAAAGTCAAAACTGATATAAAATATCAGCTTTATAAAAATTTTGTGCCCAATTCGGGGTACCCTAAAATCAGGGGTCAGAGAAGCATCCTAGTTTTACCACGCTGCAATTAGCTCTGCTTTATGGTAACAAATTATTCTCATTTATAAAAAATGATTCAATGTGGTCAAATATGACTGCGTATATGACTTAGAAAGAAAAGTGGTCAAAGATGGCTTCATATTGGCAAAAAAAAGGGCTCAAAGATGGCCGCAATTAAGACACTTGAAATGTCTGAAATTCAGACGCAAGAAGTGTCTAAAAATTTTTAGACACTTTAAAACGTCTGAAAATCGAACACTCCAGTTTCAGTCACTTATGTGTTTGAAATTCAGACGCAAGAAGTGTCTGAAAATTTTCAGACATTTTAAAACGTCTGAAAATTGAACACTACGTTTCAGACACTTAAGTGTCTGAATTTCAGACATTTCAGTTTAGAGTGTATAATGTTAAAATTTTCAACTTTTCAGCTGAACCTTGTTCGCCACCACAAACTCTAAAACATAATTTTTCCTTTATATGATCTTAAAATTTTATGTCTTTAAGTAACGCCAATTTTTAATTCAAAAATAGTGGTGGGTACGTAAATAACTGAAATATGTGCATTTATCTTGATCGTTGCGTGAACGCAACACCAGCGGGTAATGGTTTAAATTAAGTAAAAATGAGAATGAGATACTTCAGTACTAACGTACCCGTTTGCTCATAGGTTTTTTTTTCCACCTAAAATACCCATATAAATTTTAAACTTTTCACTTACACTAAAGTGCATAATTACTTGCATAATTCTTATATTTTTGTATAAATAATTCTATTAACTAAGGATTTGGCACTTTTTTTAAACACCTTGACAGAAAAGGATTCCTTTACAGTGCTCTTTATTTGATATATAATTTACATTATCTGCCTGTCTTACACTTTTTAAGAGTTATTTATTTTTTTAGAAACAGGACCTGTTACACAAGTTAAAAAAAGCAAACGAGGTTGGAAAGCAAACCTACCTGGTCATTCACCATGAAGAGGAAATGTTGAAATACATATTTTTAGACATTAAAATGTAATTTTGAAAATTTCTGTTTGGTAGAGATAACATACTTGAACGAATTTACAAACGTTCGAACTTTAATTTAAAATGAACATTGGCTTCTTGAAGCTGAATTGCCGGAAACTCCAACGTCACATCGTAAAATTCCAGTTGCCCCACGTTACCTTAAATACTTAAAAGTTGTTTGGTAAATTGATTGAACGTGATTACAAGTTGAATTATTTATAACAAAAATATTAACAAATAATATTTTTGTGTAAGGAAAATCTTACATTTAGCCCTATGCTAATTTGGAATGCTGAAAGTGGTAAAATGGATATCTAGTGATAGGGTAACTCCGGGAGTGTCGCCGCATACGGGATAGATGCCGCACCCCTTGTATTTCTTGTAATTATCGATAGATGGTCGTCAAACGCACAGTATAGGTGCGCAATGAGATTATTTTAACCAGTGTATAACGTGAGTCCCATTTCGATGTTTACTTGTAGAAGTATAATCCTTAATTTGACATAAGTGTATGATTTCACTGCCCAAAATTTTAAACACGTTATGTTTAAATACTTTACATACACTAATTACTAAATGCATGCATGATTTCAAAGTCAAAACTAAGTGTAGCATTTGTATAGAGTACTGTGTGTATGGTTACGCTATTCCCCTTAGCGATGACAGGTAACTGTGATTGCCGACGTCTGCACCGTGCAAAATGGGATACATGCCGTACTGCTATTCCGGTATACATGCCGCAGTTTCTTTTGAATGGGATGATTAAGTGTTACTACCTTTTCCTTTTCTTTTTGCACAGACTAACCATGCTAGGCATGTTATCATGTTTACTAAAACCAAAGGAGAAAAAAACGGAAAATAAAAAGTTAGAAGGGCGAGAAAGATGCAAGTCAAGATGATAATAAGGAAAAATTGGATTAAGCGTAACACAGACATGGAATGTTTAGAACAAGGAATGTTTAGAAAACTACTCCAAAAAAGAGGAAGGCTCCGTTTCATCATGTGTTTAAATGTAGTTACATAGAGACTGTACTTTTTCGACACTTTTTCTGTAGATTGTAGTCGAAAAAAACGGGTCTCTTAACTCATTCGGGACCATAGGTGCATCTACGCACCTTCATAAAGAGCTTACAAAATTTGTTTCTGGCACCAGTAAAAAAGAAAAGTAATATTGGCTTTGCTTAATTAGAGCATTTTCATGATTATTTAAGTAAAGGTAATTCTTTTTAAAAAAGTGATACCAACCGAATAAAATTTGTGTAAAAGCCACCGTTCCCGAAAGGGTTGACAAATAAATTATGCAAACACAATTTTACTTTTTTTTCCCCTTTTCCCTTTCTAATACATTGTTGTTACGTTGTTGCTGAAATGACAATTAAAATTTAATGTAAAAAAATAAGACGATAATTTTAATAGTGAAAGTAAGCAACAATTATTTATTTGAATCTACTAATACGTTTCATTTTACTCATTTAGTTTCATTTTGTTATTACATCGTTAATTATAGTCCAGATATATATTTTTTTAATATTTTTATTTATAATTTCATTCTGTTCGTATTACAAGCGCGGCATAGCTACCGCACAAGTGCGGCGTCTCAGCCTGAATGTACGGGTGACGCGCGGCAGTGTAATGTTTTAGAAAAAAAATGTTGAAAAAAATAATAATTTGTTTTGAAATTTTTTGTCGCAGTACCCGCATTGTATATTTAACATTAAATAGCACAGCATGATTTTCTTTATTTTATGTCCACCATGGGACTTTATACACAAATTCAAAAAAAAAAAAAAAAAATGTGCGGCATAAATCCCGGAATTACCCTACATTAAAATGATTATGTTTTGTATCAAAAGATTTCTGAGAGCACCTTCAAGCTGTAAAATTAAGAGTAAACAGACTGTTCTGTGTTAGCTAAATGTGTTCGAGATAAGACAAAACAGTTAATTACACATTTAATAAAAGCAGCATCTATTTAGTGCTAATGATATATTCGCACCTAAATTAAAATAACGGATCACGTAAAATTCCATTTTGTCAATTCTCTATTTCCAACACAGTAACGTAAAGCGAATTTTATTTTAAAATGAAAGTAATAACTGCTTCTTCTCAATAGATTTTTTTTAAGTGTTTAAGCTGTTCAAGTCAGCTCCAATAAAGATTTTGACTAGGGTTTCGATTTCACTCTGCATATTTCGATGCAAATCAGATAATTATAATGATCTTTTCTTATTAGTTTTATCAGCAATATGTCTTTCCGCATTAAATCAATGTTTCAATCAATCAATCTCAGTGTTTTTTCTTAAAGTGATATTTACCATTTTTATCCTGATATAGATGAATATCATAATCTTCAAAGCAATAAATATTTTTTTAATATATATCACAATATATTATTACTGAGTTCGGCTCTACTATTGATACTTTCTGATATATGAGGTAAGATTATTTCTATTCATACGAAATCATGATTTTCGTTTTCATTTATGTCGTTTATATTTATGTATCCTCTGCATTTTTTGTCTCAGTTATTTTTTTTACCAATATTATTCCTAAAGTCTCAGTCAACAGTATGTACGGATATTTAAGGTTTCAGGGGTATCATTAACTGTAAGAAATTTGTTTTTCTTTCGATAATAACATAGGACGATTTTGAATCAGAAAAGCATAGATAATCTGTAGGTTGGTAACTATTTTCCAAAATACTATGCACAATTTAATATAGCTGCGAATCACTTTAATCGTTTCAAGTTATATTTGTTTTGAATACATATTCTCTTTTTGTGGAAAATTGTATTTTTTCACCAAACAAATTTTTGAATGATACATCTTATCATATTAAAACTCAAATTAATATATTTCATTTCATAAAACATGGCGATTTACACATTTATTTCCAGTGAAAAAAAAAATTATTATTTCCCTACTATTGAATTGATACAAGTAGTCACTTGTTACAAGTAGTATTTTTCGATTTATATAATGACAGCATTTCTGAGTTTTTATTAAGGTGAAAAATACTATAAAATATTAGTGGTGTCAATAGGCTGCTCCTCTGCGCCAATTTTCCACCACTGATTTGTAAGATGCCCCTGGTTAACATTGGCAAAGCAAAGTTTTTCCGCTAGTATAAAATAAACAAAAACGATGAGAGATAATGAATAAAAGACATATATCAGAAATGTTTTTGTTTTTTTTCCATCAGAAATGTTCATTTATGAAGCGAAATATTTTTATTATTTTGTAAGTAACAGATTGCATTTAAATTTTTAATGAACCTTTGGATAAAAAGTTTTACTCAAAATAGTAAAATGTATTTGTTTAAATAGTATACTAAATTTTATTGTGTTATTTTTTCGTACATACGAACAAAACTAAAATATTTTTACATTTAATAATTTCCACGTATTTCTTAAATAATTCTGTTTCTTTCGTATAAAAATTGTTTCAGTGTGATTCATTTATTTTTTTATTAAATCCTTTCAACAGAAATATAAAATGATAGATTTTTTTAATTCTAAAGCTGAACAAAATTCAATTGAAACAAATTATTTTAATGAGTTGCACAAATTTGTCTTTCAAGTAATTGCTTTAAATGTCTGGCATGAAATCTCTTTTTTCCGGATTTAATGAAACAGATTCAACGTGTACTGAAAATTACAAAAAATAATTTATCACATATTTTTTTTTCTTTTTAATCACTTTAAAATTGTGTGAAAAAAAAATGTATGCTGCTGTCAATTGCAAAATGTTATTTTTGAAAACGACTATGAATCTTTTTACAAACAAATTTCTAAAAAAATTAAATTTAAATTAAAAAAAAGGAATGAATCATTAGTAGTGGGAAAAAGAAAACTCATATTTGGTTTTAAATGTCTTTACATTTCAAATTTAGATTATTTTATATTTAAGAGTATAATTTTTGTGCAACGGAGAAAAAAAAAAAAAGTTATGTAGCTAAAGTCTGAAAATATTAATTTTATTGGTTACAAAATATTTAAATTGTAAAGATACAATTTATAGATTATGAGCTATATTATTATATAATTCAGGTACAACTTCAATAATCCTTTTAAATATGCAGTATATATTTATAATAAGTTTCATTTATTATGAAACAAATACACTTTAAACATAATAATATACGCAGAATTGAATTATATGATTAGACTATTTGAATAATTCTGTTACATTAAAATTTATATTATGTAGGGTGATCCTCATGTATAATTAAAAAGTGCTTCGTTTTTCAAGCATTGTAAGACATGATTATCAAAAGGCAAACACAATGTTTTGGAATCTCGTTTTAATAGTCTGCTTTGCTATCCTGCTTATTTGAATAGCATGAACGCATTTCGTTTCCCAATTAAGTATATATTTTAGGAAGAAATATATATATATATATTGTGTTTAATCAGAGGATATTTTGTATTTATTAATGTTTAGTTGATTTCTTTTAATTTAAATAAATGGTACAACACAATATAAAGGATGTCTCATAAAGTCCCGATACTTTTTTCAGAAAGTGGTTCTTCTTCTTAAACACTTTTAACAGCAGAAATAATATCCATTTTATGTGCATGTCTATATAAAATACCGTTTATTAAAAAGGAAAGACAGACATTTCTCCTTCTAGTTCTAGTTTTTGGTTTACGAAAATATAATATCACCTCTACCGAGTTACCAACGATTCCGAAAAACATTCGTTTATCTATAGAAACCTATGGATCCTGTAAATTTCTGTGCTATAAAAAGAAACTATACGTAAATTTCTGAAACGATTACGAGTAGTTTTACAGATTATTATTTAGCTTTTTCAACCCATAATATCGCTTTTTCAGATACTATAGAATTTTAAATAAACATTGCATATTCAGAAAAGATAATATATTCACGACGTTAACATTAACAATAAAATCACCGTTATCGTGTTTCCCAGCATGGAGAAAGTTTGTTACATAGCTGAAAGTATCTTCTTGAAAATTGATAATATTCGAGAAACTGATTTTCCGGGTAGAGGAAATTTATAAACGCTCGGTAAAATAAACTCAAAATCGTTTCCTTAATTTACTTGCTGTAAAAGAATTCGTTATGTCGTAAATTCGCTTTTAAATTTCGAAAATTGATTAGTTTCAGAGGCTTTTACAGTAAAAAAAAACAATTTCCGGACTAGATGGTAACTAAAATAGCACAGTATTATGTGTTCGTAAACCTTGTGAAGAGCTAGATTAAGAAACACACATATAACAGTTTTCCTGTTGTATATCGTTTTTTAATTTTATTTAAGTTTACATTTTACATTTAATTATATACTTTTTCAACCCCCCACCCCTCCCTCACATTTGTTTAATAGATTAACACTTTTAAAGTTCTCATCAATTAAAGTGAGCACGCCAATTCTTTCATATTTTCCCCTGTTTCTTATGAATTTCATACAGGCATATATGTATATACAATTCTTAACAACCAATAATTTCCGTTAACATAAAAATAGAATATAAATGAATTCTCTTTTCATTGCAGCAAGCAACATGTGATATATTGTGGTTTTAGAGCAGAACTATTTTCTCATTCTCACCACTTCTTGCCACAAGAATTTCCTATCGTGCACCTTAAAACCGCTGTGTACGTGATTTAATATTACTCAGGAATAGTGTAATTGAAAGAGCCAAATACTTTGTCTACTCTCCGCATTATCGCCAAATACTTGTGTTGATTTCTGGTACTCTTCAATGGGCGGGCGAGCGTAATTGTTTTACGTAAATATGCTTCAAATGTTTCATTGTTGCAGACGTGTGTAAAAGGTTGTTGGAGTTTTTATAGTGCATGCGGATCAGGGTCGGAGATAAACATAACGATATGTCTTGGATCGACACATAAGGCTTTCAGAGGACTACATTTCCGTGCTTATCGGGTAAAAATGGCACATGATATAAAGACACAGGACATTGAGAATTACTTTTGATGTGGTTCAGGAGATTTATTCGCAATCACATCAATATTTTGGATAAAACATTTTTTCTCCTATAAGGTATGGTTTCATTTAGGAGGTTACCTGAACACACAAAACACATTTTGGCGACGGCCAATCCTCATTCATTAATGCAAACACCTTTACATTCTTGAAAAATCGGCGTATGGTGCGCTGTATAACGTAAAAGGATTGTTTGATCTCTGTTTTTCGAATATACTGTTGATCGTTTTGTATACAGGGAACCTATACAGCAATTTGTTTGTTAAAAGTTAAGGAACGAGATTCTTAGTTCCAACAAGATGGTGCAGCGTGCAATACAAGCGGTGAAACTATGGACATGCTTGCAAAATTTTTTGGCTATCTACTCATCTCGAAAAATCTTTGGCCACCTCTATCCTTTTATCAGATCATCCCGTACTTTATTCTGTGGGTATAGCTAAACAACAAAGTTTATGCAAATAATCCTCAAACAATTGATGGCCTGAAAATTCTCATTACTCAATGAATACAAGGAGTCCCTCATAGCATGCTAAAACGTGTTTCTACAAACATGAGCAAAAGAGTTTAGCATTGACCCCTAGAAAAGGGTGGGCATTTTGAACATTTATTATAAATGCAAGTTCAGCCTTTTTTCCTACTTGATGTTAAAAGTTATTTTTATCATTAGCATAGAAGCAATCGATATAAGGTTTGGTATTTTGCGAGTAATAAATACATATGCCATCAGTACGGGAGCTTTTGGCACACTCTGTATTAATCCACAGAGACATACACGAATAACAGCTATTGCATCTTCTGTTTATTAAATGCATCAAAATTTCCTGAAAAAAAAGGTGGATTTTGGAGCTATTTCTCAAAAGTAAATGAAGAATTTATAAAATCCTTGTATTTTCAATATCAATTTTATAAATATATTTTGAATTTAATATTACTGTACATATCCTGAATACATATCCTAATGTTTAAATAGTTAAAAAAATGTTTTTAGATTACTGGGAAGTAAAAAGATTTTGCTAAAAAGTGTTATATATATATTTTTTAATTCAGTCATTTATCGATTCGTAAATGTATTTCAGACTTCACTAGAATGGCCAGAAAAAATAAAATAATAAACGCGATCCAACCACATTTAAAAATTATAAATGCTTTACCGATCTATGTATAAATGATAAAATATTTTCATAGATAACGAAAAAATTAAATCTTATTGAATCTTTTGAAATCCTCGTAAATTGATATTGATACAATATTTAAATAAAATCTGATATGTTAAGAAACAACCAAAAAAAAAAATATTATATTTGATAACTTTCGATTCCCAGTTTCCGCCACATCGTTTAATTAATAAACAAGAAAGAAAAAAGTCATGCTTCAAGCATAGATTATGAAAAACTTTCCAACACATTTAGAATAATATAACAAAACTGCACCATTTAGAAAATAAAATATTACGTCTAATACAGATAATAATATGGAAACGCATAACACTTTTCAAAACCCAATTTCATATATTCCCATATACAATCTGAAAATTATCTGAAAATTTTCAGCTGCCCTGTAAAAGATATATAGATTTGTATCTATTAACTACATGCATGCCAAAATTTAATTCACTTAAGAAATACTTATACTTCAGTTGAAAATTCCCCTTCAGCAATTTCCTCTAATAAGGAGAATGGTATGTGAATATGTTTGTGCAGCCCTGTATATGAGTTACAACATTTATATATAACGAGTAACATGCAAAATGTTCATTAAATGTAAAAGCGCATACCGAATTTTAAACCGTACACTCAAGCAATTATTACTCAAAGACAGTACTGTAACCTATTTCTTTTGTGTTTCTCTGTAAATGAATTAAAAAAAAAAAAAAAAAAAAAAAAAAAAAAAGAGTCCTATTCTAACGTGATCGTAGTGAAATTCAGTGATTGATTTATATCGGTTTCAACACATTTGAAATAGCGTATTGTCATTAAAATACTCTGCAAACGATTTTTCCTCATACACCATAATGTAATGAATACTTTTGAGTGCTCCTGCAAATGAACTTTTAATCTTACATACTTCATATACAATACCAAGCATGCTTTGGTGACCCTAAAAAACCTTTATCAATTTCATGCGAATTCGAGTATATTTACGGGAAATAGAGCGTGGACAGATGGACGGACACACAGCCAGACAAACCGAATGCATAAACACTTTAAAAAGAAACACTTAAAACCGTTAAAAAAGATACATAGCCATTTAGGTATAAAGTGTTTTAATCCTTAAATGCATTGTGATGCATATCTGCATTACTTTTTATTTTACTCTTTGCAACTATTATATTTATATAGGAATATTAATGCTGTAAAAAGTACAGAAATATGCTGCTATATTAACTTAAAAATGTACCTTAAAATTTCTGGTTTCTATGCTTTGATATACGAAAAAAAAAACACAATTCAAAAACAATAATTCACACATTTAAGGCTTAAGTTTTACAGAATAAAAAAAAATTATATAAAATAAGGTATTTAGATTCATACTTGTTAAAATATTTGCTAATTTGTAATATTTAGTTTTTACTTGTATTGCAGATGTGCAACATACGAAAAGGTTGAAATATTATACGAAAAATGCTTCTCTGATTTCATTATTTTTCCTGTGTAATAATCACTTATGAGAATGATATATAATTTTTTCGAAACATAATAAAAAATCATGCATTTAAAGGGTTGCTGAATTGTTAAATAATTAGTTTATTAAAGACTAACAATTAATGCATTACGCTTTGTTAACTACATTATATTTCCATTTTATATGCCCAAACATACTATGAACTTATTTAAGGTTACATTTGAAACTCAGTTTCTTGTCAAATATCGCAAAATGCACTATAGATTTATTTCAATGACTGTTCAATTAAGTGTCTAAAATATTTTTCGCTTTCATCCTTCAGTCATTGATTGTATAGATATTCCTCTTTTTATTTCAGCACTAAAACTGAATGTGTGTACTTCAGTAAATATGTTGCTATTTAAAATATATTAACCCTTTATGCCCCGACGGTACATTAAAGTACTATTAAAATAACTAGTGATAAAATTAGGTTAATACATAGATTAATAGTAATACAGTTTATAATGATTTATAGATAATTTACTTTATCTTGTTCTAAAAGGAGCACTGGGTGCACAAAACAAAAATATTTTTAAAAGGATGATTTATTTTTCATTTGCATCTTTTTAGCTTTTTTAATATTGAACGATTGTGGGGAAAATGTTTCAGTTAGGAAGTATTTTTATATTTCCAGTTTAAGGTAATTATATTTGTACATATCCTTACTTAATAAAATGCTAAAAAAAACATTATTATTTTTTTTTTAATGGATTTATAAATATTGCACAAAATCCCTGTAAATTCAATATTAAATCATTAATTTTAACTGGCAAAATCCATCTAAAATTTATTAAATGATTGTGAACATCTTTTCAAATTTCAAAAATTCACAAAAAATGCTTTAGAAGACAAAATTTTCATGAATTCATAATTTGGGATATAAAGGGTTTAGAAAGGAATAAACTTCCAAATGTTGAATTTATAGAATGTACTACGTATAAATTTTGTTTAAATAAAGTAGTATTAAATTAGTATAAATAAAGTTTTTTAAAAACTTGTAATGACTATTTCTGTTTTTTTCATATTTTTAGAATAAAACCTTTAAATTCGTTTTCTCAAAAACATGATATTATCAACAACAGTAATGAAATTTTTTCCAGCTTTCAAAATTACGGTTATACTTACAAAGAAAGTAATTGTCAAAAGTTTATATGAATCCGCGTGGGAAATTAACTATGTATTTAGATATCTGTGCGTTTCGTGAACTTTTACAACAATTTTAATTAATTAACTTACATAAAAATGTATGAAAGATCATCAAATACACGTGCCTACGTAATTTTCATTTCGTTGTTTAGAATTTGGGTTATTGCATTTATAGTACTTCAAACGTGAATATTTATGTTCACAAAATTGAAAACAATGAGTGTTTATAAAAATAAAAGAGTTCACAATTAAGAAATCACATTAATAATCAATATCAAATATTATTTTATTTTTTAAAAAAAGTGTAAGACATTAAAAGAAATTGCATGAGCCATCTTTAACGAATAAAAGTCCTTCCGGCCAGTGCCGGGAGGAAGAGGTAGCTTTCATATTCCTTATTTTAAAAAAGCCAACTTATATCATTCAAACACACGAAGCTCAATTTAGTGGAAACCGAATATAGGAGATTCAATACTAATTTTTATCAATATAATGAATGAGAATTTCGCGAAATTAGTCAGCTTTATCGAAGCTGCTTTTCTTTAAAGTAACTTATATTTGGCTGCCAAATTCGGCGATTTCTTAAAGTGCCTGCCATTTTAAGACAACATGGTGGATGAGGCTAACCAGTGAACTTGGTCGAGACCTTAGTAATGGCTGTGCACATGCTTACTCACATCGGAATCGGCTGATATATACGAGTGCTCTCGCATGCAAAAATCAGATTTTTCAAAATGTCACCCACAATAGAAATTGAAACTGCTATATCTGAGCCATTTTTTTAAGGTAAAGACGAACAAAAAATGCTCCTGAATCCTTATATCAAGGTCAAATACTTAAGAAAGAAACCTTTTCAATTTCTAATTTTTTTGCACCTCACTTTAAATATATATATAATTTTTAATTTAATGGCCGCCATTTTGAAACAAGATGGCTGATGAATCTGGCCAGCGAACTTGGTCGAGGTATTGATGTACGTATACTATCCACATGCCTTCTTACATCGAAATAGGCGAATACGTGTGTTATCGCGTGACAAATACAAGATCGTTTCAAAATGTTAGTCATGCTAGAAATTCAAAGTGCTATAATTCAAACATTTTTTAAGATATAAACAAAAGAACAAATTTTCAGAAACAAAAACTGCACCGGAATCTTTGTATCAAGGTCAAACACATAAAACAAAATATTTTTTATTTTCCAATTTTTTAATACCTCATTTTAAATTTTAAATTTAATTTATTTTTAAATGGCAACCCTTTTGAAACAAGATGGCGAATGAAGCTGGCCAACGAACTCAGTCGAGACATTGGTATGTACTATATACAGACCGAGTTACATCCAAATCGGTTCATAAATACAACTGTTATCGCGTGACAAAAATCAGGTCGTTTTAAAATGTCAGCCACTATAGAAATTCAAAATGCTATTACTCAGCCATTTTTTAAGATATAGACGAAACAAAAACTGTTCCGGAATCTTTGTATTAAGGTCAAACACATACGAAAAAAATCTTATTCATTTTCCAATTTTTTGGTATCTCATTTAAATTTTTTTAATTTTTTTAATTTTTTTAAATAGCCGCCATTTTGAAACAAGATGGCGGATGAAGCTGGCCAACGAACTCATTCGAGACATTGGTATGCACTATGTACACACCGAATTACATCGAAATCGGTTCATAATTACAAGAGTTAGAGTGTGACAGAGGTCAGATATATATATATATATATATATATATTATTTCAAAATTAATGAAAAATTACCGCATGAATGCCGCTACAGCAGCACATATCAAATGCAATAAAACATATTACATATTAAATACTAGTTTATGGTGTTTAGGCATTTTGAAATGATGTAATATATATATATATATATATATATATATATATCAATTGAATGGAGGGTGGTTTCGGGGTCTGGGAGTCATGATCGATGAAAATATACCAAAAATTTTTGAAATCGCTTTCCTCCGAACGGCTGCAATAGTTAGCTTTTTGTAATGAAAGCTACCTAAAATGTTTCTTTTTTATATATTAACTTCTTTCAAAGACTAAATCTATACTTTCTTTCTTTTTTTTCGGAAAAAAGGAATTGAAGTGCAGTGGAATACGTTCTTGTACGTGGAATGGTCTTCCATATGATATAGAAAGCTTAGCATGAATAATAAAAAGCATAGTAAACAAATAAAGTAAAAATAATCTGAAGATTTTTATTTGAGATTAAATAAGATGAGAAACCTTAGTTACCATTTAGGATAATTTATGATTAGTCCTGCCTGGTTGAAATGTTCTTATCAAAGAAATTAATTACAACAGTTAATGAAGCATCACAGAATGTTTATCACCTATATTATTTATAAAGTTGATTTGCTTCACACTTCATTCTAGCATAAGCTATATTCCTTTATAAATAACAGTGCATTGTATCTTGTTGTATCTTCAGTTAATTTTTAAAATTGGGCTTCCAAGACAATTTATTTTAGTTACTAGTTTATAGGTAAATTATGTGTTATATAGTATAATTGAAATATATATACACTAGGGGGCTCTGCCCCCTGCAAGCTACGCTCACCAACCCCCGTCCAGACACTGCAGAATCTAAAAGCACGCTAATCTGATCGCTTTTAAAAAGATTAGAGGAGATTGAATTATACTGAAAAAACCTGTAGCGATCTGCCTGTAAATGGGTTTCCATTCAATGCCCTTCGATTGCAAAAATTTACGTCAGAATCAGTTGCTGTTAAGACATCCAATGGTTGTTTTCAAGTTTGATTCACAACCTTTTGCCGGTTATGTCTAAAATCTATCGCCAAACTATAAGATTAAATGCCAATATTGGTTGATCGTAAATGTCATATTCACTTAAGTTTAAGGAAGTTACATGTGTTTACACGATCAAGTGATTAATATTTCGACGTTTTATTTGTATTTTTATTAATGTTATACAAATTTATAGTACTTCTTACTTATCCCGTCGTCCAATTTCACTAAATTATATAAATCGCCAAACAACTCGCCAAATTATACACATTGACATAATTTTTATTTTAAAAAACGAAAAATCAAATAAATTAGCAAAGGCACAGAATTGCTAATATTAATGTTTGGCACAGATGTCAGAGTCGCCCCATATTGGCGAGATTTTTTTCGGTTGCCAATTTGGGGAAAACATCAACAGCATAAACAACATAATCCGGGTTACCTCATCAAGCAAAATAACGACACTTTGGCGCAAGTTAAGTACCCGTTGCCTATATGATATTGGCGTCAGAAAAAAATCGCGCCAATATGGGGCGAATATGACATCTGTTCCTAAAGTTTTAGTAAGGCACAGATGTCGTATACATATTGGCCCGATATTTTTTTCGGCGCCAATTTGGTGTAAACATCAACAGCATAAGTAACATTAACCGGGTTACCATATCAAGCAAAATACGACACTTTGGCGCCAGTTAATTACCCACTGCGTATATTACATTGGCGTCAGAAAAAAAATCGCGCCAATATCATCGCCAAGACATCTGTACCTTAGTAAATCATTAATAAAAATACAAATAAAACGTCGAATTAATGGTTTTATTGACCATTATTGGCATTTAATCTGAAAATTAATTAATTAATGGCAACCATTATTGGCATTTAATCTTACAATTTGGCGACAGTAATTTGGTTGACGGGATAACGAAGAAATACCAAATTTATTTGTTCTTTCGTTATTTAAAATAAAAACATTATGTCAACTTGTATAATTTGGCGAGTGATTTGGCTATTTATATAATTCGGCGAAATTGGTCGACCGGAGAAGTTGTACCATTAAAACATTGCTTTGAAGTTTAAATTAAATGTCATGATTTGTTGTATTGTCATATACGCACCGGATTTAGCGCGCATTTTTTTACGACAATTTGGCGAAAGCCTCGTTTTCGAATACCAGTTACATATATATTTTTAAATTATTTTCTGTTATTTTTTTAAATGAAATAACAATAAACAAATAAAAGTTTAATTAATAACCGTAGAACAAAAAAATTTACAGCATTTTTTTATAAATAAAAAGAAAATAAATTCAAATAAACACTTATTAATAAATAAGCAACAATAGCCGGGTTACCATGTCAGGCAAAATAACGCCGTTTTGACGCCAATTAGTTTCAGCGTTGCGTATGTAACATCTGTGCCTAATATTATTCTTTTCGTTTCGTTTAGGAAAAAGAAAGTGGTGAAAGCCATTTATTTCAAATGTTTTAGTTTTAAATGATAGTTTTGTATTAAATAAAATTATAATGAAATACAAATTGAATTTATGAATAAAAGTAACATGATACATTTCTTAGCATATATTTAAGGGATGCCAAACTAGTCGCCAGATTAGTTTAAAATAATACAACCTTTTCTAAAATATGAAAAAAAAAATATCTGTTATGATTAAAATTTGAGTTGCCATCATTAGAGAAAAGTATATAAAATTAGAAAAAAAAATAATATTTCGAAAACTAATTCGAATTTAAAAATTCTAATACCAGTTTTGAGATAGGTGAATCAATACGGATTTTTGGTGTTAATTTCATCCGAAAGTATTCCATATTTTAGGAGAAATCGCCGTGAAATATAATCAGTTGTTTAATCAGTCGTTTCATATATTCGTTTCATTAGGATTTTATATATATAGGGTATATATATATATATATATATATATATATATATAACACCTATATATTTGCATATTTATCTTACTTTACATTACTTTATATTATATTATTTATATTATATTATATCATATTTATATTACTTTATATTATATTATTTAAATTATAATATGCAATATTTTACTAATGCCTCCATTAGTAAGTAAATCAAATTTGCCTGGAACATTCTTTTTAAAAAAGCAATTTAAATTTTACCATAATCAACCATATGAGCTGTAACCGTTATTAAAATTTACTAAATATTAGATAATGTAGTTAAAATGGCATTACGAGCCAATTTATTTTAGGTTCTAATTCATAGATAAATTATCTATTACATAGTATAATGCAAATATATAAGGTGTGCCCCACCGAAATAAAGCCACCGTGATTGTATGTTGTAAGTGGACACGAAACAAACCAATACGAACAAAGCAAATATATTAAGAAAGTCTATTAAAAATATATATTTACAAGGAGTAACTCACTCCCTGCCTTACCTGGGTAGGAAAAAGAAATGAATTTGTAAAAAAAAGAGGGGGGAAAGTGTCCCGCCGAAATAAACCCACTACTGTTAATAGGCAATATATCCGCCATGGTTATATATGACTTGGAATATACGATGTGACATACCCTTTACCAACCCTTGGAGTAGCATCAATAAACTCCCACTCTACAATGATGCCTTCAATTTTGCCACAGACTGAAACTGTCTGTCATTGGCATATGAAGCCCTACTGATGATACCCCACACATTTTATTGAGGATTGAGATCAGGAAAATGGACAGGCTATTCCCTGATATGCACCTGATTATCTAAAAAACATTCCCAATAGGATTTCGCAACATGAATGCAGGTTTTGTCCTTCTGGAAAATCCAACTTTGTCCACCAGTACTCTTTGCAAATGGCAGTAAATGGTTTTCCGGCATTCTTTGGTAATCGGTAGCTTTCATGCGGCCTGAGAGAAAAGCCAATTTATGTTTACCTCAATAGCCGAAGCCTCCCCAGACAATTAATGAGCCCCCAACTTGTTGTCTTTTAGAGATAATTTTCTCTTCTTTCCTCATGTCATACCAATAGAAAGCAAGGCAGTCTGGCCCATCCGAATTATTTTTTTTTCTCATCTGAGACTATAACACGACGCCACAGGGACTTCCAGGTTTGATGATATTTGGCCTAATCGATTCTCCTTTCTATGTGGATAGCTTTCAACATTGGCGGCTGTTTCATTTTCTTATATCGTAAGATCCTTGTATGTTTTTCAATTCGTGACTGGTCTTATTTTGTCACAGAGATGTTATCGTCTTTGGCCAACTATTTTAGGGAAATACCACCTCGTGAAAGACGACGCAAAATTCTCTTTCCTGCTTGGAAGTCATTTTTCTACAAGTACACCTCCTTTTTTTATACCCAAACGCATTGCCCATATTAAAAAAAAATTCTATTACGGTTTTAGATCGTTTGATTTACTTAGATATTGGTCTATGTGAAAGACCTTGTTCCTAAAAATTTGTTTTTTGTCCTTTCTCGAACTTTCATAGCTGGGTTTTCTTGCCCATTCCAATACTGTTGGAGAAATAGAAAATACAACCTTCTAAAATCTGCACAAAGTTCGACTGGCACAGAACAAGTATTTGGCAACGTCCTGACGTCATAAACATAATGAACTGCAGCAGCTCGAATGACTGCAGTTACCAATAAATACTAATATTGTCAGTGGCTTTATTTCTGCGGGACACTCATTCCACTCTTTTTTTTACACATTCGTTGTTTTTTCCTGCCCAAGTGGGGCAGGGAGTGAGTTACTCCTGGCAAATATGTATCTGTATATAGACTTTCTTAATATATTTGTTTCTTTTTTATTTGTTTGTTTCATGTCCAGTTACGGCACAGAATTACGGCGACTTTATTTCGTTGGGACACACCTTATAGAAAGGTGGTACAAGAAAGAATGCACGGTGAACAAGAGTAATGACATAAGTTTATGATAAAAAAAAAAAAAATGCGTATTTTGATGAAATATTTAATGATTTAGAAGAAAAAATTTGATTTGGCCTTCTCGTTATAGCATTTATGATTTTTGAAAACTTAATTAGGACGTAACTTAATTAGGATTATAATAATGATTAGAAAGATAATTTATTTTTTCAGGGTTATTTTGGATAAGGCTACTACTAAACTGCTTGTTAACTAACCTGCCTGCCAATTATCTTTTCTTTTAACAATGTACATAAAACAAAACTCGTGTACAAAGTTTAAACTTGGCATTGTGCTAAGCGCGCTTCGGAAGGATGTAGCAAAGTTGCAACGGCCGGGTCCGTGCCGCGTATCTCCAGATAGGTTTTAATTCACAATTAAAGACATGGTTGGAGTATTAGAAGAGGCACTTAATTCAAACCGGATACCATAATAATTATGTGATTAATTCTAATTAAACTAAACTGTTTTTAACAGTTTTACGTCTATTGCTTTTATGTTACTAGTAGTCATTGCGTTACAGAAATATAATATTTAAAGTTGTTATCTAGGCTTTAGAAGCCAATACCGCACAGAATATGCCTCCTAAGTCTTTATGTATGTCCAAATCGTCTGTGACTTTAATGTTTAATATATCGGCTAAGTACCGACAATTTTTTTCCCGAAAATAATTTTCAACAATCTTTTTATACTTATGTGATTATAGGTACTGCCAGCGCTCCTATACGCAGTCGCTGAACGCCCGCAAATTGAAATTTGTTTGTGATGGAAAAAAATGCGATTTTCTTTTTAAAAAATACTATCTGATCTAGGGTAATTTCTATAGTTTTCCTGCAAGGTTTTAAGCAACTTCTACTTCTCCTATTTTTTTTTCATTATTTCAGTTTCAGTAGATTTGGAAATAGAGAGGGGGGGGGGGATAGTTTTCCATTACATTTCCGACGATGTGTCTGAAAATATAATACCTAAAATTTAAAGTAGTGTATTTTTTTATTCGGCGTTGCGGACGCTTTTCCAAGACACCCCACACTATATACCGAGAAAAGACTATTTTTTCAAGTAACTGAATTAGCCCCTTACATTTTTCATAAATATATTTCTGAATGGTTAAAAATCGATAAATATGCACTTTCATTGTCTTTATTACTTCAACCGATTTGAACTTTCCACGTTCTATAGTTTACTGTGTATAAAATGGCTGTGACACACATACAGTCGTGATTTTATAATGGATCCGTTTTTACTTTTTATGTACTGAATCCTAAAAACACTAAATTTATACTGTAGTTTTGCCATTGAAAAATCTTTGTTTACAATGAAAACCAATGGATGCAGTCAGAGGTTTTTCTCGATTTCCCAAAATTTGATTTTCTGGATAAGGCAAGTTTTTAAGCTCACGTCTTGAAATTTAAATGCAATTTTCACGATCAAATTAAATTTCTTAATTTAAAAAATTGTTTGACTCAAAATAAAATTCTTAAGATCTCCCAATATTTCTGATCAACATGTTTATTATTTGCAAACTTTACTGTTTGGAAAACCTATAATTTTTCCTTTTTTTTAAATTGAAATTTATTGGGTAGTATACGATAAAATAACGATGTTAGATAGTTCTCATAATGCATTAGCTTTAAGAAAAAAAGCTATCAGAAACTTCTGAATTTCACTTAGTTATAAGTAAGTATGACATGTTATTAAGGGAAGCAATGTTAATTGCAAAATCGGAATAGTAAATTCTTAAGTTTTCGGAACGACTAGCTACAGTTGATTCTGTATAAAACATTTAAATATTACTTTACTTTTAAAATACAGTAAAGTTTCAACACATTTGTTAAATTAAATTGCAATGGCAATTTTTTATTTTCTCAAAGTTTGAAAATATATCATTATTTAAACTTTCGCGAAATTCAAAGACAGAGTCAAGAATATTTATATTACCACCCCAATTATTTATCTAAAGAAATTTATAAATTATTAATATACGAGAACACCATTTATCACAATTAAACACTGCTACATATTTTAAAAAACGAAAGAAAATTTTTCATTCCAGTTTTACAACTGTCAGACTTTTAAACAAAAAATATAAGAATCTCTTAACGGGACAATCTCAATTAATTATTGTATAATGCTCGACGAAACAAATAGTACGTTCTTATGCATTTCAGACAAAATTTACATTATACAATTTATTCTTCTATTTATAATTACAGTTTAACTTTACCTCATGTGTATTCAGGTATATTGCTGTGGTAATATATTCAACTCTACATATGTAATTAGAACTCATAATGCATGTGTTCTGGCAATATTAATATGCTACCATTCAAGTGCAATTTACTTAAATAACATGATTAATTCAATACACACGTTTCTGTTTAAATAATTTTGTAATTTTAGTACTATTGTTAAAATACAAACAATTATATTGCATTAAATAATTTTCAGCAATGATCATTTCTATGTGAGAATTATTTGTTGACGAAACATAATAATGATATTATATTATGCATTAACATGCACCTTAGCTAAAAGTTGTTCAATCTTTCCATAGTTAGACTATCCTCAAACGGAGGTAAATACATCTTTTATGAATGTAACAGCTTTATTTCATAGTTCACTAGTGTAAACATGCACGCTTTATATATAAACATGTTTACCTTAAACAGGGTTTTCCCTGACTTTTGACCCGATGTTATTAATTTGGCTAATCGGAAATAAAAAACTGTAGCCAAATATATATATTTTTTTTTTTTTTTTTTTTTTTTTTGCATAATAGAATCAACGTAAAATATTGAAAAATAGATCTTTAAGCCCTTAATGTACCATTTTTTCCATGGTTTATAAAATAAGCTAATATTTTGTAACTGTTTATAGATCTGATATTCATCTAAATTCAACTATCTGCTACAGAAACTATTAAAAAAAGTACATTCTAAATATCTTTCACAATTGAGAAAAAAATTCCAAACCCGAAATAACCAATTAAAATGTTATGGAATAAAACTTTGCAAAAACATTTTACTCAGAACAGAGTCAGAAAACGAATCGTTCATTTACTCGCCAAAAGAAGAACTTTGGAGCGATTTGGCGCAATGGCGAGCGGAGGTGAGAACCCTGATCTTAAATGACATTTTATAGCTGTTAAACATACGTTATTGAAAATAATCGACTTTTATATTTAGACTTTCTTTAAAAAGACTCCATATGTTATATTTTATAACTTTACAAACTATACTAACAAACTACACTAAGAACATTTCAATTGTCAATCTGTTGGTTTAATATCTCAATACAAAATAATAATTATTTAATTTACATTTTGAGAAATTGCAGAAAAGTTGTTCAACTTTTTATCATCATTACAAAAATCATAAAATAACTTGTTCATGTAGTTTAAGTTTGCGTTTTTTGAAACTTTATTTATCTCTCTTCAATTATTCTTTTCAAATCACCTGTTTTATCACTATTGTAGTATTAGCATAGTAGTTACTATCGTACTTTATCGTAGTAAATCTGTTTTTAACCATAAGAGAATCTTGATCAGAAAGCAAGCATTAAAACTGCCCTTTTAAGTGTTAGAAATAGATTTGTTGTTGGGAATTATTAGGCATTCCGTATTTCAGAAATTTGAAAATTAGAAAATGTTAAAATAATAACGTGTTTTAATAATTTTTCAAACAAAGAAAGTGCATGAAAAGACTGTTGAGGTCTCACAATCACATATTAATCATCTGGTCTATAGCTAAAAAATTCAACTATATCTTCTATTGGGCTATTTAAATTGAGAAAATATCCTGATATCCGTTTTACATCTGATTACGAAATTTTAATCTACTTTGCATTACTCATTTCTGAAATGAAAACCATCTGAGAAATTTCAAAATTTATATAAAAAAAATGACTGCATTTGATGAGTTATATATTCTTAGTTAAATATATTCTCAATCTTCTATTACAGACAAAAACAAAGTAATCCATAAGAACAATTTTAGTTTAGAGTTTCATCACTAATGAGTTTTATAAATTATCTTCTTTTTTTTTTTTTTTTTTTTTTTTTTTTTTTTTGCTATTTGTTTTAAAATTGTCATTTTTTTAAGACGTGAACCAATGAAAGAAATTCAAAAATGAACTAAAAACGTTAAATGTTTTACACGCAAATTTATTTTTCCCTTTGCATTCACTTAAAAAAATTGGAATGAGTAAGAAATATCTCCTAAGCGTTTTAATCAAATATAGCAGCATATCCGTGGAAGGTAATTTATTTAGTTTCCATCACAATGCGATTACTTTATATGAGGAGTGGTGATTGATAAATCCTAAACATTAAAGAACAAGTCATTAACAGGATGAACAAATTGTGTATTTTTTAGCTTTCTGATTTTTAATAAGAAGTATTATTATTCTTTCGAAATGCGAATTATTAAGTATTAAAAAGAAATAGTCGTGTTTTTAAGACTGTCGGTTATTTATGGGAGGGATATATACGTCGATGTTTTCTCTTTAATGGTCTGTTATAAGAGAACCTCACTAGAATTTATACAAGTTTCGTAAAAGAGTATGAAAATACCAAATGATTAGGGCGACAAGTTCTCAGTATCTTCCTTTTTGTAGCTATTAACTCAAGAACATCTCAGACGATGGTGAAGCAGAAAAAATGTAAGACAGAATTTATAGTTCCTAGAAAATGTGTTTTTCTGTATCATGGTAGCTGCAGAAAATAGACTATTTATAAAATGATATTTTAAAAGACATTTTAGATTAAATTTTATTGAATTTTTTACGTACGGCATTAACATAATAATTAAAAAAAACAGAAGCTTCACAAAGTGCTATAAGATAATGCGATCATCATTAAGTTACTTCTTTTGAATGAGAGTTCATCGTGTTATAAAAGAAAAATTGGATAAAAGGAAATTTTATTTATGTACTGTAATATTTGACTTAGCAGCCGGATTCTGGCGCATACACGCACGCACCTTTGTGCAATATGCAAATAAAGACATCACCCGATATATTTCATCCCAAAATTGTGAAGTTGTAAAACGAAAATTGCCATTGTCTTGTGATTTTTGTCTTCTTTAAATTTATGCTAAATAATAAAGCTATAAAAATAATATCAACATTAGAAATTGTGAAGATTTAAAGTCTGGGAATGGTACTGATAAATTCATTTTTAATAGTTGTAAATAAAATTGCAATGTGTCTAGCTTTTTAAGCATGACAAAAAAAAAAAAAAAAAAAAAAAAAAAAAAAGACAAAATTAGCATTGCTAAAACTAACATATCAAACACTGAAAGCTAAAGAAAATGCAATCTACATCAGATATTTTTGTGTTGTTCTGTACATTCATGTTAAAAATGCATCTATCGTTATTATATTTCTAAAAGTAGTGTAATATCTGCTGAACGCAAAGTAACAGTTATATTTTTTTCTCTTATCGGGAGTGAAAACCAAGTTTATGTTAAGTGTATTAAAATAAGTTTCGAGTGGTTTATATATCTTACTTTTGTTGAAAAGGATATAACATGAAATAGCTCTAAAAAGGGTAATCATTGTAAATGACTACATATATCGTCGTAGATTATTTTAACCGGAGCATTTTTTATGTAAAAGGTTAAACAAAAAGTTTTATTAATGTATTCTCATGCAGATATTAGAAAGTAAACATTATTTTAGGATTAAAAAAAGCTATAATATTAAATAATATTTGTATATTACTTTGCTCAAACTAATATAATTAATGATGTTAGCAATATATATATATATATATATAGAGAGAGAGAGAGAGAGAGAGAGATATCTTCGAAATAGTCATATTTTCTTTTTCGCTTCTATGAATAATATATCAAACCATTGTAATTACTGTAAATTACTACAATAACATGGTAGAATTATTTAACAGCAGAAATATTTATATATAACAGAAAATAAAGATTTTTTTTTTTTTTACTTTTCATCTTGGATAATTTTTATTCTTTATAAAAATATATTATTTTATTTCATCGCAATGTTATTATATTCAATCGCAATTACGACATTTGTAGCTGAACGAAACGAAATGCTGCAGCTGTCGGTTCGTTTTTACGTGTGGGATTATGTTTGAATTATGCTTAAAAATTGTTTTGGTTGCTTTTAGGTTTTAACCATATAATCACTAATTTGTCAGCATATTAAATATTGGTAAGTACTACTTCAAATTAATGGCTTTTTAGCTAGTATTTTAACATTTTTATTCATTTTTAATATAGGATTGAGAATAATGACGCTATGTTTTTAAATCTGTGTCATGTTGCGGTAAAAGCGGGTGCTTAAAAGTGGCTCAAAATAGGGCATACCCGGTTTTTTTCTTCACACACGGAAATATATTTTATTATAGTTAATAAATTAGCATGGAGCTATAAATTGCATTCTTAATGCTGTTCAGTTACTTTATAATTTTAAATTTATCTAGTTATAGTGAAAACGTTACGATTGATTATGTTTTATATTAAAACGAAGGATTATTTTTAGCTTAAATTTATGAAATTAAATAATGAGCAAAAATACCGACTAAACTATATTTGTATAGTATGCTTATTAAAGTTTATTAAATAACTTTCTAATCTGTGGTTTAATAACTTGTGCTGTAGTCCTACTTGAAATTCAAAATATATGTTACAAAGTGTTTTTAATAACAATATTTGCCCAAATTGATAAATAATCTATAAAATCTCGGTTTCATATAACTAGGCTGCATAATCTTTAACAAAACTTTTTTTCTCAAATAAATATTAACGAAGCAAGAGAAAATCCTCTCTTGATGAATGTTTCTTTCTCGGAGTCGTTTGCTGTATACTGTATATAATAGGAGGGGATGGATTACGAAAGAAGCCCTCATTATTTTGTTAAAAAAAATTATAGAATATTCCATTACTTCTCTTGGAAAGCCTGTTCTATTAATCCTTATTGGGCATTTAACGCATGTTGAAAGCATCGAGTTAATCAATCGTGGAAGACAAAACAACTCAATTATCTTATGCTTCTACACACAAAACATTTATTAAACATTTTGATGTGTCATGTATAGCACTTCTAAGCTTATACTACAGACAAGAGGTGAAGAAGTCGTTACTTTACAATCTTGGACGATCTGGGATAAATTACCAAATTGGAAAAATATTTAAAGCTGCATTTACGAGAGCAGAAAATACTGCAATCAAAGGGTTTGAGAAAACAGGGATTTTCCCCTATAACAACAATAATTTTTGCCCCTTGGAAACGATAGAGAAACCCATCAGTGTCAGTGATAACACACTCAGGTCTATGTAGCCACAGTATGGTATATCTGCATCAATAAATATTTATGAAACATCACAGGATAATGGATCTCAACCTTACACAACTAAAATGTTTGGCATCACACATCTGGCAACAGACAACATCCTGCCTCTTCCACGTCGACCTGATTCCAACTCCTTTTACATGCAGTAGTTGACATCACAATAATATACATCATCAGTAATTCAAAATATTACCTCTACAGAATACGCTAGTATACTTATCCTATCGACATCATTATACTGTGTAGCACAGAAAACTCCATATCCAATTTTGCGTAAAATCCCTTCCGAAGGAATGGTTTACAATTGAGAAAGGAGCTGACAAAAGAAGGAAAAAAAACTATTACTTTGAATTCTTCACCATATAAATTAAAGCTGGAAACATATATTAAGGAGAAATAGGCCAAGCAGGTTGCAAAACAAAAATGGAAGATTTTTCTAATGAAAAAATAATTAAGAATTAGCAGAAAAAGAAATAAAAAATGTTTGAAGAGACATCGTCATAATCTGAAGAAGATAATAAAGGCTGCATACTTTGCGATGAACTTACACTAATTCTAAATCGAAAGAAAATTGGATACAATGTTTGAAATGCCACGGATGGGCACATGAAGCATGCAGTAATTGAGAAGAATATGATGACAAATTCAAATGTGATTTTTGTAGCTAAAAGTACATTGAGACTTTCAGTGTAAAGAAGGTAGGCCTATACAATATAAAAACATTGCCACAAGTTTATTTTTGCCACATGAAAGAAAACATGTGCAATTTCGTTTTGTTAAAAGTAACAAAAATTTATTTTTTTCTATATTAAACAAGAATGTTTTGACGAAAATAAGTTTTACAGGCACTAGACACTCGATTTTACCAACTACTGAGGTAATTATATTTTTTATTGAAAATAACATAATTTATTATAATCCAAAGATTCGTTTAATATTAAAAACGGTGTTCAGAGTTTCTTTCCCATTTGACGGCATTTGCGAACAACAAACATTTATGGTACCCGGTTTTGCAACATCTTTTTTTTTCATAGAACACATGGGAGTTTAACTTTTTTTTACACACAAGCATAAAATGATATATAGTTACATTTAATCATCCCCCATATTTCCTAAATAATTGTGTGTTTTTCGGCATAAAAAAATATATCCGTTGGATTCATGTATCTTATCTGCGTTATTTTTTATTAAATCTTTTCAACAGAAATATAAAATAGTATATATTTTTTTATCATTTTCAAGCTGAACAAACGTCCGCTGAAACAAATTATTTTAATGAGAAAAATTCTTTTTCTAGTAATTGCTTTAAACTTGATATTTCTTGCTTCCAATTATTTTTTTGCCTGAATTAATGAAACACATTTAACGTTTACGGAAATTTATAAAAAATAGTTTTTCCCATTAACATTTTTTTTCCCACTTAATCATTTCGAAATTATTTTTTTAGAAGATAACTTGTATGCCGCTGTCAATTGCAAAATGCTAATTTTTAAAAATCATTCCGAATAACATGTACTTTTTACAAAGAAAATTCTAAGGAAAGTAGATTTTAATATAAAAAAAGAAATGAATGAATCATTAGCGGCTGAAGAAAGAAAACACAACCTTGCCATTTCACTTCTTTATATTTCAAATTAAAATTATTTTACATTTAACAGTGTATTTTTTGCGCATAAACCAAACACGAAAGCAGTTAAAATATTAAAATACTCTTTCATTGTAATGAGTTATTTATCCACTTAACTGTTATTTTTTTTTAATACAGTTAATTGAAAATATGGGAAAAACACCACTTATTTTTAAGTAAAATATTTGTAATATTTAGTCTAAAAATTTCTCTCATCAAATAGTATGAAATTGTAATTAAAAATAAATTGTACTAAAAAGCTTTAGGTGATGGATGAAGCAAACTCTCCTTGCACACACGCAAAACAGTTAAGTTGTTGAATTGTAAAAATAATATTTATAAATCAAAATGTATCGAATAGTTTAGCTGCAAAATGATTAAGCTGGAATTATTTAGCAAATAAATATTTAAATGCAATTTGTGCAGTATATGTTTATTCTTAGACAGAATTACAACGTTTTGGGTTTTTTCAGCTCCGTGTGACTTGATTATAAAAAGGCAATTACATTGTAGTGCAATGCCATTTCGTTAGAGTTTCTTGCTACGTTGCTGATTGTGAATATCTCGAATGCAATACATTATCCAGTTAATATAATGTGTTAGTATGAAATATATATGCTCATTGTGAATTTATATTGTTACTAATGTGTGTTTATTAGTGTATAGTAGATTATTCTTTTTACTTCAAAAAATTATGATAACGTATATAATTTGAGTTTGGAACTTTAAAAAGTAGGCATTAAAATGTCTATACATTTTTTTTTAATTCAGCTTCTAAATCCATTTTTTTTCAAATGATCTGATAACATATTTTACAAAGAAGAAACAATAGCCGTTGTCTTGTGTTGGTGTTGGCCTACATTCATTACAGTACGCTGTTAAGAAAAGGCGATATATTTTAAGCTATCTCTAATCTTCCATAACTCTTACGAAACTGTAATATAACATCTTACAAGTTGACAACGAATGTAAAAGCATTTGTTTCAAGAAAAATCAGTTTATTTTGCAGGATATATTTTTTCATAGAAAGTTTTACAATTTGTTGTTCACTTTTCTCACCCTTAGTGACAGCTTTTCTTTCGACTGTAAACTCACGTGGAAATTATATATTGATGACATCAAGCGATAGGCTGAGAAGCGTGTGATACTGCTTAGATAGAAAAAGACTAATAATAGGCTCGAAGTAGCAGGAGTCGTTCGGTAGATTCATCGCCCCAAGCTCTCCTTTCCCGCTTTAGTTAGAGTGTCTTTTACTGGGGACGTGGCTAGGGACCTACGAAACTTGCTTCCGCAAAAGAGTCGGAATAAGTGGAAGAATAAAAGGCTTCGGACGGAGATGGCCGCTCTTCGGATATATTACTCTCTCTTTCAATAATAAACTAGAAGCAGCAGGAGTCGTTCGGTAGCTTCAAGCACTCCCTTCCCGCTTTTCGGTGTCTTTAATTTGTGCGATTTCCCTTTTAAATTTGTCCGGTTTAAATTTTTGATTTTTTTTTTTAAACTGGCTTTTGCTAGAGTGTCTTTTACTCGGGACGTGGCTGGGGACCTATGACGAGTAAACAAACAAATCAGATTTGAATCTTTACCAGAATTTAATTCGCCTACCTCATGTCCAGATGTGGTTCACATCTGGACCATGCAGGCTGAAACCTCAAGGTGGCTTTCTTCAAGCTGTTTCAAAAGAGATGGATGGATTTGAAATTCCATAGCGGATTGAACTTTTGTTGCCTCTCATAAATTCCTTGGAAGCTAGTAGAATACACTATCACATGGACCTTATGAGTACTGTATCAAAATCAAATGATTGCACTACAGCTTTGTTCTCCGCGGGGATTGTAGACTATTTACAATCGCTTTCCTCCTGAAACATGGCTACACATATATACTGATGGTCAAAGCTTGAGATGGATGGTGTGGCCGGAGCAGGTATTCATTGTGAACATTTATCTCATTATCTTTCGTTGAGATCGGCCAGGACCACTTTTGATCGTGAGGTTGAGGCAATCAGAGTAGCCCTGGTTCAACTAGATGCTCATTGTTCCCTTTCAACCAGGCTGTCATTTTCTCATATTCACAAGCTGCTGTTTTGGCGGTTGCCAACTGCACTCAAGCCCCTTGCTGTATGTGTGTGATGCAGTGTAGATCTTTAATAAGAGGGATGCCAGAAGATTATAAGACGATTATCTTACAATGGATCCCTTCACACTGTGGTATTCCCGGAACCGAAAAGGGAGATGAATTGGCCAAAAAGGTTGTTCTGTTGGTCAGGCTCCATGTAACTTAATTAAGTATACGTCCGCCTGCTCAATGGTTAAACAAATACTTAAGACAAAACATATAACACTACTAAAAGAACGGACAAAAGAAAAATTGTGGAGCGATACCATCCTTAACCTCCCAGATTATCCAAGAAGCAATGCTGGAACTGCCTTTTGTACCGCGACAAAACATTATTGTTTATATGCTCATCTTTTTCGACTCCAGATAGTGTACAGTCCTGCCTGCCCCCTCTACCGCAGCGGCATGACGATGACTGCTGATCACCTCTCAGACTGTTCAGCGCTCACGAAGAACTGTATTTACTCCCGTTACTGGGTGGCTAGAGACTCTTTACGCATCTTAACTTCTTGATTGTATGTGTTTCTCATGTTAATTATCCTTTACTTTGTTCCTATGATATATGTTATCTTTTTTACACATATTTATGTTCTTTTTCGTGATCTCTGTTCGGCGTAAGGATAACGCCTGTATCGCTTGCAGCATTGATAAAAAATTGTCAGTTTTTTCAGATGCTATGAAATTTCAAATAAACATTTTAATATTCAAGAACTATAATAAAATCACAGCATTAACATCAACATTTTAGGTCACCTGTTAAAAGCAAAGTTAATCTAAGCAGACGAAATAATTTCCATTTCATGTGGCGATCAACACATTTTACCGTACACTGTAAAGATTGTAATGTACCTATTTGCATATATTACAGTACACTGTAAAGAAAATGCATCAATTCTTAATCAAGCTCTAATAATTCATAATGTATACGAAACAATAAATAACCTCCTGCGAGCTGCCAACGATTCCAAAAAAGCATTCGTTTAACTTCAGAAACCACAATTTATTTTGAAAGACGTAAATTTGGAAAATTTCAAGGGAAATTTTTACAATTCATTTTTTCTGTTTTCTGAACTCTTAATATCGGTTTTTCAGATGCTATCAAATCTCAAATAAACATTTTAATATTCAAGAAACATAATATAGTCACTGTATTAACATCAACCTTTTCCGATCATCTGTTAATATACTTAAACGGAAGAAATAATGTCAATTTTATGTACCTATTTGCATACATTACAGTACACTGTAAAGAAAATGCATCATTTCTTAATCAAGCACTAGTATTTCATAATGTATACGAAACAATAAATAACCTCCTGCGAGCTGCCAACGATTCCAAAAAGCATTCGTTTAACTTCAGAAACCACAATTTATTTTGAAAGACGTAAATTTGGAAATTTTCAAGGGGAATTTTTACAATTCATTTTTCTGTTTTCTGAACTTTTAATACTGATTTTTAATTTGCTATCAAATCTCAAATAAACATTTTAATATTCAAGAAACATAATACATTCACTGTATTAACATCATCATTTTCAGATCATCTGTTAATATACTTAAACGGAAGAAATAATGTCAATTTTATGTACCTATTTGCATACATTACAGTACACTGTAAAGAAAATGCATTATTTCTTAACCAAGCTCTAATCTTTCATAATGCATACGAAACAATAAATAACCTTCTGCGAGCTGCTAACGATTCCGAAAAGCATTCGTTTAACTCCAGAAACCTCAATGTATTTTGAAAGACGTTAATTTGAAAATTTTCATGGGAAATGTTTACAAATCATTTTTCTGTTTTCTGAGCTCGTAGACCAATGTTAGACGGGCGACTTTTTTGCTGCTTTTTTCCATAAGTATTATCCATTCACAAAGCTATAGCATTGTGAATGGACAATACTTAAGAAATAAAAGCAGCAAAAAAGACGACCGTCTGACATTGGTCTAAATATCGGTTTTTCAGATGCTATCAAATCTCAAATAAACATTTTAATATTCAAGAAACGTAATACATTCACTGTATTAACATCATCATTTTCAAATCATCTGTTAATATACTTAAACGGAAGAAATAATGTCAATTTTATGTACCTATCTGCATACATTACAGTACGCTGTAAAGGAAATGCATTATTTATTAATGAAGCTATAATCTTTCATAATGTATACGAAACAATAAATAACCTCCTGAGAGCTGCCAACGATTCCAAAAAGCATTCGTTTAACTTCAGAAACCTCAATTTATTCTGAAAGACGTAAATTTGGAATTTTTCAAGGTAAATTTTTACAATTCATTTTTTTTCTGAACTCTTAATATCGGTTTTTCAGATGCTATCAAATCTCAAATAAACATTTTAATATTCAAGAAACATAATACAGTCACTGTATTAACATCATCCTTTTCCGATCATCTGTTAATATACTTAAACGGAAGAAATAATGTCAATTTTATGTACCTATTTGCATACATTACAGTACACTGTAAAGAAAATGCATCATTTCTTAATCAAGCTCTAATCTTTCATAATGTATACGAAACAATAAATAACCTCCTGCGAGCTGCCAACGATTCCAAAAAGCATTCGTTTAACTTCAGAAACCAAAATTTATTCTGAAAGACGTAAATTTGGAAATTTTCAAGGGGAATTTTTACAATTCATTTTTCTGTTTTCTGAACTCTTAATATCGGTTTTTAATTTGCTAACAAATCTCAAATAAACATTTTAATATTCAAGAAACATAATACATTCACTGTATTAACATCATCATTTTCAGATCATCTGTTAATATACTTAAACGGAAGAAATAATGTCAATTTTATGTACCTGTTTGCATACATTACAGTACACTGTAAAGAAAATGCATTATTTCTTAATCAAGCTCTAATCTTTCATAATGCATACGAAACAATAAATAACCTTCTGCGAGCTGCCAACGATTCCGAAAAGAATTCGTTTAACACCAGAAACCTCAATGTATTTTGAAAGACGTTAATTTGAAAATTTTCATGGGAAATTTTTACAAATCATTTTTCTGTTTTCTGAGCTCTTAGACCAATGTTAGACGGGCGACTTTTTTGCTGCTTTTTTCCTTAAGTATTATCCATTCACAAAGCTATAGCATTGTGAATGGACAATACTTAAGAAAAAAAGCATAAAAAAAAAAGAAAAAAAAAACGCCCGTCTGACATTGGTCTAAATATCGGTTTTTCAGATGCTATCAATTCTCAAATAAACATTTTAATATTCAAGAAACGTAATACATTCACTGTATTAACATCATCATTTTCAAATCATCTGTTAATATACTTAAACGGAAGAAATAATGTCAATTTTATGTACCTATCTGCATACATTACAGTACGCTGTAAAGGAAATGCATTATTTCTTAATCAAGCTCTAATCTTTCATAATGTATACGAAACAATAAATAAACTCCTGCGAGCTACCAGCGATTCAAAAAAGCATTCGTTTAACTTCAGAAACATCAATTTATTCTGAAAGACGTAAATTTAGAATTTTTCAAGGTAAATTTTTACAATTCATTTTTTTTCTGAACTCTTAATATCGGTTTTTCAGATGGTATCAAATCTCATATAAACATTTTAATATTCAAGAAATATAATACATTCACTGTATTAACATCATCATTTTCAGATCATCTGTTACTATATTTAAACGGAAGAAATAATGTCAATTTTATGTACCTATCTGCATACATTACAGTACACTGTAAAGAAAATGCATTATTTCTTAATAAAGCTCTGTCTTTTATAACGTATACGATGTAGTCGGTGGCGTGGCGTGAAAATTTTCGGTGGTCATCGCAATTATTTAAGTTTGTGGCGAAAAATTATTAACTCTAAAATTCAATGGTTGAATGTTCAAAAAAGAAACTTTAAATCTTACCTTCACTTATACATGAACTCCAAATGTTCTGCTAAAAATGGATCGTAGAGTTTTAAAAGCTTATTAAGAGTTTTAAAATATTGCTTGGTCATCGCCGCATCCAGCGATGACCGGACGCCACGCCACTGGATGTAGTAAATAACCTCCTTCGGGCTGCCAAAGATTCTGAAAAGCATTAGTTTAACTCCAGACACCTTAATTTATTTTGAAAGACGTAAATTTGGAATTTTGCAAAGGATATTTTTACAATTCATTTTTCAGTCTTCTGAACTCTTAATATCGGTTTTTCAGATGCTGTCAAATCTCAAATCTCAATTTTAATATTCAAGAAACATAATACATTTACAGCATTAACATAAACGTTACATTTACCTTACGTTAACAGTATGATTTACTCAGAATGAAGAAATTGTGACACGTATTTGAAGTATTAAACTAATTTTCTTGGGAATTGATAACAAACGAGAAACTAATTATCAAGATAGAGAAACTGATTTACGCACCGGAAAATAACATCGAAAACATTTCCATTAATGACATGCTGTAAAAGATTTTTTTTTAATTTGAAAAGCTCTTTGAAATCTCGAATATAGATTGGTTTCATAGGTTTTTTTCTCTCGCTTGCAACTCGGAAAAGGTTATGTTATATTTTCGCTAAGTCTAAGAAACACAAGATCTATATTAAGAAATATTTGCCGTTTTTTGTACAGTGCATAAAAATTAATATGGTTTCCTTACCCAATTATCTGCTCATTCTCCAGAGCTTTAGAAAATGATAAAACATAGGATGGATAGTTACATAATGTGAAGCTTTAAGCTTTTTAGCAGTTTGCATGTTTGTTTGTTAAACTCAGAATTTCCGAAAGAGCTGTACTCGGAATAACAAATCTTTGCATCAAAGACTTTCTTTTACACATAATTATTTCTATTTCTCCTCACACATCTCCTAAAATTTTTAGAAGTATGCCTAAACGATCTTAAACCTTAACATTAATGGTTCGCTTGTCTTTGTCTACACAGTTTTTAATAGTTATTCTGTTACATGCTGATTTTCTACATTTACTTATTGTCATATGAACAATTCTTGCACAGAATCATATATTAAACTACATAGACAAACACAAGCAATAGCTATTCTTTCTTCAATTGAACGAATTCTGTCAAATTACCTAAAAAAGCGTGCATTTAGAGTCTGTTCTTTCAATTCGTACTATTGGTTCACACTCTCCCTATATTTATTTATATATTTATTTATCTTGTTCAAATTTTCAATCGTCAATAAAATACTCATTATTCATCCTATCAAGTTGAAATATTTTTTTTAACTTGTACTGGATGGCAATTGATGTTAATACAGTTTTTTCAAATATTAATTAATTAATTAAATTTTAATTAATTTCCGTTTTGAATGGGAAACAAAATGTCGGCCATTTGTTATTGAAGATCAATGAAAGTATTTTCAATATGGGGTTTCCATATGGGGGGACCCTGTTCTGTCACCAAATACCGCCAAGTTTGTCGCCAACTTGGCAATATATCGCCAAATTTGGCGGCCAAAATGAGTCTCCAAAAGTGACGCCCACTTGGCGATATCTCTAATATTTCGCCAAATTCTCATAGACTTCCATTGTAAACCTACTTGCTTATAGAAAACCAACAAATTGAGATATTTTAATGCAACAAAAACAAATATTAGCTTAAGGGATTATATTAAATTTTTCTTTGATGACCTAAGTAGGAATTGACTTTAAAAACAAAATTTTTATATTACTTGTTCAGAATCATATCAATATTTTATAAAAAATCATGCTTTTGTAATATTAATATGACAAATATCTTTTAAATTTTACATTATTCTACATATTCTTCAGAACAGAAAAAAATTTAACAAATAGTGTTTAAAAACTTTAAAACGGTTTTTAGCATACTGAAAAATGATTTTTTTTAACTAAATAGTACTTCACTAAAAAAAAAAAAAAAAAAAAAAAAAAACCTTCCGATTTTTTTTTTTATTTTATTTAAACTGAAGATATTTCAATGTTCAATGTCATGGTAGTAAAGTTAATATAAAAACAGATAAATCCGCATTTAACAATTACAAATTCTTTACTCATCAACGTCTGAATGGTGAAATATTTTCTTAAAAAAAGAATAAATGAAATCTTATTGAATTTTATGAAATCTTTAAATTCATCTTGATATAATATTTAAATGAATTGTGAAAAATTAAGAAACAAAAAATCTTCTTGCACTCGAAAATTTTGTTCTCCATGTTCTACTTCGACGTTTAATTAAAAAAAAAAAAAAAAAAAAAAAAAAAAAAAAAAAAAAAAAAGGATACACATCTATATCAGAATAAATTGATTTTACTTATAAAAAACATCAGTTTATTAAACACTGGTGAAGATTTTATTACACGTATATTGACTGTACAATATATTCATTTAATAGGTACAGGCATATTATGGTGACTTAAATTTTCGACTATATTTAATAAGCCAATTCTGCACTGTAAAAAAAAATCTGTAAAGTTACTAAAATATTTCTAGGAAACTGGGATTCCAGGAACTTTTTATGTAACGGCAACAGCAAAAATTTCTGTAACAGCATCTGTTACAGGAATTTTTCTTGTTGCCGTTACATAAAAAGTTCCTGGAATCCCAGTTTCCTAGAAAAATTTTAGTAACTTTACAAATTTTTTTTTACAGTGTGAGCAAATATCATAAAATGTTACTTACTTATTTCAAAAACCGTGCAATTAGATGTTTTATCCAATTCTTGTTTTCTTCGTAGCGTCATTGGATGAACAGTTATGACAATTTTTACTTCAGCACTAAAACCGAAAAATCGTATTTAGACACGTTTCTGTTTAAAGAGTTTTAGCAAAGAAAACACCACCAAATGTTCAGAATTAAGAAAACGTATTGTACACAATTTTATATGTTTGTAATAATACGCTATGAATATTTACGATATTTTAGATTTTCAGAAAATACTTTAATGCGCTTTTTGTAAAACATAATTTTGATTAACAGTCAGTTGCGAAAACTGTTCCATCCTCAAAAAATATTTTTATACCTTTATAGAAAATATTCGTCAATAATTTATATGATTTCGTATTTGCAATTAACAATTGGTTTAAATATCTGAGAATTGCTTGAAATGTTACTTCAATTTTAATAAAGACGTTCAAAAATCTATGAAAAGACACGAATGTAAATATCAGTATATGCGTATCTACCTAATTTATTCATTAGTTATTTAGAATGTAATTCCTTACATGAATAATATTTAAAAATTGGAAGCTTATGAGAAAAGATGGAAATAGAATCAGTAATTATAAAAAGAATGTGTTCACCATCAATAAATAATAAAAATCAAAGTAAAGATATGTAAATAGAATTAATATGAAGACTTTTATTCGATCTTAAATAAGATGAGGAAACATTAATTACCTATTGAGATAATTTATGGAAATACACTGATTACACTTACCTGGTGGAAATGTACTTATCAACGAAATTAATCGCAAAAATTAATGAAGCAACACAGGATGTTTATCACCTATATTATTAATAAAAGTTGCTTTATTTTAATCTCCATTCTTGCAGAATGTACTTTCCTAGATAAATAACAGCGCTTTGTATCCTGTTGTATCCTTTATTAATATTAACTAAGTACTAAATATTAGATAATATGTTGGAAACGGTTCTGCGAAAACTTACTTTTCTTACTGGTTGATAGGAAAATTACATATTAACTATCAGATATATATTTTATATGCTTTTAAATCATAGTATGCAAAATATATTAAATGTATTAGTAAATAAAATTTATTTATCTGTAACATTCGATTTAAAACACTAACGAGATTAAAGAATATACTGTAACATACATTTAGACCACACCATGTATTTAGAAAGTGCGTGTAATCCATTTGTAAAAAAAAAAAAAAAAAAAAAAAAAAAAGAAGAGTTAAATTATTGATTATTGCAATTTACCTAAAACTCGCATTTATTAAAATCACAATAATTGTTGTATAATTTTAGTATAAAATTGTTCTCGGTAAGTTATTTAGTCCTGATATTTCAGATGCGTTGGTTTTGAAACTTTTAAAAACCCACTTCTATAAGAATTTTTTTTTGTGTGTGTGTGTGTATGTATTTGCATAATTTTAACAAGCACAATCAAAATTTCACCATGAATACTGTAAAAATTTTCACAATCTTAATCAATGAAAATAATTAAAAATAATTATACTCATACAAATTATTACTGATATTTGCTTCACATTTTACTATAAATTAAATGCATTTTTTTGTAATATCGAAACAGTAATTGTTTTTTAACTAACACATATAAGCTTTATTGCTAATAAAACTTAACATGAAATAATACACCTAAAATATAAATTAGGTGTATTACTGCTTCCGAATATTTAAAAACATATTAAAGTTCAAAATATAAATATCTTGTACTAACATAAAATGGACTAGTCCCACTTTCAAAACCTATGACTCATATAAATAATTAGGGCAAAATCTATATACCAATATTACATACTATGATTTGATAGATTATAAATAATTAAATATATAAGTTTACATCATAGTATGTAATACTTAATTTATCTATGAATTAGTAAGTAAAATAGATTTGCTTGTACACATTTTACTACATTATCTAGTATTTAGTTATGTTTAATAAAGATTACATCAAGATATAAAGCGCCGTTAGTTATCTAGGAAAATACATTATGCTGGAATGATGTGTGATATAAACCCACTTTTATTAATAATATAGGTGATAAACATTCTAAGTAGCTTCATTAATTCTTGCAATTAATATTGCTGATAAGTCCATTTCCACCCCGTAAGTGTAATCAAGGTATTACCATACATTATCACAAAAGGTAATTAGCGTTTTCTCATGTTATTTAAACTCACATACAAGTCTTCATAATAATTTTAATTTATCTGTTTACTATGCATTTATTACTCAAATTATGCATTCTATAGCATATGTAATAAATTTGCCTTCAGTAAAAAAATATAATATCTGGTATTTGAAATAAATCAATACATAAAAAGAAAATTTTATTTGTTAAATTTGTTTCATGCAATTTATTTTATTTGTTTATTTTTTTTTTTTTCAAAAAATAATGTAATATTTGATACTGATTGAAAATATGGTTACTTTTTATTGATGGTGAACGCATTGTTTTTCCATAATTAGCTGTTCTTTTTTAATTTTGCTTCCAGGATATTCAGAATTGAACTATTCTAAATGTAACGAACGAACTACATACTAAACCAAAAAAAGTTACATAGATACGCGTATTTTCATTTTTGCATTCAGAGCTTCTCATATATATCCTGTATGTTAACTTAGTAAAATTTTTATATTTTTTCACGAAACTCTCGGATATTTTAATAAATAATTAAATTCACACACGAAATGATATACACTAATAATAAATAATAACTTTCTATGTAAATATAATCATAATTTTGGAGATGGAACGTTTTTTAAAACAGACTGTTAATTAAAATAACCTTTTTCACAAAGGCATTTAAGTTGAGTTGATTTGATTTTTGACGCCCTATTATCTACTCGAGAGATGTAGTCCCTAGGAGAGAGGGAGTGTCCTACGTGGGGGTCTTTCTAAGGGAACCTAACCCGTATTTAAGCTTGGAAACTCAAGGTTTCGAAGAAAACCACGAAAACTCCGAAAAGGTTAGGCCGACGGGCGCGATTGGGTTCGAACCCAGCACGGCCCGTCTACCAGCTTCGAGAGCGGAATCTCTCAGCCACAGGTGTAGCACAAAGGCATTTAAAGATTTTAATCCTGAAAATATGAAATATCAGAAATTGTTATAAATTGTTTTTACAAATCTGTAAATTTATATACAGAATATTCTTTAATCTCTTTAGTATTTTAAATGAAATGTTACAGAAGAATTTATTTTATTTACTAATAGATTGACTAATAAATTTTGAATACTATAATTTAAGCGGACAAGGGACCTTAAAAACTTTATTTATTTATTTATTTTGTAAATTCCACTTTAAATATTATTCAAGGGTACATTATATGCATTATGACAAGCATTTATCACAAAAAAAAATTATTTTAGAGAAAAAAATAGAATCTTACGCGTCGTCTTCGAAATCTTCGAAATGCCCCCTGCCAAATCCATTTCAATGAAAATGCCGAATATTTTTTATAAAAGTTTGGTTTATATATATAAATAAAATTGTGCATCGGATTTTATATATCTGAATAAAAAGGTAAAAATAAATAAATAAATAAAAAAAAATTTTGAAATTGTATCCAAAAAATTTCAAAATTAATCATTTTTTTTTACCTTTATATTCAAATATATAAAATTCGATGCTCAGTTTTATTTATGTATATAAACCAATTACAGTAGAGTGCCGATTATCAGAACAAGTCGGAACCGAACCTAGTTCGGATAAGCAAAAGTTCGGATAAATGGACAGACAATTTAAGGGATGTTCCTGACTATATTAAAACCTTTACACTTTATCCAGGCTTAGGATTGCCAGCACCAGTTAGTGCTGGAATGTTTAAAAATTGTTCTATATATCAAAGTTAAACTTACATAAAGTGCAAAATTATTTAAAAGATGGCACAGTATTTAAAAATGTTAAATTATTTTAATACCTTAGTATATTTTCAACTATAAAACATAGTCTTCTTCGGAGGAATATAAGAAATACAACAGTTATTGATTGAACGCCTAATTTTCAAAATCCACGTAGATGGTGACGAAAGGAGTGAAAGTGGAAGTTAATTTATAGATCCGGAAACATTGAGAAAATAAATAAAATAAAACATGGATATAGGGAAGTGGAAGATTACTTGTTTTTTCTTTCTTTAAGCAAACTGAGCCAAATTCTGGGTATATTGTAGGATAAAACGGCATTACAAACTGTATTTTCTTTAGTAATTATTTCTATTGATTCGCGGATAATTAAATCATGATAATTCTTTGAGGGATATATAATTTTTGCGTTTTGAAAATTAACTTGTATATTCTGCTTCTGGTTAAGTCTTGATAGGGCTGTTGTATGTCGGTTATACTTTAAATCTCTCAAATGTACTTTAATACGAACTTTAAGTTTACGCGAAGTCATGCCTATGTATTCGAGATAAATATCTTCAGTTTTCACTTGAATTACATGTACCCCAGAAACTTCATCCCTCTGGATCGGGTCCACTTTGGCACTAATCAGATCTTTCAGTTTTGCAGGAGGAGTAGCGACCAAGTTTACGCCAAAGCTAAAAAGTGCATCTCTGAGTTTTTCGAAAAGTCCTGGTATGTACTTCATTTTGCAATATCTCATATTACTCCGTGGAGTTTTTTGTATTTTCATATGGTTCTTCTGCGATTTGATTAGCTTATCAATAATGCGTATTGGGAAACCATTCTCAACTGCAATATTTCTAATGGTATTTAATTCATTATCAAGGTGAATTATAGATCAAACACTAAACGCTTGTCTTACATAAAAGTTGAACGCAGCAAGTTTGTAGTTAAAAGGTGATGTACTTTCAAAAGAAATGGTGCTGTTAGACTTATTTACTTTCCTGTAGACAGTGCGCTCAATTGTCAAGTTTGATAAATTTTTAATTAGCATTACGTCAAGAAATGACAGCTGGTTATTATTTTCTATTTCGATGGTAAATTTTATGTTAGGGTCCATATTATTTATTCTGTTAAGAAATGCATACAGTTCAGATAAACCGTGATCCCATACTAGGAAAATGTCGTCCACATAGCGATACCATACTGACGGAGTCTGTATGTTGTCACTGTCTGTTAAAATTATTTCTTCAAATGGACGTAATTTGATTTCGGCTAAAATACTTGAGATGGGGGAACCCATTGGTGCTCCTTTAGTCTGTTTATAAATCTTCTTATTAAACATGAAAATATTATTTCAAGTTTCTAGGTTAAGTCCAGATTTTACGGTAGTCTTCATTTCTGAGTTTAATGATGGCTCGTTATTAATGAGTAATTTTACTTCGTCAACGTCGATTTATGGGAAAAGTGAAATTATGTCAAAACTTGCTAAAACACACTCTTTATTGACCTTCAAATCCTTAATCCGGTTAATGAAATCAGTGGTTGACGATAAACTATGGTTAGACGCTGGTAGAAAAAGGTAGGACTTTTGATAGTAAGGGATCACGGTTTATCTGAACTGTATGCATTTCTTAACAGAATAAATAATATGGACCCTAACATAAAATTTACCATCGAAATAGAAAATAATAACCAGCTGTCATTTCTTGACGTAATGCTAATTAAAAATTTATCAAGCTTAACAATTGAGCGCACTGTCTACAGGAAAGTAAATAAGTCTAACAGCACCATTTCTTTTGAAAGTACACCACCTTTTAACTACAAACTTGCTCCGTTCAACTTTTATGTAAGACAAGCGTTTAGTTTTTGCTCTATTAATCACCTTGATAATGAATTAAATACCATTAGAAATATTGCAGTTGAGAATGGTTTCCCAATACGCATTATTGATAAGCTAATCAACTCGCAGAAGAGCCATATGAAAATACAAAAAACTCCACGGAGTAATATGAGATATTGCAAAATGAAGTACATACCAGGACTTTTTGAAAAACTCAGAGATGCACTTTTTCGCTTTGGCGTAAACTTGGTCGCCACTCCTCCTGCAAAACTGAAAGATCTGATTAGTGCCAAAGAGGACCCGATCCCAAGGGATGAAGTTTCTGGGGTATATGTAATTCCAGTGAAAACTGAAGATATTTATCTCGAATACATAGGCATGACTTCGCGTAAACTTAAAGTTCGTATTAAAGAACATTTGAGAGATTTAAAATATAACCGACCTACAACAGCCCTGTCAAGACTTAAACAGAAGAAGAATATACAAGTTAATTTCGAAAACGCAAAAATTATATTTCCCTCAAAGAATTATCATGATTTGATTATCCGAGAATCAATAGAAATAATTACTAAAGAAAATACAGTTTGTAATGACGTTTTATCCTACAATATACCCAGAATTTGGCTCAGTTTGCTTAAAGAAAGAAAAAACAAGTAATCTTCCACTTCCCTATATCCATGTTTTATTTTATTTTATTTTCCCAATGTTTCCGGATCTATAAATTAACTTCCACTTTCACTCCTTTCGTCACCATCTACGTGGATTTTGAAAATTAGGCGTTCAATCAATAACTGTTGTATTTCTTATATTCCTCCGAAGAAGACTATGTTTTATAGTTGAAAGTATACTAAGGTATTAAAATAATTTAACATTTTTTAAATACTGTGTCATCTTTTAAGTAATTTTGTACTTAGTGTAACTTTAACTTTAACTCTTAAAGATGAATTAAGTATTAATATTTATTTATTTACTGATGTTTTATATATATTTTTGTTCTATTTTTATTTATTTTTTTTCTTTACTTTTTTATCATTTAAAAATTTCTTTTTCTCTTTTTATCATTTTCTGAAATTCAGAGATTATAATTTAAGCAGAAGAGCTTTCGACGGTTGCTTTCTTCAAAGAAGACAATCTGTTCTGTTTCTTCTGATAAAAAGAGCATTCTTAACATTTGCTTTCTATAAAATCGTTCGAATGTCTCTATCACACTTTGATCCATGGGTTGGTAACATTAGGTGACAAGAACTTTAACCAAAACTTTACCCGATATATGCAAGAAATAGGGCGTTTGGGTAATTGAATGTTCGGTTTAAAAAAATTTTTGAAATAAATAGGCTGTTCGGATAATTGGAAGTTCGGTAAAAAAAAAAAAAAAAAAAAAAAAAAAAGAGAGAAATAGGCTGTTCGGATAATTGGAAGTTCTGTTAATTGGAGTTCGGATAATCGGCGCTCTAATGTATGTATATAAACTTTTATAAAAAATATTGGGGATTTCATTGATATGGAATGCGTAGGGGCATTTCGAAGACTTCTAAGACGACGCAAAATTCCATTTTTTTTCTCAATAATATTTTTTTTTTTTTGTGATAAATGCATGCCATATCCATATAATGATTCCTTGAGTAATATTTAAAGCAAAATTTACAAAAAAAAAAATTGAACAAAATTTCAATATATATATATATATATATATATATATATATATGCTTTAATTCATAATATTATGGTTTTTGATGGTGGTAGGTTATGATTAATTAATGGTTATATATATATATATATATATATATATATTTTACACCTTTATATACAAATATATATAATTCGATGCACAGTTTTATTTATATATATAAACCAAACTTTTATAAAAAATATTGGGGATTTTCATTGATATGGAACTCGCAGGGGACATTTCGAAGATTTGTAATACGACGCATAAAATTCCACTTTTTTCTCAAATAAAATTTTTTTAATTCTTTTTTGTGATAAATGCATGTCATAATGCATATAATGTATCCTTGAATAATATTTAAAGTGAAATTTACAAAAAAATATAAAAGATGATTTTTGAGGTTTTTAAGGTCCGGATTTCGTATTTCGGATAATTCGTAATTCGGATTTCGTATAGCAATTTTCGAATTTTTCGAGAATTTTGTATGTGATTTTAGTGTATTTTAGCGATTTGCTACTATTTTCCCACATTAGTGAAAGGAATCAACTTGCAATCTTCGAACATAATATATATATATTTTTTCTGTTTTCAGAATTTGAGAAGCGATTAAAAATTTTTTCGCGATATCTTATTGTGATTTTCAGAGTTTTTTCGTAATTCCTGCTGTTTTTTGACGTAGCCGGGCAACGCCGGGCAAGTTCGCTAGTCTAAAATAATTTTGTATTGATCTCCATTTCTACTATATTATCAAATATTTAATATTTAGTTATTCTTTATACAAGGGTCAGCTAGGTGGGGAGGCCTACCAAATGGCTTAAGCACTCACAAGCCCTACCCAGTGGTTTCCATCTACTACCGCCGTCACCACACACACACACACACAAAAAAAATAATAATAATAAATAAAACGCCCGAAGGGACCTACAGGAAAGCCAATTGAGAATATTAAGATTAAATACAATATAAGTACAATATATACACGATGGAAAGCCCAATTTTTACTGGGCGTTTACGAGAGAAATTTAGATATTTGTAATTAATAAGATCATGAGATAATATATAATAGGATTTTTAAACTTGTTGGAGCGGCAAAAGCTCAATTACTCTGCAAAGCTGGGCGTTCTGCAAAAATACAATAAAAGCTACGTATATGTATACTAAATTAGAAAGAGATTCATAATTTTAAAAATAATGTAGAATATAAAAAATAGGTAAAATAGTGAATAATTATGATGAATATTATATAATTATATACACACACAAAAGTTCAAAAGTCTATTGTTCTTGCAACAGTTCAATTATAGTTCAATCGTGTTGTTTGTGGCTAAGAGTTTATTTTGAATTGGTGGTATCTGTCTATTTGTTAAGATACGTTCTCATCATCATCTATAAATGGCAAAACATTTTGAAACAAATAATGGTTGTTTTCTAAAACTTTCATACATTCAATTATCTTTTGACAAAATGATGGATTTGACAAAACCACTGAGAACCACTGAGACAAAGAAATTTTTGGAGATTTTCTTATATGGTAATATGATGTAAGGGTACAGTTAAAGATATAATGCAATGATGTAGCTCGCTGACCGCATACACATAATGGAGAAGGAACCCTGTCAAATTTATAAAGATCTGATGAAAATGGGCCGTGGTTAGTGGCAAACAGAAAAAGATTTCTATGCAGCAGGATTCTCTTTTCCGAGACTTTTGGGGCTAAAGCGTATGTGTACCGTCCTGTGGTACCATAGTCCCAGCGGGTCTGCCATTGTTCGTGTAGAGATGATTTTAGAAACTTCTTCGAGTAAGAAGGAGGGTTGGGAAAGAATTTGTATTTGGATTGTGATGTGGCTTTGGTTGCTTCTTTTGCCAAAGAATCTGCATGCCAATTCCCCATATTACCCACATGTCCACGGACCCATTTAAAGAAGATCTTTTTTCTTGTTTCTTGGAGTACTTTGATAATTTGTACCGTGATGAGATTTTTTGAAAAAACATCTTCTATTGCTAAGAGACTTGAGAGACTGTCCGAGTGTATTAATACTTCTTTATGAGAAGAGTTCCTAATCCACAGCACAGCCTCTTCTATGGCCAGGAGTTTTGCCTGAAAACAGTATTTTCTTTACTTAACTTAGTTTGATCCTCGTGGATTAACTCTCCTCTCTGATACACACAGAAGCCATATGCCGTTTCATCTTCCATCTTGGAACCATCCGTATAAATGTTTATTTCTACATGTGGAGTATTTTCTGGATCTATTTGAAAGAAATATTCTTTAAATGGTTCAACATGATCTGACTTCATTTTTGGTTGGTAAAATATTGGTTCTTGATTTCCTGTCGGGATTCCAAGACGTAAGACTCTTCCTGTTGTTGCTATATATTCAAGTTGAAGTGCCAAGGGCGGAATACCTGTTAAAACACAAAGGGCATCCGCCGAAGTTTTTCTGTAGGCACGTGAAACTAATAACAGGCATTGGTATTGTATTGATGAGATCAGACGAAACCCATGGGCTTTGCTTATCCGGTGAAACCAAGTTGCTGCAGCATACGTGATTTTCTTCTCCAAGATACTATTGTACCAAATCTTCAGAATTAATTTGTTTACCCCTCCGTAAGCTGAGGCAAACTTCAATAGGTCTTGCGAAAGTTGTGTAATTTCCTGCCTTTTCTTTCGTAAATGGGGGAGAAATGACAACGTACTATCCAGAACGATACCTAAGTATTCTAAAGTTGGCTCACTTTTTAATGAATGGTTGTCAATTTTGAGTGTTGGAGCTCTTTTAAAAAATTTTGGTCTTCTAAGGTGGAGAACTTTACATTTATTGTAAGATATTTTCATGTTGTGATTTGACATCCACCTACTAATATAATCTAAGATGTCTTTCCTAATTTTTCTAATTCTCGCCTTGTTTTACCATTTAATATAATTAAAATGTCATCTGCATAAGCTATTATTATGTAACCTAACGATTTTAAATGGCGTAAGAGAGCGTTTAGGAAGATTCTCCATAGGAAGGGCCCAAAGCATGAACCTTATGGGCACCCCTTCCTAAACCAATGAATTTCTTGTGCTAGCCAATTTGGTTTCGCTCCTCTGTGAGATAAAAAGGATTTCAGGATATTAACATATGGCTCCTCCAACCCCAAAAATTCCAGTTCTTGGATTGTTGCGTCCCAAGGTAAGTTGTCAAAAGTATTTTGGATGTCTAATGATATTAATGAAATGTAGTTGTTTTCTTGTTGAAGTAAGTCAATTGTTGAGAGAACTTCTTGTATCGCTCATTCAGCCGATTTATCCTCTAAGAATCCGTGTTGAGAACTCTGTAGAACAATCGAATTTCGAAAATGATAATTTATTCGTTTTAATAATAATTTTTCAAAAATTTTCCCCAGAATTGGGAGTAGAGTTATTGGTCTGTATGACTGAGCAGATTGTGGGTCCTTACCTGCCTTTAGAAAAAAGACTAGTTCTCCAATTTTCCAACTTTTTGGGAAGTAATTTAAGTTTAATAGAGTATTGTAAAGATTCAGTAATAGAGATGAATGTGAGTGGTAAATATTTTGTACAATCAGATGGTCAACATTATCAGGACCTGGTGCTTTATTCCGATTGAACGAGAAGATGGCAGCTTTTAGTTCTTGGAGTATAAATGGATTAACTGGCTGGGTTGAGCGCGGATGAATTTGATGCGGTTGCAAGTCCGAAGGACCAAATATTGAATTGGCAATTTCTGCATAAAAAGATTGTCTTGAGTGGGTTGCTGTAGTGGAATCAGAAAGAGCGTAGACTTCCTGTCTGTAAAAATCTCTAAATGCCGTCTTTTTTAGTTTCCCAAAGGGGTCTTTGGTATTTGAGCAAAAAGAACTCCATGCTGTTTTCTTTGCTTCCAGAATTTTCTTTTTATAGAGTGCTCTATACTTTTTTAATTTGATCATGTCTTCCCCTGATGCAGACAAAAGTTTTGTTTTCCTATAAAGTGCTTTAACAAAGTTTCTCATTTTCCTAAGTTCCGCTGTCCACCAAGAAACTGTTGGTTTAAATGTGGAGTTTTTTTTTTCTTTAAAGTATGGTCACAGGTTTGTGTTATTATATTTATAAAGTTGTCGTACTCTTTTTCGTTATTCTTTATACAAGTTTCAACAAGATACAAAGCGTTGTTATTTACCCAGGAAAATACATTATGCAAAAATGAATCTTTTTTGATGCGGTTTTGCGGTAGCTACGCAGATTTTCTCTGGTCCATTTCCAAATTGTTACTTTTATATACATATAGAAGGAAATATAATATTTTTACACCGTCTGTTATTTTTTCTTTGTGTCACGGTCATGATGGAATTGCACCGTCACGATAGCATTTCCGACACCCAGTTCCTATGTAACTGTTGCACCTCATGACCTGACACACCCACACGAGCCGTTTGGACATAACATTTTGAACTCCTGTATATACATATATATATACCGGATGTCCCCAAAAGGTCTGACTGATTTTAAAATTCAATAACTTCCAAACGGTGACAGATATTAAAAAAATTCTTGCAGGAGTGCTATGCATAAAGTCAAAAGATTTTTTACAGTGATTTTCGATTTTAGTTCGAATTACAAACAATAGATGGCGCTGTAAGCAATAATCGCTAAATACAGGCTCGATTTTTGGTCCTTTCTCTTGTTCCATGCAGAAAAAAGGAGATGGAAATGTATTATCCGGGCCACGATGTACCAAAAATTGAGCCTGAATTTAACCTCTATTGATCGCAGCGCCATCTATTGTTTGTAATTCGAACTAAAATCGAAAATCACTGTAAAAAAAAACTTTTCACATTATGCATAACCCTCCTGCAAGAATTTTTTTAATATCTGTCACCGTTTGGAAGTTATTGAATTTTAAAATCAGTCAGTCCTTTTTGAGACACCCGGTATATGTGTGTGGGTGTGTGTGTGTGGGGGGGGGTGTGCATATATAGGGCTTGAAAAGTCCGTCAATAAAACAAAAGCCGCTGTGCCATCTAAAATTTGATACAGTCGGTCCTCTATTTAACGAACCTCTATTTTGCGAATTTCTGTATTTTGCGAACTTTTACTTGGAACCAAGAACGTTTTGCAAATTTCTTCGTAAAATAACCTCCAAATAGCGAAGTGTATTCTCTATTTAACGAACTTTTCCTTTGGATCTAATTTTTTTCTCCCTATTTCTTAAAATATTACAGGACAAATATTACTGATCAATGACCATGAACAGGTCTTACCAGTCACCTAACTCACCGAGAGCAGTAAAATCGTTGTGATTCTTTACTTTCCATCCAAGAAGAGAAAACTTTCAATATCCCCTTTTAACCCTCAATGGAGCTTCCCCGTGTCTTTAAACTATAGTTTCCCGTTTTCTAGATTGTTGATCATGGTCAATCGTGTTGGTAATTTCTGTTCTTGGAGCTCGAAAATGTCAAAGTGAAAATGCTTGAGCCTCAAGGAAAATATATATATATATTCTTGATGAGGTGGATAAAGGCATGAGGAAAAAGAATACTGCTTTAAAATTTGGTATTCCTCCAAACAGCTTATCAACCATAATAAAAAGTCATGATTTTAATGTAAAATTATTTTTTAACTGAAAATACAATGTATTTCAAAAGACACAGTATGTAAAATGGCACAGCATGTAAAATTAGAAACTATGAATAACCCAGATAAACATCAGAGGAGCTTGTGGGATTAATTCATAATAAAGATGCGTTATTTCATCCAATTTTGTCGGCATTAAGCCTAAAATGACAAAATTTAGCTCCTAATTGCGCATCATAAAACAAAATAAATAATAAAAAACCAAGATATATAAAGAAAGATACACCTTAAATAGGATATTAAAAATTGAAAAATTATTTGAGCACAATAACACAATTATGTACTAGAATCCAAAACTTCAGAAACTTGACCCACTGTATTATAACATGTGAGGATGCAATCAGATTTAATATCATTAAAACATGTGGCAGCAGTTTGTCATTGACAACCAAAGCATTGCTGTCATCTGGTGTGAAAAGGGAAAATCATAGTGTAACTAGATTAAAAAAAAAAAAAAAAAATGTTTAGTCCTGCCATCTATACCCCACCCTCCCCCCCAAAAAATAGATTGAAACTAATTGAAGAAATCAAGAAATGACTTAAATTAACATTTATTTAAAGTAGAATGAAAAAAATAAGTATAGTCTTAATAAGTACTGCCTAAATATAAAAAAAAATAAATATATAAAAATAAATAAACAAAAGGGCCTTGATTATATTAACAAATATTATAAAATAAAAAAAATGAGTATATAAATAACATTTGAAAAACAATAAGGATTATCTTGAGACAGTAAAATATAGCCTTGCATTATGTGCCAATATGTGAAATATTACTGAAAAATTTATGATATTGAATGAATGATACCCCAGGTTTATATATATGCATACATACATACATATATATATATATATATATATATATATATATATATATATATATATACAGGATGGTCATAAAAAAAACTTATAGAAGATATATAGAAATCTAGCAGACTATCCGTTTAACCGATCGAGATGAGATTTTACATATAGTTATTCAGAGGTATGAGCTCGGGATTCTGTGAACGGCATCAAATTGGCGCTCACGGTTACGGTTATAGGTACAGAAACTCGAAACTTTTGAATGGCAACGCCCATTTTTTTTTTCGTCGCAAAATGCTCACCGCATGCAAAAACCCTAAATAGCGCTGGAATGGTACATGTATCGTAATAAACGAACGCGTTATACACGCACAAAAAACAGCTCTGCGAACGAAAAAAAAAAAAAAAACACGACCGGGGAGCAAGAAGGAAATTTGCATACGACAGAGGCAAGACATCAATCACAGAACGCCGTTTGCCAGACAGTCAGCGTAGAAAATGGATTCGTGTCTCTGCCATACGCAGATTTCCTCCGTCAGCCACGATCATGTTTTTTTTTCCTTTTACCATTGTCAGAGCTGTTTTTTGTGCGTGCAATACGCGTCGGTTTATTGCGATACGCGTACCATTCCAGCGCTATATAGGATTTTCGCATGCGCTGAGCACTTTGCGACGAAAAAAAAGGGCGTTGCCATTCGAAAATTTCGAGTTTCTGTACCAATAACCGTAACAGTGAGAGACAATTTGTTGCCGTTCACGGAATTCCGAGCTCATACCTCAGAATAACTATATCTGATATCTCATCTCGATCGGTTAAACTGACCGTTCGCTAGAGTTCGATATATCGGCAAAGTTTCTTTATGACCACCCTGTATATATATATATATATATATATATATATATAATTTTATTTTGCAATACAAAATCAACATGTTCTACATCAAATACTTGACTACAATTTTTATCAAGGACAGAATCTATTGCACGTCTTAGTCGCAAAGTTAAATTAAAATTCTCATAAAATGTGTGTTTATAGTTACTGTAAAACTTAAAAATAATATTTTTAACTTTTTAGAAAGTAGTTCTACAAAAATAAATTCATTAATTTCAAATTATAAAATTCGAATTATTTGATTGATTTAGATATGAAAATAGGAAACAATTGTTTTCCTGTTTTATTATTTCATCGATGCGCCCCTCATCATATATCGACTTTTTGGCACTTAACTATATGGGAATTCAGTCGGTAGTCATCATTTTCCGAACATGCCTACTCATTTTGCACTTTTCTTTTTTTTCAGAGATACATAATTTTGATAAGCTTCATTGGAAAATTTAGTTTATATTATCTTTTTTAATTATGTGGTAATCTAAACTATGTAACTAATAATTCTAAATTAACCCTATAATTTTTTCCTCACTAAATTAATAACATTCGTGATTTTTGATATTCAGCGGATATATATGTATACATATATATATAACTTTTTTATTAACGGGTTAAACCGTATAGATAGATTGACATCAAATACTGGTGAAAAAATTGAAGAACTTTACAATTGGTATATTCTGGCATTGCACCATGGCTATCCTGAGAGATTTTTGAAGAGTCTGCTACGAAATTTCGTAAAGTGTAAGACTTATCGCAGAGATTTAGAGGTAATGTGGATGCGAAGAGAGGAGTAACCGTGGCTTTGACTGTTCAGGGTTTGCGTGCACGATTGTTTGGGGTTTCATGTTCAGTTGTTGGTTTTCGATGGGTCTAGGCAGCTCATTCGATTTGTTAGTTTTTTTCTTTTTGGTCTTGACAGGTTGTTTGGGGAGCGTTGTGCACATAAAAACTGGTTTTAACCCCGCAGTTGCATGTCGCAAGTGCATGCCGTCTGTCTCCATGGATTCAATTTCTTCTGGTTTTAGTTTGAATGTTTTTAAAGTTTGCCGTTTTTAAAGTATGTTGTTTTTGAAGTTAGTTGTTTTTAGTTATTTTGTAGTTGTCATTTGGTTTAGTTTATTTATTGTTGGATCAGTTCCGTAGTTTCGAATTTTTTGTTTGGTTTTTGGATATATATATAACCATATATATATAGATAGATACATATATATAAACCAGTAAAAGATATTTAGCCTGAACTATCGCTCCCCCGTCACAGAACAAGAAAGATTTAACTGTTTGTAAAAAATTAAAATTTCAATAAAAACTAGGAAAAAACAGGCTGCGGCCTCCGCGGCAGTGGGTTATATTTCAAAAGAAGCCGAGCATTATAAAAATATATATAAAATATATATTAGTGGCAGTGGGTAGCAAAAACAAATGTTAAACTTTGAGCAGCAATACAGGGATGAGAGCGCTCCGACCCATATGACCGATTACTACCACCAAATTTTAATAGTATTTTTTACTTTACTGAACCACAGAAATTCCGTCATTAAATAATGCGAGAAATACTATTAAAATTTAGTGGTAGTAATCGGTCATTTGGGTCGGAGCGCTCTCATCCCTGCAAAATCAAATGTTAAACATTAAATGTTAAACTCACTGCCACTAATACATATTTTATATAAATTTTTTGAATGTCCGCCTGCTTTTGAAATGTAACCCACTGCCGAGGAAGCCGCAGCCTGTTTTTTCTTAGTTTTTATTGAATTTTTAAATTTTTACAAACGGTTATATTCTTCTTGTTCTATGACGGGAGTGCGCTAGTTGAGGCTAAATATAATCTTTTAATGGTTTATATTGAATTTATGTGTTTTACTGCAACATTTTGGCGCATTTCACATGAATATAATTTTTTTTGTTTGTGATTATTATACTTTACGCTAATATATATATATATATATATATATATATATAATTTGTCTTAATATTGGATCGTTCGGAAAGTCAAGTCCGTGTGGGAAAATCAATGCGTAGCGAAAAATTCATTCCTGTCCGGTAATTATTAGACATTAGGTATTGAAATTAATGTCTAAAAATTGAATGATAGATTTTTCCCGCACGAATTCATTTTCCCAAACGGAGACGACTTTCTTAACGACCCAATATACATTTCCCGTTGTTTCTATCTTGCGGAATTTTTTTAATTATTCATGTGTTTTCAACATAGTTGTCAACCTCCCGATTTTTTTAATATCAGTAAAATCTTATAAAAATGTTCGCTTTATTTAATTGCAGAAATTTGCGATTGTTTAAAAGAAGTATTTCTGGATAAAATTACTGGTATTTAAAATATCGGGAGTTTGGCAACTATTTTTCAAGAATTGTTAAAGCAGAAGACTGTATTATCCCTGCACATTTGAAAGTATAGTAATAAATGAAACAAAATTATTGTAATTTTTTGTAATATAAATAAATGGCAATGGTATGACTTCGGTTCCTTCATTTATTTTATGTATGTCACGATTTACCGCAGAAATTAAATGTAAATTTCTTACTTGTACAAAAAAATTTTGTTGGTATGAGATGACTTTTTTAACAGAGCAATTGTTTTCTAGTTTCTTGTTTTTATACTGAAATTCAAAATATGTCAGACGCCTTTCATCACCTTATATGCTTCATAAAATATTATGAAGTCATATATAAAGCATTTAATTTTTTCTCATTCAAAAACTCAAACTATCTTTATTATTTGACATACATTATTAAAAGTATTAATTATCCGACTTTTCAAGCAATAATTACATGCAAAAAATATGTTATTTTTTATTGATTATTTTTCTTTTTTTTTTTTTTTTTCTAAATGGTCTAAAAGTTTTTATACCTTGTACTTACGTTCGTACTTTTACCAAAAAAAACATTATTTCATTGGTGTCTAGAGAAAAATATGGTATATTTGAATCCAAATTCGTAATTACTTTTATGTATCAACAATTTAAAAGATTACATAAGAAATGTAAAATTTTTGTTCCATATTACTTTAGACGATGAGTGACAAAATTATTACATTTTAATTTTCGCTTATAAAGCGGTGGAGAAAACGCTAAATATATATATATATTTGGAGATATTTTCTATCATTCCTTCAATGTTATATTAATTAATACTCATTCATAAAATAGTCTTTTTGTTAAACCATCAAACAAAATTATAATTAACTATTGAAATGTTAACATAAATTTTAACATTTAAAGCGTCTTAGATCTGAGAGTAGAAATAAATCGCGTTAGATAAAAAATATATATTCCTTTTCGGAGAAAGAATAAATTACTCAAACACCTGTGTTTAAATTTATTCTGTTTGATAAGTTTGCATGTCTTATTTTACACACTACATATGCAAAAAATAATATCTAGAATAAAATTGTTTGGGATTTCCACCATCAGTTTAAATTATTTTTAAAGGAGAATTATGGCTTTAAATAAAAATCAACTGGTATTCTATTTTTTTTAATATTTTATTTCCTACAAAACTTACTGTTTGTAACACTGTTAATCTCGATCGGATATTTTAAAGTGAGTTAAATTTCGAGTACAAATTTTGAAATAGAAAAACGTACATACGATCGTTGAAGTTAAATAAAAACTTATAAAAATAACATAATTTTTGTTAAAAGAAATCATGAAAAGAAACAGTTTTAAATCCTTACAAAATAAAACATATGTTAAAATACAATTATTTTAGTCAATCTGAAATTTAACCCAATCGCAAGTTAACCCAATCGTAATGCTTCAAATGCTTCTATTCAAAGCATAGATACACGTGAAATAAGTTCTTTGAATACGTTAAGCACTTGGTATATGGACCCCCCCCCCCCCCCAATTCATGGCAAAACACCTCTGTGTTCAGCTGCAGAAAAGTGGTATAAGTCATGCATTTTTAAAGTTTCGTAACTCTAACAATTTTAGTGTTATATGAACGGGACTTTTTTTGTGTTCCTGTCAGTGTAATAGGGAAATTTTACTAAATATAACTTATAGCGTCGGGAGACCGTACACAAATTTAAATTTCGTAATTTTTTAAGAAATGTTTTTCTTGACCTAAATCGCTTTTCAAATATTCCTTTACCACATTTAAAACATGTTTGTAATTGGAACTATATGTCTGTGACTAACGGTTTAGGAATTAGCCATTGGACGCTGTTGAGTGTGGACACCCTGTATAAGTATTTCACTCATGACCGTTAGAAAACTGTTTAAATGGAGTCAAAATACACATATCGATCTTTCCCTAGACTACATAGTTTTAATCTATTTCTATGAGAAGAATAATACTTTTCGTTTTTCATTACTATTAAATTTGTTTCAATAAAACTTATAATGATACAGTTTTGGAACTCAAAAATGGTGAAAAAAATCCTATAAAAACCTAATGAGTTTTGTAAATTTCCTTTTCTTACTAATTGCTTTAAAGTTGATATATTTTATTTATTTTATTTTATTTTATTTTATTTTTTATTTTTTTTGCTTCAATCAATGGGCAGAATAAAAAAAAGGAACTAATAAGAGTAAATGTTTCACACGTAAACTTTTTTTCTCTTGAAATCACTTAAACAAATTGTCATGTGTACGAAATTTCTCCAAGAAATTTTAATTATATAGAGCTGCATATTCATGGAAGGTAATTTATTTAGTTTTCATCTCAATCAGCTTTTTTTAAGTAAATGACTTGGAGATTAGTTAAAAAAAAGTAACATGAAAGAACAAGTCATTATCAGCATTAAAAAATAATATATTATTGTTTTTTTTTATTTTTCTGAACTTTTAAAGGAGTATTAACTTTCTTTTGAAATACCATTTTTTCAGTATTTAAAAAAAAGAAAGGAAAACTTATAATTCCAATAAAAAAGATGCCCTATTGAGTCAACACTTCTACAGGAAATAGAGCAATTATTAAATTATATTTCAAACACAATTTTAGAATAACATTCATTGATATACATTAATGTATGCTATTAAAAGAATCTGATTAAAGCACAGAATTTTGCAGATGTTAGGAGATAATACAGTATTATATTGTTACCTGCTATTAGGATGAGCTAATTTTAAATTCGAAAAATAAAAAATACATTTACCTGTCATAAAATTTGACGTTGTAGAGTAGAGTGGGTCGAAAAAAAAGATTTTTGTTTTATTTTCGAAACGCTTTAATGCGGAAAATTTGCCTATTGTAATAAGAAGGAAAACGGCATAAAAAAATTTAAAAATCGGTTAAGATATTCCATTCGCGCATCGTTTTCGCGCATCGTTCGCGCTTCTATTTGCGCACCGTTCGCGCTTCTATTCGCGCATCGTTCGCGCTTCCATTCGCGCAATTTTTTGAAGAACAAAGTATCTCTTTTCTCATTCATCAAGACCCGAACTTTCCTCAAGGGGTGTGAATCGGTTTTTGAAATTGAAACATCTTTTGTCTCTTTTTATTTTACATTTATCAAACACATCAGAAGAATCTGAGTCGGTTATCGAGAACACATGATGCTATGCAGATTTTGGCCAATAAGAAACACAGAAACGATCGATGTTTTGCGCTGTTGTGTTAATTCTAGTTCTCATCTCCCATTTGAGCTTTTCGTCGATGTACTCGGTTTGTATTTATCTTCCTCATACTCCGAATCTTCAAAAGAAGTGTGTTTGAGTCCATCAATTTCATAGTACACTGCCACTTTAGGAACTTTAGAACTATTTGAGGAACGACTTAGTGCTTGCTGAAGATCACGAGATCGCTCAGCCTTTAACTTTTTTGTAACTGTTTTTTAAATACATCCGATTTTCCCCCAAATTGTAATTCCTCTGAAGAATCGTAAATCTCAACTCAAAAACAAGATATATATATATATATATATATATATTTTACATAAGCATTTAATTAGAATTGCACATTGACATGCATGTGGTCTTTTTAATATAATATAAATACCACAACCAACAATTGGACAGTTGGTTGGGTAGGATGTGGGTGGAACTCAACGTGTAACCATCACAGCGTGATGAGTTCTGCATCGTTTTGTTTTGACAAAACAAACTAAGAGTTGCACGGTGAAAACTGCGAAAAATTGGCAAATTTATGTTATTTCTAAGTTCTTGCATGAACAAAAATAATTGGATTATTGATCGGAATTTAATTTATTTAGGTTATGTAAACCATGAAACAAGCATAAATAGCTAAAGCTTGTTTATTTTTAATGTTTTAATTATCTTAAAAAATTAGAAAAAAGGTGTGATTTTTGCAATTTTTCATCAACTTTAAGTACGATGCGCGAATGGAATATGTTAACCGATTCTTAAATTTTTTACGCCGTTTTTCTTCTTATTACAGTAGGCAACTTTTCCGCACTAAAACGTTCCTAACAAAAAAAAAAAAACAAAAAAATCGACCCACCCTATTGTGGAGGTTTTAAAACACACACGGAGGCACATATGTACAGTCATCGAAAAAAAAAGTAAATACCTCCTACTAACTCTGCAGCAGATTATTGTAGAAGAAAGTTACTGGTACCAAATGATTGTAAATAAATCCTACTTTTAAATTATGTATATAAAACGACATATCAAAACGAACCTAAACAATGTTTTTTTTTTTCTTTCAATGCCAATACTTAAGTTTGACACATTGATTCTATACCCTTCAATTAACCTACGACCAAAGTTTCATAAAATTCATTCGATTAGTTTCCGAGAAATTAATGATTTAAAAATGAGCATATTCTTAAGGGCTGTATCCAAATTAAAGTTCGGTACGCGACTCTTAAAATGCTACAGAATGTCTATGTCGCTTCTATTAATGTATTATTCCCCACCAGCATGATCATCTCACTCCATAATACACTGACGGAAAAAAAATCCCAACAACAAGAAAGACTTGTGTTAGATAAACGAAATTTGGTAGGCCTGTTTATACATCTGAAAGATGACATCGATTCAAATTTCGCGCTACGCGCATAAGTGATGCCCCTAGTATCGCCACTCAGAACATGCAAATCAGATTTGCTTTAAATATTATTAACACGATTTAAACCTTTAAGGAGCAAACTATTTTCAGTACTAAAGTGTTAAAATAAATGTCTGGCACCGGAATTTACGAACAAATTTATTTGGAAATAAGAAAAAGTCTATATTTCACATACAAATTAAATGGAAAAGATTTTAGCAAAATTCTGGTGCCATTGAAACGCTTCGGAATTAAAATTAAGTTGTTTTATAAACATACCACTGCCCCTGAAAGGGTTAAGACTGCTGTTTGCATCCTTTCTAGTCCTTTCTAGTCTTTCCCACTGTTTCTATTTACCTATTGTAAGTAATATTTAAATGGAAAAAAAAAATCCTATCAACTTTCCCATTTTTTAGCAATTTTTCACATCTTTCTTTAATCAGTTTTAAACCTTTTGCTTTTCCATCACACCATTTTACTGTAGTTTTACAGAATAAATTTACATTCTTATATATATATATATATATATATATATATAACCATTAACTTTTCATTATGCACAGTGTGTAATAAAAAGATTTCCAAAACCACATAATTAAGGGAGCCTTGAGCATCTGGTCAACCCTCCCTCACATTGACTGGGTCAAGCCTCCCTACATAGACCTAATCTAAAGATTATTAAGCTATGAGGTATTCGCTACGGCTTTTGCCGGCATGACCTCAAATGATCACAAAAATGGCGTTATTTCCTTTGGACAATCACAAATTCAACCTTCCTCCACGAGGCAACTTACTGTATAATATTTATGCCTGAAATGAAAGCTCTATCTTTCTGCATTACTTTAAACCTACTTACTTAAATTTCTATGATATAATTTATCTGAAAAAAAGCTTACAAAATATTTCTAAAAAACACAACTTTTAGGTTAAAAACGCCTCCAATTGATTTTTTTCCCTCACCTATTTCGACTATTTCTGTGAAACGAAAACAATTGTTTGAGCATTGCAGTAGCTTTTGTTGACACCTATTGATAAAACTCTGAAATTCTTTTAAATATGAAAATTGATGTGTGGGTCAAGCCTCCCGTATTGTCAACCGTCCCTATTCTCCCCTATACATGAAATCAATCGGTCAAAATTTGCAGTGATTATTGCAGTTTGCTGAATTTTTCTGAAATTATGTTTGTTGAAATTATGATGTTACGTTAAATTTAATACTGGAATAATTAGAGTAAGTACTAGTTATTATTAGCTTATTTATGTGTGTGTTTCTAGGACTATTGTTATCTTCACGGATATGTTACGAGTTAATGTTAATATGAGGACATTTTTAAATCTATTGCATATGGTATAAACTGATAAGGAAGGTCTCTATATAAAAATATGGAGAAACTTCTGCACCTTGTTCTCATGAGGATATATATGTTTATAAAAGAAAATTCCGGCGAAATCTCGGAAAACCACGTGTAAAAAATAATAAAATTTCTTTTTCATGACGATTTATCCCTGGTTGGTCACAAAATGAAATAAAAAATACGCTTTTATGATAAATATGCTTTGTAAGGGAAACATTTTCTATTTTCCATATTGAATTAGTTTAAGTATGTCGTACTTACATAAATACACTTTTATAAATAGGGATTTGTCGTGCACATTTATATGTATCTATAATAAAATTTAACGATTGTATAGTGACGGCTTATAGCAAGATTTAATTTGATTAAAATTGCTTCAAACACAAAATTAAGGTTGAAATTCTGAACACTGTCAAATTGAGATATTTTGCGATATTGTTAGCGTCGTAGACAACATGAGAATTGTAAGTATTGTTGCCTTGAAAAGAATTGCTTATTCAATATCGAAATGTTAAAAAGAGCTATCTTAATAGGACACTTACTTTTAAATATTCTTAAAACTTACCCAGTCAGTAAAACCACGTAAATTTAAATAAATACAGGAACACATAAATTGTATAAATTATATAAGCTTATAGAAAAAATACTAAAGTATTTTATTGTTTAAGTTCAAATTCATTAAGTACTGCGCATTTAATCACTCATTTAACTAGAAATATCCAAAAGCATTAAAATCGCTTGTATTTGGCGAGTGTTTTACTTTTCGTGCCAAATATTCGAAATTATTATTACCTTTTTTTACCTACTTTATACTGGAATTCCTCCGCTAATGTTGAATGATCCTTTATTACACACATAAGTAGTTTCATTAGGGTTTTTTCAAAAATTTATGGGTATGCGATTTAAGAAGACCTTCCTTGCAAGTTCGACTGTATGCATTTTATTATCGGAAATTTGTCAGATTATAGTATAATGTAATGCATAAAAAGTGGGGAAGGATTGGACTTTGTGCCACTATATCAATGAAAGAAAAACAACATATAAAGGCACAAATATAAATATGTATAAAAAGCATACAGCTGTTTCAAAACCTCTAAGGTTTCATCACCAGTGCTTAAAAATCAATGGTATAATTAAAACTCTGGGTAAAAGGTTGGAGGGCGGAGACAGAGACCCAGAGAGCCAGAAAGGCATACCTTACAGCTCTACCGTCAACGGCGAAATGCGACGGCTGACAAACAGCCACGGAGTCGATCTCTCAGAGCACTCAGAGCACTCAGAGCACCAATCGAAATCACCCTATTGCTCCGGGAGAGTTTAAACAGAAAGGATAAAATAGAGGGGGGGGGTGCGAGTGAAGAGAACGAATAATAGAAAATTAAACCATATCTTTGAAAAATTGTTCGCACTGGACAAATCGTTAACTAAACTGTTTGAATTTTTCCAAATGTAATAAGCTTCCCAGAACTCAAGATCGTAAATTTATGTGCATTTCTGTACTATTGAAGCTTCAGAAAATTTAAAAATATGCTTTGTTGGACCAGCAGTGGTTGGCAATAGCGGAACGTTTGATATCGCAATTTTTAACACAAGTTTTATGCTCCTCCAAATGGATCTTAAAGCCTCGCTTCATTTGACCAATGTACATTTTATTGCATTCGCATTATATCCTGTAAATACCCCAATTTGAAAAACTGTCAATTGGATGTTTCAGATATGTGAATTGAATTTTGTTAAAAGAAGTTTAAACACCCTTAAAGTCAAATTTTAACACGATTTTAGAAATTTGGTGGCCATCAAATTTCTAAAATCTTGTTAAAATTTGATATTTTTGTCTTTATACGTTGTTTCTCTTTCTTTAATATAATGCAATGTTCAGAGTATTTGAAGATCCTTCGGATAAAGTTATTACTGCTTTTTATGCTATGTGTGAAAGGAAAAAAAGTTAAACTTCGTCGATTTCGCTCTTAATATTCGCAAAGCTTCATATTCTGAATGCTTAAAGTCGCAACATTATATCCATTAATTTGATGTTTTTTCCCTTTTTGATTTCTATGCAAAACATATCAAGAATTTATTTCGAAACTTATGAATTATGTGTTGAAAGCTTCACAAGGACATTTATTTATGTTAAGTGGATTAAAAAATTATACCAGGGTCATTGACTAATTCATTATTTCTGAATTTAAATTAACGTGCAACATTTCCAAAAGCGTTCTTTTAATTTTATTCAATTATTTTTTCATCAAAATAAATTACTAACTTTATCGTAGAAAACTTATTTATAGCCAATGAACTAAAATCGAAAAGAGAACAATCAGTAATTTATATTTTCCTCATGCAAATAAGGAATACATCTTAAAAAAAAAAATTACTGTTGTTATAGAAATAATTATGCAAATCAAATTAACTAAACATTTAACTTAATATATATTAGAAACTAGTTTTTTTTTTCATTATTGAATTAACAAAATACGATTATATATATATATATATATATATATATATATATATATATATATATATATATATATATATATATATATATATATATATATATATATATACATACATATATATATATATATATATATATATATATATATAGAGAGAGAGAGAGAGAGAGAGAGAGAGAGAGAGAGAGATTCTTTAGTCCTGTTTGTACTGTTTTCTTAACTTTGCAGTGAATAATATTTCATCCATTAATATATTTCCCCAAAGTAATATATTATCTCAGGAATTCCAAATAAAAATTATTCCTTATCAGGAGTCTGAAGCTGATTGGTGTTAAGTAGATTAAAATATTATTCAAGTGGTTTGTATAACTTGTTATTGCTAAAAAGGTTATAAAATGCAGACTTCTTTAATAAAAATCACTTGTAATAATTATGAATTACTACAGATACGGCGTTAAAATATTTAACCTGCTAAGCATTTAAGTATAAGAGAAAGAATAAATTTTTATCTTTTTCTCACGGAGATAATTCTTATTCTAAAAAAAATAGCTATTATTTAATGAAAGCTCTCCCATACATGTTTTTCCTATGTTACGTTAAAATGATGTTGGTGTACGAAGCATTTGTAAAATGATAAAAAATATTCATATTCAGGTTAGTACATAAATATCAGATGAATAATTTGGCAATTGACATAGAGACTGATTATATAAAAATATTCTTCTTCTCAACTCTTTAAAAAATATGTTTATGAGAAATGTTGATTAATCTATACGAATGAAAAAAATCATAATTTTATTTGAGACATGTATCTCAATCATGTGTAGGTTAATTTATATAAACTGTGATAAATAAGTCCATATTTTTCTCTTTAGATTTTAATCAAAAAATTTTAAAGCTTCTGCGAAAAAGTCGGTTACATTTTCCTGTTTCTAATTCTAGAATTAATTACGCACTTAATAAAAAAAAATTCCTTATTGTTTTATAAAGCACTAGCAAACCCCGCGACTTTGCTCGCGTAATAGTTGAAATATGCCAAGTGATATCTACATGACTATTTTTTATTAGAAGAACACTTTTTGGAATAATTGAAAGATTACAAATTAAGCCACAGTTTAACCAAACTTCACAATAAATCTGCAATAGAAAAAAATGAGATTTTAATTAATAAGAAGAAAAAAAACTAAATCTAAATAAATGATAATTTACAAAATATTTTGGGACTTTTATGCTCATTTCAGTATTCCTTTGAAGTCTTGAATTTTTTAGAAATTCTCTTAACACATTTACATCTTAAAATTAAACATCATGTCAAATTCCAAGCTTCTTGTCTAATAGTTTACCACCTTTCGGGTGTTAGTGGCACCAACATAAAATGCCGAAACAGAGTTGAAATCGAATATCTTGAAATATGTTGAAACAGAGACTGTGACCATTAATTTGCCAACATTAAACATGAAATCGGTTGGTATTTCCTAATATTTTATAGAAAACGGAATTTAGAGGTTTTTAAAGGCTTTCTTGCTGTTCCTGCCAACCAGGTTGTAGTGACACCGGCATCAAATATACCCCGTCTAAGATCAGGGACTATCAACATTGATTCCCAACCAATAACTTCTGTAATCGGTTTATTATTTCCTGAGATTCCATAGCAATAGTATTTTGGAATCTTTTAAAACGTTTTTCGCTCTTTCCCTTCGCTTCACCCATTATAATTTCAAATTTATTTTCGACTGCTCTTAGGTGACATTTACATTTTATAATTAACTACTGGACTATATTTAAAGTTTCTAGCCACTTCAGTGTCGCAAAAATCACACTGTAAAAAGTTTTTTGCTCCTGCAACCCTCTAGTGGCTGTGCACCGACGTAAAACATAGCTTAAGTTTGTTCAGGTTCTATCACCATCAATTTGCAATAATTATGTTTGAAATTGGTTTCGTATTTCATACGATTGCATAAAAATGTTCATTTAGAACCCTTATAGAACGCTTTTCGCTCCCTTCATCCTTTTAAATTTAGAATTATCTTTCGAAAATTCTTAGAAAGCATTTGCATATTTGAAGTAATTACCATTCCAGAATTAAAATGTTACACACCCTCAGTAACACAAAAAACGAAATGTAGGACATTTTTGCTTCTGTAACGCCCAGGTGGTAGTGACAACAACATAAATTATAGGCTATGTTGGAGTGGGGGCTGTCACCATCAATTTGAATCTGTTACTTAGTATTGTATACATGATAATTACTTATATCTCATAAGTAATTACTATGCTAAATTTCAAGTTGCTATCCCCTTTAGTATCCCAAAATCACGATTTAGAACATTTAAAAGAATGCAACCGCAAGGTGGTAGTGACGCCGACATGAAATAGATCCTATATTGGAGCAAGGCTGTCATCATCAATTTCCAACCATTATTTTTGAAATCGGTTTTGTACTTTCTGAGACTGCGTAGAAATCGCAATTTAGAATTATTTTTAGAACGTTTTTCGTCCATTTTCACCACTTTTAAATTTCGAATTATTTAGGAAATGTTCTTACAGATCATTTATATCTTATAAGTAACTACCATGCGTAGTTTCAAGTTGCTAGCCCTGCAGTATTACAAAAAACGCGATTTAGATCGTTTTTTGCTTGTTCACCCTTTTTGGGGTTATGGCACGAACATGAAATACAGCCTATGTTGGAGCGAGAGCTGTCACCATCGTTTTCACACCATTATTTTTTTAAATCGGATCGTCACTTACTGAGATAGCGTAGAAATCACAATTTAGAAAGTTTCGTAGAACGCTTTTCGCTCATTTTCACCCCTTTTAATTTTCGATTTTTTTAAGAAATGTTCTTCGAGATCATTCATATCTAATAAGTAACTAGATTCCATATATAGGCCCTTGAGTAACGCAAAAATCGTAATTTCGAACGTTTCTTTGCTCCTACACCACCTTTAGGGTTAATGGCACAGACATGAAATGTAACCTATGTTGGAGCAAGTGTTTTCACAATCATTTTGACATCATTATTTTTTTAAATCGTTTTGGTATTTCTTGAGTTTGCGTAAAAATCGCCATTTAAAACGTTTTCTAGAACGCTTTTTGCGCATTTTCACCCCTTTTAAATTTCGAATCTTTTACAGATAATTTATATCTAATCAGAGATCATTTATATCAAATAAGTAACTACCATGCCATGTAACTTCCATGTATCTGAGCCTTTCAGTAACACAAAAATCGCAATTTCGAACGTTTTTTTTGCTCCTGCACCCCCTTTGGTGGTAGAGGCGCCGACATAAAATGTAGCGAATGTTGGAGAAACGGTTGTCACCATCATTTAGACACCATTATTTTTGAAATCGTTTTGATAGTTCGAGAGCTTACCTCCGACAAATAAACAAATTTAACTTCTTTATTCAAGTATTGCGCGGCAGCGCAATACTTATTTATTTCCAGTGTCACTTATCAATGTTAATTTAACATGGAAAAGCCTATGGAGGTCATAACTTTTTCATTTTTTCTTCCCACCTTTTTGTCCCTGATGCCACTCATTTTTTATTCTTTACTAATTTTAATGATATTATAAATTTAAAGTGTAAAAACGATTGCCTGACGTCAGGGTCAAAACGAATGGTAAAATGCCTTTGCATATGAGTGAATTATAACCCAGAGAGAAACATGAGCCAATTTATTTTTACATTATTCAAATATTTTTTTAAAAAATTCCAATTTTCGCTTTTTTCATTGAAAATCAACGGACATTTTTCATAGAAAATGTAACATTTTTACTTCATTGTTGCAAAAATTTCAAAAGGAGTAATAATAATATATTTATTTATAGTTGAAAGATTTTCACGTGAAATATTAAATTGTACTAGTTTTTTTTTTTTTTTTCAAAAATTAAAAAGGTGAATATGGCGTCATAGTGGAAATAAAAGGGATATTTTCAGAATAAGTTTTTGCTTTGGTCAAGTTTATATTTTAGTAAAAAGTTTCTAATGGATAGCTATTTTTACGCAAGGTAGCGAACTTAGTAGGGAATTACGTAACTTAAATTTTAAAATGTATTTATTTTTCCGAGAAAAGAATTATTTATACCCCAAGTTAAACTTAGGTAATATTCTTACATCTTCTTAATAATGTTCTGACATCACCCCTTGGGAGAGAATAGGATTTAAAAATTTAAGTAAAACTTTATTATTTTTATTTTTTACTGTATCACATCTATAATATTGTTAAATATTAGCAGTAAGGATTCAACACAATTTACATTTACATTCATAGCGTTCCTGAGTGGGAAATAGGGTATCTAATTTAAATTAAGTTACTTTTTTATGTTTTGATTATAGATTTTTTACGTTCAGATTGGAAGTTTTTGTCCAAACTACCGCAACCTGCATTACTACAGTAGTGAAACATTTTGAATTACACATTGGTAAACTGCATCCCACATTGTGATGCAATACCGCATACATCGACGCCTGATGATGATACTCTCCATTAATTTTGAAATTCGTTCGTCTGAGTGCAGTAGTTATTAAAAAACTTGACAAATTAAACAAAAACATAATTTTAAGAACAAAAAAAAAAAAAAAAAAAAAAAAAAATCCTGCATTGTTTAAGGCCGAGAAGGGATAGATAGTAAGTTATTTCATTCAATTAGTTTTACATTTAATGTTAAATTTTGTAACAAATTAGTTAAGCTAATTGAAGATTTAAAAATAAAAATAAAATTCATACAATATGATAAAACGCGCTAAAAAATTAGATTCCGTTCAAATGAAATCTGTAATACAATTTTTTTCAATTAAAAATGGAAGAATTCTAAGATTTATTTCGATTTCATTTGAACAGGAATCTAATTTTTTAGGGTGTTTTATGTATCATATTGTATGAATTTTATTTTTATTTTTTAATCTTCAATTGGCTAAAATAATTTGTTACAAAAATGTAACATTAAATGTAAAACTAATTGAATGAAATATCATAATATCTGTCCCTTCTCGGGCTTAAACAATATAGGAAATATATATATATTTTTTTTAATTTGTTCTTCAAATTATGTTTTTGTATAAAAATATTTAATAGCAAACCCCGCGGCTTTGCTCACGTAATATTTGAAATATGCCAAGTGATATTTATATGTCTAATTTTTATTAAAACGTACTAACTAAATTTTTATTTTATTAAAAGGTAATATTTTATTTTATTAAAAGGTACTTAATACTTTTAGGAATAATTCAAAAATTACTATTTAAAACACAGTTTGACTAAACATCATTATTCAACTGCATTATGCAGAAATGAGACTTAAATTAATAAAACGAAATAAAACTTATTTAGAAAATATTTTGAAACTTTTATGCTCAATGAATATGGTCATTTCAGTATTCATTTGAAGTTTTGATTTTTTTAGAAACCATCTTCTTAGATCTTAAAATTAACTATCATGTCAAATTCCAAATCCTACCACCTCTCTCAACATAAAGGGCTATGTTGAAATAGGAACTGTCACCATTAATATGCCAATATTAATTTTGAAATCGGTTTGTTATTTCCTAATATTCAACAGAAACGTAATTTAGAAATCTTCTAAAGGACTTTTTTAGACCGTTTGTTGTTCCTGTGAACCCCAGGTGGTAGAATCATCGGCATAAAATATAGCCTGTGTAGGATCAGAGACTGTTACCATTGATTCGCAACTATTACTTTTATAATCTGTTTATTTTCCCTGAAATTGCATAGAAATCTTAATTCAGGACTTTTTTAGAATGCTTTTCGCACCTCCCCATCGCTTCACCCCTTTTTAATTTGAATTTATTTTCGACAGACCTTAGAGGGCATTTATATTTTATAAGGAACTACCATGCCATATTTAAAGTTTCTAGCCTTTTCGGTATCACAGAATTCGCAATTTAGAAAGTGTTTTCCTCCTGCAACCCTCTGGTGGTAGTGGCACGTACATAAAATATAGCTTATGTTTGAGCAGGTTCTATCGCCAACAATTTATCACCATTATTTTTTAAATCGGTTTGGTATGTGATAAAATTCGATAAAATGTGATAAAATGTGGTAATGTGAAAAAAAAAATGTGATACAAATTGTAATTTAGAACGCTTTTCGCTCACTTTATCCTTTTAAATTTGGAATTTTCTTTCGACTGTTCTTAGAAAGCAGTTGCATTTTCTAAGTAAATACCATGCCATATTTAATAGTGTGAGACCCCCCAGTTGGGCAAAAAACGCAAATTAGAACCCGTTTTGCTCTTGAAAGACCCAGATGGTAGTGACAGCAACATAAAATATAGCTTATGTTGGAGCAGGGACTGTCACTATTGATTTGCAACCATTACTTTTGAAATAGCGTTGGTATTTCCTGAGATTGAGTAGAAATCGCAATTTAGAACGTTTTTAGAACGCTTTTCGCGCAATTTCATCTCTTTTTAAATTTCCAATTTTTTCGAAACTGTTCTTAAGGATCATTTATATCTAGTAAATATGTACCTTGGCTAATTTCAAGTTGCTAGCCCCTACCGATCACAAAAATCGAAATTTAGAACGGATTTTTGCTCCTGCAACCTCTAGATGATAGTGAGAACCGACATGAATTAGCATCTATGTTAGAGCAGAGGTTCTCAGCATCAATTTCTTAACATTACTTTTGAAATCAGTTTGATTCTTCCTGAGATATTGCTGAAAAATCGGCATTTAGAACGTTTTTTGGACGCTTTTCGAGCATTTTCACCCCTTTTAATTTTCAATTTTTTTTAGGAAATGTTCTTAGAGATCATTTATATCTAATAAATATATGCCATGCAAAATTTCATGAGTCTAGGCTCTTCCATAAATGAAAAATCGCCTTTTTAGAACGTTTTTTGCTCCTGCATCTCCTCTGGGGTAGTGGAAAGCGGAAACAGATATAAAACATAGCCTATCTTGGAGCAAGAGCTGTCACCATCATTTTTACACCATTATATTTAAAATCGATTGTTGCTGAGATTGCATAGAAATCGCAATTTGGAACGTTTTTCACACATTTTGACCCCCTTTTAAATTTCGATTTTTTTTTAAAGAAATGCCCTTAGAGATCACTGATATCTCATAACTAACTACCAATCCAAATTTCATGATTCTAGGCCCTTCCGTAACGCAAACACCGCAATTTAGAACGTCTTTTTCTCCTGCAAAATTTTGGGGTACTGGTGCCGACATAAAACATAGCCTATATTGGAGCACAGGTTATCACCATCATTTTGACACCCTTTCTTTCAAATCGGCTTGGTATTTCCTGAGATTCTGTAGAAAACACCAATTAGAACGTTTTTTAAAACGCTTTTTGTGCATTTTCACCATTTTTAAATTTGGAATTGCTGAAGAAATTTCTTAGAAATCCTTTATATGTAATAAGTAGCTAATATTTCAAATTTCATATTTCTAGGCGATACGGTAACGCAAAAATCGCATTTTTAGAACGTTTTTTGCTCCTACACCTCTTTTGAGGTAGTGGTACTGACATAAAATATAGCCTATGTTCCAAGTTGGACTAACACCATCATTATGATACTATTACTTTTGAAATCGGTTAGGTAGCTCCAGAGTTTACCTCTAACATACAAATAATTTTTACTTCTTTATAATATGTGTATAGATAAAACTCAAAATATTTCTATATAATATTGTTGTAAGCCCCAGGTGTTAGTGACAACAACGTAAAATATAGGCTATGTTGGAGCGGGGACTGTCACCATCAATTTGAAACCATTACTTCTGAAATCGGTTAAAATTTCCTGAGATTGCATAGAAATCGCTATTTAGAACGTTTTTAAAACGCTTTTCGTTCATTTTCACCTCTTTTAAATTTCAAATTTTTAAGGAATTCTTCTCAGAGAGCATTTACATCACATAAGTAATTACCATATAGAATTTCAAGTTGCTGTCCCCTTCAGTATAACAAAAATCAGAATTTAGAACTTTTTTAAAGTGCAACCGCAATGCGGTCTTGACGCCGCCATTAAATAGATCCTATATTGGAGCAAGGGCTGTCATCATCAATTTCCAACCATTACTTTTGAAGTCTGTTGGTACTTTCTGAGATTGCGTAGAAAGCGCAAATTAGAAAGTTTTTCGTCCATTTTCACCGTTTTTAAAATTTTGAATTATTTAGGAAATGTTCTTAGATATCATTTATAACTTATAAGTAACTACCATGCTTAGTTTCAAGTTGCTAGCTCCTGTAGTATTACAAAAAACGCGATTTAGATTGTTTTTTGCTTGTTCACCCTCTTTGGGGTAGTGGCACCAACATGAAATACAGCCTATGTTGGAGCGAGGGCTGTCACCATCGTTTTCACACCATTATTTTTTAAATCGGATCGTAACTTCCTGATATTGCGTAGAAATCACAATTCAGAAAGTATTTTAGAACGTTTTTCGCTCATTTTCACCCCTTTTAAATTTCATTTTTTTAGGAAATGTTCTTAGAGATCATTTGTATCTTATAAATAACTGCTCTGCCTAATTTCAGGATTCTAGGCCCTTCAGTAACACAAAAATCACAATTTAGAACATTTTTTGCTTTTGCTACCCCTAGCTGGTAGTGACACCGACATGAAATAGAGCCTACACTGGAGCAAGGGCTGTCATCATCAATTTCCAACCATTACTTTTGAAAAAGGTACTTCATGAGATTGCGTAGAAATGGCCATTTAGAACGTTTTTTTAGAACTGTTTTCGCGCAATTTCACCCTTTTTAAATTTCGAATCTTTTAAGAAATGTTCTTAGATATCATTTATATCTAATAAGAAATTACCATGCCAAATACCATGTATCTGAGCCTTTCAGTAGCACAAAAATCGCAATTTCGAGAACTTTTTTTTGCTCCTGCACCGCCTTTGGGGGTAGTGGCACCGACATAAAATGTAGCCTACGTTGGAGCAAGGGTTGTCACCATCATTTTGACACCATTATTTTTTAAATCGGTTTGGAGTTTGCGTAAAAATCGGCATTTAGAACTTTTTTTAGAACGCTTTTCGCGCATTTTCAGCCCTTATTGATTTCAATTTTTTTATGAAATGTCCTTAGAGAACATTAGTATCTTTTAAGTAACTAGCATTCCAAATTTCATGTTTCTAGACCCTTCAGTGACACAAAAATCGCATTTTTAGAACTTTTTTTGCTCCTGTAGCCCTTTTTTGGCCAGTTGCATGGACATAAGATATATCCTATGTTCTAAGTTGGACTAAAACCATCATTTTGATACCATTACTTTTGGAATAGGTTCGGTAGTTCCAGAGCTTAAGTCCTGCAAATAAACAATTTTTACCTCTTTATAATATTAGTATAGATAGATAATATAAAAGATAAATGAAATGCATTCCGTTTTCATGAGACATTGATTGTTTTAACTAATTGATTTTAGTTTCCTTTATTGAATCTATTCATTTTAAGTTTGAAATTGTTAAATTAAATGTTTTACACACAAGCTATTTTTTCTGGCATTTTTTTTTTTTTAACAATAGAGATGAGTACAAACGTTTTAAAGGAAATAATAATTATAAACTGCTTTGTATCAAAAAACCTGACTTTGTAAGGTTGAATAAAAATAATTGCTTTTTTGTAATCCGAGTGATAACTTTCATTAAAAATTAAAATGAAAATTAGTATTAGGATAATAATATTTTTGTTTAATTTAATTTTCCTTTCATTTACAGAATATTATTTTTCTGTTTTAATAGAGAATGTTTTTCGGTTTAAAAAAATTAGTGTTACTTCAAAAGAAAATCAAATTTCAAATTAATTTGCCTAAAAGGCGCAAAGACCAATCTAGTGAAAAAGATTCTATGCCAGGACACGAACCCGGGCCATTAGTATACTAGTTTGGTGGCCCGGTAAAAATATAGCAACATGTAATACTATCTTTTTCACATGGTTGGCCTTTGCGCCTTTTAAGCAAAATAATTTGAAATTTGATTTTCATTTGAAATATTGTATGGAAGGCGAATGCCTCTCTCTGGAAAAATTTCCAAATATGAATTAGTGTTAATTTACAAAAAATGATAGATCGTTTGTTAGTGTGTGATTTATTCGTATTGTCTAAATTAAAAACTTTTTTTTTGAAGCATACTTTACAAAAAGCTACTATAAGCATTTCAAAATAATATGCTGGGCTTTTTTGCATGTTTATGTTTAGAAAATAAGATATTTAAATGAAACTATACGTAATGAAATCTGACATTTTAGGATTTCATTAATTTTAAAAATTATTGCTGGTTAAAAAATTGTTTTAGATGGTTATCCACTAAAGCAGCGGTTCCAAACCTGTGTTTCGTGGAGCTTAGAGGCCCTCATCGCCTCCACCGCGGTTTATGAATATAAATAAAATTTTAAGGCAATCAATATATATTAAGCCGGAGATTTTTTCAAAAATCGGCTTATATGTCATGTTAAAAAAACTTCATATATTTAGACTGCATTTTAGTAACAAAAGACATTTGGTGGGTTTTCTAATTGGCGACAAAACCCTTTAAAACCCTGTATAGGAGAAGAATATTTCTAACACTTGAGAAATAAGAGAATGATGACTAATTGATAATTTAAATTAGTCTCACATGATAATTTAATGATAATCTTGAGTTTGTCAAGCTCATATAGCTGCAGAGACTCTTAATAAACATAGTACACTTAATGTTGTCACGAATTTGTCCCCACGAAAAAGTCGATAATTAGTGTTGTACCCAATATTCCTTTATCAAATATCACTATTATTAAGAAAAAAAACAAACAACCATATGACTTTTGACGTAAAACAAAGATTTAACAGCCATTTCAGATGACTAAATTCTCACTAGAAATAGACGCAAACATAGACTTTACTGGATTAACAGTTTTATTAGAATTAGTTTTATTAGTATTATTAAGTTTTATTATTTTGGTTGACATGCTTATTGAAATGAATTAACTGTACCATTCATGTCACTGAAAACTGTCAGAGTTTTTTATACATTTGAGAAAAAAAACTGAAGTTGAAAAATGGATACGTTGGGTTGTGGAGGAGAACAGGGTGATTTTTTCCCTCTTCATATGAAAAATGCAAGCATAAAAAATACAGAAAAAAAATCGGGGGGCATCCTAAAGCTTTCTAAAACTCTTTTGAATACTATTTTTGAAAAGCCCAATCGAATACATTGGACAACTTTTAATATGGGCTGAAAGTGTTCAGACTTCATGCATGTGCAAACCATCCATTTTAACATGCTGGCTAACAAATCTGAAATGGAGAATTTGTTCACACACGCCAAAATGTTATCTGCATTTTTTATGAATTTAAATTATTTTCAGCTGTTTCTTTTATATAAATAATTGTTTTAAAACTTTCTTTCAATATACCTATTGCATTTCAACATCATAAAAAAATAACATTTATTTGTTGTATTCTTCGAAATATATTGCTAATAATGTATTTGCTTTCTAAATATTTAATAATTGTATCTATGTTTCGAAAAATAAAGATCCATTACAGTACGCCAAGTCTAATATTTCGTATAGTCCCCTGTGCCAAACCAATTACAAATACCAATATGTTACAAATATTTTTATGGCAATATTCGTAATCGTTGATTTAAATAAGGAGATCAGCAACGACTGATCTCGTAGCTGGCAAGAAAACTCTGTCACCAACGTGTATTCTTGTAGACGGCATCGAACTTCTTAAACTCAACTAATCACGAGGTTCTCCTTTGTTTTGCCCTTCACAGCAAGTTAAGGATTGTATTTTAAAACCAAAGTCTTAAAAGATTTGATGAATATGTAATTTGTTATATGTATTCACATCTTTCTCTAAGAAAGCCAAATTATACTTGCTGCCTTTCTCAATGACATATCTCTGTAAAACGAGTTTTTCTGCTTACACAACCACCAAACTGAAATACAGATGTCTTGTAAATGCGGATTCAGAAATTCACCTACACATATCAGCAATTTGACCGGAATTCAGAAAAATGTTCAAAACAATCCAATCACAGGCTTTACATTAAACGTTTATGCGGTATTGTTCGTCATACTGACAATATAAAATTTATAGTAACTTAAATATTATATATTTTTTTTAAAAAATGGAGAATTTTTAAATAGGGAAAACATTTGACAGTATCATATGTATTGATGGTAATCGAAAATAAAATTAATATTGCTGCAAAAGTTCTAAAATTTTATTTTGTTCTTTGGACAATAGACAAATCTTTAGAACACTATCCATCCTATTTGATCATGGCTGGACTAGTTTTATCCTGGGTAGTTGGAACTAAAATTATAAATTTAAAAAATGAATTGTTATAACGTATTGAACTACTATTGAATCTGATATTTGGTGACATTTTATAGTACGGTTAGGGCAAGAAAAATGTTTAACTCGTCGAAGACATTTTGTTGAATTGGAGGAATGATAATATAATGTTTCGAATGCATTTGCTAACATTTATCAAGGCAAAGATGTGGATAATGTACCATATTAGTTTCCAAGGGTATATGCATTATATAGTATATACTTACTACCTTTACTGCTAATTTATTATATTCATATCTACCTTGTATAGCTTAGCATTAGATTCAAGTAATTAATAAAAAATAAAAATTTAATTTACTTTAAACAATCTCTTTCATAAATATAATATCTGAATAAATAAGTGCGATGAAATGTGCTTAAGGATAGTTAAAGTAAAGAAAGTGTTTTCTAGTACTTTAAAACACACCGTAATATAAATTGATTGCGTATAAATGAGAAAGTGCAGCTTAAAAAAGAACGAAAAATATTTCGAAAATATTACTGGGAATTTTTCTATGTAAAATGTACAGATATCTGTTAGCTTTTCATTTTGACATGTAGTCTAAAATAATGATGCAGTTGGTTTAAACCAATGAATATTTTCAGTGATACATTTACATATTTATTAGAAAACACATAAATTTATAACTACCATTCAAAGACAAAAATGCATATTTTACGTGTTAATCTTAACGTCGTTTTTACAAGGTCTCGGTTTAATGTAATTTATGTAATATCTCAACAACTTTCCATCTCTTTATGTACAGGTTATGCATTCTCCCTATATACTTCAGACGGAGTACCGAAGACTAGGCTTATTTACACGAATAATTTCATATGTGTGCATGATTTATAATTTTACAAAAAAATATTAAATCAAAATATTTATAGAGATGTGTTCTTGTACAGGACGAACTATGTTTTAAATTACACAGAGAGTATCCTAGATTTAAATGTATAAAGGGTCTCAGGACTCTTAAAATCGACAAAAATGAAAAAGAGACCATTTTCAACTATTAATATCAGAAAATGTCCACGATTTTAAAACACAATTTTTATTGAGATAAAAGATATATGTGGAAGAAGAAATACAGAGGAATGGGACTTAATATGAATGGAACGTCAATTTTTACTCTACAATTCGCAGATGACCAAGTTATAATTGCAAAAAGTAAAAATGATTTTGAGAAAATGACGGTGAAAATTAAGGAAGAATATGACAAATGGGGACTTCACATGAACGTCAGCAAGGCCAAATACCAATGTATAGGAGGGAATGAGACAGACCTAAATCTAACAAATAACATAAAAATAGAAAGCTCTAAGCATTATAGATATTTAGGTGTAGACATTAATAGAGAAGGAATAAACTCACAGGAAATTAAATACAGAATTTGTCAGGGGAGAAAGGCTGTAAAACTATTAAATTCTATTTGGTGGAGTAAGGAGATCGCTAGGAAAAGAAAGTATAATATATACAATTCTATTGTAAAGAGCATATTGTTATGTGGAGCAGAAGGATGGAGAATTATGGAGACAGAACGAAAGAAATTAGCGGCAGTAGAAATGGACGTCCTAAGAGGATTGTGCAGAATATCAAAAATAGAAAAAAATAAGAAATGACAGAATCAAGGAAATGATGAAAATAAAGGGAACCATATGAGATGATATTAAAAAAAAGCAATCAATCTGGTATAGTCATGTCAAAAGAATGAATGAGGAAAGACTCCACAAAATAACATTCAATTATGAAACAAACAAACAAAAAAAGAAACCGGGAAGACCCCGAAAGAACTGGATGGATGATATTTCAAAGGCAATGAGGGATAGAGGTTGGGAAGAGGAATGGACCCTTGACCGGAAGAAATGGACAAAGAGCCTTGTAGATTCTTCGGATGGCGTCATCTGACGCCATAAACCGAGTATATATATATATATATATATAAGATATATGTACGTACTTTCATTTTATGTCTTTAAAAAATTGCAAGGTGCAGAATTAGCATTTACAGGGGACTCCAAACTGTCAGGTATTTGACGAGCAGAGAATTGGTATAATAGCTTACGTGCACGATTACAAAATAAATATTGCAAATAGAATGAAAATTGTGATGCCTACATATACACCAGATTGTTATAATAACCCTGAACCTAAAATTCGTATTTAAAGCATTTTTCTATTTTTAATACGAATTTGTACTTAACTAATACAAAATTTTGAAAAATTCAACAACATAATCGCTTTTTTTTTTTTTTTTTTTTTTTTTTTTTTTTTTTTTTGAGTAATAAAATGGAAATTTTAGGTTCAGTTTATACACAATAACATGAAACATATTTTTTGAAACATTTAGAATTTTTTTAGATATCGTGCGCATTATGCCCAAAAACGTAATTTGGAAAAAAATGACTTCAAAGTTTCGGAAAAGCCGTTTCAGCTATTGTGCAGCTATATTTCTAAAAGCCATAACTTTTGTTCTAATGAGAATTTCAAGGAAAGAATTATATTAAGATGTTCAGAGAAGATAGTAGTTTAACATCTAAAAAAAAAAAAAAAAAGTTCGAAAATTTTGAAGCTTTAAATAGTCCTGAGACCCCTTAATAAATCTGAAAATAAAAATAAATAATATGTTTTGGTTTTGGTTTTGGTGACTTGGTGCGTTGACATGTTCTTGCATGTTGTGAAAAACATACAAAATTTGCAATCGAATGTCTAATCTATTTACTTATTTTTATTCGTTATACATTAATGGTTAAATAATTGCGTGTTCATAAAATGTAAATGAAATAAATTGCATGTCTTTAAGTATAAATGCAATTGGGCAGATAAATGAAACCGAATGATTCATCTATCTTTTTCAGCTTAATGTTTTAGAAAACAATTTCAACTAAAAAATAAAATAATAAAATTTATTCTTTACTCTTATTGTGTGAAAAAAATTCAATGAAACAAACTGTTTTAATGAGTTTTACTAAATATATTTTTTAAATAATTACTTCAAACTTAATGTCTTTCAACATTTATTTTTTCTGTTAATTAACTAAACACACTTAACATGTAATAAAAAGAAAAAAAAACTTTTTCACATGTGCTTGTTTCTCTTTCTTTGTAATATCCTTTTAATAAAATTGAAAAAAAAATAGGAAAAATCACCAACAACTTTGTATTTGCTGTCAATTACAAGATACTAATTTCTAAACGTCATTCAGAATATAATAATTTTTTTGAAGCACATTTTATATAAATAAATTATTTCTGATAAAAGAAATAGAAAACAAAAAACTTAATTTAAAGAGCCATTAATGCAGAACTGAAGAAATCATGTCATTTATTTTTTTTATTTCAAATTAAACTGCTTTGCAATAAAAAAATATTATTTTTACAATAAAAAAAGTGAACTGTTTTCGCTAGAAAAAATACACATTCTGTCTATTTTCTATTTAATTTTTAATGAACTAAAGTCCTAGTATATCCTTTAAATTCAATAACATTTTTATTAAGATTTATTTTTTGTGTGCTTCACTGTTTACAAAATATATTGCTTTATATGTTATTATAATAATTATTAAAATATCGACATTCATCTGCATATCAAAATTCTCGCCCCGCTGTTATATTCATTTCGTGAATACTAAATCTGGATGAACATATGTTTGTCATTTGACCTGCGGAAAATATGATTATCAAGCAAAATAACAAATGATATAGATGACATTATGTTTCTTCAAGCTCTAGACATGATCTACAACTAAATATATGTTACTCAAATTCATTTGTCTGTTCTAGTCGCCTTGGCTTTGTAGTAAATGAATATATTAACTCTACTTGAATAGGTATAACTAATATAAGGGACGATACAACATTTTGCATATAGGTTTATTGATATTGAAATATTCTACTTTTAATTTGAATTTATCAGTGGAGGAAATAGCCATATTCTCAATAAATTAAAAAACTTCTTTTTTATTATTATTTGGATTATCGAAAAAGTTACAGTCGTCAGAAATTACTTAAGTTAAAAGTTTATACACCTTTTAACTTTTACGAAACTAATGCTTCAGGTTTAGATTGAACACTGTGTACACTAATTGCTTTTCATTTTTTTTTCTTTTATTTAAAATATGTCTTAAATTTTGAGCAATAAAACCTACATACTTATAATTTTTTGATGTAGTGATATAATAAAAATATATTAATAAAATTTTCGAAGGTGACTGCTTGTGTTTATATAGAGAAATAGCATTCAACATCAGACAGTATTACTGATCACATATACTATATGGACAAAAAACACCATACATTTTTTTCCTAATATCCATAGAAATACGTAACGAATTTTTCTGGAACTGCAGAGAAGTTTGACCTCATGTTTGTCTGCGAGGTTTTGTCTGCAAAATAAAATGTTCGAAATTATTTCTAGCTGTAGCACATGCGTATGCAGGAACTGTGCATAATTTCCGTTCATTTCTGAAATTATATGCCGTGAAGTTATGAAGGCTGTTATTTAATATTTTTGTATTTGTAGAATGCAGGGTTTCAACTAATCATGTACGCCCTTTTTTTTAGGAATCTTGACAGAATTATGTAGAAACAACATACTGCAATAGGGATTTAAATATAAGAAAACGTGATGAAATATGAGTATTCGTATAAAGGCTTTTAACTGCGAGTGCATAAACTATAAACACAATTTGGATAATTTAGTACTCAACTATACAGGGCAACGTACGTTAAAATACCAGTCAAATATCGTGCAGTTTCGAAAAGATATAGTCGATAAAGTAAATTGCTAACTACTGCTTTCAAAATTATCTGTATGATACAACATTTTCATCAAATTGTCTTTTTATTAACTGACGTCGAACAAATGGAGCACTCACTTATCGCATGGCCACGTATAGATTTTAGACAGAGGTTTCTATTTTGATTTTTTTTTTTTCGTATAGGTTCTGTATAATATTTCTTCCGAGCGTAAATAAAACATAGAAAAATGACAATAAAAAAATATAACATGAAAAATGTCAATCTACGAGATATCTATTATAATTCAGCAACTTTTAGATAGCATTTGAAATTATGTTCACTATGTTGCCGATACCATTCTGCTTTTTATCTATATTTGACTGGCATAACGTTGTTTTGCAGTAAAATGTCGACTACTATCCTATGCAAAAAATATTTTGTTATATCTTGCGCACGCCCTGTTAAAAATTATTTCATTCAAATGCTCTTTTTTCATAAAAATATTTAATATTTATATTCAATCGCAATATGTTTTTTTTTTTTCATAATTTCTCAAATTTTCTGAAAGTAGAGTTTCATTGAAAACCATGCATGCTTAAACAAAGCACGTGAAATGTATACTTATATGTTTTTTAAAAATATCTGTAAATAAACATACGGACTATTTTTACTGAAATGAACACAAATGTTAGAAAAAGCTCCCAAAGGGATGTTCTTAACTACAGATCATTTCGAGTAATATATTTTACTGGAAAACAATCGCAATCAAAACACTATCAAATCTCTTTGAAAATGTTTCCGCAAATTAATGGTAGCAATACAAACATTGATTTTATAAAATAAGGGATATGCGTTTTAGTTAAATTTGTCATTGGCCTCCTGTTTTTTTTTTCTCGTGTCCAACAACTCAAAATAATATTAAACCATTTATTACATCCACATTGAATTTATTTTTATCGAAAATACCACTACAGTAGCACACTATGGCAGTGTTGGTACTCTTCAAACAATTTCAAGGAAATTTTAACAGAATTTTCGTAAAGTAATATTTGCTTTACTTAATTTTTAAAAATCTGTCTTCAGATATGGCGACCACTACTTTCAGAAATCTGTGGTATTAAAACACCTAAAATCCTATAAATCCCTTCATACGTACGATCCCTGCATGGTATTCTTTTTGAAAGCCTGCTCTCAGTTCCTTGTTCAGCTTTGAAAACGGCATCAATTCGAACTTGCTGTTTATGAAAATCGAAAGAGCTTCACATATGCTGCATGAAAAAAATAATGGTCTGTGAATTACTGATTAATTTTATTATTATTTTTATTTATTTATTTATTTATTTATTTTTTCTTCTTTTTTTGTCAGGACGAAAAAATAAAACTTGCCCCGGAAACAATTCATCTCTCTTGTTCTACATGGTCAATATCTTTCAAAAGAAATATGATAATAATGATGTTTTTACCCCTCAAACTCTTAATAAAAGACGTTTTTAAAATATAATTTTTTTTTTATTAAGTGCTTTAAAATGTATAGTTTTAATCTATTTTTTTTTTTTAAATTCTCGAATCAATAGACATTATTAAAAATGAAAGCAATAAGAGGGAATATTTGACGCGCAATCGTTTTTTTTTTCCTTCTAGCAATATATGAAGTAAAAATAGATTTAGATAATTACAAAAAATATCGAAGCAGTAGAAATTTTACAATGTTCTCTATTCCAAAGAGGTACTGTACTAAGACAGATTTCAATAATAATCAAGGCTTCTATATCTCAAAAGAATAGCGAATGTAAAATTTAAAAAAAAATGAAAATGAAAATGAAAGGGAAATCATTAATCATTTATATTTTCCATGTTTCTCTGTTTTTTTAGTTCAAATGAGCTTATATTTGCGGCTTCAAAAACGAAAAAAAAAGAAGTTTTTAAAACATTTAAAGCCGCAATATTTATTAAAACTGTGCACTTAAAAATATAACAATAAATCTGGCTTCATGATATTAAAAATTTTCCTAGATGTGTCAGAATTCTCTTTTCGGTTCAGATATAGATGAACTTATTCACACACGCACACACATGCCTCAATGTTTTGAACACATATGAGAAATTTGACAAAATGTTTTCACTAAATCACACTTACAAATCAATAAATTTAGGCAAAATTCTGAGTAAAAAGGGTATTTGAATAACCATGTGATATTTTAAGCCTCTTCGCGTTTTGAGATCTATCCTGCATTTCTAAAAAAATCTTCCAAATTTTCTTCTCTAAAAATTTCTGTTTGTAATATACATTTCATACCACCTTATTAGACATGGCTTTTAAAATACAATTCTGCTAAAATTATTTTTGGTCTACAACCGATTTAAGTTGTTTTTCCGAACTACAACTGGGCGAATGGCTCAGAGGATTAAAACATTATAAATAACGATAAAAAATAATTTTTCTATAAGTAATTTTTAAGAAAAAAAAAGTACCACTAAATTCGGCATATTTTATCTCACCACTTTACATTAATATTTTCTTATTTCACACCCCATGACTTATCTAACTAAACGTGACTAAGAGCCGTTTCTCACAGAGTATCTACTTTGCAACATTTTATTAAAAAAACATTCATATCCAAATGTTGCCAATCTAATATCTAATACACTATGTCTGAACAACATGTTAAATGGTACATAGTTAATTTTATGAAATTCATTATTTTATTACATTTGAAATACATTAATTTTATAGAAAGTTATATATTTGAAATTGAAGAAAATAAAAGGAATTGGAATATGACACGAACATATCTTGTCTATATTCTCATAAAATTCGGAATGGAACCACCACTAAAACGTCATTTTTCCACCAAAATAATAAGAATTTCAAAAATAGGAGTAACCGGAAATAACAGGAAAACGTATACATGCACATACATAAAAAAAAAAAAAAAAAAAAAAACTTATCACAATTTTGCTCGAAACTGTCCAGTCATTCGAGTGCATAAAAAAAAAAAAAAAAAAAAACTGTTTCTTGACCACATTGTGTAGCATATCAACACATATTACTGACCATATTATGGTAAGAAGAGTGTTAAATTATGGTGAATAACTGTTTTCCATGCGTGTTTTAAAAACAAATATATATATATATATATTATATATACTATATACAAATGATTCTAACTCCAGGAAATTATAATGTAACTGCAAACGAAAATATATAACAACCTGTACCGAATTATCCACGATATCTAACAGCCTTCTTTATCATTTGAATACCCAGAAACTAATTTAGTTTCAAGAAAAAAAAAAAACAAAACAAAAAAAAAAAACATAAGTTTGTTTTCAAACCAGTGATTTTCGGAACCATAGTTTTTTGGATATTCATTTATTAGATGTTTGTTAGTTGTGTATTAATTATTAACTTTTATTGTGTATTACTCGTTCTCGCTACCAAGAATGTTGTATTTTTTTATGTAATCAATTCCCAAGTAAGCGTATGCATGTCCAGCAAACACGTTTTACAGACAGATGTGATAAAAAACTAACATTATTGTTAAAATTAATATTATTTTATTACTGGTGCACGTATGAATTTAGATACGCAGCCTAAAATGTGTAATTGAGAATTATTAGTATCGTGAAAATCAATTAATATACTATCAGATCTATTTGAATATGTTTGCGCAAATCAGTGATAGCAATACAAGCTTTCATTTTATAAATGTTTCTCTAAATCTCGAAAATGATATGGTTTCTGAGTTTCTAATAACAAAGAACGCTTTTTAGAAACATTGTATATCTTCGTACACTGTTTCAAATGAAAATCAAATTTCAAAGTAATTGCTTAAAAGGCGCAAAGGCCAACATAGTGAAAAAGATTCCAAGCCGGGACTCGAACCCGGGCCATCAGTATAGCGCACTGACGTTCTACCGACTAAACCACTTGGAACGATACCTAACAAGGAAAATTTCTCACTATTATATGTTGGCAAGGCTACAAACGCAACACAAGATGGAATATTTACCGTGAGCCACCGACATGGGGCAAACACGGAATATAATTAAATCCAGCATCGATAGAAACTATATTAATACATGGAAATTATTCCAGAAGGTAACATTCGCCTTGGATACAATATTTCAAATGAAAATCAAATTTAAAATTAATTGCTTAAAAGGCGCAAAGGCCAACATAGTGAAAAAGATTCCAACCCGGGACTCGAACCCGGGCCATCAGTATAGAGCACTGACGTTCTACCGACTAAACCACTTGGAACGATACCCAGCAAGGAAAATTTCTCACTATTATATGTTGGCAAGGGTACAAACGCAGCACAATATGGAATATTTACCGTGAGCCACCGACCTGGGGCAAACACAGAATATAATTAAATCCAGCATCGATAGAAACTATATTAATACATGGAAATAATTCCAGAAGGTAACATTCGCCTTGGATACAATATTTCAAATGAAAATCAAATTTCAAAGTAATTGCTTAAAAGGCGCAAAGGCCAACATAGTGAAAAAGATTCCAAGCCGGGAATCGAACCCGGGCTATAAGTATAGCGCACTGACGTTCTACCGACTAAACCACTTGGAACGATACCCAGCAAGGAAAATTTCTCACTATTATATGTTGGCAAGGCTACAAACGCAGCACAAGATGGAATATTTACCGTGAGCCACCGACCTAGGGCAAACACGGAATATAATTAAATCCAGCATCGATAGAAACTATATTAATACATGGAAATTATTCCAGAAGGTAACATTCGCCTTGGATACAATATTTCAAATGAAAATCAAATTTCAAAGTAATTGCTTAAAAGGGCTGTAAAGGGCCTTTGCGCCTTTTAAGCAATTACTTTGAAATTTGATTTTCATTTGAAATATTGTATCCAAGGCGAATGTTACCTTCTGGAATAATTTCCATGTATTAATATATTTTCTATCGATGCTGGATTTAATTATATTCCGTGTTTGCCCCAGGTCGGTGGCTCACGGTAAATATTGCATCTTGTGCTGCGTTTGTAGCCTTGCCAACATATAATAGTGAGAAATTTTCCTTGCTGGGTATCGTTCCAAGTGGTTTAGTCGGTAGAACGTCACTGCGCTATACTGATGGCCCGGGTTCGAGTCCCGGCTTGGAATCTTTTTCACTATGTTGGCCTTTGCGCCTTTTAAGCAATTACTTTGAAATTTGATTTTCATTTGAAATATTGTATCCAAGGCGAATGTTACCTTCTGGAATAATTTCCATGTATTAATATAGTTTCTATCGATGCTGGATTTAATTATATTCCATGCTTGCCCCAGGTCGGTGGCTCACGGTAAATATTCCATCTTGTGCTGCGTTTGTAGCCTTGCTAACATATAATAGTGAGAAATTTTCCTTGCTGGGTATCGTTCCAAGTGGTTTAGTCGGTAGAACGTCAGTGCGCTATACTGATGGCCCGGGTTCGAGTCCGGCTTGGAATCTTTTTCACTATGTTGGCATTTGCGCCTTTTAAGCAATTACTTTGAAATTTGATTTTCATTTGAAATATTGTATCCAAGGCGAATGTTACCTTCTGGAATAATTTCCATGTATTAATATACTTCGTACACTGTTTTAATTATCTAAGATTAAGATACATTTTTCTCTTTTTGCAGTGTAAAAACGGTCAAATTACTGTTTTACAAATTTTCAGAAGCCGTACTAAGTAAAACATATTTTTATTACGAATAAAGTCACAGATATATGTATAATTAACATTCTTGCTGCATAATTCTTTTATCACAAAAGGTTCAAAAATTGCGCTTTTTTTTTATTACCTATTTCAAATCTTTATATATTTTAATGTTAAATATGTAAAAAACCTTTGTAAAACAGTTTTTTTTTTAAAATATAGAATTAGATCATAAAAAAAAATTGTCAGAAAATTGAATTTGAAGAATAATCATGTAAAAGATATAAAGAAAGAGAATAATCATATGAAATACATTGGTTAAATGCATTCCCTCTGAAATCGCGGGTTGCGCAAAATTTGTTACTTTTACGCTGCCCATCGAAATCGCGGGATGCACAGCAAGAGGGTAAAACGTCGGGAAAGTTAACAAAATTATAAAATATATACTTATTCAAGGATTAACATAATGCACGTAGCAAAAATTAGACAGCTTAAATACACAACTCACACCTGCTCAAACTTACACGAGAAAATATGTAAGAAAAATCTGAAGTTAAGTAGAAAACTCATGTTCATTCTAAGGTAAATACAAATATATGTATGCATTTTTTGAACAATTTATAACACGAATAACTTTAATTTGATTAAATAGACTTAGTAAAAAAACTTATGTCCACGAGTGTAGATCTGGCTCGTAATTTTGCGTTTTACGGGAAAAGCGAATACATACAGTTTCAGCGAGATTTCATGAGCACTTTTGTTGTAAGAAACTCAATTGAGAATAAACTAATTGTATTCTGAATATAAATAATATTTTAAAAGAAAACTTTTTTTTTTTCATTTTTAAAATACGAACACGTATTGAAGTCATTTCAAAATGAGAATCACTCATTAGTATTATTTCAAAACTCATTGACGCAAGATATGACTAGAGTCAAAATAATTATAGTTAAAAGTATTTCGAATTAATAAAAATTGCTAGCTATTTATATACTTATATACAACTAAAATGTAGGCATTTATCCGGGGATTAATTCAAATCATTTTTTGAGCTATGAGAATCTTAAACTAGTATGCTCATTTGTAAACAAATCTAATCTTATTTTAAAACCTTCTTCTTTGCTCTCAGATTGCATTATAGTTCGTTAATTGGCACAAATTTTGTGGCATGATTCAGTGTTGGTTTAGTTTTCATCTCTTTTTTTCTTTTCTTTTTTTTTTTTTTTTTTTTTTGATTTGTGTGAAAATATATGGCTGCTTGCGTGATATTATCTTTTTACACTCTAGTAAAATGTGAATGATTTTCAGTCTACAAAATTAAAATATAACCACGTACGAAAATATAGAATAAAACCTCCCGAGTTAATCTCGTTTCCAAAAAGCGTTCTTTATCACTAGAGACTTCAGAAGCAAATACCTTTTCGAGCTTTAAAAAGCTCTTCAACAACATTTCTTCAAAACAACATTTCTTCTGCTGAAACAGATTTTCGGGACCGTTTCCAATAGTTTTTTTAGTCTGTTTTTTTCAAACAAGAATATCTGTTTTTACTTTACTGTCAAATTTTAATAATATAATTTCAGCTGCGCTCCAAACTTTATACATGCAAAACTAACAAAGCAGTATTAAATTTCCAGCTAATGTTAATAATATTAATTTTGTCAAGATTGTCTGAAAACATATTTATTGATCATGAAAAGTTTACTTTAAAATTGACAGCATCAATTTTAATCAAACAGGAAACTGATAGTTTGAGTAAACTGATTGGTACAGTGTAAAAATTACTGAAAATGTTTCTGAAAATCACTAGCCGGAAAAGAAACATTGTTTATATATATAGATAGATAGATATATAGATAGATATTTAATCTCGAAAATTTCTTTGTTTTTTCAAACTTAAAATAATAAATATTGGTTTTTGTAATTGTTGATTAATTGGAAGAGGTTATTTTGTATTTCCCTTTCTGGTTATTTTTTTCCACATTATGAGACATTCTTCTTTTTTGACACTGTGTCATTCGGGCAAACTCTCTTGTGTTTTGTAAATTGTGGAGAAGGACTAGAAGAAAAAAAGCATGAGCATTCAATTGTGTTTTATGCTGAAGAAGTGCCATCTCCTACTATGCTGCTACTACCGTTTCTTCGAGCGATTTCTTTGAGTTCGACATGTCCTTTTTTTACGGGGTCATTCATTGAAAATGCATTGCTCATGTTTTGCCATTAATATTGGGTGGGGTTCGTTTGGACAATTTTCAGTATAATTATTTAATGATACTGTACTTTATTGAAAATAATCCACAAAACCTTAATTCTTTGTTTACACTTACTTTTATATAAATATATATGTATTGTAATATGTATACGTAATGGGAAACTCGATAAATAATTTTTTTTACTAAGTAACAATTACTTCATAGGTTCTGGATAAATATTACATTTAAATAAAGCATTTAATTACATTATGAATAAAAACCAAGGGCCTTTTACTGAACATTTCAGCCTTCGTTACTGCGACCGTGGGGTTGCGTGATCAGAACCGTCTGCCAAGATCAAACTCTAAGTGAGCTGCTCTACATTGAAACTGAACAACTAACTCTCACGACAGAAATCTTAAAAAAATGTTCCTCATCAAATCCGTTTTGTTTACGTCTTTGATATCAGATCACTACATTGTAGCCTGCTTGCAGTATCTTGTTGCTACAGTGTGGGGCGTAAGAATCTCTAAACGCATATCCACATTACACAAAAGTTCTATTTTTTATGTTGTGTTAGATAAATGTATTTCATTGAGCCCAAATTCGTAATATGCTTTTTTTCTGCACGCATGACATTTAGATATATTGTCGTGGTTTAGATGACAAAGGAATATTTTCCCAAATCTTTTGATAAAAGCATAAATATCATAAATAAAACAATTTTTGGATCATTTGTTTGATCTTTGTTCTAGTATTTTAACATCTTACAAGGGAAAAAATGAAAAAAAAAATTAAAATAAAAACAAAAACTGAAATTTTTTATTAAAAAGGGAAACGCTAATAAATATTGAAGAATACTGTAATATTAGTATTGCAGATTTCTCATTCTTTTCATGATAAAAATTGTTGTACTTGTTGTCTTTGACAAGATTATAGTATTTCGAAATTTCAAACAATAATTATCTAAAATAAAGATATTTACAGTTTCACAATTATCTTAAGCAATTTGTGGAATAATATTTTATTTTTCATTTGCAAATATTCTAAAATTTATAATAGCAATATTCATTGCATTTAAATAACGTATTCATTGTTTGGAATTGGAGTTTATGAGATGAAATCCCGAAAATAGACTATTCGCATAATCCATTAACGACAATACCTAAATATCCCAAATCTACTGAATTTTATTACGGGATAAAAAATAGTAGCAAATTATGACAAAAATAAAATAAAATTTCTTTCAACAAGTATTAACAAAAACAGGAATATTTATTTTTTTCTCGAAAACCTTACAGAACAGCGGATTCGTTTTCACATTTTTTGAACTTGGAAAATGCGATATCTTGACATTTGAATTTATTTTAATTTTTATTGAATATAAAAATACAGTACTATATCACAAATGTATGCAGCTTTTGCCTCGCCTTTTGCAGTTTGGAGATTTGAGATAGTTTACGTTAGGTTTTTAAAGAAATAATTTAATCCAATAAAACTTATTCGTGAGAAATATACAGAAATTTACACTAGTTTTAGGGGTGAATAAAAATAATCCAATGGACACGATTAAATTTGAATATTTTTTTAAAATAAGATTGGAAATAGCATTTGATTATTAGGGGAAAGTGTTTTAACTTGAACATATATCTACCTTGGACATACACATTTTTTTTAGTTCTATCTATTGGATTTGTATAAAACTAATCAATATGGTTTTCAGATGTACCACTAGATATCATTTAGCTGTTGGTCTCTTTAATATAGTCAGCACATGTTGAAAACAATTGTTAAAACAAAAGATTTTATAATCAATATGTATTTTTTTTTTTTTTTACAGCTGCAACTTTTCATTATATCTCGTTATCAACAGTTATTTCTTTTAAATTCAAAGTTATACATGAAAAAGTATTTATTATGCATTATGAACATGCGTTTTAAATCATGTTAAGCTGAACTAGAAAATGATTGGAGTAATTTTTTTTTTCAAGTCATCAAGTTTTGTACCTTGAACCCACACTGTTAAAAATTTTGCAGCATTCTGGCAGGTCATTCGACCGTTTTTTGAGAAAACGGTTTCATAACCATAATTTAACTATATTCTGACCATAAAATGGCCAATAACATGGTCAGAATGGTGTTAAATTTACGGTTGTGTAACCGTTTTCGGAAAAAAACGGTCAAATGACCTGCCAGAACGCTTCAAATCTTTAACAGTGTAGTAATAGTGTTGTACCTTGAACAGGTCTGAAGTACAACACAACATATTATTTTGTTTAACAAAGTTATATTTAAGACACGCACCACAATGTTTCGTGGGGCGCGATGGCACGAGCGACGAGGCCAGCCTCAGTCTTGGACAGAATACTATATCTGTACTCCTTTTCATTTAAGCATCAAAAATTCATTAAGGTAATTCAACGTAAAAAGCATAGCTAAAAATTGCTTTTTCACCTATGAAAAAATGTTAATTCATTAATGATTAAATTGATGTTTTATTTATACATTTTAATATTATTCACTCAATGCAACCAAATATATGATTTTGTGGAAATATTGTTTCTTTCGTAATATGTAATTTTTCTTCTATTAGATTTTATTTTTATGAAATGCGTGAAATATTTTCTATAAACAATTCAAAATTTGCTACATTTAGACAATAAGTCCAAAATATTTTCATTGTAATAACTTCAATTATAAATTCTGTGATATTTGTGTAATTGAAAACTGGTATTATGCATTTCAATGCAAATGAACAGTAAGCAATTCGTATTCCATATTGTAATTAATGTTTCAGCCCATAACAAGACGACAACGTGTGTTCGATTGTGTTTATAATGCAATAACAATTCAGTCGGCTGTGCATATAGCAATTGAAATTTATAATAAATGTGTTTGAACATCGACAGCATGTTTCTGTTATTTTTTTTTTTATTCAGACTTGATATAATACTCAAAGCATTTGTTTAACTTTTAATTATGTTATTGAAATGAGTTTTGTAATTATGTCATTTATTTGCAATACATAATATAATACCATATGTCAAGTGATATAATATTGTACATATAAAGAAAAAATGTGTCGCATACATATATTAAAAATTTTTAAATGAAAATATTTTCAGCATATGTGTAGCAAAGAAAAATAACACAGAATAACAGACAATACTGTCTGCTAAAACAATTATTTTGAAAAGAAAATATTACATTTCATTTTTGAATGCAATAAAATGTCTGTTAAAAAACATAAATTTTAAGGCTATCTAATAAAAACAAAAGTAGACTTCTAAAAAATTCCTGTGTAATATGTTAAACAAAAATATTTTTTTTTTTTAACAAATGCTTATTATTGCAAAAATGATCACAATTAATAACAGCACTTAAATCGCCTCATACACTGTAAAAAATAACGGTGAAAATTACAGCAAAAAACACCGTTATTATTTCCGAAAACTAAAAAACACACTTCACAGCCTTTTTTGCTGTTTTTTTTTCTGTCTTTTTTCAAAGCGCCCTCTACTGGCCGAATCGCGAAAGATTCGTATTGGAATATAAACATCACAGATTACTCTATTATAAACATTTCGATTTCATTAATAAGCATCCTGGACAAGAATAAAGTCGAAAAGATCTCAATTTCCAGTATCATTATTGAATTCCCCCCCCCCCTCAACCCGCTCTTTTGAAAAAGCAAAAAAAAAAAAAAATGTTTCACTGGAAGGTTTCTCGGTCTCTGCGCTTGCGTCGTTGAACGATGTCCACTCCTCTGCTGAGACGAAGACGAAAGAAACAGAACATGCAGTGTCAGGCTCAAGCAGCCATATTCCCATATTGTTCCGTGAAGATGAAGTATACTTTGACCTATGAATCTGCTAAAGACGAAAAGGTAAGTGCTGGCTCTATTTTCTCTTCTGGTGTCACTTAAATATTTTATCTTTTTTAAAATTGATCATGTGAAACAAGCATATGCAACTTTTTTCGGTAGTCACATGTGAGCGAAACGTGCTAGGCAAAAAGGATTTCTGTATTTTTTAAAAATCCTATAAAGATAATAATAATAATATAAGATTTTTTTTTAATTTATTGACATTCATATGTATTATTATAATGCTTTACTGATTTTAGCTATTTGACAATTACATATTTTAACGGCAACACCATAATATTAAAAGAAAAGTGTTGCAATGCATAGCTAGGGGTAGAGGGGTGCACGGGCCGAAATTTGAAAGCCCGGACCCGCCCCGATGCAAAAATTAAAAGTTCGGCTCGTCCGCGGCCAAAAATTCTTATCTTTTTTTTTTCCATGTTTATAATACGAATTTTTATAGAAGTGCCATAGCCTGCAATATTTATTTTTTTAAGAAATCTCTATTTGTTGTATGTAAGCGTTTCAATTATTAATAATATTGTATATTGTTTAATCCACATTCCATGTATTGAAGCAGGGTTTTCAAATAACCGGGTTTTTTTTATCATTTTTCTTAATACATAGGGGAAGACGGGGTACAATGAAACAAAATTTACTAATTTTTTTTTTCCTATCCACAATTTTGCATGCACAAAAATATAATTAATGCATATTTTTAATCTTGTATTTTTCCCATCTAAATAAATTTTTATTAGGTTCTAAACAATATCTTTATGCTTGAAAAATAACAAAAAATAAATGTCTTACAATGTTTCATTGTAACCCGTATGCCGGGGTACAATGAAACACATACTGGGGTACAATGAAACACTCCAAATGATAGAAGCAATTTTCACCCAGTATAGATTATTTTATGAAAAATGAGATAAATACAAAAACAAAACTTGATTAATAAGGAAATTGATAAAAATAGTATAGTCTAAGATGAAAAATAAGAAAATTCTATTAGTTTAAGAAATACCTTTCATTTTACATTAAATTGGCGGAAGACAGTTTCAAAAATTAGCATTTCTGTTTATATTTCAGTTGATCCTGAAGGAATATGGGGTGGTAGTTTCAACAGAATGAGTTTTTTTTTTTTTTATGTAAGTTTCTAATTTAAAAAAAAAAAAAAAAAAAAAAAAAAAAAAAAAAAACTAGGTTGGAGTCTTTATATCAAGTATTTCACATTTGACTTCCTTTAAATGTATGATTTCTCCAACAGTATATATTTCCTTATGTTTTCATTTATACGGATACTGCTTGTGCCATACATGTTGTGTGAATATCTCATTCTTAGTACCTCGATGACCAGCTGGGCCTGGAAAAAAATCTGGATCATCATCAGAGTCTGTAGCAGGCAGAGTTTGTTTACAAAACAATCCCTTCTCAGCTTTTTTTCTCGTTCTGTTTTTTAATTGCTTAACAAGAGCATTTTTTACTGACCTGGTTAGAACAACTCTTTTTTTTTCTGTTTTCCTACTCTTACTTCTAATATATTCTATTTACTACTTTTATTACTATAATAAAACATGTTTCATTGTACACCGTCTGCAAGTGTTTCATTGTACCCCGCACTGAGGTTACTAAATAAAAATTTATTTTCAAACTTCTAATATTTATTTTTTTTAGTTTGGTTTTGGAGGTATGAAGACAACAACCCAAAGAAAACAATGTATAGAAAAAATAATTATTACATATAACAACAAGGAAAAATAAACAAAATTACTTTTAGTAAAGAAAGTTACTTTCAATGGCGTAAAAGCAATAATCTTCTATTGCTACTGTTGTAGAAGTGTGAATGTATCCACATCACATCAGTAATTGGAACATATAGTTGTATAACATATATATAAACTGCAACTCTCTATGACAAATTTGACTGATTTTACAAGTAATGTTTCATTGTACCCCGTCTTCCCCTATACATGCATATTTGATAAAACAGACATTGTTGGATATATAAGTAGTATAACTTCATTTGAAAATAATTTAAATTTAATAATTACAGTTAATTTATGTAGAAAATTGAAAAAATTCATATTTTAATTTAAACAGTATCAGTAAACAGTTGGGTTCAAAGAACAAACTGCTCTACACAGTGAAACATTGATACACTGATAATCTTTATATAAACAATCTTTTGATTACTAGTAATAAACATTTGATGTAGTTTGGTGAATATAAAATTCTTTTTCAGTTATTCAAAAAAATAATTTCAAATAGTACTACTTCTTGGGGTTGACAATTTGAGTAACAATTCAGAGTCGACATTTTTGGTCATAAGATTCAGCTGATAGCAGGGGAAAAAATATTATATAGATTGGTATTATTAAAGTGCTATAACTAGCACCCAATTTTTGAATACTCTCTCATTCTACTTCATATTTTGATTTTACTTCTTAAAGATAATTTCCCCAATCAGGAAAAATTTCTTTTACAGCTTGACCAAAATCTTAAAGAGATCTTCGTTTTATGTGCAGTTATGTGGCTCCATATTCAAAATCACCATGCGTGTTTTGACAGATTGCTTTAAGTATTCTCCATTTTTAAAAAATAAAAATATTTTATACTAAATATTGAATATTTTAAATCTATTTTATCTTTGAAATTTTCACATGTTTTAAAACTTTTTCTTTAGAGCGATAGATATGTTTGTCAACACATACTAATTTTCATCCTATGCATGTAAACATGACCTAGACCCACTATATCTAATGCTCATTGCTGAAATGAAGTGTTAAAGTAGAATTTTTATATATCCGATAATTTGAAACATTTAAATTATAAAGAAAAAAGAGAAAATGTCATTAGATTTCTTAAAAAAAAAACCAGTTCGTTTAAACCGTGGTTAAAACCGATTTGGTTTAAACCGTGCCAACTCTGTATTGAAGTGTTAAAAATCAAAACAATCATATATACAGTAAAATCTACTAAGACAGAATTGCATAGGGAAGAAAAAAATGAGTTATAGCCAATTTTTCTTCTTAGCAGGTGTAAATGTTATATTCTTTGCATACTTATTATTATTATTCATTTTGCATGGATCAACACATTTTTCAGTTTAAGATTCTGTCACAGGCAGGTTATTTTTCACATGTTTCACTATATTTTTAATAAGTGTACTAATCTACTAGTCTTTAAAAATAATAAATTTTAATGTTTAATTGTTGAGTAATTGCAATTTAAAAATGTATGCATTTTTTGGAAAGATTTTTAGGCGAGGTCTAATTTTACTGACTTTTGAATGGACCAGGGCATGCCCTGACAATGATTTTTATGCGGGCCAGGTCAAAACCCGAACTGAAATTTTTTGGGACGTAAAGACTAGAAATGATGAAACCAGTCCAGGGTCTGTACAAAAAAAAAATAGGCATGGCGGCCTGATCCTTATGGAGAAAAGTAAGACCCGCCCCAGCCCCTAAAGAGTAATCACTGGGCCTGACCCGAGTGCCGTGAATGAAAATAGGTCGAGCTCAGACCTTGGCAAGACCCGTGCAGATCTCTAGTTAGGGGCTATGCACAGGGTTGGGGAAATCATTATCCTCGCCAGTGGCGAGTGGATTTTCTGATTGGGCGAGTGAAACTTTAGGTAGTTTTTAAATAATTGTAGGCTGTAAAGATATACCAAAAACATTTTTTTTAAAACCTAGATATTGTAACTTTCCAAATTATTGCAATGGAAACATGGTACTAAGTTCTATTTTATATTAGGCTTTCTTCTGTTGTATATATTTTTTAATTTTTAGAAAAAATTATGAAAATGCATTGTTATAATAGTAATTATTTGTGTGATTTTGTCGTATCGTACAGTTGATAATAGTTGTATCTTACTGGCTGTTAAAATAAATGCTTGGCTGGTAAGATTTTCTAGAAATTCCCCACCCCTGGCTATGCATATATAACATTACCAACATTTTGCTTATCTTAGGACGGGACACCCCCCCTCCCTTTATGATATCATAGATACATTATCATTCGCCGAACCTCCCACCAAATGATATCTTTTATCAATGCCTAAATATTATTTTATTTTTATATTCTTTTTCTTTCTTTTTATACACTTTCAGAGATGTACACATATGAATATGTATTTATTCATCGCATACTTTACGGATTCAGGAAGTCAATAAAATATCAATACATGAAATAAATTTTTATCCTATAACATCTAAATGAGTTAGTTACTATTTAAAAGTATTTTAATAACAGTATATTGTTACATAATGCATTCAAAAGCAATATTGTTCTCTTGCACTTGTAAGTTTGGTTGGATAAAGAATGATAGTGATATCAAAAAAACAAACCATACCTCCTCCCCTCCCAGAGATATGTTACAATATCAAGTGCCAGACCCTCCCTCCCTCTCTTTAAAGTGATAATGTTATATATGTACAGCCCCTTACTTTTCAGTAGATCAGATTCAGTTGACATTGTAAACATTTTTATCCATCAACCGAGAAGTATAATTAAGAAAATGATTAAAAAAAATATAGGAGACTACAGTGGACCACTTTTGCATTTTTCATTTTTTTTTTCTCTTTAACGAAAAGTCCAGTCCGCCTGAAAATTTTGAACATTCCTGAAACATTTTTACATGTCTCAGAATTTTTTTTCGAACATAGTTTCAAATACAATTAAGAAAAAAAAAATGTATACGTTCATTAAGTATTATTGAAATAATATATAAATTTATTTTTTATTAATTCAATTCCTTTTTATTTCCCCTTTACCCCCAAAATAACATAATAATGCAAATTTGCAAGTTGTAACATCAAACAAAACAGAAAAATTATCCAAAAAAATTATATTTTTTAAATAATAGATTAAGATACAGGAACAATTGCAAATAAGGTAAAGTTATTAAAAACAAGTAAAATAAAGTCATTTTCATTAAAATTTGAAAATGAAACTCCAAAATACTTATGAGCCTGAAATTTTCTGAAAATTCTTTTGGATCCAAAGGCAATTTTACAACAACGCTGATATAAACAACAGAAAATAACCATTAAGTTTTGATTCCAAATTTGTCTTATTTTACGTGTAAAATGAGTAATAAAATTTCAGAACCTGTCAGGGATTCTTTTAGTAATAACAGGCTACAGTCAATAAGATACTTTTATATTTTGATATTTTCCGTTATACAGACACCATGCCAAAAAGTATGCTAATGCGCCAATAAATGTTTAGTGCAATGCTAAAAGATATTTGTAATTTTATGCCAGCAGTTTAATATGAGTTTTATTTTATTACTTTATTGCATAAAAGTTATTTGTTCACTTATTTTCAGTATATATTTGTGATTTAATAAAACAGTTCGTAAATGACTGTAATTTTCAAATGTTATATTTTTAAAATGCTCACTTTACTATCGACAATGTTTTTTCTTTTATTTTTCAAATGTTTCAATTCACATGATTTTCGTTTTGCGCCAACTATTATGCTTGGTGACAGTGGTATCCATATAACGGAAAAGTACCTATATTTTTTAAAAGCAGTAATTACAAACCAAAATATTTCTTACTATGTTAAATAGACATTTTCCTATGTTTACTTTATTTTACAGTTAAATAATTACTTAGTTAAATTAATATCCTTGTTTAGAAAAACTAAATTGGCTTATCTACAAAATACATAAGAATAGAATATGTAGTAAGAACGTCACATGCTAGTGTTGCATTTAAAATCAAATGTGATGTCACACTTTTGTATTATTGGCATTATATCCTATAATTCTGCGATACTCTTTTATTGTTAAATTTGCATTTGATAAAGCTTATTTTTTGCCAAATTAAAAATCGGTTTAAAAATATTTTTGTTGTTGTAAACTGCCATTTGTTCATAATTTAATAAGTTAATGCAAATTATTAAAAACCCTTTTTTCCTTTTTTAGAATTTAGATATTTCTTTCATTTTATTAAAATTTGATTTTACAGCAGACTCCCTCAAATCTGGCAAATCTTAAAATTTGCAAACATCTAGAATCTGCTCATCATTGCAGATCTAAACATTGAAACTTACAGTTAAGATTTGGATGAAAAATTTAAGGTTCTTTTAATTTTTATATCATTTAATATATAATTTTGGTCAATATGAAATTTTTTTGAAAAAATCTTGTTTTTGAGAACAGTGCCGCGGTGCATGTTCTCCGAGGTGCCGAGGTGCAACTCCCTCACTCCCCATTCATCCTATTTATTGCAAACTTTGCTTACTTTCTGGTTTTCTAGATACTTTAAAACCTTTTTTTTTTGGGGGGGGGGAGGAGATTTTGGTGGGAAGTTAAAAATTTGGATTCAGCGCCCAAAAAACTTAAGTAAACCTTATAAAGGAAAGTTCAGAGGGGAGACGGGACAGCGAATGTAAATGATGTGAGTGGTTAAGTGAAATTGCGCAACTTAGTCCATGCAGTTCCGAAGCAGGTCCCCTCCCTATTCATCCTACGTCTTAATGTCATATATCTTATTTGTTGCAAATTTTGTCTGTTTTCTTGAATTTCTATATACTTTTTCCTAAAAGAATATAAAAAATGATTTTATGAATAAAAACCTCTTTTGGGGAAGCATTTTACCAAAATTTAGTGGGGTTGCCAGGGGAAATTTTGGTGGGAAGTTACAAATTCGGATTCAGCAACTCAAAAAACATAAAGTAAGTCGATTTCCAGAACTACCATTAAGTGCAAAAGGCATTTTGTAAAACGCTGACGTACACACACGAAAAAACTACTACCAAATTTTGCACTTTTATCCTGATCGAATGATGAATTTTGCATTTTTTCCAACGATCGATTTACGATTATCGTAATATTTCATGTTTTCCCCTCTGTTAACTGCCGAATTTCGTGTTTTTTTTCTCGAACTTGATTGTTGAATTTTGTGAATTTTTTATTCGCAACATGATAGAAGAAATTTGAGATTTTCCACAATTCACTGACAAATTTAGTGTTTTTTAACTGCAACCGATAGGTGAACTTTGCGATATTTTTCTTAGACTGATTGTCAAAAATCATAGTTTTTTTTCACACGACTAATCCACGAATTTAGTGTTTTTTTTTTTTTTTTTTTTTTTTTTTTACCAACGACTCATTGGTGATTGTTCTAGCTTTTTTCAGCGACCAATTGGAAAAAATCACGGATTTTTTTCCGCAACTGATCGAAGAATTTAGCATTTTTTATTTATTTATTTATTTATTTATTTTTTTAACCATCTTCTGACAATTTTAGTTTTTTTACACGTGATTGGTAGGCAAATTTAGTTATATTTTCTTTTTGCCGATTGGCAAATTTTTTCTCTTTTTTTTCTTTCGGCTGATTGGATTGACGAATTTCCAATTTTTTTCCCCAACGATCCACTAATAGTCCAGGCAATAGAGACCGTATAGGGGCTCTACCTAGCAAAGTTCATGGTAGTTCTGGAAAAAGGCTTACTATATGTTTTTTGTGTCGCTGAATCCGAATTTGTAACTTCCCACCAAAATTTCCCCCGGCAACCCCCCCCCCCCCAAATTTTGGTAAAATGCCCCCCAAAAAGGTTTTTATTAAAAAAATCAATTTTTTTATTGTTTTAGAGAAAAAGTATCTAGAAATTCAGAAAGTAGACAAAATTTGCAACAAATTAGATGCAAGGCATTATGACTTACGATGAAGGGGAAGGGGGGATCTGCCTCGGAACATGTGCGCGGTGCTGCATGAACTAAATTGCGCAATTCCACTTAACCACCCACGCGTTTACATTCGCCCTCTCATGTCCCCTCCGAACTTTCTCTATAAGGTTTACTTTAAGTTTTTTGGGTCGCTGAATCCGCATTTTTAACTCCCTCCGCCCCCCCCCCGAAACCCCCCAAATAGCTGTTTTTAACTTAAATTTCTTATTGTTTTAGGGGAAAAACATTACGAAATTCAAAAATTAGACAAAATTTTCAACAAATAGGATATATGATATTATGACGTAGGATGAACGGGGAGGGCTGTCTCTGAACATGCACTGCGGCGCTACATGCACTAAGTTATGAAGTCAGGCAGTAGAGGACTTACCTGGAAAAATTAATACTAGTTTTGGATTTCGACTCCCTTTGTTTTTGGGGTCGCTGAATCCGAATTTGTAACTTCCCACCAAAATTTCACCCGGCAACCCCCCAAAAAATAGATTTTTTGAAAAAATTTGGTTTTTGAGAAAAGCGCACAGGGCAAATTCCGAGGCAGCCCCCTCTCTCCCCGTTTATCCTACGCCATAATGTCATACATCCTATTTGTTGCAAATTTTGACTAGTTTCTGAATTTCATAATGCTTTCCCCCTTAAATAATAAGAAATTTAAGTTAATAACAACTATTTCGGGGTGGAAAATTTTGTGGGTAAGTTAAAAATTCGGATTCAGCAGCCCAAAAAACTTAAAGTAAACCTTATAAGGAACTTTGTCGTTTTTTTGCATCCGATTGACAAAAATTGTAAGTTTATTCCGCGGCTGATCGATGAATTTCAGATTTTTTTTCCGACTTTCTACTAACAAATTTCGCGTTTTTTTCTCTTGACCGATTGGGGAATTTTGTGAAATTTTCCTTGTACCAATAAGCAAATTTTGCAGAAACTTCTTGCAACCAATTGGAGAAAATCTTGCATTTTTCCTGCTACTTAATCGATGAATTTCATGTATTTTTACAAACAACCGTTTGGCATAATCTGCGATATGTTTCTACTGATTGGCAAATTTTTTCCGTCTTTTCTTGCGAACGATTGATAAAAATCAGGCTTTTTTCTTAGACGGACCAATTTCACGTTCTACCTGCGACAGATCAATGAATTTTGCAATATTTTCTTTCTTTGTTGAAAACTTTGTTGCTTTTTTGCAACCAATTGACTAAATCTCTGGTTTTTTCCCACGACTGATCAACAAATTGCTGATTTTTTTCCGACAATTCACTGGTGAATTTCGCATTTTTTTAAACCTATGACCGATTTTAAAATTTCGCAATATTTTTCTTGTACCAATTGACATGTTTTTGTTTTACCGATTGGGGACGAATAACACGTTTAATAGAGTTCAATATCAATGCATTTTAAATTATCTTTAAAAGTTTTAACCATGTTTGAAATAATAGTTTATGAAAGTTTAACTAGAAGTATTATATTAAACAACGAAAAGTAGAATATTTTATAATTGAATAAATTTAATGATTATTATAATTTTATATTTATTTTAGGTTGCAATGTACCGAGTCTACAGTGAAATATAAATTTGCCTTGTGCATCATGCATTCTAGTTTCTGGTATGTATATAATAGTTGTAATAATTATTTCAAAATTTGTTATATAATAAATACACATTGTACGGTGGAATTTTGATAACTTTTTAAAATAAAATGGTTAAACATTTCTTTTTTAAACTCAACTTTTTGCCAAATCCCAAAATAACTTTTAAATTAACAATTATATTACAGTGAAGTTTTGAATGAATTGCTAAGAAAAAAATAATTGTATATATTTTTTATATATCTTTTTATTATTCTATATAATCCCCACTGGGAACTTTTTAGTGCAGCCTTTTTAGGTAGATTTCGTAAGAAATACAGTAAACTTCCAATTATCCACTACCCTATAAACTGCCCCCCTTCCTATTTTTTTTTTTATTTTCTTTTAATCAGACACAAACAATGAAAATTCAAATGCACATAAACCTGAGTGCACTTATCAATATTTTGAATCCTTATTATAGTCATCTTGATATAATTAATTATAAACATTTTTAATCTCAATTCAGTAGACTCCTTCAAATCCGCAACTTTAAAATACCGCACATCATCACAGATGTAAACAATGAAATTTTCAGTTCAGATGTATGGGCAAAATTATTAATATTTTTAATATGTATTTCTCAATAATATGGCTGAACTCATGTTTTTTTTATGAAGGAAGTTTAAATTTATTCTGAACAAATCTCTTCCAAATTGATGCAGAAAATCTCTGTTAAGTTTGCTAATGGGCAAAATCAAACCAAGGAGGTGGAAATAAGGAGAATTTTTGTGAAAACAGAAAAAAATCCCATAACTTCTTAATTGTGATACGTATCGAATCAGGTTAAAGTTATTACTTCTAGGAAAATGACCAAAAATTTATGTATGGCAGATTTTTTATGTCATTAAAAATTGCCTCAAGCAGCGGGAAAAAAAACCCCCAGGAATTTGAGAAGAAATAAATTTCATAACTTCGTCAATTCACAAAATATCAAGTTTGCGTAAATTTATTATAAATCTTCTTAATATTATGTACAGTTTTATATTGACAGGATTTGGATAGGACCAACTCTAACAGGGGGAAAATAAAAAGAAAGAGTAGGAGGGGGGCGGGGGGAATCATATCTCAGTTAATCTGCCACTAAGGCGATAAAAAAGTATCATTGCAGGGTTGCAAAAAAGCCATGCCGGTGGCTTTTATTGGTTTTAAAAGGCTTTTTTTGGCCAAAATTGGCCTTTATACAGTGAAGCATTTTAATTATAAATGACACATTTTTATGTGTTTTTTAATTAGTTTTAAAGGCATTTGAGGTCAGGGTTGCCGGCTTTTAGCCATGCCAAAAAAACCCGGCAAGCTTTTTTTGGTTTTAACCACTTTTAAAAAGCCGGCTTTTATTTTTTAAAGTTGGTTTACAGTTAATTTGTTTTAAATTTGGATCAATTAATTTTTAATACACTTATAAATATTTTCTACTAAAAAAATTATAGATTTCTATTACTTATTTGTCAAATAAGTAAGTCTAAAATGTGAAGGCATTATGTCTGGGGAAAAAAAATATATATATATATATATATATTTAAACATTGAAAATAATATAAGTTAGGCTCCAAACTGGTATTTTGAAATTCTATATTACATAGCTCCACACACACTACACATTTTAAAGATTAATTAATGACAAAATGTAGCACATCAAAATGGAAACATTCTTGTGTGTCCACATGGAGAGATTAAGTTATAAATGTTAAAAGAGAAATTAGAAAGGATATAATATTTGAGGAGAGTGGTGCATAAGTGTATAAAAAATAGAGCATTTAAACAAGAAGAAAAATTTCTGTAAATAAAATTTTGAAAAGCTTGCTGTTAAGCATATTCATGCATATGCTGTTTGCAATGTTTTTAATAGTGAGAAATGGTGTTTTTATTAATGACTATGTATAATTTTAAATGTTTACTAGAAATAAAATAAGTCTTGTATATTAATAGCTCTTAAAATTAAGTAATAAAACATGTAACTAAATAACCATTGTCCTCTTTAATTTTATAAAGCAGTAAAAATGAAAAAATTGGCAGTTGGTATGGCCCTTTTAAAATTTAGCTGACATATTTGCAATTCTGACTTCAAATCACTAGCAAAACCATCTAAGTTTTATTCCAGTATTATTTTCCTCATTATTGAGAAATTGGGTTACTTATTAAACTCTAAATCAATTAAATGTCATTAAAACTAATTAAAAGCACTTTAAAATGTGTAGTTTATAATTACAATGCTTCATTGAATAAAAGCCAATTATGGCCAATTTTGGCCAAAAAATAGCCAGTTAAAACCAATAAAAGCCACCGGCCTGGCCTTTTTTAATTTTAGCCGGCTTTTTTGGAACCCTGATTGAGGTAGAAATCTACATAACCCAGTTTTTCAATTAATGAAGACATTAATATTGGAATAAAATGTCATACCAATTGCTTTGTCTGGTTTGCACTGACCTTAACACCTTTTTTCCCCCCTTACTGCTTTATATAATTAAAAAGGACAATGGTTGCTTAGTTATATATATTTTATTAACTAATTTTAAGGAATATTAATAATACAAGTCTTATTTTATTTCTCATAAACGTTTATTTAAAATCACACATAGTCATTTAATAAAAACATCATTTCTATCTATTAAAACAGTATTATGAATAACATATGCATGAATGTGCACTATTTTAAATATCAACTAGCTTTTCAAAATTCTAATGGACCTTATGCACGCGACCTGAGGTCGAGGCTAAAATTCGTCTGCTGGCTGTGTTTAGCACAGCAGTCTATGGAGTGTGAGTTATTAATGCTTGTTTGTTAAAAATACCGCAAAAAAATTCTTTGATGCTGCAGCATATACTTAATATATTGTAATCTAAATTCAAAATGTTGTTCTGTATGCGAGATAATTCCCTAAGTTTGCAAATTTTCAGTTAAAATGTATGCACTCAACCTGGGTCAGGGCTAAAGTCGTCTGCAAGCGCTGTTTGCGCCTGCGCATACTGGTATTCTGCAGGTGCAGTAACTGGAATAACAGATCATCATACTGCCAGCTCTGGCATCTGACGTCACTTGAATAGGGTCCATTCAACAAGTTTTATTTGGAGATTTTTTTATTTTTTTTTTTTTTTTGTTGTTCTCTTTAATTTATGCACTTACATGAACTAAAATTTCCTCAAATGTTATATCCTTCCTAATTTCTCTTACAACATTGTTCATTCTACGATTTTAATCTGTCCGTAGGGACATATCTGGAATAAGTTACATAACAGCTTAGTAGCAGAAGAACTTTTTACATATATCATTTTTATAAGTTATTAGAATATCGATTGCTTATTAATTACTTATTATCGATTGCTTATTATTGCTCAAGTATTATATAAGATAATTTCAGAAACACATAAATCCAGAACTTTTGCAATAATTTATAGCAAATACTGGAGCTAAAGAAGAATGAAAGAATGACATCATCTGAACGTTTCTTGTAAAACAATGTATAAGAGAAAAAGAACCAATTGGTATAAAATGTTAAGCACAGCAAGAGCTTCTTCAGTAAAAGTTGAATTAACGTTTTTTTTTATTTTTGAACTCATGTACACCAAATGAAAATTGTTACGGATTAAAAAGGCTATTTGAAGCCAAAGCTATTTCAAACTGAATGCTGAGAATCCCCACTGAGTGCTAATAATGCTATGCTGTTTAATGTTTTGAGGATTTCATATATAACTGGCTATTCCTTATATTTACTCTGTATGTGTGTATGAATGGGTAACTAATGAAATTATTTGCAACTTTGTAATTACCGTATATACTTGCATATAGGTCGACTCGCATATAAGTCGACCCCCTAACTTTCGAATGCAAATTCTGCAAAAAATCAAAAACCTGCATATAAGTCGACCCCTTAACTTTTTACTTCAATTTTGCACAAAATCAAACCAAATATTTCACTTGCCTATGCGAAAAAATAGTAAGTAAATAAAAATAAATCATTGAAAAAATTTTTAATGATAAATTATTATTATTTGTATATTTTCTGTAATATTTTATTATTCATACACATAAAAAGTCAGAATTTTGCAGTATTTGAAGTTTTATTTTTTAATTGACTCGCGTATAAGTCGACCTCCCAAATTTACTTGTCAGAAATTCCTCGACTTATATGAGAGTATGTATGGTACTTACTATTCTCCCTAGGCCAATTATGTAAGACGCCACAACTGCCCCTTTTGAAATTGGCAAAATGGACCCTCCTGCCTCTTAAAAAAATAATAAAATTCACCTGTAGTAGACAGAGATTTCTTGTAAAAATAATTCCAAAATCCACAGTATTTCTAAATCTATGTGCCCAAGATCTTACAAAAGTGATAGAACATTATTTCTTTAGAAAAAAAGTTAAAACATGTTGTTATTCAATTGTATTTTTTAATTTGTAATTCATAAAATTATTAAAATTTATAACACTTTATTTATCATACTAAGAAACTATATACTTTTTTATTTATATAATTACTAACAGAACACATTACTGATATATTTCCACATGAAATATTGTCCTTTTTTGGAACTTGCATCCTACCCCCTTTTCTTTCTAGGATGAATACTGAATTATTATCATTTAGTAATTAAAGCATAGAAAGGTAGTATGTTCATAATTGCAGAGTTTAATAATTTTTAATCTTAAGTAGTGTTAACAATTTAATATTACTCACAGTTAATAATTTTAATAAATGTAAAATCTCTAGTATTAAATTAGTTTTACATAAGTATTAAAAAATATTAATGTTTATAAAATTGTATGCTACTAATGACTGAAACTACTAATTTGCATCTATTGTAATTTCTGTAATTATTAACTAATAATTATAATTCTATTAATTAAAGTGTAAAAATATGGATTATATTAGCAATTAGACGTTTGATTGTTTTGGAAACCTAAAACTCTTAGTAGCTATTCAGTATTTGAATGCTAGGAAAAAAATCATAAAAATCCGTTTTAAATTAAAAAAATCATTTTTTTTACACCCTACTGAGCAGTTTGAATTTTTCTCATACAATCACATCATTTTTTGTGTGTCTAAATCAGAATAGTTTTTTTCATTTAAGAATTAAAATTGCTTCATAAATGCATCCAATTTGCAGTTGAGAAAATCATTGCAGTTTGCAGTTGAGAAAATCATTGCATAAAAAAAATAAAGAAAATATATTATCCTGAATTTATTGGCTATATAAATAAATATCCAACAATATTTGGGCAATTACTGTTCAGTATTAGATAACTGAAGAACACAGTCGAAAGACCAAATATTCATTATATCCCTAAAGTAATACTAAATCTTTAAGTATATAAGATATGTATCTAGGAATCTTACCCTTTTTTTTTTTCTTTTTTTCAGATGCATAATGAATTTTAATCTCAACAGAGGAAACAAGCAACAAAAGAATGGTGTAGCAGATTGAATATTGTACAAGTGTGTCACAAGTGTCCCTGTTAAATTATATAACTGGATTATGAGTTGTAATTGATGTACTTGTAATCTTGTAAAAATTAAACTTTTTCAATTTCAATTTTCATGTTTTTTTTTATATATATTATTTAATTCCAATTATCTTTCAGACATATTTCTAATGCAAATTGTTTTCTTGCAACGAAATAAATCCGAGAACATAATATATATCAATGGGCCTTATGATCTTAATTTTAGTATGCATCACACATATTGTACATTGCTCAGATTGGATGTTTAAGATATCTTAGACCGCCTTTTTTTTAGGCTGTACTGTCTTGTAATTGAATGCCTGTTCACATCTCAAAACTCATCTACGACATGTGTGAATGTCACTGTGTCTGAGATTTGAACGAATGCAAAGTATGCATAAAATAAAACCAACAGACAGTCAGTTAAACTGGAGCTTTATAGCCAGAGTGAGTGGTAGTGCCTGTATCTAACTGAAGAAAAATTACTCGCTGAGATAGTTTATGGATCTCCCCCAGAGATTGTGGCGATCTAAGATATCTTAAATATCCGATCTGAACAGGGTATAAGCATACATTCAAAAAAGAATATTCCTATAACCCTGATGTGGCACGTTTTATCTAAAACAAATTGATGTCAATTTTACTATGTTCAACATATTTTTTTTTCAACCAATAACAGTGATAGCACTAGCAGTGCCAACCAACCATTATTATTATTATTTAACTATGCTCGAACAATACAAGTCTTGGATGAATTTAATAAATCATTTTCATTTTTCAAGATTTAATGTAACTTTTTCATATTTCAATAAACTTTTAATGGAAACAAAGCTTATTAAATCCACAACTGTTTCATTATCAAGATTTTATTGTATGAAGATTCGCTGTTAATAGAAAAATTGAAAGTACCTTTTTCTTTTTTAAAGTTCAGCTCCAAGATAATTTTATTACTAAACTTAAATTTTATTACTAAACTTATGTATACATGTCTACATTTATACTTATTATATATATAGCAAACTGACAAGCAAAAGCTTCATAAATCCATGATCGTTTTATGTATTTTAGATAAATTATGAATGAGGAATATAGTATCCATTCAACTTTAAAATGTGATAATTTTTTTAAATTAAAACTGCCTCTATTCCTCGAAAAAATCTTATTCAAATTAAATTTATTTACAAAAAAAAAAAGTTTACTGAATAGCATAACTATTTAATTTTAAAACAAATTATGTTTCAGATGAAAAGAAATCTGTTTCACATTTTACTTCTTATCAGAAATTTAATCAGCTTCATATATTAGAAACTGCATATGAAACTAGATTAGAAAATAAAGTAGAAAAATGTTTCTTAGACAGTTGAATTAAAGAGAAAAAGTAGAATGGAGTAAAACTTATAAAAATGGAATATCTAAATGGACTGGTCAGAAATTCCACTTCAAAGAGGTATAATTGTACTACTTTATTGTAGAGACTATTTTTCTGCTATGAAAATGTTCCATTTTCGCAGGTTTTACTTTACTGTATTTGATAAAAAGGGGTACTCTTCTGTTAGCTGGGTGCCAATGATATTTCGCCAAGTATTGCTTCATTTGGCAGTTGGTGATATAAGTAATGAAATTACTGTAAAAGCTGGTAGTTTAGTATAATACAGTAATTAAATATTTGATATATGGTGTTCGGCAATTGGTGTTGCCCAACTAACAGAAAACTTGCCATTAAAAAAACATTAAAACCTACTTGTCAGTGGAATATTTGGAAAGAATCCATCGGAGCTTTTTGGGGGGTAGACAGCCCTGGTTTATAGATTTTTTTTTTTTTTAATCTTAAAGCTAGTCTAAAAAGGGCCCCATAAATCTAAAGAAGCCCAAGGCATAATTCATTAAGGCTCCTGTCCCATCAGCAAAGACACTATCAAGCTAATGCTAAACCTTTTGGAAAGGTTATCTCATTTGCATTTTGATATTTTATTTTATTTTTTTTTATAGTTGATGTCGATTCCCACATCTGCCCTTTTTTACTTTTTTGATTACAGGTATTTTTCAATGAAGTTACTTAAGCTTTCAGAACCAGTTTCGAAAATAAGTGTGTCATCTAAAAAAAAAAAACTACAATCCAAATCGAAAAAGTAAAACAAAAGTTGTTTTTCTTTTTTTTTTTTTTGTTGGTGGTGGTGTGGGGGGGGGGGGGGGGGGAGAAACAGATGTAGGGATCAACATCAGCTATCAAATGGAAATCCGTAGGTTCAGTAAGTGTCTTCGCCTGACAGGATGGGAGACTTAAAGCTCCTTTCTTATAGTTTTTTTTTTTTTTTTTTTTTTTTTTTTTTTTTTTTTTTTTTTTTTTAATGCCAGCAGTTCAGGGTGTGTATTTTAAAGATTTGTTTTTCTAAAATTTATGAGCTCTAGTACCACTGTCCAATTTGGCCAATGATTTAATGGGGCCATGAAAATAAGTAAATAAAATTTTGCTTGCCATATCATTTAAAGGCTGTGAAGTTTTGTATGCCACTATTACCATATGGAAATTTTTCTTATTCAATTACAGAAATTCCGATATTATATCGGGAAAAATTATATTTAGAAAATAATGATGTTATTCAAGTATTTTGTACATTCTTCATGGCATGTCTGTATGCTGCTTGTTACAAAGTTGTTGAAAATAAAGGCATAAAATATGACAGCCTTCGTGCAAAATTTACGAATGTGCTGTTTAAAAAAAATTTGCTGTAGTAAATTAACAGCAAAAAATTATGTAAAACCTAAAAAATAAAGATGGTGATGAATTAATAGTAAAAAGTACTGAGAATCTACAAATTTCTGTACAATCAAAAAACAATTTTATGTTGAACAGTAAAAAATGCTTAAAATCTTACAAAAGTACTGTAAAATCTAAGAAACAAAATTTGTTAAATTAACAGCAAAAAATGCTGACAGTTTACAAAACTACCGTAAAATCTAAAAAACAAAATTTGTTAAATTAACAGCAAAAAATGCTGACAGTTTACAAAACTACCGTAAAATCTAAAAAACAAAATTTGTTAAATTAACAGCAAAAAATGCTGAGAGTTTACAAAACTACCGTAATATCTAAAAAACAAAATTTGTTAAATTAACAGCAAAAAATGCTGAGAGTTTACAAAACTACTGTAAAATCTAAAAAACAAAATTTGTTAAATTAACAGCAAAAAATGCTGAAAATATACGAAAGTGCTGTAAAATCTAAAAAACAAAACTGCTGTAAAATTAACAGCAAAAAATGCTGAAAATCTACAAGAGTGCTGTAAAATAAAAAAAAACAAAATTGCTGTATATTTACGGCAAAATTTGCTGGCACCCATATTGCCAGCATTTTTTGCTGTAAAATTACTGTGATTTGTTTTACAGTGTAACAAATAGTTTCGAAGCTTACTCGTTCCGTACTGAGTCTTCTGAAAGAAACTGTCTTCGCCATGATTTGAATGGCGTAATGAGTTGGGCGGAATATATTTTTATTAATTAGGTTTTTAACATAGATTTTTAGGTTTTTATTTATTAAATTCGGTCTTGGACAGAATTAATGTGTACTATTTTTTTTCAAGAATCAAAAATTCATATAGATAATTCAACATATAAAGCATAGCTAAAATCTGTTTTTTTCATTAATTAAAACATTTTAATTGCTTTATTACAATTGTGGTTTTATTTATGCATTTTAATATTATTTCATTCAATCCAACAAAATATGTGTTTTTTTTTGGACGCATTGTTTCGTTCGTAATATCTAATTTCCTTCTACAATATTACTTTTTTATGAAATGGACGAAATATTTTTTTTGTAAACATTTCAAAATTTGCAAAATTTAGAGAATTAATACAAAATATTTTCCTTAAGCAACTTCAATTATAAATACTGTGATATGTGTAAGAGAAAACTGTTATTAGGCACTTTAATGCAAATTAACAGTAAACAATTCATTCTCCATCTGATAATTACGGTTTCAGCCCTTAACAGGACGACAACATGTATTCGATTGCGTTTACAATGCAATAACAATGTAGTTGATTCTGTATATAGCAATTGAAATTCATAATAAATGTGTTTGAACATCGACAGCATGTTTCTGTTAATGCATTCTTTATTTACATAAGATAAAATATCTAATGCATTCATTTAAATTTTAATATTGTTAATGAAATACGTTCTTTAATAATGTTATTTATGTTGCAATACGCAATATAATAATATACGTAAAGCAATATAGTATTTCAAATATAATTAATGAAATTATTTGAATAACAGATTGTCATACGTGATTTTATTTATTTTATTTAAGATTAGTTTAACTTATTTTTTGCTCTTTTAAGTATTCCGATAAAAATATTAATGTTATTTAAATTTCATTATAGCCACAAATACATTATTCAGAAAAAATAAAGCATTCCTAAAATTTTATAAGGTGTATATTTTAGGTACGTATATGTTGCTCTTGTAGAAAAAAATCAGTAGTGGGTAAATGTTATCTTTTGAGCAATATTTGTTAAGCAAATAAATAATCACATGCTATTTTTTAATAAAATATAGTAAGACCTGATGCGTCGGAATTCCTTGACACTGGTAAACCATTTATCATTACAAAATTTTCCACTTAAAAAAATATACCATCCCTTCTAACTATATCAGCTTTTGTTTAATTGGACAATGTATATTTTACGCTTAAAAAAAAGCTAATTTATGCAGCGAATCCGTTTTTACTTGTTTACTGATGTTTTAATTACAAAATATTCCTTATCAATGACACGTTCTGAAGCACGGAATATGATTATAAGAGAAATAATTCTTATTTTGCCTTATTTATCAATATAAATGTCGGTTCACAATCGATCTACATGCTTAATTGAAACTATTTTGTGCATGGGGCATAGGTTACAGCTATAATTCGCTTGCTGGTGGTATTTGCGGTTATACTGGCATACTGGAGGATCACCATGCTGCTAGCTCTGAGTTGCTAAGTAATGTGCATAGAGAACTTTAAGTTTTTAGATTGTTCAAAATCTAATATAATTATTCTTCTTCAATAAAAGTTTAACTTTGTACATTAACATATAACTGTTAAACAAGTTTATACTGGCATCTTTTTAATTAATACAAAATTGATTAAAAAATTAATTGATTAAATAGTTTTATCAAAACCGTATCTATGTTTATAATTTAGCCTTACCGTATGTTTTCCTTCCTTTTTTCATCTGTTATTCTGCCGATTTATAATTAAAATTCAGAATTTTAGAATTAAGAGGTAGAATACCTACATTAAGCAAGTCGAAAGTTTCTTCGCCAAAGTATTCTTCGTCCATAAAATTTTAAAACATAACCCGAAATTAAAAGCAATAATTTTAGTGTACAAATTCATGCTATGCTACATTTTATTGAAATAAATTAAGTGTGTGCCACTACAGTTTTAAAATATATATGTATATACATTCAGGATGCGGCAGGTACTTGAGAACTGTAATTATACATGAAATAACAAGATGTACAAGGGATAATTTCTAGCAGTTCGAAGGATTCATAATATAATATATCATTTAATCACCGAATAAACTATAGACTAGAAATTCTTGATCATTTCGTCTATCCGGTTTATTTGTTTACCTTATTCGCATAGCTCATAAATCTATATTTCTAGTTTAAGGATTTAGAAAATGACTACACATTCGTTCAAGATGAAAGCGGTATATTATACTTTTACTTTCAATGTAATGGATGATAAAAACCGCCACAAATTCACAGTTGAACAGGAAGACAACACAGCTTTGAAATTCGAATTAGAAATCAACTCTCCTTTAACTTCGCATGAACTTCAAATAGGTACATAAAAAAGTTATATCAGTAAGTAATATTAAGAAAATTTCGTGTTGTTTGTGGAAATAATATAAATGATTGACTGTAGATCGTTTACACAGAGTTCCTTTTATAAGTGCTAGGTTTCTGCGTACATTAATATTTTCAAATCCTCTAGAGAGGAACAATCGTACAAGTTTGCATGTAAGATTTTGATAAAAATTATCAATGATGGAAAGGAGGTCGGTAGTTTAAAAGATAGTTAACAATGGAACAATGTGATTAAGCTGATGGACTGCCAAGTTGCGTGGCAACTTTACATCCAGTTGAGAGGTTATCGCGTTGAAAGGGCATTAAGGAACCTTAAAAATTCTCTATTTAAACGTGGCTGGACTTTAATTTAATATTTATCTCTATATTTTTCTGATCTCTAATGAATAATTCGTCCATAAATAGACAAAACAAACATACTGTAGAGAAATCGAAAAAAAAAAAAGGAATTTACAGTGATAAAAAATTACTTAAAGAGGTAATGTTGTTAAAAAATAAAAATTGAAAATCCCTATAGTTATATATTTAAAGTAATTGCTACTAATTTTAGTTTAGTGTAACAACGGTTTTTATTGTGCAATAATATTTCATTTTCATGTACAGGTAATCTATTTTAATTATAAAACATGTGCAACATTGATGCATTTTCATTTGCTAACAGAAATAAACCATTTGCAGCAGACATAAACAGGGTACGTACTAAGATTATACAAAGTAGAAAAATAGCGCACAAAGATCTAAACCCTCATAAGTTCATTTACATTTAATCTTTAAGTTCTTTTAATACTCAATTTATGTTCAGTTTAAAAGATTAAAAAATGCATTTAAAATACAAAATTTAATGTAACACCCACTTTGAATTTAAAAAAAAAAACTGTTTAAATTTAAGCGTAGTCTAATATGTGTTTAGTATTTTTATTAATTGAAAAAAATTAAAACATGCACGAAACAAGATTTTAATTCATAACATATTAATTTGAATTATATTATTCAAAATTATTTATAATCTCATGGAAACGCCTACAAAATAAGTTCACTTTTAGGAAGGATATATTATCAATGTTTAAGAAATTAAAGCCATGGAATATGTCACCTATTGCTGTTTAGAAGAAAATAACGTGCTTTGTTTTTAAGAAAATGAGTTTTCTTTTCAACACAAAGTATTACAGACATTTTTGAAAATATTTAATTTCTAAAAAGCTAATCAAAAAAGGCAAATCACGAATCAAAAATAAATTATGAAGCACTTTCCAGCAGATTCAGAATTTTGTAACAAATATTCTGCGTGCAATACAGAAAAGATGCTTCTTAACTACAGCAGTTTCTACCAAATGTCTTAATCTCAACAAGCCCCGCCCGTTTGTCTAAAGATATGTATATATATCGTAGGCTAATTGAGAAATCAGGCTGTTAGCAAAGAGCCGGGCTAATTGGAGAATCATCATCCTTTTTTCAATTAGCCTGATATTTTTCAGGCTTATTTCAAAGAGCCTAGAGAGCGTTAGGCTAACTGAATAATTACCACTTATTTCCCAAGCAGGGTGATTGTAGCCTTATTATCCCATAACCCGACCCGAACCCGAAAAATAAATTACAAGAGCACGTGCCCCGATCCGACCAAAACAATATGATTTTTGTCGACACGCAACCCAGCACAACCAGATAAAAAAAACCCGAAATCTCACCCCCAAAAAATATTATAACTGGCAAAAATATTCTAAAGCACCATAACCCGAACCGAGTATGATAAAATAATTTCCGTGAACACGCAATCAGACCCAAACCTAAAAATTCCATTAGAAGTAACTCAAAATCTGACATGGACCAAATCTGAGCCGGACAAAAATATTCCAAAGAACCATAGCACGATTAGAGCAAGACAAAATAATTTCCATGGACACGCAACCCAAACCGAACATAATTAAGAAAAAAAAAAAAAAAAAAAAAAAAAAAAAAAAAAAAAAAAAACGAAATATGATCCGAACCAAATATGATAACCAGCGAAAATATTCTAAAGAACCATAACCGATAAGAGCAAGACAAAATAATTTCCTTCGACACGCAACCCGAACTGAACCTAAAAGTTCTATTTGAAAAAAACCCCTCAAATCTGACCCGAGCCAAATCTAAATCCGACAAAATATCTCCAAAAATCATAACCCGTTAAGAGCAAGATAAAATAATTTCTGTGGGTATGCAACACGACTCGAAACTAAAAATTCGATTAGAAAAAATCCATAATTTGATACAAACTGAATTTCAACCCGACAAAAATATTCCAAAAAACCATAACACGATCCAAGCAAGACAAAATAATTTCTGTGGGTATGCAACACGACCTAAACCTAGAAATTCGATTAGAAAAAAATCCATAATTTGACATGAACCGAATCTGAACCCGATAAAAATATTCCAAAAAGCCATAACCCGATCCGAGCAAGACAAAATAATTTCTGTGAACACGCAACCCGATTCGAACCTAAAAATTTAGTTTGAAAAAAAACCCCGAAATATGACCCGAACCAAATATGAATTCCGACAAAAATATTCTAAAGAACCATAACCCAATCCAGGAAAGGCAAAATTATTTCCGTGGGCACGTAACCCAATTGAAACTAAGAATTCTATTTAAAAAAAAACCTGAAATCTGATTCGAACCAAATCTGAATCCGAAAAAAATATCCACAAAAAACCATAACCCGATCCGAGCAAGACAAAATAATTTCCGTGCGCACGCATCACGACCCGAAACTAAAAATTCCATTAGAAAATTCACGTAATCTGACCCGAACCAAATCTGAATCCGACAAAAATATCCCCAAAAACCATAATCCGATCCGAGCAAGACAGAATAATTTCCGTGGACACGCAACCCGATGCGAACCTAAAAATTTAGTTTGAAAAAACCTGAATTCTGAACCGAAGCAAATTTCAATCCTACAAAAATATCCCCAAAAATCATAACCCGATCCGAGCAGGACAATATAATTTCCGGGGACACTCAACCCGACACGAACCTTAGACTTTCATTAGAAAAAACCCAAAATCTGAACCGAAACAAATCAAAATCCGACAAAAATATTCTAAAGAACTATAACGGAATACGAGCAAGACAAAGTAATTTCCGTCGGCATATAATCCGATCCGAACCTGAAAGTTCTACAAGAAGTTAACCCGAAACCCGAACAGTACCGGAAATTAAAATAGATCAGGCCATATCCGGTATAAATGGCAAGGAAAATTAGTTTCCGAGCAAAGAAAATTAATTTCCGTGTACACGCAATACGGCGAGAATCTTAATATTCCATTTGAAGTCAACTTGAAACACGACCCGAACCTGATCATAAAACGACAAAAATATTTTAAAGAACCGTAACCCGATCTGAGCAAGTCAAAATTATTTCCGTTACACGCAACCGGACCCGAACTGAAAGATTCCATTTGTTGTCAACCTGAAAACTGTCCATAAATAGGTTTCAAATCGAGTTTCGGATTGAATTCAATTAGAACTTCCGGGTTCGGATCGGGTTGCCTGTCGACGGAAATTATTTTGTATTGCTCTCATCGGGTTATAGTTCTTTGGAATATTTTTGTTGGGTTAAGGCTGTTCTTAACTGCTCTGCTCAACAGGCGCAGAATGTTTTGATACATTTACAAATTCATTTTTAACTGAAAGATATAAAATGGAAAATCCTGGCCATGAAAGTGATTTGGAATCGAACCGTGTCTTCCATTTTTTGATCAATAAATTACCTGTTGTGTTGTAAGCGATTTTGATCACGTGACAAACACGTTTTTCGCCCGCTCTTGAGTGGATATTCTACTTCCGCTCGGATATTCCGTTCGAAACGTCCACTTTGACACTATTTTTTGAAATATCAATTGCGTTTGCTTAAAAATGAAAAAAAAAACAGCTCGATGACATAGTTTCTGAACAATAACACCAGCTAGTTTCATGCATTTTCGAACAAAAATAAATTAAAACGCATGTCAGAAATTTGCCCTTTTGGATTTGAGAACACCCTTAAGGTTTGGTTTGGCTCGGGTTTCAGGTTGACTTCAAATGGAATTTTTAGGTTCTGGTCGTGTTGCATGTCTATGAAAACTATTTTGTCTTGCTCGGATCGGGTTATAGTTCTTTGGAATATTTTTGTCAGGTTAAAATTTGGTTCTGGTCGGGTTTCAGGTTGACTTCAAATAGAATTTTTAGGTTCTGTTCGTGTTGCGTGTCTACGGAATCTAATCTGACTTGCTCGCATCGTGTTATACTTAATTGGAATATTTTTGTCGGTTTAAGATTTGGTTCGGGTCGGGTTTTAGGTTGTCTTCAAATGAAATTTTTAGGTTCTGGTCGTGTCTACGGAAACTAATTTGTCTTATTCAGATCAGGTTATGGCTTTTTTGGAATATATTTGTTGGGTTCAAATTACGGGTTTCATTCAAATGAAACTTTTAGATTTGAGTCGGGTTGCCTGTCCACGGAAATTATTTTTTCTGGCTCGTATCGGATTATGGATCTTTATAATATTTTTGTTGCGTTTAGATTTGATTGGAGTCATATTTTGGGTTTTTTGCAAATGAATTTTTTTGTATCGTGTCGTGAAGATGTGCACGGAAATTATTCTGTCTCGCTCGGATCCGGTTATGGTTCTATGGAGTATTCTGTCGTGTTGAGATTTGGTTTCGGCTCAGATGTCGTGTTTTTTTAATGGAATTTATAGGTTCGGATCGAATAACATGTTCACGAAAATTATTTTGTGTTGTTCGGATCCAGTTATGGTTCATTGTAATATTTTTCTCGGGTTCAGATTTGGTTCGGGTCAGATTCCTCGTTATCTTCAAGTGGAAATTTTAGGTTCGTGTCGGGTCACGTGTGCACGGAAATTGTCTTGATCGGATCGGGTTATGATTCTTTGCAATATTTTTGTCTGTTATCAGATTTGGCTCGGTTCTAATTTCGGGTTTTTTCAAATCGAATTTTCAGGTTCGGGTCGGGTTGCATATAGACTGAAATTATCTTGTCTTACTCCGATCGGGTACAATCTGTTGCAATTTATTTTTCGGGTTCTTGTCGGTTATGGGTTAATAAGAATAAAAAAAATCACCCTGATTGGGAAATAAGTGGTCATTTTTCAATTAGCCTAACGCCGTCTAGGCTCTTTGCAATAATCCTGAAAAATATCATACTAATTGGAAAACGAGAGATTATCCTCCAATTAGCCCGTTTTTTTGCAAAAAGCCTAATTTCTCAATTAGCCTACGACATTTATATTACATAGTATGTCAAAAGTTAGTTAAGTTAGGAAACGCATAACACAGTTGAAAATTCAATTTCGGCATTTTCAGACAATAAATAGATGTGCACTTGGATTCCCATGAGCAGCTCTTAATACGATCTATAGTATTTATATACTCAAAGTATACTCAAAATATCAGTTAAATTTAAAAACGCATACCACAAACGAAAACGTACTGTTAGCAAATATCTCTCATAGGCAGTAGTGTCATCAACTTCCTTTCTGTGTTCCTGTAAAAAGATCGTTAAATGCTATGAACATTGTATTCCGCAATAAGCATATTGTACTGTGATTCAGAAATCTGTATCAGTTTCAATACGTTTGAAATGTAATATCATTAAATTTTGTTGCAAACACTGTAACTCCATAGTCTATACTGTATCGAAATTATTTTATTGTCCCTTTAAGTTAAATATAAATGCTACATACTTCACTTTTCATAACGAATACATACAGTAAACCTCGATAAAATAGTTACATAGCAATCCTTATATTTTTAGTCGTGTTAGAGCACGGCCAGAAAACCTAATTTATAAAACATTTTGTACTGTGTTGGAATGTGTCCACAAGAAAAAAAGATTGCAATATTTCTATATTCAGATGAGATATGTAACATCTGCATTTAAAATTTTTATCTATAACGATAACTGTGTATTACAATATCTGTTATTGCAACGTTCTATAATATTTATATTTTTAATAAACGAACACGCTAACTAATATATATTGTTATATCATCGTACCACATTTATTTAAATATGATTTCTATATGTTATCACAGTACCATTCTAAAATTAAACTAGTTGGATATGCCAATCCCAAAACTTTCTTCTATCTTATACATCTTAATATTTCAAAAACTTGTTACACATGTTACTTCAATATTATTAGTTCATTACTACACCAACTTTGATTTTCATCTTAAATTCCTGCTTCAGTCAATTAAATGAACTAAAAAACGAGTTAATCTATATCATGATATTTGTTAAAATTAATAGTTTTTCCTTATTCTGTTGTTATCAGATGTTTGCGAATAACCGGCTTAGCAGGACGTGAGTTCCCGCCTATGCACAAACCACCGATGGACAATAGAACTACGAAAAATCAAGAAAAGTATACAAAAATCGCTATCACAGAGCCCCTTTACCGCACGATATTTCCAAATTCAAGGAGGACCTGTTGGCCAAAGCCAAAAACATGCACAAAAAAATTGGTTCAATTGTATTCATAATTTTATACACTTTTCAATTGTACAATAAAGAAAATGGCACAGACATCGTAATTATAGCGCCCCCTTCCAACGAAATTTTTCCAAATTCAGGGAGGACCCTCATGCCATGACCAAAAAGAAACCAAAAAAAAAAAATGGCTCAATTCTATGCATAACTTCATACACTTTTCGATGGTACAATATTGAAAATGGCACAAAAATCGCTATTAAAGCGTCCCCTAGCGGCGAATTTTTTCCAAATTAAGGAAGAACCTGCTTGCCATAGCCAAGAACTTAAAATAAAAATTCGGTTTAATTATATGCATAACTTCATACACTTTTCGATGGTACAATATACAAAATCGCTATTACAGCGCTCCCTAGTGGCAAATTTTTTCCAAATTCAGGGAGGACCTGCTTTTCATAGCCATAAACTTAAAATAAAAATTTGGTTCAATTCTATACATAACTTCATACAGTTTTGGATGGTACAATATTCAAAATCGCACGAAAATCGCTGTTACAGCGCCTCCTACCGGCGAATGTTTTCCAAATTCAGGGAAGACCTGCTTGCCAAAGCCAAAAACTCAAAATAAAAATTTGGTTCAATTCTATACATAACTTCAAACAGTTTTGGATGGTACAATATTCAAAATCGCACAAAAATAGCTATTACAGCGCCCCCTACCGACGATTTTTTTCCAAATTCAGGGAGAATCTGCTTGCCATAGCCAAAAACTTAAAATAAAATTTTGGTTCATTTCTATACATAACTTCATACACTTTTTGATGGTACAATGGCGACAGACAGACGGACACACGGACACACGGACAGACAGACATTTTCTATAAACATGTTTTTTGGGATCTCTGACCCCTAAAACATGTAAATACGTGGAAAACCGGAAGTTGAAAAAAATTTCGATTACAATACTTTCTTCTATTGAAGATAGAAGAAAGTAAAAATTCCTCTTATCTTATTTGTATAATTGTAAAAATCTTATTTGTATAATCACGAAATTCAGCCTTTCTATCTTATATTACTCGGGCCAATATATTATCTTCTGAATATCCCGATGAAAAAATAGGCTCCGTATCAGAAAGGAGAAATTTATCGGTGTTGAGGAAATTAAAACGTGACTCGAGGGAGAATTGTGTCACCCATTACTGTTTAGCATGAGATAACGTGCTTGACTTTTGTAGAAGAGTTATTCTTCTAGTTATAATATAATATTACATATATCCAAAAAAATATTTAACACATAAAAACATAAACAATAAAGATAAATCATGTTTCAAGCATAAATTATAAAACACTTTCCAAAACATTCAGAATTTTGTAATGAATTTTCCCTATTTAATAAAATTAAAGATGGTGGCTAAGTAAACAAGACTCACGCGGATATGCTTAACAAGTAGATTAAGCTCAACCATCCTTGCCCGTATGTCTAATTGAACACTTGGAAAAAATAACACACATTAAAAAATACAATACTAGCAACTACCATCTGTAATTGTAAAAGAATATTCAAATACTTTTATTAATCCTTGTACAATATCTTATATATTTATATATATTAATCGTATGCTAATATTTAGTTCAGTTAACAAACATATAAAACAGATGAAAATTCCCATTCAGTAATTTATGTCAATAATTGAAAAAACACTCTATTTCCCATGTGATGCCCACAAAACTATTTTTAGAATTTATATACACCATGTATCATGCAAAAAATTATTTAAATATAAAAACGCATAACATAATTGAAAATGCACTATCAACAATTATTGCTTACAGACAGTACTGTAAACAAATCATTTTGTGTGTTCCCGTAAAATGAATGATAAATCCTATGACCACCACATTCCACGGTAAACACTTTGTAATGCATTTTAGTAATAAATATATCGCTATTAAAATGTTTGAGATAATGTAACATCATTAAATTATATTGCAAGGAAATTTTCTTCATAGTCAATGGTGTACGATTTTCTATCGGAAAGTTTCCGGACTGCTATTACTGTGACTGTCTTTTTGAAAGTGGAGGCGAAAGTACGGCAAGGTGACATTCCCCGAACCACCCTCTTCTCATTTCTCTGCTTGATTTCAAGGTGTGGTCAAGATGTTTTTTTTTTTTTTCTCTACGATTTTTTTTCGACTTCGGGTTTTGGACTGTTTGCGATTTAGCAACGGACAGCAGCAGCGGGTGCGCATCGTATTTTGTTTAAAGTTCAGTAAATGTGCAACCTAAACTCTTGAAATGCTTCGCACGCAATTTTGGTGATGAATCTTTAAATCGGGCAACGACTTTTCAATGGCACTCGCGGTTCAAGGAGGGTCGTTTTTCATTTGATGATGAGAAGCTTTGAAGGCGAACAAGCACCGCAAAACAGATTATATGTGTAACAAATTGAAAACTCATACTAGAAGATCTTCACTTAACTATCCAAGAACTTGCTGAAAAAGTTGGAATCGGTTTTGGAGTTTGCCAAGAAATTTTGACGGAGAATTTGTATATGCGCCGCAAACGAATCGTTTGTCAACCTTGACAAACGATTCCTATAGACAACACATTTTTTAGCTTATAATAAGATGGTTGTTGTTCCCCACCCATCCTGTTCACCGTATATAACTCCCAGTGATTTTGCATCATTCCAAAAATTGAAACTGAAACTGAAAGGAAGACGTTTTGAAACTGTTTCCGAAATTGAAAGAGCATCACAGGCCGTTCTTCACAGCTTTTGAGAGAATGATTTCAGAAGTTCTTTCGAGAAGACGAAAATGTAATGTGATAAGTGTATATGATCACAAAGTAACTATTTTAAAGGAGATGGCAGCCAAACCTATCAAAATACAAGCAAAATTTATTTTTCCTTCAAGTCTGGGAACTTTCCTATAGCACCTCTTATCGAAATGTTTTTAGTTCCTTGTAAATGAACTATAAATACTACAAACCATTTTCAATGCCGTATTTAGAAAGTACACCTGAATAACCTATATTAGTCACATAACAATCTGGTTATATTTACGCAAGTTACTGTGAGGGCAGGCAGACGGCCAGATAAATCGAATTTAAAAACATATTTGTAAAATGTGGGAATATGTTTTGAAGGTGAAAACAGTGAAATATTTTTATCTTCAGGTGAAGAAGCTTAGATGCGATTGCCATTTATAGCTGTAATTATAATAATGTATTAAAATAGGTCACATTACAAAGTTCTATTAGAAAAAGGCGTCGTATCGTATTGAAATATTTAAAGTAATAATTAATAAACGAACTTTTAACACATTTTACTTTATATATCACTCAGGTGCAACCAATATTATTTGCTGAACATCCCAATTAAAAATATGCTCCGTAGATGAAAATTATTGGTATTGTGGAAAGTAAAACTTTACTTGAATAAATACTATGTAATCTATTACTCCTTTTATAAGAGAGCGTGCATTATTTTTGCTGAAGAGGTATTTTTCTGGTCAAAATACAATATTACAGTTAGTGAGGAAAAATATTTAATATGTAAAAAAATAAACAAAAAAGACAAATCATGCGTCAAGAGTAGATTACGAAATACTTTCCAACACAATCAGTATTTTGTAACACAATTTCCCGTTTAATAAGTTGAAAGATGATGTCTAATTAAAAACGGTTCAGTTATGATGTGAGGCAAACCAAATGGTTTTAGCACAACAAGCCATGCTGTTTGCATAAGCATTTGGGTAAACGCAAAGCATATATAAAAAAAAAATTCACTAAGTACAGTTATAATTATAAAACTTTTCAAATCATTCTGTTAATCACTCTCTATGATATACAGATCTGTACAGTCGTGGGGGAAAAAGTAAACATCCCTACTAACTCCACAACAAATTATTGTAGAAGAAAGTTATTGGCACCAAACGATTGGAAATAAAGTCTACTTTTAAATGATGTACATAAAATTTCCTTAGGGTATCATCTACATATCAAAATGAACCCAAACTTTGTTTTTTTCAATACCAATACCCAAGGTTGACAGTAAATAAATTTTAAACACTTCAATTAGTCTATCAACATTTTCATGAAATTCGTAGGATTAGTTTACGAGAAATTAATTATTTTAAAATGAACATATTTTAGGGTCTGTATCCAAATTGCAGTTCGGTACACGATTGTTGAAAGGCTACAGAGTGACTATGTCACTTCTGTTAATGTATTATTTCTTGCCAATAGGAATATTTTAATCGCTTAATATGTTTTGACTATTGACAACCAAAATGTATAAAGAAAATGAGTAAAATATATATTTTTCAAATTATGTTTTCCTGCACATCATAGACGGCCCCTCAAGCCATCATTTTGACCTTTTTTTCGAAAAAATACTTGGAAGAAAAATTTTAAATTGAGAATTTAAATAAAGCATGACAGTATAAATATAAATATATCAAAAACATTGTAGGTTGCAATTCATATTTGTTTTCGAATATTCAATTCATAATTCGTAATTCATATTATAAATTTTTTAAAAGCAAATTTAACATATTTATGTTTGGGTTTTGTAGTATTATAATCACACAAAAAAATATCGCATTATGGTTATAATTTCAGGAGATATTAATAAAAATACGAAAATGTAATTTAACATTAGAAGGTCTAAATTTTGAATATTTATAATTCAAAAACTTACCATCGCAATGACTTCAAATTTCGTTTCTAGGCACAGCTTGAACCGAAGATTTAAAATCTGTTGCCATAATTGGGTGTTGTTATTGGAAAAAAGAAATGGTCCGGATTTGATTTCTAGATGGTCCCTAAGCAAACTTATATACTTCATTTAAAAATGGATTTTAATTACAATTCGTTTGGTACCAGTAGCTTTATTCTATGATAGTTAGTTGCAGCGTTATTTGGGGGTGTTTAATTATTTTTTCCACGACTGTACATATATTACACAGTTGAAAATTAATTTTCTTCAGCTTCAGTCGATAAATGGAAATGTACTGGAATTCCTATGTACAGCCCTGAGTACGATCGGTACAATTTATATACACCATTTAACATGCAAAACGTTAATTGAATTTAAAAATGCACACCAAAACTTAAAACGCACTATCTACAATTAATGCTGTTAGACAGTATTGTAAGTCAATTATTTTGTGTGTATCTATAAATGAACGATAAATACTATTCATATCATATTCTACAATAAACATTTTGTACGTTGCTTAAGTTCTCTGTATCAATTGCAATGTGTTTGAAATAATGTAGCATTAAAATATGTTGCAAACAATATTTCTCCATAGACAATAATATATCGAAATATTTTGAATATCTTTGTAACTAACTATACGTGGAACACACTTCATTTTTAGTACCTAATAAACACAGTGAGCCTCAACATCTCCAATCATTCACATAGCAATCGGAGTCTATTTACATAAGTAGAGTACGGACAGGCAGACGGATAGACAAGACGAATTCATAAACATTTTTTCAATTATTTTGGAATGTGTTAAGGGGACCGGGAAAGCCCTATCTCCACCATGTTAAATTCACCAACTTTATGCACCTTTTTTTCAGAAATGGCGAAAGATAGAGGTCTAGATTTTTTAGAGCATTTGGAATAACATGATTTACGTATTTTAAGAGACCATTTTCTTTCTAAGTGAAACTCAAAATTAATTATTAATTATTTACTAAAAGTCATTTTTAAATTAGCATTTTTGGTAAAATTTTACAGCCTAAAATAAATAATTCTCAACAAATAATTAAATTCCTGTATTAAAGTATACAATATAAAAAAAATCTGAGTTCTTAAGTTTAATAGATATTTAAAAAAAAAGGAACATAAACATGAAAAATCCAAGTTTTGAGAAAAATTCAATTAAAGATTTAAATGGCCATTAAGCTGTGAAGTACTCTTAGAAAGAATGAATAATTTCAACACTTATTGTTTTATATATAAACATCTGTGACACATCATTGAAAAGATAAAAAATTAAACTATTTAATTATATAAAAAAATAAAAATCGATTTTTTGGTTGAATTTTGCTTTCCCGGTCCCCTTAAAAAGAATGAAAAACTGCAATATAATCACATGCATCTAAAGCATCTAACTAATGATATTAATATTTTAATGTGATAATTATGATTATTTATTACAATATGTATCATTACAATGTCTTTTTTTAAGAGGTCTTGTACCTTTTAAACGCGTCGAAAATTAACGAAAAACTTCAAAGTTTGAATTAATCTATCTTCAAAGCCTTTTCATGTATAAAGACCAAATTTTGGATATTGATAAAACAGATTATGTTTTGTAATATGCTACCATTAGAAATTTATTAACCCTTTACAGAATTTGTGTATTGTTGAAATCAAAATAGCTCTTTTTTTACCCCATAAGTCATTGCGCGCATGATATCTTGAGAAAGTATGTATGGATTGTCATGAAATTCGGTAAAGATATTAAACATATATGTGTGTTTAAAATGATCTACTCTTAGGCTAAAATTATTTAATTAACTATATAAAAAAATATTTTCGTAAAAAAAAATTAAAATTCTGTATTTTTAATGAATAAAAACAGTCATAACTAAAAATGTTACCATTGTAAATACTTAAGAGTAGACCATTTTAAACACACATATTTGTTTAGTATATTTACCAAATTTTATGACAATCCATACATACTTTCTCAATATATCATGCGCGCAACGATTTATGGGGTAAAAAAAGAGCTATTTTGATTTCCACAATACACAAATTCTGTAAAGGGTTAATAAATTTCTCTTGGTAGTATGTTACAAAGAACAATCTGATTAATCAATATCCAAAATTTCATGTTTATACATAAAAAGGTTTTAAAGATACACTAATTCAAAGTTTGAAGTTTTTCGTTAATTTTCGACGATTTTAAAAAATGTACAAAACCCCTTAAGGCTCCTTTTCACTGACAATTTTTTTCCAACTTGAGCTCTCCATGTGAGAATTCTACCCCCCCCCCCCTTTCTAAACACGCCTATGCTTTTCTACAGCTGTCAACGCAGTTAGGGTCAAGCGAGGGGTCAAACAAGGTGTCCAAGAAGGGGGAAAACTGCTTGAGGGCAGTCTTGGATTGAAAGAAATAGTAGGTGAGAGAGGTTCTTTTACAAAAATAAAAATAAAAGCGAGCTTTCTTTTGAGTTTGTTGCAAAAGGATAAGATTCAGAAAAAATAGTTTCACAGGTCGGACAGCCAAAGAGAGGTCCAGGGCTTGACATTCTTCCCTCCCCCCGCCCCGCCCTCTTCTTATACCATTATTAAAAAAAAAAAAAAAAAAAAAAAAAAAAAAACTAAACATTTTCGAAGTCTTATAAAACATATGATTGATTATATAAGTACGCACTCACACATTTAGAAATAATCTTATCCTATTTTAAAAGTTCAAAATATTGATTATAAAGATTAGAAGGTTAAAATAGGCTTGAATTTTCAGCGATATGAAAATTCCCTAAAACAAAATTCGGGGTCACTAAAATCAGGAGTGTCAGTATCCAATTTGCCAAAAGCATAATCAGTCCGTAGATGAACCTGAATTCTTATGCCAAAATTAATTCCACTGTAAGCAATTTAGATCTTTGTTGTTTTCCTATATTGGTCTTATAAATTCTCAACAAATCTTTTAGTTGTTTAGGTATTATATTAAGGATAGACCGAAATAGGTATTTAAAACCGAAACAGAATTTTGGTAATCTTCCTATTTTCGGCCGAAAACGAAAATATCTAAAATTTTTTTTGAGTAATTAATACATACATAAATATTCATAATTATTAATTAATTATAAGTGAGGCCCAAGTTGACTTTCTGTGAATTTGACCAAAACTTTTTATTTTCTTACAAAATAAAATAAAATGTAATTAATTCGTCAACAACACAGAATTATTTTCGAATTATGCGAATTACATATAATTAGAAAATGTTTTAGGTATACATACCTCGATTTATCTTTTGTAATGATTTTTTTAATGATCATCTGTTATACTAGAACTTTCTCAAAGAGTATTCAAAACACTTCTGTACTTTCTAAAAATTTTCTATTACTGGTGAGTCTGCATCTTTTAATGAGAACATGAAAGACGTCTTCAAATTTTAGTTATATAGATATTACTTACATTGTAATTTGTACTCACGTCTTGAGTCAGTCATGACTGACAATTATAATCAGTGAAGTTTATAGAAATAAACAAAGCTTATCTCATTTAAGCCAATATAGCTCAAATCTTTGGGTAATGTCGACTTTCGGTCCAGCCGAATTTTTGGCAACATTTTCGCCGAAAACACATTTTCGGCGAAACTCTGATTTTGTGACAAAAACGAAATCTATTTTTCCGTCGATCTCTAATTATTATTATTATTGTTATCATAAATATAAAATATAAAAATACTAGCAATATAAGCATATACCGTATTGTATGGAAGAAACGCCGCACTCCTCAAATTGGCCTGAATAAACTTAAAAATATCGTAATCGCCGCACCTGTTGTAAACGCCGCATCCGTCGGAGTGCGACTTTTGTCGACAGCAGGGCCGGGTTAAGCTTCTCTGGGGCCCGGGGCTACTGAAAATTTTGCCCCCCCCCTTCCCTGCTACTGAAAATTCCCCCCCTCCCCCCCACACAACTCCCCCCCCCTCAAACACAAACTTTAAAAATTGATTGCGTATATCGTTACTCAAACATTTTTTTTTTTTTTTTGGTATGTTTAATGGTGCTTTTAATTATTTTATTTAACCACATATGTCCCAAATTATGAAAGAATGAAAAATCATCTTTTAAAGTATTTTTCTGATTTTTTAAAAATTTATTAGAAGATCTACACAATCAATAAATTTTAGAAGGATATTGCCAATTAAAATTAATGAATGAAATATTTATTTATAGGGATTTTGTAGAATATTTCTAACTCCTCTCAATTTTTTTATATAAAAATTTTTTTAAGTGTTTTTTTAGAATTAGGAAATGTACAAATATAATGCCCTTACAATAGAAATATAAAAATATTTAAGAACTGGAACCATCCACTTCCAACCTTCAGCCATCAAGAAAGCTAAACAGGTGCGAATGAAAGATAAATCATCCATTTAAAAACACTTTTTTTAGGCATCATCTTTTGGAACAACATAAAGTAAAGTATTTGTAACTCATTGTAATTGCATTACTACATATCGATGTAGTAACCCTTTATGTCCCAAATTATGAATTCATGAAATTTTCATCTTCTAAAGCATTTTTCGTGAATTTTTTAAACTGCATTAGGAGATTTATACAATCATCTATACTCCTATTATAAAGAGGAAAAAATTGTTTATTTGCAGGAGGTAAGCTCTGGAACTAACGAACCGATTCCAAAAGTAATGGTATCAAAATTATGGTGTTAGTCCAACTTAGAACATAGGCTATATCTTATGTCGGTGTCACTACCCCAAAGGGTGTGTAGGAGCAAAAAACGTTCTAAAAATGCGATTTTAGCGTTACTGAAGGGCCTAGAAATATGAAATTTTGAATATTAGTTACTTATAAGATATAAATGATGTCTAAGAACAGTTCTTAAAGAATTCGAAATTTGAAAGGAGTGAAAATGCGCGAAAATCGTTCTAAAAAACGTTCTAAATGGTGGTTTCTACACAATCTCAGGAAATACCAAACCGATTTAAAAAATAATGGTGTCAAAATAAGGGTGTCAAAATGACGGTGACAACCCTTGCTCCAGCATAGGCTATATTTTATGTCGGTGCCACAACCCGAAAGGGATGCAGGAGCAAAAAACGTTCTAAAAATGCGATTTTTGAGTTACCGAAGGGCCTAGAAATGTGAAATTTGAAATATTAGCTACTTATTAGATATAAAGGATTTCTAAGAACAGTTCTTAAACAATTCGAAATTTAAAAGGGGTGAAAATGCGCGAAAAGCGTTCTAAAAAACGTTCTAATGGTGGTTTCTACACAATCTCAGGAAATACCAAACCGATTTAAAAAATAATGGCGTCAAAATGATGGTGACAACCCTTGCTCCAACATAGGCAATTTTGTATGTCGGTGCCACTACCCCAAAGGGGGTGCAGGAGAAAAACGTTCTAAATTGCGGCTTTTGCGTTACGGAAGGGCCTAGAATCGTGAAATTTGGAATGGTAGTTAGTTATAAGATATCAATGATCTCTAAGGACATTTCCTAAAAAAATCGTAATTTAAAAGGGGGTCAAAATGCGCAAAAAACGTTGTAAAAAACTTTCTAAATTGCGATTTCTATGCAATCTCAGGAAGTACTGAACCGATTTCAAATATAATGGTGTAAAAATGATGGTGACAGATCTTACTCCAAGATAGGCTATATTTCATATCTGTTTCCACTACCTCAGAGGAGATGCAGGAGCAAAATGCGCAAAAAGCGTTCTAAAAACGTTCTAAATGCGATTTGTCGGCAATATCTCAGGAAGAATGAATCTGATTTCAAACGTAATGGTAGGAAATTGATGCTGACAGCCTCTGCTCTAACATAGACGCTATTTTATGTCGGTATCACTATTACCAAGACGTTGCAGGAGCAAAAAAGCGTTCTAAATTTTGATTTTTGTGATCGGTAGGGGCTAACAACTTAAAATTAGGAAAGGTACATATTTATTAGATATAAATGATCTTTAAGAACAGTTTCGAAAAAAATGGGAAATTTAAAAAGGGGTGATAATGCGTGAAAAGCGTCCTAAAAACGTTCTAAATTGCGATTTCTACTCAATCTAAGAAAATACCGAAGCTATTTCAAAAGTAATGGTTGCAAATCAATGGTGACAGTCCCTGCTATAACACAGGTTATATTTTATGTTGCTGTCACTACCATCTGAGGGTTGCAAAAGCAAAACATGTTTTAATTTGCGTTTTTTGCACAACTGGGTGGTCTAACACTTTGAAGTATGGCATGGTATTTACTTAGAAGATGCAACTGCTTTCTAAGACGAGTCGAAAGAAAATTCCAAATTTAAAAAAATGTAGTGGGTGAAAAGCGTTATAAATTACAATTTTTAAGCAAACTTGTAAATTACCAAACCGATTAAAAAAATAATGACGACAAATTTTGGTGATAGAACCTGCTCAAGCATAAGCTATATTTTATGTCTATTCCACTATCACCAGAGGGTTGCAGGAGCTAAAATTTTTCTAAATTGCGATTTTATATGATACTGAAAAGGCTACAAACTTTAAATATGACATCGTAGTTACTTATAAAATATAAATGCCCTCGAAGCAACGTCGAAAATAAATTCGAATTAAAAAGGGGTGAGGCGAAGGGGAGGTGCGAAATGCATTCTAAAAAAGTTCTAAATTACGATTCTATGCAATTTCAGGAAGTATAAACCGATTATAAAAGTAATAGTTGCGAATCAATGGTAACAGTCTCTGATCCTACACAGGCTATATTTTATGCCGGTGATTCTACCACCTGGGGTTCACAGGAACAAACGTTCTAAAAAAGGGCTTTAAAATCTTTTTAAATTACTTTTCTGTGGAATATTAGGAAATAACAAACTGATTTCAAAATTAATGTTGGCAAATTAATGGTGACAGTTCCTGTTTCAACATAGCCCTTTATGTTGAGAGAGGTGGTAGGACTTGGAATTTGACATGATGGTTAATTTTAAGATGTAAGACGATGGTTTCTAAAAAATTCAAAACTTCAAATGAATACTGAAATGAGCGTATAAATTGAGCATAAAAATTTCAAAATATTTTCTAAATTATCATTTATTTAGTTTTATTTCATTTTATTAATTTAAGTCTCATTTCTGCCTAATGCAGTGTAATAATGATGTTTAATCAAACATTGTTTTAAATTGTAATTTTTGAAACATTCCTAAAAGTAATAAGTACCTTTTAATAAAAAATACCTTTTAATAAAATAAAATATTACCTTTTAATAAAATAAAAATTTAGTTAGTACCTTTTAATAAAAATTAGACATATAAATATCACTTGGCATATTTCAAATATTACGCGAGCAAAGCCGTGGGGTTTGCTAGTCTAATATATTTTTGAAGGATTTTGCCAATTAAAATTAATTAATTAAATTTGATATTAAAGGGATTTTGTGCAATATTTATAGCTCCACTCAAATCTTTTATTTAAAGTATTTTTTTTTTTTTTAGCATTTTTGTACAAACATAATGTTTTTACAATAGAAATATTTCCGAACTGAAACTACCCCCCCCCCCCCCCCTCAATCTTTCAACGTCAAGAAAACTCAAAAAATAAAAAATGCTAAGGCAAAAAAAAATCATCCTTTTAATTTTTTTTTTTTTTTTTTTTTTTTTTTTTTTTTTTTTTGTGAAACCAATAATGCTTTTGGAAGAAGATAAAGTAAAGTATCTATAACTCATTCTAAACTGTAATACTACTAATCGGTGTATTAAATGAATTTTATAGCAAGTTATTTTAATGATACATTAAAGTACCGTTGGGACATAAAGGGTTAAGAGCGATTCCAAATAGTTGCAACCAGTAAGGAGATGAAGTATTGGTTTTTAAAGGGATGCATTTACTTTGTCGAATCGCTCTAAAATATCATGCCAAAGTGTACATATTAATACCCATTCAAATTTAGAAAACTTTTTTAATTAGGGATTTTGCTTCCTTTCTAGTGTCAAGTTTCTCTTCACAGTTCGTACTTATGCATTCTAAAGCACACTAAATATTGTCATAATTGAAATATAGCTCTTTTACTGATTTGTAGCGGCAGCACCACCTTGTTCTGCACTAACTTTTTAGGTGTACGAGTTCCTTATTGAGATTTGGTTCTGTGAGAGTGGTGCCGATTTACCTGGCGGACTAGAGAAATACACGTATAATTTTTGCAAATATGAAAATAATTATTTAATATCAAAAAATACTTTTCTAAGTTCAATCTAAATGTTGACAATGAACTAAAAGTTCTAAATGTGTATGCGGAAAGTTTTTAGTTCTCGGCTGAAATAAGTCAATTTTTGTACAAAATATGAGAAATTTTATTAATAAATTCGTTGTAATCAAACTTCCGCAATCAGGTAATCTTTTCAAATGTGAACAAATTAGCGTATTTTTAGCGGAGTCTACATGGCAGTTGGCGAGCGTAGCTTGTAGTGGGCAAACCGCCAAATTGTGTTAGAAAATGTAATTGTGAGATACATTTTTATTATGAAAAAACAATTTTTCCTGGTTTAAAAAAAATCAACACTTCAGACTTTTTATAAAATTTACTTTTCCAGTTTAATCCATATCTTGACAATGAATTAAAAGTTCTAAATATGTATGCCAAAATTTTTCAATTTTAATGAGATAAGTCAATTTTGTGCAAAATATGATAAATCTATTCTCAAATACAAAAAAACTACTTTCTGACGCATTTTTAAATTCATTTTTGTTCAGAAACGCATAAAATTGTCAGGTGTTCTTATTCAGAAACTATGTAATCGAATGACGTTTTCCATTTTTTGTTAAAGCAGAAGATCTTTCAGAAAATACGGCCCTTAATCCGGCCCTGGTCGACAACGTCACATTGTCACATTGACCTAACTATAATCAAAGTTTTTTGAACAGTGTAGGATGCCTCGTTTTTAATATCTTAAGATGTCTGAAGTTTTATTTAAAATATTTAAATCCGATTTAAAATATTTTTATGAATTTTTAAATTAAGGAAACTCAGTTGGTATTTTAAAAAAATCGTAAACGCCGCACTTGGAAAAAAAACGAACTTTTAATCTCGTAAATGACGCGGCGTTTCTTCCATAAAATACGCTACTAGCATATAAAGTATACTATCATACAAAGCTATATAATACTAGCATATAAAGATTATATGAAGATTATTATTAATATAAGATTATGTAAAATTTCACAGGAAAGTTTCTTTATTGTATATATTTATGTACAAAGGCTGAAATACATGTTATTTAATTATATATGTCGTAGGCTAATTGAGAAATCACGCTCTTTGCAAAGAGCCTAGGCTGTTTGCAAAGAGCCGGACTAATTGGAGAATTATCTCTCTTTTTCTAATTAGCCTGATATTTTCCAGGCTTATTGCAAAGAGCCTGGAGAGCCTTAGGCTAATTGAAAACTGACCTCTTGTTACTCAATCAGCCTGGTATTTTTCAGGCTTATTGCAAAGAGCCTAGAAAGCGTTAGGCTAAATTAAAAATAACCAATTATTTCCCAATCAGGATAACTTTTTTAGGCTTATAAACCCATAACCCGACCCGAACACGAAAAAAAATTACAACAGACCGTACTCCTATCCGAGCAAGACAAAATAATTTCCGTCGACACGCAACTCGACCCAAACCTGAAAGTTCCATTTAAAAAAACCTGAAATATGACCCGAAACAACCGTGATATTGCAAAGAACCATAACCCGATCCGATCAAGAGAAAATAATTGCGGGTTCAGATTTGGTTCGTGTCAGATTTCGAGGTTTTTCTAACGGAATTTTTAGGTTCGGGTCGGGCTGTGTGTCCACGGAAATTATTTTGTCTTGCTCGGATTGGGTTATGGTTTTTGAGGATATTTTTGCCGGATTCAGATTTGATTCGAATAAGATTTCAGGTTTTTTTCAAATGGAATTTTTAGATTCGGGACGGGTTTATGTCCATGGAAATTATTTTGTCTTGCTCGGATCGGGTTATGATTCTTTGGAATATTTTTATAGGTTTCAGATCTCATTCGGGCTATACTTCGGGGGGGGGGGGGGAGGGGGAGCAAAATTTTTAGGTTCGGGTCAGGTTACGTGTCCAGAGAAGTTATTTTGGCTTGCTCGGAACGGGTTATGGTTCTTTGGAATATTTTTGCCGGATTCAGATTTGGTTCGTGTCACATTTCGGGTTTCTTCTAATAGAATTTTTAGGTTAGAGTCGGGTTGCGTCTCCACGGAAATTATTTTGTCTTGCTCGGATCAAGTTATGGTTCTTTAGAATGTTTTTGTCGGTTATCGTATTTGGTTCCGGTGAGATTTCGTTTTTTTTTTTTTTTTTTTTTTTTTTTTTTTTTTTTTAATAGAACTTTCACGTTCTGCTCGGGTTTGCGTATCGACTGAAATTATTTTGTCTTGCTTTATTTTGTCTGGTCTCTTTGCAATAAGGCTATAAAACGCCAGGCTGATTGAGAAACAAGTGGCCAGTTTTCAATTAGCCTAATGCTCTCTAGGCTCTTTGCAATAAGCCTGAAAACTATCAGGCTCATTGGAAAAAGGGAGATGATTCTCCAACTAGCCCGGCTCTTTGCAAAGTGCCTGATTTCTCAATTAGCCTACGAAATATACACCAGATTCCCTTCTTTGTTAAAAATTTCAAAGACGACTAGTGACGAAAGCTTTAAAGGTCGGTAATATTTTTATTATTGGTGTAACAATTCAAAATTAATATACTTTTTTCAAAATCCATTAAAACAATGTCGCGACTGTCCCCAATTTTACTACTTTGCAACATTAGGTATAAAATTTTAATATTTTCGTTAAAATTATATTCGTTGAAATTAAAGCTTCTTTCTCTTTTAATATTCACGTGTAAACATCATTCATTTGAAAGGATTTGGCAATATTATTAATTGGAGTTTTTAAATAAGACATAATTTCTACCGCTTAATGCTTTTCTCGCGTAATAATTTAATTAATTTCAAGTTTTCTTGTATTGGATACATTTTTAAAGAGGCAAAAATATTTATAAATAATAATTGGTAATAAGTATGTTAAAAAGTTTTACTTATATTTAAAATTCTAGTATTTATCGCATTGATATATAATCAGCAAATCAAATGAGAAAATATTCTAATAAATTATCAACAGAATACTAATAATTGATTGTAGGGCAATAATTAAGAACGTCTCATAAAATTCTGTTGAATAAGAAAAATGTAATACAGCAAAACTATGCAATCGACCGTTTAAATATTTTTTAAAGACAGAAAAACAAAATTTAAAAATATTAATTATTTTAATTTTTCAAAATTTCGTTCAAATCGTTCATAAAATGTCTTTAATCCTTTATCTTCTGACGGTACTTATAAGTATCATTAAAATAACTTGTTATAAAATTCATTTAATGAATCGATTAGTAGTAATACAGTTTAGATATGCATTACTTTATTTTGTTACTAAAGCATTATATGTTACACAAAACAAAAGAATTTTAAAAGGATGATTTCTTTTTCCTTTGCATTTTTTCAGCTTACTTGGCGTTGGGGGGGGGGGGAGATTTTTCAATTCGGAAATATTTCTTAATAATTCCCTAATAATTTGTACATTTCCTTTTCCCTTTTTTTTTTCTTTTCTCGTTAAAAATTATCCCAGTTGTAGTTAAATAGCATAATGAATTGTTATTCATTCAAACAAGTTTCATTTTGAATTTTTTTATTTTATTATTCAGGATGATTTATAATCTTATAAACTTTGTATTTAAGTATTTAAATGAATTCTAGACAGAAAGTAAGTTTAAACGATTTTAAATAGAAATGATAAATTAATGAAATAATGAAAATGATTACTATAAATTTGTTAAATGCATTTTTTAGACATTCTGAATAAGGTATAAATTGCATAAGAGTTTTTTTTATTTTTCTTCTTGCAAATGCAAATAATGTATTTTTCTGAAAAAACAAAAGCAAAAACAAAACATTAAAATTCACTTGTTTCCTTGAAACCTAATAAAATCTGAAATTTTCCATGCATGTAAGAAAGGAAAAGTTTTTATAAGTATGTCAAAAGAAAAAGAGAAAAAAGCACAAAAAATTTAACTGTATGTATGTATAGTGTTTGATGCAGTTTTATTTCCGAAAAATTATATGTAATTCAATAAAAAGACATTGAAGCAAAAAAAAAAAAAAAAGCAGTATTTAGAGGGGGGGGGGGGGGGGGGGAGTGATTTACTGCCCTTGAAGTACAACTGAAACAAAATAGCTCTTTCTCTTTATAAAAATAATCAGGAAAGCCCAGAAAACTATGCCAGACTTCCTCCTTCCAATTCACTTGATTGTGGGTATCTCTTGAACCCCCATTGTGACAGTCTGCATGTCAAAGGTCAAACTCTGCTCCCTCCTGCATTGATTTATGTTTTAGTGGGGGAATGAAATTTTTAACATTTTTGTCTAATATCTCAAGTTTAAATAGACCTAAACGAAATATTTTAATTTGTATGAACAGATGAAAATACAGGCTTTCTTGTGTTGTTTTCAAAATTTTAAAACTCCAAATAGAATTGAAGTTATTTAATGTTATTTACATTTCGCTTACTTCTTAAGACTTTAGCATTAAATTAAAAAATAAGTATGCATTTTAAAATTATTTTGTCAACGAAGACAGAAAGCGACATCTTTTAAGAAGTGCATAGAGAAAAAATGAGTTAAAAATATTAATTTTCTGACGAGATATTAGACAAATAAAGAGGCATTAAATGGCCATTGGTTTAACACTGGAGAGGGAAATCTAAAATCTGAGTGATAAGGGGCCTTAAGGACAAAATATCATCTATGTATATCAACAGAAATTTCAAAAACGAATATTTTAACAAATATATCTTACTTTACCACCTTTACTCATGTTTATATCAATATGATTTCTTTATTACAATATCATTCTAAAATAAAATAAAATCTGCAAATCGTCTTTGGATTATCACTAAATGTTTTTACCTTTTATATTACACTGGCAAATTTATTTTTTGTTGAATATACCGATGAAAAATATGCTCCTTATCATAAAGGTGAAATTTATTGTTGCTGTGCAAATTAAAACGTGACTCGAGGAAGTAGTATGTAATCCATGACTCCTTACGTAATCCCTGTAATCAATGTTTGACTTTTGCAGAAGAAGTCTTCTTCTGGCCAAAATAAAATATTAAAGACAATGAGGATTTTTTTTTATTCTAATAAGCTAAACAAAAAAGGCAAATAATGCATCACGAATAAATTACGAAAAAAACATTCCCAGCACGCTCTGAATTTTGGAACAATTTTTTGCAGTTTAATAAGATGAATGATGATGTCTAACTACATTTCACTTTCATATATATTAAAATTATATAACATCGTATGTTACTCATAAACGAACATTTTAACAAATGTATAATATTATAGAATCCCAGTCTAATTTATTTCAATATGTCTATACGTTATTAAATTTTCATCCTAAAATAAAACCAAAGTTCACCAAATCTTCTTTGTATCCTCATGAAATTCATTTTTTTACCTCTATATTACACAGGGAAATATATTATCTGCTGAACATCCGGATGAAAAATATGCTCCGTATCAGGAAAGTGAAATTTATTGGTGTTGAGTGGATTAAAACGTGACTCGAGGGAATTTCTGTCATCCATAACTGCTGAGAGCGAGATTATGTGTACACTTTTGCAAGGAAAGTTTTATTCTAGTCATAAAAAAGTAGAAGTTACAGTTTATATATCTATATATATACATAGTTCTTTGTAAAGGTAAAGATAAACAGAAAAGAATAATATCTTTAATTTAAGCTCAAGCAGCTTATATATAATGTACTTTTAATATATTATTTATGATATTGAGAAGATTATAAAATATACATAAAAGATTCATTAAAATAGTGTTGTATACAGTCAATTGAATTAGTGGTAACATTGTTTGTGCAAAATGATGATCTTTCAAAATATATATAAATAATGAAACTTTAGTAGAACAAACCTTCTGAATTAAAGCATAATGATAATAAATAAGTCATTATTATTTATTAATTTTAACATCAGGTAATATTTCTTAGACTATATATAGCTAAGATGAACAGAGAAAAATAATATTTTTAATTTAAGCTCTATGAGCTAATATATAATATACATTTAATATATTATTTATGATTTTGAGAACTTTATAATATATACTAATAAGATTCAATAAAATAGCGTCGTATATAGTCAATTGAATTAGTGATATTTGTTTGTACAAAATGATGATATTTTAATATATATATATATAAATAATGAAACTCTAGCCCAAGAAACCTTCTGAATTAAAAAAAAAATACTGATAATAGATATGTCATACTAAATCATTAAATTTAGCATCAAATAATATGTCTTATCTATTATATATATAAAATCCAAACGGAAATTTCGTTCCGAACGCCGAGATTTCGAGTTCTACCGCATGGATTTTTACGGAACTTATACCGTTAGATAGGTATCGTTCCAGGGAAGGTTTTAAGCTATAACGCATCATTCTACCTAGATTAGTTATAGAATTATTACGGAAAATTCTATTCTTTTGGTCTTTGTTACTTCATATTTCCTTAAATATCTGGGCTCCTATTGGTCGTAGAGCTTAGATCTCGCGCCAAAAGTAGCTCCGAAGCACCCAAGCAAACTTTTCCCCGCGATTATTTTCCCGTCTTCCGATTTCCTCTAACTCTATTAGGGGCCCGCGTAGAGCCCCTTTAAAATATTTTTCGTAGTAATTTCAGCAATTATCTTAAATTATTGGTTAAGACCGCCACCCTCCCGATTCATGTATCTACGGAAAGTTTGCATGAAGGAGTTTCGTTCAGATACGCTTTCGTTAAGAATAGAGTGCGCTCCCTGGTGGTGGAATGTGGAACTAACATAACGCGATATTGTTAAAATTAGGAAATCTAACAATGCGATCTGTTTTAAACTTTGAGATAGTTCATAACACATAATCTATTATCTATTCTATTATATATATATAAAATCTATTATCTATTCTATTATCTATTGTATATATAAAATCCAAACGGAAATTTCGTTCCGAACGCCTAGATTTCGAGTTCTACTGCATGGATTTTTACGGAACCTATACCGTTAGATAGGTATTGTTTCAGGGAAGGTTTTAATCTATAACACATTATTCTACCTATATTAGTTTTAGAATTATGACCAAAATTCTGTTATTTTGGGCGATAAGGTTACCATTTTATTTCTTGGCGAAATTCATCGTTGATAAAAAAAAAATTGAAAAGCCTATTAAACCTCGAAAAATAAAAGAAAAACTGTTACTAATTTTATTTAAATAAAAAAAAAAAAAAAAAAAAAAAAAGAAGAAGAAAATCCGTTTTAATGAGTGATAATATTAAAAAACGTAAATATTTAATCAAAACCTGAAAGAAATATTTGTAATGCTTAAAAATTAATTTAATAAGAAATATTACAATTGATATGCAATATTTGGCTCTTTATCGCTTGCGTTAGATATGGAAACGAATCTTAAAATTTGATTAGATGAAATTTTAACGACATTTTCTTTCTGTTCTGTTCTTTTCTTTTTTTATATATCTAATTGTCCCATCACGTGACTTATAGAAGAAACAAGCAGATGTAATTGTGAGTCACATGTGTAATTACTATTTGTTTCTTTACAATTTTTTATTTTTCTTTTGTCGCCAAACAATGTGATTTTAAGCCAAAAATGCATAAGCGTGACATTAGCTTGAGGATGTTCTCACAAATGGTGTTTTTTTAGGTGAAAGAGATCATTTTTTGAGTACATTTTCATATTCAATTGTAACTTATATAGATATCAGTTAATATTTTAAATATGGAATCGAATACTTAAATTTCAGTGTGAATTTCTGCCACACATACATATTGTAAAATAATTTCAAACGTTTTAAAATGTTTTTCGCCGTAATTCCGAAAGCATGTGATATTTATAAACTCGAACTCAGATCAACGAATATTACCCATTTTATTTAAGCAAATATTATCTATTTTCTCAAGTCATATCGCCAATTTCATTTATAGGAAAATTCACAGATTCGAAATCTAGGAAATAAAGATAATTTTTAAGGAAATTTATGTTTTAATACGTTATTACTATGGAAAAATTCAACATTTTGAAAAAAAAAAATTACAAGTCTTTTGTAATTCGTCATTTCTTCTTCGTCTTTCTTCGTACTTTCTCCTCTGTTATGTAATATTTCAAATGATATTGGACTAATTTTCGATCATCGATTCACCGCAAAATCGCATATATAATATAGTATATAAAATAAAGTCTGGATTAGGGGACTAATTAACGCACAGCGCAAACTACTGAACCTAAAATCTTGAAAATCGTGGTAAAAATACTTCGTATGACATAAACTTCTGCTAAGAAAGGATTTTCTAAAGTGTCACCCCTAATGGTTTTTGCACGGGGAGGGGAAAAAAATCGAATATCAAAATTATGCGTCAAATGATAGCATATTTTAATGTAGTTTTGTATGCTGAATCGAATGCTACCAAATAAATTTTTATAAGTCCAACAGTTCATGGCACATTTCATATTTTTCTAATTTGGCGGTGTCTTTGGCATCTAAATCTCAAAATATCTATCATTACATCCGTTACTCTAGCAACGGAAAAAATTCAAATCAACCCTTTTGGCTAAAAAATAAAAACGGCTCTATGAGTTTGAAATAAAAATGCAAGCATCTTAATTTTTTAAAAAAATAGTGATTTTATGTAAAATAAAAGGGAAAAAATTACTGAGAATTTAGCGTTATAAAACAAAAATGGAAAAAGGTACTACTTAGATATTCCGTCGACCAAAAATCTATCGTCAAACTATAAGATTAAATGCCAATAATGGTTGATCGTAAATATCAAATTCACTTGAATTTAAACAAACTACACGTGTTTACGTCATCAAGTGATTTTAATTTCGACGTTTTATTTGTATTTTTATTAATGTTATACTAATTTATTTGTTATTTCGTTATTTAAAATAAAGATTATGTCAATTTATATAATTTGGCGAATGGTTTGGCGATTTATATAATTTGGCGAAATTCGTCGACGGGATAACAAGTAGTACCAATGAAAATATTTAAGTATGAAAGCAATGTTTGTAACGACTTAAAAATTATTTTCATATATATAAACTCGGTTTATGGCGTCAGATGCCGTCATCCGAAAAATCTACAAGAGTCTCTTTCCATTTTTTCCGGTCATAGGTTCCTCAATGAAAGAAATTGGAATTGGAATAATATTGTGCGATTTATAAATTGCTCCTCGATAAGAAGAAAAAATGGGTGCATTTATAACAACCGTGCGCACATCTCGCTGATAGCATTTTTAAAATTCCCAGTAGCAGTAGTTACATTTTGCGTATGTAAATTAAAAATATTTTTTTGCTTTTAATTATGGCATTATTTCCTGTTATTGTTTATCTTTTCAGTTTTTTAAATGAAATTAGTATAAGGCATGCATTTTAAATTAAATGAGTGAAAGGTTTGTGTTTTAAATGAAAATAATAAAATAAGAATATGCTATGAAACAATCTTTATTGATTTATTACCTGCGCCCGGCTGACATAAAAGTATCACAAAAGCCACATATTCACTTTTCTTTGAGTAGTTGCTCATGAGAATTCAAGTTAACCTTCCGTAATCGGATACTTCACATATTAATGTATTAGCTTTAATGTTGAAAGCATCGTTTTTGTTTGAAGCGAAAACTTTACTATGAATTCTATTACACAAAATCGCATCATCATCATCATCTACTATATATTTACAACGGAAATTTGTATTTCATTCCGATTGTTTATAATACTTTCGTAGGTTATACCACAATTAGTTAGGTAATAATTTTGGAAAGGTTTTAGTGTATACATATTGTTCAAGGGTACTTAGTTATAGAGCAACAGTAAAAGTTCAAAAATTAAGTGAACCTGATTATGAAAGTTTAGCCTTTTTAAAAAAATCTACAGAACATATTTTGTTACAAGTGGCCCTGTTGCATGACTTTTAGGAATGGTGTTAGTATATACGATTTCATTATATGTTGATTAGTTACAGAGGTATTAATTCCTGTTGTCATAACGGTCTCATTACCCGACCATAAGTGCGCTGTTTATAATCAACTAAAACAATTACTTCTTAATTGCTAAATTTTGTCCAACGCTTAAGATAACATTATATCGCAATGGCGTTCGCATCGTTTTCAGTAATGTGCAAGGTCAAGCTGAAGATCCATATTGTTTAAAATACAAGTTCAAATTCACCATTTAGTTTAATCCAAGGTTCATTTGGAAATATTGACCAGCACAGCGGGCATAGCCTGCTAGTACTATATAAAGCTAAGATAAATAGAGAAAAATAATATTTTTAATTTCAGCTCTAGCAGCCCATATATAATACACCATTAATATGTTATTTATGATTTTGAGAGCATTATAAAATATACTAAAACGATTCATTAAAATAGTATCGTATAATGAATAAAGTCAATGTAATAATGTCGTATAATAATGTCGATTGAATTGGTTATATTTGTTTGTACAAAATGATGATCTTTCAAAAAATCTATATAAATAATGAAACTTTAGTAAAACAAACCTTCTGAATTAAAAATAATGATAATAAATAAGTCATTCATTAAATTTAACATCAAGAAATATGTCTTATACTATATAAAGCTATTTTATTAAATTAAAATATTTTAAACAGCTTACATATAGCGACGGTTTTACGTTATAAGCGCAATTCAGAACTATACTACGAAATTGATATATTTGTTTCATAATCCGGCAAAAGATATGTGCTTTATCAGGTAGGTAAAATTTATTGATGCTGAGTTGATTGAAATGGGGCTCGGGATAGATTATGTCAACCCATTTCGGCTGAGTGTGAGATAACGTACATAACTTTAGCAGTAGTTTTTTTCAAGTCATAATAAAATAGTACAAGCAACAAGAAAAATGTTTAAATTAAAAAAAAAAATCTAAAGTAGACGAAAACAATATAATTGCTTTATCATCATGTTAAATATCTAATATTTATATATTTTTAGATTTTAAGTGAATATTGGACTACAATACAATGCTTGAGCTTACCTCGTTCTATCGAAATATGACATGTCTCCTATTTTGAACTATAAAAGCAACTGAATAACAATAAGAATATTTAAATATATATTTTTCACACAAATATTTGTATCGCCGGTAATTTTGGTTGATATCAACACTTGCATATTTGTTATTGCATATTTGTATTGTTTTAATTAAATGCACATTTTCAAATTATATTAACAAAAACAAAGTGAATAAAACATTAAAAACATATACAAATAAAATATATCCGCATTGCTTAAATTTTCACTATACAATTCACATATTTTGTTGATGTTAAAAATGTATTTATTGTTAGTTTGTGAGCTATATAAACGTAATTTTGTAAAAAAAAAAAAAAAAAAAAAAAAAAAAAAAAAAAAAAAAAAAATACTTAATTAACTACCTACGTTCTTAAACTAAATAATGCTTTAAAATGTGATAAAACATCTTTTTGTAGTTTGACGAACATTTCATCGCACAAACGGCTGCATTTTCAAAATCCTTCATGATAGAAACATTTTCACGAAATTTAAAAACTATACTTGGTAAACAATGTCACGAGACATCTTGCATAATCAAAAATCAGTGCAAACATAAAATAAATTAACTTGGATATTTGTGAGCGTGGATTAATTTTTACTATTGTTACTAAAATTGCATAGCATCTCTTTCCAAATTTTAGATAAATCAAGGGACATTGGATCATTGCAAATATTCTCGTTGCGTAAAAAAAATATCTATATTGTTTCCCGGATAATGCACGGTAAATAAAATCTTGATGGATGATTTAATTTGCTATTTTTAAAATCGATCTGTAAGGCGCATCCCACACTAAGGCGACGCATAAGACATGTCGCTTTAATTCGCTGGAAAAACTGGTTTAAAACAGGTTTGAAACAACTTCACTCTGTGTTTCGACCGGTTTATGCGCATGTTTCGGCTTCATGTCGCTTGTCGTCTCAGTGTGGGATGCCCCTAAAGTTTCATTTCTGCATAATCTGGCCGAAACTGTGGTTTTTCTGTTGTATTTTATGTCTGCTATATTTTCTAAAGATGTTATGTGCTACGCTCACAAATATGCAATGTAAATTGTGTTTGCACTAATTTTCTTTTATGCATAATGTCTTATGACTTGATTTACCAAGTTATTGTTTTTAAATTTTGTGAAAATATTTCTAACATGAATGATCTTGAAAATGAAGCGTTCGTCAATCTAAATAAGATATTTTATCACTTTTTATAGCATTATTTAGCTTAATATGTTTATAAGTTATTATTATACAGGTTGTTACCTCCTTTCTCTACAATATAAATATAAAAACACTACAAACAATAATTTAAATGTCCGGATTTATGCAGTATAATCCAAATGCCCCCGTACAATTTCTAAGTTATAGTTTTTTTTTCCAGTTTACAACAAAATCTTGTACGGAAATTCTTCGTTGCATAAAGAACATACACGCTTTTTGATAAAGAATAAATCGTCAATGTATTTCATACGACAGACCCTGAATGCTAGGCCTGCGCGCTGCACAAAAATGGCGGCTGCAGAAGGTGTATTTTTTTCAGCGCGTGTGTAGTTCAATGAATTTTGGAGTGTGTGCTGTCCAATGAATTTTGGTACCAATATTTTAAAAAAGTTTTTTCCGCTTTATTTTTCTGAGATTAAACAATTCAAAAAAATCTTTTTTTTTTTTTTTTTTTTTTTTTTTTTTTACATTTATTGTACAAGATTTTTTTTTTAAATCAAATGTATTTTCTTTTATACTGTAATTATTTTTATTTACTACATATTATTACAAAGCCTTCTTGAGCCAGCATAGAAATCGTGTTAAATATTCCATTGTCATTAATATATTTCATATAAATCCATCTACACTGTTACATATATACATGTACCTACTAATCAATTCGAAATAAACCACAGACAAGTATGACAAAGAGGTATTAAAGCGAGATAGAGTGGTAAACAATATTAACAAAAAAGGTAACGGATTCTTTCATTTCTCTTCATGTAAAATAAATAAAATATTCCGCTTAGTAGGGATAGAGGCTGGAATTGAAGTGCTAGTAAAAAATAAGAGGTATGGTAATTAAGTCATCGACAACAAACCAAATATTAAAAAATCTATATGTAATTTATAATTAATTGCTCCACATAGAACTGGAACATAACATAACCGTTTCACTGGAGTATCATAAACGTTTTTACTCTCTTTTTCGATAATTTGCATGCATTTTTTTCAGAAAATTGGTTTAATTATGAATATTTGTAAAAGTTTATCTCTATTCTTTAAATATGTATTTAAAGCTACTGCTGGGGAAAGTAATTCAATTGTGACGAGGATTATTTCTTGGCTTATATTAAAAGAAAAATGGGTTTAAAAGAAGTAACTTCATGCCTGATAATAGCATTTTATTATGAAAATTACGTCATAATTAAAATGTCAAAATAAAAAAAATTTCGAAACACTTTTTTATTGAAAAATAAATGTACACATAAATATGTCAGGGCTCCCAAATGGTCCGCCAACTGAATACCAATAAATTTTAACAGAAAAATTTATGGTAGGTTTGCGCTAGAATTAACTTTCAATTGTGTTTCCGGGGCGGTTTGTAGGAAAAATCTAAAAAGAATTTTTTTCTAAAATAATGTTGGTATTCAGTTGGCGGACCATTTGGGAGCCCTGATATTTTAGAGAAAAAAAAATTTAAAATAAAAGAGCATTAAATAAGCATTAAGTAAAAAAAAATCAAGTCATTAAAAGAGAAATGCATTTTAAACGTCATATTTAAAATGTTATTCTTATATCGTCTAAAAGAAAACTTATCTTAAGCCGTTATTATTCCAATTCGAAATGCAGAGATATTTTTTACTTGACCATTTTATGAAAGGTTAATTTTAAATCTAAGATAGACTTTATTTAATGAATTCGGAAAGCAGCAGTCAACTTTAGTGATAATTGTGGATGAGGCATGGGAAACCAAAACCCACAGTGAAAGGGAAAATATTGTCAGAGCAAATTCAGAAAATCGCCATTGGTGGCGATGATACCAATTATTTATCGATAATTGGGTAACCTTTCTAAAACAAGGAAAATTACCGTTTTTTAGACTATGGATGGTCTGGAAGAGGGTTGTCTATCGTAGGTCATATTGGAGAGAACCCCTAGATAAATAAATAAAAAGTATTTATTTTCAGCTGATCTTTTTTGCATGATATAGAATTTCCATTGAATTATCATAAGTTTAGCACAAATTTTGAAAGCATTCAAGAAAATACTGATATTGTGCATACTGATTTACTACTATTATACACATGACAGAAGAAAAAAGAATTTTTAGCTGGTGTATTTAAAAATGGCATCTTTATAGATTCGTAAGAGAGCTTCTAAAATTGAGGGTCAAAGAGTTGAAAAAGTAACTCCTCGTGCATTTAACGTAGAATAATGAGACAAAAATATAAATAATTTAAGTCCAATATCTAGTTAAATATTTGACCGTTTTAATATGTAATATGCATTTTTTTGAGAAATCGTATTACTTCAAGTTAAAGACTTAACTGTCAAATTTAGAAAAGGGATAAATATTTTAAAAAAAAGTCAATTACGTATTCATTTTTTAATGATAATTTAAAACTAATACCAGAAAAATTACAAAAACAAAAATTAAAATTAAAAGTCAAATATCTCTATGCCCATGAGTCCGTTTAGAATGAATTAATCTAGGATAAATAACATTGCTTTTTAGCTTACTAGGTAGGTGAAAAATAATTATGGAATGTGTATTTCATCATATTAAGAAATATCAAGTAATTAACGGGGAATCTAATCAACGTAATTTGTGTCAAAAAACAATAGTAAAATAGTAGTGTAATAAGAATAGTTGTCTGAGCGAAGCGAAGGCTAATACTCAGCGAAATATTACTGTCCAGACACTTTACTACTACGATGGATATTAACACCATGTCCTACTAAAAAAAAAGCCTAATAAAAACATTTCGTCAAGCATAACTCAAAAAATATTTGTCGGATTTCGTTTCTGATTGCACCAGAAGTTACCTATGAGGGTCGCCTACTGAATGCACCTACTATGAAAAATAAGTTCCAAACCGTTTAAAAATTATATAGAAAAAACTCTTAAAAAAGCACAATTTATCTGCATACGTCACATAAATTTGGTGTGCGTCACTTTCACCGGTTGATGTTTTCTTAGACAACTGGTTTGAACACATGGAGCAAATAATAAAAAAAAAATACGCACGCAGTAATACTGAATAGATCAGTTTCAACCACGTGATCACAAACCTTGCAACAACCCGTGGCAACCAGTTTTGGTGGGCAAACAAATAATAATACAGTATTCCGTACCACGGTGACCGTTTTTAGCCTGTTGTATAAAATCTGGCATGTTGTATGACATACAATTGTGGATGATTAAAACAAAAGACATGAGTGTTTATTGATCCGGAGGTTATCTTTCTCTGGATGTCTGTCTGTCTATCATACAGTATGCAATTTTCTTGTAAAGGATGATATTATTATGCAGTAAAACCTCCATAACGGACACACCCGATTAGTGGACACCTCTATTTAGCGGTTATTTTTTCGATTACCAACCCTTAAATAACTGTACATTTTTTACTCTCAGTAGCGAACACCTCCAAATAGAGGACAAATTCTACCCTCCCGAGGTGTTCGCTATTCAGAAGTTTTATTAGTAAAACCTCCATAGCGGACACACCCGATTAGCGGATGCCTCTATTTAGCTGACATTTTTTCGATTACCAACTCTTAAATAACTGTACATGTTTTACTCTCAGTAGCGGTCACCTCTAAATAGAGGACAAATTCTGCATTCTCGGTTTGTCCGCTATTCAGAGGTTTTACTGTATATAATATTGATAATTATTTTACAGGGCCGCACAAAAGAATAAGAATATATGAAATGAATATAAACTAAATTCGGGATTGGTAGATCGCTGATCGTAATGTAATTTTAGGATGTTGTTACAGTCATCCGCAGCATGTTTTTAGAGTTTCGTTCATCTAACGAAACCCTACCTATCTCACTCCTTTGTCTGTCTGTTTGTCCGTCTGTCACAGAGCCCGTTCTCAGAAACTATATATGTCGGAGACTTGAAAATTTGCCTACTTATAGCTGAACACCACACATCAAACGACAAATAATAACATTTTGAAAAATGTCTAATATTTAACCCTTTGGGCTCTAACTTATGTTTTTTAAGCAATTTTTCTAACTCATCCCCTAACTAAGTTGGAGAATTGAAAGTTTGCATACTTATAGCTGAAAACTTGCGATAACACGATAAATCATAAAATTTTGAAAAAGTCATATTTAACCCTCCAGTCTCTAACTTCTGTATTTTAAGCAATTTTTCTAACTCAGCCCCTAATTAAGTTGGAGACATGAAATTTTGCATACTTATAGCTGAACACCTCACATCAAACTACAAATAATAAAATTTTGAAAAAGGTCTAATATTTAACCCTCTGGGCTCTAACTTGTGTATTTTAAGCAATTTTTCTAACTCAGCCCCTAATTAAGTTGGAGACATGAAAGTTTGCATACTTATAGCTGAACACTTGCGATAACACGATAAATCATAAAATTTTGAAAAAGTCATATTTAACCCTCCGGTCTCTAACTTCTGTATTTTAAGCAATTTTTCTATCTCAGCCCCTAATTAAGTTGGAGACATGACATTTTGCATACTTATAGCTGAACACCTCACATCTAACGACAAATAATAAAATTTTGAAAAAGTCTATTATTTAACCCTCTGGGCTCTAACTTGTGTATTTTAAGCAATTTTTCTAACTCAGCCCCTAATTAAGTTGGAGACATGAAATTTTGCATACTTATAGCTGGACACCTAACATCAAACAGCAAATAATAAAATTTTGAAAAAGTCTAATATTTAACCCTCTGGGCTCTAACTTGTGTATTTAAAGCAATTTTTCTAACTCAGCCCCTAATTATGTTGGAACATAAAAATTTGCATACTTATAGCTGAACGCCTCACATTAAACGACAAATAATAAAATTTTGAAAAAATCTAATATTACGTCATAACTTTTCTATTGCAAGATATTCACGTGAAATATGAAAATGAAATAAATGGTTTGACGAATTTAAATGAAAGTGAATATAACTTCATAACTTTTCTATTTCAAGGTTTCCACGTGAAAGATGAAAATATTACGTCTTATTGGAAATATAAAGGGCAAGGTGGATATAGTATAACGTCATATGAGTGTGAAAAATGTATTGAAGCATAATAAAAACCCGATTAGGGAAATATTGGCGTATTTGAACATTATTGCTCCAATTATAAATTGAAATAAGTTCATTTATAGCTGTATTCTTTTGCGCCTGTTATATACATTTATACATTTTTATAAAGCGTTTTCATATGATTCATTCAACAACATTTCGACTGCTTTTTTTAATGTTTGTTTTGTGTTGTATGTTAAATTTTGAAATTGATTTTTCAGAACAAACATCCTTCAAATTCTGGGCAACGCCGGCACTTTAGCTTGTAACAGATAAATGGCTTTTGAATCTGTACATCTAATGCTAATATTATGAAGTATATAATATTATTAATGCTTGTACATTTGTGAGGTGTTATCTCTGAAACTACATAGCCAACTTAAAAAAATGTTGGTGGCCATCTCTGCTCCGAAAAAAAGACTATTTTATGTGAGTGCAAGAACCTACATCGCTGCAGGAACAAAAAAGTTATAAAATTGTGATTTCTGCGATATTGATTGGGTTAGAAACTTTAAATTTGGTGCTGTAATTACTTTTAAGATGTAAATACTCGTAATGAATGCTCTCTAAAAGGTTCAATTTGACGGATAAACGTAAAAATTTCTAGAAAGTTTCTAAACTATGATTTATTTCGAATACTGAAATTTTTGGGATACTGTTCGGGTTAGAAACTAGAACTTTGGCATGGTAGTAATTAATAAGATATAAATGCTCGTTGTATAACGAATTCCTAAAAAATAGAAAGACTAAACAAAGCGGAAAAAGATCTAAAGATGATCTAAGTAACGAAGAACATGGAACTGTTAGGAATATAAACATGAAAATTGACATGGCTGTATTTATCATGACGTAAATTCTCGTAATAGAACAATTTCTAAAAATGTTGCTATAAAAAACAGTGCAGAAACAAAAAACTTTCAAAAATTTTCTATTTCTCTGTTACTGCTGAGCCCAAAATTTTGAAATTTTGCTTCGGGTTAGTTTTAAAATATACAATTGTCTCTATGAATGGTTTCTAAAGAATTTAAAATTTAAAAAGATGAAATTAACGGAAAGCGATCTCAATTACCATTAATTTGGAATTATTAGGTACAGCAACTTTAAATATTTCATAATGCTGCATTTTCTCCGCAAAACATGCGATTTAAGTGCAACAAAACTGATAGATACCCACCTAGCATTAAATAAATTGTGTAAATATTGAATAAAGACCTGTATGAAACAGTGAGTAGGTTGCCCGAAAGTACTTGTTAAAGTGTTCCTTCTCTAGGCTTTTCTCTCTCTCGCCAAGGCCACTAACAGAGGGAAGTGCCGTTTTAAATGTGATATGAATTTTTTATCCGATTCCTTTTTCTAGACATTTTATCATAAGGTCATATTATCAATTATCATTACTAGATTTTTTATATATTAACTTATTCTGGTGAAATTTTGTAATCGGGTTCATATTGGCGTATGTTAGCTTGCATGATTTGCTGAATAAATATGCATGGATTTGTAAATTACTTCAAATGACACTTTGACAGCTCAAAAGTTATGCAGACGATATATTCAGATCTTGTTTCATACTTTATGTTGTAACCATTGCCGATTTCTTTTATTTAATACGTGCTAAATACAGCTAAACTTGTACAGAATATGTTTGAAAACAAAACAATACAGCGTATGTAGCGGCCAGCATACACTCATCATTTAAATCCGATCGAGCATATCTAAAACACACTCTAACGAAGCATTGCATGCCACTTTTGATGTATTCGGTACTTTGATACTATATTAGATTTTGAGAAGAGAATTCCTTAAATGTTATCGACAACCTCATTGCATCCGTGGAAAACATATATTGTATAATATTAACTATTCCGGGGGAGCACACACCATATAAAGTATAGTCCATTCTTTTTAAACATCGTATATTTGTCATTTAAAGTTACTCAAATTGGTGCGGAGCGTCTGATTATGCTCTTGACATCATTTTATAAAGTTAAAATTCCGATATAAGTAAATTAGTGTCTCATTTTCTATTTTACTTTTAATATATTGCGTACTTTCAATTTTATACCCATGCATGGCTGTCTTGAATGGTTTGATTTCCCATTTTTTTAAACAGTGTATACGAATTTATATATAAGATTTTGTAGTTCTACAATTCGTTTATTTTCATCATTTCAATTTTTCGCAGTATATGGACAATTAAAGATAACATCTCATTTTTTTGCTTCCACATGTTATTATTAAATCTATGTTCTCAGTAATATCGCTCAGACTAATCCCTCTGAGGGAAGTCCTAGTAAATAATAGTAAGAAATATCAAGTAATTAACAGGGAATCTAATTAACGTAATTTGTGTCAAAAATAATAGTAAAATAGTAGTGTAATAAGAATAATAAATAATAGTAAGAAATAATAATAATAAATAATAGTAAGAAATGAGCCATGTAAAAAACAGAAAATTCCCATGTTTAAATGTTTAAAATTCTATCAACCAGTTTTTATATTTTTCCAAACATATTACAATGAAATATCGTAAGAGCAAATCGTCGATAAGATAATACAGTACAAAATCTAAAGTCCGGAATTCTCGGGACTTTACCAATTAGGAAATTCGTATTTTTCCGAACTTTGGGTCATCAAAAATATTGCCTTTTCGATAAGAACAAAAACAAATTTCCCTACTTAGGCAAAATATGACGTTCATACATTAAAAATTGCATATAACAACTATTGATACTAAGTTAAACAATCATTTTCATCAAATAAATCATACAAAAATAAAAAAATCCCTGCCGGCCCGGCCTACAGGCAGAGGTAGATTTCGAAGTCAAATATACTAATTTCACAAACAAAAACTAAATCATGATTAGAGATAAATCCACTTTAACAATTTTATCTGGCCGCTTTTGACGAGTTTTTATTTCATTTTTATATAATAGCTGGTTTTATAAGAATCATGTTAGGGCGGTATTAAAAAAAAAATACTTTTCCATGCTCAACAACTCGACATTTTCTGTCATAATTCCAGATTCATTTTTAATATAAAAAAAATATGAAACTTGCTGACGTGATTTTTGAAGAGATTTATAAGCGACCTGTGTTTTTATTTTTTGTTCAATTAATTAAAACTTGATATATAAACAATTATTTTCTCAGAAGTACAATATTTTTCGTTTCTAACACAATCGCTTCGGGAAATTCCGTTCAAAATGCCCACTTTGACATCATTTTTTCTAATATATTCTGCCTCTATCCAAAAATCGATCATTACAGTACATTATATAGTTTCTGAATAAGCGAATCTACCAATTAAATACGTTTGAAAGCAAAAGTGAATTTAAAAATGAGTCAGAAAATAAGCAGTTTGGATTCGAGTGACAATGATTTTTCCAACCCAATCCACTTCGGTAGATTCGGTACAAAGTGCCCTTTTTAACAGCATTTAAAAAAAATATATTCTGCCTCTATCAAACAATCGACCATTACGGTAGTTTATATAGTTTCTGAGTAAGAAAATGTACCAATTGGAAGCCTTTGAGAGCAAAAATGAATTGTAAAATGAGTCAGAAAATAAGCAGTTTGGATTTGAATACACCCTTACTAAGATGATTTTTTTTCGTCAACCGCTATGTATTTTTAATTTGTTTTGCTGTAAGAATTGGTCCTATCCAAAACTTGTCTATATAGAAGTTGTAGACAAAATTAAGAAGATATATGATAAATTCATGGGAATTTTATATCTTTTGAATTGACGGTGTTAGGGATTTTTTTCTTCTTCAAACCCCCTTTTTGTTTCGTTTTTAATTTTTTTTGCGGTACGAATTGGTCCTATCAAAAACTCGTGAATATAAAAGTTGTGGATAATGTTAAGGAGATTTATATTAAAATTAATTGGATTTGATATCTTGAGAATTGACGAAGTTATGATTTTTTTTCTCCCAAAAACCCTATTTTTTGCGCCCCTTGAGCCCATTTTTAACTTTATCAAAAATCTGTGACACATAAATTTTTGACCCTATTTTTAGAAGTAATAAAAACTTTAAACTGATTTGATATGTACAAAAATTAAGAAGTTATGGGGGGGTTTCTGTTTTCACAAAACCCCTCCCTATTTCCATCCCCTTGGTCCGATTTTGCCCATTAACGAACTTGACCGAGATTTTGTGGCCATTGATTTTATGTATCAGTTTGGAAGAGATTGGTGCAGAATTACGAAAGTTATCGTGTCCAGAAGAAAGTGATATATATATAGATAGATAGATAGATAGATAGATAGATAGATAGATAAAGTTTTTTACTGAGGGTGGTTTTGGGTTCTAGGGGTCATGATCGGTGTAGATCTGCAAATTTTTTTCAGAAATTCCAACATAGGAACGATCCCAATAGGTAGTATTTCATACGAAATCTACCTAAAATAAAACGAATCATATAATATGAAACTTATATCTTTTATATGAAACGAATCATATAAAAGTATAACGGAACATATAATTTAAAAGCAAATTGTAACTTTTTAAACTACTGAACGTTTCAGTTAATGTGCGCTGCTTTATTAACTTAGGTTTATCATAAAGAAGTATTTCTTTTATTATGTACATAGACATGAGTTAAAAAAATCGCACGGAGTTGATCATACATTACGTACGCCATGAATTAAAGATTAATAGTGTTATTACACATAAAAATTCAAGCGACAAAAATCGCCTTGCGACTCGTCAGATTTCCTGAATCTTACGTATTATCCACCTGAAACTTACGTATTATCCAAGCATTTCATTAGCTGTTCGGGAAAAGGCTTTTCTATCATCAGATTTCCAAGAAATCTGACAACCTATTTTAAATGAAATTTCATTCTTAAACTTCTAAACATCCCACAATATTGCTTTTTACACCGACGTATAGAGAAAAAAATGTACTTTTAAATGCAATTTGTTTGAAAGCTGTATCTCAGTTTGTTTCTGAGTTATTAATTTTTTTTGTACTTTTTATTACTTTTTTGTCATAGTGGCAACAGATGTATCCATCTCTGTTGAAAGTAAAGGGAAATACAGATTACTGTATAAACCAATCAGAAAACGAATAAAATGCGGATTCAACCTATAAAATGCCTCAGATATGTTTTTGATTTCATATCCTGACAGAGAACAATAACAATTTTTCCAAATTGTTGTAATTAAATATTTCAATAACTGAAGGATTCGTTAATAACTTTCTGCATAATTTGTAACTTGGATTACATCGAAACGCATTTACATAAAACAAGATTTTTTTTGTAACAATTCAGAAATTAAAATTTCTTTAACAGGGCTTGAATGTCTAAGTCTCGGTTTACTTAAAAAGGTGAGAAATAATAATACTACAGATGTTACAAGTTTAAGAATGTCCATTTTATTTAAATTTCCAAGTACGGTCTGCAACCCCGCAGCCATCCACAGCTAATGTTTTCATTAACTGCCGTTCCATTCATTGGACTACTTCACTTTGGTAGAACTGTTCGTTATCTTCTCCCCAATTTAAAACTAGGTGACGTAGTTGAATGAAATGAACGGCAATTAATGAAAATATTCTCTGAAAATGGCTGCGTGTTTGCAGACCGAATGTACTTGGAAATTTAAGTAATATATATATATTTATTTAACATCTGTATTATTACTATTATTCAACTTTTAAGTAAAGGGTGAACTTTTTTAAGTTCATATCATGTAGTTTAACATTTTAACATTTTATAAATAAATAAAATATGTGTTTATGCATGACAATTACTGTTTTTATAAAAATACGTAATATTTAATTCTCTTGATACACAGGGACCCTCTGTCTTTTGGACCTTATATTTATGTCTATTGGTGCATCATCATGTAAAAACATAGAAAATAAAACAAATCTCGTTTTATACCAAAAATAAAAAACTTATTTTTATGTACTTTTAGTATTTCCGACAATATTTATTTTTTTTTTCACGAATAAAATATCTGCATAAGCATGTGTCAATTTATGTATATTTTTTACAACGGTCATATGTCTTATTAAAATATCAAAAGCTCTACCTGTTTCTAGAAAAATTCTAAACATACATTGGAAAATTTACACGCTGCATAGCATTTCACAACTATAAAATTTGTTGAAACCTGCGGCAATTACGCAACGCTCTACAATTTTAACATTTAAGAACGCAGAAAATTAATGTATCTAATGAACCCACGAATTCATCAATAAATACCACTTTTTCAAGTAATATCAATACACAAATTTTCATTTAAAAATCTTTTACATTTTTTTTATTTTTAAATTGCAAATTGTTTTATTAATTTTTCTGTTCTCGTGGAAAATTGTTACGAGATCTTTTATTGCAATTTTAAAACTTAAACATCTTTAAAGGAGTAAATTTAGCTCACTGTGATCTGGCAGTATGGGCTGCTTGCAGCAAAATTACAAAACTCAACGTATTTAATTTCAATTATTTTAAAGTATTATTATACAAAACAATCACTTATTTCCTATTTATATTTATATCATTTCATACATTACAGGTAATAGATTATAGAAATTTAAAATAGATTGTCATTTATAAAAATCTCTTCATAAGTGTCCATATATGTTAAGAGTTATTGTAACTAAAAGTCTGAAATTCGGATGAAGCGTATAATATTTCATTTTTATTTTGATATGAGGTTTGAATATAAAGAGTTTCACATCAAATTTATTTTAATGAAAATAGTTTTAAATTGTTAACAAATATTAAATCTATCTTTAAAATGTTACAGTTTCATTAAAGCTAACTAGTTGTGTTTTTCTCAATCACAAATATTTACATGGAGTTTTTTTAGGAAAATTGTGAAATCATATACGAGTATAACTGAGAAGCATAATTAGCAAAATAATTTTTATCCAATGCCATTTTTTAACAATTGCAATTGTTTAACAATTTTAATAATAATTGTTTGCCAATAAATGGCTTTTGAATAGAATATATTGACGTGTATAATCTTTAGTGTACTATGGTACGTGTTAAATTACATTAAGTGGATAAAATAATCTTTTTTTACTTCTAATGTCTTTTAGTTGTAACATCTCATCTAAGATTATGGGAAATCTATCAGAAATTTCATTGCCTTTTGATAGGAAAATGATTGATGTGGGGCAAAGCTCTCATATCTGTCGATGTTACAATCTGTGATTTATGGATAGCTAAAAACGATATTAATATTAGATTTGTGAAGAAACACGTGCGACAGATATCGCAAAAAAAATCTGCAATTGGTCAGTTAAGCAGGAAAACGATTCAGGAAAATATGGTACTTTGATCGAAGATGGATATTTCTTACATGAAATATTATTAATGATTTTGCATAAACTCAAGCTGTATGTCTTAGCAGATGTCGAAAACTATGTTAAACTTACTTTTTATTAATGTTACGAGACAGTTAAGACTGTACAAGAATTGGGAAACTATCCAAAGTTCGATATTGATAGGTTGAAAAAAAATCATATAAGTGATAAAAAATTTGCAACGAAATTTTATGACAGTATTTCGTAGGATATATTCATAAAATATCATTAGAGAGCATATGTTTTCCACAAATAATGTTTGGACCTATTTTAGTAAAAGTATTGTGCATTTTTGGGGTAAAAAAGTACAAAAGTTAATTTCAAAGGCATTTAATAAATTTCATTTAATAAAAGCTTTTAATTAGATTTTTAGAAAATTACAAAATCTTATAAGTCCAAAACCTCCGCAGTATTTACTATCTTGAACTTCCTATATGGCCAGAACAATCAGGGAAACATTAGCTGATCGTGAGACCATTTTCAAAATTATAAATTATTTTCAAATTTTAATAGGAAACCCAGAACATTCGTTTAACAAGTATTGACATTTAGAAGGTCCAACAGGGGGAAAAAAGTTTAAGGTTAATGTAATATAAGGACGTAACATAAGTTTAAAATGTATACCTAAAAACTATTTTTTTTTTAAGTTTCATAAACATAAACCTACGGAACTTGTCTACAATTAAAAAACAATAGAAATATTTCCTGACTAACTAAAAACGTTTAGTTACACATCGAATCTATAAGTACTTTCGTTACATTCTAAACCGATTTAGAGAAAAGAAATATAATAAATAAATAAATATACAGTTAAACCTCTATTATCCGAAGCAATTGGGACCGACCCTCTTTCGGATAATCAAAATTTTCGGATGATCGAGAAGACCTTAATTTTAAGATTAAGGAGAAATATATGCAATATTTAGTATTATGGTAACAAGTGCTCAATAAAAATAAAGCAATAGCAAAATAAAAACAAGAATAAATTAGGAGAATTTTAATTTTGAAATTAAGTACCTTTTACATACACCACAATGGTTTAAAAAAATGATTTGTTTGTCGGAGTTTTGATTGCCTATGCTTTGAATTTCTATCACGGAATTTTTTAATATTATTAGTTCACCAGTATCACAGTCTTTCTGCTGCTCCAGCCATGCCAAACCTTTTGCAAAACATTCAAAAGCTTCAAAATTGCTAATTTGTTCGTTTTTTTTTTGTTCCACTCCACAGCTTACGGGAGCTCAGGTTAAATTCCATGGAACTCTAAGAAAGGGGATCGAAAATATTTATATGTACTCGTAGTCCGGAAAGGACCGCTTGCACACAAGGAATATGGTACTTTAAAAAAAATCAAAAGGGATTTTGCACACAAGGAATGTGATAGTAAAAAAAGCTTCAAAAATGGATTTCGGTTAATCGAGAGTTTCGGTTAAAAGAGTTTCGATAAAAGAGTTTCTACTGTATATCTAAATTTTCTGAATTTTTGAAATACTTTTTAAATAAAACGTCTCTAGTAAAACACGAATGTTTAGAGATGCATAAAAGAACCTATATGTTTTTATGTAAATAACTCAGTAAAGTTTAATTTTTGCTTAAATATAAATGTTTTAAAAGCCCTTTTTGTGAATTTTGGAAACCTTACCAGTTTTTCAATCTTCAAACCTTCAAATTGGCCCTATTCCTACTAATTTTCGAATAGTGAAGAAATGTGTCTCGAATGGTCCGTAATATGGATAATGCCAAATTTTCAGATACATTTATTCTAGATTTGGAAGCTGTACTTCACTTTCTTACATTATATATATATATGAGGTCAAGGAGCAAACTTCTTCTCAACCCAAGTAAAATTTAAGGGTTCTTCAGGATTCTTAAGATTGAAAAAAAAAGACCATTTTCAACATTTAATATCTTAAAATGTATATGATTTTAAAACATAATTTTGATTGAGATAAAAGATATATGTATGTTCTTTCATTTTTTGTATTTAAAAAATAGCAAGATACAGAATTAGGATTTACAAAGGGCTCCAAACTGACTTCGAGCAGAAAATTGGTATAACAGCTTATGCGCACGATCACAAAATAAATCTTGCAACTAGAATTATACTTTTGTGTTTACTTATACTTCAGATTGTAACAATTACACTTAACCTAAAAAGCATTTTTATTTTTTTAATACAAAGTTGAAATTAGCTAATGAAAAATTTCAAAATTTTTAACAGTATAATCACTAAAAAATGTTTTTTTTTTTTTTTTTTTTTTTTAACAATAAAAATAATGTGAGGATGAGTTTGTACAGACTAACATGAAACATAAGTTTTGCAAATTTTGTGAAAAAAATATTCAGAAGTGTTTGAGATATCGTGTGCGATATGCCCAAAAACATCATTTGGAAAAAAATGAATTCAAAGTTCCGGAAACGCGGCCTCATGTCTTGAGCGGGTATAATTCTAAAAGCTATAACTTCTAATCGAATGGGAATTTCAAGGAAACAATTATAAAAAAATGTTCACGGAATAAAGGAGTTTAATATCTTAAAAAATTAAAATTTCGAAAATTTTGAATCTTTAAAAGCGTTGAGACCCCTTAAAGGCCAAACAAGCAAAAATAGTAATGTCAAAAATACTATTTTAATTATGTAATAATGTAGTAGATGTTTTATTTAAAATTGACGAATAGCCATTTTGAGCCCATCGTACATCACATAGAAATTTAATTTACGATGTTCATATTCATTTTGCTTTATTTGAAGTTTGTGATCGTTCAATGTTATTCAAAACAAAATGTAAAAAATAAAATAAATGACAAACCTAAAAATTTTATGCAAATAACTAAGAAAAAATAATTTTTGAAACGTAATTGTTCATTTTATCTGTGGATTTTGGAAGCATAGATATTGTTATGTCTGTGATTGGGTCTTTTCCTGATGTTTGTCAAGAAAGTTGTTATGAATTGTACGTGGGTATGTGCCACAGAATATTATCATATATTTTTTATCTAGAAGTGCCAACTTCTCTGCATTTTTAACTGTACGTATACGTGAAATTTAAAAATATTCTCAACAAAGCTAAAATTTGAAGCGAAAGCATGCTAAAAGGATAAAATTAAATTTCCAAAATTATTTAGGTGGTTATGTGTTAATGAAGAAAAGGATATGTTATGTTTATAAAATTGGCAAATTGTTATTTTTTCTGATTTCTCTGATCGTTAAGCCCTCAAAATGTACTTTAAAAAATCAGTGCCTTCAATTGTAACATTTTATTGTTAGCTTATTATTCATTATCTTCTGCATAATTAATCTGTAGGCGTACATAGAAGATTGCTTTTTTATATTAAACATATATTAAAATTTTAACATTATTAAATATGGAAATATTTAAGTGTATTAGATTTTACATGCCGTATAACTTCATCGTAGTTATCTTGAAATGACGTGGTTTCATGATTAAAAGTTTGACCAAAATTATTGTCTGCCTTACATCAAGAAATATTTCTACAACTATTTTAACGCATGAAGGCTTCGTTGAAATTAACATATAATAAATCGTAATAAATACAAATAAATAAGTAAAACTCTGAATGGATACTTTCTTAATTAGGACGATTTATTTTTTAGTAATCTTTAGTATTTTTTAGTAATCTTAGTAATCAAATTTTAAAATCAATCTGGGATCTTTATTTTCTTATATTACACAATATTGTACATAGTGTCCAAGTAAAATAAATCATTTATTATATATTTGTAATTTTATAAATGGTGTTTTTAATGTGAAAAGTAAACCAGTTGTAAACAAGATCTTGTAGCGAGTAATTTTTACACTCCCTTCAGCTTATTTAAACAGTTTCCAATATGTATATATTTTTTCCTTTTTACGGTAAAATGAATACTTACAAAATCTTATATAGTTAAACGTATTATATTTTTATCCTGATATTGTATGGTACCACAATTATTAAACTACGTTAGTTAGTAAAAACATACTTAAATATTAATACTAGAAATAACGTTTATCATAACATGATTCTTTTTGTTTGTATCAAATATTATAAATATCAATGACAAAGGATTGTCATTGGAAGCCAAAAGTAATTCTACCAGTTTATTAAATATTTATTATGTGTGTGTAAACAAAGATATCCTATTTATTTCTATTTTGATTAGATGAATAGTTTTGATACAGTATGTTAGTGAATTCCTAATGTATTTATATATTTCCTTATTTATGTAAGTATAATGGGTTTTTTGTAGAGCTGTGTAAGTAAATTTGATTTTGCTTATAAATCAAATAATTAATAGTCAATTACAGTAAAACATGATTTATCCATTTAATATTAGAAATATATATGAGAATATATCTGTATAATTTTAAGGACAAATATGTTTTTTGTAAAATCTAATCTCCCGCTAGCTTAGTGGTTAACGCTTCCGTTGGCACATTTAAGGTTCGATGATTTGTACGAAGATCATTCAAAACTATATCCTTTTGAAGACGATAAAATAAAAGTCAAACGTTCGACGAAAATGTGGGAAAAAAACACTAAGGTTTCCGCATCAGGTTGACTAATATTTTGAAAAAAATGACTTCCTTTCCCGTATACAAGGAAGTGGAATTCGGCAATGATACGTCATGGATTTAAGTGCTGAGTAATTTCATTTAGCTCAGGTAAATAATTAAAGAATATATGAAGTATTTAGACAAAATTATCATTAGAATATCACATAAACTATTCGTTATATATTCTGTTCCATTTTTTCGTGTATAAAATGTATTAACATGAATTAATAAATTTATTTCAAAATACATTTCACGTTCGACGAAAATTTGGAAAAGAATAAAAAAGTAATGTTTCCGCGACAGGTTGATTAAAATTTTGGAAAAAATGACTTCAGTTCCCATGTACAAAGAAGTGGATTTTGACTATGATCCGTCATGGATTTAAGTGCTGAGTAATTTCATTTAGCTCAAGTAAACCATTAAAGAATATATGGAATATTTAGACAAAATTATCATTCGAGTATCACAAAAACTATTCGTTACGTATTATGTTCCATTTTTCGTGTATATAATGTATTAACATGAATTAATACATTTATTTCAAAATACATTTCATATATTTTAATATTTATACTATACAAATATAAATATAATGACTAAATAAGTTGTTTCACTTTATTTTGAAAACTACGAAAATTACATGAAATATATTTTACGTTAAATTTTAAAATTTTAAAATACTTCAAATTTTGTAAAGCATTAAACTGTTTGTACGTGGTAAGACACTAGTGATAGAAGCTGCATTTAAACCATATTCTGTTGGTAACATCTTTGAATGTTTAAAAATGCCAAAAACAAATTGTAAAAAAATCCATTCCCTTATGAGAATTTTGATAATAATATTATTCTACAATGAGAAAGCGTATTCAAAATTTTATCACCCCAATTTAGTCATTATTCACGTAATGTTACGGAAGAAATGAGTCGTAACAAAAACACATTATCTGTAATGGAGAATTAATAATGAATCAACTAAATAATGGCCATATTTTAACGATTTAAATAAGTCATTCTTTTATTTGTGGTTGTGACACTTTCTGTACATGTTCCGTGCCATAGCATTGACATCAAATCGATGTTGGTCGTATTAGGAATAGTTCATTTTAAGCAAAATAGATAATACAAGGATGTAAGAAAGTATAATTTTAATATTTTAACAAATATCTATAAAAGGTTCACAAAGAATTATTTCCTTACTCATAGACTGGCAAACGACAGATGAAGCCATCACTTAATCGACATCGCGACAGTTGAAAATTCCCAAGCAATAGTTCGAAAAACTATGCTCTTACAACACTTTATCTTTGTACATTTTATATAAGGGTAGAGCTTCCGGAACCATTTCACTGTCCACTATAATCGCAATAGTTCATGTATGAAATACCTCCAACAAATAGAAGTCGATTAACATACTGTAATGAAACTGGTTAAAATAAAACTAAAATAAGTGTTTTGTTTTATTGTAACACATGATAAGATTCTACTGAAAGTTATGCAAGTAATTAATAGAAAATCTGACAAATGTATTGATAAAATTCCAAACTAATTCGAATATTTTTAGACCATTATTAGGCAGTTTTATCATTCATCATTTATCATTTAATCCATTTATCAAATGCACAATATTCTTTCAACACAAGGAAATTTAGAATTCGTTTGAAGTGACGTGGAAAAGCAATTGTGTTGCAAAAGAAAATGTTCTATTTTTTCCGAAGGAATGATCCACATATAATCAAAAACTGTACATCTAAATACGGTTATCTCACCAAATTGTCTACTTATTTAGAAGCTAATCGGGTAATTTTTGTGGCAATTATCGCAAACTGACAGACAGGCGGAAACCAAAATTTTCCGTGTCTTCCTTGGGATCCTTCACTGACGCTTCAACAATTAATATACATATTATTAAGCTAACTTGTAAACATCCAGATCATGAACCTCGACGTCAGATTTGCAAGTCATTATTAGGGTTTCCTTCATCTGACGAAACCCTATTCGTTTCACTCCTCTGTTTGTCTGTCTGTCACATAGCCCGTTCTCAGAAACTATATATGTTGTGACTTGAAAATTTGAATACTTATAGACGAACATCTCACATCAAACGACAAATCATAAATATTTTAAAAAGTCTTATGATTACTTATGACTTACCCTCTGGACTCTAACTTGTGTATTTTAATCTTTTTGTTCTAACTGAGCACCTAATTGAGCTGAAGACTTCAAATTTTGCATACTTATAATAAACAGCTCATATCAAACAATAAGTCATAAAATTTTCGAAAAAAGTCTTATATTTAACCCCATGGTTCTAATTTGTGTATTTTAACCTTTTTGTTCTAATGAGCTCCTAATTAAGTTGAAGACTTGAAATTTTGCATACTTATAGCTGAACACCTCCCATCAAACGACAAATCATAAAATTTTTAAAAAGACTTATATTTACCCTTCTGGGCTCCAACTTGTGTATTTTAAGTAATTTTTCTAACTCAGCCCCTAATTAAGTTGGAGATTTGAATTTTCTTTCTAATTGAGCCCCTATTTAATTTGAAGACATGAAATTTTGTATACTTATAGCAGAACACTTGTGATCTCACGAAAAATTATAACATTTTCAAAAAGTCTTATGTTATTGACCCGTCCGGGCTCTAACTTGTGTATTTTAAGAATTTTTTCTAACTCAGCCCCTAATTAAGTTGGAGACTTGAAATTTTGCATACTTATAGCAGAACACTTGCGATCACACGAAAAATTATAAAATTTTCAAAAAGTCTTATATTGTTTAGCCCTCCGGGCTCTAACTTGTGTATTTAAAGCAATTTTTCTAACCTCCCCCCATTGAACGCGATGGGTACTTTTCTAACTTTTTCCGACACACCTTTGACCATTTTATATTATATTATCCTATTTTATATTATATACATAGCCTTACATATTTTAGTTCCACTTTTTACCACCAGGGACGCCTACCTATCTCGGTTGCTACGGGCCCGATCCCCTCAACTAATATAACTATGGATAAGTTGTAAAACTGAGTTTTGTTCCGATAGAGGTTTGTGTAGAATAGAGTGCGCCCCCCTGTTTGCGAAATGTGGAACTAACAAATTTTGCAAAATGATAAAGTGTTTTGAAAGGAATTTTAAAGGAAACCATCCTTGCGATCTGTGATCACACTTACCCACTTGTTTTAAATCTCGCGATGCCCAATATCGAACATCCTACAAAACAAAATTAATTTATTTTGAATTGTCGCAACACAGCTCCGGCTTCCCTGTAAAAATGACACTTTTAGATAGATTTCGAATGAAATACACCTATTACATTCTCCCCTATGTCGGAATTTCGGAAAATTTCTTGCAGATCTCCACTGATCGTAACCCCTAGAACACAAATACACCCTCAGTAGAAAACTTTATCTATTAATCTCACTATCTATCTAGCTATCCATATCACTTTTTTATGGACACGATAACTTCCATAATTCTGCAGAAATCTTTTCCAAACTGATACTTGAAATTAAGTGGCATACAATCTTGATCAAGTGCGTTCACGGGCAAAATCGGACCAAGGGGTTGGAAATAGGAAGGGGTTTGTGAAAAACAAAAAGAAACCCATAGCTTCTTAATTATAATACGTATTTACTTATAATACATATTTACTACAATATAATACTAAGTTTTTATTACTTCAAATAAAGGGCGAAAAAAAAAAAGGTTTTCGGGGAGGAAAAATTCATAACTTCGTCAATTCTCAAGATATCAAATCTAATTAAATTTATTATATATTATCTTCATATTTCCTGCAACTTTTATATTGACATGTTTTTTATAGGTACAATTCTCCCCCCCCCCCATAAAAAAGCAGGGAGGAGGGTGAAAAAGAAAAAAATCCGCTTAAATTTATTATACAACTTCTGAATATTATCTAACTTTCATATTGACAAGGTTTTGATAGGACCAACACTTACAGCATAAACAAATTAAAAATACATACAGGTTGAAGAAAAAAATATCGCATTACTCAAATCCAAACTGCTTATTTTATGACTCATTTTTAATTCATTTTTTTAAACACTTTCAATTAGTAGATTCAGAAACTATTCAGCTTATTCAGAAACTATATAATGTCCCGTAAAGGTCAGTTTTTGATAGAGGCAGCATATATTTCAAAAAATGATGTCAAAGTGGGCATTTTGAACCGCATTCTTGAAGCGATTGTGTTGGAAACGAAAAATATTGTCCTACTGAGAAAATAATTTTCAAAATTCATCAAGTTCTAATTAATTAAAACTAAAATAAAAACATAGATTGCTTATAAATCTTCTTAAAATCACGTCAGCAATTTTCATGTTCTTCTTTTTAAAAATGAATTTGAAAATGTGTCAGAAAATTTTGAGCTGTTGAGCATCGAAAAATATTTTTTGAATACTGCCTTAACATGGTTCTGACAAAACCATCTCTTATATACAAATGAAATAAAAAACTCGCCAAAAGCTGCCGGATAAAATTGTCAAAGTGTGTTTATGTTTGTTCATGATTCAGTTTTTGTTCGTGAAACTAGTACTTAACTTCGAAATTTACCTACGCCTGTAGGCCGAGCTGAACAATTTAGGATTTTGTGAACACTATAGCTCCCAAAATATTTGTCGCGGCAACCCAAAAACGAAGCTTTACGTCGGTAGTGTCAAAATGTCGCAGGGCATTGAAAATCCAAAATATTAGTCAACCCTAACGCCCTGAAACTTCGGTTCAAGATTTGTCAACTTTCTCATAGAAATAACTTTGTGAGTTTAAATATATATATTTAAAAAGCACGACTGTTTTATTGGTCATCTACCCTGAGCTTTCTATTGAATCAATTTTAAAAATACTTGTTTTAAATGAAAGCTGTTACTTTGTAGGTTTGCCTTCACTATCTATTTTTTTTTTTAAATATTGCAATTTTTTTTTCAATTTCTACTATTAGCTCACACTCTCCCTATATATATATTTATATATTTACTAGGGGGCTCTTATACCTGCAAGCTACGCTCTCCAACCCCCGTTCAGACACTGCAGAAGCTAAAATCACACTAATCTGATCGGTTTAAAAAAGATTAAAGAGGATTGAATTATACTGAAAAAAACCTGTAGCGATCTCCCTGTAAACGGGTTTCCATTTAATTCCCTTTGATTGCAAAAATTTAAGGTGGAATCAGTTGCTGTTAAGACATCCAATGGTTGTTTCGTGTTCGGTTAAAGAAGATCAGTCAAACATTTGAAAAGAAGCCAAAATAAAATGAATTAAGTAAACAGAGTCTTTGTCTCTCGGTATTTTTTACTGCGTTATAAAACGATTGACATAATACAATTTACTACAATTACTAAAATTTGCTGCTTTAACACCTTCAAGGGCGGTGGTTCATTTTTGGACCACTTCATTTTAATTCTTAAATGCCGTATTAGCACCAGAATATTGGGATGAGAATTTCCCTTTTATTAAGTAAGTGAACAAAAGCATTTTTTTATTTCGAAATTTGTTTGTAAATTCAGGTGCCATTCATTGATTTCAAGATTTTATGAATAGAAGTGCCTTGTCCGTGAAAGGGTTAAACGCATATTAATGTATTTATAATTTTAAAGTTTCCTTTCCCTTTTAATATTCACATGAAAATACAATTTTCAAGACATAATTTTCAATATTTTTCTGCTTTTAACACGTACTCATTTAATAGTAATTTTTTTTCTATTTTTAATAGTCACGTGAAAAGAAATTTTTAATCGTTAGGAAATCTTATTCTTTGCGCGCTTTTTAGAATTGAAAACAATCTCTATAATAATAGCCTAAGTCATGTGACTATCATCAACAGCTCCAGGCGGATCCCTTCGATTTTTTTTTTTTTCCAGGCGGCCATTTTGGTACATTAATGGGCATAGATATCATATTCGCCCAATATTGGCGCAATTTTCTTTTCGGTTGCCAATTTGGCGAAAACATCAACAGCATAAACAACATAATCCGGGTTACCACATCAAGCAAAATAACGACACTTTGGCGCCAGTTAAGTACCCGTTGCGTACATGACATTGGCGTCAGAAAAAAATCGCGCCAATATGGGGCGAATGTGACATCTTTGCCTTTTAATGTTAGCAAGCCACAGGTGTGATAAGTCGCCGAATATTATTCTATCGCCGTTATGTTGTTTATATTATAATAGTCCAAGTCATGTAACTGCCATAAACAACGCGCTGATTCCTTCGCTTTTCATAAGAAAGGTTTCCATTTTGATTAAAGAATCAAAATAATTTTTTCGAATAAAACTACATGAAAGTTGCCATGATCGCAAATAATTTCTGGTACTTTTTTGTTAGCCGGGTGAAAATCTCGCCAATAGATTTTTTTAACTCGCCAGTAAGCATTTTTTTATTTTCCGAGTGGTAAATTAAAACGGTGCTACTTGGTTACCCCATCGACCAAAAATCTCTCGCCAAACTATAAGATTAAATGCCAATAGTTGTTGAACGTAAATGTCACATTAACTTGACTTTAAGGAAGTTACACATGTTCACGCCATCAAGTGATTTTTATTTCGACGTTTTATTTATTTATTTATTAATGTTATACTAATTTATTTGTTCTTTTGTTATTTAAAAATTTAAAAAAATGTCAATTTGTATAATTTGGCTATTTATATAATTTGGCGAAATTGGTCGACGGGAGAAGTAATAATATTAAAACGTTGCTTTGAAGTGGAAATTAAATTTTATGATTTGTTGCATTGTCACATACACACCGGGTTTGGCGTGATTTTTTTTTCGACAATTTGGCGAAAACCTCGTTTTCAAATACCTGTTACATATGTATTTTTAAATTATTTTTTGTTATTTTTAAAATGAAATAACAATAAACAAAAAAACGTTTAATTAATAACTATAGAACAAAACAATTTATTATTATTATTTTTTTTTGTAAATAAAAAGAAAATAAATGCAAATAAACATTTATTAATAAATAAGCAACAATAGCCGGGTTACCATGTCAGGCAAAATAACGCCATTTTGGCGCAAATTAGGTACCCCGTTGCGTATATGACATCTGTATCTAATATTTTTCTTTTCGTTTCGCTTTAAAAAAATAATGAAGTAAAAGCCATTTATTTTAAAGGTTTCAATTTTAAATGAAAGTTTTGTATTAAATTAAATGATAATGAAATACAAATTGAATTATAAATAAAAGTAACATGATGCATTTCTTAGCATGCATTTAAGGGAGGCCAAACTCGTCGGCAAATTAATTTAAAATAACATTTTCTAAAATATACAAAAAAAAAAAAAAAAAAAAAAAAAAAAAAAAAAAAAAATATTTGTTTGATTAAAATTTGAGTTGTCATCATTAAAAAAATGTATATAAAATTAGAAAAAAAATAATATTTCAAAATCTAATCCGAATTTAAATTTTCTAATACCAGTTTTGAAATCTGCGGATCAATATTCATTTTTGGTGTTAATTTCTTCGCAAAGTATTCCATATTTTAGGAGAAATCGCCGTGAAACATAATCAGTTGTTTAATCAGTCGATTCATACTTCCGTTTCATAAATTCATTTCATTAGGATTTTATATAGATACTTCCGTTTCATAAATTCATTTCATTAGGATTTTATATATATAGGGTAGATATATCTTGTTCAAATTTCCAATCGTTAATAAAATACTCATTATTCACCCTATCAAGTTGAAATAAATTTTTTAAAACTTGTACTGGATGACAACTGATGTTCATACAGTTTTTTCAAATATTAATTAATTAATTAAATTTTAATTAATTAATTTTTGGTTTCGCATGGGAAACAAAAGGACGGCTATTGGTTATTGAAGATCAATGAAAGTATTTTCAATAAGGGATTACCATGGGGGGGGGACCCTTTTATATCGCCAAATACCGCCAAGTTTGTCGTCAACTTGGCGATATATAACCAAATTTGGCGACCAAAATGAGTCGCTAAAAGTGACGCCAACTTGGCGATATCCTAATATTTCGCCAAATTCCCATAGATTTCCATTGTAAACCTTCTTCCTTATAGAAAATCAACAAATTGAGATATTTTAATGCAACAAAAACTAATATTAGCTTAAGGGATTATATTAATTTTTTCTTTGTTGGCCTAAGTAGGAATTGACTTTAAAAACAAAATTTTTATGTTACTTGTTACATTTAAATTTAAAATTAAAAGTTTTCTATAAAATTTCTTCAAAATGGTGGCAATCGGATTACTTCCATTGTTGTAAAGTAAAGAGAAATAATAATAATTGCCGAAAAGTCAAGTTTGTTCATTTTTATTGATGCCATTTTCTGAAAAAAAAAATGCAAAATAAACTTTAAAAAATTGGATATGACGTTACGATTGAAAATGACGTCAAGATTTTAAAAACACGCATTTCTTCCTCAAAAAGCTGTTATGATTCAATACTTTTTCATTCCTCTGATACTGAGTTTGAGACGCTAGGTGAAATGCTTCAGTGAGGCAAACTGACATCATATTTAAATGAAAACGATCAATTTAACTATAAAACTAAATACTTTACTACGAATGCGTATAAAAGATATACATTTCTGGAAATTTGAATCGATGGTACAGGGACTAGAACCTCAAGTCCTGAGTGCGAATGTTTCATGAGTACTAATGTTCACATGAAAAGTCGTAGCTGAAAAAATTGATTTCAAGTCTGAAAATATATGTATTAATTAGAAAACAGGAATTTGCTTTTTCAGAATTTAGTGTCGCCCCCGATGAAAATAAATATATGTATATATAAATAGTACAAAATATACTTCAATTTTAGAAGTTACAGCACCCTTTTATTTTATGTAAAATGACGTCATTCGCATCCGCTTAAGAATTCCACACTTACGATCCACTCTTAAACATCTACAGTAAAGTAAGCATGCGACGTCACTATCGCGAAATAATACACAAGTGCAGCAAAAAGATGCTCTCATTAAAAAAACTCGAAAAAAAAAACTTTCTAATGATTCATAGGCCTTTATTTGTTTGTAACATTGATATAGACGATTTCAGTCGTGACGTCAGTCATGACGTTTTGGTTGGAAACTGACTCCAAACAAACGGTTGCTCTGTTGTATTTTCTATTTTGTTTGTGTGTTGCTGCTATATCTTATATCTATATCTCAAACTTAAGTGATTCAATGCTTGATATGTACTGGTAACATTTTCCACGATTTATATTTAAAAAGAAATGACTCATAGCAAATGTTTGTTTGGAGTCAATTTCCAACCAAAACGTCATGGCTGACTTTACACTGAAAGCGTCTAAAGATACTTAAAATTAAATATAGTTTATAATAGCTCCATGTTTTAACAGAAATTATTCGTTTATATTTTTTTTTTTTTTCAAAATAGCACATATTTTAATTATATTTTCTTTCGGTTGTTATGAGAAAATGGCAACAAAAAGATACAATTGCTATTTTTCAACTATTTTCTCTTTACTTTCTACATAAATGGTGTACTTGAGTTGCCAAAATTAAACAAATAGTGATAAAAACTACAAAAAAAATAATATTTGAAAAATAAATGGAGATACAGTTTTCAAACAAATTATATTTAAAAGTATTTTTTTATATACGACGGTATAAAAATTGAAAATGTGCGATGATTAGAAGTTTAAAAAATTGCTATACAGTATTTAATCGTACTGCTTTGTTTTACGGCTAGCTTCTGTAAGATACCTTAATTTTTCAGAGAGACACAAAATAAGCTGGGAGATACAAATAGCTTACCGTTCCGGGGGCTTATAATGTATTGTTCATTGCAATATTTTTGAAATTCTGAATGTAAATATGAAAGGTGTGCGTGCAAATTTTCAGACTGTGAAATGACGTTACGTTTAGATTTCATGCGAAAAATAATACTGCAATTGGGTCAAATGGAAATCATTTTTTATCATTGCTGGTTTTCATTCGGTAATGTTTTTGACCTGTGGTATAGATTTACTTGTAGAAATTTTACTTCCTGCGTACGTTACGATCACGTGTTTTTAATGCAAACTTTACATTCTCCATAACCTTACCAAGTTGATGCAATTCAGTTTGAATTTTAAATTAAGAAAAAATAAAAGAAATCGAATACGAATGCGGATAATACGAATTTGGGTATCAACCGCATGGCAACGGATACCGTATTAGCCGCATTGTTACGGATGATAACCAAAGAAATCGAGAAAATATAATATCATGTATATATTTTTTTATGTCATATTACTTAGGATAACTCTAGAATATATGGCCATAGTTTTTAGAAATTGAAATAAAAATTCTTAGAATGCAAATACAAGAAATATTTATCCATATTTAAAATTCTTATATATATATTCATAATGTCTTATGCAAAAAATAATTAAATATTGAAAACGAAAATTGTTAACATTGACAACAATTAAATGAAAATGACAGTTGGCCATCTCTTCTTAACCCCTTGGGGACGAGCGACACGTATACGTGCCGGAAATAGGCCTAAGGATCCTCGTTTATCCTCACCAGTAAAATTTTACTGTAAAATTTGCCTTATTTAATCCGAGCATTTTCCCGATTTGAATAGGCACAAGCTTCTGTTTTTTAAAACCGTTAGCAAAGTAATAAACATTTCGTAAAAGGCTCCCGTCGCGAAGGGGTTAAAGCCGAGGAGAGATTTTCATTCAATACAAGAAAGGAAAAGGAAAGTTAAAAAAAAAAAAAAAACATTTCACACAGTAAACCATTAAAAACATATAGCTGTTTGTAAAGATGCTGTTATATGATGGAAAATGAGTGAGTAAAACTGAAAAACAAAATTGTAAGTATAATTTCAATACTTCACTTTTCGCAAAATCTTACCGTATGTTTGGCAAAAGTCTTGATAATTTGTACACGTTTCATGGAACCACTTCAGGTACCTTATGCATTGTATCCAGACATGCTTTGGTGATGTGATATTATATTGTTTTGCACAACCAACACAATCATCCTAATCCAATTCTATTTACTCAGAATCTGTAGAATCTGATAATTTAAATGTATTTCGTTTTCTGCGCTTCTGGAAATGTTGTGTTTTTTTTTTCTCGCGTTAATTTTAGGCTTATTACGTGAATTTAGTTTTTTATCAATTTTATCAGTTTCTGTTATGAAAGTTTCCGACTTTTTTCAGTATTTTCTGAAACAAATAATTCGGCAGGTCTTATTACATTATTATTATCATTATTAAAATATTTATATTAATTAAAATTTAAATAATTATATCAATTAATATATTTATAAACATAAACGTTCTATATTTATTTTAAATTAATTATATTTAGTTAAAATCATCACTCCGTATAAGACTGAAATATTGTTTAAAGGTGGTCATCGCTCCTGAAATTGAAGGACTGATGGACGCCCAATTTAAAGCATCAATAGCCTTTGTACGTCTTTGTTTTAGGCTTAGAAGTAAAGATTAGATTATATACGTGCCTTAAAAGTCCATATAGTAAAAATATATATAACGTACGTACTGCAAAATATTCAGATACCGAAGTTAAAAAAAAATATTCAACCACTAAATTAAATAAACATTAAAATTACACTTACTTTGTATAATCGAAAAACACAACTGCACGTCGCATTAAATAATCTCGTTGAACTATCTCATTCAAACAAAGTTTATGCTGCAATCTATGATCAAGTTTTGGAAATATTTAAACTGGCCATCTCTCTTCTATGGCCATCTATCCTAGAGTTACTCTATATGTACGTATATATTAATATGTATGCATGTATTCATACGTATGTATGTTTGTAGTCACACGTATGTATGTTTGTATTGGGCGGTATCCGTAATCCGGTTAGAGAGACAATTGGCATATTTTAGTGCACACTGTTTCATGCGCAAATTTTACCATTTGGAATCGGTCCCAATTACGGAAGATTGCTCATTTTTTTTAATTCTCCATGAGTAAAAGTGTTGCAACGGATATGCAAGTGAACATCTCGAATTGAGTGAGATAAGTATTTTTTGTCAACATGTATACGTGAAAACCGAAATATATAGGTTTAGACCAGGCAAAGAGACCGTATAGGGACTCTACCTAGCAAAATTAATGGTAGTACTGGAAATCGGCTTTCTAGATGTTTTTTGGGTCGCTGAATCCGAACTTGTAATTTCCCACCAAAATTTCCCCCGGCAAGCCCCTCAAAGTTTGGTAAAAAGCCCCCCCAAAAAGGTTTTTATTAAAAGAATCAATTTTTTTATTGTTTTAGAGAAAAAGTATCGAGAAATCCAGAAAGTAGACAAAATTTGCAACAAATTAGATATATGGCATTATGACTTAGGATGAAGGGGAAGGGGGGATCTGCCTCGGAACATGAGCCGCAGTGCTGCGTGGACTAAGTTGCGCAATTCCACTTAACCATTCACACGTTTAGATTAGCCCTCCCATCTTCCCTCCGAACTTTCTCTATAAGGTTTACTTTAAGTTTTTTGGGTCGCTGAATCCGAATTTTTAACTTACCCCCAAAATTCACCCCCCCCCGAAACCCCCCAAAATAGTTGTTTTTAACTTAAATTTCTTATTGTTTTAGGGAAAAAGCATAACAAAATTCAGAAACTAGACAAAATTTGCAACAAATAGGATATATGACATTATGACGTAGGATAAACGGGGAGAGAGGGGGCTGCTTCGGAACATTCCCCGCGCGCTTTTCTCAAAAACCAAATTTTTTCAAATAATCAATTTTTTGGGGTGTTGCCGGGTGAAATTTCGGTGGGAAGTTACAAATTCGGATTCAACGACCCAAAACACATCTAGAAAGCAGATTTCCAGTACTACCATTAATTTTGTCAGATAGAATCCCCTATTGCCTGGACTTCATCATTTAGTGCACGTAGCGCCACAGTGCGTGTTCCGAGGCAGCCCTCACCCTCCCCGTTCATCCTAATTCATAATGTCATATATCCTATTTGTTGCAAATTTTGTCTAGTTTCTGAATTTCGTAATGCTTTTCCCCTAAAATAATAAGAAATTTAAGTTAAAAACAACTATTGGGGGGGGGGATTTGGGGGTAAGTTAAAAATTCGGATTCAGCGACCCAAAAAGCTTAAAGTAAACCTTATAGAGAAAGTTCGGAGGGAAGATGGGAGGGCTAATCTAAACGTGTGAGTAGTTAAGTGGAATTGCGCAACTTAGTCCACGCAGCACTGCGGCGCATGTTCGAGGCAGATCCCCCCTTCCCCTTCACCCTAAGTCATAATGTCATATCTAATTTGTTGCAAATTTTGTCTACTTTCTGGATTTCTCGATACTTTTTCTCTAAAACAATAAAAAATTGATTTTTTTAATAAAAACCTTTTTTTTGGGGGGGGGGGTTACCAAAATTTGGGGAGGTTGCCGGGGGGAAAGTTTGGTGGGAAGTTACAAATTCGGATTCAGCGACCTAAAAAACCTCTAGAAAGCCAATTTCCAGTACTACCATTAATTTTGCTAGGTAAAATTCCCTATTGCCTCGACTAGTTACAAAATAAAACATTGTTGTGTCGGGTGGAAAAGTTAGCTTCCATATTTCTTGGTATTAAGATTTCAGATAATTTTCAGCGGGTACAATAATTAAATAGGAAAATTGAGTGAAGATGATCACCTATCTGGATCTCAGGCTGAACTTTTCTGAGCAGTTCGATGCAGAGTTATGTTACGTACCAATAACAGGGCGGAGTAAGGACTTCTAAACGGTGCACTGAGTAAGGTAAAAGATATTGTCTATGTCTATGCCCCAAGATTTCAGCCTCCAGGATAGCCAAAGGCTATAATAGTTCATTTTGATGAATATCATTGGCCATTTCTAAGTGAAAGACTATTCGTTATTGATCCTATCTGTAAACCTTGAAAGAAGAAAAGGGCGCATGCTTACGAATTCAGTTGCGTTTAACAGTTACATACCCTACCACCATACACAAATTTGCGAGCTTAACTTCGTCAAAAACAGCTGTGGAGATTGGTGTAACGGAGTTGTCACATAAAGAAACTTACTTCATTTTTATTATAGTTTGTCGTTTAGAGGAAGATCTCATCGAAGCGCTTTTCGCAAAGTATAGACTCGACTAAATTTGAAGGATGGGAACACTTGCAGATAGATTAGCATTTGAGCATTACCTGAGGTAACTGACAACTGAATTAACACTTGAAAATGATGATTACACGGCTGTTATTTCTTTTATACAATTAAACAGCATACATGAAAATAAACATGTTTAAAATTTTAAAATATTATCTTTTACAGTTATGCGGCTCCTTTCTCCGGCATTCTGGCCTGACGAATGCTAGATGTCGGAGCACAGCTTCGACTTCCCTGCAAAAATTACACTTTTGTGACCATGATATCATCCACAATAGTTGTCTGATAGTTGTACAAAAATGAGCTGGAAGTCGGTAGTGTCAAAATATCGCTGGGTGTTCAATAACAAAACTATCCATCACACAGAAAAAAATAAGACCTAAAACGGGTAAAAAATACCCGAATTGGGTAGAAAGATTCTTAGGTATGAAATGACCCAATTTGGGTCCATATGCCTGTTTTGGTTATCACTGTGTATCCATTTTGGGCACTGTTAAATGCTTTTTTTAGGATTTAATTTTTTTATCCCAAATTGGGCATTTAACAGTGCCCAAAATGGATACGCAGTGGTAACCAAAACAGGCATATGGACCCACATTGAGTAACCTTATACCTAAGAATCTTTCTACCCAATTCGGGTATTTTTTACCCGTTTTAGGTCTTATTTTTTTCTGTGCAGCCCTAACGCTATGAAACGCGGCCCAAATTTTTTCATAGAGATAACATTGCGATTGTTTAAATCTATACATTTAAAAGACAAGACTATGTTTTAGTCACCTGCCTGATGAGCTTTAATAAGGTTTATACATAAGCCATTTTAATAATATTTTTTTTTAGTCAAAACTGTTTCTTTGTATCTGTGCCTGCACTACATATGTTTCCAAAATATTCCCATTTTTACATTTAAATTTTAATTTTTAAAGTTTTGTAGGAAATTTCTTCAAAATAGTGAAATCGGATTACTGTCATTGTTGCAATGAAAAAGGGAAATAATATGGTATGTTTATGCTTATAGATGCCATTTTTTATAGCCGTTTAAAACAACTTTAAATTTTTTAAACAGAAAATATCGTCACGCTTTAAAAAACACGCATTTCCGTCGTAAAACTGTTCAATTCAAATATTTTTTTCATTCCATGGATACTGAGTATAAGAAGCTAGACGAAATACTTGTGTGAGAGAAAATGACGCCATATTTAAAAAAAAAGATTATTTGATAAGACTAAAAATTTTATCACAAATGCTTTTAAAGAGGCGTAAAATTTTGGAATTTTTTTCCATTCGGTGTTAAAATTAGAACCTCAAGTAAAGAATGCAAATAGTCATAATCAATGTTATAGCTGACAAACGTGACATCAAGTTTCCAAAAATATTTATTAGTAATCTATTGTGCGTAAAAACATTTTTTAAATGGTGAATACGGATATAAGACGCATGCAAATTATGAGATAGCAAAAATGACGTAAGGTTTAGATTTCATACAGAAAGAAATTGCGTGATTGAAAGAAATTTTAATTTTTTTACACTGATAAAATATCGCTAAATACAGCTACAGTTTCGTTCTGAAGTGCATTTTTACCCTATTCGATGAAAGGAAAATTTTAAATTATGCTATTGTTTGATGCGTATATCGCAACGCCCGTAATTGCCATCATCACTATACAATCCCAAAACTAGCAATTGTGTTTTAGCAGACATCCAAAAGTGGACTACCAATTTTTCAGAAGGAGTGAAATTAGCTATTAAAAATTTAGGACTCTTTCAGCAAAAAAAGAAATATATGTAAAATTTTAACAACTAAATATATGTCAATGTATCGAATATTTTTTATACATAATAAAAAAAACTGTTTTATTTTTCTTGAAGTATTTACGTATTAGATTTTACTAAAATATCATAAATTTAGAATTCAGAATTTCTATATAACTTTTAACGAAATTTCACGTTGAGTAAGGTTAGAGTACTTAAACATTTAAAGTATTCTAAAAATTATTTTACGGTACGTCCATTATTGTACCATTTATGTCAAGTGTAATAATTTTTAATACAGCTATAATACTCATTAGAAATGATAATTATTCAACACCCCTTTAATGGTGGTTAATAATAAAATAATTATACATAACGAAGGAAATGAGACTGACAAAATCTAACGACCTCTCTAATAAACACTTATCTTAAGATTTTTGTTTCTCTTTATAGCCGCATTATTTTTCTTACATAAGCCAAGATAATTACCACAATAACAACAAAACTTTTAAAAAACAATATAATTAATGCGGTGTAAAGAACTAACTCATTACAGAAAACTAGCATTTTCCACCGATAGATGGCGGTAGTCATCTGATGATAAAAGATTGTTCTGCATTTGCGAACTCTGAAGCGAGAAACGGGACTGAGCGCTTTAAGAGTTGGTTTGGTTGTGAAGGTGACTCCACGTTAGAGTGATGTATTTAAAAAAGATAATATTTCCTGATTATAATTTTTTGTTTGTGTACGTAAATCTTTGTTTGTGAATGTCAATTAAACCAAGAAAACCACCCATTGGCCTCTTCATTTATAAAGTGTATTTATTAGAAAAGAAAACCATCGTCTCCTACATCACAGACGGAAAATTGGTGGCAGCCCGGTACGATATTCCATGTTGCAAAAAGAACCAGTGATGTTCCTAAGTAAAGATGCAACTATAAGCAAGTAAGCCAGTTCCACATTTTGTAATTATTAGTACCTTGAATCAAATATGTTATCGATTAAATTTCTTTTAATCTGGATTAATTAAATTTATTTGCTTGCGTAAATTAATTTCAAACTTTAGATAAAGTGCGGGTTAATTGGGCATAATTCAAGTTCTGATATTTACTGGACTTATTCCCATCAAACAAAATAAATTTGAATAATATTGAAAATTATTTCATTAGTTCTCTTGATTTAATAGTGTGTTTTGTAAACTATTTTATATGAGAAATATTAAGAATTGTTCTTAAAGTTGAAATAATAATAAATAAAGTTTATTTATATATTTTCGGGGATAGTTATGATGGTGATAATTCTTTTGAATCAAAATGATTTAATATTAAAATGGTATAATTTCATTCTTTAAAGGAACGAGATTTGGAAAAAAAATAAATTTTCCAATCTTACCATTTTGTTATTTGGATCAATGCCAAAATTACAGAGTTCGAAAGAAAAAGTGTTGGAAGGCAGATGAATTCTGTTTTTTTTTTCTTTATTTCTTTATTTAGTTTATTCTAAAAATAGAACAGATGAGATTTTCGTTCTTTGATTTCTGATTCAAAAATGAATGTGGATTTGATGTTTGTATTTTATTTTTAAAGAAAAAAGTTATTGAGTTTAAAACGGAAAAATAAATAATTCTGTTTTGTTTGTTGAGTTTATGAAAAAAATAAAAACTTTATAAGTATCGAGTAAAATATAAAAGTGTTATTGTCATTTGGAAAAAGAGATTGAGTTGAATATTTTGAAATTTACTCTTTTCATGTAAAGAAATGAAAATGTTAAGTGGTTTATTTAAAAAAAAAAATGCGAGTAATTTGTTATGCTTGCATATAAAGGGTTTGAAAATTAAGAAAAATTCTCGTATTTACTTACTTTGATTGGTTTAATTTTAATTGTGTAATTTAATTATTGTTTTGAAATGATTGTGTTTATTGAAAAATACAGTTCTGAATGTTGCGAATAAAAAAAAAATATTCTTTTATCATCTTAATCGTATTGTTGTGACAATTACACATTTACTTCTTTAATTTGTTTAAAAAGTTGTACAGTGTTTAATTTACTAAGAATTTGATAGAGGTGGATTTTAGAATTGATTTATTAATTAAAATTTATTATATCGGCTTAAAGGTTTTGTTGCTAGTTTTAAGTAGGAGACTTCTGAGTTCTATTAATTAGAAATTAAGCATTCTAATTTTGTTTCGGTTTATCTAAAATTAAGATGGCCTATTTAGCAAAAGCTAGACGGGCAGACTTGTTGGAAATTTGTGGCGAATTGGAATTGGAGGTTAATCTTTCGAGAAAGATTCCAGAAATAAAGAAAATTATTTTAGAGAGTGAAGTTTACAAAGACGAAGAGGTTAAACTCATGTTATACCAAGTAATAGAAGATAGGAAAACGAAAGAAGAAGAGGAAAAAGAAAAAAAAGTAAGCAAGAAGAAAGAGAGAAAGAAGAGAAAGAAAAAGAAGAAAGAATTCGACAAGAAGAAAGGGAAGAACGTATGGCCAAGGAAGCTCATGAACATGAATTAGAATTAAAAAATTGGAGCAATTGCAAAGAACTTCTGAACAGAACGATGGGTCAGGAAGAAAGGTTGATGTCGGACCAGAGATACAGTTGGCACAAATTGTTCCGAAATTCGACGAAAAATCTGATGAGATGGGTCTGATTTAAATTAATTTTGAGAGAAGAGCAGAGATGGCTAAAGTTTCGAAGAATGAATGGGTTATATACTTGTTAGCAGTTTTGCCCACAGAGGTTACAAACATGTTAGCCTGGGAATCGCCTGAAGATGCGATTAACTATGATTTCGTTAAAAATCTTATATTAGAAAGATATAAGTTGAATACCGAGAAATTGAAACAATGTTTTTATCGGCATCATAAAACGCCAGACAAATCTTGGAGGAATTATGCGCAGGAACTCACTAGTTATTTTACAGCCTGGATTACAGAATTAGGTGTTGAAAAGTTTGACCAAATTAAAGATTTAATTATTACAGAACAGTTAAAGTTTCGAGTGCCTGCAGAAACAAAAGAACATTTTCTAGACAATTGGCTAAATTTTTTGATGCCTTTAGAGTTGGCTAAGAAAATGGATGACTATGAAAGTATCAAAGAAAGTTTAAAAAAAAAACAACTTCCGAAAAGACCATGTCTAATTTTCGACCCCAATTTAGAAATTCAAATAACTTTGATTACAAGAAAGAAAGTAAGGATAAAAAGTTGTTACGAATGTGGATGAAGCACTCATCTTCGCCTCAATGTGATAAACGTAAGAAATCCCCAGAAATCATTTCTCGTGTTAAGGTTGGAGTTGGTCAAGATTCTTCAATAACGCCTTATGTTAGTGTGGGGAAAGTAAACGGCGTACAAATGGAAATTCTGAGGGATACAGGTGCGACTATGGACTTAATTGCACAAAGGTATGTCCAACCACATATGTATCTAAACGAAAAAGTGTGGGTTCGGGTGCCCTTACATGATGGTCTATTCTGTTTACCTCTTGCAGAGATTGAATTAGACTGTGAAATGGGGCATGTGATAACTAAAGCTGCTGTCTCTAGAGACTCTGTAGATTTAGGAAGATATTTGTTAGGAAATAAAAAAGCCGCTTTATTTGAACATTGTAAAGAAGTAAAGGCAGTGAAAGAGCATATGATTAATGCTGTCCAAATCAAAGCTCAGAAGAAAATTCTGGAAGCAGAGAAGGTTTCTCATGAAGAACCTGAAATGCACGAAATTTCTGATGAAACTGTAGAAAAGAATCATAGCAATAATATAGAAAGAGAAAACAAAAAAAATGAAGCGAAAAAAGGTAAAGATAAATATGAAGACGAGAAGTTAGAAAACCAAGAAGACTCAATTTTGCCAGTATGTCAAACTGTCTCAATACAAGAGCTTATAAAAACTTCTCCTAAGACATTTTCTGAAGAACAAAAGAAGAGCAAAGAGCTAAAACCTCTTATTGAATAAGCTAAAAGGAAAAATACCAAAGATAGCAAATTTATTTTGGAGAAAAATATGCTTTTTTATAGAAGAAAAGATAGGAATGGTACTGAAAGAAAATTATTAGTTGTCCCGGAAAGATTTCGTGAGCAGTTAAAAAAATTGTGTCATGAAACTGTTGCGATTCATTTGGGGGTAGCTAAAACTAAAGATGCTTTGTTTAAGACTTTTTATTGGCAAAATTGCTTTAAAGATATTGAAGATTGTGTAAAAGCTTGTGACTACTGTCAACGAGTTGGAAAGCCTCAAGACAAAAAGAAAGCACCTTTAAAGATTGTTCCAGTTATTTCAGAAATATTTACAAAGCTAAATTTGATGCTTGAGGACCTTTGCCTGTCAGTTCACTAGGGAACAAATACATAATAACTGCAATTTGTTTAGCTTCGAAATATCCTGACGCAGTTCCTACGCCTAATTTGTATTCTACGACGATTATTGATGCTTTATTGCAAATTTTCAGTAGACTTGGATATTCTCGTATACTACAAACTGACCAAGGAAAGTCATTCATGAGTGTACTTTCAACGGAATTTTTGGATAAATTTGGAGTTAGAGTTGTGCGAAGTTCGCTTTATCATCCACAAAGTAACCCATTTGGAGGAATGCACAGGACTTTGAAACGGATACTCAGAGTACTTTGTTTAAAATCTGGAGCTGACTGGGAGAAAGTACTCCCTCCTGCCCTTTTTGCATTAAGAACTGTAACTCATAATAGCACTGGGTTCAGTCCAGCAGAATTAGTCCATGATCAGAACTTAACAACTCCATTGATGCTACTCTATGAAAAATTGACTGAGCAAGAGATAGAAGAAGATAGTGTGATATCCTATGTATTTGACTTAATGAACAGAATGAAGAAATGCCAAGAGCTCGCTGCAGAAAATTTGGAAAAAGAGAAACAAAACCAAAAATAGTGGTATGATATAAAAGCCAGAAAACAAGAGTTTAAAGAGCGAGATCAAGTATTAATTGTGGCCTCGTCCAAACCAAATAAACTGTCAATTAGTTGGATATGACCTGGAGAAATAATAAAGAGATTGTCAGAAACTAACTATGTTATTTACGATCCAGAGAGAAAGAAGCCCCAAGTGTATCACGTAAATATGTTAAAGCCCTACAATCAAAGGAAAATAGGAAGTATAAATTTACTGACTATAAAAACAACCTCTAACGATAAAGAAGAGAATGAAATTCCTAAATTGGATGAGGAAAATAATGACAATGCGTTGTTAGAAGTATTGCAAGGTATAAAAAAAACAACAGATTAAATGAAAGTCAACGAGAAGAACTAGGACAACTTATTGGAAAATATGCTGACTCTTTTTCGACTGAACCAGGGTGCACGAATCTAGCTAAACATGATATTGAGCTGGAATCAGAAAAACCAATCTGTGCCCGGCCTTATAAAATGTCGCCTAGACAAACGGAAATCCTTAAAGCCGAAATCGGGAAAGTGCTGAAACTGGAAGTCATTGAGCCAGGTGAATCTGATTTTGCCTCTCCGTTAATTTTAGTTGAAGTTCCAGGCAGATAAACGAGACCCTGCATAGATTATCTCCATTTAAATAAAGTGACTCGCACAAAATTTTATCCTTTGCCCAACATTCACCAGTTAATAGAAAAGGTGTCTTCAGCTAAATATATTTCAGTTTTAGATCTGACCAGAGGTTACTGGCAAATTCCGTTAACCAAACTTCCTCAAAATTATGCCACTTTTGTGATACATTTTGGGACGTACAGACCTTTACGCCTCCCCTTTGGTTTAAAAAATGCTCCGTATGAATTTAGCCGACTTATGGCTGGATTACTCAGAAACTGTGAAGAGTATGTGGTGCATTATTTGGATGATGTTGCTGTCTTTTCTCAAACCTGGTAAGATCATCTAAAACACCTGGAAGACGTTTGCAAAAGACTGAGTGAAGCAAACCTGCATATTAAACCATCTAAATATCAATTCGCCCAAGCTTATATAAAATATCTTGGACACTTAGTGGGTCAAGGTCTTAGAACTCCAGGAGAACAGAAGGTTCAAGTCATAAAAGAGTTTCCAGTTCCTACTACTAAAACTCAAACCCGATCTTTCTTAGGTTTAGCCGGATATTATCGGAACTATATTCCGAACTTTTCTGTAATTGCAACGCCTCTCACTAATTTATTAAAAGGAAAGGTTCGCAATTCAATAGTAGACTGGAATGACGACTGTCAAAAGGCATTTGATGAACTGAAAGGTAAACTCTCTGAAATTCCTGTCTTATATAGTCCTGACTTTACAAAACCTTTCATCGTTCAGTGTGATGCTTCAAATTTGGGAATTAGTATAGTGTTATCCCAGCTGAATTAAAATAATGAAGAACATCCTATATTGTATCTGAGCAAAAAGTTTTCAGACAGAGAACGAAACTTTAGTACCACCGAAAAAGAATGCGCTGCTATTGTGTTTGCAGTGCGAAAACTACGATGCTATTTGGATGGACATCAGACAAGATCCAGACGGACCACAACCAATTGTATGGTTAGACAAAAACAGCGGAACTAATCCTAGACTTTTAAGATGGGCCTTACTTTTACAGTCCTTCAATTATGAAATTGTTCATAAAAAAGGGAAACATCATCAAAATGCTGATAGTTTGAGTCGAGACCTAAAAGCCTAAGTTTGATTAGAATGCTAATATGTAAATATGATAATTTGTATAACAGTTAAATTTGAATTTATTGTTTTGAATATGTGTAAATTAGTTTTCATTTGTACCTTGAGTATAATGTTTGAGTATTTATAAATTTTATTTGTATTCTATATATTTATGTTTTCACGGTGAGAATAAGTCAGTTGTGGTTCACGGTACTAAATTGTGTTTGGAACTGGTACTTGAAGCAATAACTCAGAAAGAAACTTTCCCCCGTCAACAGTGAAAAGTTTCTCCAGGTGGGGAGGAGTCTGTAAAGAACTAACTCATTACAGAAAACTAACATTTTCCACCGATAGATGGCGGTAGTCATCTGATGATAAAAGATTGTTCTGCATTTTCGAACTCTGAAGCGAGAAGCGGGAGTGAGCGCTCAGAGAGTTGGTTTGGTTGTGAAGGTGACTCCACGTTAGAGTGATGTATTTTAAAAAAGATAATGTTTTCTGATTATAATTTTTTGTTTGTGTACGTAAATCTTTGTTTGTGAATGTCAATTAAATCAAGAAAACCGCCCGATGGCCTCTTCATTTATTCAAGTGTATTTATTAGAAAAGTAAACCATCGTCTCCTACATCACAGCGGTAAACCAACCATTTGAACTCAGAACTTTCTGATCTAGAAAATAAGTTTTGTTAATTGCTAGTAGAAGGATTATTATAATCACACATAGCATGGAACATGCTTTTAGAGAAAGGACTTAAAATATTCTGTCAGGTATATACGCTTTAAGCTGATACATTCATTGAAAATGAGTTTGGATATTGTTTATAGTCGATATTGTATTTATATATTGCTACTCTGATATATAAAATGCTTGTTTAAATTATTGGAGTTTTTTAGTGCAAAGTCGAGATAAATTCCGATAATTAATTTACAAAAATTTGTAAAATGTTTATATATATATATATATATATATATATATATATATATATATATTAATGATACGGTGATTGAAGAGTGTATTGAATGCACTTTAAATAAATTTAGTTTATTTAACCTACTTTTGTTTACTGTTAATTATCTGTAAACGAATTGTCCAAAATTTTCAAGGATATTTTTTTTTCAAATTATAAGAACAACAGCAGTTGAATTAACATACTGCAATTGTTGTCACTTCTGATCAAAGGTGTTTTTTAAAATCGAAAATCGGAATTTTGGGGGACGTTGTATTTACGCAAAGTTTTTTCTCATGAACAGAGGTCATGTATATTGTGGTTATTCTTCATGTGTGTTGCAATGAAAGTCTGTACATAGGGTATGTTTTACTGTCTTTTATTGGAATATATTTCTTAATAATTCGAAATTTTGCTCTTTCCAATGAGAATCAATAGACATTCATGCTATAAAATTTAGCATTTTTTCTTTATTGTTGCAAAAAATTAAAATCAGTAATAATAGATTGTCTGCAGCAATTAATTTTCAGTTAAAAAAATAATTGGAACTATTTTATTTTATGAATATTGCGTCATACGGTAGATAAAAATGGCATTTACCACAATTTTTTAGTAATACTACGGGTTTTTATATTTTGTTAATCAGGTTATAAAAGAAATAGGGTATTCATTTAGAAGCATTTATAAAAACGTTCTTTGTTTTAAATGTCTTTATTTAAATTATAAAAAACTTTGTTATTAAGGATAACGTTTTGAATATTTTGTTATATATTTTACACGTTACAGAATTATCACTTTTACCTTCTAATAAATTCACCATTCGTAAAATACTTCTAAATGAAAACCTTAATTTTTTACAACCTGATTAAAAATTATTAATACTCCTTGTATTACCAACAACATTTGATAAAGGAATTTTTTATTTCCCGTATGACTTAAAAAAAGTCCTTCCGGCCAGTGCCGGGAGGAAGAGGTAGCTTTCATAATCCTTATTTTAAAAAAGCCAACTTATATCATGCAAACACACGAAGCTCAATTTAGTGGAAACCGTATATAGGAGATTCAATACTAATTTTTATCAATATAATGAATGAGAATTTCGCGAAATTAGTCAGCTTTATCCAAGCTGCTTTTCTTTAAAGTAACTTATATTTGGCTGCCAAATTCGGCAATTTCTTAAAGTGCCTGTCATTTTAAGACAACATGGTGGATGAGGCTAAGCAGTGAACTTGGTCGAGACCTTAGTAATTGCTGTGCACATGCTCACTCACATCGGAATCGGTTAATATATAGGAGTGCTGTCGCATGCAAAAAATCAGATTTTTCAAAATGTCACCCACAATAGAAATTGAAACTGCTATATCTGAGCCATTTTTTAATGTAAAGACAAACAAAAAATGCTCCTGAATCCTTATATCAAGATCAAATACTTAAGAAAGAAACCCTTTTCAATTTCTAATTTTTTTGCACCTCACTTTAAATATATATATATTTTTTAATTTAATAGCCGCCATTTTGAAACAAGATGGCTGATGAATCTGGCCAGCGAACTTGGTCGAGGTGTTGATGTATACTATCCACATGCCTTCTTACATCGAAATAGGCGAATACGTGTGTTATCGCGTGACAAATACAAGATCGTTTCAAAATGTTAGCCATGCTAGAAATTCAAAGTGCTATAAATCAACCATTTTTTAAGATATCAACAAAAGAACAAATTTTCAGAAACAAAAACTGCTCCGGAATCCTTGTATCAAGGCCAAACACATAAAAAAAATATTTTTCATTTTCCAATTCTTTAATACCTCATTTTGAATTTTAAATTTAATTTTTTTTAAATGGCAACCCTCTTGAAACAAGATGGCGAATGAAGCTGGCCAACGAACTCGGTCGAGACATTAGTATGTACTATGTACAGACCAAGTTACATCCAAATAGGTTCATAAATACGCCTGTTATCGCGTGACAAAAATCAGGTCGTTTTAAAATGTCAGCCACAAGAGAAATTCAAAATGCTATTACTCAGCCATTTTTTTTTAGATATAGACGAAAAAAAAACTGTTCCGGAATCTTTGTATTAAGGTCAAACACATACAAAAAAATCTTTTTCATTTTCCAATTTTTTGGTATCTCATTTAATTTTTTTTATTTTTTAATTTTTTTAAATGGGCGCCATTTTGAAACAAGATGGCGGATGAAGCTGGCCAACGAACTCGGTCGAGATATTTGTATGTACTATGTACACACCAAGGTACATCCAAGTCGGTTCATAAATACGCCTGTTATTACGTGAGAAAAATCAGGACGTTTCAAAATGTCAGCCACGCTAGAAATTCAAAATGCTATAACTCAGCCATTTCTTAAGATATAGACGAAACAAAAACTGTTCCCGAATCTTTTTATCAAGGTCAAACACATAAGAAGAAAATATTTTTTCAATTTTCAATTTTTGGTACCACATTTCAAATTTAAATTTTTCTTAAAAATTTAAATGGCCGCCATTTTTAAACAAGATGGCGGGTGAAGCTGGCCAACGAACCCGGTCGAGACATTGGTATGTACTATGTATAAACGAAGTTACATCCAAATCGGTTCATAAATACGCCTTTTATCGCGTGACAAAATTCAGGACGTTTCAAAATGTCAGCCACGCTAGAAATCCAAAATGCTATAACTCAGCCCTTTTTTAAGATATAGACGAAACAAAAACTGCTCCGAAATCTTTGTATAAAGCTCAAATACATAAGAAAAAAATATTTTTCCATTTTCAATTTTTTGGTACCACATTTCAAATTTTAAATTTTTAAAAAAATTTTAAATGGCCGCCATTTTGAAACAAAATGGCGGATGAAGCTGGCCAACGAACTCGGTCGAGAGATTGGTATGTACTATGTACACACCGAATTACATCCAAATCGGTTCATAAATACGCCTTTTATCGCGTGACAAAATTCAGGACGTTTCAAAATGTCGGCCACGCTAGAAATTCAAATTGCTATAACTCAGCCATTTTTTAAGATATAGACGAAACAAAAACTGCTCCGGAATCTTTGTATAAAGGTCAAATACATAAGAAAAAAATATTTTTCCATTTTTAATTTTTTGGTACCACATTTCAAGTTTTAAATTTTTTTAAAAATTTTAAATGGCCGCCATTTTGAAACAAAACGGCGGATGAAGCTGGCCAACGAACTCGGTCGAGACATTGGTATGTACTATGTACACACCGAATTACATCGAAATCGGTTCATAATTACGGGAGTTACAGTGTGACATAGGTCAGATATATATATATATATATATATATATATATATATAAATTTTGAACGGAGGGTGGTTTCGGGGTCTGGGGGTCATGATCGATGAAAATATACCAAAATTTTTTGAAATCGCTTTCCTCCGAACGGCTGCAATAGGTAGCTTTTTTGTAAAGAAAGCTACCTAAAAAACTAGTTCCAATTCTTTTTTCACCTGGAAATCTTTCAACGGAAAATTAATTGATGTAGACAATCCATTATTACTGCTTTTTAATTTTTTGCAACAATTAAGAAAAAAGTTAAATTCTATAGCATAAATGTCTATTGATTCTCATTAGAAGACCGAAATTTGGAATTATTAAGAAATATATTTCAATAAAAGTCAATTGAACATCCCCTAGGTTACACTCTCAGATATAATCCACTCATACGCAAAGGTATTTTATCATCCGTTTTGATTCTGACGTCAGGGAAAAAAAATTCGTACTTTCAGTTTATAATATTATTAGAATTAGCAAAAAGTAAAAATTTGTTGCATAAGGGACAAAACGATGGGAATAAGTAAAAATATTATTATGTGAATAGGCTTTACCATGTCACTTACACATTCATTAGTCACACTGGAAATAAATAAGTATTCGCGGATTTCTTACCTTTATGATGATTAAATGATTTTATGCATAAATGTTCAATTGCAAAAGATGTATGATCGCATCTAATTATCTATTATCTTCAACAAACTGATAATAGATGATTCAGATCCTTCCTTAAAGATTTAATTTTATCTCCATATTAAGTTGCAACAAGTATCAAGATTTATATCGAAAAAAAAATATATATACCTTTAAAAGAATTTCCGTATAATTTCTTTACAGCATCTTTATTAAAAGAAAAAAAATCGCAAAAAATAAAATAAACGCGATTGCTGTTTTATTATCAAAATTGTTTCCTTTAATTTGACACCAATCTCCTGAATAATTTTACTGAATAAATTCTTGTAAGAGCATCACAAGTGATAGAAATTAGTTTTGAAGTAACATATAAAATAGAATGGGTTTTCCTTTTTATATGCTGGAGGTTACATTAAGATGATTTGACAATAATTATCAATAAAATAAATACAAATCAAATTAACATATCTTTGTAGTTTCTTATTATAACCTTAATTACAAAATACATAAAAAAAAATAACTGCTACGTTTAATATGCAAATGTATGATTCTTTTTTTTTGCTTCTTTCGGTTCACAATGCAAGTGATTAAAAAAATTATTGTTAAGGAAAGACATATAATAACAATATAATATATAAAGTTTTATTTTTAGTATTAGTTTAATCTTTTGCGGATTATTTAATTTTATCTATTTTTTTATATATCTCTATTTATTCGTTGTTAGTGCATCCATGCAACCAGATAGAAAAGATTTCAGTTTAAAAAAATGGTAAAAATGCAAGAACAATAACAGCATTTTTTAAACAAAAATCATGACTATATATTTTCTTTAACTTTCTCTTTTTATTTATCTCTATTTTATGTATATTATCTCTTATGCTTATGGATCATTTTGGACAATTTAGTATTTTTCTCTCAAATATTTATAGAATATAAATAATGTCCTATTGAATTTTATAGGTTATATATGTATATATTTAAATACACGAATAATATTTTGGTATCACGAGAAACCAAATATATCGCTATTATTTAGCGTTGAAATAATGTTCCATAACTTTGTACCTTTTTCAGAGTTAACTCGGTGTTAAGATGGAAATATCCATGGGGGAGGGGGAAAGATAGCTGAAGTTGATTTGCATCAGATATGTATTTTACAAGGTCACATTTATGTATAATACTTATCTTACTTCGCATTCAGTTATGCTATTTTTTATCTATCGAACATACGATTCATCTTTTTACTAACTGACTCCCCCCCCCCCCAAAAAAAAAAAAAAAAAAAAAAACGTAAAAAAAAAAAAAAACAGGAGATTATCAATTGCGCAGTTTGTAACATATGTAATTTCTTTTTTATGTATTTTCAATGATTACTTTGAAACGACGCGACCCATTCATGTGATTTATTTTTATCGAAAGATGATGCTCTGGTATTGATCCCATTTAAATTTTATCAAAATTGGTTCAGTACTTTTTACTTTCTTCTATCTTGAATAGAAGAAAGTATTGTAATAGAATTTTTTTCCACTTCCGGTTTTCGACGGATTTGTGCGTTTTAGGGGTCTCAGATCCCCAAAATTATATTTAAAGAAAATGTCAGTCTGTCCATGTGTCCGTCTATACGCCTGTCCGTGTGTCTATAGCCATTGTACCATCAAAAAGAGGGGTGCACAACCTTTTTCAGAGAAGGGCCACTTACAAAAATGCATGGGTTGTCGAGGGCCACATCAGTAACAGAGAAGTAATTCTATTTTGGGGAGATCTGTGGCCTATAAAAATCATGGTTTCAAAGGAGTGGCAGTTTTGCCCCTTTAGGTTCTTCTGCTAGTCAACATACCATACCCAATTCAATTGGCAAGATTATATATCAACAGTTTATGTTTGTAGATATATGGCAAAGGCTGTTTTCAAGAAGTGAAAATATTCCTTGACTTTATTCGTGGGATAAAATTTTACTTCATTAAAAATGCTAAAAAACAAACATATGCATGAATGTGGCAAGTTAAATTGACGAAACTCTCAATTTTTCTGCAGCCGATCAACAAAATTTTAGATTTTTCTGCGCCTGATCGACAAAATTCGTGATTTTTCCACACCTTATGAACGGAATTCGCGATTGTTAAGATATTGACGAAATTTCCAGTGGAAATTGTCGAAATTCACAACTTTTTATTGCGATAAACTGCCAAAACTCGCGATTTTACCGTAGCTGATCGACGAAATTTGCAATTTTTTCCAAAATTTGCAAAATTCACGATTTTTTCTCTGTCTGATCAACAAAATTTGCGATTTTGCCGCGTCCGATCGATAGAACTCTCAATTATTTCGTGCTGGGTCGACAAAATTTGCGATTTTTACGCGCCCAGTCAACAAAATTCACGATTCTGAACTGACTGAAACCATTGGCAAAATTCGCGATTCTTAACTAACTGAAACCCTTGGAAAATTGGCAAAATTCGCGACTTTTTCTCTTGATAAACTGACGAAACTCACGATTCTTCAGCATCCGATCAACGATATTCGCGATTTTCCTTTCTCCAATCAACTAAATTCGCAATTTTTCCACGCCCACGACAAAACTCGCGATTTTTCCGTGCCCGATCAGCAAAATTCGCATAACTTAAATGTCTGATGAAATTTACAATTGTCTAGCGACAAATTGGCGAAATTCACGACCTTTTCTTGCGATAAACTGGCGAAACCTGCGACATTTCCGCGCGTGGTCGACGAAACACTCGACTTTTCCGCGCGCGATCGACAAAACGCGTGATTTTTCCGCGCCCAATCGATGAAACTTACGGAAACTCGCGATTTTTCCGCGCTCAGTGAACGAAATTCGCAATTCTTAATTGACTGACGAAATTTGCAATTTTCCCGCAGCAAATTAGTGAAATTCATGACTTTTTCTCGCAATAAACTGACTAAACTCGCTTTTTTACCGTGCTCGATCATCAAAATTCACGACTTTTTCGCGCGAGATCGACGAAACACGCGATTTTTCCGCGCCCGATCTATGAAATTCGGCTATTTTTCGATTAGCGACTGACGAAATTAGCAAATTGGCAATTTCCTATATTGATACAAATGGTATTGGTTGATCGATTAATAAAATTCGTGATTTTTAACTGACTGACGAAATTTGCAATTGTTTTCCGCGGCAAATTGAAGAAATTCGCGATTTTTTCTGCAATCTATGGTCCAAATTGCAATTTTTGCCAATTATGTATTTGGCGAAATTTGCGGGCCACTTGTTAACCCATTGCGGGCCACTTGTGCCCCGCGGGCCACCGGTTGTGCATCCCTAGTGTATGAAGTTATGCATAGAATTGAACCATTTTTTTTTTAAAGTTTTTGGTTATAGCAAGCAGATCCTCCCTAAATTTGGGGAAAATCTGCCGGAAAGGAGCGTTGTGATAGCGAGTTTTGTGCGATTTTGAATATTGTACCATCAAAAGTGTATGAAGTTACGCATATAATTGAAACAATTTTTTTGTGTATGTTTTTAGTCGTGGCATGAATGTCCTACCTGATTTTCAAAAAATTCCACCGGAAGAGGGGCACTGTAATGGCGACTTTTGTGTCCTCTTCAATATTTTACCTTCCAAAAGTGTATGAAGTTATCCATAAAATTGAAAAAAATTATGTATGTTTTTGGTCATGGCAAAAGGTCCTTCCTGAATGTGGAAAAATTCCGCCGGATGGGGGAGCTGCAATAGCCATTTTTGTATAATCTTCTTAATTTTTCGCAGTTCTATTTTACACAAGTGGCACGTGAATCCACTGGAACTTCCCATCCTTATAAGCCGATTATTCGTGATTAAAAAAAAAATATCATGATCGTGATTAAATCGTTTTTACTTTGATTAATTGACTGAAGCAGAAATTTAAGATGAGATCATATAATTGATATAGTATTGAACTAATAAAATGAAATATTGGCATCTGTGACAACATTTTGAAATATTAAAATATATGAGATAGAAGAAGGTTTTGAGGTTGGCACATCTAACTAGTTTATAAATGAAAAAAAAAGTCATATTATTGACTGTTTTACCTGGACATCCTCCATTTTACACATTGTTAGAATAATTTCTTCTAAGATATCAAAGCTTTTTTAAATTAACTCTTTACACGAATCTTGATTTATGATCTCAGTGTTATTTGTGGATGAGGCTGTTATCATTCGTCTGTCTAAGTCATGTTGCTTTAAAATATTTTCAACGATTTTCATCAAGCGACGCGACACTATCTTGTTTTGTGAGAAAGCAACTACGCGGATATTTTCCTCCTTCTTAATGCGGTTTTGCTTCTATGACTGTTAAAGGTAAAAGAATCAAGTCGTTTTTTTTTCTTTTTTTATTAAAAAAAAATGAAGGTTAATTGGCGTAACTGGGCTATGGTTTTAAAATGTGACACTCGAGACTCGGGCATTTCATCTTCCAAAAGCTAATGTTCATTTGAATTAAAGTATGAGCCTTTGTAATCATTCTAAATGTGTTGAGTTAAATTCACTCTATCAGACTATAATTTTTAAAATTACATTTTTATCTTTCATTCTTCATGGGTCTAGATGACAATTTTTTATGGGGCAGCTGGACCAGGTAGGTTTGTGTTCCACACGCGTTTTTTGTAATATGGATAATCGGGTCCTGAGAAAAAATTTGTTTTATAAAAAATTTATTTATACAAAAAAAAAAAAACAAAAAAAAACAGAAGAATAAAGTAAGTACTTATGTACTTTAGCATAGATCGTAAGTATAAACGTTACATGGATATTTTAGGGAAACAAATAAACAAGATAAATCGATGAACAAACGAGCATGTAAGTACTTAAGTATCTCATACTCTTTTTTATTTACCTCCAGGGATGTTCGATAAGTCCAATCAATCTGTGGAGAATGCAACCATACTTTAATGTCAAAGAAAACTATATTTTGGCGGTTTGTATAACTTTCTCATAATTGCACTTAGTGGTATGAACTTCATTTGAACCTTAAAATTTCAAAGTTTGGCTATCTCACTTAAGGAATTTGATTTAATATACGCTAACATGCTTTTTTAAAAAAATATATTATGTAATTTTAATAAGGTATTATATAATTTTCTTTATTGCAAGCAAATAAATAATATAGAAATTAATTTTCAGTAGTAACAGAAACTCTAAAAAATTATTTATAATTATTGGAGTAACTGGATCCCAATCAGTCCAGTTACCTCTGATACATGCCCCAGTTGCCCCATTCTTAACAAATTTATGTGATAAATGGAACACCGTGTTTAGATTTGAAACATGAAGTAAATATGTATATGTACCAAATATCATTAATGTATTTATATGCCTAATCGTTACAAAAAGAGCTTGTTTGATGAAAGTACTTTCCGTATTTTAATAAAAAGTCGAGGCAGTTCAACCAAATCGACATTGCTTCTGAAAAAAGAAGCCTATATTATCGGCAACCTATCGTAGCAAATATGGAGTTATGAGTGAGATTGTTTTAAGAAGTAGAGATGGGGGTGCAGTGTTGACAAAAGCTAACAACTTAAAATATATCAATGTTTTTTTTGTTTTTTTTTAAATAACTTATGACCCAGTTACCTCGGTGGATCCAGTTAACCAGCCTACATGTATTATGAATACTTTGGATTGTATTTTTAAGTTGATTTAAAATCCATTTGCTAAGTAATTAATATTTTTAATGGCTTTTATAATATTCATAATTTTCATATTACGGTACGGAAATGAATGAAAATTATATAAATATTTGTAATAATTTTGATACATTCGGTCAAAAACAGAAACATTGCATACATTTATATACCAAATTGAAGTAAAACAAAAAACGGATATAGTCATTGAATTCAGAGTTTCCTTTTCGTTTTGAATAAAAAAAAAAATAAGTTGACTCAAAAATCAAAATATGAAATCTAATATTCGTGAGATAATGAACATTTGAACATTTGTCACTATTTCAATATGGAAAGGGTCACCTATGAAAAATATTTGAACATAATTTTAAAGAACACATAATTTTCTATCGAATAGCTATTTTTAATGTTCTATTCGAAAATATTGGGAATAAAATTGCATATATGTAAACATCTTTATTTTCCTGAAATATGCTTAAAAATGTCTATTTTTTGTTTCATGTTTGACGTTGCTATACCACTTTTGCTGATTAGATCTTCCTATTATAATTCATTGAGAACTTTATTAGATTGTAAATGACAGAATATATTTTCATATGTTATAATTAAAAGTGTGACTTGTCTTAAAAAAAAAGAATCACTAAACATATTATTGCTCTTATTATATATATTTGCACCAGAAATTAATGTTATTATGCACACGAATGTCCAAATATAGTTTTAGGTTTGTATTTTTATAAATATGTTTTTGTATATTCTTTTCTTTATATTTATATTTAGAACTTGCGCACTTTACTATGAACTTATCATCTCGCTGACCACTAAAGTACACTTTTAAAGTAAAAAGTTTTTATCGCTAAAAGTCATTTGTATTTTCTTCAGATTTCGTAACTGTAATATAATAGCAAGATGTTGAACCACAAAGACTTCTCTTGTGAAATTTTACCTTTTTCATAAAGCATGCAAGTAATAAATATTAATATTGTGTAAAAATATTTTTGTATTTGTATTAAATTAAGTTGCATAAATTAAGATGTAAAGGTAAACGTAAGTAAATATAAATACATGTGTCACTGGAATATTGTCACTACATTCGAATATTATGTCAATTAATTGTAGAGAAAAAATAACTGTCTTGTTAGACGGGCTTTAGCACTGAAAGTGTTATCATTGCCATAAATGCGTGTATTAGGTATATTTTTACTTGATACATTTTAAATGGACATCTACGTATATCATCTAAGGGAAACAATTTTATTCAAACAAAATACGTTTTGTTCTTAAAAAGCTTGTTTTTTACTGTTTTACCCAGAAATCCATCATGTTATATATTGCTAGAATGAATGCTTCTATTATATGAATGTTTGTTTTTTTTTTTCAATTACATATACACGCGAATCTCGATTTGTCTTCCTGAAATTCATGCAAAGTCATGTTTTTTTTCTATTTAATACAATGCTGTAAAAAAATTAAAATCACAAGCTAATTTTGTTGTTTAGAATAAAATTCCGAAAAGAGTTATATATCTTGAATTTAGACACATATATCTGATTATATGGGCAGTTAAATCAATTGTAAATTTAAAAAAAAGTATTTTTATCTACAAATGTTAAAATCTTGAAATATTATCAATGAAAATATGTTTAGGACAGTAGTTTCCTTATAATCTAGCAAATGAAATGACACCATAAATGTGGTATTTTATATGGAACTGATCACTGGGGATACTTAAAGGTTAGTACTCGTTAGATTTGACGTTTTGGGATATAGAACTCCTGCTTTGAGTATGGGTCGCGGGAAATCGTTGACAAAAAAGAATAGCGTAAAATAATGCCTTTGCGGGATGAGTGAAACGCAGATTGTCCTAAATAATAATCAATCTAAAACTGTTGTTAACAATTTTCTGTCTGATACAATGAACTATGGAAGTAAAATAAAAAAAAAAAAAGGTGAAAGGCCACTAAAACTCTCAATACGGTGTAAACGGAGCAAGGTTTAACCTAATCCCCTACCATAAAATCTGCCTTAGAACACTCCGCAACATCCATAACAGTTACAATTTATTTATTAAATGCACAATGATGAAAATTGGCTAAATACATAGGAAAGTAAATGCTACCAGTGCATCACATTGATGCAATACTAAAATTTGCATCATTCAACCTCTTAAAGTGCAATTTGATTTTTTTTTTTTTTTTTTTTCAAATGGAAAAAAAAATCAATCTTGATAGACACGATTTGTTAAGATATTACAGGCATTATTTATAAAATGGGGTGCATCTGCTTTCAATGCGTGCGCAAGGGGGGGGGGGTGTGACTCAACGATGATTTTGTCAGGATTTAATGCGAAAGGAAAAGCAAGTGTGGTTTTGAACAAGATGAAGATCTTTGACTATCAAAATATTCTTGGTAATAATTTTGTTCCACTTAAAGATGAACTAATGGATCAACATTTGGCGCTGCTTCAAGATAACGCTTCTATTCACAAGTCAGTGTCAACTTCAGATTGGTTATCTGAAAAAACAAAACACTAAAATTTTGGACATTTCAGCTAGGGCATGTCCTAAGTCCCATAGAAAATTTGTGGGGTATCTTGTTTCGTCAAGTTTAAGACAACGGTAAGGGGTTTGATTCAGTTATTTTGGAAACATGTAGTTAAATAACAAATCTTGCCAAATCCTTCCCAAAGTATTTTTTCTAAGTCATGCGTGTTAAGGGTAAGCTAGCGAAGTACTGAAAAATAATGTACAAACATTTACATTTGTAATTTAATTGTTAAACATACTGGTCCTAAACGTTTTCCTGCCAACTTGTGTGCAAATTAATTTTTGCTTACTTTTAAAAACACATCATTCTAATTTATAATAGACAACAAAACTTGTAGAACTTTATGCGTATAATTTTGTAATGATATTAGTTTTTCCTTAAAGTAAGTTAGCTTTACTTCTTTGTTGGTGGTTCTAAACTTTTTCCAGCAGTGTATATTCATTACCATCCTATTTCCTTTCCATTATAATTATGAGTTTGTGATTATATTGATGTTTAACCCTTTTATGCTTAGCGTCCCATTTTTGGGACGCTTTGAATTTTAACAATTTTTTATAATTTTCTTCTACTTTATAACATTAAAATTGTATAAAATAAATCTCTATAAATGTCTTTGTCTGTTACCGAGAGGTGACAGCATAAGATGTATATTTATTTGCTCAAAAGAAGGTTTTCTTTCGGAGTTTATAGATATATTTTTTTTTAAGATGATGAAATGTAAAAGTAAGTTTATTTATGTTTTCCTAACAAGCATCCAAATAAATAATCCATAAACTTAGCTTGTAGACTTCTTTGAAATACATATATTTTTTTAAATTGTGAAATGATATGTTCAAGCCTATTTTTATGCATTTTTGTAAGTTAAAAAATATAGAGCGCTAGGCACAAATAGGTACATATTTTTATTAGCCATGCTCTTAGCGGGAAGAGTTATTTTTGTAAAGTCCTTTTCAAGATGATTATGAAACACATTGTTTGAGACCTTCAAATACGATTATTCTTAATTTATTATTACTAATACTTATAATGTTATTAGTCTCTGTAAAGGGATAAATATATTATTTTAGTATTTCATAAAAATTGTAATTATAGTATGTAATATACAATTTAAAAGCTTGTTTTATATAAATTTAGTCAAAACATATAATTATTCATATTATATTAATACAACTATTATGCATATTCCCATATTTAGTATGTTTTCATTTTATCAAATAAATACAAAAAAAATTAAGTGTGATTTTTTTTTTTAGTATTTTTACAGTGTATTTTGCAACATTTTAAAGTGATTTCACCAAAAAATTTGAGAAAACAAAAATTCAGGCACAAATGGGTTAAACAAAACCGTTTTCGTTTTCTATAAGATAAAAATGTTTGCAAAATCTTAATATATAAATATCTGTTAAAAAAAAAAAAAAAGATGATTTTCTGTTTTATCTAAAAATACAGCATTTTCTGTAATTTGATTTAATGATACTAAATATATTTTTCCTTGGATATTTTTTTTACTCTTCTGTTTAAACTCAATTCTCCGACAAGTAGTGTCCGTTTATGGAGACTTTATTAAATGTCCTTCCTTAAATGTCTTTATTGGAGGTAGTTTCACTTGAAATATACGGATGGCGATATTATCGTCTTCAATTTATGATATGTCTTCAGAGTATAAATCACTTTGAAAGAAAACCTTTTACGCACTTCATAATATTCAAAGTTTATTACTGAAATATTCTTCAATTTCAAATCATTAAGGTATTCCTGCTACGTTAAAATTAAAAAAAAAGTATTTAAGTAAACATTATGTTACATTTATGATTTTCAATTTGAACTAAAAATTTGACTATATTTATATTGCTAGGAGAAGTATTTCTAATAAATGGACGGACAACTCAATTTCCTTCAAGAAATTTTTTATCCGTGCTGTCCTCGTTCATGAAACTTTTATTAAATGTCCATTTAATGAAGGTAGTTTCGCTTCAAAAGTAAAAAAAAAAAAAAAAAAAAAGCCAAGCTAAAAAAAAGTTGAAAGTTGTGGCTAAAAAATGGTGTGATATCAAATTTCCAAGCTTATATTACGGTACTTATTTAACATTTTCCATTAAAAAATTTACCATTTGAAAGTCGAGTGCGTTCGTATATGTTGATAGAAATCCTTTTCTCCTGCACTAAATATATCATAACGTGTTTCTGAAAATTCAAATGTTTTAAAATTATGCATGATGGGCTTGGCGGCCATCTTATATTTTACACAAATTTATATGATCACAAATCCATAGTTAAAATCCGAAATTCAAAATTGTTACTTAAGCAGACATTTTAAGCTTTTCCTTTACGGACTTGTATTCGGAGAATTTTGTGCCTAAAATAATAGTAATTTATCTAGAGGATTCATCTTGTGATTTAGTTCTTAGAGTAAATAATCATTTAAAAGCAATTACAATCGATTTCTTTTCTCAAAATATCAGTCTTTTTCAATTTAGCTGCTTGCAGTTGAAAACCAAACTTCGACATTATTACTAAAGCAAACATTTTATGCCTCTCCTTTATGGAATTGTGTGTTTAAAAATTTGCGTGTTAAAATAATGGTGACGTATCTTACCGATTCCTCTCATGATTACTTTTTGAGCGTAATTAATCTTTTAAAAGCAGTATCAATCAAATTCCTTTCTCAAAATAAAAGTCTTTTTAAATTTATTTGTCCGTAGTTAAAATCCGAAGTTCTTAAGTGTTATTAATGAAAACTTATTACGCTTGCCTTTACGAACTTGGGTGCTTAGAAATTTGTGTAAAATATGGAAAGATGGCCGCCAAGCCCATCATGCATAATTTTAAAACATTTGAATTTTCAGAAACACTTTATGACTGTATTTAGTACAGGAGAAAAGGATTTCTATTAACATATACGAAGGCACTCGACTTACAAATGGTAATTTTTTTAATGGAAAATGTTAAATAAGTACCAGAATATAAGCTTGGAAATTTGATATCACACCATTTTTTAGCCACAACTTTCAACTTTTTTTTTTTAGCTTGGCTTTTTTTTTTACTTTTGAAAAGTTGATTTTTAGTAGATATCAGTTCTTTTTTTAAGAGATTATATATAATTTGATTAATTTACTCATTCAAATTAAAATGAGTTCTCGTAGAGCCTTTGTAAGTAGGAAGGGAACACAATATGTGTACATTTTGTTTACATATCATTCTTTTCTTAGGGTAATTAATCATTTAAAAGCAATGAAAGCCAATTTCTTTTCTCAAAGTATCAGTCTTCTTCAATTTATATGGTATTTAATTTTTATGAAGAATGAAAATTTTGTAAAAAACTGATAGAGTCGAAATAAAATTTACATGTATAGCTGGTCTTTTAGTTATATATTTGTTTATTGTTAAATATTTAGTTAGATACTTGTTTATTGTTAAATATTTAGTTAGATATTTGTTTATTGTTAAATATTTAGTTAGATATCTGTTTAATGATAACTTTGTTTTCTTTTTTTTTTTCAGAATTGTTTTAGCTTTGCAAATACCTACGGCTAATCAAAGAATGCAGCACGACTTACAAAACAGAAGTAGCAGCAGAGTAGCAATATGCAGAAGTATCAGTTTCTTGGTTTGAACTTAAATAGAGAAAATATATTTTTTATTATCTGCAGTTCCATTTATTTTATTAAATCCCTCTGCTTTCATGGGTCACATTTATTTCAATACGTAGCTTGACAGAAAATATATACGTATTTAAAATGAAAGTGACGTATGAAAACAGAGTGACATAATAAAATAAATGGAACTGCTGCTAATAATAATATATATTTTTCAATTCCCACTATTAGTTCACACTCTCCCTATATTTCTTTATTTATATATCTTTATCAAATTTTCAATCGTTAATAAAATACTTATTATTCATCCTATCAAGTTGAAATAAATTTCTTTAAACTTGTACTGGATGACAATTGATGTTAAAATAGTTTTTTCAAATTTTAATTCGTTAATTAAATTTTAATGAATTATTTTAGTTTTATATGGGAGACAAAATGGCGGCCATTGGTTATTGAAGCATTTAATGTATCTTCATATCTATAAGGGGGGTTACCATAGGAGGGACCGCCAGGTTTGTCGCGAACTTGGCGATATATCGCCAAATTTGGCGGCCAAAATGAGTTGCCAAAAGTGACGCCAACTTGGCGATATCTCTAATATTTTGCCAAATTCCCATAGACTTCCATTGTAAACCTACTTGATTATAGAATATAAACAAATTGAGATATTTTAATGCAACAAAAACTTATATTAGCTTAACGGATTATATTAAATTTTTCTTTGATGACCTAAGTAGGAATTCACTTTAAAAACAAAATTTTTATGTTACTTGTCTCTAATTAATTTCAATCCAAGAAACTGCTACTTCTACATTCAACATTAATATTTATTGGCTCTCATTTTCAAAACGATGTGATGCATTTTGATAAATAATCAACACTGAGTTATTAAAATATTCTATGATGAAGGACTTGTGTAAAGTCCGAAAGTACTAAGAAGTTTTAAATAAAATGTATATTTAACTCTTATAACTCTTAACATCTCTTCTATTAAAATAGCAATTAAAGCCTCTGTACAGGGATATTAAAAAGAGCTTTGATTCAAGAGACTCGCCATAAAATTGCTCATATATAGTGCGACTTATATTCTTTATATATCAGCCTCCCTAATTCTACACCTGATTTTGAGTCTATAAACAGAAGGTCCTGGAATAGAGTTCTCACAGCTTCTTCTGTCCATTGTTCGGTTTTAAAGAAGAAATTTAATACACTTTGTAAAAGTTATGTCGTTAATAAGTCCAGCAATTTGCCTTTTGTTGACCAAAATGTTGTTGTCTATCTTTCTAGTGTTTCTTTAAATGACAATCAGCTCGATGCTCACAAATTGAATGACAATTACTCTTTCTCTGCTATTCCTACTTTATACAATCTAATTGCTCCTATTGAAAGTGCCTTTAAGCATAACACTCTATCTTCTTCCCAAAAAGAGTCCATAAGGCACCTCATTACCAAAACTGTTGATTTTAATTATAATGTTTAAAGCCCAATCATAAAAATCCTTTTAAATAATGTCTGAAAAATTTGCGTTCCGATCCAAACTTAATCATGACCAAGACTGACAAAGGTGGTCAAACTGTTCTTCACGACAGATCTTCATAAATGGAAAAATCCCATAAATTAATTAACGGTGGTCCTTATGTGGACATCAGCAAATACCCTTCCACTAGCTGTATTAAGTTGAAAAGTGAAGTTTTGAAATTAGCTCTATTAAGTCTGCCATCAAGTCTTCTCCCATTATTTCTGCTAACTTTAAGAAGTCTCTTATTCCTTCTGCTGCACATTGTGCCAGGTTTTATGCTTTACCTAAGGTCCATAAACCTCACATTCCTTTCAGACCTATTGACTCTAGTATTGGTACAGATTCTTATAAGCTTGCCAAATATTTAGTTTCTGTTTGTTCTGCACTTTTGAGCGGTAACAGTTTCACTGTTAAGAATCGTTTCAATTTTTTTAAAAACTTCATAATTTTAAACCTCGGGGATACATGATGGTTCCCTTTGATGTTAAATCATTGTTTACTAACGTTCCGGTTGAGGGGGCTTTAGATTGCCCCAATAAAAGGCCTTGTGAATTCCATTTCTCTTATTTTGAAATCGAGGAGCATATCCATCTCAGTCGGGCTTGCTTGTCGCAAAATACTTTTGTTTTTAATGGAAATTTCTTTCGTATGATTGGTGGTTTGGCTATGGGTAATTCTCTTAGTCTAATTTTATGCGATATTTATATGCACTATTTTGAGGTCAAATATTTAAAAAATTTTAAATTTCCATTCTATGTTCGTTATGTTGATGTTTATATCCTGGCAGAAATGAATTCGGATATTAATCATATTCTCTCTATTATGAATTCCATTGATGTTTGCATTCAATTTACTTCTGAAATTGAGACCAATAACTGTCTTTCTTTCCTGGATGCCCTTGCTATTCTTTGTGATAATGGTTTTCAGAGTACCGTCTTAAACCTTTTGCTATCAGTCTCCCACCTCACAGATATTTTTCTCATCCTCCTAACCAGAAATTCTCTGCTTTTAATAATTTGTTTTTTGGGCTATCGATATTTGTTCTACTCTTCAGTTACTCACTGCTGAAATTAATTACGTCAAAGCTATTGCTGTTGATCGTGGTTATTTCTCTAATATTATAGATTCTAATTATAAGAAATTGACGTAACCGTCCATTCTGAAAAGCATTCTAATTCCAACTCGAATACTTCAGTTGTGGTGCCATTTTTTCCTAAAATCAGTCAGCTAGTTGCTAAGACCTTAAGAAAGTTTGATTTAATGTTATTTTTCTCTTGTTAATAAAATCTCTTTTTCAAACCTTAAAAATCCCATTGATCGCCTAGATAACTGGGGTATTTACCAAATCTCTTGCCAGTGTGGTCTTCCTTATATTGGGCCAGGCTAAACGGGCTCTTATATTTCGTTTAAAAGAACATAAAGGTTTTATTAAAAAATCAGGAGCATAAACGTCCTTCTATTGCTCAACATTGTTGGTCTTTTCAACATAGGTTCAATTTTTCCTGAGCCATCATTATCCAGAAATCTTCTTCTAACTTCGCCCTTGATTTTTGGGAAGCTTACCACATCATTAAAAATTCTCTAACTTTAGTCAATAACTTATCTAGTACTCCTGATTTTCCAAGTATTTGGAAAGCATTAATTTAAATTCTCCCTTTTTGGTTTCTTTATCTCTCGTTCTCCGGTAGATGTCGTTACTTGTCCACTCAGTCATTTCATCTGCGTCTGTCTAATTGGTTGTTTTTGGCGCATTCGCTACCCGTATCGGGTATATAAGGCCGTCTCTGTCATTTTGCTCAGCTTTGCTTTTTCTAGCACGCTGTGTCTTGCTCCATCTTCAAATAAAGTAGAATCTCGCTAGTAGATTTGAAACAGCTGTTTCCTGCTTCTCACGTATTATTTGTGCATTTTTTAACGTTGGTTTTCTGCTTTTTAATATCTCTTATATTATTTCAGTCGCCTTTTAAGTAAACTAGTGAGCTATTTAAAGTTCATATTGTAATGTTTGTTCCAATCAAGGTAAAATATTGCATTCGTATTTTGATTTTGTTTACTAAAAAAAGTATTAGATATCTAAATGGTTGAAAATATTTTAATATAGCAAGATCAAGTATTTAAATAAATGATAGAGTATAAATTATATTCGATGTAAACTAATGTTTGTTAAAATATGTAATTTATTACCATTAATAATTTTTTTTTTTCTAAATCCACCGTTCAGTGACAAAAATTGTTTGCTGAATGTTGCATATACGTATAATATATCAACAAATTACACAGCATTTACAGTTTTATATCGTTTACAGATTTATTATGTATTTCAAATATTCTTTAATACATGAATATATTTTTTCTCTCGCAGATTATAATATTATATTTGCGTCGTCTAGTTGCAAAACCGGCCATCTCCAAAAAATAAAATTTTGCGAAAAGGCTGATTTTTTACCACACTTAGCCAAATGAAGTTTGGAACCAAAACTCTTCAGTTTTATAGTCATTAGGGCAGTATATTTGAAAACACGAAATAAGGTGGCAGGTGCACATGAAGGGAAAGTGATATTTAGGTCTTTGTTTTGGATTTGGCCGCCTTTGCAACTTACTTTGGAGTTGGCCGGTTTTGCAACAAACCAGAAATTAGTTTTTGCTAAATTTAATCTGACATTGGGTTTTGGGGGGTTGCAAATACACAAAAATGTTTTGTTCAGCTTAATGTTATTTAACAAAAAAAAAAACTTTAGGAATGTTATTAACGTAAAACAACTTTTACACAGTTACTGATTGTTAAAACTGACTAACAGTTAAAACTAACTGACTAGATGTTAAGACGGATTTGAATGTCACTAAACAAATAATTTAAATGACATGATATTATTTTAATAAAATTATTAAATTTTAAAAACTTAAACAAAAATCATACTATGTACATGTTCATACAATTTCAGACTTTAGTGGTCTCATCGTTTTCGAAAGTCTCACAAATTTCGTCATGATGGTCCACTCATGCGTCTTTTTCTTCATCATCTTTGCTTTCTGCTTTTTAACCCCTTGAGGGGCAAGCAATTACGTTTGTGAAATGCTGAATTCCTACCGGAAAATTAGAAAAAAATTATTTCAAAATAAGGAAAAGCAATTTTACGGCTTTTTTCCACCAAAGTTAGAAAAGTAAAATTTAATAATTTTTTCCTTGTATAAAACTTCATTAATCGTAGGTGGTATATAATATATACCGGTGCCCCTAAAGGGGTTAAGCAGCTGATGCCAATATATTTTTGTAAAAAAAAAATAACCGTTGGCCAGCATCCCAATTTGGTCCGAAATGTTTCGTCAGTAATTTTGGACATCGCGAAGTTTTAGAGGCTTCACCACGATATCTGGAGCCACGTCCTCGAGCTTGCTGTTCATAATACTTCTCTTACTATTGACAACAGACTTTCTGACTTCTACCTCAGATTTGTGGAAGACCTCCCATTGCATCAACAGCTTATTTTTATATTCTGTTATGGATTTTTTTTCCGTAGGAGCAAATTTGTAATGTCACAGTGCAAGTGGTTTGGGTAAGAAATTGCTGGTGTTCTTCCAAACATGGTCGGTCTCTTCCGGACTTGAAAACTGTTTCATATTCAGATAAAACTTCTTCATACTTTGCGGGCTGAATGAGGGACTCGATTTTCTTCAATCTCCTTTCAATTTGAGCTGAAACACCGTTGGAGGGATAAAAGAATACTAAATCAACGTGGGTAAGGTATTAGATTAATAAAATATTATGGCATCATGATAATTAATTAATCAGAATATGCTAACTATGATGTTATTATGTTATCAATTAATTATGTATTATATTATCCCCAGATTGGATTACCCTTAAGGCAACTTAGGCTATGGCTAAGGGGCGTACGTTAGGCAGGGTTCGCAAAATTAAGAACTTTAAAATTTAATGAAATAAGAACAATTTAAAATTTTAACGAAAAATGTTAAATCAAAAACGAATTTGTAATAATTGCATTTAAAACAATTTTTCTACTTCTCGATACACCAACACAAAATTCTCTCAGATTTTAAATGTAACAAAAGCCCATTCATTTCCAATGTACAATCCTCAAAATACTAAAATTTATAAAGCAAAATTTAAAGGTATTATTAATTAATTAAATAGATTAAAAAAATCTTAAATTTGAAAGAAAATTCACTTACAGTTTTATGAAGGGGGAGGGGAGGGCGCGGAAAAGTATTTTGGCCTAGGGCGTCAAAAAATGATAAATCACCCCTGGTTATCAAAAGGTGTACTTTGTTTGTTACACAACAAAGGTAATCCTTTGAATTTTGGGTTTTCTCCTTTACCACGTCGTAGATCCACTTTGCCGCTTCCTTTGTTGATTAGTAAACACTTCTTCCAAAAACACTTAGTGAGAAAACAGGGATAGTCGGATAAAATACGAAGTTAAATTATTAGAATATTTGTATGCACCAAGGGGGAGCAGTCACAGGCGCGAGAAAACACGATAACATTAATCTAATCAATAAGTGAGAAGTTATTGTGGGGTCGAGGAGAAGCGTCAGCTAGCGGATATGGAGATAGCCGTTTTTGAAACTCACCGGCTGACGGATTTGGCCGCTTTTGCACAACATCATGATTTTCAAACGTATATAACACAGGATTGATAGGTTTTTGGCATGGTTTAGCGTTTCCAGATGATAGAAACGTTTACTTAGAACTAAAAAAACAGAAAAAGCACATTTTGAATTTTTGAGGAGTTGGCCGGTTTTGCAACTAGACGACACATTTTTACTATTACAAACAGAACTACACAATTGTGAAATTATTTGGTAAAATCTTAATTGTTTTTTCTAAATCCAACATAAAAAGATATTATTTAATTAAAAGATGTAACGTATTTGTACTAATGATGCAGAAAATAATAAATATAAATCTATTAAAAAAAATGTATATTGGTATAATTGTATATTCATGATTTTTTTCGAATATCAATTTCATAAATAATATTATAAACATTTTAAAATTACAAAGTAAATATGTTTATGTTTGGGGTTTTTAGTATATAATCACACACAAAATTATCACATTAGGATTATAATTTCAGGAGGTATTAATAAAATTATGAAAATTTAATTTAACATCAGAAGGTCTAAATTTTGAATGTTTATAATTGAATAAGTTATCAACCAAATGACTTTAATTTCATTTCATGAATAGTTGGAACCGAAATTTTTAAATATATTGGGAAAATTGGGTGTTGCCATTGAAAAAAAAATTGCTGTATTTTTTATTTGTAGATGGACTCCAAAGCAAATTTTAAGTACGTCATTTAAAAGTAGCCTTATTATACTAAAAGTATTTCCTATCGTATTTTAATAGTTACTTCTTCTTTACTTGCGGATTTAGTAGTGGTGTATAATTTATTTCCGCGACTGTACATTGGTAAACATATCATATTTTTTAACTCATTAATTTGTAATCAATTTGTCGTGCTAACCATAATTTAAAGCAAACAACATACGTTAATTAAACGAAATTCAGTTTCGTATTAATTATCAAGAGTTGGTTTTGACAATGAAATAATTGTTCCTTTATATAATTCTTGGAACAATATTGTGAGAATGGAAATAGGAAATTTCCTGCTTAATATGTATTATATAAATTTACTTCTTTTTTGGTTGCAAAATAGAGTTTCATTTTTTTTTATATTTTGTTTATTAAAAATAAATATAAATATAAAATTAATGTATGACTACTAAATAATTAAGATGTTACTTGAAAAAAACTTGAAATGTAAATAATCATAATCTCATAAAAAATAATTTTCTTTTCTAGATTCAGCTAATAAATCATTGTTGTTTTATGATCCTATAGATTTTAACCATATAGTAGGGTTTGAAATTTCGTGAAATGTGGCTCTAGCTCGATTGACGTGCCAAGTTTGATATTTTTGTTTTATTGTGAAGGTTTTGACATGTAGATTACAAATACGTCAGGTGCCATTTTTTATACACTTTTTTTTGGGGGGGGGGGTGATTTTCAAGATGGCGACCAAGATGGCTGCCATTTACTGATTTCTTTAATATTTGAGGTATATTATTGACCAATATGTCGAATTATATGTTTTCAGCGTCAAGAAATACAAATATATAATAAAAGTAGGAGTAAATTGAGTTTTTGAAGTGTTTTAAGCGATAAGATGCAAATAAAGCACAAAAATATGAAAGACATTAGATATTCTAGCGTTTTATTAACCAGTATTACACAACCGAAGTATTTAAATGAAATAACATAAATTATTGAAGATATTGTACAAAAATATTACAAAAAGCATTTATATGTATATACAGTACTCGGATGTTATGTATCCTCTTCTGAATCACTGCTATCGCTGTGATGATATTGGTAGTCCTTTGTATTGTTTCAGTCTCTGCATTTGCAAAGGGCAGTACAAATCAGAGAATTGTTTAAGCAAGAACATTTTCCAAATGTACATGTTCTCTTACAATCATATTTCACAAGTTCAATAACTCCTTTGGGCGTAGGTAACTCCAGGTACTTGACAGGAGAAATTACTCCGCCATTTGTTCCCCAACCATTGCCAATAAGTGGGGATATTGTAGCTCGAGGATTTCTGTAGCCCTTTCCAACGGTGATAATTAAGTTGGATCTTAGAATATGTGACTTCAGTGCTCCAAGGGGTGATGATAATTTCTCCCCCTCGAAACTTTTAGTTCCGAAAAGGTGCCATCTTAACTCTGAAATCCTTTAAAAATGACTATTTTTCAAATAAGTCCATCGGTGAATTTTTCAAACAACGACAGATTGGATAATGGATCAACATTAGGATCCCAAAGTTATTGAAAAGCTGTTATAATATTATCATCCCACTGAAGATTGATATCCACTTTTATCCACTTCTGTTTTGAAATGCCTACAAATTTTCCTGCCCAGTCTCCACCAGGAATGAATGTAAATCTAGTAAACCTTTTGCTTTTATGAGCACCTATTGATCGACATCTTTCATTAATATTAATTTTTCTGTGTTTGTTGCCTCTACCAGTAACAAAAATGATTTCACTGCTTACTAGATGACTTGAAACCAAGTCAATAAGCAATATGAAAATGTCAGTATCTTGCGAAAATACATCGATCTCATAATTATCATGATGGTTCACTATATCAAGTAAATGAAGATGTATAATGTTGTCTGCTTCTTTATGTGCATGATTATATAATTCTGAATCGAAAATATTCGCGTGGTTACTGTATGCCTTACTGGCAAAAACGACAACAATTTTCTTCTCACTAGCAGCAAAAACCTGTAGTAATTTATTCCCGAAATACTCAGTCAGCTGTGATTTTGTTTCATTATGTGAAAGAAACGGCTTTAATGAAACCAAAGTTACATTGGTGCTATTTGTAATAGCAAATCTAATAGGTTCTGTCTCTCCCAATCTTTTCTTACTAGTTTATTCCTTCAATGAATGCTCAAGGTATTGGTCAAATATTATTCTTCCTTCAGTGTATCCGCTTGTCATTTTCATAATGATCTCGGTAAAAGCATTTGCGAAGTCATTACAAGTTTTCATGGCAAGTGTCTTTTTTGCTGATTGTAAGATTGCCCTTGAATCTATAATACAAACTTTTGCTATCGGAGATGTAATCGAGGATTCTAATGATTCAAGTATGGGTGATAGATTATATTGCTCTATTTCTGAAATCAATGAACTTTTGTCAGATGGAATATGAAGATATCCATCAGAAGAAAATAATGATCTTGCTATTAAAGAACACTTGTAGTTTCCAATTGCATCTTTTAGGTTTGTAGACATTTGAGGACTTGATTCCATAATAACAAGAAAACGAGCAAGAAGTTTCCCATGTTCTCGAATTAGTCTATATCTTACAAATTCTTTGAATTCCAATTGACCTTTTTGGTCGACGATTTAGAATATCATCCTTCGCAGATTCTGGAACGTTCATAGAAGATGCAATATTCATTAATGTGATATTATCATGGAAAGGGTTTCCTCCACAATGATCCCGAATCGTCTCATTGACGATGGTTGCATTGTGAAAAATTCTTAGCGACATGGAAGACCGAAGTTGACAGTGTTTCCAGGGCTTCTTAGAGACTTTATTTGGACAGTACTTTTCAAAGTAAGTTGAAACAATGCGTAATACTTCTAGTGCACACAAGAAATACCTTCCGAGGGCGTTTTCATTCTGAGTTAAACCAGTAACTCCACCAATGTTCTTCAGTTTTTTTTTATTTTCTGCTCCAAGTTCTTGTCTGAAAATAGTTTCGTAAACGGCACATTGGCTTTGGATACGGCGATACAACCAGATTCGAGAGCATTCCATATTTCTGGATATGTTGTTTTAAGGTCCTTCATCTGTGCTATGTATACTGGAATGAGTCTGGCATAATAAAATAAGTCCTGAGCAAAATAAAACTTGATTTGTTCCTCTAATGACGCGAGAAGCAATGCCCAATCTCCTTGACGAGTGGCAGGGATGAAATGTAACAAAGATCCAAATTGGTTCATATACTGTAGTAAGAACTTTGCCATATCACCACTGCATTGTGTAATATGTTGAAGACGATTTATTTCAACTAGTACTCTGATCTCTTCAAACAAAGTTGTAGCTTCAATTTCACAATTGTGCAATTTCTCACGTAGTGAGTTGCATTTTTCTTGCAGGGAAAGTGCAGAATGTGGCAGATTTTCAAAGAGAAGGTCGTAGCATGCCAAAACGATAGTCATGTAAAACAATATGCCTTTAGTATATAAGTAATTTTAAAGTAAATTTATAAATAAATAATAAATAACACAATTTATGCCCATTTTGATTGTATATTTTCATATTTTGACCCCAAAAACATGTAATTTGATATACTGATCAATAATGTCCCACAAATATTAAAATAGTCAGTAAATGGCAGCCATCTCGGACGCCATCTTGAAAATCACCTCAAAAATGTGCAAGAAAAAAAATGGCACCTAAGATATTTGGAATCTACATGTCAAAAGCTACAAAAAAATATATATATATATCAAACTTGGCACAAAAATCGAGCTGGAAAACATTTCAGACCCTACTAATATGCAAAAGCTAAATAAAAAATATATATATATTCATTCTCTTTTTTAATATTTAAATTTCTGATAAGCTGTATTAGTAATAATATTTTTAAACGAAATGAAATTATTTCTTCGAAGTATCAATAATTTTTATCTATAAACATGTTTTCTATATAAATAGTTTCAATGCATAAACACAAAGATAAACTAAGATAAAATTATCATCATTGAGTTACACATTTATCTAGACTGTAGTAAGGTAATTTTTGTTTATAACTATTAAAAATATATTTCATTTCTTGTCGTTCAAAGTACATAATATGTGATAATTGACCTGTTACTAACAGAATAATTAGAAACGTCTTTGCTTTGAAATATTGTTCATTAGTATAAAGATTCCTCAAATGTTACAAGTGAAGAATATCCTTCGAGGCTATAATTACTGAGCAATGATCCTTTCCCTAGGATTATTTCTTAATTGAGTAAGATTTACTTTAATAACTCATAATCATACGAAGTAATTCTTGGTAATGATTGTATAGAATATATAAAGAATAATTTCCGAATGCGATATTTATTGAGCGATGTACTCTGTTTGGGATTATGTCATAGTTGAGTAGCATTTAGGAGTATTTACCTCATTATCTGGTGTATTTATCTAGTCATAAGTTTCATGTAAAGTATGAAAAGAAAATGGTTAGGTTATTATAAATGTCATAAAAGATACGGAATAAATACTTTAATGATAGGCTTTTTTGTAAGGTTCGACATATTATTTACATTTTATAAATATTGGCATTAATTCACATATAAATTCACTTACAGTGTATAAGAAAGTCATAATTATAACATTTTATTTAGCGCCTTCTTTGAGAAAATTATATATATTTTTTTATTTTCTTTAAGTTTATAATTATGTATAAATATATATTGTTATATAAGGTATAAATACAAAAATAAAATATTTTCTGACAGCATAGGAAATTCGACGATTTTAGACTTTAGAGGATAAAAATCAATGTGAGATTATTTTAAAAAATCAGCTTCGATTTTCTGAAAAAAGAATCTAATCTTAATATTTTAGTTATACCTGTATGCATTTTAAGTTATTTTTCATTTTATTATTTTATAGGATTTAGGTCTGGAATAAAATATGGATTTTTGTATTCATTTTTTATAAGGTGTGTGGTTGACAACACTTTTTAAATACTGTGGAAAACGGGTGATACTGAGAACGTTTTCTCGATAATTACACAAACTATTTTAAAATGTTTTATATGGTTTGCCACTACCTAAGCTAATTGATCCTTTGATAAGAAATAAAAATGCAAAAGTTACGTAATTTAAAAAGCAAAATATTCATATTTACAAATTCCCATATCAACAATGTTTGTAAAGATTTGTAATATTCATTTTCATCAGAGAACACTATAACATCCAAACGTTCCAGTTGTAGAACATGTTGTCAAATGAAATGTGGAAATTGTCAGAAATCTTACGATGGATGCGGCATTTAAATTCATTTATAAATAATTTCAATACAATTTATCAAACGATTCTACAGGGAAAAATAGTAAGGAAATGTGTTAGACTGTAATTGATAAACTTTATCCTGATATCATCAAATTTTAGAAGCGCTGAGAAAATGTCTCATGTTTAAAAGCACCAATATAATCTGCTTTCCAAAAGTTTTAACAACTTTTGTTGAAGATTTAAATATTTAATTTAAACACTGTTACACGTTAAACATTACAATCCATATTTCATACGAAAAGGAAATATTCTAAACGACACAATTCTACTTTTTTATTATTATTATTTAAATGAACATGGTTTTGAGTATGGGAAGGTGTCTAGATAGAAATTCTCTTGAATAAAAACATGGAAATGATTTTTTTTTTTTTTTTTTTCAAAATTGAAGGAAAGGACGCAATGACTTATTTATTTTTATGATTTTTTAAGGCTTACTTAAAAGCATAAAAATAGACGAAAAATAAAATCCAAATTTACACAATATACACTATATAATATATTTATTTTCACTTTGAAAAAATGCATGAGGAACTTAAACAACATGACGTTCCTCTTACAAAATGTAACTGATATCTCAAAAGAAATATAGTAGTATTGTAATATTATTTTATTATTCTGTTATGCATTTAGTTATATTATTATATTATAATATTACGTTATATAATTTTCTATAAATAAGTGCTATAAATTTATACCATTTGTGTTATAAATAAAATATGGTTTTTCAAAGTTATTACATAAGGAGTGGTGTGGACAACATTTTTCAAATACTATGGAAAACGGCTGATTTATAAGCACATTTTCTCGGAAACTATAGAAGCTACTAGAAAGGTAGTCCGTCAAAAAGGACGGAAATTTAGAAATGAAGATATATTATGCAACTCATGTGCAAGAATATGAGTTTTCTCGCTTGTTCCGCTGTGGTAGATGAAAATAACACATTTTAAGAACGAAACACATTTATGAAAAACTGTGTACAGTAGAAGACCACTAATCTGCACAGTTAAATTCCAAGTGTTATGCAGATTTGAGGCTTTTTGCGGTCATGTCTATTCAGTCTTTGTTTACATTTTTTTTATATTCACTAGGGGGCTCGGCCCCCTACGAGCTACGCTCGCCAACCCCCGTCCCCCCGTCCAGACACCGCAGACTCTAAATGCACGCTAATGTGATCGGCTTTAAAAAGATTTCGAAAGATTGAATCATAATTTAAAAAACAGTGGCGATCTCCCTATAAACGGATTTCTATTCATTTCTCTTTGATTGGGGAAATTTTAACGCCAAATCCGCTGTGGTACTACTTGATTATCCTGTCGACTAATCTCGCCAAATTATATAAATCGCCAAACCACTCGCCAAATTATACAAATTGACATAATTTTTATTTTAAATAACGAAAGAACAAATAAATTAGTACAACATTAATAAAAATACAAATAAAACGTCGAAATAAAAATAACTTGATGACGTAGACACGTGTAACAACATTTGAAAATAAGCTAATGTAAAAGGAATTAAGTAAACAGAATCTTTGTCTCCCTGTATTTTTGAACAAAGCGAAAAGAAAGTTCTTTTAAATGAGACATTTTAAATTAATCGTTTTTAATCTGACGTAATTTTGACCAAACTATTCTTTCTCTTTTTAATATTCACGTGAAAATACTTGTGTTAGAAATAAAATATTATTTGCGCTTTCCTAAGAAAAATAGTTGAAAAGTATCCTCTCAAAATATCAAATAAATGTCTAGCGCAATTTGTAAATTTAAAACGTTTCGCAATATTATTTTGTGTTCATTTTATGTAATAACTGTAATGTGACGTAAATATGACGTAATTTCTTCTATTTAAGACTTCTAACACATGTTAATAAATTTATTATTTTACAAATTTCTTTCTCTCTTAAAATTCACGTGTAATTATAGTTTTTATGACGTAATTTTTAATAAGTTCCTGCTTTTTGTACATAATTATTTAATTCTAATTCCAAATGTTTTTTTCTGTTTATAATAGTCATTTGTAACTAAATTTTTAATTTATTACGCGTAATTTTTTTTTTTTTTTTTTAAGCAAACATTATTGTTTCCGCTGTTTATACAGTTGGCAACAGTTTAAATTAATATCACTTTCGAAAATCTGTAAAAAATATCTCTCGAAATGCTGAAAATTTGAATTTAAAATAAATATAAAACCTCGAAAAATGAGTAAAATTAAAAAAATAAATCAATTCTGCATACCGGGAAATTATAACGTATAAAATGAACTAAAAATGATTAAATTCCGATGCATAGTTTTTGCTACTATAAAACTTTTTTAGTGGAACGATTTTGTCCAAATTTAGCATTAAATATCTCTTAAAATAATTCTTCGATTTGAAAACTGTCTGCATCAGCGTGTTTATCAAACATTTCTGTATAACACTACCGATTTTCATATTTGTGTATGCATTATTTTTCTTAATATTAACGAAGAAAGACCTCCGGTGACAAAAAATTCAAAACCGGCGGCGGTGACAGCGGTAGTTACTTTCTTTTTAGAATAGAGAGATATATTGGACAATTTAGATTGTTAAGCCTTAAAAATAAATAAATTTCACACTTGAAGTAAGGTAAAAACTATTAAATTATCGTATACGATTTCATGAAATGGTATTATATGGTATTATATGTGTGTGCTTCAAGATCTTGGTTACGACGTTGGCGAAATTGGCTGCAACTTGTCATAATCCCAATAGTGTGGGCCGCTATAACAAAAAAATAACCAGTTTTTAGTAAAATTTCTGATATAAAGTAGTTTTCAAAAGCTTGTGTAAAATTGCAGGCCTTTCTCATGTTATGTCAGTCCTAGGAATAATATTTCTAACACTGAAGAGTTTCCATGTATATGTGGAATTTAGAAAAGCTTCTCCAAAAGAAAGGTCCTGAAATGACATTGTAATTCCTCTAAATTCAAAGTTTAACCGGACCCTGATGTTGTTTACTGAAATCTAATAAATACAGTTTTTTGAATATTACAACAGAATTAAACAGTTAAATTTATTTAACTTAAACTCTCTGTTACTTCCCGATGTTATTTTTTACTATTAAGAAAGAAAATTATTTAAAATTTTCAAATCATGCTTTTATAATTATTTTCATTACTAGGGGGCTCGGCCCCCTACGAGCTACGCTCGCCAACCCCCGTCCAGACACCGCAGACTCTAAATGCACGCTAATTTGATCGGCTTTAAAAAGATTTCGAAAGATTGAATTATAATTTAAAAAACAGTGGCGATCTCCCTATAAACGAATTTCTATTCATTTCTCTTTGATTGGGGAATTTTAACGCCAAATCCGCTGCGGTACTACTTGATTATCCTGTCCACCAATTTCGCCAAATTATACAAATCGCTAAGCCACTCGCCAAATTATACAAATTGATATAATTTTTATTTTAAATGACGAAAGAACAAATAAATTCGTACAACATTAATAAAAACACAACTAAAACGTCGAAATAAAAATAACTTGATGATGTATACACGTGTAACAACATTTCAAAATGAGCTAATATAAAAGGAATTAAGTAAAGAGAGTCTTTGTCTCCTGGTATTTTTTAACAAAGCGAAAAGAAAGTTCTTTAAATGAGACATTTTAAATTAATTATCAAAATATCAAATAAATGTCTAGCGCAATTTCTAAATTTAAACTTTTTTGCAATATTATTTTGTGTTCATTTTATGTAACAACTATAATGTGACGTAAATATGACGTAATTTCTCCTAAGACTTCTAACGCATGTTAATGAATTTATTATTTTACAATATCCTTTCTCTTTTAAAATTCACGTGTATACTTTTTATGACGTAATTTTTAATAAGTTCTTGCTTTTTATACGTAATTATTTAATTCTAATTTGAAAGTTTTTTTTCCTGTTTATAATAGTCACGTGTAAATAAATTTTTAATTTGAAGCAAACATTATTGCTTGCGCTTTTTATATAGTTGGCAACAGTTTAAATTAGTACAATTTTCTGAAATCTGTAAAAAATATCTCTAGAAATGTTGAAATTTTGAATTTAAAATAGAAATAAAAACTGAAAAAATGAGTCAAAATAAAAAAAATTAATGCAATCTGCACTCCGGCAAATTCTAACGCATAAAATGATCTAAAAATGATTACACTGTCATGTATAGTTTTTGCTGCTATAAAACTTTTTTAGTGGAACGATTTTGTCCAACTTTAGCATTAAATAACTCTTAAAATAATTCTTCGATTTGAAAACTGTCTGCATCAGCGTGTTTATCAAACATTTCTGTATAAAACCACCGACTTTTATATTTTTGTATGCATTATTTTTGTTAATATTAACGAAGAAAGGCCTCCGGTCACAAAAAAATCAAAACCGGCGGCGGCGGCGGCGGCGGTGACAGCGGTAGTTACTTTTTTTTAGAATAGAGAGATTTAATAACTAAATAATGAAAAAATAAGCTTTTGTTCTGAGCTCATAAATATGACAATAAAATAATGTAACTAGGAGATATTGCAAAATTAAATCTTCGTGATTTCATACCATAAACAAACGATACCGCCACCATTTTACCTACTATGACGTCATTAGAATATTGTCCATTGATTGTTGGAGAACTTACTTTGTGAATGATTACCTCAATGATTTAATATTTTTTTCTGTTCACGATGAATGTTACGTAATGACTAACTTTATCTTTCATCCATGTATCAGTCACCTGCATAATTATTTAACCGGTTGTAATTGCATTGTTTCAATATCTGGCAACAGTTGGTTTTGTTTTGTTCTAGAGAAAAGTTTATGAAAATAAAGTAATGTGAAATATATACGGCTCTTCTGTCATCGAATTTAAGTTAGAAATATATTCGCTTTAACAATAAGAAATGTTATTGAGGGCAGTTTTAATAGCTTATAGATATTTTAATACTTAACTTTTAGGGATTCATTTAGTTAAGAGATTTATTTACATTGGAATCCAACATATGGCGTCCGCTGACAAGACTAGAATCTGTAAGTAGAATTTTATTTGAACTGCTCAAGTGAGAATTATTATTATTGTTGAATAAAAAAAAATATTGTTGATGTTGAATACTATGGATGCGTTGAAAGCAGCTAGACGACAACATCGTAGAATTTTCACTAAAGCGTGTAACGAATTTGATGCAAGTGAAAGTAATTTATCGGCTGCTGAAAAAATTCTGAAATTGACAATGATAGAAGAGAAAGCGAAATTTATGACCGATGTAGAATATAAAATTAGAGAAATATTGTATAGCGACCAAGCTGACGAAGAAACAATAGACAAAGATATCGATGAATCTGAGGTTTACATCGATCGCTGGCGTGTATTACAACTGAAATTAAACGAACTTTTGGTTGTAAAAAATGAAGATTTGAAATCTGATATTTCGGTAATTAATAAGGATGTATTGCTTCATTATCCGAAGATACAATTACCTACTTTTAATGGTAAAATTAAAAATTGGTTGCAATTCTGGGGTCAATTTCAAAAAATTGATCAAGATACTAGCCTAGATTTTCATGACAAATTTGCGTATTTATCACAAGCCATGGAAAAAGGCAGTGTGGCAGAAGAATTGATTAGAAGTTTTCCGCCTGGTGGTAATAGTTATGCTAAAGCTGTAAGTCAACTTAAATCTCGTTTTGGACGGGAAGAACTTTTGATAGAATATTATGTTAGAGATTTGTTAGGCCTTGTACTGCAGAACCAAAATCCAGAAAAACATAATTCTTTGCGACGATTATATGATTCATTAGAATTGAAATTGCGATCATTAGAAACTCTTGGAGTTATTAGAGACAAATATGCTGCGATGTTATATCCGCTTGTTGAATCGTGTCATCCAGATGATATTCTTAGAGCATGGGAAAGGTATAGAACATCTCACAGAAGATCGTCAAATAGATGTAATGATGTGGAATCTGAACTAGATAAAAATCATGATACAGATTTAAATAATGGTGTTTTAATTGGCTCAAAAACTGTTCTAGATAATTTATTAGAATTTCTGCAAGACGAAGTTGAAGCAGAAGAAAGAATTTCTTTGGCAAGTAAGAGTTTTGACAAAACTTTTCGATACACGCAAGCTGCACGCAATAATCATGAAATCGAAGAATCTCAAATATCTGCTGTATCAGATTTATTAAACATTGATATGAGAAAATATACCAGAAATAAGAATAATTTTAAACAAAAACTGTGTATTTTTTGTGACAAACGCCATGCATCGAAAAAATGTTTCAAGGCAATGTCAATGTCGTATGATGTTAAGAAAGACATAATGCAAAAGAAGGGAACTTGTTTCCTATGTTTAAAATTAAACCATCTAGCCCGAAATTGCAGAGCAAAAGTAAAATGCATTGCATGCAGAAAAAAACATGAAACTCTAGTATGTCCAAGAGTTCCTGAAAGGTTAATCAAACCTGAAGAAGCCCAGGATGCCTTAAAAGCTCTGAATAATTATTACTTCAGAGGATCTTCTTTAAGTGTTGAACCTTCAAAAAGCAAGCTTCATCATGAGCCAGTATCAGAAGGAGGAGCTACAGGAGGTTCAAGCAGGGGTCGTGGTGGTTATGGTGGACCCCGTGGTGGTGATGGGTATGCTAATGGCTACGGCCGAAGATATGACAGTCCACCTTTTGGAAGTCGAGATTTTTATGACCGTGGCTACAGTTCAATGTCGCCTCGCATGAGACCATACCCTTCACCTTATGATCGTCGTAGTCCATCTATTGCGCCCATGAGAGATAAACATGCGGATCCCTATTAATCATCTTTGAGAGATCCATATTCACAAAGATCTGGCATGTCTCCTGTTTCACGTGATTTGTATGAAAGAAGCAGCAAAGCAACATTTCTTTGACACAGTTAAGGTACCGAAAAGATTTAACTTGTAATTTTAAATTGTTGAGTTGTGCATTCCCCACAACTCATGGTGGGAGTATGTTACGTAATGACTAACTTTATCTTTCATCCATGTATCAGTCACCTGCATAATTATTTAACCGGTTGTAATTGCATTGTTTCAATATCTGGCAACAGTTGGTTTTGTTTTGTTCTAGAGAAAAGTTTATGAAAATAAAGTAATGTGAAATATATACGGCTCTTCTGTCATCGAATTTAAGTTAGAAATATATTCGCTTTAACAATAAGAAATGTTATTGAGGGCAGTTTTAATAGCTTATAGATATTTTAATACTTAACTTTTAGGGATTCATTTAGTTAAGAGATTTATTTACATTGGAATCCAACAATGAATGTATCACTTGTGTTTGTTTAGGTTTATGGAATGAGATATTAAGCTGTGAACCTAATTTCAATTGAAGTTATCCAAGGATATATGTATTTGTTTGTATAATTGATTATTTCTGTTAATTATTTATTTAAGTACGTTTCCATTATAGAGCAATTTTTAAAAAAGCTTGGCGCAATTTCGGCATGAGAAAGTGAGATATGTTGCCAAAATATATAAACAGCTATCAAAAGAAATCTAATGAACTTTTATTTTTGTTTATATTTGCACTTATATAAAAAAAAATCGTTTCTAAATATATATATATATATATATATATATATATATTTTATATACAAATTACGGTACAGATTTCAGATATGAACCGGGATAACTAACTGGCACCAAAATGGTGTTATTTTGCCTGCTATGGTAACCCGACTATTCTTTTTTATTTATTAATAAATTGTTTATTTACTTTTATTTTCTGTTTTTAATTATATAAACTGTTTTGGTCCCCTCGCCTATCATATGAAAATTTGTCAAAGATGTCATATTGGCGCGATTTTTTTTCCGATGCCAATTTGGCGAAAACATCAACAGCATAAACAACATCATCCGGGTTACCATATCAAGCGAAATAACGACACTTTGGCGCCAGTTAAGTACCCGTTGCATATAAGACATTGGCGTCAGAAACAAATCGCGCCAATATGGGGCGTATATGACATCTGTGCCTTAATTTGTGGTATAGTAATTATTCAAACTTTTATTTATTTATAGTTATTTCCTTTTTAAAATGATAGCAAATAATTTAAAAATACATAAGTAACTGGTATTCGAAAGCGAGATTTCTGCCAAATTGGCGTCAGAGAAAAATCACGCCAACCCCGATGTGTATATGACATCTGTGTAAAAATTACTTTTTATTTATTTATTGAATAACAAACATACGACTTGTGTACTTGACATGAAAGCCCGCTTATAAGTCGGAGACAAGATAGCAAAAGGAAATATTACAACACAAGAGAAATACACCCTGGGAGTTCCACACAAAGTGTGTGTGCAATGGAACCAGCGGGAATCGAACCCACAAAGTCTTACGCAAAAGCGATTAGCTGGCTGATGCTTTGACCACTCAGCCGCAGAGCCCCTAAAAATTACTTCTGTTTCTTTATAAAAATGGGTAAATAGCTTTTTTTATATTAAATAAATTGCATACATATGGAAAAAATTGCTTGTGGGTATGAAGCAGTAAATATGTTGTCAGAAAATACGTTGGCAAACTTCTTTCTCGCCAAGAAACTTTTCTCTGAAGTATTGTACATAAGCAATGATTGCTAGAAATGCATTTTTAATTATGATATAGGCTTTTATGTTTCACTACATTTATGGGAACAGATGTCATATTCGCCCCATATTGGCGCGATTTTTTTCTGTCGCCAATATCAGATAGGCAACAGGTACTTAACTTGCGCCAAAGTGTCGTTATTTTGCTTGATGTGGTAACCCGGATTATGTTGTTTATGCTGTTGATGTTTTCGCCAAATTGGCAACCGAAAAAAATCGCGCCAATATGGGGCGAATATGACATCTGTACCCATTTATGTATACTATACTGTGTGTATAAATGCTACAGATCATATGCAAGGCTACACAAAAGAATTCGTAAGGGTTACTGAGTATGAGAATAAATTGCTTAAAGTTGGTTTTTAAAGGAGTTATGCATTTTTACGCTGAACTGCAATTAGTTTACCAAGAAATGTTTGTAGAATATAGATAAAATGATATACAGGGTCACGCAAAGAATGGGATACATAGCCTTTTTTTATGATAATATCTGGAAATGTGATTTCAGTAGTTTTAAGAGTAGTTTAAATTAAATTTTAGCTAAATAGTGGCATGTAATAACGATACTATTGGCTATAGACGGTAACTGCTGAAAGCAATTTTTTAAATGTTTTATGCGTCTTCTAAAATGTTTACTTAGTTATCTTATTTACCTTATTTCCCCAAATAACGAAGTTTTGTTAAAGCATTCAGGATGTGTTGGAAAGTGTTTCATATTCTATGCTTAACGCATGATTTTTCTTTCTTCTTTAGTCTTATTTTGCATTTGTTTTATTCTTAATTTTTTAGTCTTATACTGCTTTATAGAAACTTTGACACAGTTGTCATATACACACAGTTGTCATATGTTGGCGCGATTTTTCCCGACGCCAATTTGGCGAAAACATCAACAGCATAAACAACATCAACTAGGTTACCAAATAAAGCAAAATAACGGCACTTTGGCGCCAGTTAAGTACCCGTTGTGTATATGACATTGGCGTCAGAAAAAAATCGCGCCAATATGGGGCGTATATGACATCTGTGCCGAAACTTTAATATATAATGTTTAAACTCGCTCCACCCCCCTTGCATATAGTACAAACTATAACACAGATAGCGCAAAATAATAGACAGTTTGGTACTTTCCACTGTAGGGGCTTTGGCGTTTTTTTTTTTAAAGCTTGGTGTAATTTGGGCATCAGAAAGTGAGATTTGGGTACTTTTCCGTTATACGGATACCATTGTCGCCAAGCGTAATAGGTGAGGCAAAATGAAAATCACGGGAATTGAAGCATTTGAAAAATAAAAGAAAAAACATTGTTGATACTAAAGTGAGCATTTAAAAAATATAACATTTGAAAATTCCGGACTTTTACGAACTATTTCATTAAATCACAAATATATACTTAAAATAAGTGAACAAATAACTCTTATAAAATAAAGCAATAAAATAAAACTCATATTAAACTGCTGGCATAAAATTAAAAAATATCTTTTAGCATTTTGAAATAGTTGGCGCATTAGCATACATTTTGGCATGGTATCCGTACAACAGAAAAATATCGAGATTTGTTGTCAAATCACATAAACAGCTATGAAAACAAACTTGATGAGCGTTTTTGTTTGTTTTATATGTTTATTTTATATGTGTATTATTGATGTTTTTATGTACAAATTACATCTATTTCTGTATAAAATTAGAGAAACGGCTTTTTTGAGTTAATTAAATCGTATAAATATCGAAAAAATGCGTGTGTATATAAAATGAAACACTGGATAGGTTACCGGAAAATGTTTTGCCAGATTTCCTTTTTCGCCAAGGCACCTATACTGGAAAAGTACCTAAAGCAAATTAAAATTGCGCGATTAGGAGCTCACAGTACAGCGTCGTCTATTGGCGGTTATTTTATTAGTAGCATCGGGAGGAAGATGTAAAGATGTACTTTAAATTCTCACTCATAGATTTTGAAAAAAATATCTTAAAAGAGCGGAGTTTAAATTAAATTTCGGTGACCTCCTTTATGAGAGATTAATGGTTTTAAATGGGAATTTCGCCAAATTAGCCACCTATCACCGATTTTGCTAACATTTGGCGCTACTCTGGTAACCCTGCATTAGTATTTTTCAACAATTACTCATTTCAATGAGGCGATCCTACCGGAATTGTGAGGAACACACAGAGACTTGGATTTTATATAAATAGATTTCAAAATATTTTGCTACTAGCTTTGATTTGATGTTTCGAGAAAAAAAGAAAACAGTTACGCTATTAAAAAAAATATATATATATTCTTTTTTTTTAATTCTCAGAATCATATTGTAAGAAATGGTTTGTAACTTGTGATTTTTAAGTGCGTTCGTAATTATATAAATGTCTAGCACCTATAGTCGTCGTTCAGTCCGTCTGTCCGCATATAACAGAGCAAAAACTAGCCAACCGAATGGTTTGAAATTTTAATTATATAATTGTTGCAAAATTCTGTCGATTCATTTCAAATTTTATGAAAATCGGATATATAGTTTAATTATAGGGACAGTCAAAAGTTTTCCGTTACATTGCAGTCAATGGGAATAAATTATTGCAAGTGCGTTTTAATGATGTTACAGCCTTCCGAATGATCTTAAATTTTAAATATATAATTGTTTCAAAATTTTGTCAATTCATTTCAAATTGTATGATAATCGGATTTATAGTTTAATTTCTGGGAGAGTCAAAAGTTTTCCGTTACATTACGGCCAATGGGAAAAAAAAAATATTTCGAGTGCATTTTAATGATGTTACAGCCATTCGAACAGAATGAAATTGATATGCACATATAAAGTGCACTAAAATATACATTCAGTACAATATGTGGTGCAAAAAATATTTATAAAACTAGTTATAGTACGAACGTTTATTTGACACGTTTGACGAGCAATTTCCAACTTGTCATATTAGAACGTTATAACATCCAAAAGTTACATTTGTAGAATATGTTGTCAAATGCACAGTAGAGAATAGTGACGGAATAGGTATTTTATCCATTTTTAACCCGTTTTATTACATATTCATAAAACGCAGGTAATATAATTCCAGAAAAACGCTTGATACATATGTACACATGAATAACATTTCTACGTAGCTGATTCACATATCAGACCAGATGACATAGTCATTAGATTTCTGAGTGAAGTTCTGCGAGAAGTCTTCCAGGTTTGTCCGGGATAGCACAGTTGGTAGAGGATTGACGTCTTCGGCCAAAAGGTACCTGGTTCGATTCCTGGCCTGGGCACTTTTTTTCTCACAGTTTGGAAAAATTACAATTGCCTTCACATTTTAATAATTCAGAAACCGATTCTACAGGGAGAATTACTAAGGAAATGTGTTAGACTATGATTGATAAACTTTGTGATGATTCAACCATTACAAGCACAAAGGAAATGTCCCATGTTTTAAACCACCACGTTCAACAAGTTTTCACAATTTTTTGAACCCTTAAATATTTAATTTTTAAGTGGTTCCATGTTAAACATTACAATTCTTATGCCATATGAAAGGAAAATCTTCTGAGGGACACATTTTTAATTTTCTTATTCTGATATACTCTAAAAATGTTTTAATTGTGGGAAGGTGTCTAGTTAGAACTTCTCTTCAATAAAAACATAGAACTGTTTTTTTCAAACGTGAAGAAAAGGAAAACGTGCCTTATTCATTTATTTGTATAATTTTTAAAGGCTGACTTAAAAAATAACAAGTAATATAAAAATTTTGTTTTTAAAGTCAATTCTTACTTAGGTCATCAAAGAAAAAATTAATATAATCCCTTAAGCTAATATTAGTTTTTGTTGCATTAAAATATCTCAATTTGTTGATTTTCTATAAGCAAGTAGGTTTACAATGGAAGTCTATGGGAATTTGGCGAAATATTAGAGATATCGCCAAGTTGGCGTCACTTTTGGCGACTCATTTTGGCCGCAAAATTTGGCGATATATCGCCATGTTGGCGACAAACTTGGCGGTATTTGGCGACCGAACAGGGTCCTTTCCTATGGTAACCCCTTATTGAAAATACTTTCATTGACCTTCAATAACCAATGGCCGCCATTTTGTTTCCCATGCAAAACTAAAATTAATTTTAATTAAAATTTAATTAATTAATTAACATTTGAAAAAACTGCATCAAATGTCATTCAGTACAAGTTCAAAAAAATTTATTTCAACTTGATAGGATGAATAATGAGTATTTTATTAACGATTGAAAATTTGAACAAGATAAATATATAAATAAATAAATAAATATAGGGTGAGTGTGAGCTAATAGTAGGAATAGAAAAATAGGCAAAAAGCTGTAAATTGAAATATACACAATATAATATATTTACTTTCACTTTGTAAAAATAAATGAAGAACAAAATAAAAGATATTTAATACTAACGGCTCAGAGACACCGAAATATGAATGCCATTCTTCTCCAACAACACCTTCCCTCTGCTTCTGGTACCATAGATTCAAGTCAAACTGCCCGAAACCAGCTCCACGCTCTAGGTCTGTATGCTCGCAGAGCAATGGTTACGTTAACAGCAGGGCAGCTGTGGCGCCATCAGGGAGGGGGCAACATAGCATATGATCTTTAGGAAAATTAATGATGCAATATTCTTTTTTCTGAGGAGTCACGTTTTTCTGTTCATCCTGATGCTAAGAGTATTTTCCTCTGCAGGGAACGAGGCACTAGAAACAATCCTGGTGTTCGTTCAAGGGAGTATCCGATTTGTCAGTGGGAGAGTGATGGTCTACGCTGGCATCTCCATTGATGTACGCACCAACATCCGCATCATTCGAAATGGAGCACAGGCAGGTCAGCGATATAGCGATGAAATCCGCAGACTGATTGTAGTCACTTACACTGCAGCAATTGGAGATGACTTCATGTTAATAGACATGTTAATATAATTGCAATGATTTCCATTCTAAGGAAGGAATCATACGTCTGGAATAGCCAGCGTGCTCCCCGGAACCAATAGTGTATGTTTGGGACATTCTAGGCAGACGAGTTTGCTGGCCGCCTACCACCCCCACAAACTGGAACAAGCTCTTCTGGAAAGTGGGACAGAATACCCCTCATAATTAGTCTCATTGACTACATGCCTCAAAGGTGTCCAACTTTGCTGGATTTCCGGGGAAACCCTACCCCATGTTACAAACGATTTTCTTTGAAGAAAAGAGCTTTTTTTCATTCGTTTTTTCACAGATGCATTTTTTTTTCTTTTGCATTCAAATGCGCAATAAATGCATTTTTTCAACCAAGCATGTATAATTCTTTCTCATATAACCTATCATGTCTGCCGATCATGTATCAATCATCTAAGCAATTCCCTAGCCGCAAGATCTACCCACAACCTCAATATCCATTAATTGTTTTGAGCATGGTATTACTATATTATAATTCTATATTATAATATATTATCAAAAAATAATATTATATATTATATTACTATATTATCATATATTATAATGTTATTTAACATAAAATTATTAAAATGATGATGTCCAAACGCAACAAAAGTAAACGTTAGGATATTTAGTGAATACGATATGTGATAATTATTTTTATGCTTGTACTTGAGATATACGAGAATAAACTCACTTAATACAGTCCAGTTCTGAACGCCATTCCTACCTCCAAAGATAAATAATAGTTGTCTATAGGTAAGGTTTAGAAATGGACAATTTTTCTTCACTGGAAGGTTGCCATAAACTTGGTAACAATTCAACATGTCACCAGTTTTACATAAAATATGTATATGTTTTTTTATTATATTTTTTTAAATGTTAAAATATTTTTAAAAGGAAGGCGGACATATTCAAGAATACACAATTTTAAAATAATAAAAAAGTAAACCAGTTTTAATTTTAACATTTATTTTAACTTACCTGTATTAATTTCAGGTAGGGCAAAATAACCTATCAGCTTTGACAATTTAATTTCGCAAAATAATAAATTATTGAAAGAACATATACATAGCATAAGAACATGTCAAATTTTAAAACTTACAGTAGCAATTCATTTTTAAAACAACCAAGAAAATGAAATCCATTCGAGTGTTCAATAGAAAAGAAATAGATAAAGTAAAAACTACTTCTACTTTTGTTAAGCGTATTATTAGACTAATAATTCCGAATATGACATGGTAGATTAACGTAAGTAAAATGATACTGCAACAATAATTGCTATAAAAATGTCCCTATCATAAAACAAGTCCGATAGTGTACGTCAAATTTGACGAATGAGGTGAAATTCGAAAATGAGGTATTTTTGTAGTATAAGTTGTATTATAAATATTCAGATCTTGATACATAGTTGTTCAACTTTTAAGCAAAAAGACATGAATAAAAATTTATTATGATTATATATGGAAGATTGTTATAACAATTATATGGAAATAATGTGACTCCATCCTAAATAGCACGTAGCGATCATGGCAACATAGAATCGTAACCTGGCATGGGAAATCATTGAAATAATTACGTATGATAGGATTTAATAAAACTTCTATTAATATATTTTTAAGTTTTGATTCGATTTTAAAAATTAGAAATGACTCGACAAAATTCTGCAACGATTATATATATTAAATTTCAAACTAATTGGTTGGGTAGTTTTTGCGCCGTTGCATACGGACAGACGGACACACAAACGGATGGATCATACGACGATTATAGTTGCTACGTATTTACATAATTACGATATTTCTCCATAGACCATAATCTAATGGAACACTTGTGAGCGTCTCTTTAAATAAACTATGAACGCTGCATACTTTATTTCCAATACCCTACACGGCATAATAAATCTCAATGTAACATATATCAATTACAGAGCAATCCAACTGTATTAACGCAAGGTAGAGTTCGGATAGACAGACGGACAGACATACCAAATTCATAAACACTTTCAACTATGTTGGAAAGTGATAAAAGCATATAATAGACTGAAATTTTCAAATATCAACCATTAGCAGGTGGATAAAATACAGAGACAATCCGTTATGCAGCAGTATGTGTTAAATAGTGTATATAAGCGGTTTCTAGGAAAAGACAAACCCGTGAAACAGTATTATGGGAAAAATGGATAAAAATTGGGCAGCTGTTAAAGAGTATATATGTATATTTCTATTTTACTCCTTTTAATGTTCTGCTTTTAAAACCTTTACACGGGGGCTCTGAAAGCATCTGTCCGAGAGCACATGCAAAACCGGACAGCGCGAGCGGGAACAGTACATACGTGAGTGGGAACAGTAAATACGCAACAAAATGCAAGTTAAGGAAGTTTTAACGATGAGAACTGAAATAGCTATGTTAAATATGTGCAAATGCATTTCCATAGTGTTTTTATATTAATCGAAAGCCGTAACTATTAAAGAAATGTTGGTGGGTGAGAAAAGATCATAACATTTAGAAGCGAAAGTGAATTACTGATTTACTTTCATTTAGTGATTCTTTTAAAGAATTAAATTAGCTTAAATAAATTTGAGGGGGAAGGTAAAAATTACAAGAGACGAATTTTATGTATTAAATTCAATTTAGCAACACGCGGCCCATGTGGCCTCGAAAAATCCATGAAAAAAAAAATAAAAAAAAATAATTACATTAAATTTTAAACGTGCGTGTGGGGGGTGGGGGAAATTGAAATGTAAAATATAACATAATAACTGTCGAATATTTATACATTTATTAGATATTATTTTGTAAGTTTATAACATATCTTTGTACTTCTCTGTGTACAACATTACATAGCCTAAATCTATGATGCCGTTTAGATTTCACTTTTATTAACGTTCATTTATATTTTCGATATATAAGAGGGATATTATTTTTATAGAAGTTCATTTCTTGCATATATTTATACTTATATGCCGATCAATATCGCCCACCTGAAATTTTATTGCTACAACTCTTGTAAAAACTTATAATGTTTATATAAGAAAAATACATGATTAACTAAAAATTATATTACAAGTTATTGTACGTATTACGTATTGTATATATTACGCTTATACAAGTTATTTTTATCCTCATATTTTAACCCTTTATGCATTGAACTATGAATTCATGAAAATTTTATCTTCTAAAGCATCTTTCGTGAATTTTTGAAACTACACTAGAAGATTTACATAATCTTAAAAAAAAAAAAAAAAAAAAAAAAAAAAAAAAAAAAAAAAAAAAAAATTGAAGGATTTTCGAAGGATTGAAGAATTTAGTATGCTTAATTAAATTTGAATGTATAGGGATCTTGAGCAATATTTATAAACCCACTCAAATCGTTTATTTTAAATATATTTTTTAGTATTTTGTAGAATTGGGAAATGTACAAATTTAACGTTCTTACAATAGAAATATGGAAATATTTCCGAATTAAAAATCCTTCTCCCCTCCGCAACATTAAGAAAGCTGAAAAGATGCAAAGGCAAAAGAAATCATGATTTTAAAAATATTTTTGTTTTGTATAACCAATAATGCTTTTCGAACAAGATAAAGTAGTGCATCTATAACTCATTCTAAACTGTATTACTACTAATTGATGTATTAAATGAATTTTATGACAAATTATTTTAGTTGTAATTATAAGTAATGTCAGTAGATAAAAGGTTAAACAAAAAGACAGTTACATACATTTGAAAAAAAAAAGTGACTTGGAGATTGTATTAAGTGTCATACATATACCTATAGAAATATTCCAGAAAACTTTCTATTTAGTATTGACATATTGCCTAGTTTTTAATACCAAAAATAAAACCTCCATCCTCTTGAGGAATTTATCTATATTTTTATTACATTCTGCCCAATAAATTTTCGATAAAATTCTACTTTTTCATAGTTAACTTATGTTATGATTTTAAGATCAACACATTTATGGGTAAAATAATACTTAAGCTGATTTACAACCTAGATATATATCAAAATGACATTTTTATGTTACTTTAAACACGTTGACATATTATCGTACACTTCTATTTATGACAGTTAATCCATTGAGTCGCGAATTTTGTAAAATGACTTTTTCGTTTTGTTTTACTATCTGTGTTCGACTTCAGCAATTTTCCCAATTTATTGTTAAAATGTTTTAGAGCAGTTGAAATTTTTCTACATTGATTTGTTTTCGATTAAATATAAATAATAATAAGGATTTAATAATAAGAATGTAAAAAACATCTGACAGAACTTTGGATTAATCCAGGATAAAGAAAATGTAATGTCATCCCGTGCATGTGAACAATGAGATATACTCACTACATAATATCGCTTACCAGCTAGAAAAGTGACACATCTCGCAGAAATTCATTTTGCGTTTTATTCCACTAATAGTTCTCTCATAGGTGTGTCTTGCTATACAATAATTTTCATAAGTTTAGTTATAGGGAATATCAACTTATTCTGTTATATGTCCATTTTTCACCACAGAACAGGGTGAATTTTGCTGGGAGGTATCTTATAGTATCTTATAGTAAAATCATACAAATGTCCTTTTGCCTTTGAACCTGATTTTGCCTTTCATTGAGGGATCAGTTAAAAGATGAATTAAAGTAATTCGAGATCAAAATCAGGGTGCAAAGCGCTTTTTATGGTGAAAACACAATTAGTCAGTATCACCAAATCGGAGAATCTCCAAAGACGGTTATTTCCTCTAAAAATTTGAGCTAACTTTTATGTATCGAACAAAATTTAAACTTCAAAGTAGGTAGAGTCGACAACCGGAAAATAAAACATACGCACTAAGGACTAGATAAATGGCACCGGAATACAAACGACCAGCCGAGCTATAACGATCATGAAAATTGGATTATATAAATTAAAATAGTACCGCAGCGTCACACGTTCGGGATAAAACACGAGTATATAAAACTGGATAAAACACGCTAGTCAGCGCTGAGATCGTGATGGCAAGCTACGCTAGGTAAAAAAAACAAAAAAAAAACACCCTGATTTTGATCTCGAATTACTTTAATTCATCTTTTAACGGATCCATCAATGAAAGACAAAATCATGTGCAAAAATCTGAAACTTTGAAATGTAATAACTGTGTCAATTTTTGCAGTACAGATGTCAAACTTTTTGTGTTATATCAGTTATGATATGTGTAAACTTTTACTAAATATAACTATAGGGACTGGGGGATCGTATAAAAAGTTAGTTTTCGTATTTTTTATAAAATGGATTTTTTTACTTTAAAAAGTGCCACAACATAAATATTTACCTCATTTCAAACGTTTTTTGTGATTGGAACTATATGTCTATGACCAACGGTTGAGAAATTAAAGGTCGGCAATAGATAACATATTGCACCCTGTATACTTTTCTTCCTGCTGCACTTTTCTAAAACTTTCTAAGAGAATTGTTGGTGATAAAAAAAAAATAACATTCCCTCATAAATATATAATTTTCAACATAATCAATGATCTTACTCCGTTCGATAAAGGTTATCAACTTTGATATGTTATATTATATTTATAATTAGAAAACAATACCCTTGATAGCACATGACTGTGTTAATAATGTCCTAGTGGAATGAAAATAATTTAAAGATTTAAAAATAAATGTATTTTATAGATTTGCGTTTAATATTTAAATGTTGAAAATCACGTAGCATATATAAACAACGGGGTTTACATTATACATTTATATTTATTTTGCAGAAGTGTATTTCTTAAACTAACATACCCATCCTCCTGTGGTTCAATTTCGTCAACCTGAAATTTAAATAATATATGTAAATCAAACACAAGTTTATAATGCTGTAATATATAAATTAATATAAAATACATAGTTTTCATTTTTTCATTTCTTACACCTAATTAAACAAACTGGCATTTTCTTAACAGAAAATAAAGTGAAATGTATAATTTGGAATTTTCTTTCATTTTCCTTGAAATACCTAAAGAAAGGTTATTGATGAGTTACCATTTAAATTGAAAGGTCATCTTTTTTAATTACATATAAATAGAAATTTAGCCTCACGAATTATTTATCTAATTTTCTATTATTTACTTTTCAGTTTTTAGCCTCCGATACGATATTTCTTTCAGGCAACAATTAAAGTGTCGTCCTAAAAAGTAATGTTACGTTACATAAGCCAGCCATAAATCAAAACAGATGTATCAATGTAAGGTTAAATGCTGACAATCTCTACTGCAATTTTTTTAACTTCTAAGCATCGCACTTTTTCAATTTTAACTCCGTCGCATAGGGAAAAAATCAGTTTTAAATGCACAGTGTTTAAAAACTGCATCTCAATTTATTTTAGAGATATTAATTTTTTTGTAGTTTAAACACACACACACAAAAAAAAAAAAAAAAAAAAAAAAAAAAAAAAAAATAGTATGTTGTGGCCATCACAAAACTTTCTTCTATATAAATCATGTCAATTAAATCATTTAAATAGTACAAGAAATTACATGAATTTAGCACCAATTCATATCAAAGTATATCTCAATTTGAAGTTTAATGAAAATTCGTGCATTAGTTCTTGAGATAGAGGTATAGTGGAAATTCTGAAAAATGTAGCTTAGCAGCTTCACCTATTGAGCGATTTACACCAAAAATAAACAGCACTAAAAAATATCAAGGTATAGGGTCAGGTGGGAGAAAGTGGTCATAAAAACAGGCTTTTCAAACTTTCAGAGGTTATAAACATCACAATTTATGTGATGTTTTCTAAAATTTTGGGTGCTATTTTACATTACATTAATCTAGAGTACATCCATATCCATTTCAGAAATATTTTTGGGGAATAACACCTTTTTATAACATACTTTTTCAGCCATTTTTTATGACCACTTTACCCCAGGGGGTGGGGTAAAGGGAGTAGTGCATGGGGTAAAGTGGTCACATTGAAAAATTGTAATAAAAGAAAAATTAATGAATAAAAAGTGACATTTTATTATTTACAAACATTTTAAACAACCTTTATAATAATTTATCTGCCATTTTATTTTATTAAAGTGTAAATTTGAAATGTTAAAATTGTTTGTTGTTAAAATTTGGTTCTTCAATGATTTTGATCACACCTGATTTTGGAAAAGTATAATGATTACCAAATTTGGATTTTTTTAACATACTTTAAGAAAGATAATCAGGTTTTTCCCCCAATAAATTGCTTTATTGATTTCTTCAGTTCATATATTAGTAACACTCAAGGTCCTATAGATATGATTTGAGATGTCATCTTTAGCGATTATAATGGATTCAAAAGAGAATGTTGATTAGAGATATTTTTTTGTTGTTTTTTTGCTCTTGGAAATTTATACAACTTTTACGTATCTCATTCCTCTTGTTATTTTTGCAGATATACTGCAAGTGTTTTTTCTGTCAATACTACCCGATCTTGGACTGGACACATTTCATTTTCCTTTAAAACTATGTCTAACAATTCTATTCGCATCTGAAATGAGTGTAGATAATGTTGCCAATGTAGCTTATTTTAATTTTTTTACATATTTTGCAGTCGGCTTTCTTGATACTGTTTCTTTAAAAATCATTTCTAGTCTTTTTTTAATGGGGGAAAATACACCTAGATCTAATGATTGTAGACTATGACTAGTATGAGGTAGCAGGCAGAGTATTATAATGTGATTGTCGATAGCTTTTTTTTTTACGGCATCATAATTCATGTATGTCCATCACAATCATAAATAAAAGGGCAGACTTTTGTAAGCTTTCGATGTACTATCTCTTAATAAAATGATCCATCCGAGATTCAAGTACAGAATCCTGCATCTAGCCAGATTCCATGATTCACACAATGCTCCTGCACGACTACCCTTTATCCATAATTCATATATACTCACTCATAAACTACGAATGGAAGAAAATAGAATGTAATAACCACTAGCTGATATACCAAAAGGAAAACTAAACATTATCTATCCTTTGGTTTCTGAATTTTATATAATGCATTGCATTGCGTAATTTTTTTTTTAAACTGGAGTATTTTGGCTATCCATATCCATTCCAGCCTCATCAACATTAAAAATTCTTTCAGGACTTTCTTGTGGACCATTTTTTTATATACTACAAGTATAGGTATTAGAAAAAGTAGTTAATGTGTTGGTTGTTAAATTAGTTGATGTAACCTTTGCAAGTAATTCGAGTTTACACTTAGTTAATTCATTCACTATTCAGAACCTATTAAAAATTAAACCTAACCTTTTTTAACCCCCATATTATAAACTATTATTAAATAATAACTATTTGCAGTTAGTTTTTAATAATTTTTAGTATTTAATAAACCGGCAATGTATATAATGAATAATTTAACTCAGATCAAATATCTATAAGTTAAGCCTAACCCTATGACCACTTTACCCCATGTAACTAAAACTATTATGAAATAAAATCTATGATATATAGAACTTAGCTATAAATGAAAATATGTTCTTGAGATATGTGTAAAGCTTTCTGAAATGCCAATTTAACAAAATTTGGAATAAACAAAATGCAGGAGAAAAGTTAATTAAAGCGTTAAAAGAACAAGGTGTAACAAAGACAGGCAAAATGAGTGCTCAGTGGCTCAAACATGTTACTAAAAATGTTTTTTTGAGTGAGAAACTTTGATCAATACTTAATAAATCTAAAATTAAAAGAAAATTATTTAAATTTCTATATTAGTCAGGATTTTAGCCTTTTTTATGAATTATGACCACTTTACCCCGCGGGACCACTTTACTCCACATGCCCCTACCTGAATCTGAAGTTTGTTGAAAATCTAAGCGTTAGTTCTTGAGATAAATCTATTGCGGAAATCGCAAAAATACAGCATAGCAGCGCCACCTGCTGAGTGATTTACACCAAAAACTAAACAGCACTAATTTATACATCAATTCATGTCAAGGACTAACTAAATCTGAAGTTTGATGAAAATCCGTGCAATAGTTCTTGAGATACTGCTCTTGCGAAAATCGTGAAAATGCAGCACAGCAGCGCCACTTGTAGGGCGATTTACACAAAAAATTAAACAGCACTAATTTATATCAGGGACTAACTAAATCTGAGATTTGATGAAAATTCGTGCATTTTTTTCTTGAGTTAGAGCTATTGCGATAATCATGAATAATGCAGCATAGCAGCGCCACCTGTTGGGCGATTTTCACAAAAACCTAATCAGCACCAAACTATATTCTGGACTAACTGAATCTGAAGTTTTATAAAATCCGTGCAGTAGTTCTTGAGATATAGCTATTGCAGAAATCGTGGAAAGTGCCACATAACAGTGCCACCTGTTGGGAGATTTTCACCAAAAACTAATCAGGTCCAGTTTGTATCAATTTCTAACTAAATGTAAAGTTTTGTGAAATTCCGTGCATTAGTTCTTGAGATAGAGCGCCCACAAAATTTTTGTCACATACAGACTCACAGAGTGACAGACAGACTCACAGACAGACATTTTCTAAAAACCATCAAATCGTGTTCTGGACATTCTAAAACGTATAAATCCGTCGAAAACCGGAAGTTGAAAATTTTCACGAATCCAATACTTTCTTCTTGTAAAGATAGAAGAAAGTAAAAAGTGAAAATAATGAATAATGAATAATGAAAAAAAAATAAAATACGTGTTATTTTGATATAAATATAAATGAAGGATTTCTGTTAAAGCATTGATCGATTATAAACTATATTTAATTTTAATACTGAAGTCATTTGAATTATTAGATAGCTAATATTATTATCGAGTTTACGACGTCGCTTTTTCCTGGGTGTGTATTATTTCGTGATAGTGACGTCATATGCATACTTTTGTATAGATCGTGTTTAAACTGGACCATAAATGTGGACTACTTCTGCAGATGTAAATGACATAATTTTATATAAAATTATATAAAACGTATATATGTTATAATATGCGTGTATTTTAATTCTTAAAACTGAAATAGTTTTGGTAAAATTACATTATTTTCACTCCAGCGGCATTGATGCTCTTCACAGGGGGAAATACTTTACTTTTGAAAATAACGCGATTAAAATCACACACTGATAAAACGCAAAGTTTTACAAAAATTTGTAAAATTGTGACTTTATTGAACAACAGTGACTTTAAGGCTAAAATAACACTTGAGAGTTAGACTAACCAATATAATGTGCATTTTTTTATTATAACTAATTGTGTAGGTTTATTATAAATTCATGAAACGGTTCCTTCTTCAACTTTTCTTTCTTCGAAATTATACACGGTCCATCTCGTAATAATATATTTATTTTTTCTTATCGGGGGCGGCACTAAATTCGGAAAAATTTCTGCTTCCTGCTTGTTTTTTTTTTTTTTTTTTTTTTTTTTTTTTTTTTTTCACTTAAGCTATCATTTAAAAATCAACACATTTATGAGTAAAATAATTCTTACGCTGATTTTGCAAGAGAGCTATACTATTGAAAAATGGCAGCTTTATGATACTTTAACACTATTTCTACCAAGAGGTGTCAAAAGGCATCTTTCGGATTTAAATTTAAAATTATTCACTAAGTTTAAAAATCCCTACCGGTTCGGGCCTACAGGCGGAGGTAGATTTCGAAGTTAAGTACTAAATTCACCAACAAAACTTAAATCAAGATTAGAGATAAACCCTGTTCCTTCACCAAGAATGAGCTCTAGGGAGCTAAACATTTTGTGAAAATTCTAATATACAGGAATACACACACGCATGTATATGGAATAGGTTTAAAAATGGCTAAAGCAAATTCAGAGAACCTCAAAGTGTTAAAATATGTTAATATTTCCATAGTCTCGTTTTTATCATATTTTAATACGTTTCTTCAAACTCACATGACGTTACATATTCACCTGCTGGTGTCCACTATATTTCTAATATGACGCAATATTTTGATTTATTTTTAATTCGTCAAACTATTTATTTCATTTTGAGTTTTCAGGCGGAAATCTTGCTCTAGAAAACTTATGACGTAATATTCAATTTGTTTTCAATTCGTCAAACTTTTTTTAAAATTAATTTTCGCGTGAAAATTTTGCAATAGGAAATCAATTGTTGTGGTGAGAATTTTATTGCTTTTTTTAATTGTTGGCAACTGCTACAACGAAAAAAATCCCTGCCGGCTCGGCCCTACAGACGGAGGTAGATTTCGAAGTTAAGTACTAAATTCACCAACAAAACTTAAATCAAGATTAGAGATAAACCCGGTTCCTTCACTAAGAATGATCTTTAGGGAGCTAAACATTTTGTGAAAATTATAATATACACGAATACACACACGCATGTATATGGAGTTGGTTTAAAAATGGATAAAGCAAATTCAGAGAACCTCAAAGTGTTAAAATATGTTAATATTTCCATACTCAGGTTTTTATCATGTTTTAATACGTTTCTTCAAACTCACATGACGTTACATATTCACCTGCTGAGGTCCATTATATTTCCAATATGACGCAATATATATATATATATATATATATTATTCGTCAAACTATTTATTTCATTTTGAGTTTTCATGCGGAAATCTTGCACTAGAAAACTAATGACGTAATATTCAATTTGTTTTCAATTCGTCAAACTATTTATTTAAGTTAATTTTTCACGTGAAATCTTGCAATAGAAAAACAATTGTTGTGGTGAGAATTTTATTGTTTTTTTTTTAATTGCTGGCAACTGCTTAACGAAAAATATTTATTTTTTCCTATCATTGTTCTGTAAGAGCTGGTTTTATCAGAATCATGTTAAGACGGTATTCAAAATTTTGAGCCCTCCCCATTTCCATTCCCTTGGGCCGATTTTGCCCATTTTCAATCCCCGCCGAGATATCAACCATCTCAAAGTGTTGGCGAGTTTGAAGACGATCCGTGCATTATTGCGACTTTTATCGTGCGGACAAAATTTAGTACACACACACACACACATATATATATATATATATATATATATATATATAAACTTTTTAGGTGGGGGTGGTTTTGGGTTCCTGGGGTCCTATAATGAAAAGTTATGAAGGAATTTTTCAAAAGTCGCACCATGGTAACGACTGCAATAGGTAGTATTTCTTACGAAATCTACGTAATATATATTTTTTTCTGTCATTGTTGTGAAAGAGCTGGTTTTATCAGAATCATGTTAAGATGGTATTCAAGATTTTGAACTCTCCCCAATTCTATTCCCTTGGTCCGATTTTGCCCATTTTCAATCCCCGCCGAGATATTAGCCATCTCAAAGTTGTTGGGGAGTTTGAAGACGATTAGTGCATAATTGCGACTTTTATCGTGCGGACAAAATTTAGTACATACATACATACATACATACATACACATATATATATATATATATAAACTTTTTAGGTGGGGGTGGTTTTGGGTTCCTGGGGTCGTATAGTGAAAAGTTATGAAGGAATTTTTCAAAAGTCGCACCATGGTAACGACTGCAATAGGTAGTTTTTCTTTCGAAATCTACCTAAAAATTTCTCCACAGTTAATTTTTTGACTTTCCCTACAATAGTTTTAAAGTTAATTCTGCGATATCATTTTCCTCCAGCTCATCATGGATCTTAAAATATGCATATGCTATACCTGTATCTACCATGAGGTGTCTTTGAGACCTTAAGGATTTCGTAATTTCTAATTTCTAATGATTTAGGAATTTCTAATTTTTAACAATTTTACATATAAATATCAACACAATTTTACAGCATCATATCGATTACTATCAGACTAGATAATACCGATTTCAGTTGTAACGGAAAATACATGAATTCTTACATAACTTTGATATTCGCTTGTTTTCCGCCATGTTGCATTTTAGTGTGGATCATTGCAGTGACTAGTTCTGAAAAATTGAATAACGCGTTTCGTTCTCCAATTCTGTTAGTGAATTCAACAAATAAGAATTTTGTTTTCATTCTTATAAAAACTGTGGTATTGAATAAGAAAGAAATTTTATTACACAGGTGTTTTTATGATTACTGTTGTTGTTAAAAAGATTGCATTTTTATGCATGAGAATGAAAGTTTCTTGAGTTAATAATATTCAAACGTTTGATATTCAAATGGAAATTTGAAAAAAATGAAGAATATAATATTTTTCTATTGTTGTTCCTGTTGATGTAAATAACGTTACATACCATTTATGTATATTTATATTTTGTATACTGTTGAATTAAGGTAAAATTTATAAACTGGTTAAATAATCTCTAATAAATACGCATCAATGTATTAATAAATATATTACTCAAATTATCTGTGTTTAACTGATAACTTGAAATCTAAAAAGTTTTGGCAATTATTTGCATTCAAACGCCAAGGTGTCAAAAGACACCTTTTGGTAGAATTGACTCTTTGGTAGAATTTGTTAGAAATAGGTATAAACAAAATCGTAGTAGAGATAGTATTAAATAAGTTCTCCTATTATGCTAAACTTATATTTCTGCCATGTAATCCTTTGTAGAACTGAGTTAGTTATGTTTTTTGTTACATTTAGCTACGGGTGTGCTACTTTATCTTTTTTATATAACTTACTAACTGTTACCCGTGACGTCGTTCACTAGAATTACAAGAAAAATGAATGGTTTAATAAAGCAAAACATTCCACTGCCAATAATATAAAACATGTACATGACATTAACCAACTCTTAATCACATTTTATATTAGACAATGAGGTATTTTTTATTTAAAAGGGTCTTGACTCATACATAAGAAAGGTGACCATTTGTGGCAAATAATATTAACAATCGCGAAAACAAAAACATAACTAATGAAAAAAGGAGGGTTAGGAATAATCATGGAATTTGTAATACGAAAAAACAACGCTGAAAGAATTCTACTTCAACAATGTATTTGAGGTGATATTTGGTGCGAAATATGTATATCCGCGCAATGCATGATACAAAACTTTATTATTAAAACAAATTATAAATGACCAATTCATTTTTACTCATTTGAAGCTAAAAGAAATGTTAAATTAGCAGCAGGTTTCACAAACCACGATTTGCAATCATGTTCTCGAGCTTTAATTTCAATGCTGGTAGACAAAAATAATGTCACTTTCACGCAATCATGTTAAACCTTTATATTTTCACAAATAACGAATTACAAACATGTTCTCGAGCTTTAATTTCAATATTGGCACACCAAAATAATGCGACTTTCACGCAATCATCTTAAACCTTTATATTTTCACAAACTACGATTTGCAAACATGTTCTCGAGCTTTAATTTCAATACTGGCAGACAAAAATAATGTCACTTTCACGCAATCATGTTAAACATTTATATTTTCACAAACCACGATTTACAAACATGTTCTCGAGCTTTAATTTCAATACTGGCAGACAAAAATAATGTCACTTTCATGCACTCATGTTAAGCCTTTATATTTCACGAACAAAGATGAAACTTTTTTTTTTTTAAACTAAATAATTTGTGCTCATAATTTCAGAAATGAACAGCAATAAGAATTAACACTCATTAAATATTTTTAGGCAATCAAGTTAGTTTTACTGCTTTCAAGAATGAAAGTAATTATTGCCCGCTAATCATAATTTATCGGCTCATATTATTGACAATTACTATCCATTTTTTAAAAACTTTTTTAACTTAAATCAATTTTAAATTAAAAGTATACCATGTTCTTAACCGTTTTTAAAACATCAAGTATTGATAATAATATTCATTAAATCAGACCAAACTTAGTATTTTTCAATGGCAACAAACAATTTTGACAACAACTTTTAAATCTTTCGTTCAAACTATGCCAATAAATGAAATTTCAAGTCATTTGTATAATAAGTTTTTGAATTGTAACCATTCAAAATTTAGAGCGTCTAATTTAAAATTACGTTTTCATATTTTTATCAACATCTCTTGAAATTATAATCCTTATGTGATATATTTTTGTGTGGTTGTAATACTAAAAAACCCAAACATGAATACATTAATTTGTAATTTAAAATATTTTTATATGAATTATGAAACTAATATTCGAAAAAAAAAATGAATTTCCGCATTTAATTTTTTTGATAGATTTCTTATTAGGCGATTTATTTACCTGCTTTAGTCGAATTCTCAATTTAAAAATTTTCTTCCACACTGTAAAAAAAATTCCGCAACGTTCCTGGGAAAAAATGGGCAGCTGAGTTGCCCATTATTTCCAAGAAACATTTCTTGAAAATGACTGGTACTTTACTGTATATGTTAAAAACTTTCTACAGAAATGCCAGTAAGTTTCCTGCGAAATACCAGGAATATTTCTGTTGACAGCAAAACATTACTGACATATTCAAGGCTGGAGTAGCACAAGAGCGAAAAATGTCCAGACCAGGGATCGAACCTGGATACTTGGCGTGCCGTGCCAATGCCTTACCTGTTAGGCTATCCGGACCGATACCTGGCTGACATAATTCACTCTGGATGTTCGTTCCCTTCATTATGACATTACTGACATTTCACAACATGCGGGATCCGCAGACGATTTTTACATTTCCAGTTGACAATTTTCGCTTTATTATCATTATTTGTTAGAATGAAAAAATATTTTGAAATTGACATCAAAATTATTATTTATAATTTACACGAAAAAATAAATTTTCAGTTAAAATTCAATAAAGTAAATATATATGTGATATATTGTTTCTGAACTTTGCTTAAAATATAAAAATATATAAATGTAAATAATAATTAGAAAAAAAATCTAGACATAAAATATTTTGGATTTTCGTCAGTGATTATGTTAGTTTACAAGTTAGATAAAATACATATAAATTTTCATGAAAAAAAAACCTAAACGTAATTGTATATTTTTTCCGAAAATAAAAAAAAAAATTCAAATTTGCAGCAATTCAAAGTGTCAAATATATGTCAAATTTAAATCAAATTGTAATAAAGTGTTAAAATATAAAATTAATTAAAAAAGAAAAAAAAAAGTCAAGAGGTAGCATCGAACCCGGGCCGTACGGGTGGCGTGCAAGCTTTCTGCGCCCAAACCACGAAAGACACGTTGAGAGCTGCAAACTAATGGGTATTTGAAACGTATGCTAAAACTCGGCATCTAATTTCTGAAAATCTAAGGCCCATTTGAAGAAATCCTTTCACAAGAATAATTAGAGATAAGAACTATAAAACATACTTTAAATTAATCAAAATAGGTGAGAATCATATTTGATTGTCCCCTGGTTAATGCAGATCGAAATAATAGGTGTATTTTTTTTTACACAGTCTGCTCGTTAAAGATTTCACAGACAAGTACGAGAGATAATTTCTTAGTGATGTCACAGAGGTATTGTATTTTCATCTGAATTATCTTGATAATAGAGACGTAAAGGATTATGTCGTCTATTGATTTATTTGCATTCCATATTGATTTTTTTACATTCATTTAAGGAATTCGTTTTCGATACTCGCGCGCGAGCAACGGATTATAGGAAAAAAAAATAATAAATGGCGGCCGCAGCGTTTTGCTGTTTCCAACTTTTGTTCAGGAACGTTTCAGATAAGAAAACCAGAATTTCACAGGAAAGAGCTAAATTATTCTGAAAACCTGATAAAAGGCGAAACGTTCCTGGATTTTACATGGAAAGTTACCATTTTTTTTTTACAGTGCACGTAGTTTTCTAATTATGTTTAAAAACATCATCAATATGCTGGTTTAAAGTTCTAAAGCATAATTTGAAAATATATATACATTTTAATCATTTTATTAACACATTTGAGCTAGCAATAGTCTAAAAATATTATGCGAGTGACATAGTCGTATTAAGAAAAATAATTTATTATTAGAAGTGAGATGGTCAATCTGTAGCATTTTCATAATCGAATATTAAACTTCAATTTCGATACAGCCCATATAAAAGACCCATTTTAAGATAGGTAATTTCTCTTGAACTAATTGTACGAATTTCATGAAAATTTGTATTTAGCGTAATTGAAGGGTTTAGAATTTATTTATGGTTTCAAACTTGGGTATTGTTGTGTATGGAGATAGGAGGTGAAAGAATACCATTGTAAAGTTATTTTGGATATTGAAATTCCAATCAAAAAATTCTGGAAATCATTTTTTTACGATCGATCGTATAGTGTTATAACATTTTTGTTGTGGCCACAAAAAGACCACTTTGACATAACAGTCATTAATTTAAAAAAAAATCTGAATTTACTTATCATACATTTGGAAATTGAGAACAAAAAATAAAATAAAAATAAAAGGTAAAAGCATTACCTGCAATTCACCTGAAAGAACAGAAACTGATGGAGACATTTGCAGAAATGAAATAAACAGACGAGAAATCTTCCTTGAAAATTTTTTATTTATGAAGCAATTTTTTCTTGCAGAACACAGCGCATTAATCGTAAAGTACACCTCTTATTCTTTTAGATGTACTTTTTTTATGATAGACACATACAATCTACGTTCATTCAACAATCTTACTAAAGAAAATAAAATAATTTTTTCCCTTGGGGAGTGTGGAGGCACAGGCATTTAGATGGTTTTTTTAGCATCATAATTCTACGACTCGAAATAAAAGCAACACTTGAATAAAAAATAATAATAATGCCGTCAACAGAATTTTTATCCACATTTTACTGAAGAATCAGAAGTAACTGATCAAGGAATCTCGCCACAAAAAAAAAAAAAAAAGACGAAACTATGCAGCCGAAATATTCTTGCACTTTTAATATTTCTTACTGTAGATACGAAATCCGTTTATTATTTTTTTTGTAGAAGGGGAAGAGGCATCCACCCATTCTTTGCGTTAGTTGACAGAGCACTCAAGCAGGTGCGAATATAATTCTTCGCAGAACGGCAAAAGGCAGCCATTCTGCATTGAAGTCCCAACTCAACTGCACTGAATGCGCACGAGCTCTCCGAGAAGAGGAGTAAAGGGGTTTGCTATAGTCCTTGAAACAAGCCAACTTTGGCGGAATGAATGTACAGGCGCCCTGCATTGGCATAAAATGCAATGCTAAAGTATATAAAAAAAACTGCTTTAAAAAAAGGAAATTTGATAGATTTCACTGAGATAAGATGCCAAACAGTAGTAAAAAGTTACAAATTTTGAAATTATGAATTAAACTGATTTAAATATTATTGGCTAAGGGGCGGAGCTACAAAAGGATATGACTTCACAAATAGAAAGATATGGAACTTTCCAGATAATTCTTTTACCGGAAATACAGATTTTAAAACGACGTTTATGATTTTAAAATGAATGAAATGCTATGCCAGAAAGAAAAACTTACAGGGGAAAGTTGAAAAAAAGGGAATTAAAATAATTTTAGAATGCGGATATTAAAATTAAATGAATACAAGATCAATAAAAATATTTTCTAAATGAAATTAAATAAAAATATGGCAGTGGTTCTAAGTAACCACAACAGGTATTGATATAAAAAATTGGTTTTTATGATATGTAGTGGCCCCCTAAATATGTTTAATATACATCATTTAACAGTAGACTGTATTTCCAATCGTTTGGTACCAGTAACCTTCTTCTATGATACGAATTTGCAGAGTTATTAGGGGTTGTTTACTTTTATTTTACAGGACTGTACATTATATAAAGCAAAATATTCTGTTACATATTTAAATCCCAAAACTATAACTAGAGGAAATGCAAATTGTAATTGGATTGAGAATCATGCCCCTAAGGCATGGTGACGTCACGGCGACGTCGTTGTGAAGTCACACTGTGATTTTGTGACCGTCGATGTGACGTCACAGTGACTAGAATGCGAGGTCGTTATGGCCGTTTTATTGGACGTTTGTGACGTCACATTGTGACCACTCTGTGAAGTCACGGTGTGACAAATTTGTGAAAAGTGTGTCATTTGTGACTATTTTGGCATTAACTTTGTGACGAACCTGTGACGAAAGCGACAATGCTTTGAAGTCACATTGTGACCAATTTGTGAAATATGTGTCATTTGTGACGAACTTGTCATAAACACTGTGATTTCAAAGGAAAATCAAATTTCAAATTAATTGCTTAAAAGACGCAAATAGTGAAAAAGATTCCATGCTGGGACTCGAACCCGGGCCATCAGTACAGCACACTGACATTCTACCGACTAAATCACATGGAACGATACCCAGGCTAGAAAATTTCTCACTATTACATGTTGGCAAGGCTACAAACGCAGCAAAAGATGGAATATTTAGCGTGAACCACCCACATGATGCAAACACGAAACTTATTTAAATCCAGCATTGATTGAAATTATATTAATAATTGGAAATTTTTCCAGAGAGAACCATTCGCCTTGCATACAATATTTCAAATGAAAGTCAAATTTCAAATTAATTGCTTAAAAGGCAATTTTAATTTGAAATGTTGTATGCAGGGCGAATGTTTCTCCCTGGAAAAATTTTCAATTATTAATATAGTTTCAATCGATGCTGGATTTAATTAAGTTTCGTGTTTACCCCATGTCGGTGGCGCACGATAAATATTCCATCTTATGCTGCGTTTGTAGCCTTGCGAACATGTAATAGTGAAAAATTTTACGGACTGGGCGTCGTTTCATATGGTTTAGTCGGTAGAATGTCAGTGTGCTACACTGATGGCCCGGGTTCGAGTCCCGGCATGGAATCTTTTTTACAATGTTGGCCTTTGCGCCTTTTAAGCAATTAATTTGACATTTGATTTTCATTTGAAATATTATATATAAGACGAATGATTCTCTCTGGAAAAATTTCTAAGTATTAATACAGCGATGAATTTTAAAATAATATTTTGCTGTAAATATAAAATCTTATCTTTTTACCGTACTTTTTAGCAAAATATCGCTACTTTGGAGTCCTATTCTTCTAAAACATATTACATTTTTCCACTTAAAAAACAATGATTATCAACTGACATGTTTTTTTATTATTAAGTTCTATGCTTGATATTTAGAATGTGTAAGTTTTTTAATTTGTTTTGATTTGTCATTGCTTTATTAAATACGAACATGGAAACTAACGGATATTAATACAACTATTATTTATAGAGCGGCATGATAAGCGATATTTATTTAAATTTTTTATTCCCGTGTATATTGTGCTTTGTGAATATGAGCTAGATAGATTTGGTATGTTTTATAGGAAAAGACTGATCTGGGAAATAGAAAAAAAAAAAAAAAAAAAAAAAAAAAAAAAACGAGTAAGAAAAATCATGCGTTAAGCATAGATTAAAATATACTTTCCAACACTTTCTGAATGATTTAACAAGACATCGTAATTTAGGGAAATGACGTAAATAAGATAACTAAGTAAACATTTTAGAAAACGCATAAAACATTTGAAAAACTGATTTCAGCAGTTACCGTCCATAGCCAAATATGTTTTCCAATTATTTTAAACAGCCCTTATTTGATCTATAGGTTGATACACTGAAAAAAATGAAGTACTCAAAAATGAGCAAACCGACGTACTCATATTGAATTGAATATTTTTGTATCAAAAATGAACCTATGCTTTCTCTATTTTGAAGCATCACATGTTATCAAACCCAAACAAACAAATAGTTTTGTACCCTGTAATGGTTCATTTCATTTATGGCGGCATAAATGATGTTTATTAATGTAAATATTAAATTATGCACAGCATTTTAAAAATAATTGCTTGGAAATAATGTTCTTGTCATAAAACTATTCGATTTGAGTATCTTGTTAAGAATTTTGCTATTTTTCTTGATAAATAATCAATTAAAAATTTCTTGTTAAGAACTTTGGACGGGAAATAAATGTCAGTACATTTTTACTTTACATTTTAGGTTTTTTTTTTTTCGGGGGGGGGGGGGGGCAGTACATAACGATTCATATTTGATCACAGCCATGGAATAAAAAATGAGTACATGTGTTTCTCAACTTTGAGTACATTTGGATCGGAGCTATTTTGTGCATGTGACGCATTTAAAATTGAGTACTTTTTACTCAATTTTGAGTACCCATTTTTTTAAGTGTATATATACTATATAATGGGAAAATTTAGTTTAGCAAGAAAACGCCTAACAGGTTGAAATTCATTTTCAGCAATTTATACTAATGTATGGAAACATACTTGAATACCTTTCTACAACCCTGTAGTTTACCTAAAATCTTTATTACACGCCACTATTTAGTTAAAATTTAATTCAAACTAAGACACTCTTAAAACTGCTGAAATCACATTTCAAGAAATTATAATATATAGACGGCCATGTATCCAATTCTTTACGTGCCCCTGTATATCATTTTATCTATATTCTACAAATATTTCTTGGTAAATTAAATGCAGTTCAGCGAAAAAAAGCATAACTCATTTAAAAACCACCTTTAAGCAATTTGCGCCCATACCCAGTAATCCTTAGGAATACTTTTGTGTAGCCTTGTATAGGAATTATAGCATTTATATACACCATACACTATGCATAAATATAGTGAATCATAAAAGTGCATATCATAATTAAAAATATATTTCCAGCAATCATCGCTAACGGATACAATATGGTATCTGAAAGATTTTGTGTGTCCCTGTAAATGCTATATACGTATTATTCGTATTATACATGAAATAATTTATAGTATGTAAACCTCAGCGACATACATCAATTTCATTATATATGAAATATATTAACATAATTAAAGTATGCCGCAAACAATTCCCTCCACCTCTATATCATTATGTATTTGAATTCCTTTTTTAGTCCTGTAAATGAACAATAACTATTCTTTGCATCGCATAGTCAACAGAATGCATATTTTAGTGCACTTCATAAATGCATATAAATTTTATTTTGTTTGAAAGCGTGCGTAAAATCATAAAAAATCATTTGAAACGACTTTTTCCCATAGGCCGCAATGTAACGGAAAACTTTTGGCTGTCCCTGTAAATGAACAAAGCATGCTACAAACTTCATTACAAATAGGTACCGTGCGATGGTAAACGTCAATACCATCCAAAAATTTCAGGCAATCCGAGTATATTTTCGAGAGTTAGAGTGCGCACAGACTGCTAGACGGACAGACGGAGAGACAAACCGAAGTCATAAGCACTTTTCAACTTGTGTCCACATTATGTATCCTGTATTATATGAACTTTAAAAAAATATATACTAAAGCAGTTTAATCTATAACTTCCTATCAGGCATGAAAAATACTTTATTTCAATGCTTAAATATCATATTTTACTTTTTAGTGCCAATAATTACCCGAATCATACACGTAGAAAATTAATTTACAATAGAAGAAAATTTAATAACCCATTCAGAATGTCTATAATTAAATGTTTGATTAAAATCACAAACAGAAAAAATGCTTACATACAATTAAAAAAAAATAAATATACCAATTTGAAAAACACTAAAAATAATAATTAGTATTTATAATTGTACTGTTAAACAACAGCAAACTACAATAGATAAATTAAATGCATTATTAGATTTAACAATATCCCAAAAATATTTCCATATGGTATAAGGAATTCCTATTATTTTATAATTTTGGCAAATATTAAATCTGAAAACATTGGTTTGAAGATTTAGGATTTTAAAAGATAATTTAAAATATTATTACCACTAAAAGAAAATTCTTTCAAATGTTTCACTACTGTAATATGTTAAAAATACATTTTCCCAGTATAATGTTAATTTCTAATCTGAAACAGTTTCGTAATCTCATGATAATCGAACATGATATTTAACACCAAAATAATAATAACTATAAATGTTAGTAATCCAAAAATAGTAAGAAGCCGATAAAATAATTCCAAATCATTGTCGTCCATACATTTTCAATCTCAAGTAAGAGTAAATTAATGTTTATATTAATTCCAGTATGAATGTAGGCATAAATGTCTCTGCGCAGTTTTTTTTTTTTTTCAAGCGATGGCAGATTAAACTATTTTTCTTCACAGTTATCAAATTCGAAAATATCGCTTCTGACAGTTACAGATCAGTCTCTTACAAATATAACTATTTAACTCATAATATACAACCAGGAATAAAATATTTAAATTAAATAAAACTTACATGCACGTTCCATTAATATCCGTGTATCCTAAAATGGTCATTTCCTTATCTTAAAGTGTTGTAGACGTGTTGTTCTAAAACAAGTGAACTATTTCCCGCGTATTCTCATATTTATTTTTCTGTGGGCAGACGATGTTCGAGCAGATGGTTTGTTACAGATTGTTTGTTTTTGTATACAAGAAATATGGAATTTGAACGCGCAGAAATTTTCTGAAAGTATCATTCATTAAAATTTTGTATTTGAAGAAATGTCCAATGTATTTAATCTTTTCTTTTTATCCGTACCAAATAATTCAAGTTAAAATGTATTGTAAAGTTCCTTTTTTCTAAATAATTATAATAATAATATTCATAATTAGAGTTTATTAGATAAAACATTGTTTAAATTTTTAAAAGGTGTAAACATAAATTTAATGTATTAACGACACCCCCCCCCCCTTTTTTTCTATTTTTTTAAAGTAAAGTTTGTTTTCCTTTATTTTCGGAAAATGCTAATTTTATTTTAAAAGTCTGAAAGAAGTAGAATTTATGACTTGAATAGAAATTATAAAAATATTCTAAAGCAAGAAATGCATAGATGACTAAACTCTGAAGACTCTTTCTACATGCTCATTAAAAGGTGCAGATTTAACTGTAATAGAAAATTTTTAGTTTGAAACCACAGAAGTGTTTCGAATAATTCTGGTCGATAAAAAAAGAAAGAAAGAGTGAAATTCCCTCCCAGCAAACTAAATATGTAAAGTGTATAAATTTAATATTCGTAATTGTAAATATATTATCCAAATGCTAGTTAAAATTGAAATCATGAAAAAGTATACATTCACTGTCTTAGATGTCAAATTGATAAAATATAGCCTAAAAATTTAGTTTATTAATGCTTGTATCATGTACTTTATTTATTATGCCCCCCCCCTCCCCTTTAGTGACGGAATTTACCATTTGCTATCCACTAATATATTTTCATTCCTTATGCCGCTGTAACTCGTGGCTGTTTAAAATATTTCTCTTCATTTTCAAAGATTTTTGAAGTTCATATTTTTTGTCACACTGTGACTTACAATATGCTGGTTTCTTTTTGTCACATATGTGACGTGGCGTACGTTACATAGCAGTGACATAACAGAGACATCCCAATTTTTTTTAATTGCCAGAAAAATATAATTTTACAAAAAGTAACATGTTTTGAAGAATTTTCGTAAGTTTTTAAAGTTTTCTAAGAAGTTCACATTTCAGTCACAATGTGACATCACTGAGTGGTGGCATTTCGGTCACAGATGTGACGTGACCACAGTGACTTGCAGTGACGTCACAGTGACGTCACCGTGACCATGCATGCTATGAGGGTGTCTTCTTTGAATTTACTTTAAAAAAATTAATATCCATTTCTATGTTGAAATAGTAAAATACTTTAAAGTTTTCAACCCCTAAAATATGGACACATGAAACCGAATCATAACTCTCATATTAGCTTATATGTATATTTGCCCTATCATTAAGCCCTAACATATTTAATAATAAAAATGTTGGTAATTTAGAGAGTTTACTAGAGAAAAACGTTAATTTAAGGTTGATTTTTAAAAAGTCTGAAAATTATTTATGTTCGATAGTTTATTTGTCTGAATTTCCAACAAAAATTGATCTGACTGTTGCTACAAATAGTGTTAGATTGCGATACAAGCGTGAGGAATTTTTTACTCATTTGAAAAATTCTGATCGTATGGTATATTTAACAGCCAGTGTGATTGAGTTAGGAATTAAAAAAAAAAACATATATTTGATGTTAATTTTATGTTCGAAATGAATATCTAAACAGTGCATATATTTCAATCTGAAACAATATGCTTTTTTACATACATATATAATCGGATCAAACAAATCCTGACCCTCGAGAATCAATACTCGACTGTAAACCGACCCGAAGATGAAACAATTACAGTCAATCCGAATCAAATTCTTATTTTCTTTTTCAAAAGTACGGTTGTAATCAGATAGTTTATAATGTATATACTAATTGAATGGAATATTTTTTTTAAAGATGAGTCCTACATCAGATCGAGTAACCACATTTTATCAAAAACCTTTTCAGGAGGGGTACGTGTTTTTAGTAATTCAATTGCTATTAATATAATCGTATTTATTTAAGTACGTATTTTCAATATTTTAAGAATGTTTCCGAAATTGTTCAGATGAATTTGTTCACAAAACTTATTTTTTAGCATTATTAATTGTATTTGTTTCTTCAATGCCCTCATTTTCCTCCCCCGTCTCATTTTCTCCCTCCAAACCATTTTTTCCCTCTCCATGTAATTTTTTTAGTTTTTCGTGCTGCACTTTGTTTCTAGAATAAACTCCACAATGAACAATCGCAAATCAAAATATTCTCTAAATTACAGTTTAAAGTTTTTACAGTTTAAAGTTCAATTACAGTTACGTCAGTTTAAAAAGTTGCCTTATCCTGTAAAGAAATTTTTCTAAGACCAAGTTCAGTACCACAATTCCAAGTATTAAGCGTGAGTTTTGAAAATAAAGGAAGATTTTACTATGCCAGAAATAGTCTGTACAACTAGTTTTGTTGCAGATTTCAGTGTTATTTCGATGCAAGTTTACCAACAGAATAAACGAATAGAGAAAACATGATTTTTAGTTTTTGTTTATTTAGATAAAAGGAGTTTTGAAATTCAAATTTCTTAAATGCCCCTATTTTCTTCCCCGTCTCATTTTCCCTCTCCGTGCCACTTTTTTTTTAGTTTTTCGTGCTGCACTTTGTATCTCGAATAAACTCTACAATGAACAATTGTAAAGCAAAACGTCCTTTCAATTACTTGAAATCCTGAAAACGCATGTGAAAACGTCAGTTTAAAAACTCGCCTTATCCTGGAAAGAAAATGTTGATAGACCAAATTCAGTACCACAATTTCAAGTATTAAAAACGAGTTTTGAAAGTAAATAAAGATTTTAGAATGCCAGAAATAGTCTATGCAACTAGTTTTGTTGGAGATTTCAATGTTATTTCGGTGCAAGTTTACCAACAGAATAAACGAATAGAGAAAACATGATTTTTAGTTTTTGTTTATTTAGATAAAAGGAGTTTTGAAATTCAAATTTCTTAAATGCCCCTATTTCCTCCCCCGTCTCATTTTCCCTCTACGTGCCATTTTTTTTTAGTTTTTCGTGCTGCACTTTGTATCTCGAACAAACTCTACAATGAGCAATTGCAAAGCAAAACATCCTCTCAATTACTTGAAATCCTGAAAACGCATGTGAAAGCGTCAGTTTAAAAACTCGCCTTATCCTCGAAAGAAAATGTTAATAGACCAAGTTCAGTACCACAATTTCAAGTATTAAAAACGAGTTTTGAAACTAAATAAAGATTTCACAATGCCAGAAATAGTCTATGCAACAAGTTTTGTTGCAGATTTCAGTATTATTTCGGTGCAAGTTTACCAATAGAATAAATGAATAAAGAAAACATGATTTTAATTTTTTGTTTATTTAGATAAAAGGAGTTTTGAAATTCAAATTTCTTAAATGCCCCTATTTTCTCCCCGGTCTCATATTCCCTCTCCGTGCCATTTTTTTTTTAGTTTTTCGTGCTGCACTTTGTATCTCGAATAAACTCTACAATGAGCAATTGCAAAGCAAAACATACTTTCAATTACTTGAAATCCTGAAAACGCATGTGAAAACGTCAGTTTAAAAACTCGCCTTATCCTGGAAAGAAAATGTTGATAGACCAAGTTCAGCACCACAATTTCAAGTATTAAAAACGAGTTTTGAAACTAAATAAAGATTTTACAATACCAGAAATAGTCTATGCAGCAAGTTTTGTTGCAGATTTCAGTGTTATTTCGGTGCAAGTTTACCAACAGAATAAATGAATAGAGAAAACATGATTTTTAGTTTTTGTTTATTTAGATAAAAGGAGTTTTGAAATTCAAATTTCTTAAATGTCTCTATTTTCTCCCCCGCCTCTCCCCCCGTGCCTTTTTCTAGTTTTTTGTGCTGCACTTCGTTTCTCGATTAAATTCTACAATGAGCAATTGCAAAGCAAACTATTCTTTCAATTACTTGAAATCCTAAAAACGCATGTGAAAACATGTCAGTATAAAAACTCGAAATAACTTTGAAAGAAAATGTTGGCAGACCAAGTTCAATACCACAATTCCAAGTATTTAAGGCGAGTTTTTAAAGTAAACAAACATTTTACAATACCAGAAATAACCTATGCAACTAGTTTTGTTGCAGATTTCAGTGTTCTTTCGGTGCAACTTCACCAACAGAATAAATAAATAGAAAAAACATTATTCTTATTTTTTGTTTATTTGATAAAAGGAGTTTTGAAACTTAAGTTCTCATATTAAAATTATTTAATTTTCCACTTTATATACAACATTGTAATTTAAGACTTTTTACAACATATAAAAGAACGAAAAATATGTTGTTAAAATCAACAAAGGACATTATAAAAAAGGAAAAATACATGTAAGATTTGATTCAGTCCAAGCTTATATATTTTCTGTATAAGAAATACCTGATTTCATATACTTCAGTTTAGAGCTGTTGATTTGAAATAATTTCGTGGCAGGAATCTCGTTTTTTTTTTTTTTTCACCGAGAACGAATTTATATTAATTATATGATATAAGTCAAACTTTACATAATCATTTATGACTGAGCTTTAAAATACACCAGCGATCAAATTAAATTCACATTTAAATTGGTAATTAAATTAACAATAAAATATAAATTGGGCGTCGATTAAACTATGTACGTCTTTTTTGTTTCGAAAAATTTGAAAAATATAAAAACGAGAAAATGTCCATATATAAAGTATGTAAAAAGGAGATACGAAATGCAAGCCAGCATTCTGCTGGCGGTCATTACATCATGTCTTACTATGAAAAGCGGGTATATGAATGGAGTCCCGTGGAACGTTTTATGTGAGAAGAACTGAGAAATTCAAAACATTAAGCATATATGTATATTATGTGTCATTTCGTGTTTTACACATAAATCATATTTATCACTATTTCCCTCTCATTTTTTTTCATTTAATGTACAGTCGTGGAAAAAAATTAAACATCCCTGCTAACTCTGCAACAAATTATCGTAAAAGGGAGTTACAGGTACCAAACGATTGGAATAAAGTTCAATTTTAGATGATGTATATAGCATTTGCTTAAAGGGTCACCTACATATCAAAATATACCCAAACTTTGTTTTTTTCTATAACAATACTCAAGTTTGACACCACAAATATATTCAACGACCTTCAGTTAGCCTAAATCCAATTTTTCGTGAGATTCGTAGGATTAGTTTCCAAGAAATTAGTTATTTAAAATGATCCTATTTTAGGTGCTGTATCTAAATTGAAATTCAGTATTCGGATTAGTTTCCAAGAAATTAGTTATTTAAAATGAGCCTATTTTAGGTGCTGTATCTAAATTGAAATTCAGTATTCGGATTAGTTTCCAAGAAATTAGTTATTTAAAATGAGCCTATTTTAGGTGCTGTATCTAAATTGAAATTCAGTATTCGATTGTTGAAGTGCTACAGAACGACTATGTCTTTTTTATTAATGTAGTTTTTCCTTCCAATATCACTCCCTTAATATGTTTCGACTATTGACAGCCCAAATATCTCAGTAAAATTAGTAAAATATACATTTTTTTTTTATTTATGCTTTTCTGGACAAACCATCATATTGTACTTTTATTGATAATTCGAAAAGTACTTGGAAGGAAATTTCAAATTGAGAATTCGCATAAGCTGAACATAACATATATAAATCTATCAAACAAATTGTAGGTTACAATTAATATTTTTTGTAATATTAATTTCATAATTCATAATTTATATTATAAAAAAAATAAAAATTACAAATTCAATGTATTCATGTTCGAGTTTTATAGTATTATAACCAAACAAAATAAAATTATCACATTAGGATTGTAATTTCAGGAGATATTAATAAAAATATGTAAATGTAATTTAATATTAGAACCTCTAATTTTTGAATTTTGATAATCCAAAAGACTTGACATTTCATTTCTATTCATAGTTTGAACCAGAGATTTAAAACAAAATATTTTTTTTTTTAATTGGGTGTTGCCTTTGAGGAAAACAAAGTTCGGCCCTGCTTTGATTTGTAGATGGTCCCATCAGCAAATTGTATATACCTGATTTAAAAGTAGACTTTATTTCCAATCGTTTGGTACCAGTAACTTTCATCTATTACAATTAAATGCAGAGTTAATTGCGGGTGTTTACTTTTTTCCACGACTGTACGTGTACATTAGCCTACGTAATAAAAAAATAAAATACATTTAATATCAGAAATTTAGTAAGTAATTTAAAAAAAAAACATAAAAATTACAATAAAAAGACAATAATAAATAAATTATTGTAAACGTTTCAAGCTTTTATTATGCTCATGATAAGTACAGTTGACAGTTGAAAACAACCTTACAGTTAACAAATCTTCACGTGGAAAATATGTCTTTGATTATAATGAGGATATTGTTTAATGATCGATACGTCTTCAGTGATTATTTTATTTTATTTTATTTTGTTATATGAATGTATTTTTTTTTATCTGTTACTAAATGTCTCTTTTTAACTTTAAATTATGATCCATACGCAATATTTTTAGTTACTGAAAGTCTACGTATTGTAATTTTTCAATATATACCTAAACGATGAAATTTCGTTAAATATAGACACATTTAACTATATATTTGTTATTACATATGTGTAAAATCGTTTAAAATTCTCGTTAGAAGATATTCATACCTTTTAATTTAAACGTTTTCCAGCTAAGAATTGAGAAAAAAATGAATTTTTTTTTGCCTTCTAATATTTTTGAAATGTGTTTTGGGCTTCAATTTGTCTTGCCGTCTGTCTTTCTAACACGCGGAAACGTGCTTGAATTACCATATAGCTTAGTATATGTTATTCAGGTTAGTTATAGAACATTACCTATTGGAAATGGAATATGTAGATAAGGAAAGTTTAAAGAATTTCGTTTACAAGAGAATTGAGTTACATAGTAACCTATGTTCAACATTCGTTTTCAGTGTATTAAATTATAAAAGTTGTAAATAGTTAAAGTGTAAAATTTACAGTATTTCAAACATACTAAGATTTATTTATATTATTTAGGTGCAATACATCATCCGTACTGTAGAATGTGGAGGGTCTGATATTTATCCTTCATTTACAGACAGGCATGAAATATTAAGTTATTTTCTGACATATTGGTAAAAATGAGTTGCAGTGTTTTTTTTTTCCCTTAAACATTACATTATACCGAACATAATGAATTTGATGTGCTTTAAACTGTGCTGTGCTTAAAAACAAGATGCAAAAAGAAGCTGCTTACTGCAAAATATGAAGTGTATACCATTCATTTGTTCATTTACAACGACATAAAAATAATTAGGTTACACTATTATCCGTGAGTATTATTCAGAGAAAGACCATTTTCAGATGATGTGTGAGTTTTAAACATTAGGCAAATTTTAGTTCATTACATGGTTAAGGTTATCTCTATAGATCATATAGTGTGATGTGAAGAAAATCTAAAACAGTTCTGTCTATCGGCGTTATTGTTTAGGCGTATTTAGAGGTAATACGAATATTCCAGATTAACATTTTTTTTTTTTATATATTAACATAAGTTTGTATATCAAAATATTCATGTACAGAGCTACGCAAAAAAAAAAAAAAAAAAAAAAAAAAAAAGAATAAGAACAATTGCTGAATTTTATTATGAACTAAATTTTGTCTCGTGTGTTTTTGAGTTTAATATTTAAATTAAATTAAAAGAAAAAAACAAACTATATAATGCGTAACAAATGGAATTGCTATTGAATACATATTCTTTAAACATTTTAAAAGTTAGAACGAAGTTTGATATTATGGTTTCTTTTACATTTAACTGCATATAATATACAATTACAGTGTGTTCGAGATATATATGCACCAACAGATTTTCACATTTATACTTAAAATATGAATGATTTCCAGAAAAAATATCTGAACGTGTGATTCTAATATTGATTTGAATAGAATATTTCATAAATTATATACATGTTAAACGACAGATTTAGTTCTTTTATTTATACCCATATTTATAAATTATTTTTAATTGTTCATAAAGTTTATTAATTTGAATAATTTGAGTTTTTAACAAATCAAAAGTATTAGAAGGATAAAAGTTTAAGCAATATTTTTATTTATTTTTAAAATTACTATGTTATTTAAATTTTCTTTATATCTTCAAAATTCTTACTAAACGAATTATGAAATCAAAATTCATAACAGTGCCAACTATCAAAGATTTGTTTTTATTAATATAAATCTATCTATCGAAGTAAATAGGTTTTTTTCATATGCGAGGGAAAGTCAGTAAGTAGGTCACAAACAGATATGAGAGGTCGGAAATTAATTAGTAGTAAATTGTTTTTAAATTTGACAATAGGTGGCAGCACTGTCCAACTGTAAAATGTCGATTTCGAATTTATGAGACAACAGTTTTGCAAGATAAGCAGAGGCGTTCAAAATTTATTGAAGAAGATAGACGTAGTCGTCCTGTTGAGAATGCGATAAAAGAAACAGTGAGGGAATGTTGAGGAAATGGTTAGGGCTGACAGGCGAACAACACTGTACAGAAATAGCAAACGCTGCAGGGTGTTCACATCGTTTAGCCTACAGCCGACTGATGCAGACGTTGAGGTGTAGATGTGAAGAACACAGGTGCGAGTGTGCAGTTCAAAGACTTTTATGCAGCAGGTATTAGAAAACTAATGAAGAAATGTGACAAATGTACCAATGTAAATGATCATTATATAGAGAAATTAACATGCTTTTCAAGTATGTATCTTCGTGTCCCCCTTGTTATTGGCTTTTGTGATCTACTTACTGACTTTTCCTCGTGTATACAAACATAACGCCTGATACACTGCAGAAAAAAAATCTACAGCTAGCAATGAACAATATACAGAGTGGTCGTAAAGAAACTTTGCCGATATGTGGAACTCTAGTTGCCGGTCCGTTTAACCGATCAAGATGAGATTTCAGATATAGTTATTCCAAGGTATGAGCTCGGGATTCTGTGGACGGTAACAAATTGGCCTTCACGGTTACGGTTATATGTACAGAAACTCGAAATTTTCAAACACCCATTTTTTTCCATCGCAAAATGCTCAGCGCATGCGAAAAACCTAAATAGCGCTGGAACGGTACGTGTATCGCAATAAACAAACGCGTTATGCACGCACAAAAAAAAAAAAAAAAGCTCTGCCAACGGCAAAAAAAAAAAAAAAAAAAAAAAAAAACACGATTGGGGAACACGGAGGAAATTTGCATATGACAGAGGTAAGAATCCGTTTTCTACGCTGACTATCTGGCGAAAGGCGTTCTGTGATTGGTGTCTTGCCTCTGTCATATGCAAATTTCCTCCGTGCGCCCCGATCATGTTTTTTTTTTTTTTTTTTTTTTTTTTTTGGTTGTTTACAGAGCTGTTTTTGTGCGTGCATAACGCGTCCGTTTATTGCGATACATGTACCGTTCCAGAGCTATTTAGGGTTTTTGCATGCGCTGAGCAATTTGCGACAAAAAAGGGCGTTGCCATTCGAAAATTTCGAGTTTCTGTACCTATAACCGTAACCGTGAGCCCCAATTGGATGCCGTTCACAGAATCCGAGCTCATACCTCTGAATAACTATATCTGTCTGAAATCTGATCTCGATCGGTTAAACGGACCGGCCTCTAGAGTTTATATATCGGCAAAGTTTTTTTTTATGACACCCTGTAATTATGTTATAAAAACGTTAATATCAATTAACACTGCACTGCTATTTTTAAATACATATAAAATATGTTTTAAATGAATACATAAACTACGTATCATAAAATAAGCTGAATCACATTTTAAAAATTAAAGAAAAAAAAAGCAAAAACAAATCAAGCATCGATTTTAAGAGTCTTTTGTACTTTATCAGTAATTTTGCATATGTGAGAATTGATATTTTTTATGAAACAGAAACAAAAAAATAGACCCCTCAAATATTCACTTTATACTCTCGCATCGGAATTTGATCATTCATTATTTCATGTTCTTTAAAGGAAAAACAATTTTCCACATCATCTTCATTTTGAAAAAATTGTGATTTTGAAAGAAGATTTTTTTATTAATATTATTTTAAGGTTAACCACAACACTGTAATTTGTTTTGCATGATTAATAACTATTAAACACAAGAGGTAAAAATTAGATTGAAAAACCAAACAAAGTTTTTTTTTTCTTTACTAATGTGTACTTGAAAATTTATGAACAATTTTTTAATCTTTCTTATACACTAAGAGAGTTTTGAAGATAAGCATAATGTAGTTTGATAAATTGGTAATCTGCTTGTTAGAAGCTTTTCATTTCCCAAATATAATGTTATTACCAAATATTTAAAAAAAAAACTTTTCAACTATGTTATGAATGTTTATAATCTCAGTTCGAAAGCGGTTTTTCTTTTATATGTATGACATATGTCGGCAGTATACCTACTGTATGTCAATCGTATGTTAGTACATTAACTCTTGTATATTCGGATTGCCCCGTATTTTTTGTATGATACTGACGTTCAATATAAAGTCCTCACATTTGCATATGAGGTATTTAGCTTTCCGGTTTAATTTGCATGAACACTGAAAATAATCGCTATAGTTTATATTTTTAGAGAAAACAGCTTTACAATTTTAATGATGTTCATATAAATTCCTGAGTTGGACAAAAACACACTTTCTATGGCACATGAAATAAATAGCATTTCTAATTCCTTTACAGGGATGCATACGTAATACTATTCCATTATGATCTATTATCTGTGACACAGAAGAAAAAAAAAATAATATATAGATACCAATGAACAAAATATTTATGCTATAAAAATTTTAATATCATCTCACACTGCACAACTGCTTTTAAATACATATACAACATATTTAAAAAGATAAACTATGTGTCATAAAATAAGCTGAATCCCATTTTGAAATTAAAGAAAAAAACATTAAAAATCAAGTATCGATTTTAAGAGTCTATTATACATTATCAGCAATTTTGTACATAGGAAAATTGATCTTTTTTTATGAAACAGAAACAACAAACTCTTCTAATATTCACTTTATACTTTCACTGCGGAATTGATCATTAATTATTTCATGTTCTTTAAAGGAAAAACAATTTTTCTCACCATGTTCATTTGTAAAAAATATAGTGATTTTAAAAGAAGAATTTTTATAAATATTAAATTAAGGTTAACCACAACACTATAATTTGTTTTGGATGATTAATAACTTTTAAACACAAGAGTTAAAAATTAGATTGAAAAACCAAACAAAGTTTTTGTTTCTTGACTAATGTGTACTTGAAAATTTATGAACTACATTTTTAATCTTTCTTATACACTAAGACAGTTTTGAAGATAAACATAATGTAGTTTGATAAATTGCCAATCTGCTTGTTAGAAGCTTTACATTTCCAAAATATAATGTTATAACCAAAAGTTAAAAAAAGTCAAATATGTTGTAAAATGTTTATAAATTCAGTTCACCTTTGGTTGTTCTGTTATATGTATGTCATATGTCTACAGTATAGCTGTTATATGTCTACTGTATGTTCGTGCCCTAACTCTTGTATATTCGGGTTGCCCTGTTTAAAATGACATTGACGTTCTATATAGAGTGCTCGCATTTCAATATGAGGTATGTAGATTTTAGATTTAATTTGCATGAATACTCAGAATAATCGTACCATTTTATATTTTTAGGGAAAACATGTTTACGGTGCATTATAAGGATATTGATATAAATTCATTGGACTAAAACACACTTTCTAGCATGAAATAAAAAGCATTTCTAGCTCATTTATAGGGATGAATAAGTAACACTATTCCATTATTATCTACTGGAGAAAATAGTTTAAGGGTAATTTTAATCTTGTTACGATATTGCGATACCTTAAACATAAGGAAATTAATATGGATCGCTAATTTGCACTACATTATTTTTTTTATAATTTTGGAGGCGCATTTTTTTTTTTTATCATGTACATTGACACATCTACGAAATCGCGTAAGGGACTGATTATTCGCATAGTCAATATCACCTAAAGATATCCAGTCTCTCTTTTTTTAAGTTAAACTCTTGACAAATTGCGCATGTTCTCCGAATGTTAAAGATGACGGTTACCTTACGGGGTCTCAGGGGTCTTAAAATTTAAAAAAATAAAAAAAAGACCATTTTCAATATTTAATATCTCAAAATGTGTATGATTAAAAATCACAATTTTGATAAAAGATGAAAGATAAAAGAATGTTCTTTCATCTCATGTATTTAAAAAAATGCAAGATGCAGAATTAATATTTATAGGGGGCCCCAAACTGTCAGTCATTTGTCGAGGAGAAAATTGGTATAACAGCTTACACAAATACTGTAAAAAAAAAAAAAAAAAAAAAAAAAAAAAGAACCTGCCGATTTACCAGCACATTGTGCTGTTAATTTTATGCAACTACTGTTATTTCTCATGTTTATATAGTCAAGAAACTAAAGAAAGCTACAGCACATTCGACTGTGATCGAGTTTGAGCGCGAGATGAACAGTACTTTGTGCTGTAAAAATGTAGTTTTGTTTTCCAGTGCAGAATTGCAAAATAAATTTTGCTATACTTTAGACTGTAATAAGTACACTGAACCTAAATAAATTTGTATTTAAAACATTTTAATATTTTTAATTCAAAGTTGTATTTAGCTGTTACAAAATTTGGAAAATTTCAACAGTATAATCACCTAAAAATATATGAATTTTTAACAATAAAAATGTAATTTTAGGTTCCGTTTGTATAGACTAACACGAAAATATGTTGTAAAAGTTTATGAAAAAATATTCAGAAGTATTTGGGATATGCTGCGCGTTATGCATTAAAACGTCATTTAGAGAAAAATGACTTCGAAGTTTCGGAAAGGCCGCTTCAGCTATTGGGCGGGCGTAACTCTAAAAGCCATAACTTCTGTTGTAATAGGAATTTCAAGGAAACAATTATATCAAAATGTTCAGAAACTATACGAGTTTAACATCTAAAACAATTAATTTTTCGGAAATTTTAAAGCTTTAAGAGTCCTGAGACCCCTTAACCTTTAGATGTTTAAACTCAGGATCATTTTTTTTAATATCTGTTGCTTTCTATTTGTCTTTTGATGAATTATTATTATGTGTTAATTACATGTGATTACGTACATTTAACGTCGTGAAGTTTGTTTTTGTTCTGAGTTTTTTTTTTTTCAAGTGGGGGTTAGAACATATTTTATTGATACTGCTTGCAATGTACTACAATAGCGTTTTTTCTCTATCTTTATAAGGCAATAATTATTCATTCTGTAAATTGGTAAAATTAGTCAAATAAATATTACATCGTCAAATAGTTGTTATTGTGCAGTTTGAGCACTTTAAAGCAAGGATATAATTTAAAATGATATTTCTTTTGAGAAATTTTCGTCGTGTAATTCAGGAGTGACATTATGACATAATGTTCAAAAGAAACATAAATAGTTCACTACTTTTCTAGTGGATAATTAACGAAACTAGTCTCAAATATGATGTTTTTTTTTGTTGTTGTTAAATATATATAAAAAAAACGTGGCATTAAAAGCTTAAGCGAAAATAATGTCACATTTTATGAAATTCGCTATATTCAACTACTTTAATCAAAAAGTATCCGGGACGCTTCATTTAAAATACATATACAGTAGACACCGCATACAAACTTTTATTAAACATTTTTACGAATTCTATAAATATGTCACAGTAATTACGATTATATTTCATTTTATTGTCTGGAAATAAATTTGTTTTTAATGAGATAAGAAATTTCTCTATTTTCCAATTCCGAAATGGCAAATGCTATGCATTGCATTTCGTTTTCTCAATGAAATTTCTTCTACAAAAGCATATTAAATGTTTCAAAAGATTTTTAAAGACTACTGTCTATCAAACACAACAGTATTTAATCGGCATAAAACGTTTAAAATAGGTAGAGAATCCGTCGTAGATGGTCCGCGATCTGGTAATCCACCCACTTAGATTAATGATCAAGAAACCGATACGGTCAGGTAATTGGCTCCTTATTATTGTCATTTAACAATAAAAGACTACACTGAACAAGTTTCTAAATCATTTGGTTTCTGTCAAGTAATTTTAAAATATCATTTACTATTGTTGCAAAGGTTCTCTAGTTGTTCAAAAAAAAAAAAAAAAAATGGATTTGTCCAAAAAAACAAAACGTACTCTCGTGGCCCAAGATATACATTCTAAAGTTAATTCCTTTCCGAAACACATTATTACTGGACGCTCGAAATGTGAACCAAGACCGAAATTACCAAGTCAAATTCGCTCAAAAATATAGTAAATGTTTTCATTGATCGTCGTACTGTTGTGCATAATGAATTCCTACCAACTGGAAAGACAGTCAGTAAAAATTAATATTTGAATATTTTAGTATCGCCGTTTCAGTGAAGTAATTCATCGAAAACGGCATGAAATGTTGCGAGAAAAATCATTAGTTTTGCAACACGATAATTCCCCTTATCGCAGTACAGTATTATTCGTCCGTTTTTAACCAGACAATCATTAAGTATGGCTTCAAAAGCTGCACATTCACCTGACATGTCACAATGTGAATTTTTTCTTTTTCCACGGAGGAAAACTAATCTTTGTGTTATCCTTTTGAGTCCATTAATTCAATAAACCGAATTTTCTATGAACTCCGAAGAGGTTACACAAAAATGATTTTCAGGCAAGTTTCGATGATATGAAAGAACGTTGGCAGAACAGCTTTGCAGTCGGAGGATTATACATTTGAAGGACATAAAATAAATTCCGGATATTTTTTATTACAGTTGTATATATATATTATTAATCAAACTTTATCGTTCAATTTTTCTTTTCTTTTCACATTCAGACGTTTGGCCAAATCATAGTCAATATTCATTTTCGACTTAAAAGTCTTTCATTTGTTGAGAAGCGACAAACAGAATCCTAATTTCCTCAAAGTATCATCATTGTTTCTATTATGTAGTGCACAGTGAATTTACTGAAAATATATAGCAATCAGGTTCCGTGTAATAAATTTTACTACTTTATGTTTCAACGGTAATAGTGGTCGTAGTAAAACACAAATAAACGCTTAAATTGATTTATGCCTGTCATAACGCTGATCTATTGTTGTTGTTTTTTTTTTTTTTGCTCTTAAAGATAGATAAATACAGGGTGTATCTGAAAAAGAAGCAAAATTTTACGGGGTGGTAAAACGCAGCAATACCAGCAAATTTCGTCATAAAATGTATGATCGGAACGCAAACGGTGAGAAGTTAAAATGTAGTTTTTCACTTGATTGGGCTTTTCATGTGACACCACTGATAAATGTCCAAATACAAGATATCCGGCAATCTTGGTTGCCGAGCTATGTAACAACTCGACCAGCCCATCGCCCTGAGACAGTGAAACTACTTTTTAACTTCTGGCGTTCCGACCATACATTGCATGACTAAATTTGTTCATATAGCTGCTTCTATTGCCCCGTAAAGGTTTGCCCACTTTTTCAGATATACCCTGTATAAATCAAGTTTTATCTATACATATGCATGTACATAAGAAATTCTTTTATAAGGTATTTCTAAATTGCAAAAGCCGGATTAGTGGATGTGTCATGTTTTCAGATTCAAATAAGTTATATCAACTTAACAAAATATTTTTAACAGAATTGTGATTTGTGAAAATTAAAAGATGAATCGATACAAAATGTTTTTGGAAAAGTATCACTATTTGAATTGTCTCTAAATTGTAGTAAAAAGCTTTAAACTATAATAAACTAACATGCTATTGACATAAATGTGTGTCAAACTGTACTCTCTATCATTTTAAAAATATAAATTTGTGAAATGCGTACAGACTAGCGAGACTAGCTCTTGTTAACTCTTAATGCAATCGGTTTACAACACAATTATTCTGGCTATTTAACATGTCTTATTGCATAAACCGCACTTGGTTATTATAATTTATTGATGTTGTTATGAGTATTTGATATCTCAACTTATGAGCGCCAGTTAACTATATATATATATATATATATATATATATATATATATATATATATATATATATAGTTATACCCTACTAACTTGTCTACAGACAAAACTATTATTCATAAAGTTGTGAAATTTCGTGAAAGACAAAATACAGGGGTGCGAATATGTTTAAGCCAAAAAAATCGCCACAAGAGGGCGATTTTTAATAAATTACACATTTAGCATTACAATAGCTCAGAAATGTTATTTACAGGGTGTCCATAATTAAACGGCCCTATTTTAAATTTGTCTACAGACGAAACTATTGTTCAGAATATTGTGAAATTTTGTGGAGGACATAATAAAGTTATGGGAATTTGTTTGAGCGAAAAAAATTAGGATGCCGCTTTTCAACGAATTATACATTAAGTATACATTTAAGATAGTTTAACAAATTTTATTCTAACCAAACATGTACCGCATGACGGTTATCATTTTCGGATACCGTCTGGAATCGTAAGATAACATGTTCCACAGTTGATTGCAGTGTGTACTGGGTAATGCTAGGAACATGTCGTGAAAGAATCAGGTAGAATCAGGTTAGTTAATGAGAATCAGGTTTAGTTATCACTTTAGAATCAGGTTAAGTTAATAAATAAAATTTCTAAACTATCATAATTATAAATATGTAATTTATTAAAAATTATTCTCTATCTGGTGCCGAAATTTTGAACTTTTTTTTTCTTTGCTTAAACAAATTTCCATTCTTTTATTAAGTCTTTCACATAATTTCACAATTTTATGAACAATGGCTTTGTCTGTAGACGACTTCAAAGTAGGATCGTTTAATTATGGAAACCCCGTATATTTCTTTTGACACAGAATCACAGCCTTTTGACATATCTTATGATGCGAAATGCACTCAAACAGGTGATTATTTAAATAAATTTCTGAAATGTGAACTGACAGGTAAAAATTCAGAAATAGATATTTATAAGTAAACAGTAATTGAGTCTTAAAAAGCAGAAAAACCAACGTTTAAAATGCACAAATAATATATGAAAAGCAGCAAACAGCTGTTTCGAATCTACTAGCGAGATTCTTCTTCAGTGCAAAAGGAACAGCGTGTAAGAAAAAGCAAGGCTGAGCAAAATCATAGACAGAGTTTTATACCCTATGCGGGTGGCGAAGGCGCCGAAACAACCAATGAGAGAGAAGCAGTGGAAACGACTGGGTGGACAAGTAGCGACATCTACCGGAGAAGTAGAGAAAAGAAACCAAAAAAGGGGAATTAAATTAACGCTTTCCAAATACTTGGAAAATCTGGAGTACTAGATAAGTCATTGACTAAAGAGTGAGAATTTTTAATGATATGGTAAGCTTCCCAAAAATCAAGATCAAGGTTAGAAGAACATTTTTGGATAATGATGGCTGAGGAAAAATCGAACCTATGTTGAGAAGACCAAGAATGTTGAGCAATAGAAGAACGTTTGAGCTCCTGATTTTTAACATAACCTTCATGCTCTTTTAAACGAAATCTAAGAGCACGTTTAGTCTGACCAATATAAGAAAGACCACACTGACAAGAGATCTGGTAAATGCCCCAATTATCTAGGCGATCAACGGGATGTTTGAGATTTGAAAAAGGGATTTTATCAACAGGAGAAAAAATAACTTTAAAAATCAAACCTTCTTAGGATTTTAGCAACTTGCTGACTGATTTTAGGAAAAAATGGTAATACAACTGAAGTATTAGAGTTGGAATTAGAATGCTTTTCAGAATGGTCGGATTTCGTCAATTTCTTATAAATAGAATCGATAATATTAGAGGAATAACCACGATCGACAGCAATAGCTTTGAGGTAATTAAGTTCAGCACTAAGTAACTGAGGAGTGGAACAAATATTAGTAGCCCGAAAAACAAAAGTATTGAAAGCAGCGAATTTCTGATTAGGGGGATGAGAAGAATACCTGTGAGGTGGGAGACTGACAGCAAAAGGTTTACGAAAGACGGTAGTCTGAAAGCCATTATCACAACGAATAACAAGGACATCCAGGAAAGAAAGACAGTTATTGGTCTCAATTTCAGAGGTAAATTGAATGCAGGGATCAATGGAATTCATAATAGAGAGAATATGATTAATATCCGAATTCATTTCAATCAGGACATAAACATCATCAACATAACGGACATAGAACGGAAATTTTAAGATTTCAAAAAGCTTGACCTCAAAATAGTGCATATAAATATCGCATAAAATTGGACTAAGAGGATTACACATAGCCAAACCGTCAATCATACGGAAGAAATTACCATTGAAAACAAAAGTATTTTGCGACAAGCAAGCGCGAGTGAGAAGTATAAGTTCCTCGATTTCAAAATAAGAGAAATGGAATTCACAAAGCCTTTTCTTGAGGCAATCTAAAGCCCCCTCAACCGGAACGTTTGTAAATAATGATTTAACATCAAAAGAAACCATCATGTGACCCTGCGGCTTAAAATTATGAAGTTTTTTAACAAAATCAAAAGAATTCTTAACAGTGAAACAGTTACTGCTCAAAAGTGGGGAAAAAACAGAAACTAAATATTTGGCAAGCTTATAAGAAGCTGTACCGATACTAGAGACAATAGGTCTAAAAGGAATGTCAGGTTTATGGACTTTAGGTAAAGCATAAAACCTGGCACAATGCGCAATAGACGGAATAAGGGACTTCTTAAAGTTAGCAGGAATAATGGAAGAAGACTTAATGGCAGACTTAATAGAGTTAATTTCACTAGTGGAAGGGTCTTTGCGGATATCCACATACGGACCATCATTAATTAATTTATGGGTTTTTTCCAAATGCGTAGATTTGTCGAGAAGAACAATCTGACCACCTTTGTCGGCCTTAGTAATAATTAAGTTTGGATCAGAACGCAAATTTTTCAGACATTGTTTGACAGGATGTTTAAGATTGGGTTTATAAACATTAGAATTGAAATCAACAGTATTGGCAATGAGATGCCTAATAGACTCTTTTTGAGAAGAAGATAGAGCGCTATGCTTAAAAGCTCCTTCAATAGGAGCAATAAGATTAGGTAAAGAAGGAATAGCAGAGACAGAAAAATTGTTATTCAATTTGAGAGCATCGAGCTGATTTTTACTTAATGGAACACTGGAAAGATTGACAACAGCATTTTGGTTAACAAGAGGCAAATTACTGCAGTTATTAGCGACAGAACTTCCACAAAGTGCATTAAATTTCTTCTTTAAAACTGAACAATGAACAGAGGAAGCTGTGAGAACTCTGCTCCATGACCTTCTGTCAATGGACTGAAAATCAGGAGTAGAATTAGCGAGGCTGATATGTAAAGAATATAACTCGCGCTCTATATGAGCAATTTTGTGGCGAGTTTCTTGAATCAAAGCTCTTAAAAGAGCTAATTTAGAACGAAATAAGACCTTCTCAATCCTATTTGAAGAAAATAAATTACAACGAATGGAAATGAATTTAGGAATAACCTTCTTACGCCTACAATCAAGTAGGAAATGTAAGTGTTCCAAAAACCTGTACTTTTTTAATCGTAAATTACAAAACCTATTGCGGCTACTAATTGATTGATTGACTTGATTTTTCGGGCTACTAATATTTGTTTTACTCCTCAGTTACTTAGTGCTGAACTTAATTACCTCAAAGCTATTGCTGTCGATCGTGGTTATTCCTCTAATATTATCGATTCTATTTATAAGAAATTGACGAAATCCGTCCATTCTGAAAAGCATTCTAATTCCAACTCTAATACTTCAGTTGTATTACCATTTTTTCCTAAAATCAGTCAGCAAGTTGCTAAAATCATAAGAAGGTTTGATTTTAAAGTTATTTTTTCTCCTGTTAATAAAATCCCTTTTTCAAATCTCAAACATCCCGTTGATCGCCTAGATAATTGGGGCATTTACCAGATCTCTTGTCAGTGTGGTCTTTCTTATATTGGTCAGACTAAACGTGCTCTTAGATTTCGTTTAAAAGAGCATGAAGGTTATGTTAAAAATCAGGAGCTCAAACGTTCTTCTATTGCTCAACATTCTTGGTCTTCTCAACATAGGTTCGATTTTTCCTCAGCCATCATTATCCAAAAATGTTCTTCTAACCTTGATCTTGATTTTTGAGAAGCTTACCATATCATTAAAAATTCTCACTCTTTAGTCAATGACTTATCTAGTACTCCAGATTTTCCAAGTATTTGGAAAGCGTTAATTTAATTCCCCTTTTTTGGTTTCTTTTCTCTACTTCTCCGGTAGATGTCGCTACTTGTCCACCCAGTCGTTTCCACTGCTTCTCTCTCATTGGTTGTTTCGGCGCCTTCGCCACCCGCATAGGGTATAAAAGCCAGCGCGTCTCTGTCTATGATTTTGCTCAGCCTTGCTTTTTCTAGCACGCTGTTCCTTTTGCACTGAAGAAGAATCTCGCTAGTAGATTCGAAACAGCTGTTTGCTGCTTTTCATATATTATTTGTGCATTTTAAACGTTGGTTTTTCTGCTTTTTAATATTGTTGCACAAAGGCTTTATTTGCTATTTTTATGTAGTTGGCGTAAACGGGCCTTTATTCTTCTGTAATTTTTTTTTTCCTCGTAATGTCTCAATAGGTTTTGTAATTTACGATTAAAAAAGTACAGGTTTTTGGAACACTTACATTTCCTACTTGATTGTAGGCGTAAGAAGGTTATTCCTAAATTCATTTCCATTCGTTGTAATTTATTTTCTTCAAATAGGATTGAGAAGGTCTTATTTCGTTCTAAATTAGCTCTTTTAAGAGCTTTGATTCAAGAAACTCGCCACAAAATTGCTCATATAGAGCGCGAGTTATATTCTTTACATATCAGCCTCGCTAATTCTACTCCTGATTTTCAGTCCATTGACAGAAGGTCATGGAGCAGAGTTCTCACAGCTTCTTCTGTTCATTGTTCAGTTTTAAAGAAGAAATTTAATGCACTTTGTGGAAGTTCTGTCGCTAATAACTGCAGTAATTTGCTTCTTGTTAACCAAAATGCTGCTGTCAATCTTTCCAGTGTTCCATTAAGTAACAATCAGCTCGATGCTCTCAAATTGAATAACAATTTTTCTGTCTCTGCTATTCCTTCTTTACCTAATCTTATTGCTCCTATTGAAAGAGCTTTTAAGCATAGCGCTCTATCTTCTTCTCAAAAAGAGTCTATTAGGCATCTCATTGCCAATACTGTTGATTTCAATTCTAATGTTTATAAACCCAATCTTAAACAACCTGTCAAACAATGTCTGAAAAATTTGCGTTCTGATCCAAACTTAATTATTACTAAGGCCGACAAAGGTGGTCAGATTGTTCTTCTCGACAAATCTACGTATTTGGAAAAAACCCATAAATTAATTAATGATGGTCCGTATGTGGATATCCGCAAAGACCCTTCCACTAGTGAAATTAACTCTATTAAGTCTGCCATTAAGTCTTCTTCCATTATTCCTGCTAACTTTAAGAAGTCCCTTATTCCGTCTATTGCGCATTGTGCCAGGTTTTATGCTTTACCTAAGGTCCATAAACCTGACATTCCTTTTAGACCTATTGTCTCTAGTATCGGTACAGCTTCTTATAAGCTTGCCAAATATTTAGTTTCTGTTTTTTCCCACTTTTGAGCAGTAACTGTTTCACTGTTAAGAATTCTTTTGATTTTGTTAAAAAACTTCATAATTTTAAGCCGCAGGGTCACATGATGGTTTCTTTTGATGTTAAATCATTATTTACAAACGTTCCGGTTGAGGGGGCTTTAGATTGCCTCAAGAAAAGGCTTTGTGAATTCCATTTCTCTTATTTTGAAATCGAGGAACTTATACTTCTCGCTCGCTCTTGCTTGTCGCAAAATACTTTTGTTTTTAATGGTAATTTCTTCCGTATGATTGACGGTTTGGCTATGGGTAATCCTCTTAGTCCAATTTTATGCGATATTTATATGCACTATTTTGAGGTCAAGCTTTTTGAAATCTTAAAATTTCCGTTCTATGTCCGTTATGTTGATGATGTTTATGTCCTGATTGAAATGAATTCGGATATTAATCCTATTCTCTCTATTATGAATTCCATTGATCCCTGCATTCAATTTACCTCTGAAAATGAGACCAATAACTGTCTTTCTTTCCTGGATGTCCTTGTTATTCGTTGTGATAATGGCTTTCAGACTACCGTCTTTCGTAAACTTTTGCTGTCAGTCTCCCACCTCACAGGTATTCTTCTCATCCCCCTAACCAGAAATTCGCTGCTTTCAATACTTTTGTTTTTCGGGCTACTAATATTTGTTCCACTCCTCAGTTACTTAGTGCTGAACTTAATTACCTCAAAGCTATTGCTGTCGATCGTGGTTATTCCTCTAATATTATCGATTCTATTTATAAGAAATTGACGAAATCCGACCATTCTGAAAAGCATTCTAATTCCAACTCTAATACTTCAGTTGTATTACCATTTTTTCCTAAAATCAGTCAGCAAGTTGCTAAAATCCTAAGAAGGTTTGATTTTAAAGTTATTTTTTCTCCTGTTAATAAAATCCCTTTTTCAAATCTCAAACATCCCGTTGATCGCCTAGATAATTGGGGCATTTACCAGATCTCTTGTCAGTGTGGTCTTTCTTATATTGGTCAGACTAAACGTGCTCTTAGATTTCGTTTAAAAGAGCATGAAGGTTATGTTAAAAATCGGGAGCTCAAACGTTCTTCTATTGCTCAACATTCTTGGTCTTCTCAACATAGGTTCGATTTTTCCTCAGCCATCATTATCCAAAAATGTTCTTCTAACCTTGATCTTGATTTTTGGGAAGCTTACCATATCATTAAAAATTCTCACTCTTTAGTCAATGACTTATCTAGTACTCCAGATTTTCCAAGTATTTGGAAAGCGTTAATTTAATTCCCCTTTTTTGGTTTCTTTTCTCTACTTCTCCGGTAGATGTCGCTACTTGTCCACCCAGTCGTTTCCACTGCTTCTCTCTCATTGGTTGTTTCGGCGCCTTCGCCACCCGCATAGGGTATAAAAGCCAGCGCGTCTCTGTCTATGATTTTGCTCAGCCTTGCTTTTTCTAGCACGCTGTTCCTTTTGCACTGAAGAAGAATCTCGCTAGTAGATTCGAAACAGCTGTTTGCTGCTTTTCATATATTATTTGTGCATTTTAAACGTTGGTTTTTCTGCTTTTTAATATTGTTGCACAAAGGCTTTATTTGCTATTTTTAAGTAATTGAGTCTGTTTATAGATACGCTATAAAAGTCACCTCATCATTTAATTCTAAATACCAAAAAGTATCAAAAGTAAAGTATAAAAAAAAAGATTTTAGTTTGAGACAGCAACGCGAAAAATCAGAAAATTATAAAAAAAAAATATTTATCCATTATTGCTTTTTAATATCACACAAAACATGTTTAGAAATAAAATATTATTTTTTTTGTAAAATAATTAGTTCATTTTTTTATTTAAAAAATGGTAGTACATAAAACTGTGACGCTTATCATATATCCTTTAATCGGAAATACAAGTACATTTTATAAAATATAAATTTAGTTCATTTCACATTATAATTAATCATAGTTTGTCATACAATTTATCAGCTCTTTTCATTTTCAGACGTTTGTCAACAACATCGTAAATCTTCATTTTGTCTGGAAAGGGTTTCATTTGTACAGAAGCGACAAACAGAATCCTAATTCCATCCACATATCATCAATTTTCTTATTATTTAGTGCTCAGTGAATTTCTAGGAAATATACACCAATGAGGTGTCATAAAATAAATATTTCAACGGTAATAGTTATCGATGTATTAAGACACATAAAAGCGCTTAAATGGATTTTTGTATGCCATGATCCTTATAGTACACACACACACACATGCATATATATTAGCTTTTAAAGATAAATATATAAATATTAAATTTTATCCATACTTGTGCATGTGCATGTTCATAAGGAAATATGTTACGAAAATTTCTAAACTGTGAATGACCTTTAGTTAATCTATATTTTTCTAAGATTATTACAAGTAAATAAAAGCTTAGCTTACATAATACAGAATAGCTTTATAAAGTGATTTTGAAGAAACTGCATTTTATGGAATATAAATGGAGTTGCCTATATCTATGGGGTAAGTTGGCACACGCCTTATAAAAATTTAAATGAAACTCAAATAAGACACGCAGTTAATAGAAATCAATTTCATTATTACTAGTAAGATTAAACAAAGGCGTTATCGCCGTACAATGTAAATTCTAAATTATACAGGCATAAAAATAATGAATAAAACATTAACATTGAGTAACTTCTATCCTACTCGATATCATCATCAGAGTTACAGTTGTCACAAATAAAAAATCGAGTGTCTCCGTTTGGGCAAGCCTCGTGAGCCCAAAATCTTGCATTGCAACAACTTTTCTTGCTATTTTCTGTTTTTCAAGCTACCGGCACTCTCCAGACACAGGCCCGTGTTCAATGCGCCCACTAGCAACATAATAAATTTCTTCACAAAAGGGACACATAACCATCTAAGCATAAATAATCCAAGTAAATCGCATATGGGTTAGGTACAGTTAATCATACACTAAGAAAAACTGCACAAATTAAATCACAATTATTAAGATAACTATTAGAAACTAGAAAAAGAATGAAGCAACAAAAAATGACTTATGAGTTCAAAAAAAAGAAAAATCGTAATAAATGTCCACGGCATGTAGGTAACGCTGCAAAACAACAATGAAGATTGTAAAAAGCAAGAAGCAAGGTACTCTGTGACTGGTTGCGAAATCTATCCACAAACAGGCGATTTATGAAGACTGCGTTACTTACTCCTGTAGCCAACAAGCCCCGGTCTCCCCTACACTGTGAAATAAAATTTGGAAATTGTGAAGTCGGTTCTACCCGGCATACTGCTGTGAAGCCAGCTGTATGTTTCATTTCTATCAATTTCTATCATAGCTTTTCAAGACACATTTACACCAGGTGGACATTTACATATATATATATATATATATTATTCAATCTACATAAACAAGCAATACTTACTGAAACGTGATACGAACTACGGAACTACAACTTTCCAAACCTTGACTATTCACCAACGATTACACAAGGCAAGTTTTCAAGATTCGATATTTAATGTGTGTCCACAACTTTAGATATTTCTGTGTAATAGTAACATAATCCTGTGTGATATTTTGTTCTTACACATATAACTGTGTGAAATTCCTGCGCATAATTCTGTGTAATTTTGTGTTCTTACACATATATATGTGAAATATTCTCACACATATTTCTGTGTAATACTCTGTTCTTAGACATATTTCTGATAATATGCAAAGTACGTAGATATTTGTGTAATATACAAAATGTGTAAATTTACTATTTCGCGCCAATTCGGGTAAAGCTTACAATTTTTTACATTTACAGATATCTTTCAGTTTTTCAAGGGATATAAAATTATAATAAAGGTAAAATTTGAATAATTCATGCTAAAGTTTCATTTTTAACTTTATTGGGAAAAGAAGATTTTACATTAATACATTTAGAAAAACAAATATTTTCTTTATTCTATCTTTATACTCATTGGATCAATTATTTATTCTTAAAATGCAAATGAAAACATTTAATCACTATAATCCATGTAACTATAATTCACTATAATTCATGTAATATGTAACTATCAGTGTAATTAAAAGCGAATTTTCATAGAGATGTGCTGAAGTAGATTAGAGCTGTTTGGAACGTTACAAATGAATTTTCTAAAGGCTATAATTATTGCGAATAATCTTATTTAGAGATTATATCTTAACTGAGTAAGATTTGTGTAGAAATATTGTAATCGGGTGAATAAATCTTTGTCATTGTTTAACGTAAAGGGAAATCATACATTATTAGGAATATCTGTACAGCTACTAAATATGGGGATAATTTCTTAAAAGAGAATAATATATATATATATATATATATATATATATATATATATATATATATATATATATATATATATATATATATATATATGCGATTAATGAGGGAATAAATTACAGAATGGATTTCGCCAAATGAATAAATATAATATATTTTTTAATCTATGCATAATATCACTATTACAACATATGTAACAACACGTATTTTTGAGAAAACTAATTTGTTTTCTCTAGTGTATGTTAATTTATTCGCACATTGATTGAATTAGCATACGGACTAAAAAAAAAAGAGTTAAAAGTTATTCATAAATTCAGTGCATAAATTAGGGTATGTAAAAGTCATTTCCAAGTGCATGCCAATACATTTATACATAATGACTAATTCAAATCAAGAAAATCAACTATTTTAAAGGTTATATCACACGCTTAAATCAAAACACTATTGGTCTTAAATTATTGAGTTTTGTTTTTAAATTCACCTACTACGTTTGTTAATAATAGAGCCATAGTAATATATTAATTTTTCTAAAAAAATAGTGTTTTAAAGTTGTTATTTAAAAATATATATATATGTGAAAGTATTTTACATTGATTTCAAATGAAACATTACGAAAATCATATTAAAATCGTTACTTAATCTGTGTGAAAAAAGACCTAGTTTCAAATGCCACATTACGATATTTATTTAATTTGAATGAGTTATTTAAATTATTTTTATTTTATTTTAAACTTTCAAAAGCTCATCCGTTTTACACTTAAAATTATCATTTACAAAATCAATTATGAAGTCAAATTTATTTTAATTAATGCAATGAGACTACACAATTGTTAAAAATGGTTGCATTTTAGAAAATATGTTGGAACATTAATTCTGAAAATAACGCATAATTTATTAGCAATTATTTTCGCAAATATCAAGTAATAATGAATAAAAATAAGTAATGGTACACATTGAAAATCAACAGCACTTCTACCGTTTTATTAAATATTTATTTTGTTTATATAAACAAAAATGAGTTATTTATCGTACATAGATCGATACGAAACTTTTGGTGTATATAGGAATTTCATTGTACATAATGAAATTTATCTATATAATGACTTATTTATTAAAGAATGTTTATTGGAAATACTGTTGTGCTGTACATAAAACAGAATTACTGTACTGATAAAATAATAATAATAATAAAAAGGTTTACAGTCTTGTAAATTTGAAAGTTTAAAACAAATCATATTATAAATTGTATTTAAAAACTGATTTGCTATACATTTGACAAAAATACATGTTTTCTGTGATATACAGGGTGCATCTGAAAAAGGAGGTAAAACTTTACGGTGTGATAGAACGCAGCTATAAGAGCAAATTTCGCCATAGAATGTATGGTCGGAACGCAAGCGGTGAGAAGTTAAAATGTAGTTTCCCACTGTTGCAGTTAAAGAATTAACACTAGAATGACAGGACATACTTCAGAAATTTTATTAACAGGAATGTAATCAATTACATGATCATACAAATTGCTCAAAAGATCTTCCGCCAGCTGCAATACACTCTTCACAGCTGCGGGATAGAAACAGTCGCGCATTTGCGAAGACACCAGGCATTTCTCGAATTTCGCCGCCAACAACGGCAATCCTGGCGACTAGATACATATCGGTATCAGTGGGGAACTCGTAGATTAGGTTTTTCATATGGCCCCACAGTAAAAAAGTCCAAACACGAGAGATCCGGCGATGTAGGTGGCCAAGCTATAGGACCCCCTCGACCAATCCATCGCCCTGGGACAGTGGAAAATGACCATACATTCTATGAAGAAATCTGCTCGTATAGCTGCGTTCTAGCACTCCGTAAATTTTGACCACTTTTTCAGATACACCATGTATAAATGAATAACTCTGAATTAACATATATTTGAGGTTAAAATAAAATAAAAATTAAATGCTGCTTTGCCAAACAGTACCACACTTATTAAAGCCCATCTACCAGTTCCTTTACGTTTGAAGTGCATAAATAATTTTACACTGTTTACGGTGGAAAACTTTACCCGCTTTTTCTGGAGAAGTAGGAATATCTCGGATTATACTAAATATCTATACAGATATAGGTATGGGATTATAATTATAATTTGAAAGTAGATTTAGTTTCAGGCGAAAAAACAGAATAAATACTTTTCTTATTTTTTTTTAACAAAACTTCGTTATGTAAAATAAAAATTACAACTTCAAAGATCGCGTAAAAATAGTGCGTAAAAGAACATTTCATGTCAAAAGCATCCATGAAAGCAATTAGCTACTTTCATACTTTTATAATACAAGTAAATAATAAAAAAATGTATACATTACATTCATATTAAACAAAATATGCTCTTTTTTGAAATATGTAACTGTGCAGATGAAAGTTTCAAAATATTGACTTTTCTATAGCTAAATCATTAAATATATTGAAAATCTATATGTAAAGGAACTTCAAATTCACATTAAAATGATAATTAGAAACATTTAAACATTCAAATGTTTAATAATTTTTATTAATAAAATAGGTTTAAAACAAGGATTAAAAGACTTTATGACATTAAAACCAATCTACAGATGTTAAATATTAAAAAATTCGCCGAAGTTTTATCATCTATAAATTTGTTTTTAATCATTCATACACCTATTTTAATGAAAATAAACTACGAATCCATTAAATATTTTCATGCTTTTAATTTTATATAGCTTTTAATTAATATTAGGGCTAACAAATATTGTTGAAAAAAAACATTCTTTTATAAATGTTACCGTGTTTTATCTTTTTAAAATATATCCTTGTATAAATGTAATTAATTTGTTTTACTTATATTTCTGTATTTATTTAACCAAATAATCGCAAGTGAGGGCTAGTATAGTGAGGGCTGAAATAGAAGTAATGAAGTACTTTAAAATTAAATGGATTTTATTTTTAAATATTTTACTAATGAAATAAATACCTAAAGTTGATAACAAATTAAGTGTGGATTAAAAAAAATATTTATCATATATTTTAACAGATTGTTTACTATATATAGAGAGTAAGAGCAAAATGAAAAAAAAAATTACTGCTTATATTGCAAGCGTAAAATTAAACTTTCAAAAGTTTGTTCTCAAAACAACAAAAATTTAATGATTTAAAAAAGGGGAAACAATTTATTATAAGTGATTATAAAATTTCAATCTATTAAACAAAATACTGATCAAGTTTTTAGAGAAATGTATCATAATAATATAAAACTATTGTATGAAAAAATCAACTGTAATGGTACCGTTTAAATGTCAGTAACTCATGGTATTTGTTTTATATAACTTTTAAAGAGTAAACAGGAAAGGAAATTGTACATTTACTACCAGGAAATTTTATATATAATAACGAAACTCCACTTAATTACGATTTCTTAATTAGATAATTTACCACGGTTCTAGTTGAATTTATGTTTATTCTTGAAGACATACATCTCATGTTACTTACTTAAATATTAATGTCCAAGATATAAATGTGTTTTTTAATGCTCATGATTTGGAATGATTTGTTTAAGCGGTACTTGTCAAGAACAGAAATGTTATTAAAGTTATTCATAACTGTTATAACATCTAAGAATGCATGCTATCGAATTTAGTAACAAATAACCTGTACTCTATTTTGCATATAGGTATATTTGTATCATATAATTATTATATATATATAGGGGAGAGTGGCCGAATTTGGACAACTTCACATATTTTAAGGTGTAACTCACTTAATTTTTAGAATATCTGCAAAAGAACATTACACAGGGTCAATCTATTTATCAACTTACTAAATAAATATTTACATCAAATTATTTTTGAAAATCTTAAATTTTATTTTAATTTGAAACAATTGTCAAAAGTGGTCCAAATTCAACAACTGGTCCCCTAAGTTGGACCCCCAATCTCCTAAATTGGACCAAAAATTATCAGGTTGTTTTAATGACTAGGGAATATAATTAATTTTATTAAAAGCAAAGTTTTCGATTAATGAAACAATCAAACAAAATAACAGCAATGGAATATCATGAAATCAAATATCTGAAAATAAGAGTAATTGTTTTAAATCAAAATATATTCAAAATATAAATCAAAGTTATCAGTAATTAAGAATAAAAATTATGGAACTAATTGTCAGTTAGTTGAATATCATGAAAAGAGGAATGTAAAGATTGTACATGAATTTTGTTTATCGTTTTTGTTTTCCAGCGAAAACAACATGAAACCGTACATTGCAATCTGAATACAGAATCATTTCTGCTATTTTATTTTTCTTAGAAATTAGGTAAAACCAATCGTCACTGTCTAGATTTTTCTTTTAGATTCCGAATTATCAGACTCTTTTTTGCAATAGAAGTTTTCTTTACATTACGTTTGTAGTTATTCTCTTCATCATTTTATTGCTAATTGCATTACACCCATTTTTTAAAACTCGATGTTTCAATTGCTTTTGTTCTGTGAAAGCTTCCTTTTTGTCTTTTTTTTTTCATTTCAAGGTTTAGTTTATATGGCGAAGATGTTAACACAACTGTTTTTTGGCTCCTTCTGTACTTTGATTTAAGTGAATTTACCAAGGGAAATAACATTTCTATTGATTTTGTTTGCTTTTGGGGAGGATTTGTAGCTGCAGCCTTGTTGTAGGTCAATTTCTCTCCAACTTACTGTCTGCTTTTTGTTTCCCATATCTTTAACAGCTTTTGCTTTTACAGGTGTTCTTCTTCCAGACAGTTTGTGTATGTCGTTTTGAACATGTTCATCAAGGTTTGAGATTTTATGCGTTTTAATGGCAAAAGAGTATAATTCCACCTTCCAGATCTGTAAAAAGTCTTCCATCACAAGTATCCTGCAGGAGGAAAGTGTTTGAATTCAAATCTGTAAATCAAATATGCCGTAGGAATAAAGAATTCAAAGAAAATAAATACAATTACATACAAGATAAAATACCATTGCAAACAAAATTTATTGCATAGACATGCAAAAATATTTTTATATTTATCTAGGCATAAACTGTATAAAAAATAATCCAGATGTACAAAAAAACATTCATGGATGTAGTAATCCATTATAAAATGTAAAAAAAAAATAGTGTACAAAGCGTACCGTCGTCGAAATTCATTACTTACTTTTCAAAATCATGATCGCATATCTGGTCAATTTAAGCAACTTAAATTGGTCCAATTACGGAAACTGCGCCATTTTTTAAAACAGTTAATTTGAAGACAAAGAACAAAAACTAAATCACACAAATCCGCATGAAAAATATGCGCAATAAACAGATGAATTCATATATGTATATGAAAACATAACAACTTACCTTAGCTTTAACATATTCGCTTACGTTTAGTAGAAAAAATTAGATCAAAACAGCTAACTTTAGTTTTTTTTTTAATTGTCTGAAAACAGCACGTGGTAGGCGGTTGCTTCTTCTAATCATGAGTGACACCATTTTGATGAGTAGGATTTCAGCGGTAGATGCAGTCTTTCCTGTAATAACCGGCAGAATGGCAACGGTCCAATTAAAGCGGCGGTCCAAATATGGCTACTCTCCTCTATATATACCAATTAACAATTGATACCTCTTAGTACATTAAGTATTTCAAATACAAACCTATAAGAATAATTTTATATTTATCTTAATTGAATTATTATGTAAAATAAATATATTTTCCGCTAAATAATTAGTATTAAAAAAAAAAATGTATTATGTAATAGTGAAGAAATCCGGTGAGAAGGTACTTTTCTTCTCTTTATGAGTAATATTGATGTTAAATTCTTATGTTGAACTGTATTGGTGAAATAGTTCAAATAGGTTCAATTCATCACCTGTTATCTATTCAAGTTCGTGTACACAATATTTGTTTATAAAACATATCTCAGTTTCGTTTTAAACCTAGAGATTTGCTGTTTTCGACAATCAAACAATGATTTCTTTATGCAGTTCTTGGAGCAAATTTGTAAGTATGGAAATTTTAAATTAGCAATAATATCAAAGGCGCTTTTATAAATACACTGCTTATTCAGTTCGAAAATAACGATATTTTTTTCTGTTCTCGTTGTTTATATTTATTTATTTAATATAAATTAAGATAAATGTAATATTAGTACAAGATCAAACTACTCATTCAAAAATATAATGCTTTAAATATGTGCCTATGAAAAGAAAGAAAAATTATAAATAGGCTGACAGTTAAAAAAACCCTAATGTGCTGAAAAATCGATTTTTCATTTTTCACTGTTTTTTTTTTTTTTTTTTTTTTTTTTTTTTTTTTTTAACCATTTGGAAAAATGGTTATTGTATTAGGGTAGGAAATCAAAAACATATCTGAAGCGTTTTATTGGTTGAATCCGCATTTTATTCGTTTTCTGATTGGTCTATACAGTTATCGGTATTTTCCCTTTACTTTCAACAGTGATGTATACTTCTGTTGCCACCATGACAAAAAAGTAATAAAAACTACAAAAAAATTAATAACTCAGAAACAAATTCAGATACAGCTTTCAAACAAATTGCATTTAAAAGCACATTTTTTTTTTTCTCTATTCGACGGTGTAAAATTTCATATTGTGGGATGTTTAGAAGTTTAAGAATGAAATTTCATTTAAAATTGGTCCGGGAATATTAATGTTTAATCCATGGCGTACGTAATGAAGGACCAGCTCCGTAGAAGTTTAAAAATTTACAGTACCGAAAAATGTAATCCATTGCGCACGTAATGTATGATCAACTCCGTGCGATTTTTTATGTCTTAAATTTTAGTATTTGAAAAAATCATTTTCCAAATGGTTGTTGTAATTTGTTAAATTGCATTTATATATATATATATAATTTCTTTTTATTAAATCACTAAGTTTAATAATTTGTTGTTTTACTATCGGGTAGTTTTCAATTACACGTGAATTCTAAATCTGTAATCTATTTCTTTAAACATTTCTGAAATTCTGCATTACTAACAATGTCTTTACAGAAAAATAAATTAGTTTTCTTTTATGAAATATAAAAACTTCCTCTGGGAAAAGGTATTCAATAATAAAAAGAAAACTTTAAGTAATACATTCAATTATAAACTAAAGTAAACCCATATTAAATATATGGTCTACCTGCACTGTAGAAATATAATTTTAATTTAATACTTTTACATGCAGAAATATTTTACATATTGTAATCGAACAGGCTTTAATACAAATAATTAATTAAAAATATATACAGATTCCATTTCTTACTGTTCACTGTGAGTAATCCTTGTAATTTATGCAGTTACCTTCAAAATAATGATAAGCTTCTTTGTGCGAAAATATAGTTAATTATTTCCATGGAATTATATCTTAATTGGGTAAGAATTAGTGCATAATTCATAATCCGATGAAGTTATTCTCGACGATGCTTCCATAAGACGCAATAAAATAATTTTCGATGGCGATAACTACTGAGCAAGGTATTTTGGTGTTGTATCTTAATTGAGCAACACTAAACTGTACATACTTCATAATCTGTATGATTTATTTTGTGATTGCTTTAAGGTAAAACAGAAATATAAAAATGTTATGATAAATGTCATAAGAATTTCAAGGTACGCATGTAAATGATTAAGTAATAATAATCTACAGAATATGTTTTGATATGATATGTTTAATATTATGTAATATAAGCGAATTTAAATGTTATAAACGAAAGTATTAATTCACATTAAATAAATCATGATTTTTAGGAATGTGCCACGGAAATATTTTATACAAAATTTTGTTTGACAATATTGTAAATAACTTATTTTTCAATTATGTCTGAAAATACAATTTAAAGTGAAAACTTAAAATGAAATTCTTTTCCTAAAATATTTGAAATTAAAAGAAGTTTTATCACTAGGGTAAAAAATAACATAACATTCTATCTAAAACTGAGCTTCAATTTTTTGAAGGAAAAAATAAATAGAAATTTGTATTTTATTTATATAAGTTTAAACATTAAAGCAACATTTGAATCATACAATTGATTCATCCATATTTTATATAAAGCTATTTTTTAAGTATTTTTAAGGAGGAATTATACTTTCTAATTATGATGGGAGACAGATGAATATTAAACATAGTTTTAATCGACAATGATAGACGCGATTTCATCATTTTTAATGCGCTATAGGCAATGTTTAAACTAATTCGTCGTTCAGCAAGAAGTAAAAAATGCCAGTTACGCAATTTCAAAACAAATTATTATAGTTTTGTATTGCAATTATCGTTACTAAGAAAGAATTATTGTTTCAGAAAAAGTAAGTTATAAAATGTACCTATAAAAATATATTTAAACAGCTTGAGTGCTTTCCCATGAAAAGATATGCTAATAATATCTACTTTTTGTATGCTTTCGCAACTTAATTTTCTCATTAAAGATATAATGTTTAATCTCTTCCATTCTAAACATTTAAATATTGTTCCATATGAAAGAAATATTTTCTGTGATATTCTTGTGATATTCCTGTATAACGTTTGATTGGTTGTCGCATGAAATGTGTTTTTAAAGCTTTTCTAGAAGATCTGAAGAAGAAAGTATGGAATTATATTTTATTCAAACAAAATAAAGAGAAGATGCCAACAAAATTGTTATTTTACTGGTGATTAAATAAAATAGTTTATAAAATATACTTTAAATTATATTTCAATAACCATAAAATGCAATTCATTTCACGGAAAAAAGCATGAACAATTTATACCTGTATTACATTTCTCTTGTAAAATGTAGGTAATATCAATAACAAATTTCATATTCCAAAATATTACATTCAAACGTAGAATAAATAAATGCAATCTTTTATAAAAGAGAAATAAAGCGACAATTGTCGGACTTTTACAAGACAACCTAGCAGGGTATGGTACTGTTGGATTAGACCAACATTAGACTGTTGGAAGACCTAAAGTAAAGTTTAGTACTTTTAGGAAGGTTACCGTGACGAAAATAATTAACATAGTTTCACAAGTTATATGTTCCTTATAATGGCCCGTTAATTTTATTCACATATTGATAGGCTGTAAAGGAAATCTACATTGAAAAACTCCCAGTAAACCAGGAGATAAAATAAATATCGTTACATTAATACATTTTTGAATTAGGGCATATTAATAATTTTAAAATAAAATTATGTAATTAATAACTTAAAATCATTAAAGGAGTTAACAAATGTTAAAAGTAATAAAAATACATTTTAAAAGCCGTATAAATACATTGATTCTGACGAAAATGTTTCATCACATAAAAGGTGACTTTTACAACTCCTATATTGACAAAAAATATTTCCACAAAAATAATGATAATAATAAAATGAAACTTATAAGCAAAACTCACGAGATCACATGTATAATGAAAGGATATTCTATTATATAAATTGACATCTGTGACCGTTAATTATTTTATCCTGTTTTTTTTTTTTTTTTTTTTTTTTTTTTTTTTTTTTTTCAAAGCATTTCGTTCCAAATTTTAGGTAACACTTAGGGGAATGAATCATTGCATATATTCTCGCAGATTAAAAATATTTCTATTTCTTCTCTGATAATGGATGGGAAATAAATTCTTGATGAAAAAATTATTCTACCGTTTTTAAAATCAATCTGTAAAGGGTCTTTGTTATATAGTAACACCAAGAGGGATGAATCATTGCATATATTCTCGCAGCTTAAAAATATTTCTATTTATTCTCTGATAAAGAATAGGAAATAAATTATTGATGAAAAAATTATTTTCTACTGTTTTTAAAATCAATCTATAAAGGGTCTTTGTTATGTGGTAACAGCAAGAGGGATGAATCATTGCATATATTCTCGCAGCTTAAAAAGATTTCTATTTCTCCTCTGCACTGTAAAAAAAAATCTGTGAAGTTACTAAAGTTTTTCTAGGAAACTGGGATTCCTAGAACTTTTGATGTAACGGCAACAACAAAATTTCATGTAACAGACACACTTTTGCGCCGAAAATCAAAAAATCTGTAAGGTTACTAAGAATTTTTTTGGAAACTGGGATTCCGAGAACTTTTCATGTAACTGCAGCCAGGGTTACAAATAAAAGTTTAGTAAGATTACTGAAATTTTAGCAGATTCATTTGTAAAGTTACAGATTTTTGTAGCTTTACAAAAACTAGTTTTGTAGATTTGCAGCTTTTTTCGTACAGTTACAGGTGAAAGTTTAGTAAGCATGTAACTTTACATCTGTAGAACTACAGATTTTTTTTTTTTTTTTACAGTGTGATAATGCATGGGAAATAAGTTCTTTATGAAAAAATTATCCTACTGTTCTTAAAATCAATGTGTAAAGGATGTTTGTTACATAGTAACACCAAGGGGGATGAATCATTACATATATTCTCGCAGTTTAAAAAGATTTATATTTCTTCTCCGTTAATAGATGGAAATTAAATTTTTGATGGAAAAATTATTCTACTGTTTTTAAAATCAATCTGTAAAGGGTCTTTGTTATGTGGTAACACAAAGGGGGATGAATAATTGCATATATTCTCGCAGCTTAAAAAGATTTATATTTCTTCTCTGATAATGTGTGGGAAATAAATTCTTGCTGAAAAAAAATATTCTACTGTTATTAAAATCAATCTGTAAAGTGTCTTTGTTATGTGGTAACACCAAGGGGAATGAATCATTACATATATTCTCGCAGTTTAAAAATATTTCTGTTTCTTCTCTGGTAATGGATGGGGAATAACTTCTTGATGAAAAAATTGTTCTATTGTTTTTTTAACTCAGTTTGTAAAGGGTCTTAGTTGAGTGGTAACACCAAACGGGATGAATCATTGCATATATTCTCGCAGCTTAAAAACATTCCTATCTCTCCTCTGATAATGAATGGGAAATACATTCTTGATGAAAAAATTATTCTACTGTTTTTAAAATCAATCGGTAAAGGGTCTGTGTTATAAAGTAACACCAAGGGGGATGAATCTTTGCATATTTTCTCACAGTTTAAAAAGATTTCTATTTCTTCTCTGATAATGGATGGGAAATAAAATTCTTGATGGAAGAATTATTCTACTGTTTTTAAAATCTATCTGTAGAGGTTCCTTGTTATTTTGTGCGAATAAATCTGTATTACTCTTGTTTTATTTATCACTGATTGTTTGTTGTAACAGAAAAATTAGGCAAAATAATTCCTATTCACAGATGTCCATATTTATTACAACACTTGCTTTCATTATACATGTCATCGCTTGATTTTTATTTATCAATTTCATTTTTTTTTAATTCTGAAATACATTTTTTACAATATAGGTCTTGAAATTTTCACCGTTTGTGGCATGAAACATGTAGATTAGAATAAAGGTACAGGAGAGCGCCGTTTATCCGAACAAGTCGGGACCAATACTAGTTCGGATAAGTATAAATTTGGATAAACGGACAGGCACTTTAAGAGATGTTCCTGATTATGCTAAAGCCTTCACACTTTATCCAAATTTAGGACTGGCAGCACCAGTTTGTGTTGGCCTGTTTAAAAATTATTTCTTATTATTTTTTTGTCTTTTTAATTTTTTTTATTTACTTTTTCATTATTATTTAAAATTAATTATATAAAATTATTTTTAAAAATGCCGATAAATGTACTTTATCGATTTTAGCATGTATTGACGTAGTTTGACGTTCATTCTTATTTAAATTCCTAAAAAAGATAAATAATTGAATAAACATTCGTTTAGCTGAAAAGCAACACAGCAATATTGAAACATTATATATGTAATATATTTTATTAAATATTAAGAGAATTATTTAAGCATAAATAAAACTCAGCACATAATTTAAACTAGTTGGATGTGCCATTCCAAAACTTTCTTCTATCTCATAGATCTTAATATTTCAAAAAGTAGTTGCACATCTTAATATTACTTTAATATTATCAGTTCAATACTATACCTACTTTCATTTTCATATTAATTTCCTACTTCAATCAATTAGTCGGAGTAAAATGGGCTAATCTAGATCATGAGACTTTTTTAAGATCAATAGTTTTTCCTTATTCTATTGCCATCAGCTCTTTGGGAAGAGCTGGTTTAGCAGGACGGGAGTTCCTGTCGCTGCACGAGCGAACTACGAAAGTAGACGTAATACGACGTAGAACTACGAAAAATCAAGAAAATTAGAAGAACGTCACTATCAAAGCACTCCTTTTCCGCGGAATATTTCGAAATTCAAGGAGGACCTGTTGTCCACAGCTAAAAACATGCACAAAAAATTATTTTCTATTGTATGCATATCTTTATACAGTTTTCGATGGTACAATATTGAAAATAGCACAAAAATCAGTATTACAGCGCTTCCTTCCGGCAGATTTTTTTTTCAATTTTTTTCTTGTCATAGCCAGAAACATACACAAAAAATTTGGTTCAATTCTATGGATAACTTGATACACTTTTCGATGATACAATAATGAAAATTGCACAGACATCGCAATTATAGCGCCTCCTTCCGGTGGAATTTTTCAAATTAAGGGAGGACTTGCTGTCTACAGCCTGAAACATACACAAAAAAAAATTGCTTTAATTCTATGCAAAACTTCATATAATTTTCGATGGTACAATATTGAAAATTTCACAAAAGTTGCTATTACAGCGCGCCCTTTCGGCGGAATATTTCAATGTTGAAGGAGGAAGCCAAAATCATACACAAAAAATTTGCTTCAATTCTATGCATAACTTCATACACTTTTCTTTGATACAATAATGAAAATGACACAGACATCGCTGTTACAGCAACCTCTTACAGCAGAATTTTTCAAATTCAGGGAAGACGCACTGGCCATAGCCGAAAACATACACAAAAAATTTGGTTCAATTCTATGCATAACTTCATACACCTTTTCCATGGTACTATATTGAAAATAGCACAAAAATCGCTACTTTAAAAGCTTAAAAAGCGCCTCCTTCTGTCGGAATATTTCTAAATTGAAGGAGGACTTGCTTGCCACAGCCAATAACATACACAAAAGATTTGGTTCAATTCTATACATAACTTCATACACTTTTATATGATACAATGGCGACATACGTACAGACGGACAGACAGACATTTTGCTTAAACATATTTTTTGGAATCTCTGACCTCTAAAACGTGTAAATCCATCGAAAAGCGGAAGTCGAAAAAAATTTCGATTACAGTACTTTTTTCTATTGAAGATAGAAGAAAGTAAAAATGTATTATAATTAAAAATGACTAAATTAAAATTTGATTTTATGCCCTTTTTACATTTTCTGTTGTAGTAACTTAATCTTGAAACGTATGTTTTTAGATTAAACTCCGTTAAAAACATTCATAAAATTACAAAACTGGTATGAAAATGCTTACATAGTAAAAAAGAAAATATAATAATTCTTAAAAATGATTTATAAAGTAAGATTAAAAATATTTTTATACAAATACGAGTATACAAATTTCAACAGATAAGGACGGCACGTTTTAATAAATACAATTTCACACATAAAACGCGAATCTTTAAATATTTTTTCATTCAGCTGATAATTGGTTATCAAACGGTATTCTTAGTTGAAGGGAAAGGCTCCATTGATCGAAAATAACGTCATATTATATAGAAGCAGCAATTTCTTCGATAAAACTACTTATTTTACTACGAATACATCGAAAAAAATGAAAATTTCGGTATACTTTTACACCGCGGTACTGAGATTAGAACTTATTGAGAACTTCCATATGCAAAGATGCAGCCGGAATATGCAGTTACTGACCTATCGCACGTAAATATAGATTTTCTGAATGGTGAATATGAATATGGTAAGCATAGATGGACGGTTTAAATGACGTTATGTCTAGATTGAAAGAAAAATCTATGATCGGGGCAAAGTAATATACGTTACCACTGCATTCCGAAATACAAGATTGCGCAGCCGCAAATTGTAAAGTTATTATAATTACCTATCTTGATTCAGTTTTACGGCAAAGTTCTACTACAGAGAATAATCTTTCAATTATTTAAAATATTGAAGTTAATGGAAATAGTAATTTGGCTAGTTTAGTTTAAAAAAAAGTTTTGTTTTTAGAATTACACGAGAGGATGTAAGATTAATCTTTTTATACAATTATTTCTGAAACATTATTATAAATTAACTCTCTTTTAAACATTACGTTTAATCGGATCCACATCGTTTTTAGTTTTTTTTTAAGTGTTATGGTAGTATTAAATTATTCTGCACACGTATATGTACGTATTATATAGGACTGATAGTTTAATCATTAATTTGATTGTTAATTTTTACATCTCAAAGTATATTTTTGTTATGGATAAATCATTTTTTTAATGTATTAACGGTACATAAATTCACTCAATCACGGATAAAATTATAATGCATACATATAATCAATTCTTTAGTAAATTTTATTGATTAAAGTAAGGAATTTTTACGCATATGTGCGATAGTATGTTTATATTTCTTGTTCGTTTCTTACCTGAGAAATAAATGAAAATGCGTTTCATTAATTAGCCACTTTAACAATATGCTAGTTCATTGATTCCAATTATTACTGTAAAATATTCTCTTATTATAAAACATAACACGTGTCAAGAATCTTCGGTGAAAAATTTACATGTAAATGAAATTGCTTTATTAATTTTTGAGACGTCTTCTTCCTTTAGTGAAACCAAACAGGAAAGGAAAAGAAGTGCAATTAGCTGCTTCATTAGCAATGCTGTTTGTTTAGTTATTTATGTATTCCTGCATAATTAACTTCAGAAATTGTTAATGTTCTAATGCTAGCGCGAGAAATTAGGCTTCAAAGAATGTAAAAAATAATAATCATTTTCCAATTTTCTATGGTGATTGTTAATTAGGAGTTACAGACAAACTAAATATGAATTACAATTAACAAATAAAAAAGTTCTTTATCATGACCTTAATTACAAGGGACAGTTCATTAAATAACCACTTTGTTTTAATTCCAGCTATTTGATGACAAATATTATTAGTTTATCTCAGAATGTGTAAATGATTTGAGACAAAAAAAAATGGGAGAAAATACAAGAAAGCATCGTTTAAAATGCTAAAGATATTTAAAAATAAGGTTTTATAAAGTGCATTAATCCATATACTGCGATTCATTAATATCGCAATGCGATGATAACTTGTTCTTAATGATAATATGTGGATATCTAAAAATATGAGAAACTTGAAATTTGTAATAAGAATAATCGTAATTTTATAGCTTAATTAAATGTGAAAATCTAATTATATCCTGGGAAAAGGTTAAATCATGACTTCCTTCATCTGTTCAGTCAATAATTTAAACAGCACTTCTTTTTTTCAATTTATATTAATATATCTATCATGATTTGTTTTTAGAAAAATTATCGTGTTCAAAACTTCTAACTTTACGAAAAAAATTATCAAAACGGTCACAATTTCGATATTACACATTTTGTTGTACACCTAGAGTACCACTTGACGAATTCTGCGGGAATGTAGGGAAAAATGTTTTAATTAATATTTTTTCGTGTAAGTTTGATTAAGAAGGCAGTTAGGAGACGAACTGCAATTTCAAGAAAAAGCAAGCACTTGACTATGCGCTTTATGTAGATAATTTGCGAATATTTGTGCAAGAAGCGTGCAATAAAAGTTTATTTTAATAATTAATAATTTTATTGCAAGTATTTTGTATACAGCATTCAGGGTTTTGAACTGAATCCAACGTCACAGCATATTGTTCAAATAGATTGTTCAACTACTGCAGCATTGTTCAATTAGAATATAAATGAGGACGTGAGTTTCAAAACTCGCCTTATACAAAATTGAAAAAAATTGAGTTTTCTATACTAATCTACTCTACTGTTGAACCAGCATCGAAGAAATACTACAATCTGAAAAAAAAACTACTTTTTTCGTGCATTCCTGCAATTATTATAAAATATTGGTTTATTATGAAAAACAACGATCGAATCTGAGGTTTTTTAAGATTTCTCAAAACATAATTTTCTGGATAAAACGACTTTTAGGTAGATTTTGTTTGAAATACTACACATTACATTCTCCCCTATGTTGTAATTTCTGAAAATATTTTGCAGATCTACATCGATCATGACCCCTGCAACCCAAAACCACCCTCAGTAAAAAACTTTATATATATATATATATATATATATATATATAAGTGTAAGTGCCAATTACACATACTATGGAAGTTTGAGATATAAAACTAGGATTTTCTATAACAGTAACGTGGTTCAAAATTTAAAAAATGGTGGCAGATGTGAGCAGAACATAGTCAAATATAAAACCAAATGTTTTTATAACAAAAAAACTAAAGGGGGAAGATGGTCTGGGCAAACTGAATTTAAAAACTTGTACAGATAAACGTTTTAAAATGTGTGTATGTGCCGGGGGTATAGTAGATGTTAATGATAATGGAGAGTATTTAAAATTCTGCAAGGTTTATAATTGTGTCTACAGACTGAGATGTAGAGTTTGTAATATGTCGTACATAGGACAAACTTCAACTCCTTTGAATATAAGAATTAACAACCATAAGACAGACATAAGAAAACAAAAAAGTGGTAAGGAGGAACAAGAAATTAAGATTACACATTTTGATAGGCATGGAATTTATAATATTGAGATTTCTATTTTGAAAATTGTTCCTAATAAAAATGAAAGATTAATCAGTGAAAGAAATATGATGGTAAAGTATGGTACGGTATATCCATATGGAATAAATGTAAAGTTCGATCAAAGTAATGTAATAAGGAATTCTAAAGAAAAATTATAGGATGTCTCAATCTATGAAAGGACAAAACATATAATGTATTATGACAGGGATAAAAATCATAGAACAAACGTTGAATTAAAGAAATTAAAATGTTGCAAATATGTCGAAAAAGTTATCGAAAATTACAACTCAAACGATAATTAATCAGTAATTAAAAACTTTATATTTAATGTCAAAAAGAAAATGATACCAGAACTTTTGAGGAATTTGCATAAAAAAAAAGGTAATAACAATATTGACATGGCTCTAGATCTATTGAGATTTAGAATAAGAAAACAAAATTTAGATAGTTATGTAAAGAGTATGTATAAAAAAGATGCCGAAAATAATAAAATATACTGCGTTTTGGAGTACATGGGGTCACATCTAAAAAGGGTTAACATTAATAAAGTTTTAAATACGTATAATAGACTGCTACCGGATAAAAAAATAGAGATTTATAAGTCTTTTAAATATGTCAAACCGATGGGCAGACTCATATATAATTATAACAACTATGCAAAGGATTTGAAAAAAAGTATCGATAATAGTGTTTGCTATTGTCACGAAGTAAAATTCAACGTATATATAAATCCAACATACGGAGACGTATTAACGGGTAGTTTGGATATTGTACATAATAAGAATTTGAGTGAAATCATGAGATACGGGACGAGATACAGGATTAAGAGAGTATTAACAAGAAATATGGCAAAAGAACGCTTGAATATGAATTTGGATATTTTTATTCAAAAATTAGTTTATAGATACAATTTGCCTGCTAGTGTTTTCGAGGAATGGAAGTACTGTATTTTAAAAGAATTGTGTAGAAATTTTGAGAGTAACTCTGAGGGGGTTTGGGTAAAATATTATAAGGATTTGAAAGAATCTATAACAGAATTGCAAAATAAATTTATAATAACGTATATAGATAAAGCTAACACAAATTACGCAATTATTTGCAAAACATTATATGCTAAATTACTCAGGGAGGCTTATGGTAATGAAATATACTATGAAATTGTCAAATCTAGTAAACAAGTTATTAGTAATAGAGTAAAAGCATATTATAAAAAAATTAAAATAAAGCAAAATAGTACTAGTTTCCCATATTTGGTAATGGTTCCAAAGTTTCATAAAGATCCGGTTGTTTTTAAAGCTATTACAAGTGGTTTCGTTTCATATTTGGAAAATTGTAATAAAAAATTGTTGAAATTATTAAAAGAGATTTTTGATGAAGTATTGAAGGATAAGCCGGCTTGTATAATAAAAAACAGCTTCGAGTTAATTAAACATTTAAATCTAATGAAAAACATTTCAAGTTTAACAGCGTACGATTTTGAAGATTTGTATAATAGTATAGATTTGGACAATCTTAAAATAAAAATTATAGAGTTTTTCAGTAAATATAATTCCTCAACTATCGGACAGGAATGGTATACTAATTTGTTTAACTTTGTAGTGAGTGAGAATTACTTATATGACGTGAAAATTGTTTACAAACAAGTTAGAGGTATTCCAATGGGGGGAAGTTGTAGTTCGATTTTAGCCGATATCTACTTATATATATACGAGGAACAAATTGATATAAATGATGATATGAGGTGCTTTCGTTATATTGATGACGTTTTAATAGTCAGATGCAATAATGTGAAAAAAGAAAAATTTGATTGCTATCCTAATGGTTTAAATTTGAAATTGGAGTCAAAAAGTAAAAACATGGTCAATTATTTAGACATTAACATCGAGATAAAAAATGGTGAGATAAAAACAGATATATATGATAAACGAAAAAGCTTGAACTTTGAAACTATAAAAATGTTAAATTTTGGATCAAATGTCCATATCTCAATATATAGAAATATTTTTATTAACGGATTAAACCGTATAGATAGACTGACATCAAATACTGGGCAAAAATTGAAGAACTTTACAAATGGTATATTCTGGCATTGCACCACGGCTATCCTGAGAGATTTTTGAAGAGTCTACTGCGAAATTTCGTAAAGTGTAAGACTTATCGCAGATATTTAGAGGTAATGTGGATGCGAAGAGAGGAGTAACTGTGGCTTTGACTGTTCAGGGATTGCGTGCACGATTGTTTGAGGTTTCACGTTCAGTTGTTGGTTTTCGATGGGTCTAGGCAGCTCATTCAATTTGTTAGTTTCTTTCTTTTTGGTCTTGACAGGTTGTTGGGGGTGCGTTGTGCACATAAAAACTGGTTTTAACCCCGCAGTTGCATGTCGCAAGTGCATGCCGCCTGTCTCCATTGATTCAATTTCTTCTGGTTTTGGTTTGAATGATTTTAAAGTTTGATGTTTATAAAGTATGTTATTTTTGAAGTATGTTGTTTTCAAGTTAGTTGTTTTTAGTTATTTTGTAGTTGTCATTTGGTTTAGTTTATTTATCGTTGGATCAGTTCCGTGGTTTCGAATTTTTGGTTTGATTTTTGGATATATATATATATATATATATATATATATATATATATATACCGCTCTCTTCCGGACACAATAACTTCCATAATTCCGCACAAATCTCTTCCTAACTGATACATAAATTCAAAGGCATAAAATCTCGGTTAAGTTCGTTAATAGGTAAAATTGGAACAAGGGGATGGAAATAGGGAGGGGTTTTGTGAAAATCGAATAAAAACCATAACTTCTTAATTATTGCACATATGAAATTAGTTTATAGTTTTTATTACTTCAAAAAATCGGACCAAATATTTATGTATCACAGACTTTTGTTAAAATTAAAAATGGGCTCAATGGGCACAAAAAATAGGGTTTTAGGGAGAAAAAAATTCATAACTTCGCCAATTATAAAGATATCAGGTCCAATTAAATTTATTATAAATCTTCTTAATATTATCTACAACTTTTATATTGACAAGTTTTTGATAGGACCAATTCGTACCGTTAAAAAAATTAAATCGATAACAAAAAAGGGGAATTGAAGAAGAAAAAGTCCATAACTTCGCCAATTCTCGAGATATAAAATCCGCATGAATTTATTATATATTTTCTTAATATTTTCTACAACATTTATATTCACAAGTTTTTGATAGGACCAATTCTTACAGCAAAAACAAATTAAAAATACATAGCGGTTGAAGAAAAAATTCATCGTATTAAGGGTGTATTTAAATCCAAACTGCTTATTTTCTGACTCGGTTTTAAATTCATTTTTGCTCTAAAACGCATCCAATTGGTAGATTATTTTCTTCAGAAACTATATAATGTACCGTAATGACCAATTTTCTGATAAAGGCAGAATGTATTTCAGAAAATGATATCAAATTGGGCATTTTGAAATGAATTTTACCGAAGCGATTGTATTAGAAACGAAAAATATTGTCTTACTGAGAAAATAAATGTTTATAATTCAAGTTTTAAGAGAGACTAGGGACGGCTGACCTACTTTTTACAAAATGATTTTTTTTTTTTTAATTATTGATCGTAGAATAAAGTTTTATATATCATTTTAATTGTTATACAATCAGTTATCAAAATAAAATTGCTACATAAGTGTAACACATAAGGAATTTGAAAAATGATTGATTTTAATCATGAAAAAATAATGGGTCAAGGTTCCCCAAATACGGGAGGCTTGACCCACTTTGATTTATATTGCAATAATTGTGAAGAAAAATAAAATCAGTTTAAAAAAAAGCAAAATAACTTTATACTACATGCTTTAATTATTATAAAAAAAATATTTTTTTTAAATATGGTGCTTAAACAAACCTGTTGCGACACAATTGCAAGTCAGAGGAGAAAAATTTTGTTTTAAACAGGATTTTGTCTGAGCAGGCATAATTGTACAGCAGGAAAAATGAAATTTTACCATTTAACACAGTAAATTAAAATGTCTGAAATTCAGACACTTAAGTACTTAAGTGTCTGAAACTGAGTGTTCAGTTTTGAGACATTTTAAAATGTCTGAATCTTTTCAGACACTTTTTGTGTCTGAATTTCAGACACTTCAAACGTCTTAATAGCATCCATTTTTTTGTAAGCATCATACGTAGCCATGTTTGACCACGTTGAATCCTGGAAAAATATTTGCTGGAGTACTGCCCCCCCCCCCCCTACAACCTTATTTTGTTCTTGCTCCCAATTTTGGTACGCAATTTTTGTTAAGCTGATAATTGATATCTTTTACGACATTTTACTCATTATAGTCAATATTTTGAACTTCAGGAGTAGAACAAGATTAAAACAAAAAATATTTATCTAAATATTAGATTTTAAAAATTTGTTTTATTTTTAATCTTATTTTACTTAAAAAGTTCAAAATATTGATTATAATCAATACAATTTCGAAACAGATTTAAAATATAAGCTTTACAAATATTGCACATCAAATTTGTGGTCATTAAAATCGTAGGGGAGGCGGGGCACGGCCCAGTATGCCCATTCTTTAATCAAGAAGTTCTTTTTCAAAAAATGCAAACCTGCATTATTGTTATCTAAATTGAGATGTCGGGTATTCGGTAGTATCCGTTGTGGAGGTTAATGGACATTCCCGAATAGCTATTCTGAAATATCTATTTAGCGAATACTTTTTTAATCCACATGGCATACATATTTGTATATTTTTACCTCACAAAAGCAGACATCTCCGATTATCGGACAAATTCAACGGCAAGGGCTATTGAGGGCTTTTAAAGTACATGGATTAGTATATATATTTCTTATAATCTTGTCCCACTCTACTTCATATAATTTAAAAATAGATTTTTTAAAAATTTATATTGCCACATAGGCAATTTTACATATATATATCAGATGATAATCACAACAGCTATTTAACTATGAATAAATAAATAAATATTCTACTTTATCCCTTTGCAATCGAGGGCTCCGGAGCGGAGCCATTTAAAATTTGTCTTCAAACTCGAATTCTCCGCTACGGAGACAATGCAAATAATTTTGTGATACCTGTCTAGAAAAGCCAATATTACATGGTATCACAAAATTATTTGCATTGTCTCCGTAGCGGACACCTCGAGTTTGAAGACAAATTTTAAATGGCTCCGCTCCGGAGCCCTCGAGTGCAAAGGGTTAATATTGATAAAAAAATTACTTCGGTATTTTGTTTATTTATATTTTGTTTCTGTTTTTTATCTTGTCCTACTCTAAAAGTTCAAAACTTTCATTATAATCAGTGCAAGATTTAAGGTATCAGATTTACGAAAATTTCATACAAAATCCTCCCGCCCCTCCCCGAAAAAAAATGAAAATCCTTATCATTTAAAAATTAGATTTTTTAAAAATTTATATTGCCACATGGACTTATTGTTATCATTTCTATGAGCTACTAAACAAGACATCTTTAAAGCAAAATAAAGTCGCAAAAAAAAGAAGTTAGCACATGATATCACTATGATACACACTTGCGATGCTTATCAGTAAAGTCTAATTGGAAAATGACCATCGAATCCACACACGCAGCAAAATCGAAATAAACAAATGATTTCCTTTTTCCTGACTGGGTTACTTCTATGTTTCCAAGTCAAAAGTTTTCCACATTAAAAGATGTAATAGCTTTAGAAATATATCTAAGAAATACTTTAGATAAATATTCATTTTCAATTATATATAAATTTCATAAAAATCAATTGATTTTTTTCCAAAAGCGAAAGTTTATAAATATATTTTTTTAATTTCAGCTGAATATTGTTCAATTGACAAAAAAAAAGGCAATCCCGAAAATCACGGAATTTTCGGGATTAAAATTAAAGCGGGATCCCGGATCTCAATACGGGATTGTAATCCTATCTATCCTTGTAATCTAGGGAGTAAGAAAGCTTTAGGAGATCTTTCAAAGTTTTTTTTTTCTATTTCCTTGTGGTCGTTTAGTATGAGATAAGCATTAGCCATTGAAACTAAGAACTGCCATATTGAAAACCAAACAAAAGAAGAGAATGAACTTAACTTTTAAATATGTCTGTTTTTTAGTGATGTTATTACTTTAAATTTGAGAAAAAAGAAGAGAATAAATAATACATAATTTGTAATAATAGACAACGTCATAAATTAAAAAAATATATACTTCTAGAATAAGTGTTTTTTTTTTGTTTTTTTGTTTTTTTTTTTCCAAAAAGATTCAAAACGAATTAAATTTCATGTAAGATTTTGTTTAGTGCAATAAATAGAATCATAAAAGACACTAATTTTAGTACTATAAAGAAATTATAAGACTTACTTCAATCGCTGTTTGCAAGAGGTAAGAAAAATTCCTCGATTTGAAATTTTAAAAACTACCACAACCACAGTGAGGGAGAAAGACTTGCATCAGTTTAAAAAGTAATCCCATAATACATCCGACTAGCCATATTTAAAGAATGAGATGTTTCATCCTCAAAACAGGACCCGCCAGACAAAAGTTTCTGTTTTTTGCCAGCTTCGACAGGACGAAGATGAATAACACAATATTATTGATATAAATTTATACGAGTTAACACTAATCCCATTGCACACGCTTTGTAGAATTTCCGGGTGTAATCTTTAACCGTCGTCTACTTCTGTTCTGTGTCTATCCCGCCCACCTTATATCGACGACAGCTTCTAAGAGACATTTGATGTCGAGCACACACGTCAGATGTATGTATTCAATAAATAAATAATCTAAGTTAATACGGATTAAAATCACAGTACTTCACATTTCGCAAAAAACAAATTAAAATACACACGTACATAAAAACAAACTTTGTTTGAATTACAACGTATACCACTTCGAACGAAGACGTCTAAAACGCATGCGCAACTGGGAGTGCGAGTGCTCCCTGGTGGTTATTGCGTCAGAATCAAAACGTCTAAAATTAAGACACGTTTAACCCGGGAGAACTCGCTGCATGAGATTTTTTCTCACAGTCGTACTTTTTAAATACCCTTATTTAAACCATTTTTCATTTTAATTAAAATTTCAAAATGTTATTTCAATTATTTTACCTCTTTTGTGAATAAAAGTACTAAGCCAACCAAAAAAAGTTTATATTATATGAATGTAAAGTAAAAGAAAAGCAATTGCGCATTCTCACTAACGAGTTCTCCTGGGTTAAAGCAATAAAGTGTCTTAAAATAAGACGTTTGCGGATATTTTAGACATTATTCTCAGTTCGTTTACACCATGGTCATAGTAAGACACTAATGTATCTTAAATTAAGACATCTATAATGTCTGAATTTTCAGATTAAGACACTTAAGTGTCCAAAATTCTTTTTTAGTCACATATGTGTCTAAATTTAAGATGCTTCTATTTGCAGTGAAGGCAGTATTCTGTTAGATACCGGTTCAATTTTCATAGTGTTTCATGTTATTATGACCGGATTTAGGAGCCCCTCTCCCGCTTTTTTTGTCTCCTTGCCCCATTTTCGTGACACTCGACATGACAATGTCAACTATGTGACAACTCTAGTAGTCACATAGTTTTGCTTCGTCTCAGTATTGTCATCTTGGTGAAATTTGTCTACATACCTTCCTAAAGTTTTTCGATCGATGCTATGTTCTTTTCCAGCCGCATGAGCTCTTAACTTATCATTAACAGGATTTAAACCTTTAAGGGGCAAAGTACTTTCAGTATTAAAATGTTGAAATAAATGACTAGCACCGGAATTTACGAACAAATTTAATTGGAAATAAGAAAAAGGCTATATTTCACATACATATAAATGGAAAATATTTTAGTAAAATTCTATTGCCATTATGACGTTTCGGAGTTAAAATTAAGTGTTTCTATAAGCATATCATTTCCTCTGAAGGTATCAAGACTGTTGCTTTCATCCTTTCTAGTCTTTCCCACTGTTTCTATTCACCTATTGTAAGTAATATTTAAATGAAAAAAAAGTTCCTATCAACTTTCCCATTTTCTAGCATTTTTCACATCTTTCTTTAGTAAGTTTTAAACATTTTTTTTTTCCATGACACCATTTTACAGTAGCTTTACCGAATAAATTTACATTATTTTATATATATAACCATTAACTTTTTTTATGCACAGTGCATAATAAAAAGATTTCTAAAACCACTTGATTAACTGAGCCTTGTGCATCTGGTCAACCCTCCCTCACATTGACTGGGTCAAGCATCCCTAAATAGACCTTTTCTAAAGAATAGCACATTGTAATGTTAAGCCTAACTTACTGTAAAATCTGTATTCCTGGAATGAAAGCTCACTATTTTTGCATTACTTTAAATCTACTTACTTAAATTTCTATGACATAATTTATCTGAAAAAAGCTTACAAAATATTTCTAAAAGGCACAACTTTTAGGTTTAAAACACCTCACAATTGATTTTTTCCACATGTATTTCGATTATTTCTATGAAACGTAGACCATTCCATTAGCTTTGGTTAACACCTATCGATAAAACTCTGAAATTCTTTTAAATATGAAAATTGATGGGTGGGTCAAGCCTCCCGCAAGGTCAAACGTCCTTAGTCTTCCCTAATTAATTGAACGAAAAATAAAAACACAGACTGCGTATAAATCTCTTCAAAAATCACGTCAACAAGTTTCATATTTTTTCTATTAAAAATGAATCTGAAAATGTGCCAGAAAATTTCGAGTTGTTGAGCATGGAAAAGTGTTTTTTTGAATACCGCCTTAACATGATTATGATAAAACCAGCTCTTATATAAAAATGAAATAAAAACTCGTTAAAAGAGGCCCGATAAAATTGTTAATGTGTGTTTATCTCTTACTTACTACTTACACAGTTGTGCTAGAATCCATGTAGGATTTTGACCTCCCTCAATATACTTCTCCCGACCTTCCGATCTCTGGCCTTTACTTTATAATTTATGATTTGGTTTTCAGCAACATCTTTCTCTATCTCTTTTATCCAACTCTTCCTGGGTCTACCAATACTTCTTTTCCCAATTAAATAACCACTATAAATCTTCTTTGTGCTTCGCTCATCCCTCATTCTGATTAGATGGCCTAACCATTGCATTCTTTTTAGTTTTATAGTATTTATTATATCTTTTTCATTATATAACTGTTCTAACTCCATATTTGTCCTTATACGCCATGCATTGTATTATTTAATAGGTCCAAAAATTTGCCTTAAGATCTTCCTTTCCCAAGTGATAAGTAGCTTTTCATCTTTTTCTGTAGTGGTCCAGGTCTCACTACCATAAATTACTATTGGTTTTATAACAGTTTTATAAATTTTAAGTTTGGATGTTCGAGACATTAGAGATGATTTTAGAATGTTTCGAAGAGAAAAATAGCATCTATTTCCTGCTGCAAGTCGGGTTTTAATCTCTGCTTCTACCATATTATCACAGGTGATCGTAGATCCTAAATATTTAAATTATGTTACTTCATTAAATTGTAATTAATTATTTATTGTTAAAGCTGCTGTTGCCTGTGATTTCATTCGGCCCATTCTCATGTATTTTGTTTTTTCTTTATTAACCACGAGGCCTAGTTTTCTTCCTTCAGTGTCTAATTTATTGTATCTTTCAATCAAGACTTTCTTATTCCTAGCAATTTTATCAACATCATCTGCAAATTCAAGGATTTGGAGGGAGCGATTCATAATAGTACCACCTCTGTTGTTGTAAATGCTTCTAATTATTTTATCCAGGCATAAATTAAGAAAAATTGTCGAGAGAACAACACCTCGCTTTAGACCTGAATTCACTGCAAATTCTCTTGAAAGTCTTCCCTGTACCTTAACTTTTACTTTTGTATTTTCCAGTGTTAATTTTATAAGCTTAACTATTTTATCGGGTATTTTAAATTCCTCTAATATTTCAAATAACTTATTTCTGCTTATACTGTCATAGGCCTGTTTAAAATCAACAAACAATTGGTGCAAATTAATATTTTTTTTATAGAATTTTTCAAGGATGTTCCTGATACTAAAGATTTGATCCACTGTTGATGTTCCTTTCCTAAAACCACACTGATAATCACCTATCACCACTTTAGCATACGGTTCTAATCGCTTTCCAATTATCTTTGCCAACACTTTATATGTAACATTTAATAAGGCAATGCCTCTATAATTCAGGCAGTTTAAGATATTTCCCTTTTTATGAATTGGGATAATAATAGCACCATTCCATTCGTTTGGTATATATTCATTCTGCCAAATCTCTACTATTAGATCATGTAACATTTGTACCAACTTCTCCCCACCATATTTTAAAAGCGCAGCACTTATCAAATCTTCACCAGGTGCTCTTCCATTTCTTAATTTTGCAATAGCATCCCTTACTTCTTCTACAGTTTGTGGTTCACAGTTTTCTTCATTCATGTCATAATCATTATGATTAGATTGTATTTCTCTTTTGTTATTTGACTGTCTGTTTAACAATTCTTCAAAATATTCTACCCATCTATCTGTCACATTTGCGTGCCCTCCAATAAGTTTATCATTTCTGTCTTTACAAAAAAGGGTGCGTGGTTGATAGCCCGTTTTGATTCCTTTAAGCTTTGAATACATTTGGCTTATATCACCCAATACTGATAGGTCTTCAATTTCTTGAATATTACTCTGCTCTAAAGCTCGTTTTTTCATACGTAACAACTTTTGAGTATTTCTTCTAATTGTTTTAAAGTGATTTTTACTCTGTCTTGTTCTATGTTTCAGCATTTTTTCTCTTCCTTTATTCTTTTTCTTAATCAGTTGCCAACACTCATCATCAAACGATTCATTAATTTTCCCCCTTTCTTCCTTTCCAACTACTTCCTCAGCAGATTTTAATATATTTCTGCATTTAGCCCATTTACTATTGATTATATCTTCCTCATTAAATTCAGCATATTCACTAGCAATTTTTCTGTTAATTTACTTTGATAAACCTTTCTTCTCTGCATGTTTAGTAAATCTTTTGTTTTAAATTTTACTTGTTTAGTTCCTTTTGCATCTCGAAATCTTGTAACTCTTTGTCTGTATTTCATATTAACAAGGAAATGATCAGTATCTAAATCAGCACCTCTATAACTTCGTACATCCATAACATCACTAGCATGTCTTCTGTCGATCATAATGCGGTCAATTTGTTTTTTTGTCTTTCCATCTTTATGTATGTTCTTATGCTCAAAACATGTACTACTTATGATTAGGTTGTTAGAAGCAGCGAAGTCCACATCTCTTATTCCATTTTCATTACTCAAATCATGTAAAATAGATTTTCCAATTGTTTGTACAAAAGTGTATTCTTTTCCAATTTTAGCATTAAAATCACCTATTACCATTTTAACATCATGCCTTGGTATCTTATCCAATTCAATCTGTAGTGTTTCATAAAAAGTATATTTTTGTTCGTCCTCGGTATGTTCCGTTGGTGCATGGACACATACTATTGAAATGTTAAAACATTTTGCTCTCAATCTCGAGATACATATTCTTTCATTTACATTGTGAAAATCAATAATATTTTCTCTAAGGCATTTTCTGATCATAAATCCAGTACCATGCGTGTTTCTTCTTGTGCTTGCACTATTAAAAATTGTAAAATCACCAACATCTCTTATCCCACTCTCCTTCCATCTTACTTCCTGTATGGCCAATATGCCCAGTCTATAACTATCCATCTGACTCTGTAGTTGCTTCACTGCATCAGCTCTGTATGAACTTAAAACGTTCCAAGTTCCAATTCTAAAATTCATAAGCCGGTTTCCAGTTCCAGTCCGTTTTTCCATGAGATCAGTCAGTCTAGCATCTGTATTTAAGGGCTTCGCAACAAGGTTTATTTTTTCCAGGGAAAGGTTGTCAGCCTTTCGTCCAACCCCTTTTAGTCGACTCTTACGACATGCACGGGTTACATTGGGACTATTCTTTAATGCCGGTCACCACACGCCATGTGTTTATCTCTAATCATGATTTAATTTTTGTTGCTGAAATTAGTATACGTAATTTCGAAATCTACCTCCGCCTGTAGATCGGGCCGGCAGGGACTTTTTAATACACAGACGAGTGCGAAAAATTTTCTTTTTTTTACTTTAGGTTATGTTTTTAATATGAAGACATTGCGATATTTGTATATTTCTTGATGTAGTAAATACAATAGATTCCAGAAACAATTAGTGTATTCTTAACGTTCATATATTACATAAAAATGGAACATTACTTTTATCGAAGTTTATTTCTTAAACTAATATACACGTATTTGTGATGTTTAATATGTTTTTAATATCATATGTTTAATATTAATATGTTTTTTTTAATTTATAGTATTATATTAAGCGTCCGGCCTATTTCTTACTATATGTTTAAAGATTCATAAAATAATACCCAAGAAAACTATCTGTATGCGGATTTGTTTATGATTACCTTAGATATTTAACTATCTTATGCGCTGCAAAAGAATAACATTAATATCCGTTTTGTATTAAATCAGCACTGGATTTCAAAGACGTGACGGAAAAACGATTAGGACAGATAAAGGGTTATATAAATAAATAAAGAATACATTTTAGTTATTTCTTCTATTTACTGAATGAAAATATTATTTTATTTAAGATTTTTAAAAAAAGATTAGCTTGAAATTTGCATTCATTTAACTGAGAGATAGCTACAGAAATGCGCTGGATAAATGTCCATTCGGATTTAGAAACGTCACTTTTTTAATAACATACAAACAACATTTCAGACTCACGAAGATTTATCCATTTTTTTATTACTTACTTGTCAATAAATTTTCGATAATTTCTTACTTTTTCATTGTTAATTTATGTTATGACTTAAAGATCAAAACATTTATGGGTAAAGTAATGATTAAGGTGATTTACAACTGAAATATATTTCAAAATGACATTTTTATGCTTCTTTAAACACGTTGAAGTATTATCGTAAACTTTCTTTCTGCTAGGTAACCCACTGAAGCGCGATGTTTATTTAAATCTTTAACTGCTGGTGTTTTTATAATTTATTGTTAAAATATTTTACAATAATTGAAAATTCCCCTTTCTTGCGCGTTTTCATGTTTTATAGATGTATAGATTTCAACAGAAACAACTAAAAAAATTATGTAATAATCTAGGAAGTTTGGCTTGCAAGCCATAATATGTGCTATAGCACTTCTAATTTTTTCTATGATACATTAAACTTCTTTTTATGAGTAAATGTAGCCAAGATCAAACATCTTTAAAAACATATCGCTTTTATGTAGTTAGGTAAATATTATTAAGATATGTCATCTAGTGTATTTAAAATTAGTAAACAATATATTTTAAATCTGTTTTTTTAATAACTTCTTACGTAATGCATTACTTATAAACACTTTATAAAAGAAATGTAGAACGTCAGAACATAGCCCATACAATGAGAAAAATAAAAGTGCAAATAATGTTCTCATTGAGATGATTTTTACATGCCAGTTTCGATATGTTTTTATTTTTTCTTCAAACGATAAAAATAGATGACCTATTCCGTAGGATAATAATAAATGAAGTAAAAAAGATACATCTACATATCTACTAAGGAATGCAAAAATACTAAGAATATTCTACAGAATTTACATACATATGTTTGAACATAAAACTTATGAAAGAAGTTATATTTCTACAAGTTTCAAATTTTCGAAAGTGATTATATTAAAAAAGAAATACCGAGTTTAACTAGATATTCTGAGATACATTCGGCGAAAAACGAAAACAAAATACCTTATACAATTAAGTTGTAAATGTGGCTTTAAAATAAATAAAAATTTCCATTAGCTTTTGACTTCTTTGATTTTACTTTAAACCGTATTAAAAATCCATTTCTATATTTAAGTAGTAAGAAAGTTTTAAGAAAACCAAATATTGGCACCTAAAAACGAATCTAAAACCTCATATCAGTTTATATGCATATTTGTGCTAACATGTATTCCTGACATACTTAATACAAACATTTTTGATAATTTGGACTATTTTCTGTTAGCAAAAAACCTTAAGATATCTTTGATATTTAAAGCGAGTATTACAATAACTCTTCTTTGGGAAGTATTATTTTTGTTAGAAAAATTCTATTAAATATTCTGACAAATGTTTACGTTCGCTATTCTTCTTATAAATAGTTCATTTGCTATTGGTCTTGCAATTATTTCAAATAATTATTTTTGTGTTTTGGATTGATATATGGCACACCAACTGGTGAATCTTTGTGTTTACTTTTTAAGCGTAAAATTATAAATTACTTATTGTATCCATGCACTACAAATATCCAACTACATTTATTCTTTAAGGCTATATCTACATGAGTATAGGTCCTACACATTTATATCTAATGATATTCTGTATAACTACTTCTTGATGCACTTCTACGCCTACCCATTTGCATCTATTATGTATATCTACATGTACGTGTGCATATGTACTACACATTTACGCCTAATGATATTCTCATTTATTCAAAAATAAACTTTAAAAAGTCATTTCGCCCTGTGATGAGAGAAAAACGTAGCTTTCGAATTCCTTGTTTTAAAAACCCAGCATATTTTATTAAAACACACAAACCCGATTATAGAACATTCAATACCATTTTTCGTGAATACTGAATATGAATAAGAATTTCGTAAAATTAGTCAGCCATACATAAAATAGCTTTATTTAAAGCGATTTATGTTTATCGGCAAATTCGGAGATATTTTGAAGAGCCCGATATTTTAAAACAATATAGGGGATGAAACCTCCCAATGAACTTGGTCGAGGCCGTAGTAAGACCTCTACGCATGCTCATGCAAATGAAATGGTTTAATATATAGAGTGCTGTCGTATGACATAAGCAGATTGTTTCGAAATGTCGGACATCCTAGACTTTCAAACTGCTATATCTAAGCCATTTTTTGAAATAAAGAGAAAAATAAAATACTCTGGAACTTTTGTATCAAGGTCAAATACTTAAAATAGAAACATTTTTCAATTTCTAATTTTTGTAACTTTTTTTAATTTTAAAAGTTATTATTATTTTACAATGGCCGCCATTTTGAAACAAGGTGTCACATGAAAATGGATAACGAATTCGGTCGAGTCCTTGGCATTCCCTGTACATGTGCTTAATCTCATTTAAATCAGTTAATAAATGCGTGTTCTATCGCATGACAAGCATCGCGATGTAGATTAATGGAATCTCATCTAATCTCTTAGAAGAGACGAACAGAAAATATCGAAACATAAAATATTTGTGCATACATACAATAGTCTAAATATTGTAATGATTTGATTGAGATAAATTATATTTTAACAAACCATTTACAGTATGAACAGTGAACAGCATACGGTTCTAAGGGCTACCCATTTGTAGAACAAATCCACGCCCTGTCGATGAGTTTTTGCTTTGTACATCATAAGCAAAAACAGGAATTGTTAGTCCAAGTGTAGTGAAAACACTACAGTAATAGAGAGTGTCGATAACTCCCAGCATCACTGCCGAGAATCAAAGACAGAATGAGAAAAAAAGAGAGAGGAAAGTCTATTTAAGTAAGTGACCGAACAGGCAGCCAATACGAAAATAGGAGGGCGGGGCTTCACTGTTACATAAAGTTTGCAGTAGAAAATCATTTGCAGTATAATAAAATGAGTTGTTGTTAAATGGGTATTCTTTAAACATTTTTCCGGTTTGAGAAAGTTTTTTTTTTTATTTAATTGCTTTGTGTACGTGTTATACATGAAACAATTGATTTTAATACTTATAATTAAAACTTGAATAGTTTTGTCTGAAACTATAATTACAATACAAATTAATAAAAAAAGAAACATTATAAATCAAATGGGATAAATTCAATAAATACAAAAAAAACAATATATATATACTTTAATTTTGTCATATTTATAAATTACTTTTAATTATTACGACAGTTTAGTTTTAAAAATAATTTTTAATTTTAACAAATTAAAAGTACTAACATTTTAACAATTGTATACATGAATTTTATTTACTCAACTTTATCATCAAATTTATTTTCAAAGTTTATTAATTTAATATTCATATTAAACAAATTATGAACTGAGTATTTTTAACAGTGGCATAAGATGTAATATTTAATTTCTATCGTAATAAATGAGTTTCTTTCTATAAACAAAATGCTGAGTGAAATCGTGAAGAAAAAAAAAACTTTTATAGTCATACTCGACCGAAAATTATGCTCTAAAAATATTAGTGACAATTCACATTACACAATTGTTTTTTAAATATATACATTACATTTATTAAAAGGAATGGAAGTTTGTAAGTATCATAAAATAAAATAAATCACGTTATTAAATATAAAACAAAAACAAACAAAGATGGATTTAATACTTCATCTACAAAATTTTATGAAAAATAAATCAACTTTTTTTTTACGAAATAGAAACAGAAAATCCTCTAATATTCTTTTCATACTCTCTCTGTGCAGTTGATCATTATTTCAAATTCTTTATGGAAAATCTTGACTATCTTTATTTTGACTACATTGTATATTTTTTTTTTTAAGTTTTCTTTAATATTAAATTAAGTTTATTAAGTACACTGCAATTCACTTTGTATGATTAATAGTTTTTAAAAACAAGACCTAAAATTATATTGAAAATCCATACCAACTTTTTATTTATTAATATATTTACTTAAATGTTCGTAAACAATTTTTATAGCTTTCTTATACACTAAGACATTTTTGAAGAAAACCATAATGGAGTTTGGTAATTTATGCTGGTAAGCTGCTTATTATAATTTTTTTTCTAAAAAAATTATGCTTAAATGCAGTTACTTAAATGTTTGTAAACAATTTTTATAGCTTTCTTATACACTATGATATTTTTGAAAAAAAAACCATAATGGAGCTTGGTAATTTATGCTGGTAAGCTGCTTATTAGAAAATGTTTCATAAAAAATTATGCTGTTAAAAAATAATAAGCATTTTGATTTAAAATATTATTTAGTTCATTTTTTTACTTAAAAGATTACTGTTTTTAATATAATGTAAGATTCATATGTATATGTGAATTCTTTTACAAGTAATAAAGTTCGGTTAATAAAAAATGTTTATAGAAAAAGTAGAATCAGTTATTAAATAGTACACATTTTTTGTTATTTATAACACAATTTATTTTGAACGCTTTTCAAGAGAGTTAAATGTTTGATTTTATCTACGTTTTGTCAACTATATGTCTGTTGCATGCATGTCGTATGCCTGTGGTATGTCTACCCTTTTAGTGATATAGCTATTGTAAGTATATCCAGTCGCATTTTTTCATATGGTATTGAAATTCACTATAGAATGTTCACTTAATAATATGAGCTTAATAATATTGCTTTTACAGTTCATTTACAAATGCATAAAAAATACATTACTTTATACAAGGGATGCACAACTTGTGGCCCGCATGTCAAAAGGGGCCAGAGATGGGATAACGTGTAACCCGCGAATTTCGTCAATTTATAACTGGAAAAAATTAAAATTTTTGTCCATAGGTCGCAAGAAAAAAAATTGTGCATTTCGTCAATTTGCCGGGGGAAAAATTAAAAATTTTGTCACCCAGTTAAGAATCGCGAATTTCTTTGATCAGGTGCGGTAAAACCGCGAATTTCTTTGATCAGTTCCAATAAAAGCGTGAATTTCGTCGATCAAGCACGGAAAATCGCACATTTCGTCGATCAAACACGGAAGAATCACAAAATTCGTCGATCAAACACGGAAAAATCGCAAATTTCATTGATCAAGCACGGAAAAATCGCACATTTCGTCTATGAGTCGCGGAACAAATTGCAAATTTGACGATCACGGAAAAATCGCGAGTTTTGTCAATCGAGCTCGGAAAAATCGCGAATTTCGTCGATCAAACACGGCAGAATCGCACATTTCGTCGATCGAACACAGAAAACTTGCAACATTCGTCGATCAAGCACAGAAAAATCGAAAATTTCGTTGATCAAGCACGAAAAAATCGCGAATTTTGTCAATCAGGCACGAAAAAATCGTCTATTTTGTTGATGATGCGCGAGAAATTTGCACATTTTGTTGATCAGCTGAGAAAAAATTGTGAGTTTCATCAGTCGTGAGAAAAAAATCGCTAGTTTCCTCAATTGCTGGAAAAAAATGCAGTCAGTGAATTAAAAATCATGAATTTCGTCGCGGAAAAATTGCTAATTTTGTTGATTGGGAGCCGAAGCAGCTCAAATTTCGTTGATCGATTGCGGAAAAATCGTGTGTTTCGTCTGTTTATCGCAAATTTCGTCAATTTGCCGCGGGAAGTATTGCAAAATTCGCCAGAGTTAGTTACGGATCACGAATTTTGTTAATCAGGCGCGAAAAAATCGCAAATTTCGTGAATCGGGCACGGCAAAATTACAAATTTCGTTAATCAGGATCGAAAAAATTGCGAATTTTCTCTATAATGCGCATGTGCGGAAAATTGAAAATATCGTTGATAGGTTGCGGTTCACGAGTTTCGTCATTTTACCGTTAGGAAAACGCATGAATTTCGTCAGTCGGTTAAGAATCGTGAATTTCGTCGATCGGACGCGGAACAATCGCGAATTTTGTCTATTACAGGCTGAAAAATCGCGAATTTCGGTGGTCGGGCATGAAAAAAACCCATATTTCGTCGATCGAGAGCGTGGAAATAGCGATTTTCGTTGATCGGCTCCTGATACCCCCTTCGTTCAGTATGTTCGAATTTTTTTCGGCACTAGCCGATTTCATGCCTAAGTTTTGTTTTTTAGCAATTTTAATAAAACAAAATTTACTTCCACTAATCAAGTGAAGGAATATTATCACTCCTTCTAAATAATCGTTGATATATCTCTGTTATATATACAAACGTAAACTGTTGATATATCCTTGCCAACTGAATTGTACATGTGAGTGGGTAGGGAAACCTAGAAGGGTTCCCACCCTCTTCTAAAACCATATTTTTATCTGATTATAGGCCACAGATTACCTCCCGAAATATAATTCTCTCTGTATTACTGATGTGGCCCTCGACAACCCAGAAATCTTTGTTAGTGGCCCTTCTCTTAAAAAGGTTGTGCAGCCCTACTTTATACCTTCAGGGAAAAACTGTTTAAGGTTCTGTTAAATGCTTTTACAATACTTAAACAGACTGACATTAATATGAATTCCTGAGTTGGACTAAAACAGAATTTCTGTGTAGTATCAAATAATTGTACAGTTCTTGCATATATAGTTAATTTACAAGAATGTACAAATACTTCCGTTGCATTCTTATCTATGGAGAATAACTTTTACTGGGCATTTTAATAGTGCTACAATTCGTCATACCTACTGAAGTTAATACAAATTACTGTGGTACACTTCATTAAATTTATAGATTATGAGAAGCATTATTTTTTTTTAATTTAATGAGTCAAATAAAAAATATATAGAATACGGAAATGACTATTATCCGTAATTATTGGAAGTTGGTTTTGAGCTGTTGTATATATTTTTTAAATTAATAAATTTATGGGTTATCACTCGGATCTCTATAAGGGAGCACGAAAGATTATTGCCGCTCACATATTTCCACATAATGCGGATTTGTACTGCTTTTTCACGTTATTTTTTAATTATGTACCACATTTCCAATCATAAATATGAAATTTCTTAACAGTATTCCATTAATGTTATAAAATATTCTAAAATCTATGCCTCATGCATTTTTTCTTATATTTGTTTTAGTTTCAGATTATATCAGATTATATATAATTATCAGATGTATTCAGATTATATATAATTATCAGGTGTATTCAGATTATATATAATTTGCTATGGATGGAAGTACTTTCCAGTCATCTATTTCTATCCCTTAGAGCAAAAAACTGTTTAGTCTTCAGCAAGCTTTTTTGTTCTTAAGCATAGCAATAATGTTTCCTTTAGCACATTTAAGAGTTTTTTACATTTTCTCATATCAAAACCGTTTATACCTGTTCTGGGTGATTTTTGCTTAGTCTTAGTCTACAATTGGCGATCGTTGTTAGAGACTTCATCATCAGATTAATCGCAACTTATCTCAAACTGCAAATAATTAGGTTCATTTTCTGTATGTGTAAAGCCTCAACCAACACTGAATTTTAATGGAGCGATAACCTCTAAACCTGGCATTCTATATTCTACAAAATAGTAACGAATGGAAAGCATTAAATATCAAAATATCATCAATCTGCAGAATAACCACACGTCGGAATCAGAAAGTGTTTCCTACAAAGGACCGCATTTTGTCATTTAATATCCCAATTCTACCTACAATTGTCAAGTCAGCATATATTTGCTATGCTTTTCGGCTGAACATTCTAAACCCTTCGCGATGCTCTCAGCGCCATTTCATAATCATTTTAAAATAACTCTCGTGGTTCTGCTACGATGTGCAGATGTCAGCCATGACATTAATTCGTGTATAAATGATTAATGTTTGCCAAACGTAAAAGTGAAAATGTAGTATGCTGTCATTCTTGTTCAAACTGGAACAGTGAAAGAGTAATTCTTTCTGTTAATATTGATAAAGAAATGTTGCAAAGTTTGCAATCAAATCAAAGTTTGCAATTTTTTTTGTTTTCAGATACTCATCTGCAGGTGTTTAACACTTTAGTTAACTCATAAAACTTTCAAAATCTGTAATTCACATAAGCACTAAAACTCAGTCCACATTTTTAACGGAGATCGCCAGTATGAGTATCATCCAGCTCTATAAAGGAAAAACTCTTAACCCGGGATAATCCGCGCATAACCGGAGTACGAATGGTTTTTACTTTGTCACCAAAAATACAAATAATAATAGTCATTAAATAATCGTTAATCCTTATTTTGTAGGAGGTAATTATTAAAATTCTGCGATGAATAAGTTGAAGATTACTTTAATAACAATAGTGGTAATAGTTGTAAAACCCTATACACCATTGGTCTATCAGGCCCGCCGCAAGTCCTTGCGGGTTAATGCATTCTCTACCGGTAGTACAAATCTTATGTCTAAATTTGAAATTTTCCCATTATCATTGGAATCTGTTAAAACATGTACACTTTGTAATATTGTACATTATAACCCGTTTGTTACTAAGTCAGGAAAATCTTAAGGTATTCTCTACCGCTAGTACAAATCTTATGTATAAATTTGAAATTTCCCCATTATCATTGGAATCTGTTAAAACAGTACACTTTGTAATATTGTACATTATAACCCGTTTGTTACTAAGTCAGGAAAATTTTAAGGTAAATCTAAAAACTACTTAAGCATGATCCTGAGTAATCTTCTATTTCATGTGCAAGCAAATTTCAAATACCTGACGTTTTTTTAACACTGAAAAACAAAAATCATAGCAGAGAAAGAGAAAAGAAAGACCTCAATTCTAGCCTCTTCACTGTGGAATGCTGCAAAGAAAAGAAAACAAGTAATCATGTATGTACGCATATCGCATCCAAGTATGAACGAATCAAACACCGGGCTACTATGCCGAAGATGCTATGAAATCCAACTCATGCAGTTATGATCCTGTGAACAAATGAAGAAAATAATGTTTTCGTGATATTCGAGCCTACGAGATTTTAAGGGGTTCCGGAACACAAAAAATCTCCAAATTCTCTGTAAACCTTTTATTGCATTAAAAATGTCACTGTATTTTCCTGTTTAAAATGAATTTTAAATCATTTTTCGGTCTTAACTAGAACAGGAAATAATAATTTTTTCGTTTTGGTGTGTTTTCAAAATCTAACTTTCAAGCAATGGTTGTCATGAAAACGATTTCTTGTAAAAATGCGTTTTTCTTTATGATGGCTTTTTCAACATTTCACATTTTTAAACCGTTAAGTCAAGAACCGTAAAAGATAAATGGTTCAAATTTGGAACATGTCTTTTTCAATTGTTTTACTTTAATTTTGATACAGCAAATTAGAAAAAAAAATATTTACTTTTGAAAATATGATTTTTTTTTTTTTTTTTTTTTTTTTTTTTTTTTAAGCTACACCATTTTTTTTTTTTTTTTTTGCTTTAAATATTTTTATCTATTTTAATTAATATTTAAAAAAATGCTATATTTAAATTAAAACATATATTTCTGTTTATTTAAATGAAAAAATGTTGAAATTCTACAAATAATATTTCGAACCATAACAATTTTAAATGACCCCACATTTTTAATGAATTTAATGGGTGTAGGATACCTTTAAATATTTTTTTAAATACATATTTTGATTCCGTAATCATTTCTGAACAATATGCAAAAAACCGCATTAAAAAAATTCCTGTTTGTTTACTAATTATGGATGTTTTATTATGACTACACATTAAGACTACATAGGATAATCGCGTTTATTCAAAACGATGAATTTGATACTGCGCGCAGTGTTACTAAAAAACTATGAGAGGCAATCAAAACAAATTTTTACCACTAATTCATTTCTGTATTATCTACAACTTAAAACCAGAAAATGTAAAATTTTATTTTTATTTTTTTCTGTTTTTATACTTTGAAAATATTTTTCAAAAAGTAAAAATTTTTAATTTTTTGTTACTTTTTTAATTTAGCCAATACTATTTACAAATATTCTGGTTTTAGTATAAAGGTAACTCTATTATGTATTTACTTTCACCAAAATAGTCTCTTTATATGCATATTTTCAGATTTTATCATGCGCGCAAGATTTTTTCTCTTATTATCAAGTATTTTTAAACTTATCATTTCAATATTTATTTATGCATTTACAAGTATATATATATTTTTTTTAATATAAATTTAAATATGAGTTTTATATTTAAATGAAGTTTTATTTTTATTTTTGACTTATTACACGAGTTTTGAAGCTTGGAACATAGTGATATTTTTTACTTTTTCGACGCGTTCAAAGGTATCCTACCCCTTTAAATTTTATTATTTTTTTTTAAATATGAGAAGTTTTATCATGTTATTTTGTTTACAAATGATATGGTAAACCCTAAAAAAAAAAAAAAAAAAAGAAAAAAAAAATCAAAATTTTAACTCAATAAATAAAATTTATTTTAAATTGTGTCCCGGACCACCTTAGATTAATATCTTTGAATAATCTACAGTTTAATAAAACTGATAGAAATTATTATATATATATTTTTTTACATTTTATCAATTATTCCTTTTATATTAATATTGTTACTTAGGCAATTGGTATATACTTTTAATTATTAAAAAAAGAGCTACGTATAACTGATTCACTTGTCAAAAATTCTTTAACCGGGAATACTAATACATTTGATGGGATATAAATTTAGTTTATTTAAAATTTTTAATTAATCAAAGTTTGTTATCCTATTTATCCAGAGTTTTGTCAGCAAAATCGTAAATCTTCATTTTTGTCTGAAAGGGCATTCATTTGTTGACAAGCGACAAAAAGAATTCTAATACCATCCCCATATCATCAATTTTCGTTTTATAAAGTGCCGAGTGAGTTTCTAGTATAGATTTACCATTGTGATGTCATAAAATAAACTCTCTTTGCTTAACGTATCAATTATAATGGTGATCGCAGTAAAAAAAAAAAAAAAAAAAAAAAAAAAAAAAAAATAGTACTTAAATTACATTATGTCTGTCATAATTTTTATCATATTAATTTTCTTGATGTTATGAATAATTATATATAAATTAAGTTTTAACTACACAAACGCATATGCCTTAGAAAAAATTTCACGAAATGCAAGGTGAGCATTTTTAAAGTTCACCTACTCATACCTATCTCTATTCGAAATTATTCATCAGATAAGCATAAAATTTCGAATGCGTCTAAATTAAAGGAGAAACACATTTTAGTATCTCTTTATTTAGACCCATTCCAAATTTCATAATTTTCTGCTGAATGGATTCGAAAACAGACAGCTCTGAATAGATTACGTTTAACTATGCACACCCCATATTTCTAAATTGTGAATCTCTCTTTAGTAGATATATCACATTTTTCTACAAATAAGTAAAATCTGCTAAAGCAGTATATAACAGGCCTTATTTTATAGAATAAATATAAGATAGAGTGATACAATCGTGTTTCAGGACAAATGTACAAAACTAAATTTAACTAATGTGGGTGAATTGTTATGAAAATGGTGAACAGACAGTGAAGGAAATAGAAAAGAGTTTAAAGTTCTAAAATTTTTGACTCGTTAAATAAACTTTATCAGATTACTTAACATAATTTTCTCCCTTTAAAACACTGAAATGTTTTAATGGTATTTCTCGTTTCTTATGTTTAATAATATTATTATTAAATATCGTACGTTTTACACCTAATTTAAAGACATTTTACAACTACAATTGAACATATAAACAACAGTATAATTAATAGGTTTTTTTTTCACTGAGATAGAGTAATTTAAACTAGTGTCTTTGGAAACGTTACAAATGAATTTTTGCAAGGCGATAATTATTGCGAAATGATCTCAGTCTGAGATTATATCATATTCGAGTAAAATTTGGATAGAAATCGAATATTTGTGTGACCAATATTTGGTCGTTATTGTAGATAAAATAAAAATAAAATATGTAATGACATATATCTGAACAGCTAATAAATATACAGATAGAATATGAGGATAAGATCTTTAGGTGTTACCTGCATATTTTGTAAGATTTATGAACAAACATTATTAAAATAACTAATTAAAAGCTTCTTATTAATGAGATAGATACACCCATACTAGGTCTCATTGAACTTGACAATCGAATTTTATTAAAGCTATAATCTTTGCGCACTGATCGTAATTTGTGATTTTACTACAATTGAGTACGTTTTGGTCTAATCATTAAGAGAAATAACTCTTCTCAGTGTTTTATATAAAACAAAAAATATAAATGTATAATAAGAAATAACTGCAGAACTAATAAATGTCCATTTAATGTATGAGGATAATTTCATAGGCCTTTATTATATATTTAATAATAAAAACATTCGCCATTTTTGCCTTAGTTAATTATTCCAAATTCTTATAATATCTACCTTTTTTTACCTGTATTTTACAAATATCTTAATTACCCTTTATATTTTAATTATTAGCCTTTAATTTAGCGTATTCTTTTATTTTTCTTATTCTAAAAATCTTAATTTGTTAAAAAATACAATTCTTTGTAAAATCCACTAATTCATTTTATTCTGAGACATTAAAGGGTCTCAGGACTCTTAAAGCTCTAAAATTTTCGAAATTTTAATTTTTTTAGATGTTAAACTTCTATGTTTTCTAAACATTTTGATATAATTGTTATCTTGAAATTCCCATTAGAACAGAAGTTATGGCATTTAGAATTATACTCGTCCAATAGCTGAAGCGGTGTTTCCAAAATTTTGAAGTCATATTTCTCCAAATGACGTTTTTGGGCATAACGCGCACGATATCTCAAAAACTTCTGAATATTTTTTCATGAAATTTTCAAAACATATGTTTCATGTTAGTTTGTATAAACTGAACCTAAAATTTCCTTTTTATTGTAAAAAGAAAATATTTTTTAAGGGGTTTATATTTTTGAAATTTTCTAAATTTTGCATTAGCTAAATACAACTTTATATTAAAAATATAAAAATGCTTTAAATACAAATTTATTTAGGTTCAGTGTAATTATTATAATATGAGGTATACGTAGGCACCAAAAAATTCATTCTAGTTGCAAAATTTATTTTGTAATCGTGCGCATAAGCTGTTATGCCGATTTTCTACTCGTCAAATGTCTGGCAGTTTTGAGCCCCTGTAAATGCTAATTCTGCATCTTGCAATGTTTCAAATATTTGAAATGAAAGAACATACTTGTATCTTTCATTCCCATTTAAAATTGTGTCTTAATATCAAATACATTTTAAGATATTAAATGTTTAAAATGGTATTTTTTTTTCATTTTTTCCAATTTTAAGAGTTCTGAGACCCTTAAATTATTTCTTCTTTCAAATGTTTATTAAACATAATTTTTTCTTAATCGTTCCATAACCTATGATGCCTTGCAAGTTTTTCGCCTTTATCCTGATTTCCTAATAACGCTTCCGACGGTAATTATTAAGTTCTGTCACGTACGTAAAGCGCCCCCACCGTCTTCCGTACTATAAGTCTATCACTGGTTCGGCCTCCCCTCTCCTTCCCCTTTCCCTTTGCTGGATTAGCCCTGTTGTGAAAGCGTCCTATTGCACCTCTGCGCGTTTTTCTAGTATTTAATCTCTTACATTCGCTTGGAGGCAGAATTTTGCAGGATCTTGTGTGGTTATAAAAAATGCACATCATTTGGAGTGATGATGTTTTTGATCATTTTTATCATTCTAAAGCTATGAGACGTGTCTCGAAACTGAGTACTGTTAGATTATTATAGTTGACTAAATTTACCTATCATCAATAAATTATTTGATTGGATTGATCTCTGCTTCTGTCGTTATTCATGAAAAAATTCCTAAGAATTCAATCTATCCTTGCCTTACCTCCGACCATGACGACCTGATTGCACACCAGTAAATTTGGTTGGTGATATTCTCGACTTCTTTTTATACTGCCTAATTTTCTACATGTTGTCATATCCAGTTGTAGTGTAATTATCCTACAGTCATTTATGCTACGATTAACACGACATGTTTTGAGAGAATGTTGTATATATTTCGTAGAAATTATAAAGAAAATGCTTTAAAATAATCGATAAACCATAGAATAATGTATATGACAGATTTATGCAAAATAATAAATATCACAATCACAATATATGTTACAACACATATTTTGAGAAAATGAATTTTTTTATCATGATTTATGTTAATATATTCATAAATGTATTCAATTAGCATACAACTAAAAAAGTCATAATTAGAAATATAGTATATTAGTAAGGTTTGTAAGTCATTGACAATTATACTGACATAAAGGCAAATTCAAATGAACATTATATTTATTTTCCGCCTCTTAAGCGTTGTACGAGAGGGTTAAATCAAGTTATAGAACAAGAGAAGATCCTAATGGTGTTGCCATGGATATGCTAAAAAAAAAGGTTTTTATTTTTTTTAAATATTGTATTTATTATAAATTTACGAAATATACATCGTATAAGGCTTGCAAAAGCAATAAATGCATTTATAATTCTTAATACATAGAATATTGCAATAATGTAATCTTCTGATACGATACAATATAGAAAACGAAAGTAATTATTTTTGACAATGTCCTTTATGGAATTGAGCAATTGATTCCCATTCGCAACCTGACCAAATATCCCAAAGGCAAATTTTCCAACCAAATTTTTCAAAAAAATTGTTTTGCCCTCTATTAATTTATTTTAGAAGCATTGTTGAACTTCGTATGCCGAAATATGTGACAAAAGCGAAAAAATTAAAATATGAAGAGCTCTGGGGTTTCGATTTCCAACACAAACTGACATTAAGTGATCATGAATGAGAAGTTTAATTGTTATCTGAAGATACTTTTAACACTTTCCAACACAGTTGAAAATTGTTTATGACTTTAGTTTGTGTGCGTGCCATCTGACGTCAGTCTGCCCGTTTTCTAACTCACGTAAATATAATCCGATTTACATGTAAATGATGTACGCTATTGAGATTTGTCTTATCATGGTCGGTATTAAAAATGAAGTTCTAGTATTGGTAGTTTATTTTGGGGGAAACTCAAAAACATTCCTTTACATTATCATACATGGGGGAAACTCGTTTGCGATGTATATTAATAGTGCTATACTATTTTAAACATAATGAAGTGTATTTCTATTTTGAGGTGCACTAGCAGATGTTTAGAAATAAATTGTTATGTGTAGCACTTACAGTAGACATACAGGGAAACTCAAATTTATTCCGTTATTGTTTTTTCAATAAAGGAGAACCGTTTACTGCGTATTTTAAGTATGTTACTCTGGTACAAACATAATGAAATTTATATCAATTTCTGAAGCGCAGTAAAATCTCCTAAACGTAGAATGTGGGATGCAAAGATTTATCATTCATTTACATACTCACACAAAATAGTTCGGTTATACAACGCTCTGCGAGGAAACACTGTTTGCAGTGTATTTTAATTATTTTGCACGATTTTAAACATGATGACATGGATATACATTAGTGATCTTTACTACGAGACGCTTGCAGTTGAATATCACATGCATCGCATTTCATAGACAGGGACAAATAAAGGATTTCGGGTACAAAACAATATTGTCTATTTTGTATATTAGCTGAAAGCACGTTTCAGTTATAGTATGCCTTTCATTTTTAACTAAATTTTTGCATACTACGTCGTGTGTATAAATCCTGTTGACAATATGCATGGCTGCACAAAAGAATTCGTTATCATTACTGAGAATGAGCGACAATTGCGTAAAGGTCGTTTTTAATTTGAATTATGCATTTTCAAGCTGAGCCTCATTCAGTCTAGTAAGAGATGTTTTTAGCATTTAAACCTTTCAGTCTCATAAATTACCTGTTTATGCTAAAATTCTGAAATTCATAAAATAGATTACTTTTATGCTCAATATAAGAAATAATAAAACAATTTTTTTTTAATTTTTTCATTAAAATTTTAAATGATTCCAAATGGCATCATTGGGAGTTAAATAACACATCAAACGAAAAAGTTTACGACGCCTTTTGGCATCATTGGGACATGACGTATAATAAAATTTATATAAGGAAATTTATACTGTGAATCAGAGTAGTTTATATATATCATTAAACATTTTTATTGTTAATACAACATTATGGAAATGTTTTCAAACAAAAATTCTTAAATTATTTAATAACAACTTGAAGATCAATTTAAATAATATAGTTTAACACACCAGAATATTATACTTTTTACATTATTACTTAAAACTTACACATTAGATTACTTATTACACATCACTTATTACATTATTACTATTAAATAATACTCACATTTCATGTGAAGTAACCCAGAATATTATACTTATTACATTATTACTTAAAACTTACACATTAGATTACTTATTACACATTACTTATTACATTATTACTATTAAAAAGCATTTCAAACAAAATTTTTCATAAAATATTTATATCAACTAGACAAAATAAATTATTGAAGCAAATTTTAATATAATATATAAAAATAAAAGCATTTATTAATTATAAAGTTTATAAAAAAGACTGTTATTCATGACTCGTTTTGCGAAATGAACAAAATCTCATATTAGAAATATTAAAATATTTTTTTTTGCATAGTGCTGCCATCTGTTGAAGACAAACAAAAATATTTATCTATTAGGGATTATATGTAGCTTTTATTTCCGTCATTTGAAATAATATGGGAGAATCCAGATATAAGTAAAAAAATAAAGAATATCATGATTCCATTTGGACTCACTGGGAATGAAAGGGTTTAAACTATCATATACAGGATTATGGGAAAAAACTGTATACATTGTCACATACAGATTCATGGAAGTGTCATTTCATAAGTTTTAAGGGGTCATGTACCTTTGAAAGTGTCCAAAAAAGTATTTTTTATTTAATAGCTTATAATTATATTTTATTGTTAAGGAATATTTAAAATGAAGCCCCATGCAAAAATTTATAAAAGAAAAGTAAATTTAGAAGATAAGTAATGATGAAAACAGTTTGAGATCTCTTTATGTTATCAAGGGACAATTGGATCTTTAAAGTCAATTTTCTCAAAACTTTGATTTTGCTCACTGCGCTCATGATTTCTATAACATGACTGGAGAGAAATTCATGAAATTTTAAATGAAAGTAACAACCTTATAAATGCACAAAATCACCTAATATTATGTTCATCAAGTAAAAAAATTAGAAATTATGACTATTATTATACAAAAATAATTTAAGAATTTTGAGAATTTTGGTTTTACATTTATTTTCTCAAAAACTAGTCATTATATTTTTTTTAGTGTAGGTCATTTTAAACACATATTATATCTCTACTCAATAAAAAATTTGGGCTCACTTTGACAATTCATTCATGAGAAATCATGCGCGCAAGACATAAAAGGTGCATTATTTTATTGTAAAAAAAAACATTCAATTTCAAATGAAGAAGAAAAAAAAAACTTTACGTGCATCTAGATTTTTTTCAGAGCATTAACTATTAGCCTATGCCTTTTTTAATGTGTATTTAAAATTTTATATCTAAAAGTTAATCATATGCAGAGCTATAGCAATCTATACCAGAGTCTCATTTGCATGCATTTTCTCACCTTCAAAGGTACCTGACCACTTAAGCATATTTTTGCCTGAATCAAATTTAAACTAAATATATGTCGTATAAAAGTCTGTAGGTACAGTATCCAGGGCTGTGGAGAACAATTTATGTAAATTTCCGTCTATTCATAGAAATGGCAAAATGTGAATTTTAAACTGCGTAAAGATTTTTACTAACAAAACTAAATTTTAGCATACTATGTAGAATATACACAAGCGTATAGTTCATATACGGTGGTGCAAAAAAAAAGAATCGGAGTATCTTTCCGTATATCTGCATCAGTTGTTTAGCTTTTGTTTTAGATGTGTTATGCGATTTCAGAAATTTTTATTTATGTATCTTCTTTACACTTTTCAGCGACGGAATTTTTTTTATATATTCTGGAACTGTTACAAAGTGTTTCATAACGTATAATTGACTCAAGATTTTTCTTTCTTATTTAAAGTTTTCCGGATCTACATTTAAGTGGAAAATTTATTTTATTATTTTTTTTCGATTCTTCAAGTATAAGGTATCGAAACTTAACATATGCAACCGTCTTTCGTTATTGGGTGAAATAAAATAGAAACCCAAATCTTAATAATAAATCATATACGTTGAAGCTTCTTTATGTTTAATTGTTTAACAAGTTAATAAAAATCTTTCAATAAAAATATTGTTATTGCAATTCTGCACTTACGATGGGGTTAGGTGAGGATATAATTTTGTCTTTTTTTTAATGAACTGTATGTAATATTAGTGTGGAAATAGAAGTTTATAAATGAAATCTTCTAAAAAATAATACATTATGTTAGATTCCGTTTAGAGTTGTCCATTCGAAACTGTCCAATCATAGTAATGTGGTTTACTTTTACATTGAAAACGACTTTAAATAAATTTTCTGTTTTAAAAGCATTCTTAACCGTTTGCTTTTAAATTTTGTTTTAACAATTAACAAAGATCAAAATGAACCTTCATTTACGCAAAATAAATCATTTAAAATATATAGAATAGTAATTTTGGAAATGTAAAAAACTTTTATTTTCTTTTGAAATTCATAGCATACTATATATTCAGATGTATAAGATTTTTTAAGATTCAATTTAATATAAATTTACTTATACAAAAATCCACATTAGAGAAGATTTTCCTTTTTGAAGAATGCACGCGATATGCATTTGTTATTCCCTTCAATGAAGTTGTAAAATATATAATTTATAAAATATATTTGGGTGGTCTTTGAGCCATGCATATTGCAAAAAATATATAAAAATGAGAATTCCCCTTACCATGCTCGTATATAACATGAAAGTAAAAGGAAGGTACTAAATGATTCAAGCCGGCAGTCTGGTGGTAATCATTACGTCATGTTTTATAAAACAGGGGGCGATTGATTGCCTTTCATGGAACGGTTTATATGAAAACTCTGGGAAGTGTGAAGCATAGAATATATAAGTAAATCATGTTTTTTTTTTATATATTTTATAAACCAAAGCAGATTTATCAATATTTATCTCTATGTTTTATTCCATATACAATGGTTTACTTATTTTGTTTCCACAATACATATAAAAATAGTAAAATAGGTACAATATTACGAGCGGATTAAATGTGTGCAAAATCATTTAAAATCCTTGTAAAAAAATAATAAAATGAACTATATTAATAATACATTTAAGTTTCATACGCTAAAGCATAGAAAGGAGTGAACATTACTATATACGAATTTGTGGAATTTATATACTTCAGTTGTCGTAACTGCGAACAGTAGATATTGATATAATTAAATTTTAATTAAAAGATACATGATATAGATATATTTAAAAAAGAACTTAACTGATAATCATGACAGCTGAATATTTGTATGGCACTAAAGTCACAAAATGTGATACTGAAATTATTTATTATATTGAATTTAAAAAGAAAGTTATTGACTAACAAGTCTTTAAACATTCTTTCATTTAGGGTACATTTGTAGAAAAAAAAAATCATGTTTCATAGCAGATTTAAAGGATATTAATGCAAGATTCAGATTTCAAATTTATAATTAATACCAAATGGTTTTGGTATACAGCATTATAACGTATATCAATCATCAACTTAGCAAGGATATCTTATAATTTAACTAAATGATTAACAACAAATATTGTATTTTATTTTTCTTTTAATATATGAAATATTGTAAAATTTTTATTCCAATTCACTGAACTCGAACATTTTCGCTGCTAACAAGTGTAAAATGTTTACATTTAAAATCGTAAGCAATATTCTTTGTATTTATTTTCTCAATATTATTCACATTTTCTTTCGTTATTTAAAAATATTTATTAATCTTATTATGATTTCGATATTCACAACTTTTCCTTCTATCGAAGATCTTTCTCTATTAATATAAATGTATAATGAAATAGTTTTGTATTTGTAGAGATAACGAGTGTTATACTGAAGAAAAAAAAAATTCTAGTATCATGAATGAAAAAAAAAAAATATTTTGTTACAAAATTGTTAAAATAATTAATTGTTAAGATAAACAATTTATGTTAAACAATTGTTTTAAAAATATACGTTATCTCTAAATGGAATAAAATTTTTCAAGTAAGTATCACATAATATTAAATTACTTTAAAAATATATAAAACATATAATATCGAATATTGATCTTATACTTTCTCAGAAATAAGTTTGAGAGATAAACAATATTTTTATGAAATAGAAAAAACAAGACCAATAATATTTTTTCCATGCTTTCACGGCGCTGTTGATCATTCAGTATTTCATCTTCCTTAAACGAAAAGCAATTTTCTTGTTCATTTTTATTTGGACTACATTATGATTACAGCAAAATAGTTTCTTTCATTAAGGTTAACCATTACAATATAATTGGTGATTAATTAGCGTTATTATTTATTTTATAAACAGAAGAGGTAGAAATTAGATTGAAAAGTCAGACTAACATTTTTTTTTAACCATTTGGAAAAATGGTTATTGTTCTCGTCAGGGTAGGAAATCAAAAGCATATCTGAAGTTTTTTATTGGTTTAAACCGCATTTTATTCGTATTCTGATTGGTCTATACAGTAATATGTATTTCCCTTAACTTTCAACAGAGACGGACAACAGAGTGTTGCCACTATGACAAAAAAGTAATAAAAACTACAAAAAAAATTAATAATTCAAAAACAAATTGACATACAGCTTTCAAAGAAATTGCATTTAAAAGAACATTTTCTCCTCTATCCGACGGTGTAAAAAGTAATATTGTCGGATATTTAGAAGTTTAAGAATGAAATTCCATTTAAAATTGGCCGTCAGATTTCTTGGAAATCTGACGATGGAAAAGCCTTTTCCCGAACAGCCAATGAAATGCTTATATAATACGCAAGTTTCAGGTGATTAATAACTAATGAAAATGGAAGAAAATGAATAACAATTTCTGACAAAGAGTTAATTTTAATTAAAAAAAAAAAAAAAAAAAGATAAATAGGACAGGAATGAATACATATAAATATTTCACACCAAATACGAGTCGCAGGCGATTTCCATTGCTCGGAATTTTTACGTGTCATAACACTATTAATGTTTAATTCATGGCGTACGTAATGTAGGATCAACTCCGTGCGATTTTTTATGTCTTAAATTTTAGTCTTTGAAAAAATCATTTTCCAAATGGTCGTTGTAATTTGTTAAATTGCTTTTTTTTTATTTTTTATTTTTTACTAATTTACATAAAAATATAAAACACCTCTTTTCAAGCTTTCCTAAAGACTAAGGCAATGTTGAAGAAAAACATAATGAAATGTTTTGATAGTCTATTGTAGTAGACTGTTATATTGTAGTAGACTGTAGTAGACTGTTTTACAAACGGGTTTTAAACGGGTTTCTTATCCAAAGGCATACTGTTAAAATAAATATAAAAATAAAACTTGCTTAGATTTAAAAAAAAATGTTTATAGTAAAACGAGAGTGAAACCTTACATAGTTCTCATTTTTACATATATCACACTTAAATCCGTTTAGTTTTAGGATTTTACAACATAGTTGAAAATTGTTTCTGACTTCGGTTATTCCACCGTCAGCCTATTATATGTCTGCAGTATATCTACTGCATGTCTGTTATGTGTCCATGCTCTTACTTTCACACATATATGCGGATTTCTATTTAAATTTTACATAGTATTGAAATTCACTGTAAAGCGTTCGCATTTAAACATAAGTTATGAAACTCTTTTTGTTCATTTGCAGTCACACTCAAAAACTTCCGCTGGAATATATCTATGGGGAAAAAGCGATACATTTTAATGATGATACGACACTTCAAACATGACACTATACTGACATTTATAATAATATAGACTAATATATAATAATATATTAGACTATATAATAGACTAATACTGACATTTTTAAACATTGATTAGGCGGACTGCAATATGTTTTGTATGCTGTATAAGATGAATAGCAATTATAGTTCATTTACAGGTATGTACATCAAACCCCATTACATTTATAATGTACAGCCAAATCATGTACATTAAAATACATACAATGTACATTAAAATCATGTACTTTTTAATGATGTTACAATACCTCGAACACAATGAAATAATTATCCATCGCTGAGTCGCTCTACAAATCGTTTTTTATAATTATTATTGAGTACAGTTATTTTTAATTTACCGAAACACACAAAAGAAATCGCTTAAGAGACTAACTGTGAACGACAATTACTTGAAGTTTCTTTTTCAACTGTTGCATGATTTTAAAAATTAAGAGGTTTTAAGTGTTACGAGTGGTTATATCCAGGATTGTACTAAAGATTCGACATAAATTAGCAAACATGGACAGTATTTGCTGAAAATAGATTTTTACTGCATTTAATGTTTTTTTAAATATTTTTAATTTGTCAACACATTTCAATGTATAAAACATGAAATTTCTTAACACAATTCTTTTAGAGTTGGATAGTGTTTCCTAATATCTGTGCTTTTCAGTTTAGTCCTTGTTTCTTCTACAAAATTATGTATTTTTTAAATCTTTGAAATTTCGCTTATTAAATGGATTACATTATGGATTCAGTGGATAATATATATATATTAACACCATTTAAAGCTTTACAAAAGTCTAGAAATGTACACATCAAACTTCCCTAAGCGAACATGTGTGCAAATAGTGTGCTACTGTATGAGTTACCTTTTCAAAAATTACTTTTAAAAAGAGGGAGCTTTCTCCTGTTAGAGTTCAATTCCATCAAAAGTGTTATAAAGCTATGAGAAATTTTGCAACAAAACATTTATGTTTTGTTGCAGTATCAAACTTTCATTTAATATTTTTAAACAAAAAATCCCAATCATTCGAAAAGTTTTAGGTTCAAAACCCCACTCCTATATGAAAATTTATTATTTTTTGCGTGTTTTAAATTCAAATGGTTTTTATGACTCTTTGAGCTTTTTTTTTTGTTTTTCGCAACAAAACATTCTACTATGTGATAAACTATTGTTACAAACCTCATTCAAGTAAGAACAATCTGTTAATTTTGTAATGAATATTTGACATCGCAAATTATTTATTAATTATTTTATATTGTTTCTTACATCATAAAAATTAACTCATGTTTCAAATTTAAATACCAAAAACTAAAAAGATACAAAAATTCAAATTAAAATATCAAATAGGACATATGTATTGGTCAGCAGTGCAAAAATTCATAAAATGATAAACAAATAAATTATTCATATGTAATTATACTTATCATAAAAGAGGTTTTGAAATACACACACACACACACACACACACACATATATATATATATATATATATATATCTCTAATAAAAGTGAATGACTATGAAAATTATTATGAATATCTTGCGAAACCCGTGAGGATCCAATTTCTGTTTTTGATACCTGCTTTTTTCACTCCTCCCACTTTCTGAAGAGCAGGGAGTGGTTTGTTTGTTGTTTTTTTCGTTATAAATTTTCATGGATTTTTATTGTTGTTTTGCACCCTCTTTTCATAATAATTTTCATAGTCATTCACTTTTATTAGAGATATATTCACTTAGTGCATATAAGAAGCTGCGTTGCGCCTGATGCACTGGGTTATTTGTTTTTAAAAAAATTTTTTGAAAGCATTATATATATATATATATATATATACGTATGTATTTATTTTCACATTGATGTAGTATGTTGATTATTTTTTAAATGGGTGTACAGTACATACAATGATGTCTGAGGCACATTTCAAACATCGTTAAATCAAAAATAACAGTACATTTTATGAAATAAAAATTTAGTTTATTTTTAATTAATCAAAGTTTGTCATTCCATTTATCAGTTCTTTTCATTTTAAGAAGTTTTTGAAAAACACCGTAAATCTTTATTTTGGCCTGAAAAGACTTATTTGTAAAAAAGCAGGAAACATAATCCCAATATTATCCACATATCATCAATTTTCCTATTATTTAGTGTTCAGTAAATTTCCAGGAAATATCTTCCAATGAGGTGTCATAAAATAAATCTTATTTGCTTAACGTTTCAAATGTAATAGAAATCGAAGTAAAAAAAGTAAACAATGCTTCATATGATTTATGGCTATCACAATTCTTTTTTATGATTTTTGAGAAGGTTTAAAGACAGATATATACCAATTTAAATTTAACCTTAAATATGTATTTACATAAGAACATGTTTTTACGAAATACATCTAAATTGTGAAAACACCTTTTGTAGATGTACCATATCTTCGAATTTCTCAAAAATAAGTTAAATCGTCAAAAAAAAAATATATATATATATATTTTTTTAACAGAACTGTATTCTGTAAAATATATATAAGATGGTGATACAAAAGTATTTTGTAAAGATATCACAAAAAAAGAACTTTATAGTGACTTTATTGTTTTTAAAATGCTGAATACCTCTCAGAAGGAATTACTAATATTCTAAGTAATGTTCTTAGATAAATTACTCAATAAACTGTGTTTATAAGACTATTTAATATAGTGTTCATCTATTAACAAACTCTTTAACAAAACTCTATTAACAAACTCTCGTATATTAATAAACTCTTTTAATACTATTTCTTCTTTTTAGTGCATAATAGTAATTATTTAAAATGGTAGAGATTTCTTCTTTTTACTATCGCTAAAATGTAGCCTATTTATTCTATTTGTGTGTATAATATTTTAAGAAATATGATGTATTGATTGACCATAGTTAAATCATTCAGTGTAATTGAAATTAATTATAATTATTTTGATAACATCCCAATGTAAAGAAAATTAAACTAATTATTTTAAGCTTATTTTCATATTTAATTTACCATGGGACGGTAGTAAGTTGTGAGATGTGAAAAAATATTAAAAAAAAAATAAGTGCTAGTTAATATTACACCTCCATGATGTGATGAAACATATATATAGAAAATGTGTGTAAATATACATTAAATGCTATGCATTAAATGAATTTTGAATAAGATATTGTTTTCAATCTATATATTAAAACATACTTTTTTATTAAATATTAAGAAATAGAGATTGAGAATGTTAAATATTTGCAATTGAACGGAGTAATGATATTTTAATGTTTTAGATGAGAATAATTAAATCATTTGTATTTTAAACTCTTATCGGCGTCGCTTGTTTGCGAATGCTAAAAATCTATGATGCCCTTTCCTTTCAGAAGTTTGTGACCAGTAGAAGAAAGTATTGTAATCGAAATTATTTTCGGCTTCCGGTTTTCGACGTATCTACTCGTTTTAGGGGTCAGAGTTCACAAAAAACATGTTTATAGGAAATGTCTGTCTGCCCGAGTGTCCATCCGGCCATGTGTCCGCCTGTCTGTCACCATTGTACCATCAAAAAGTGTATGAAGTTATGCATATAATTGAACCAATTTTTTTTTAAGTTTTTGGCTACGGAAAGCAGGTCCTAACTTCATTTTGGAAATATCTCCCGGAAGGGGGCGCTGTAATAGAGATTTTCGTGCGATTTTGAATATTGTACCATCGAAAATTGTATGAAGTTATTAATAGAATTGAACATTTTTAAAAAAAAGTTTTTGGCTATAGCAAGCAGGTCCTCCCTTAATTTGGGAAAAAACGGCCGGAAGAGAATCTGTAATAGCGATTTTTGTGTAATTTTGAATATCATACCATTGAAAAGTCTATGAAGTTATGCATAGAGTTGAAAAATTTTTTTTAAGTTCTTGTTTATGGCAAGCAGGTCCTTCCTTAATTTGTAGAAAATCCGGCCGTAGATTGCGCTGTAATATCGATTTTGTGCCATTTCAATAATTTACCTTCGAAAAGTGTATGAAGTTATGCATAGAATTGAATCAATTTTTTGTGTATCTAATTGTCCATGGCAATAAGGTCCTCCCTGAATGTGGAAAAAGTCTACCGAAAGGGGGCCCTGTAATAGCGATTTTTGTGCAATCTTCTTAATTTTTCTTAGTTCTAATGTTCATCAGTGGTTCGTGAATCGACGGGAACTTCCCATCCTGCTAAGCCGACTATTCGCGACTATTCGTGATTTTAATAGATATCACGATCGAGATTAACTCGTTTTTACTCCGATTAATTGACTGAAGCAGTAATTTAAGATGAAAGTCTAAGTTGATATAGTATTGAACTTATAAAAATTAAATATTGACATGTGTAACAACATTTTGAAATAGTAAAATATATGAGATAGAATAAAGGTTTGGGATTGACACATCCAACTAGTTTTTTTTTTTTTTTTCCGTTTTGTAAAATACAATGTGTATGAATATAGAAAAAAAGTTTTTATATCAATAAGTCTGAAAGTACAAACAAATTGGAAATCTTTTTTTTCTTTTCTACGAAAAAGTGTCTTAAATGTCAAGCTTAACAAACAAGAGAACGCTGGAAGTGCAAACCCTTGCAGCAATACTTCAAACAAGTCGGAAATTGTACTTCAAACGTCGCAAATGAGGTGATTTCGTCTTCTTTTTATCGCTCCTTTGAAAAATTTCCTTTTTTGGACTTTCAGCGTTTTCCATTCTTAGTCCTCAATTATAGAATGAAGATAAAGTAAGGTTTATTCGTGAGAGAGTTACATTTTTTGTGTAACAACAGGATTTTATTTTAATACGTTCACAAATAACATGTATTGTATATCAATTTAATCCTAATATTTATTAGATGTTCTATTTATTTTAAAAACAATATTTTAAAAATAAATCCTAGCGAGGACTTTTAAATAGTATAATGCAACGTATAATTAGTAATATATTAAAAAGCTTCTTTTCAGTGTGATACAGTTAATTAGCTTAATGCTTCCTGGAAAGTTACAGATTAAGAATGTTGTCAGAAGGCTATAATTATTTAGCAATGATCTTCTTTCCTGAGATTATAGCTTAAATGAGTAAGATTATCGTCAAAATCAAATAATTGGGTTGACAAATTTTTGGCATTAACAAAAGCATAAAAATAAAATGACAAGTTTTAGTAAATTTTAAAAATAAGCAAGTATCCGAAAAGGATAATTCTATATGTAAATTAATTGTGCATTTTGGTAGGATTTCACAGTAAAGTTAAAATAAAAACGAAAATTGCGTGAATGATTTATTAAATAACATAATGGATATTTACAAGAAATAAGTAATTTACTAAATAAAATATTTCTGCTTTAAGCTCTATTAGAATTATATTAAAACATATTATTAGAATACATACTGAAATATTTTTAAAAATTCATTTTTTGTCAAACATTTCTCTCATTTTTTGCCATTTAATGAAATGATTTGAATTCACTGTTATGAACAATTTTTTACATATTATAATACAATCAGTTGAGCTTTACGCAGAAGTTTTTTAGACAAAATATCTGACTCATGTATGACGGATGCACAGTTCATATTCTTTTTTGTTTGTAAAATTGTAAATCTGAATCAATGGCCACAGATAATTACCTTTAACGTCTGCAACAAGGAGGAAGAACGATTCTAATATTCTCTCAAATGATCCCAAGAAGCAACATGTGTCAAGATTATTCGACGAAAATATACATGCAAATGAATTTGCTTCTAATTACTTTTCTGGATGTTTTTTAAGTAAATTCATTGAGAGGAAAAAAAAACTATTAGAAAGTTCTTTAACAATGTTGATTACTTTTGTTATTTATATTTCTGCATAATTTATCGAAATTATAGTACAAGTGCGAGTAGTTAGTTTTGAACGAATATAAAATTTTTAATCATTTCCCATTTTTCTACATTGATTGTGAATTAGATAAATTCGTCTTCAAACAGCGAAATAAAAATAATAAAGACCTATTACAACTTAATGGAAAGTGAATTTGTAAACAGTTAAGGGGTCTCAGGACTCTTAAAGCTCTAAAAATTTCGAAATTTTAATTTTTTTAGATGTTAAACCTCTATGTTTTCTGAACATTTTGATATAATTGGTATCTTGAAATTATCTATTAGATCTATGAGAAACTATTAGAACAGAAGTTATGGTATTTAGAATTATACTTGCTCAATAGCTGAAGCCGTGTTTCCAAAACTTTGAAGTCATTTTTCTCCAAATTACGTTTTTCGGCATAACGCGCACGATATCTCAAAAACTTCTGAATATTTTTTCATAAAATTTTCAAAACATATGTTTCATGTTAGTCTGCATAAACTGAACCTAAAATTTCCTTTTTATTGTAAAAAAAAAATATTTTTGGGGGCTTATATTGTTGAAATTTTCTAAATTTTGCATTAGCTAGATACAACTTTGTATTAAAAATATAAAAATGCTTTAAATACAGATTTATTTAGGTTCATGGTAATTATTATAATATGAGGTATAAATGGGCACCAAAAGTTTCATTCTAGGTGCCACATTTATTTTGTAATCATGCGCATAAGCTGATAGGCCGATTTTCTGCTCGTGAAATGTCTGACAGTTTTGAGCCCCCTGTAAATGCTAATTCTGCATCTTGCAATTTTTCAAACATTTGAAATGAAAGAACATACTTGTATCTTTCATTCCCATTTAAAATTGTGTCTTAATATCAAATAAATTTCAAGATATTAAATGTTGAAAATGGTCCTTTTTTTCATTTTTTCCAATTTTAAGAGTCCTGAGACCCCTTAAGAGTTAATTCTATGTGGTAGATTTGTCGCTTTTTAAACATTCGTTTAAAAATATATTATTCAAATACAAGTTAAATAGAAACAGTATTCTTTTGCGAATTATTAAATATCTTTCCCATTATTTGACCACTGAATGCACTGTAAAAAAAATCTGTAAAGTTACTAAAGTTTTTCTAGGAAACTGGGATTCCGAGAACTTTTTATGTAACGGCAACAAGAAAAAGTCCTGTAACAGACTCTGTTACAGGAATTTTCCTTGTTGCCGTTACATAAAAAGTTCTAGGAATCCCAGTTTCCTAGAAAAATTTTAATAACTTTACAGATTTTTTTTTTTTACAGTGTGGAATGTTTTTATTTTTCCTTATCTGGTAAATAAGGCTTTATTAACTTATTGTAATACAACAGGTTGAATTTACAAAATAAGTTTATTTACATACAAAGTATCTCACACATGTACTCCGAATACTCGGTTCATACATTTATTTGCATGATAAATTGCTAATCTGAATCAATGGCATGATTATATTTAAATTTAACTCATAATAGATACATAATTTTTAAATTTGAAAAATGTGTTGAACAAATAATATTTCAATTTAACATACATTGTATCTGTAAAAATGATAAAATTGTGTACTTCTGCTAAATATATATAGGGTAAAAGTTTTAATATGGGATAATATTAATAATTTTCCAAATCGACAAGAAATAGAACACTCGAGTCTTGGTCATGAAGAAAAAAAAATTCGTTTCCTTCATGTGGATTAATGCAATCTAAGAATACACGAAAAATCGAATATTATTGCTTCAACTGTTAAAAAAAAAAAAAAAAAAAAAAAAAAAAAAAAAAAAAAAAATTGTAAAGTTACTAAAGTTTTTCTAGGAAAAACTGGGATTCCTAGAACTTGTTATGTAATGGCAACAACAAAAAGTCCTGTAACAGCATCTGTTACAGGTATTTTTATTGTTGCCGTTACATAAAAAGTTCTAAGAATCCCAGTTTCTTAGAAAAATTTTAGTAAATTTACAGATTTTTTTTTTTTTTTTTTTTTTTTTATATATATATTTTTTTTTTTTACAGTGTGCTATTTATTAAAAGCTACAAATTTGTTTTGAGGATAGAATATGGTTCACAGTTTTTAACATTAGTTATACTAAACGATTCCTAGGTTAGAGTGTATAGCAACACCAAAAAAACAATTTTATACGAAAAATGTCACTGGTGTACTCGAATAAGATTTTGAAATATTTAAAAGCGATATTTTTGTAATAATCTAACTGTTATACTATTCCAAATAAATTTCCAAAGATTCCGCTATACGTAATAATTTCTGACTCTGATAATCTGAATAGTTTACGCGCGTATTTCGATAACATGTACTTTACATAAATTAGTTTGATATTTTATTTATTTATTGATGAAGATTTAATTTCTTTATGAATTATTAGTCGGTAACAAATGCGATTTATGTTATATTAAACGGTCCAGTCTTTTGTGATCAATCTCCACCCTATAGGTTTAAAAATTATTCTGTAACTGTATAAAAATGTGATACACATAATGCATTCTACCTAAATTTAAGGCAAATCAAATATATCGGAATGAAGCACTCTAGGGTTACGTGTATTTATTTATTCATTTTTCCTTAGATTTACATCTAAATTTCTTTGAGCAGTAGATTCACAGAGCTACATCCACATACATATACATCTATAAAGCTACATGGGCACACCTGCATCTTTAAAATATGGTTACATAATAACACATCTTGAAATTTGCAAATCTACCATTAATCTACTGTTTATCCCATTTATATGACCCATTTCATGATATCTAGATGTCTTATGATGTATACGCATATACGCAGATGCAGATGTGTTGATGTACACTGTAAAAAAAAATGTGTGAAGTTACTAAAGTTTTTCTAGGAAACTTGGATTCCTAGAACTTTTCATGTAACGGCAACAACAAAATTTCATGTAACAGACACACTTTTGCGCCGAAAATCAAAAAATCTGTAAGGTTACTAAGAATTTTTTTGGAAACTGGGATTCCGAGAACTTTTCATGTAACTCCAGCCAGGGTTACAAATAAAAGTTTAGTAAGATTACTGAAATTTTAGTAGATTCATTTGTAAAGTTACAGATTTTTGTAGCTTTACAAAAACTAGTTTTGTAGATTTGCAGCTTTTTTCGTACAGTTACAGGTGAAAGTTTAGTAAGCATGTAACTTTAGATCTGTAGAACTACAGATTTTTTTTTTACAGTGTAGATGTTTCGATGTACTTCTAGATGTAGGGATAAACTTTTTGAATAAGTAATTTTAATTAATGGAATAGACAATTCTTGAGATCTCTTAGAGTTAAAGAGGGTTTTCCCTATAAATAGCAACCAGAGAATAAAATATGTTTCTTCAACAGTAAGAATATGGTGGTAGAAATATAACTCCCAAATATGAAAATAAAATAAAGAAGAAAATGTTTTATGTAATGCTGTAACAGTTCATAATAACAAACCTCTTAATGCTTTTGCTGAAACATATGTTTTGAATGTAGTAAATGTTTACAATTTATGAATCAGTAATTTAAATAAATTTATGTAAAATGTTCACACTTTGCAACAATCAAAAATAAACTTTGTTGTTTTCTAATCATTTAACAGAAATTATTCATATGCAAAAAGAATTTACTTTCTTTCACAAAATCACATTATTTTATAAATTTTCCCCATTTTTACCTAGAACTCCATTATTCCTATGTAAAATTAGCAAAAATATATCTAATATATTGCGAATTTACTCCCGATTAACTGTTCACACGAAAATGGGTATGTCATTCAAGTGTTCTTCGTTTATAGATCTTTTACTAAATGTCGGTTGAAGAAGAGTGGTTTCAGATCTAAGATATAAATTAGGATTCTACCGTTCTTCGTTTATGATTATGTCTTTATGATAAGACATTACACCGAAAGAAAGCCTTATTTCATATTGCCTGAAAATAGGAGCTATTTCTATAAGTTCTTTAATGTCTACATCAACGTTTATAAATACAAATACGTGGCAGAAATATTATCTGAGGGCATTCTGAGGTATAAGATATACCCTCATAGCATGCATGGTCACAGTGACGTCGTTGTGACGTCACTGTGAGTCACTGTGGTCACGTCACATCTGTGACCGAAATGCCACCACTCAGTGATGTCACATTGTGAATGAGATGTGAACTTCTTAGAAAACTTTAAAAAATTACAAAAAATCTTCAAAACATGTTGTTACTGTAAAATTTTATTTTTCTGACAATAAAAAAGAATTGTTATGTCACTGCATGTAACGTAGGTCACGACACACTCACAAAAAAAATTGTAATAAATTGTAAAAAATTGTAACCCATATTGTAAGTCACAGTGTGAGAAAAATATGAACTTCAAAAATCTTTGAAAATGAAGAGAAATGTTTTAAAAAGGCCCGCGTTACAGCGGTACAAGGAATGAAAATATATTAGTGGGTAGCAAGTAGTAAATTCAGACACGAAAAGATGGTGGGGTGGGGGGGGGAGCATATAAAGGAAAATGCACGGTACAAGTATCAACAAACTAGATTTCCATGCTATATTTTATCAATTTGATATCTAAGAGTGTGAAAGTATACTTTTTTCCTGATTTCAATTTTATCTAGTATTGCAATTTAATATAATAATCCTTCTCTTATTCTTATTATTATAAAAGTGTTTCTCGGAAAAATGGTACGTGCTGGAGCAATTTGGATAGCATATTTAGAATTAGGAATATTAAATATATACACTTTACATATTTAGTTTGCAGGAAGGAAAATTTTTAATTTATTTTTACCGACCACTGGTATTCGAAACACTTCTGTGGCTTCAAACTAAAAAATTTCTATTATAATTAAGTCTGCAGCTTTTAATGAGCACGTAGAAAGAGTCTTCAGAGTTTAGTCATACATACATTTCTTGCTTTATAATTTGCATTCAAGTCATATTTTTTCCTGTTAGTGTACCTATTTTAAGTAACTATTTTTTAAAAAAATTCTACTTCTTTCAGACTTTTAAAATAAAATTAGCATTTTCCGAATAAATAAAAATAATACAAAATTTATGCAAAACCCATGATATAATTTATTATTCGTATTTCAAATTTGTGTTTTAGAGATATGACTCTAAAAAAAAAGTTATTTTACGAATTGTTTTATTTTACAGGAAATTAACATGAAAAGAATGACGATTGACAAAGAAATTTTTTTTATCCTCGATATTTATTTATATCTTTTTATTTTTTAGGAAGATATTTTGTATTTGTGTGAAACAATCTTTACTTAGAAAAATCGAGGGGGGGTTAAAACTGATAAAAAGAAAAGGTAAAATACATTGGAAAATTCTTCAAATACAAAAATTTAAATACAGACAGTCTCATAAAATGATTGCACATATAAGTTCCATATCTGTTTATATAAAAGGAAATAAACTCACACCTGCCCCAAATCGTCTGCCACGATACCGCAGGGTAAACAGAGAACTTTTTGTTCTAACAGATGCGGTAAGTTACTAGTCTAAAATGTAAGCTTTTGCGTGTGCTTTTTTTAATGGAAGAAAAAGACGTCGCCATTTTCGGATACACACGGATATTAATAATTAATTTATGGAGCTCAAAAAGTAAGTCTTATTTAATTTAAATTGTTTGTTCCTGTTTTGTATATTTGGTGAGATGAGTTAAATAGTTTTATATTATACCTATAGAAATAGACTGTTCTGGGATTGTTTTTCAGATTAGAAATTAACATTATACTGAATGGGAAATGCCGTTTTACATACTATAGTAGTGAAACTTTTGAAAGACTTTTTTTCATTGCTAATAATATTTTAAATTATTATTTAAAATCCTAAATCTTCATATCAATGTTTTCAGATTTAACATTTGCCAAAATTATAAAATAATAGGAATTCCTTGTAACATATGGAGAGATTTTTGAGAAATTGTTAAATCTAATAATACATTTAATTCATCTATTGTACTTTGTTGTTGTTTAATAGTACAATTATAAATACTAATTATATAGTGTTTTTCAAATTGGTATATTTATTTTTTTAAATTGTATGTAAGCACGTTTTTGCTGTTCGTGATTTTAATCAAACATTTAATTGTAGACATTCAGAATCAGTTATTAAATTTTCTTCGATTGTAAACTCATTTTCTACGTTTTCGATACACGTTCGATACTTCGCATTAAAAAATAAAATATGACAATTAAGCATTGAAATAAAGTGTTTTTCATGCCTGATAACAAGTTTATAGATTAAACTGCTTTACTATACTTTTTAAAATTTGATATTTATAATATTTATAAAAAAATATTTATAATTTATGATATTTATAAAAGTTGATATTGTACTGTTCATTAGCGATAATTGCTGGAAATGCATTTTTAATTATAATATGCGCTTTTATGATCCACTATATTTATGTATAGTATATGGTGTATATAAAAGCTATAATTCATATACAAGGCTACACAAAAGTATACGTAAGAGTTAAGGGGTATGGGCGCAAATTGCTTAAAGGTGTTTTTTAGATGAGTTATAGATTTTTATGTTGAATTGCATTTAATTTACTAAGAAATGTTTGTAGAATATGGATAAAATGATACACAGGATCACGCAAGGAAATGGATATATGGCCGTCTATAAATTATAATTTCTGGAAATGTGATTTCAGCAGTTTTAAGAGTGTTTTAATTTGAATTAAATTTTAACTAAATAGTGGCGTGTAATAAAGATTCTAGGTAAACTACAGGGTTGTACAAAAGTATTCAAATATGTTTTTATATATTAGTATAAATTTTTGAATGAGAATTTCAACCTGTTATGCATTTTCTTGCTAAACTAAATTTTCACATTATATACTAGTATATATCAAGCTACAGATTAAATACAGGGCTATTCAAAAGAATTGGAAAACATATTTGGCTATGAACAGTAACTGCTGGAATCAGTTTTTCAAATGTTTTATGCGTTTTCTAAAATATTTGCTTAGTTATCTTATTTACGTTATTTCCTTAAATTACGATGTCTAGTTAAAGCATTCAGGAAGCGTTGGAAAGTGCTTTATAATCTATGCTTAACGCATGATTTTTCTTACTTGTTTTTTCTATTTCCCAGATCAGTCATTTCCTATAAATCATACCAAATCTATTTAGCTCATATTAACAAAATACAATATACACGGGAATAAAAAATTTAAATAAATATGGCTTATCTTATTCTTCTTTAAATAGGAAATGTATTAATATCCGTTAGACTCCATGTTCGTATTTAATAAAATAATAACAAATCGCAACACACAAAACATTCTTAATATAAAGCTTGAACTCAAGATCAAGCTTAGAACTTAATAAAAAAGGATGCCAGTTGATAAGCATTGTTTTTTTCAGTGTAAAAATTAAAAGTATTTTAGAAGAATAGGACTCCAAAATAGCGATACATTGCTAAAAAGTACGGTAAAAAGATAATATTGTATATTTCAAACAAAACTTTATTTTAAAATTCATCACAGTATTTATAACAAGAATCATCACAGTATTAATGCTTGGAAATTTTTCCAGAGAGAAACATTCGCCTTGCAAACAATATTTCGAATGGAAATCAAATTTCAAATTGATTGCTTAAAAGGCGCAAAAGCCAACATAGTGAAAAAAATTCCATAACGGTACTTGAATCCGGGCCATCAGTATAGCGCTCTGACATTCTACTGACTAAACCACATGGAACGAGACCCAGCCTGGAAAATTTCTTACTAGTATATGTTGGCAAGGCTACAAACGCAGCACAAGATGGAATATTTATCATGAGCCACCGACATGGGGCAAACACGAAACTTAATTAAATCCAGCAGCGATTCAAACTATATGAATACTTGGAAATTTTTCCAGAGAGAAACATTCGCCTTGCATACAATATTTCAAATGAAAATCAAATTTCAAATTAAAATTGCATTTTAAGCAATTAATTTGAAATTTGATTTTTATTTGAAATATTGTATGCAAGGCGAATGGTTCGCTATGGAAAAATTTCCAAGTATTTATATAGTTTGAATCGTAGCTGGATTTAATTAAGTTTCGTGTTTACCCGATGTTGGCGGCTCACGATAAATATTCCATCTTGTGCTGCGTTTGTAGCCTTGCCAACATGTACTAGTAAGAAATTTTCCAGGCTGGGTCTCGTTCCATGTGGTTTAGTCGGAAGAATGTCAGTGCGCTACACTGATGGCCCGGATTCGAGTCCCGGCTTGGAATCTTTTTCTCTATGTTGGCCTTTGCCCTTTCAAGCAATTAATTTGAAATTTGATTTTCATTTGAAATCATCACATTGTTTATGACAAGTTCGTCTCAAATGACACATATTTCACAAATTAGTCACAGTGTGACGTCAAAGCATTGTCGCTGTCGTCACAGGTTAGTCACAAAGTTAATGCCAAAATAGTCACAAATGACACACTTTTCACAAATTTGTCACAACGTGACTTCACAGAGTGGTCACAATGTGACGTCACAAACGACCTCTAAAACGGCCATAACGACCTCGCATTCTAGTCACTATGACGTCACATCGACGTCACGTGACGTCACATCGACGGTCACAAAATCACAGTGTGACTTCACAACGACGTCGCCGTGACGTCACCATGCCTTACGGGTATTTGACAATAATTTGAAATATGTTTTATAATGCTGTTCATTAAAGTTTTATAATATCAGCTTGTGAATAAGTTGTTTATCTAATTGACAACATTTATTATTTATTATTGATTAACGTATACACAATAAAGGCTATTAAATTAATAATTATACAAAATTATACTACCTGTTTATGAGTTAGTAATTTAACATGTTCGGGTATGCCGCATTATTAATATGACATGTCTTTTCATTTAGTTTTATTTTGTTACAACAATTATTTTTATTATTATCTGCATTTAGGGATAATTCTATAAATTTATAAATTGATTATTAGAGCCTCGTTTATATTTTACGATTTAATAATAAAAATTAAAAAAAAAATACATAATTTGCTTAACGGCGGTGGAGATTCTTTTATTGCAAACATATGTTTTATTTTTCAAATTTAAAACAGGGTTTGAATTTCAAAACGAAAGAAAAAATGTGACAAAACATTAAAAAATGTTCTCGAGAGTTGATATTTCTATTTAATCCTGTTGCAATATAAATTTTCCAAACGATAGCAAAGATTATTTTAGAAGATTGGCATATGAATAGTATGCAAAATAATATTATTCGTTAGAATTCAGAAAATAACTTAATATTTAACATGCCATTAATGTTGCCCCTTATACAGCTAATTTTAAAGTTCTTAACGTAAAAGTAATTTTTTCTCCAAAATTGAAAATAAATTCGCACTTGAAAGTTTTCAAATATTACATTATTGAAATTAATTATTGAAAATTTAAGTATTTTGTAAAATGAATAAAACTCAATAATACTTTCACAGGATCTGCGTAAGTCTATATATTTTATTTCATTTACAGCTCTTAACCCTTTCAAGGGCGGTGGTCCATTTTTGTACCACTTAACTTTAATCCCTAAATGACACATTCACATCAGAAATTTCGACTGAAAATTTTACTTTTATTATCTACATTAAGAAAAGCTTTTACTTATTTTCAAACAAATCTGTTTGTAAATTACAGTGTCAGTCAATCATTTCCGTATTTTACTAACAGAAGTAGTTTGCCCCTGAAAGGGTTAATATTATGAATAGGTATTTTTATATTTTACGTTTTATATTTTTGAGACTGTTAAAAGAAAAGGTCTCACATAACATTATGACGTCAAGTTCACGTCGCAGTGAATTCAAACTGTAATTTCTGACCTCCGATGTGATATCACGTGACATTACAGTGAAGTTGCAACACCATGGATGGGAAGTCGCTATGGCCGCGTTTGCGTTCTTTTGTGACATCACACTGTGACCAATTTTTAAAGTAAAACTACGCCTAGTTTATGGGTTGTGTTATATTTGAATCGGGTAGATAGGATGTCCAGATTTACCATAATCAAAACAGATTTTAACAGAACGAAACACAGGTCGGATCATCTAATTTTTTTACTGCTTGTCAGATTAGGTTTAGAATCTCGCATCGGATCAGATAACCAAGATAACAGGATTTCATCCGACCCGACACTCGCCGTTTCTTTCTATAGAAGATCAGATTGAACTATCTTTCAGCAGGAAGAATCGGTGTCAGATTAAAATATATTCGATTTTTTGAAAAACTCTAAAACATGTAGGGTAAGACAAAAGTCCTTTCCTTAGACAAATACCTTACTTTTTACTCAAATGGAAAATAACTGATGGGCTTTAGCCCTACACGGAATGGTGTATAGTTTCTTTAAACAAATTATGTTATGGCCGTACAGGATTGAATTTCCACTTGCAGAAAAAAAAGAAATTAATCCTATTTTCAGTTGAAAAAATTAACAATAGATTTGACTCGAGGTGTATCAGATACCATAAAGACATATTTAACTAGATGCAGGATTATATTCTGAACCCTATCTGCAGGGGAAAAAAGATAGAAAGACTCAGCAGATGAGAACAGTGTCGGCTTTGAGTGAAAAGTGGTTTACCGCCATCATGAATGATTGCAATTGAAACTGATATGCAACAAACAACAAAAGCAAGAACAAGTAAAAGTTAAATTTAAAAAAAAAAAAAAAAAAAAAAAAAAAAAAAAAAAAAAAAAAACTCGACTGCGTGAAAAGCGAACTAATCAATTATTTCTCATCAATGTGAAACTATTTTTCATATTACTAACCTATTTTTTTTATTTACTTGTATTGATGACTTTTAAGTTGTATTTAGTTGTTGATTCCTACCTATAAACACAGTTTTGAAGAGGCCTACAGATATATATGAAAGTTAGATTTGCAGTAAAGCTATAGATCCTACCTGCACAACTTCCAGGTTGTGTAATATTTAAACAGAGCTTCTGACTATAAAATAGTCAATGAAATATCGCCTTCATTTTGTAAACCTTATCGAATGATATGGCACTCAATATCGTGTGTAATTTGTTTTTTGTCTCTACGGCCATTTTGTATTTTACGGCCGACCTTTTGAATTTATAAAAAACAAAACCTAGCCTATAACGATTAAACGGTTAAGACAAATCTATAGAGACCACATTCATTAAAATCCATATGGCCGTTGGGATGTTTCGAGGGTATACAGAAATCCACATACCCAGATACGCGTGGCACACATAATACATCTTGGCAGGCAGTCGGGTAAAAAAAAACACATCCCAGCAAAGAAAGAAACAGTGGGCCATCAGCTGTAAAAAAGATGGCGGCCAGCACTGCCAGCAGCGGAAAAGTGCAACGGTGCCATTAATTAATCCTGTAAAAATGTGTCCGTGCGGAATGCAGCTGGCCCATCAGTGATGGCCAGCAGCTGGCCAGCATTGGTATGCCATCACATTACTTCAATCCAGCACTTTTCCATCAGTGCTAGCACCTATTCCGCTGCTATTCCTTTGCTGTCCCATCACTTTCCCCTACAAAAAAATTCTTATAGAATTCTATAAAAAAAAGTATTATGGCTCTTTTTTCTATAAGCTAGTTTTACCAAGAGCCATAGAAATATCTGTACATAATGGAAATGTCTTTTCAAATGTTTGAACTTGCAGCGGCTTCCATGTGGCCAACCTCCTAAGTACTAACCACGCTCGATGCTGTTTGGTTTTCGTGATCGCACATGAACAAGTACTCTCATTGTATGTTTAATATTTACACGGGTGATCGGGCATTGTATATTTAACTTTTACACGGGTGATCGGACAGTATCTGTACGAGAATACATGCTATAGCCGGACAGATGCTGCAATAACCCGCGTGTTAATGCTAAAACTTGCTTCCAATTTAGTGGAATATATATAGTTTTTGTAGAATCGGAATCTGCTTACGAATCGGAGCAAGTTATCTTCTCGGGTAAAATGCACACTTAATTTTGGAGATAGACTAATATAACATTCGGTAATGACGGGGCTCATGTGGCTAGACCATTTTTCTTTTAACATTGTTTTGAAAAGTTTAACCAAAATCGCTTGCAATAGATTAAATGAAATTCGATAATAAACAACAGCAAATAAATAACACAACGTGAAATATATTTGCAAGTAATTTAATTAACAATTACGTCAAACTTTGAAGCATTTCATGCGTATTCTAGAAATAATAACAGATCGAATATGTTTTATGGATTTGTATGTATATATAATTTCAAGAGAAAATACATCGCAGTTAATTTATTAGAATTAAAAAAAACGCAGCAGTTCAAACATGAGCATGCATTAATTAACATAATAATAAAAATACAAAGGTTGCTCACATTTTTATAATGATTTTAACTTCCTCTGAGATTCAATGTTTTCCCTATATATCACTTATACTTATACATTATTAATTTTACACTATTTATATTTTTTTAATATAAAATTATTAAAAATATCACCTTTTTTAGACACAGATTAATATTACATTGCACAATTTTTTATGAACTATCAATTTAGCTTCTTTCACAAAAAATGAATAAATCTAGGAATGTCATTCTACAATATATCTTTTCTTAAGCTTTCGGACGTTTATGAACAACAGCATTAATCTTAATTTTCTTCTGAAAAGATATTCATTTGTTGACAACAGACAAACAGAATCCTAATTTCATCCACATATAATAAATTTTCCTTTTCATTGATGTTGGATAGATTTTCAGGGAAAACTTTTATATATATACCATCAGGTGCAATAACATAAGTTTTATTTATTTAATGTTTCATTTGTAATGACCACAGCCTTGCGTGATCCTTGTGAAAAGGAAAGTGTGTCCTAATTTCTTTCATGTAATTTCTTAATTTTTTAAGATATTTTTTCATTCAATTTTATACTTAAGGTCATTGTGCTTCTAGGAGATGCGATTTTGTCGCATTTAGGACATACTGGGCATTTTAATATTTTAAACTGACAAATACAATTAAAATATTAAGTATTTATATACGTCATAACTAATTTGTTTTGAAGGAGCAGAATTACTATTAAAATCTAAGCAAAATTATATCATCGCTCAATTTAGTTGATTAATGCCACATTTGCAATAGTTAAATCCAAAATAAGAGGTTGAAAGTAGCTAAATGTGACAATGAATTTTTTTTTATTTAATGGTTACAATTTTTTTCATGCTGCTTACAGTATTTTAATCTTTAACGAGGGAAACTTGCTAATGATTTTTTTTTTGTTGTTGTTGTTCAATATGGTTATTTTTTAAGTTATTTTTTTTTTTTTTTTTTTTAGATTCTAGATCTTTGATTTTAGTGGACTTTGAAAAAGGAAAACAGTAAAATACGAAGGTTGGTGAGGGCGTATTACTTTTGCACAATGATTAATTTCTCACAACGGTCTGGATAGTTCTCACTTTTGGAATCACTCATTATTTACCCCTATCTTAAAAAAATACAACACAATTTTTTAATTAAATTATTATAAACTATTTTTTATAATTTGAAATACGCCATTACGTAAGTACTCGGGAAAAGAAAAGCAATAATATATGTGGGATTGCATATTGCATTTACAAGCTGCGTGCCTACAGCGCCTAGCAGGAGTGATTGGTGATCGTAACTCTCATCAGCCAGGTACTCTAGAAATCTGCTGAATGGAGGAGGCGTGACTTAAAGCCAGCCGCTGAAGAGAAGAAAAGCGAGCTGTTCAAAAGAAGAACGTTCGATTGCGTTTTGTCGGGAGAAGAAGAAATGTAGACGCTAAGTAACGATGTTGGTGTATGTTTGTTTAAGAAGGCCGCAAACAATGTAAAGATCGATATGATGTTTTAATCCGTGTATATATTTTGTACATAATTTAATTTCTAAATATTATTTACTGTAAAAGTTACCGGTGTCAGGATCAAGTTTATAAAATTGTGTTAGTCTCATTCAATGCGATATTTCAAGCTCTTATCTTCTACAATTGGTGTCAGAAGTGGGATGCAAACGTTACCCCCACAAAGCTAATTCTTAAGCTTTCAAAGTAATCAAAGTTTTCAAGTGTTGTTATGAAGTCACCATTTATGTGTGTAAAAATTAATAAATAGAATGATGATAGAAATGATTAATAAATACAATTAATAAATAGAATGGCTGGCTGATAGCAATACAGTAAATATTCTGAAGATGGATATCTTTTTATGAAGTGAGTTTATTAATATTATTTCCTTTTCAATTATGTCAAAGTTGATTGGTTTTAAGGAATTAGAACTTTCGTTGAAAGCGGAAAAATCATCTAGTGTTAAAACATTGCATGAATTAATTTTTGGAGAGATCGGTGATAGAAATAATAGACGTAGAATCCGAAATTTTACTGGGTTTGATTTTGAAATTGATTCAGATGAATATGAATAAAAATTACAAGATGTTAAAAATAATTTTTCAGTAAACGATTTGATAAGGATTTCCAATGTTTTATGTATAAATAATTCTGGGACTTTCGAAGAAATTGCTGCCAGAATAATTTTGATATATTGAAATGTAATTTAATTCCTGAAGAGCTCTTAGCTATGATGAGAGCGATAATGATTCTGACATTGCTAATAAAAATAATATTTTGAGTGTATCTGAAAATAATTTGAGAAATGATTCTGGCAGTTCTAGCTGTGAAAATAAGGAAAATCAGAAAATTCTAAGTCCTGATTATGTTCTCAAACCTGCTATTTCTATTAATGATATTGAGAATATGTTTACGGAATTTGATTGTAGTCAATTTCAAAATGTTGAAAAATGGCTTGCCGATTTTGAAGATACTGTTTCGTTATTTAATATTAGTGATCTGCACAAATTGATTTTGGCTTAATGCCGTATGACACGTAAAGCTAAATTGTTTATTGAAAGTGAAACAAAAATCAGTTCGTGGTCTAAACTAAAAGCATTACTTATTTTTGAATTTGGGCAAACGTGCAATTCAGCCGAATTACATGAACTGTTATCTAAAAGGAAAATTAAACAAAATGAATATTTAGACGAATATTTTTAAAGTATGAAACAGTTATGTACAAAAGGCAACACAAAAGATTCTGCACTTATTCAGTAAGTGATTAATGGAGTAAATGATCCTGTTTAAAAAAAAAAATCTTTTTTGTATTGTTGCCCAATATTGTTGAATTTAAACAAAAAGTAAAAGCCTAAGAAAAAATAAGGTCGGAGTATGAAAATGCAAATTTTATAAACGCGAAGGAGCTAAGCTTAAAATTAAATCCGAAGTTGAAGTTAAGAATAGATTTAAGCCTGTAAAGCCAAATATGCGGTGTTATAATTGTGGTGGGAATAAAATTAAGAGTATTAACTGCGTTAATAAAGGTAAAGGGCTTCTTTGTTTCAGTTGTTACAGTTACGGCCTCAAATCATTTCAGTGTAATTGTTGGCATGATAGTAATGTTGGCATGATTTTAACATTTTGAATATTTAGAGCCATTAAAAAAAAAAAAAAAAAAAAAAAAAAAAAAGATATATATATATATGAATATGTTTCGAATGTTATGTGACGATGTTAATAACATCGATGTATATATTTATCTGATTAATTTTTAATTCAAGTTTTTTTTCAATGTACAGTGTTATTGTTTTTATGTATGTGTCTATTAGTGCATTATTATTATTTTACTAAGGATGAGTACAAAAAGTATTAAGTATTTTCCCAGGCAAGTGTTTTGCTCACGGGAAAGCTTAATTGCTAGTTACTATCTATATGTATTATATTACGAAAGTAAAGTAAAAAAAATTGACAGTTTTGGCACAAAAGAGGGAGTTTTATGACCTCATGTTTTATGGGACAGCTGCAAGATCTTCCTGTGGGGTCCCGGGGTCTCGTGAGAAAGTTGGATATGTAATATCGGATGTAGGAGGGTCGGAGGGCCCAGGGCATCCGGGGACCCACTGACCACTGGCCGACACGAAGGCGGGTCCAAACAGCGGCGAGTGGTTGGAGATTTGAATTATGCTGAATATGTTAATTCGCATCCACCACTCAGGGCCGCACATGCAATTTTTTAACTAGAGAGATTTTCTTGTTCTCTGAGAAAAAACAGATGTATGAAAAGAGTTTCAGAGTGCGGTTGTCTTTTTTTAGAAGCACTGTTTGCTTATCCGCCCATGTTTGCTTGCTCTTGTCTATGACGAGCAATGTAGCATTGTTAATTTTTCTTTAAATGATTTAACTGCTTACTTTTGGCCCAGACCTGGGTGGAATTTTTAATTCATACAAAGCTCCGTAAAATTACTGTGCACGGATATGTGTGTGTTTTGTTCAAAAAAAGAACTATCGGATATATCCTGTCAAGTCTTCGGCTCTGAGAGGATCTTGTGACCCCAATGGGGAAAAGGTACGATTTTATGTATGTTCTCTGTTGTATTGTGTACCGTGTTAATAACAAATGTTTGAAATGGATATAGGATGCCCAGGAGAGTTTGTCACCTACAAATAATATCAGAATTAGTTTTTTTTTTAATGTAAAGAGTTACTGTTTTGGATGGTAAAAGCCTGAATTAATTTTAAGTGTAACTTACTATGATTGCCTGTGGTGTAAATAAATGATTTATTAATATTAGATCCCTTATTTGTTATTTTCTTTTAAGTCTTACTAATTACTTATTTTTATTATTTAGAAGTTACCTGTCTGCTTAATAATATTCTTAGAACATGTATGAAAAAGTATGATCAAATTTATCTTGTTGGGTTGGTTTGTCTAAAAATGGGGGGGGGGGTTAAATTTTGCGGTTTTGTTTTAATATATATTTCCCTTCAAACCAATTTGCCATAGGTTAGTTAATCTTCTAAAATTTCACAACGTTTTGTCTTTATTATCCGAGATAACCTTTCTGGTATCAACCGTAGGTTATCTATTATCTAACTAGCCATTACGATCACTAAGGCCTCTGAAATCAGAGGCCCCTATGAGATAGTTTTTCTTTTTTGTTTTCCAACACCTTTGCTAGTTTGTGCTTGGTGATTTGTAGATAATTTAAGATAGTAATTAATATATTTTTAATAGTTGTCTAGATCTTGCCAGCAGTAATAAATCGAAAGATACAGATGCCCGAAACGGTCAGCCACAAGTTATTACCATTACACCCCAAGATTTAATTCTAAACGAGATAAAGCTTTGTTCTTTACATTTAACCTCCTTGATAGATACTGGTAGTCAAAAGATTGTCAAGAAAAGTGTTTATGATAATTTGAAGAACATTGCGAAATTAAAACCTACGAGTATCACATTGACCGGTTTAGGAAAAACCTCAATTAAGCAAGGAGGTTATTTCGATTCAGAAATTTAAATTGATAATTCAAAATTTAAAGTTGACATTTTTGTCATTAAAAACAATTACATTAATTTCGGTTTAATTATTGGCACTGATGTTATTCATCAAGGAACATTAACCATTTCTGAGAATGAAATGAAATTACTTAAAACTGAAGTTGAGTCTAACTTTTTAGTTAACAATGTAAATATTCTAGATAAGCCTAAAATTTATTTAAGTCACATTGCTGACAAAAAAATTGCGTTCGGAATTACCCTTTTTAATTGAGAATTATGTGACAATTAAAATGAAATCAGTTGATATTAAAATGAAAATTAATTTAACTGATGTAATCCCAGTTTGTTCTTCCCCTCAGAGATTATCGCCGTGTGAGAAAAAAATAGTTGACGACCAAATTGACGAGTGGCTAGCTCAGGGAATGATTCGGAAAAGTTCTTCTAATTTTTCGTCGCCGGTTATGATGATTAAGAAAAAAGATAACACAATAAGACGGTGTGTTGATTAAATACGTCTTAAAAAGAAGACAGTGCGTGAGCATTTCCCATTACCAGTAATAGATAATGTTATAGATCAATTACATTCTGCTGAGGTATTTCCAACAATAGATTCAAAAAACGGTTATTATTCATGTAGAGGTTGAAGTAGGCTCCCATATACACCTCTTTTGTCACTCTTGAAGGACAGTACGAATTTTTAAATTCCCCAATAGTCCTAGTGTTCTTCAAAAATATATTTGTAATGTATTTCGTAACCTTTTAAAAGATCACTCAGTAGTCCTTTATATGGATCACTTAATGATAACTGCCGAAAACGAAGCTGACGGTCTATAAAAATTAAAACTTGTTCTCCAAACTGCATCAGAATAGAAGTTGGAATTAAATCTTAATAAATGTAATTTTTTGAAGCGTGAAATTCATTTTTGGGGGAATGGAATAAAAAATGGTAAATTGTGTTCCTTCCAACTGAAAACAATAGCAGTAATAAATTTTCCCGAACCAAAGTGTACCAAAGATTTTCAAACTTATTTTTGATTAACGGGATACTTTCGAAAGTTTATAAGAAATTATTTGGTTGTAGCTAAATCGCTGAGTGACCTGTTAAGAAAAGATTCTAAATTTAAGTTTGATGTAGAATAGCAGAAAGCTTTTAATGAACTCAAACACATTTTGTCATCAGAACCAGTACTTTCAGTTTAAAATCCCAAAAGCGCGAGCGAAATCCATTGTGATACCAGTATTGATGGCTATGTAGCTGTGCTAATGCAACAATCTCCAGTAGATAATCAATTTCATCCCGTTTATTTCGCCAGTATAAAAACAACCGAATCTGAACAAAAGTATACTAGCTATGATTTAGAGGTCTTAGCTGTAATTGAAGCCTTGAAACAGTTTAGAGTGTATGTGCTAGGTATTCCATTTAAAATTGTAACTGACTGTAATGCATTTAAAATGTATATGGGTAAGAAAGAAATGAGTACAAAAATAGCTAGATGGAAAATAATGTTAACTGATTTCAATTATACTATTGAGCATAGACATGGTACTAGTATGAGGCATGTTGATGCATTAAGACGATATCCTATTTGTATAATAATCCAAGATAGCTTAACTTTAAAAATGATCCAAGATCAAGAAACTGACGAGCATATTAAAATCATAAAAGAAGTTCTAAAAGTAAAATCTTATGATGATTATATAGTTAAAAATGATGCTGTTTATAAATGTGTTAATGGTAATGATTTATCAGTTGCCCCACAATAAATGCAAATATATATAATTAAGTCCTCTCACGAAAAAGGTCATTACGCAGTCGCACGAACGAAAAAAAAAATTAGAGAATGATTTTTACATTACCAAAGTTAAACAAAAAATCGAGAAATGTATATCAATTTGTGTTCCCTGTATTTTAAATAATGGAAAATCTTGTAAACAAGCATGTTTGTTGCATCTGGTAGAAAACGAAGAAACTTCGTTACATACGTACCATTTTGATCCCTTGGATTCATTGGAAAGCACGAATAAAAAATATAAACATTTTTTCGGTCATTGACGCATTCAGAAAATGTATTTGGTTGTATCCCGCAAAATCTACCAACACTGCAGAAGTATCCAAAAAACTGTCTTTGGAAGTCCATTTCGCAAAATTTTAGATAAAAGTCCTGAATTTACCTCTGAAGCTTTTGAATATTATTGCGTCAGAGAAAACATTACACACATCCCGACTACCACGGGGATACCAAGAGCTAACGGCTAGTTCGAGCGTTTATGTTCAGTCATATATCTGTTATGTCTAAATAGTCTGTAGGTAATCCAAAGAAGTGGTATACACATGTAAGCGACGTCCCAGAAGTGAAAAATTCGAGCTTTGATAGAAGTATTAACACAACCCCTTTCGAGCTGATTTTTGGTACTAATATGAAGCTAAAAAATAACCTAAAGATTACTAGTCCTTTGAATGCGAAATAAAATCCGATTTTATTAATAATCGTGAAGTATTGAGAAAAGACGCTAAAAAACAAATTTTAAAAGTCCAACAAGAGAGTCGTAAAACTTATCAGACGAAAAAAACTTACAAATTTACACTTAATGATATGGTTGCAATAAAACGCGCACAACGAGGCCCAGGTTTGAAGTTAAAATCAAAGTATTTAGGTCCTTACAACGTCATAAATGTCAAAAACAATGGTACCCGTACGATGTACAGAATGTTGGATTTAATGAAGGTCCAATGGTCAGCAGTACTTGCGCTTAGTACATGAAGCCGTGGACTGATGAAGCTTGACATCGAGAGAAAAAAATAATTTCACAAATTATGATACCGCACAGACTACGACAAACTCACCGGAGTGACACTTGAAAACGATTTTGACAAAATTAATCCCGAAGGAATAATAATAAAAAAAAATGAGACGGAAAGACGTAAGAAAAAAGAAGACTAAAAGACGTAAGAAAATTGGAAGGCGAATTAGACGAAAAGACGTAAGAAGAAAAAACGACGAAAAAACGTAAAAAAAAGAAGAATGGGAAGAATTTTTTTTCAAGAAATAATTAAAATTTTGATGAGAGATTTTGCTAATGATGCTTTTTTTTTCAAAATAGAACTTTGGATGCTGCTGTTTTTTTTTTCTTTATCTTTCCAGGTGTTCCCGCTGCTGCTTCCAGCGGAAAAGGATGCACTCGAGACCGAATGACTTGTCAGCACGGCCGAGCTGTTGGATTGCATATTGCATTTACAAGCTGCGTCCCTACAGCTCCTAACAGGAGTGATTGGTGATCCTAACTCTCATCAGCCAGGCTCTCTAGAAATCTGCTGAATATAGGAGGCGTGACTTAAAGCCAGCGCTGAAGAGAAGCGAAGTGAACTGTTTTGGGACAAAAAAAAAGAATCTTCGATTGTGTTTTCACGGAAGAAGAAGAACTGTAGACGCTAAGTAATGATGTTGATGTATGTTGTTTAAGACGGCCACAAACAATGTAAAGATTGATATGATGTTTTAATCCGGTTATATATTTTGTACATAATTTAATTTATTAGGTAGCTTTCATTACAAAAAGCTACCTATTGCAGCCGTTCGGAGGAAAGCGATTTAAAAAAAATTTGGTATATTTTCATCGATCATGACCCCTAGACCCCGAAACCACCCTCCGTTCAAATGTTGATATATATATATATATATATATATATATATATATATATATATATATATATATATATATATATATATATATATATATATATATATATATCCATATATATATATATATATATATATATATATGATCTTTGTCATTCGGTAACTCTCGTATTTATTAACCGATTTGAATGAAACTTGGAGTGTACGTAGTACATACCAATGTCTCGACCGAGTTCGTTGGCCAGCTTCATCCTCCATCTTGTTTCAAAATGGCGGCCATTTAAATTTTTTTTTTAATTTAAAATTTGAAATGTGGTACCAAAAAATTACAAATTGAAAAATATTTTTTCTTATGTGTTTGATCTTGATACAAAGACTCCGGAGCAGTTTTTGTTTCGTCTATATCTTAAAAAATGGCTGAGTTATAGCACTTTGAATTTCTAGCGTGGCTGACATATTGAAACGTCCTGATTTTTGTCACCCGATAACAGACCTATTCATGAACCGATTTGGATAAAACTCAGTGTGTACATAGTACATGCCAATGTCTCGACCGAGTTCGTTGGCCAGCTTCATCCGCCATCTTGTTTCAAAATGGCGGCCATTTAAAAAATTTAAAAAAATTTAAATTTGATATGGGGTACCAAAAAATTGAAAATTGAAAAATATTATTTATTATGTGTTTAACCTTGATACAAAGATTCCGGAGCAGTTTTTGTTTTGACTATATCTTAAAAAATGGCTGAGTTATAGCACTTTGAATTTCTAGCGTGGCTGACACTTCGAAACGTCATAATTTTTGTCACGCGATAACAGGCGTATTCATGAACCGATATGGATGTACCTTAGTGTGTACAAAGTACATACCAATGTCTCGGCCGAGTTCGTTGGGCAGCTTCATTCGCCATCTTGTTTCAAAATGGCGGCCATTTAAAAAAATTTAAAAAATTTAAAATTTAAAATGAGGTATCAAAAAATTGGAAAATGAAAAAGATTTTTTTCTTATGTGATTGACCTTCATACAAAGATTCCGGAACAGTTTTTGTTTCGTCTATATCTAAAAAACTGGTTGAGTTATAGTATTTTGAATTTCTATTGTGGCTGATATTTTGAAACGACCAGATTTTTGTCACGCGATAACAGGCGTATTTATCAACCGATTTGGATGTAACTTGGTGTGAACGTAGTACATACCATTGTCTCGGCCGAGTTCGTAGGCAAGCTTCATTCGCCATCTTGTTTCAAAAGGGAACATTTAAAAATGATTTTTAATTTAAAATTGAGGTGATCAAGGTAAGTGAGGTATCAAAAAATTGGAAAATGAAAAAGGTTTTTTTTATGTGTTTGACCTTGATACAAAGATTCAGGGGCGGTTTTTGTTTCGTCTATATCTTAAAAAATGGTTGAGTTATAGCACTTTGAATTTCTAGCATGGCTGACATTTTGAAACGATCTGATATTTGCCACGCGATAACACACGTATTTATTAACCTATTTGGTTGTAAGAAGGCATGTGGATAATATATAGCAATGTCTTGACCAAGTTCACTGGCTAGTATCATCCGCCATCTTGTTTCAAAATGGCGGCCATTAAATTAAAAAAAAATTATATTTAAAGTGAGGTGCAAAAAAATTAGAAATTGAAAAAGGTTTCTTTCTTAAGTATTTAACCTTGATATAAGGATTCCGGAGCATTTTTTGTTTTGTCTTTATCTTAAAAAATGGCTCAGATATAGCAGTTTGAATTTGTTTATGTGGGTGACATTTTGAAAAATCCGAATTTTGCCTGCGACAGCAATCGTATATATCAACGATTCCTATGTGAGTGAGCATGTGCACAGGAATTACTAATGTCTCGACCAAGTTCACTGGTTAGCCTCATCCACCACGTTGTCTTAAAAGGGCAGGCACTTCAAGATATCGCCGAATTTGAAAACCAAATATAAGTTACTTTAAATAAAATCAGCTTCGATAAAGCTGAGTAATTACGCGAAATTCTCATTCATAATGATTTAGTATTGATAAAAAATAGTATTGGATCTTCTATAACAGGTTTCCACTAAATTGAGCTTCGTGTGTTTGAATAATATAAGCTAGCTTTTTAAAAATAAGGAATATGAAAGCTACCTCTTCCTCCCGGCACTGGCCGGAAGGACTTTTAATATAATTTACTTTAAAAGTTACCGGCGTCAGTATAATTTTTTTAAAATGGTGTTAGTCTCATTCAGTGCGATAGTTCAAGCCCTTTTCTTCTACATACATAACAATGTAAAAATTCCTAAACGTATGAACCAACAAAATCCAATTATTCTTAATTTACGCATTTAAATATCATTTTAATTTAAAAGACTAAATAAAATAAAATATAACAGACTTAAACACAGTTAAAAATAAAATTTTATAAAAAATTACTAAAAATACTAAAAGCAATTTAAAATACAATTAACGCAATAAATTTTCGCTGAACAAGCAGCAAGGCATCATCAGTACAAAATATTCATTGCACAACACACAACGGAACAAATCAAGAACAGTTAAACTTTTTAGTCAGTCAACTTTTAAAGTCATTTTTTAGAAACAGACAATATTCACTACGGACAGAACGAGCTTCATTCGAATTCTGCGATCGCAATTGATTGAACAAGCCATCGAGGAGTAATTTACCATGCTAACTGTTGCAACCCGATTCCAAAATACAAGAGTTCGCAATTAGCGTGATGTGATTCGTTTAAAGAGAATGTTGGACAATTTTAGAATTCAAATTAACATCTTTTAAAGCGCCAGAATGTTCCTTCAGGCGAATTTCCAAAGATTCCTATTTCTCCATTATAAACACTATCGCAATCATTTTAATTTAATGTATGGAACTAGCATATTTGGCTTAATATACATTGAACACGCAGGGGATTCTACACAACGATTTTAAAGAAATTTTACAGGCAAGTATAAGATCTTAATATATACAAGGTGAATCTAAACTCTCAGGTAAAACTTTAAGAGTTGATAGTTCACTTAACGAAAAACAATATTATATGGGAAACTAAGGGTCCCAAACGTCTTCCGAAGGAGATAGACACCATTAAAGTTTAGGGTCCAAAGTTTCAAATGATTATAAAAACGGAAACATTGGTCAATTCTTTTGCGGTTTTCGCTCAAACTATTCTTTATGTCAGTATTTCCTTGAAAATAAATTTTAAAGATATAGTTCCAAAAATGCCGATAGAGGGCTCTTTATATTTTGGAGAAACGAACTACTATTTTTATCGTTATTTTTTGTATCTCATTAAATGCTTTCAAAAACTTAGCCTTAATCTTACATTTTGAGCACAAAATCTCAATCGTTGGGAATGGTTAAGTAGCTCAAACTGAGCTGTGTTGAGGGGGGAAGGGGTGGGGAAATTTCAACTCTTGAACACAGTTCAGTTTGCGCTACTTAATCACTCCCATTGTTTCAGATTTTGAGCTTCAAATTTAAGTTTAAAAAAGTTTAAAAGGTTAACTATCTCTTAAAATAATTCTTCGATTTGAAAACTGTCTGCGTCAGCGTGTTTATCAAACATTTCTCTATAATACTACTGATTTTCATATTTTTGTATGCAACAGTTTTTTTTTAATATTAACGAAGATAGGCCATGCTTAAGCATTCAAATTGGATGCCGTTCTACGCTAGGAATATCTACGCAGATTTTCATTGGTCCATTTCCAAATCAAAAAAATTATTTATATATAGAACGGTGTATTGTTGTGTGAAGAATATTATATTTCCTAAATTAACTGCTTGGATTTTTTAAAAGCTCCTGTAAGCATTTTGTTATTTAAATATTACAGCGATAAAGAAACTAAATGATAGTAAAGAGGTATATTAATAATGCATTAGCATGATTTTTGAAAATAGTTTATAAATTATAACTATATATAATAATGCTCACAATATATATTTGCCCTATTTTTTTTTTGGAAAATTGCATTTACAACCACGTCTTGGATTAAAAACTAGACCATTGAATGTCAAATTTGACCAAAACAACCTGATTTGTCCGAAAGACGTTTGTCACTACAATTTACGAAAGGTAGTCTTTGCCTTATTTGCTTGAAATTTTTTTGAAAAAAGAAGGACAATTATTCTGTTTTAAAATTGTGTCACTTGTTGCCATGTAGGCCGCATGTTGTACAAACTTACCTTAAGTATACAAAAATATTATTACGTCATTATTTATTAAATTAATATAGAGTCTTTTTTATCATTTGAAATACGAAATTATGTACTCAAACAAAGAAAACAAAATATATACAACAATGTGGAAGTTTCGAAATATATTATTAAAAAAACACTTATTCAAATTTCCCCATTTAAACACCCTTTTAATTTCATTGTGTTAAAATTACATATTTATCCTAGCTTACAATGCTCACGAATTACTACAGATCGATTGTAAAGAAATTTTGCAGGTAGGTATATGCTACCAAGATATATACCTCCAGCAATTTTTTATCTGCAATCGTTAGTTTGTTGAAGATATATTATCAGATTAAATAAGGTATAAGCTATCATATTATTCGGGTATTTCTATTAAGATAATCAGATATGTTGGAGGTATGATAATTATGCATTCTTATTTTTGTGAAGGTTGCATTCAGTAGTTTAAACAGCATTTTATATTATAATATAAACTGCTGCATGCAGTATAAAGTATAATTTAATGTTTTAAGTATCTATTTATATAAAATCCAAGTCTCTGTGTGTCCCTCACGATTCCGGTAGGACCGCCTCATTGAAATGAGTAATTGTTGAAAAAAACTAATGCAGGGTTACCACAGTAGCGCCAAATGTTAGCCAACTTGGTGATAGCTGGCTAATTTGTCGAAATTCCCATTTAAAACCATTAATCTTTCATAAAGGAGGTCACCGAAATTTAATTTAAACTCCGCTCTTAAAGTACATCTTTACATCTTCCTCCCGATGCCACTAATAAAATAACCGCCAATAGACGACGCTGTACTGTGTGAGCTCCTAACTGCGCGATTTTAATGTGCTTTAGGTACTTTTCCAGTATAGGTGCCTTGGCGAAAAAGGAAATTTAGCAACATATTTTCCGGGAACCTATCCACTGTTTCATTTTATATACACACGCATTTTTTTCGATATTTATACGATTTATTTAATATAAAAAAGACGTTTCACTAATTTTATAAAGAAACAGATGTGATTTGTACATAAAAACATCAATAATATACGTATAAAATAAACATATAAAACAAACAAAAACGCTCATCAAGTTTTTTTTCATAGCTGTTTATATGATTTGACAACAAATCTCGATATTTTTCCGTTATACGGACACCATGCCAAAATGTATGCTAATGCGCCAATTATTTCAAAATGCTAAAAGATATTTTTAATTTTATGCCCAGCAGTTTAATATGAGTTTTATTTTATTGCTTTATTTTATAGCAGTTATTTGTTCATTTATTTTAAGTATATAATTGTGATTTAATGAAATAGTTCGTAAAAGTCTGGAATTTTCAAATGTTATATTTTTTAAATGCTCACTTTAGTATCGACAACGTTTTTTCTTTTATTTTTCAAATGCTTCAATTCACGTGATTTTCATTTTGCGCCATCTATTACGCTTGGCGACAAAGGTATCTGTATAACGGAAACAAACCCAAATCTTACTTTCTGATGCCCAAATTACACCAAGCTTTCTTTTAAAAAAACGCCAAAGCTCCTACAGTGGAAAAGTACCAAACTGTCTATTATTTTGCGCTATCTGTGTTATAGTTTGTACTATATGTAAGGGGTGTGGAGCGAAGTGTTTATAAATTAAATATTAAAGTTTCGGCACAGATGTCATATACGCCCCATATTGGCGCGATTTTTTTCTGACGCCAATGTCATATACTCATCGGGTATTTAACTGGCGGCAAAGTGTCGTTATTTTGCTTTATATGGTAACCCGGATGTTGTTGTTTATGCTGTTGATGTTTTCGCCAAATTGGCGTATATGACAACTGTGTAAAAGTTTCTATAAAGCAGTATAAGACTAAAAAATTAAGAATAAAATAAATTCAAAATAAGACTAAAGAAGAAAGAAAATTCATGCGTTAAGCATAGAATATGAAACACTTTCCAACCCATCCTGAATGCTTTAACAAAACTTCGATATTTGGGGAAATAAGACAACTAAGTAAACATTTTAGAAGATGCATAAAAAATTTTAAAAATTGATTTCAGCAGTTACCGTCCATAGCCAATAGTATCGTTATTACATGCCACTATTTAGCCAAAATTTAATTTAAACTACTCTTAAAACTTCTGAAACCACATTTCCAGATATTATCATCCATAGACTGTTATGTATCCAATTCTTTGCGTGACCCTGTATATCATTTTATCTATATTCTACAAACATTCCTTAGTAAACTAAATACACTATTATTTTTTAACACAATCAAACTGATTGGTAAAGTTATCATACGAATTGAATATTTCCAACTGAGCGAAAAAATGCCCAGGCTGGGAATCGAACCCAGATCCTTGGCTTACAAGGCCAATGCTTTTCCATTTAAGCTAACTGGGCCGACAACCAGCCAGCATATTTCGCTCAGAAAACCGTATTGGTAATAACATCTGGTCTGTCATGTAGACAGCTCAACAGAATAAACCGCATTAATTCGGTTATTTCTGCGGTTTATTCTGTTGAGCTGTCTACATGACAGACCAGATGTTATTACCAATAAGGTTTTCTGAGCGAAATATGCTGGTTGGTTGTCGGCCCAGTTAGCTTAAATGGAAAAGCATTGGCCTTGTAAGCCAAGGATCTGGGTTCGATTCCCAGCCTGGGCATTTTTTCGCTCAGTTGGAAATATTCAATTCGTATGAAAACTAAATACAGTTCAGCGTAAAAACGCATAACTCCTTTAAAAACCACCTTTAAGCAATTTACTCTCATACTCAGTAACCCTTACGAATTCTTTTGTGTAGCCCTGCATATGAACTGTAGCATTTATACACACAGTATAGTATGCATAAATGTAGCGAAACATAAAAGCGCATACCATAATTAAAAATGCAATTCTAGCAATCATTGCTTATGTACAATACTTCGGAGAAAAGTTGCTTGGCGAGAAAGAAGTTTGCCAACGTATTTTCTGACAACCTATTTACTGCTCAACAAACAACAACTGTTCAACTATTTACTCACAAGCAATTTTTTCCATATGTATGCAATTTATTTAGGTAGTTGTTAGCTATCCCGTCGACCAGTTTCACCAAATTATATAAAGCGCCAAACCACTCGCCAAATTATACAAATTGACATAATTTTTATTTTAAACAACGAAAGATCAATTAAATTAGCAGAACATTAATAAAAATACAAATATAACGTCGAATTAAAAATCACTTGATGACGTAAGAAACACATGATCATGTTTAATGTCAACCATTATTGGCATTTAATCTTACAATTTGGCGACAGTAATTTGGTCGACGGGATAACTAACAAGTACCTTTATTTAATGTAAAAAAAGCTATTTACCCATTTTTTAATTATTTTTTTACCCATTTTTTAACAGAAGTAATTTTGGCACAGATGTCATATTCGGCCCATATTGGCGCGATTTTTTACCGACGCCAATTTGGAGAAAACAGCAACAGCATAAACAGCAACATCCGGGTTACCATATCAAGCAAAATAACGACACTTTGGCGAGAGTTAAGTATTCAGTGTGTATATGACATTGGCGTCAGAAAAAAAATCGTGCCAATATGGGGCGAATATGACATCTGTGCCGTAATTTTTGCACAGATGTTATATACCCATCGGAGTTGGCGTAATTTTTCTCTGACGCCAATTTGGCAGAAATCTCGCTTTCGAATACCAGTTACTTATATATTTTTAAATTATTTGCTATCATTTTGAAAAGGAAATAACAATAAATAAATAAAAGTTTGAATAATAGCTATAGAACAAAACTGTTTATATAATTCAAAACAGAAAATAAAAGTAAATAAACAATTTATTAATAAATAAAAAACAATAGCCGGGTTACCATAGCAGCAAAATAACACCATTTTGGCGCCAGTTAGGTATCCCGGTTCATATCTGAAATCTGCGCCGTAATTTGTATATAAAAAAATATTATATATATTTAGAAACGATTTTTTTATGTATATAAGTGCATATATAAACAAAAATAAAAGTTCATTAGATTTGTTTTCATAGCTGTTTATATATTTTGGCAACATATCTCACTTTCTGATGCCCAAATTGTGCCAAGCTTTTTTAAAAAATGCGCTATAATGGAAAAGTACCTAAATAAATAATTAACAGAAATAACCAATTATACAAACTAAAACTTTTTATTTCGAGATCAAAGCGTTGTTTTTGATTTCAATTAAAAATACATATATCCTTGGATAACATTATTTGAAATTAGGTTCACAGCTTAATATCTCATTCCATAAACCTAAACAAACACAAGTGATTCATTCATCGTGAAACTTAAAAAAATTTTAAATCATTGAGGTAATCATTCACAAAGTAAGTTCGCCAACAATCATTGGACAATATTCTAATGACATCATAGTAGATAAAATTGTGGCGGTGTCGTTTGTTTATGGTTTGAAATCACAAAGATTTAATTTTACAATGTCTCTTAGTTACATTATTTTATTGTCATATTTATGAGCTCAGAACAAAAGCATATTTTTTCATTATTTAGTTATTAAAGACGGGAAAAAATTATAAATGCATGATTTGAAAAATTTAAATAATTTTCTTTCTTAATAGTAAAAAATAACACCGGGTTTAAGTTAAATAAGTTTAACTGTTTAATTCTGTTGTAATATTCAAAATAACTGTATTTATTAGATTTCAGTAACCAACATCATGGCCCGATTAAACTTTGAAGTTAGAGGAATTGCAATGTCATTTCAGAACCTTTATTTTGGAGAAGCTTTTCTAAATTTCACATATACATGGAAACTCTTCAGTGTTAGAAATATTATTCTTAGGACTGACATAACATGAGAACGGCCTGCAATTTTACACAAGTTTTTGAAAACTACCTTATATCAGAAATTTTGCTAAAAACTGGTTACTTTTTTGTTATAGCGGCCCACACTATTAGGATTAGGGCAAGTTGCAGCCAATTTCGCCAACGTCGTAACCAAGATCGTGAAGCACACACATATAATACCATATAATACCATTTCATGAAATCGTATACGATAATTTAATAGTTTTTACCTTACTTCAAGTGTAAAATTTATTTATTTTTAAGGCTTAACAATCTAAATTGTCCAATATATGAATTTAAAAAAATGTAAACAAAGATTGAACAGACATGACCGCAAAAAGCCTCAAATCTGCATAACTCTAGGAACCAAACTGTGCAGATTAGTGGTCTTCTACCGTACACAGTTTTTCATAAATGTGTTTCGTTCCTTAAATGTGTTATTTTCATCTATCACTGCGGAACAAGCGAGAAAACTCACATTCTTGCACATGAGTTGTATATATCTTTATATCTAAATTTCCGTCATTTTTGACGGGCTACCTTTCTAGTAATTTATATAACATAAAAAGAAATGAACATTTTAAAAATATAAACGTTTCTGCAAGAAATAAAAGGAAATATAACAAAGACGGAATTTCTTGCTTCAGACATGCTTTTGTAAATGTTTGAACCACAATATATCAGCCCTAAAATAACAGTTGTGAATAAAACTTTGTGAATGTGAGAATTTTGGTGCTGTTTGCATAATTTCGTTAAAATAAGTATGTTGGTACTATGTGTGTGTTCTTTGATGAATCTAGTGTCTTGAAGCAGACACCTCATGACCATACTTAGATTATAGATTTAACATCGCAGATTTGAGAACTTATTTTAAAGTTTTGTTGCTGAACGGATATGTGCTTGGTGTATGAATGGCAAACGCGATGAATTTGAGTTTAGATAGCATGACTTCGAATAATAGGTCTTATTTTTATTTACAACTTTTCTTCTTGATCTTTGGTTTTAAATGTTTCTTCGGTGAAAATATTTTATTTAAAGGGTTTTTATGTACTTTTTTTTTAAAATTTATAAATGTTTAATCAGCGAAAAATTCTATTTCAGTTTTATTTTCAACTTTTTTATTTCAAAATATTTTGTCGGCTGCTTCATATTTTTCATGATCAACAAAATATTTTTAGTTAAAGTAAATTTTGCTGTTTATAACAATTAAAGATTTATTTTTATTTTGAAATATATTTTTTCTTTTCAATTTCATAATGTTATGCATTGAGTATTTTTATAAAATTTAATTTTGTTATTAATTAGATTTATTTATGTTAATAAAATCAACTACTTACTTCACACGATAAAATGTACTTATATTTTTTACATTAAAGGGTTTTTTATTATTTAAAGTTTCATTTCATTTTTGCAATATTTTCATATACTTTTTTATTTTAAGCAAAGTATATTTAACGATGTAAAAGAGCAGGAATCTAACTATAGTCGCGTGATGTGTCCACGAGAAACAAACCTTAATGAAAATCTCTCCGTACTTATAGTATTCAATTCATCGCTACATTGTCTATCAAAATGTCGGACGCCATAAAATGTAAATACGGTTGCATATAGGACCTTCATTAAGATTTATACTTAAGATTAATTAGAAATTCACTATTTTTATGGTCTTTATTTGATTGTTTATACTATTTTTTCCAATACGGTTTTTTGTTAACATTTAGTTCTTTCACGATATTCATAAACTTTGTTATAGCATGTTCGACAAAATAATTTGAATGAAGCAAAATTTTTCTTATAAGTTATTATTATTCTTTGTTTCATAAAAAATTGCAGACATTAATCTAAGTTTAACGATAATCTATTCTGTTTTTCCTTTGTAATTTTTTAAAGAATTGTTTGTGTTATTATTTTCAGATTAATGTGATTACATTATTTTTAGTTAAATTTTACTTATTTATTTAATGATTTCTGGCATAAGATAACAAAAAGTATTTTTGCTTTCTTTATTAACATTGCTTTTGTTTATTACGAATCATAACAAATATTTTAGAGTGCATGTTGATGAATATATTTTTAATAAGGAAAAAAAAAAATCAGACATATTGTATTCGATTTTTAAACGACGCATAAGAACTGCCTGTTCAACATTTTACATTCTAGGGATTAAAGCTTAATTTTCAAAAGCTGTTGTGTAAAATATGGATGTTTTACTTTAATTGTTAAAAATACATAAAAAAAACGTACAGTAGAAAATTTTCTTTCTACATTTTATTTATTTCACTCTAAACGCAGTATATAAGATTTGGATCTCCTGACTTTTTTTCATTATATTCAGATTATTTTTAGCATATAAATATTTAGGTAATTATTTTTTTTAGAGATCAACATTAGTGAATTACAAAACAATGTAAAATCAGTCTCTACAATAGGTAAAATGTTTTTCTTGATGCTAATGTTTCTTTGAGTTACTGCTTTTTGTTTTGTTTTGTTTATGGTATGTGCTTTTATAGAATATCTAACACCGTGGATTTTTTAATTTGTTAAATAATATAAATTAATCGAACTTATTATTTACCATAAAAAATAAACTTAAGAGTTAACACAAAAATATAACGTTGCTAAATAATTAACAGTGATTGCAAAAGCAAAACATATTTCACAAAAACTATAAAATATCATAGAAATGGGATAGCAAATGTGATAGTGGTAAAAATCAATTTGAAATAATGTCTTCCATCACGTTACACCAAAAATCCTTCTAGCGTCTCTTTAACCTTATTTTTAATATACTGCCAATATAGCCCTGTGTGTCTTTTCAGTATTAACGCCGCAGTAGTCGCTTGTCGATCTTTTTGACGCCCATATAAATTATCATGTCCTAACTCATATCCCTTACAAATAAAATAGGGAGAACTCTCATGAAGTTGACCTTAATTGGTTCGCTCATGTAGCTGACTTTAAATGCTTCCATACCACCATCTCTGTTTTCCTTCAGGTATAGTTTTACAAGGAAAGTTGAAATTGGTGGAAAAGTCTGCGCAACGATCACTAACGTCAGTTCATTTTAACTTTTTGCCATTATTCCAAATCTAATGAATAAAATGTATAATTTATGTAAACTATAAATTTATAACTTCTTACAAATATAGTATTCGAATATTAAGTGAAAAATGATTCTTATTTTACATTTTCTGTATACGGGGGTCTGGCAGCAAAAAAGAACGGCCCAGAGTAATAGCGTTCTGAAAAAAGACACGACTACTCTCGGATTAAATGAGAATGTAATCATAATAAAATGAATATCTACATTTAATTTAGTTATTATTATTTTTATGAAAGATGTTATTATTTGAATGCTTTCCCCTTATTAGAATAATGTAAAAATATATATAGAGAGATTTCAGAAAGATAAAAAAAAGAGAAAATTATTTTTCGTTGTTGTAGGAACAAAAAATATTTCTTAAGCTTTTTCTATGATTCACATTCTATTTTTTTTTTAATTGGAAATCGGGTTTAGTAGTTTTGATTTGTTCCTTCAAATTAAGTTATTTAGGCCTATCAAAAATACGCCTTCCTTTAAATATCATATTCTATGCAAAAGCGAGCATCATTTTAGCAATAAAACAATTTTCCAATTTCCGCATAGAACTCTTTTTTATAGTATCATGTGGTACATTTCCCTGATGCTAAAATTGAAGTATTTTTTTTTATATTAAAATTCAAACATTATTAAGGGGAGGGGAGGAGGAAGGGTGATAAAATATTATTCTGCAAGTTGTACGTTTATTATGGATAAATATTTGCTTACCAAAAATGCAAATTTAAATATCTATTTTTTAAAAATATATTTGGATATTTTTCTAAAATATCTTTCGAAATTGTCCGAGTCTTCTGTTTGTGTTGCCGTCTCGCTGCCTGCCTGACCATGCTATAAGTCGAGTAGATATACTCACATTGGCATATAGTTGATGATGTGTTATTTAAGTTTACTACGTCTAGTTTTCCGTTGAAAAGAGAGTTTGTAACATTTAGTTAGTTTGCAGGGATGCTCAAACTATACAAATTAATTATCGTACATATAGTACATCTAATTTGTATAATTCTACATGTCAAGAGGTGAATGAGAAATAGATTACAAAATTATTCCATGTTGGCATAGAAAATTCAATTAAAAATAAATTAAATAGTGCATCATATTCAGCAAGAAAGAAAAATCATGCGTTAGGAATAGATTATGAGACACTTTCCAAAACTTTCTGAATGCTTTAACAAAACTTCCCTATTTAGGGAAATAAGATAAATAAGATAACTAAGTACACAATTTATTACACTAATAAAATATTTTTTAAAACTTATTTCCGGAATTACCGTCCATAGCCAAATATGTATTCCAATTCTTTTGAAGAGCCCTGTATTTGATGTTTTGGTTGATATGTACGCTATATAATGGGAAAGTTTGTTTAGCAAGAAAAATGCATAACAGGTAAAAAATTCGCTTTCAGCAATTTATACTAATAAATGAAAACATACTTAAATACATTTGTACAGTCCTAGAGTTTATTTAGTAACATTATTACACGCCACTATTTTGCAAAATTTAATTCAAACTAAAACACTTTTAAAACTACTTAAATCACATTTCCAGCAATCATCGCTACTGTATAGTACTTCGGACAAAATATAGTATCTGAAATCTTTTGTATGTCCCTGTAAATGCTATGCACTTCGTATTATACATGAAATAACTTATAGTAAAGCTCAGCGACGCATATAAAATTCATTATACACGATTTAATTCAATATAATTAAAATACGCGCAAAAAAATTCCCTCGCCCTATATCATTATATAACGGAATTATCTTGTGTGGCCCTTCAAATGAATAATAACAATTATTTACACCGCATATTCTACTGAATGCATATTTTAATGCGCTTCATAAATGCATACCAATTTTATTATGATTTAAAGTGTATAACATCATTAAAAATCATTTGAAACAATTTTTTCCTATTGTCCAATGTTACGGAATACTTTTGACTGTCCCTGTAAACGAATTAAACATGTTACAAACTTCATTTGAAATAGGGATCATGATATGGTAAACATCACTAACATCCAATAGTTTCAGGATAACCCAAGTATAGTTACGTGAATTAGAGTGCGGATAGTCGGTCAGACAAACCGAAGTCATGAACACTTTTGAGCTTTGTTGGAAAGTGTTAAAAATGTACAAGAATTTTTCGTTTAATATTATAAGATAATGTTTTTTAATTAATTTATGCAATTTGAAAATGTTATTTTAATGCCTGCGGGTACACTAAAAAAGATACGAAAAAGTTTGTCTTCATCTTTTAAAAATTGTGAAATTAATATATTTCTACGATTTGCATGTGCATTTAAAACAAACAACAATCTCTGTTTTTAAACAGAAAAAAAACAATACTTCTTGGAATAGAATTTACAGTGCGTTAACGTGATTTCTCAACACAAAATATCTGTTTTTCACTTACTGTTTATTATCAAATAAACATTTCTATGTTATGGTGAAATATTTTCCTAAAATACTGCCAGATTCCAGGGTAGGAGAACTTATCACTGACATTCAATATATTACCAGAAATGTAATTAGAAGTGTTTTGTATAACAGAATAATAGTGATTATCACTATCTTTAAACATGTTGCCAGAAATTTAAATTAGAGGTGTCTTTTTTTACATAGTAGGAGTGCTTATCTCTATCATTAAACATGTTACCAGAAATATAATTAGGAGTGTCTTTTTTTACAGAATAGGAGTGCATATTACTATCATTCAACGAGTTACCAGAAATATAATTACAGGTGTATTTTATATCATTCAACATGTTACAAGAAGTATAATTAGAGACGTCTTTTTTTAGAGAGTAGGAGTGTTTATATTTTTTTTCAACATGTTACAAGAAATATAATTAGAGGTGTCTTTTTTTACACAATAGGAGTGCTTGTTACTATCATTCAACGGGTTACCTGAAATATAATTACAAATGTCTTTTTGTTAGAAGAGGAGAGTTTAAGTCTTTAATTCAACATGTTACCAGAAATGTATTTTGAGATGCCTTTTTTTTCAACATGTTACCAGAAATATATTTCGAGATGCCTTTTTCTTCGACATGTTACCAGAAATGTAATCAGATGTGTCTTTCACTAAAATAAGTATACAAGTACAAAGTAGTCAATTGTTTAGTTCTTTTAATACTCTCTTTTATAAGCACTGAATTGTCTAATAATCTTGAAAATCATACATAATTTTTTAGCTGCAATTTATACTTTTTATGAAGTTCAAAGCTTCTGTATTACATAGTATATATACTAAAATATAGTTTCGTTAGAAAACGCATAATATATTTCAAATTTTCATCTAGATATTTCCGAGAATAAACAGAAATGTACCCGAATTATTTTGTGGAAACCTGTATACAATTTATGGAAGTTACGTACATAAAATAACAAGGAATAAATTATTTCAATTTAAAAACGAATATAACAAAAAAATGCGCTTCCAGCAGTTGTTTGTAATAAACAGTAATCTATTTTTTGTGCGTGTCTCTGTAAATAAACGATAAATGCTATACGAATTACATTATATAAAGGTATTTTGTAATGCAAATTAGTCATGTATACATATTTCAATGTGTTTGTTATAGAGCAATTTCATTAAAATATATTGAACATATTTTTCCCCCACAGAGCAAAATGTAACGGACTTCTTTTGAGTTATTATGTAAACAAACTAAAAGTCCTAAACATTCCATTTTCAATACCGAACATTCCACAGTAAACCACAATAACACATATGAATCATAGATAAATACAAGTATAGATTTACGTAAGTTAGAACAGCCAGACAAACCGAAGTCCAAAACATACTTTTCGATCACGTTGGGAAGTGCTACAAAATCAGTACATACGTGAATTACATCAAATATACTTTGCTGAATGCCTTTCCGTTTGAAATCGAAAGCTAAATTTTGCAGAAGAATCCAAATATGAATCCAAGATTAGAAGTTAACCCGATTGTAATTGCGTTTTTTTTTTTTTTTTTCAGAACTTTATTCGTCATCTCGGTCTTTTTCCCGCCAGGTCCCCGCATACAGAAAATGTAAAATAAGAAACATTTTGCACTTAATTTTCTAATATTACATTTATATGAAGTTATTAATTTGCATTTTATTTAAATTGTTTATTTTATTCATAAGATTTCTATGAATGGGAAAAAGTAAAAATCAGCTGACATTAGTGATCGTTGCGAGGACTTTTTCACCAATTTCAAATTTGGTTGTAAAAATGTACCTGAACGAAAAACAGAGATTTCTTGTTACTTCACTAAGATCGTGGAGAAACATTTAAATTCAGCTACATGACAATTCTCTATTCTATTGGTAAGGAGAAATCAGTTAGGAGAGGATAATTTATATGGCGGCAAAAAGACCGACATGCCGGGTTAATATTGGAAAATGCCATGTTTGTTAACCCTTATCGGTCCTATGTTACTTCCCACGTTACATCGGCATCATCCTTTGTTACAAATATATTCTTCGGATCGCACTATTTTTTAAATACTTTTACTTGTACTTTGACAACCTGTGCAAGAGAAATATACTGAAATTTTGTTTTTAAAATATAGTAGTGCGAAGAGAATATAAATTTAAAATCATGTATAAAAATTTAGCGTCCGATAACGGTTTAAAATTACAGTATAACAATGATTAGTGGACACTTTTTCTAATCTATTAAACACCAGGCATATTTTTATGCGAATTTATGGGTGTTTATGGGTGGTGCGTTTCTCAACTTTACTATACAGTATAAATCTAGAACACTGATCACACCTACTTCAGAAACAAACAACTTTAAAGTACTGTATGAACTTTTTTTTGTTTGTTTGTTTTGTTTTATCTTATCGTGTGTCGTATCTCCGTTTTACGATTCTTCCGTGAACAATTTACATGCAAATGAATTTGCTTGCTATCTTCTTATTTTTAATGACTTCACAGAGAGAAAGAAAGGAAAGCAATTAGCTGCTTCAACAACTTTGTTTTCTTTAGTTATTTATCTCTCCCTGCTCAATTTACCGAATAAATTGTTCAAGGGGTAACGACAGCGGGAGAAATATTCTTAAATTATACAAAAATGCTGGGATCAGTTTCTAATTTTCCACACTGCCTGTCACATTTAGATGATTTAAGATGAATATCAACAATATTAATTAAAACAAGATAAACAAATAAGAGACATTTCACATTTTGTCATTCATTATGAAGGATTTTTTAAAAATAATAGTTATATGTTAATTACTAGTGTTTGACTTCAAATTTATTTCTAATTTAATGCCTAATGTTGAAATCATTTGAAAACTTAAAAGTGCTTAAATTGTGCAACACAACAAAAAATAATGTTTATAACTCATTGAGCGTGTGGTTACAAAAACAAAATATATATTCATTTTTAATTTTGATTAAAATAAATACACCATTACCTTGTTGTAAATAACATGAAAATGGAAAAATAATCCTACTATTAGAAATTTGTTAATACCGTAAATGTAAATATAGAATATTTAGTAAATATCTCAAAATCGTGCAAATTGACATTCTGTGTATCTGTATAACAGTACTGAATGAGATCAGAAATTTAATGTTGCTAGATGCCAATGAGTGATATATCACGATAACTGTCTTAAAATGTGTGCTAAAAAAATGCCTATTTTGAAAGGTACATGTCAAGTAGCAGCAATTTATGCACAAACAGATGTACAAAGTAACAAATCAATGTTTTACACCCATTTGCTTATACAGCACACTTTAAATAAACACATATAGTTTTACAAAATAGAAAAAGTAACCAATGCTCGATAATTGTTTACACATAAACATTTGATTGCATAGTTTAATTCCCTTAGAAACCGTAAGTTCATAATTCTTCCTATTTCATGCATAATTCATTAACATACATTTAAATATAAATTTCCCTTTCTGGGACTGGTAATATTGTAAAAAAATAAAAAAATAAAAAAAAATTTCTGAATTTTAGGACGCTGTTGATTTTAATGTGATAAAAATAGGTGTAAAGCAAAAGCAAAAACTGACGTTGATTTTATTTCGCAAGTCATGCTAATATGCTTGTAATTAAATAGGTTTCATTCCATCAGAGATGCAGCTGAAATGTTGCTTCTCAATCATTCTCTAAGATACCAACGCATTCTTAATAAGAAAAAAAAAACTTCTCTCTCTTTATACCTTTATATCAATTTACTACATGAATAGAATATTGTTTTCTTAAGCAAAAAGTAATTAAGTCACATTTGGAAATAATTTTATATTAATTAAAATTTAATCTTTTTTGCGACCAATGAACAAGCGCAGAGGCTTTGACAATAGGACGAAACTAAAAGCAGAAAGGTAAACTTTACACTGATTGGTTGCTACAGAGCCAAACTTTCCAACAGGTAAATTAATTTAATCGACTCTACAATAATCAGCACATATTTAAGCTCATGTTGTTGCAATACATCAATGCCTTGATATATGGAAATATGTCAAGGCCAATAGCAGCAGCAGAATTAAAACATAGACGATAACAGCATTATGATGAACGAACTACCAGCGAAAATGTCTCCCAATAACAAATAACATTGAAAATGTTTTTGGGGATAGTGGGAGAGACAATGACATTAGGAGATATTCTAGACAGAGTGAAGCGGGGCTACGAAAAAATGCATAGATCGCGTGAAAGAAAGGATTGGATGAGATATTGCGCTATCGTTATGGAATATTCGTCGCTTTGTTTCGGGGACTGAGTCGCGGTGAGGAAAAAGAAATAATTAAGAAGACAATAAATAATTAATAAATAATAACGTGATAAAATAAAAATTGGTAAATAATTCAGCCTTAGTAAACTTCTTGAACTGCTTAAATATGTTGTTCCTATTATCCCATTTATTAATTTAAAATTCCCAGTTTCCGCTTCTTCATTGTAAACATACGAAAAACGACGCACCCACGTCTTCGTAAATATTTCGTTTTCCTATTACGCATGTTTAAAAATAAATTTAATGTGGTAAATCTAGGATAGATGGCCATAGTTTATAAAGATTGAAATAAAGGTTCTTAGAATGCAAATACAAGAAATATTGATGCATATTTAAAATTCTTGCACATATACTCCTAATATGTTATGCAAAAAATAATTAAATATCGAAAACAAAAAGTGTTAAACAAAATTTAAATTTAAAGGGCAGATGGCCATATCTCCTTAAAGCCGAGGAGAGATGGCCATGCAATACAAGAAAGATAAAGCTAATTTAAATAGCAACAAAAATCCATATAGTTAATCATGAAAAACATATAGATTTTGTAAAGATGCAGTTATATGATGGAAAATGAGTGAATAAAACTCGAATAAACAAAATTTGAAGTATAATTTCAATACTTCAATTTTCGTAAAATCTTATCATATGTTTGATAAAGGTCTTGATAATTTGTACACGTTTCACAGAACCCACTCGAGTACATTATGCATTGTATCCAGGCATACTTTATGAATATTATATTACATTTTTTTGCAGAGCCAACACAGTGATCCTAATCCAATTCTATTTACTTGGAATCTGTAGAATCTGATAATTGAAATGTATTTCGTTTTTTTTTTTCGCTACTGGAATTGTCGCGTTTTTTTTCTCGCATTAATTCTAGATTTATTACGTTAATTTAGTTTACTTATCAACCTTATGAGTTTCTGTTATGAAAGTTTCCGACATTTTTCAGTATTTTCTGAAACAAATAAATGGTTAGGTCTTATTATATTATTTTTATTATTATTATTATCAATATATTTATATTAGTTACAATTTAAATAATTATATCAATTAATATATTTATAAACGTAAAGTTATATATTTATTTTAAATTTAATTATATTTAGTTAAAATCATCACTAAGTATAATTTTGAAATATTGAATAATCTCTCCTCGATTTCATATGGCCCTCTATCCTGAAATTGAAGGAATGATGATCGCCCAATTTAAAACATCAATAGTCATTATACGTCTTTGTTTTAGTCTTAAATGTAAAGATTAGATTATATACGTGCCTTAGAAGTCCATATAGTATTAAATATATATATCGTATGTACTGCAAAACATTCAGATTCCTAAGTCAAAAAAAATATTCAACCACCTATTGAATTTTCATTAAAAGTACACTTACTTTTTATAATCGCAAAACACAACTGCACGGCGCAATAAATAAACTCGTTGAACTATTTCATACGAACAATGTTTATATTGTAATCTGTGATCAAGTTTTTGAGATATTTAGACTGGCCATCTCTCCCCTATGGCCATCTATTCTAAAGTTACCCTACATGAAAAAACACATTTACTGTTACAAAAATCAGTGCGCATTTTTTTATCATAATGCAGATTTACATATTAAATGTGCATGACTATAAATCAGTCTTGCATAATGTATGATAATATTTATGATAAGTTAAAGAAAAAAAAAAAAAAAAAAAAAAAAAGTTTCCGAAATTATTTCCATATTCTTTAACCCGGCAGTAGTTGCGTGGGTCTTTTTGACGCCCATATAAATTATCTTCTTCTGACTGATATCCCCTTACAAATACAATAGCGAACTACCATGTAGCTGACTTTAAATGTTTCACCACCATCATAGTGAAGCAACAGGGCATATCTCTTTTTCCTTCAGGTACATTTTTACAAGAAAAGTTGAAATTCATGGAAAAGTCGGCGTAACGATCTTTAATGTCAATTCATTTTTACTTTTTCCCATTATTACAAATATTATGAATAAGTGTATAATTTACGTATACTATAACGTAATTTATAAGTTCATTGAAATTCAATATTCGAAAATTAAGTGAATATTTCTTTCTTATTTTACACTTTCTGTATGCAGGAGCTTGGCGGCAAAAACACCGAGCGCGACTAATAACGCTCTGAAAAAAGACGCGACATCTCTCTGGTTAAAGAAAAAAAAATCTTCACCTAACAAGCAGTTTCACGAAAGATTAATGGACAATTTTACTAACTACCCATAAATCAGAAAAGTGTTCCCCTATCTTCAATCACGTTTTAAAAATACAATCGCGATATTATAAATTAATTACTGAATCAAACATATATTTACTGTTCTTTATTTATATACGGAAAATGTAGTATTTTTTGAAATAAACAAGTAATCCTAACCAGGTATCAACATGAAATGTCGATTTTTAAGATTTAAGTATAAGATTAATCTTATACGTAAAAATATAAACGTAGATTTTAGTTCCAGTGTGAATGAATTAAGTGGTTGTAATCTCTCATTTTGTGTTTTTGAGAGTCCAGATTTTTTTTCTAATTGATTCTCTATTTATTTTAGCGATACCATACAAAAATGAATACTTATATGTTATCATTGATACGTGTATTGTTTAAATATTTCATAATATGAAATTATTTAAATATATTGGATTTTTACCTGATCATTTTTAATGTAAGAAATTGACATTTATCTCTAATTAAATTAAAGCGAAATCTATCACATTCGTTTTTTCGTCATTTATCTTTCAGTTACTTATAAAAACATATAAACGGAACTGTCGTTATGTTTTGATAGGTCATCTGTCTTTTAATAATAGACAGAGAAAGTTCTAGTATCTTTAAAAACATGTATTTCTCCATTATATTGTGCTCCACAAATTCCTCATGAAATTCGACTTTACATAATTAACTTGTGTTAGGATATAAATATCAACAGATTTATGGGGAAAATAAAGTTTAAGCTGATTTACAAGAGAGAGATATTTCAAATTGACGCTTCATACATTTTTATAATTCGCTGTTTTATTACAGTTAACTTATGTTTTCAGAAATCTGTCAAACGATAATAAATATTTTCTTAATTCAATTATATTGACATTTATGTGAAACAATCAGCATAATCCAGTACCTTTTATTTTTTATATACGATTCCCAGTCTAAACATTTTCATGTGCAATTGAGTAGAACATTTAGATGGTGCTTTTAGTAAAAATGATACTATGTATGCTATACAACAAGTAATTTTTAATTCATTTATTTCTCTTTTGGTATAAGAAACACATGCAATAGAATGAAGTAATTTTTTTTTTTTAGATGTGAATTTAAATTAACAATATTAAACGTGCATTAATTGTCATATTGCTCCTTATTACACTGTAAAACTTATATACTATAATTTTAATGCAGTAATATATTTTTTAAGCTTTCAAAATGTGTACACAGAAACCTTGAGTTCATTGGGACAAGTACGTCTTTGGTTATGCTTAAACAAATCCCCCCGCACTCTGCCTGCATTTTTTTCAAAAAAGTACTTTTCTCGTGAAATTGATTCTGTTATAAGAAATAGTGGAGTTAAATAAACAACAAAATTAGGCATTCATATATTTCTTTTGTTATTATTTTTTAATGTATATGTTTTTTAAGAATCAATTTAGTTGCATATGGTTTTCTAATGGCCAGTATTACTTTTTTCAACTACAAAAGAAAGTTTTTCAGATTCAAATATTTTTGTTAATACCGCATACAGCCGTACAAATCTCAATCGACACTGTCAATAATATAAATAATAGGCTATAGCAGCCATGTGTTACGTGAATTGCATCCGATTTCGTTCTTATCATTTGAAAATTCGCAAAAAAAAACCGTCGATTAGTATTGTGATCGGTGCCATGAGTTTTACTCAGAACTGAACATAGGTGTCACAACCATACCTTTCTTAGATACACTGTGTTTCATTTGATTGTGTTTGCATAAATTTAAATACAATATTATAACTACTGTATGTGAATACTGTGCGTAACTTTAGGAATGAAGACGATTAGGTTTCTTTTTCACATTTTTTATAACACACAGCACACAAATGTTACAAACAATCACGAACACTGAAGAACATAGAATGATGAAGTGACGTTGGGGTAATAACCCGCTGTTAGAACAAGTGACGTTCATAAAACATATTTTGGGGGGAATACTCCCGCTATAAGAAACAGAATAATTGGGGATAAGACCCGCTATAACATAACGTGCCACAATGGCAGCTCAAGAACAACATACTCTATACTTGGGGATAAGACCCGCTCGAATACACAACGTGCCGCAATGGCAGCTAAAAACACAACTGAACTGGGTCACATGACCGCAAAGCTACGGAGCTCGTTCGGCATGCGCACAAGGTCCGAACAACTACATATATAATATTTTTGTATTTAACTTGCGAATCTTTAAGCATGTATGTGCTTCCTTCAGTGCCCTATTCTGGGGCGAGTTTCAAATAGTATGCTGAACAATTCATCATTGGAAACATAATACGAAATATTCGTTGCTCCTGGTTTTAATGGTACGATTAACTGCTTTTCATCATTAATTTTTAAACCTTCAAAACATTTTAATCGTCTGTAATCCAAGGTTGTGCTGCACGTATGTTTAGCCGAAATCACTTCAGAAAGTAGTTTAGAGTATTTTTCTTGATAAAAAAAAATACAATTGTCTTCTTGTTTACTCGCAATTAATGCATTTAACTTTTCAAAGAAAATATCATGATTCACTGCAGTATCCATTCAATATAAATTAGGGTATCGAAAAAAAAATAAGAAAACGTTACGCGCACCATCAAACATTGCATAAGACTAATAAAGCTGACTGACTTGCAGCAGAAATATTGATTTAGTGTCAGACTGTTTCCTCTATGTTGATTTCAGCTTCTCTTTTCGACCTCCATCAGAGCATATTTGTGCTTGAGATACAACACCGGTGATGGTCCGAATGTACAAGAATGGAATCAAACTTTCCGTCTTTCACCGATCATGTGTTGACATTCTCCAATTTTGGTCTTTCCCCGCAACCTATGTATTAAATATCAGTTAGTCAGAGAGACGAATTTACGAAATATTTCCTCATTTTTTATTCATTTCACTATTATTAGTTGAATTAAAAAATAGGTTTTTAAATTAGAAGTTTACCTTTTTTAATCATATTGTTTTAGTAAATTGGTTTAAGTTTCCACATTCTACATATGTGCAATGTTGATAAATTTGTTAACTTTAATTACGCATTTCATTGGGAATCTCAATCAGCGATTGTATCGATTCAATTTTAACTTCAACAACAAGTTTTAAAAAAAGGAATCTAAGATATTACTTTATTTAAAGATAGTATCTGATTTCGAGAAGCAACACGTGTCAAGGTTAGTACGTGAAAAATTTACATGTAAATGATTTAGCTTCTAATTACTTATCTGGCTGTCTTCTTTTATAATGAATTCCCCAAAAGAAAGAACGGAAGGGCAATTAGTTGCTTCATTAGCACAGTTAGTTTCTTTAGTTTTTATTCTATATCTGTACATTTAACTAAATAAACAGAAGGAAGTGTAACATCACTAATAGTATTTAGATTTAAGCAAATATAAAAAGTGTGAAATCATTTTCCAGCTTACCAGGATAATTGTTATTTAAGAAGATTTAAATTAGGTATCAAGAAATCAAAAAAAAAAAAGCCTGAAATATTACTTATTTATGACCCAAATTCCAATAGAATTTTTTTTTTATTTTGTTTTATTTCAAATGTATCTTTCTTCAACTGTTAATGTGTAAATTATATAAGGAAAATGTTAGATAAGACCAATAAAATAGTAGTAATTCAATCGGTTAAGACTTTGTTTAAATAGTGTTTTAATCTTTTAATCGCATTGATGCATGTAATTGAATTATTTTGGATTTTAAAAGTTGTGAAATTGATTAAATTTTGAGTTGATGTAATGAAATGGTATGAGAAATGTATACATAATCTCATGGTCATGAAATGTATTAATTTCATAGCTTCAATTCTAATAATTCTTATAATTTTTAATAAACGAGTATAATTATGCTATGTCTGTCTTAACTTTCTTTCCAATACGAGAAATTTCTTTAATGGTTTGCTTAAAATATGTACTTTTAAATAACACATTCTGAATTTTTTTTCTCTATGCTTAAAGTCTTAAAATCTAAGACATGTCCTGTGTTGCAGTTTCAGTTGCTACAACAAGCTAAAATTGAAATTTCTGACACTGTTGTCTCATCAGGAGAATAATATAGAAACGGAATACCGTACTTAGGACTCGGCACATTCGGAATAGATTTTTTATTAATGGAAAATATATACACGGAATATGCATAAGCATATATATAAACAAAATGTCATAGATAGGGCACAAAATAAGTCAGTATGCAAATAGAGTTCTGACAAAAAGAATACGCATACAAGATACTCGTACCAATAAAATTTAAACCTCAGTCTGTGATTTTTTTTTATTGTCACACGCTCATTAACTGACGCTTCAAAATTCTTTTATTGGGGGTGAGCAGTTTACAATATAAGTAAGCATTGGAGTCAGAGGAAAGCCCTATTTCTCGTTTTAATCCTTTTGTTAAGAGCGTCACTTTTACGCATCACATAGGCGCGTACGGTCTTTATTTTAGAATTCCACTATTTCGTATTCATAATGACATATAGGAATATATATATATATATATATATAGTATATATAAATAAATAAATATATAAATAAATATATATATAGTATATATGATGAGTTTTTTCTAGGTTATGCACAGATATATTGGAATCGTTTACAAATCGATGGTAAAATTCTCTGCAAAATTTTACAGATTCCATTTGCACATTATAACAGAAATATGCATGAGAATACGTTTTGGCCATAATAAGCCACTCACGTTTTTAAAAATTAAAGACTGAAATATTCTATATTAAATGAATATAACTTTAGAAATATTTAATTATATTACATATGTAGGTTATATATATATATATATATATATATATATATATACATATATATAATACAACAACAACAATTGTTTCATATTAAAAGTAATATATATTACAAAAACAATATTCCTTTAAATTTTATAAAAAAAAAAAAAAAATATTCAGATTTTGCAGATTTTCTTCATTACTGATCGATTTGCTTTTTGACGTCAGTGAATGACTCATATTTCCTAAAGCCTGTTCAAAGACGGTGTTATGATGACGTGCAGTGTTGATTGGCAACAGACCTGGAATGAATTTGGATTGGTTGTTGGATTCTGCCTTGTTTAGTTTGTTTTATATTTCATATTTTCGTTGTGGCTGAGTTGGTTGAGTTTGGTTTTTTTCAACGAAAATATTTCTAGTATCTTTTACTGTGTTCCAGGTGAGACATTCATTTAATAGTTTTGGCATAGGTTCCGGTGGGGGAACATATGATAATAGCCATCGAATGTTTAACATTTGATTTTGCTATCAATGTTCTGGCAGAAATCCACTGCCACTAATGCATATTTTATCTAATTTTTTTTAATGCTCGGCTGCTTTTGAAATATAACCAACAGCCGATGAGGCCGCAGCCTGTTTTTTCCTAGTTTTTGATAAATTTTTAATTTTTTTAAAAGCAATTATATTCTTCTTGTTCTGTGAGGAGGGGTGGGGGGTGCGCTGGTTCAGGCTAAATATAATCTTATACTGGTTTATATATATGTATATATATATATATATATATATAATATATAATATATAAAAGATTCCATGATGTCGCATAATTGGTATCAACTGAATGATCCTTAAAGGATTAGCATGCAGTGATAATTTTAAATAGGAAAGTTTTTGTGAAGCTGATAAAGCTGAATTATGATCAATACTAGAAATGAAAATGTCTCTAAATGATACGTCCCACTAAATGTTGGAAGATTTAATTTAGGTAAGCGGATTGTTTCGCTAACATTTCCTTCGCGTTTCGTTAAAACTAGTGCTAATTCACTTAATTTTATTTTTACAATTAAATATATTTTACCTATATTCTCTTGAACAGTTTGTTTTTCAGCAATATATCTGTCATCGTGTTTATCGTCACAAAGTTGAAAATTTTTCCTAAATATCTCTGCAGATTCTTTTTCAAACGCAGGCGATTTTTTCTGATAAAGTTCCAACTCAAATTTATCCAAACCACTTTTATTCGTGAGCTCATTTGTAGCAGTTACGTTGGATTTTAATATTTTTTTTCTTTTAAAGTAGCTTCCTCATTTTAAATAATATATGAGAACAAATACTAATTACAATCAAGCAATAAAGAGGTCAGAACTTACCCCTTTTCAGCGTATCCAATGCCGATATTAACAGCACTTAGTCCCTTTTTAATAATATTGACAAAAGTTAGATGCAAGATGTTCGAAGCTAAATTTTTATGAACATGATATATTTGGCGAAATGAACTACTTATCCATAGGGATCCTTCGCGCTCGTACGGCCACAAAATGTTGACATTTACTCATTAAACACAACTATTTGTTGGACTGTATCACTATTTATTTAAATCACAATACGATGAGCGAACACTCTGGTCACCATCTTACTTCACAAAAATATTATTCTCTATTCCGATCACTTCACATTTTCAATCCAGAGGAATTCGCGACACCCTCTTACCGGACTTATAAGTATTTTTGTTAATAAATTAATAGCACATTTGTTAATAAATTAATATATATGTACATATTGTATAAAAATTTTACTTTGCAATATTCATTTAAATTATTCTAAATTTCCGACATATTCATTATTTCCCTATTTTTTAATAATATCTATTATGCATTCCTAGCTAATTTTCTTTAAACTTAAAACGAGTATATCAATAATTATATTATTCGAAATTCTTTTAATTCTTTCATAAATTTTATCAGCTACCAAAAATATAATATTCTGAGAAAAGCTAGATTTCATTTTCGAATGTTTGTAAAAGCCATTTTGCTGGTTTTTATTTCTAATTTTGTTCCATGAATCAAGCTTCCCGCGCATTTTCCGACTCAGACTTTATTACACCGAAAACCTTACGTTAGCAGATATGGAAATCCTTCTCCTAAAACACTCATGCTATTAGCAGAGTGGCCGTGCGCCTTTCACTGATTGGTTCATGTCTCTATTAAGTTTCAATCTTTCTTCCTACGCGAATGTAAACAAAACCAGCCTCCGTGAGTTCGGAGGTCCGAATCCAGTGCTTCAAAAAATGTTACCCGGTGTCTGCACGTCATGTAGCGTTCTAATTTACTTTTTAGATCTTATAGCACTCGTATGCTGAATATCTGGAACCGAACCAGAAGACAACTTGGACCAGTGACTAGATTCATTATACATATTACTTGTAGCAGGATATTGCACGAAGTCTGCACCATTCACAACAATAAGTGAATCGATTGTGGACGACGTCAGTTTCGGTCAGCAAACAAGAAAATATTGAAACTGTGGAAATGAAAATGAACTAATTTTGAATGGAACATTTTATCAAATAACTTAATGTTACTTTGCTAGCTCATCTGGGATTACTTTTTTTCTGAAACTTATTTATTTTTATATAAATTAAAATTATTTAATTGTTCTTAAAAATCTTCCCCTTTCTGATAATTTGATCATTATGTTGAAATATTCACTCCTAATACAATAATATTTGATCACAAGAACCTTAAAACAGTGTATTTAAGTGTAAGTAGTATTATTAACAGTTTAATTGTAAATATTATTAATAACAATCTCCCCTAACTATGTGCGCAATCACTCAGACCCTGTAAGGACAGACTGTGCGAAAACGCTTTCTTGGTTTTATTATAGCTGTTCTATTACATTACAGCATAACAATTACAGATATGGAAATGCATAAAAAATAAATTATTTAAAAATTATTTATAGATATTTTAACAAATTATTAATACAGTGGAACTCCCCTTTAACGACGTTTTCTACTTAACGAAATCCTCTGCTCAACCTTGACTTTGAACACAATTAACATGTAAATTGATATTCATACTACGAAAAATATATTCTATATAACGAAGATTATTCCACTTTCATGAGTGTACGACATCGAAACGAAAAGGTTGCTGTTTCGATGTATGCATGAATTTATTTATGCTGATTGTATGAAAATGAAATTATTTATTTTTTCATTTGCATTCAAATGAAGAAATGGTAAAAACTTTTTATACAATAAGAAAGAGATTCCAGTTTCACGAAATTGTTGCAGATGAATCGTTCTGATACTTACTAAAGTGTGAAAATTTTTATAAACACTATATCGTTATAATAAATCTGCAAAAAGTAATATTACAAACTTTTTAAAGTTAAGGATTTCGAATACTAACAAAAAAGAGAAAAGGTACGCTACGCTTCAGTTTTTCTTTACCTCTCTTTATTATGCGTTTTTTAGACATTATTCTAATTAAAATTTTCTGATATGTTTATATTGCTTAAAAAAGTTACTCCCTGAATTAAAACACATTTTGCCAATATTTCCATTTTATGTGCAATTTTTATTTTTCTGAGATTGATCTTTAATGAATTTGAGTTGATTTCTATTTGACGAATTTTCTTCACAACGAAGTGTTTAAGTGTAACGATGAGACTTCGTTAAATGGACGTTTCACTGTATCTAGATTTTCATTACTCTTCTTTTCAATTGTGCGCAGAATCTCTTACCTTTAGACCTGACTTTTTACAACCTTAGACCTGAACTTCTTGCTGATATTACAGATGTTTGGATGATATTACAGATACCGGATATGATTTACAGGTATTTGAGTAAATAGTCTACTAATTGTAACAAGAAATAAATTAAAATACGCGATATAAATATTTATATAAATATATTATTTCAGTTTTTTATTGTACAAATATTAATAACTTTCCTCTCAAATGAGTCCGGTTTAATTATACTTCTTTTTTTTTTTCTTTGCTGCAAAGAAAAGTGGCAGAAAGTGGTCAGCGACGGAATGGTGGTAAACGGATCTCGGGCGGCTCGAAAATTAACCACGACGCCGGCACTTTTATCATGTGATTTCAGTGCCCTCAGCTAAACTCTTACTTGGACAAAAAACTGGAACACTGCCCGGAGGTCTCCATATCTCTAATAGAGCAATGAAATGTGGATCAATTTAATGGCATTGTCTCTTTGCAATGTCTTTTATTTCACTGAATTCTGTTTAAAATTTTACCGTTTTAAGTGTTATTTTTTTCCGTTTCCGTCAAGTGTCAGAAAGTGGTCAGCATTGAAAAGAAAGTGAAAGGACCTTGGACATGCACGCGGAACGCCACGCTATGAGAATCCTGCGGCGGCCGGTATACTGGGCTGGTGGGGAGAATTCGCGGAGCTCGGCGTTTTGCGCAACCGTCCCATGTCCTTTCACTTTCTTTCCTTCGCTGACCCCTTTCTGACACATGACCAGTCCGAAAAAAATGATAATTGAAAATGGACAAATTTAAAAAGGAAATTCATCAAATTAAAGACATCGAAATTAACGTGCCTTTTTTGTTTAAGTGTCTTTTTCTCTCTCCTTTACAGCTTTTCCTGCCCTACCTTGGTGAGTGTCATTTATGAACAATTGCTAACTTTAACTTTTTTTCATCTTTTTCTCTATATATATTACCTTTTGAAATGACAGCTATACCTTAACTTATTTTTGCAAGCGCACTCTTGCAAACGGATAGGAGTAACAATTGTTAACCCTCCGTCTACCAGACGGGTCCATTGGACCCGACAGGTACATACAAAATATTCATTCAAACCAGAAATTTCTTTAAAATAAACTAAGTATATAAACCAGACAAAAATAAGGTAAATAAGTAAGTTAAATAGTTTTAAATAAAAATTCTGGTGTAGAACGTTTTATTAAAACTTGAATAAAATTCCCGGTAGATCTAGGGTTAAACTGGATTTCGTGCAGGTAACCCAGATGTAGAGCTTTGGCACATAATATCAAGGAACCTAGTTGGAATTGTGTCTTGGACACTTTTTCACTCAGTTGGTAATTACTCATCTTTCAAAAGTTGAATAAAATCCAACAATTAAAATTTAAAATTACTAAAATATACCCATGTGAAGTTATGAACAAAAATGTCCAAGTTATATATTTATACTTTTGATAATTTTACATACTACACATCTAGAACATAAGGTTACTTTGAAAACTACAAATACAACTACATATCCATACATCTGTTTAATTCTACACCTACGTCTAATTCCCATGTATAGTTCTACATTAGGGTGGAGCGTAAAAACTTTTTTTCGAAATTCTTTTTCCGCTAGCGCGGAAAAGTTGTGGAGTGGTCTCAGAAATTTACTCACAAAATTTTAAAATAATAAATTAATAGCTTCCGGTTCCAGTTGACGGTATAAATATGCAATTTTAGCCGAAAAGGTTGTAAGTATTTACATTTCAGTAATACTTTTAATTTCCGATTTTTCCTTAGCGCTAGCGAGGAAAAATTGAAAGAGTATATAAGGAACATATATCCAAAATTTTTGAGTAATTAACAGATATCTTCCGGTTCCACTTTGGGGTCTAAATATGGAAAATTAGCCGAAAATGATGTAAATTTTCACATTTTAGTGATTTCTATTATTTTCGATTTTATATATACGATTTTATATTGCACAGAAAAGTTGGAAGAATTTAAAAGAAACATAAGTGCAAACTTTTAGAATAATCTATAAATATCTTCCGGTTTAACTTTGGGATTTAAAACTGTCAAAGCAGCCAACACTTCTGTAAAATGTCACATTTCAGTGATTATGTTTATTATCGATTTTCTTTTCTCGCTGTCGCGGAAAAGTCGGAGGGTCATGTGAGAAACATAAGTGCAAAAAATGAAAGGGATTGCAATACAACTGCCCTAATATGTATTGCGGTCCAATTGGAAAACATGCTCCAGAATTGTGAACATTTACCTGTTGTGGACTTTAAGAAAATTATCACCGATGTTTCTTCTGCAGACAAAACAGATCTCAGCACAGACCAGAAATACCTGCACTATATCTGCACTGTAGTATAAAATGGTTTTTGTCCTGAGAATTAGTCCTACAAAAATCCTGGAAAAATTTCGCATGCCTGCTGGTTGACAACAGCTAACCGAATCTTTAAAAAACAATTCAAGCTTCACTTTATCTTACAATGATCTGAAGCTTGTTGTGGATCGCGTCATCCAGAGAAATTGTTACTTTGGCCATGATGAAGCAATAATCCCTGCAATGCTTGTCGACCCAAAACAGAATGTGCGAGAACTTGCGCTACCCAGGATATTGAAAGCAAGGGAAAAACGAAAGCAGGAGGTCGTATGTTCCAAATTCCTGAACTTAACTCTAAAGCTAAATCTTACGTGGATCTCATAGACTGGCGGAATTGCCAACTAACGGAACCTCCTATTAGCACTAACTTGTCGAACGAACACATAATGTAATTGATAAAGTCTGGCGAATGTCCACCATCGGCATTGGGTAAACATAAACTTCCGTGTCACACTCAATGTATTGAAAGGGGAGTGAAACTGACAACAGAAGCTTCCCTTGCAGTCATCGGAGATAATAAACGGGCTGGCTACATCAGATCCAGAGTCAAGGCGTGCCATGCCATCGTTTGAAACCAAAAACCAGTCTAAAGGGGAAAACATGGAAACAAGTGAACGAAATGCATTTAATGCACATTTGCAACTTTCTTCTGGAACTCCGAATGCACTTTTATACAAAGTCTGTGTATTGCGTAAATAATAAGATTTATTGTTTAATGTAATAATTATTATTTAAGAATGTCTAATTTTATAAAAATAAATGTTTAAAGCTTCCATAAATAAATTGTTATGCAAAAGTGTTCAATTTTTTTCTATATTTCGACACCTAAATTTCCTACACTTTTCATAATTTATCATATTTAGACCCCAAATGGGAACCGGAAGATACTCATTGATTATTCTAACATTTTGCACTCATCTGTCATATTTTTTTCCAACTTTTCCGTGCTAGCGGGAATAGAAAATCGGAAATAAAAAAATCACTAAAATGCGAAAAATTACTCATTTTCGGCTACTTTTCCATATTGACACCCCAAAGTGGAACCGGAAGATATTTATTAATTGCTCTAAAGTTTTGCCCTTATGCTCCTTGTATATTCTTTCATCTTTTCCACGCTAGCGCGAAGAAAAAGTCGGAAATTAAAAATATTACTAAAATGTGAAAATTTACAACATTTTCGGCTAAAATTGCATATTTAGACCCTAAACTGGAACCGGAAGATATATATCAATTCCTCTAAAATTTTGGACTTATGTCCCTTATATATTCTTTTACCTTTTCCGCGATAGCGCTAAGAAAAATTCGGAAGTTAAAAATATTACTAAAATGTGAAAATTTACAACATTTTCGGCGAAAATTGCATATTTATATCCTAAACTGGAACTGGAAGCTATTTATTAATTATTTTGAAATTTTGTGAGTATATTTCTGAGACCATTCCACAACATTTCCGCACTAGAGGAAAAAGAATTTCGAAAAAAAATGTTTTTTACGCCCCGCCCTATTGTACATGTATGTCTACACCTCTTCTTCAACCTATAAACACGTTCACACCTGCTAAAAAACATCCATCTTATTGATAAATTTTATATACATGGTTGAATAACAAAGGTGACAAATTTATTCAGGAATAGTGGTACTGTAAAATCATAAAAGTGGGCATATATGTGATAAAGAGAAAAGTTTTTAAAAAATCTAAAAAGCAAACTACACTGTAAATTACGGTCATTTCTATAATCTTAAGACTTAAATCAGTTAGTACATCTCCAGTTGTACATGTACAGCCGAGAAAACAAAAGATACACTGTATATAAAATTGTGACAAGTACCAATCTGTTATTAAAAATCTATACCAGTTAATACTATACTTAACTTTTGCTTACAAAATCGTCTTCGCACTGAGATTGCATCAAACTTTACATATTTTTTAAACTCTAGAGACTATCAGAATATATTTTTTTCTCGAAATTAATTATCTTAAGAAATATGACTTATAACATGTGAATGTTGTAACAGAATTAGATTTCTAGCAGCACGAAATACGTGGACAGAAAATTGCAGCTCATTTCGGCAAGTAGTTTTTGAGTTATGATTAAATAAGTATCCACATTAAAATCTTCCTTGATGTTTAAAAATGTTTATAACATATCGAGTTCTAAAATAACTTTTCCTCTATACTTTACTGGATGGCTACCCGCGTGTTATCTCTTAAGTTGACATTGATTAGAAAGACTAAGTATTTTGTAAAAGTGAATTATTTGTATAGAAAATTTGAGAGTTGGGGGCTTTTTCAATATGACGACGATCAATTAAAAATTTTCAATACGCCATGCGTTCGTAGAGATTATTACTAATCGAATAGTAACAGTCATTTTTTTATATGACAATTTAATTGCAATTATTTTTTTAAACGTCTGTACATTCATTCAAACTTTTATCTGTACATGTAAATCTTCACATTTATATGTGTATGTCTATATATATATGTGTGTGGACATACACATCTAAATTTAAACATTTGAAATACCAAACTCCATTCTCAATCACAAAAAATAATAATTTCGCATTATTAGAAAGTTCAAGAATCTGTATTAAAATTAAGGAATCTTTCATTCTGCGTACCATATTATGATTCAAGATTGCTACAAATATTATAACAATATCTTGCGAAAATATAAAAAGTATAACATAAATAAAGAACGCCAATTTTACGTTTAGAGGAAATAAAAGTTTGAATGAATATTGAATTATAAATGAAATTATGTATAAAATTAATACATGATGTAATCTCCCTTTTAGAGCTAGCCCCAACAGTGGCTGAGAGGTTCTGCTCTCGAAGCTGGTAGACGGGAGGTGCTGGGTTCGATCCCAATCGCGCCCGCCGGCCTAATCGTTCGGAGTTTTCGTGGTTTTCTTCGAGCCGTGGATTTTCCATGCGTTAATACGGGTTAGGTTCCCTTAGAAAGACCCCCACTAAGGGCACCCCCCTGGGCCCATATCCCTCGTGCAGATAATTGGCCGTCATAAATACAACCAACCAACCCTTTTAGAGCTCTCCGTTTAAAGCAGTTCTATAATAGAACGCTGGTTATATTTTACATTGAAATCTATTTCAATTCTATATTTTAAATTAATTCTTTACTTATGCTTTACTTATAATAGAACGCTGGTTAAATTTTACATTGAAATCTATTTCAATTCTATATTTTAAATTAATTCTTTACTTATGCTTTTAAATTTAGTTTTAAAAAAGTCAAAGATCAAAGTAAGATCGCATTTACGCAGAAGAAATCTTTAAAATTCTGTATAAGCGTGATTCTTTAAATGTAAAGCGCCTGTATTTTCTGCTTAAACTACAGAGGATAATATCTACCCAGCGATAAAAAAATGAATTTTGAATTTATTTCATAATACTTTAACTTATACTAAAGGACATATTAGAGAAGGTAAAAAAAAAGTGTGCACTCAATATGCCTTTAGATTCCCTTGAAAGAAGCTGTAAAATATCTACGCTATAAAATATAACTGGGCGTTCTTTGAGCCACGTATTTTTTTGAAAAAAAATATAAATGGGATCTTCCCTTATCATTCCCGTATAAAAAATGAAAGTAATAGGAAGGTACTAAATGATTCAAGCCGGCAGTCTGTCGACAATCATTATGTCATATTTTATAAAAGAGGAGGAGATTAATGGACTTCCATGAAAGGGCTTATATGAAAAGTTCTGAGGAGTGCGAAACATAAAATATATATGTATATCATGCTTCATTTAATATTTTATAAACCAAAGCAGATTCAGCAATATTTAGCTCCTTTTTTTCATCCCATATACAACAGTTTACGTATTTTGTTTCTAGAATATATATAAAAATAATAAACTTCCTTTAAAGTAGGTACAATGTCCTGTAGATTACTTATTACATGACTACAAAATCATTTCAAATCCTAGTTTAGAAATAAATAAAATCAATTATATGCATAATACATTTGAATTTCATAGTTTTCAAGCATATAGATGATTGAACATTGCGATATTCGAATTTGTGGATTTTTATACATCAGTTTCATTGTTCAGTTTTCAATAACACATATTAAAATTATTAAATTTCCTTTACCAGAGACGATATATTAATAAAGGTACTGGGTGAACATTATAGCAGATGACTACAGCTCATATTCAAAATATTAGAATAATTGAGAAAAATTAATAACATTTTTTTTTTTATTTTTTTTTATACTAAGTAAATGCAATTAAATTTCTTATAAATTAAATCTGGAATGTTTAGATAAGATTTTAACATTTACAAAATATTAAATACAGTACAATAAATGAGGTATACAGCTTTCTGAAACACATCAAAATATTAAAATAAAACTTAGATTGGTTCAGAACATTAGAATATTTTATTTTACACAACAATATTACCTTATGAATATGAAATAAATGTTGGTTAATATTTTGTAGCATCCCCTTTATTTTTCATAACAGCGCACAATCGATCTTGCAGACTATATACAAGGTGTTTTCAAACATTTCTATCGATATTAGCCCAAATAGACTTTATACGTGCCACTAACTCAATTTTACTTGAAATAGGATTTTCTTGGAATGTTTTCTTAGTGTTTCAACCACCATAAGTTTTCGATCGGATTGAGGCCTGGTGAGTTTGGTGGCGAAGGAAGTACCTTAATGTTGGTTAATATTTTGTAGCATCCCCTTTATTTTTCATAACAGCGCACAATCGATCTTGCAGACTATATACAAGGTGTTTTCAAACATTTCTATCGATATTAGCCCAAATAGACTTTATACGTGCCACTAACTCAATTTTACTTGAAATAGGATTTTCTTGGAATGTTTTCTTAGTGTTTCAACCACCATAAGTTTTCGATCGGATTAAGGCCTGGTGAGTTTGGTGGCGAAGGAAGTACCTTAATGTTGGTTAATATTTTGTAGAATCCCCTTTATTTTTCATAACAGCGCACAATCGATCTTGCAGACTATATACAAGGTGTTTTCAAACATTTCTATCGATATTAGCCCAAATAGACTTTATACGTGCCACTAACTCAATTTTACTTGAAATAGGATTTTCTTGGAATGTTTTCTTAGTGTTTCAACCACCATAAGTTTTCGATCGGATTAAGGCCTGGTGAGTTTGGTGGCGAAGGAAGTACCTTAATGTTGCGTTGGTGGAAAAAATTCTTAGTTGGCACCGTTGTATGCTGTGACGCTAAATCTTGTTGAATAATGAAATCACCTTGAAATAAATCTTCTGATGATGGAATCATGTAATATTCCAAAATTTCTTGATATATCTGAGAATTAACCTTTTCATAGACAATGCATAACTTTCCAGGTCCTTCTGCAATCATGCAACCCCAAACCATGACACTAGCAGCAAATTTTACGGAATGTTTAAGGCATTCTTTATCAAATGCTTCTTGCTTCATTCTCCAAATTCGAATACCTACATTACCATATGAAACACAAAACATACTTTCATCACTAAATAATATATTTTTCCAATCTTCTTCGCTCCATAAACGTCTTGATTTACACCAATTCTATGTTATACGCTTTTGTTTTGCAGTAATGAGAGGTTTCGTTTTCAGTACACGAGATTCAAACGCATATTTATGGAGACGTCTTAATGTTGTTGATGTAGAAGCTTCAACTCCTTCTTCTTTCCATTTTCGGTGCAAGAATCGCACACTTTTAAAAAGTTTTTCATAACTATATGCTTCAGTTTCCTGTCATCTCAAGCTGATATTTTTGGTTTTCGGCTGCCATATCGGCGATTATTTTGAAATTGTTTTAACCCTCCGAGCGTCTTGCAAAAGGGTAAAATTGTAATGTTGTTTTCTTTGCAATTTGTTTTAAATGCTAAAAAAATATGATTCTTTCAACATTATAAAAAAAAACTCAATTACAAATACTAATGTACTCCTTGAGAGTATTAATCATTCTTCAATGTATTTAAAATTCATTAAATCCATAGAATTATATTATCTTAAATATTGCTTGTATTGCTGTGAAACTGGAGCTTAGTGAACGGAATAATACGCCCCAAACACTTAGAGGGTTAATGTCTTGCGTTAGTATTTTACTAACGCTTGATTTCGAATAATATGAATAATTCGCTAAATAAAATTGATTTTATTTCTGTGCCGATATAAATCAACCATTTCCGTTATATTCAGGATACTCGATATATTCGATTAATAGATTCAAGAATATGACTCACACGACCCATTTTAAGACGAACCAAACAAACTGCAAAAAGGATACTGATTTTAAATAAAATCGTCTGAATTCAATCAATGATGCCACCAGTTATGAATTGGTGGTAATAAAAGGTGTATTAATGTGAAATATTCTAATATTTTGAACCACTTAACTAAATATTCTAATATTTTAAATTAAAAAAAAATCAATTAATCTTTTCAAAAATGATATTATTTTTAAGATAATAAATGCGCTTAATCAACAATGAATTCTTAATAAAAAATATCGTTTGCATATTTGCATTAAAAGACATTAAATTACCAAAGGTATTTTCAATCTGTAAAAAAAGGTAATTATTCTAATATTTTGAATATGAGCTGTATTTTTCTGGAAGTTAAATTATACAAGATGTAATACACAAATTAATTGTTATATTGAAATTAAAAAGTTTTAGTTTGGGACAAGTTCGGGTTTGGTTTTCAGAAGTATTTTTCTTGCATTTATATTGCAGTCTGTGAGGGATATTAATGCAAAATTTCATTGCTAACAAGTGTTAACAATTTTACAATTGCAAAAAAACATATTTTATTTTTTTTCTCAAATGAGTATATTATTCAAAATTTCTTTCAATATTTAAAAATAATTATTAAACACATTATGAATTTAATATTCATAACTGAAACATCTATCAATGACTTTTTTTATTGACACGTGGTGTCTCTTCAAAACTGCCGAAACTCTGGGCAGCCAGATTCCACGCTTGAAGTACATAAAAATGGCCAAAGAAGCATACATGTATGACACATAGTTTTCGAGAAAAATGCGAAATAACAGTATAATGTCATATCCCGTGCAAAATAAATAAATAAATATAATAAAAATGTTATCTGAAACATATCAGTATTTACATTTGTTTATGTAGGAAGGTGTTGAAAATGTTGACCGCGTATATCGAGGCGTGAATGCTCCCGCCGTGAAATGGCTGTTTGTACACATTGCTGCAGCATGGTGTCCACAAAATAATAGCTAATAGATGGAACCTTTTAAATACGATTCAAACAACTACTTAGCGTCATTCTACTGCACGCATATGCATGCATCCGTATGCGCAGTGAATATTTCGCAAATCTTAGTCTGCAAACATATGGCATAACTCATTTTCACATTTCGAATAATGTTTTTTTCCTTCCACCGGGTATAACGTTACACATTTCTTTCCCATGTTTTTCGAAAACTATGTTTCGTAGAGGGGTTCTTATGGACTTTTTACATACTCCAAGAGATGAAGTTGGCTGTGAAGAGTTTGGTCTGTCTTGATAGAACACACTGTATTAATGTCTATTGAAAAAAATAGTTTATATATACAGACATAAAGAGTGAGATACTTAAGAAGAAAAATATGTAGTTATTAATGAAAATATTATGCTATAAAAGTGTTAATATCATTTGATATTAAACAATTGATTAAAAAAATATAGATTATATTTAACAGGAATAAATCTATTGATGTAAGTATCATATAATATTAAATCACATAAAAAATAGAAGCATTAAATATTCGATATCAATTTTATGTGGGATTTTATACTTCCATAGCAACTTTGTGTTAAATATAAACAATACTTCTTACGAAATATAAATAAAAATAGCACTAGTATTCATTGTATAATCTCACTGTGCCGGTGATCATTTATCATTTTATGTTTCTTGAACGAAAAACAATTTTCTTGCCCTCTTTATTTGGAATACATTATAATTTTAAAGCTTTTTTTATATTAAATTAAGGTTAACCATTAATTAGAGTGTAATTGAATTTGCTTGATTAATTCCTTTTGAAGAAAAGAAGTAAAAATTAGATTGAAAAGCCGTACTAACTATTCCTTAATAATTTAATTAAAAAATTATAAACATTTTTATAAGCTTTCTTATACACTAAGACAATTTTTAAGAAAAACATAATGAAGGGATTTGATAATTTATAATAGTAAACTCTTTATTACAAACTGTTTTTTTTTTACTTTCTTAATTAAAAAGTATGCTGTTACAATAAATAAAACTTGATTCGATTTAAAAAAAAAAAAAAAAAATGTTGAAAAACGAGAGTCAAACATTACACAGTTCGCATTTTCTTACATATTGCACATAAATCAGTTTATTTTTAACAATTTCAAACGTAAATGGAAACTTTTGCAAACTTCGCTTTCTCCATCGTTTGCTTATTATATATATGCAGTATGTCTGCTGAATGTCTATCGTGTGATCGTGCTTGAAATCCCATATATGCACTCGGATTCAAATGCATATATTTTATGGTATAGAGATTCACTATAAAATGTTCGTAATTAAAAATAAGTTATGTAGCTTTTTATATTTAACTCGGTTATAGTATATCTATGTGGAAAAATCAGTGCATTTTAAAGATGATACAATACTTTAAACCTTTGTGGTTGAGTATCGGCGAATAGCCAAGTAAGCTTTATATACATGATTCAATTTTTATATTCTATTCGCACCACTATATTTCAAAAGTAGATTTTTTATTGAATTTGTCTTGTGCATGTTGTCTAAGTGCAAGTAAAAATCTTTCTTAAAAAAAAAAAAAAAAAAAAAAAAAAAAAAAAAAAAAATCATATCAACCGAATAAATTCGTGTTAAAAATGCCAGTTCCTTCGACAGCAAAGGGTTAAACATAATAAAATTCCTAAACCTTGATGTCGTGGACACCAACATACTATATATGTTCAGTATGAAATGAATGGCATTGATAGTTAATTCCTTTACAAATACGTAAAAAAAAATCAAATTACAATATGATGGATGGTGAAAATCGTTTACAGTACATTTAATGATGCTACAATACCTCAATGCTCATTAAATAGTTACGAATCACTGCCTTGTACGAATTGTTGCTTCGTTTTTCATAAATTATGAACAAAATTCATTGTACGTTTAGACAGAAACACAAAATAAATCGCTTAGGATACTGACTAAGATCAAAAATTGGTCGAATATAATTGTGCTACTCTATCCATAAACATTTCAAAATTAATTTTTTAAAGCGACAGTTTTCTCATTATGGAGTGAAATTGTGCCAAAAACTTAACGTAGGGTCGGAAATATTGTAACAAAAGCTAAAAAAAATAAAGTTACATTTTTTTTTTTTTTACATACGTACATATACACACATTATCGGCCACAAAAACTGCAAACAATTGGAAAAGTTTCAAGGTAAAAACCTCAGATATGATGTTTTTTCTTTTTTGTGAATGTTTTAATTGCGAATGAATTTTTGGATTCTTGGAGGTAATTGTTTTTTTCTGTAGTTGCAAAAATTTTGCTAATAGACAAGGCTTATGTTATAAAATTTATTCCGGTATGATCCGTTTGATAACTTTGTTATGAATATTTGAAATGTCAAATTACGTATGGATGTTTTAAAATTATTTCTTACGTCATAATGAACACATCTTATTTCAAATTTATGTGCGAAAAAATTATTGAAATAAAGTATCAAAAATGATTTAGATCAGAGGTTCCCAAAGTGTGCTCCGCGGAGCCGTTGGGGCTCCGCGTGAACTTTCAAGGGGCTCCTCCGCGCTTTAGGAAAATAAAGAAAATTTGAACGAAAAGACACATTTAAAACAAGGATTTTGTCCTTCTTCTTTTTTTCCAAAATGTGAACAGATTGTTTTTTTTTTTTTTACAAAAATATTTATACATTAATCTTGGAACAATGGAACAATGTGAACAGCTGATTGGATTGCCTAGTTGCGTTGCAACTTTACATCCAGTGGATAGGTGATTGTGTTGCAAGGGCATTAGGGAGCCTTAAAAAAATAATGTTGAGACGTGGCTGGTAGCCACAAAATTAAATTTACTTTTAAGAAAAAGAAAAGACTAACAAGAAAAAAGACAAAGTACATAAGTACTAGTATAACATATTTTGAAAAGTAAAAAAAAAAAACAAAGAAAAGAAAAAAATAACTAAAAAAGAAAGAAAAATTCCATTAGTTCCGAAAAAAAAAAGCAGGAAAAGACGAAAAAGCTACCGGGGAGTGCCCCATAAAAAAAAAGAATATTTTCAGAGACCATACATTAGTTTAAATATGAAATGCTAAAAAAATAGCAGAAAAATATATATATTTTTTTTTTATATACTATATACAGGACAGAACAGACAGAAAGGTTAAGTATAGCAGAAGGTGAGAGAAACTCAGTCTTCATCGTTAAGCAAAAGCGAGTATTTAGGGCGTTTTCTGTTAGTGGGGGTCGGATACCTCGTAGTCGGGAAGTTCCGCTACAATTTGGTTAGGGAGGTTGTAAACAGATTTATAAAATTTTAGCAAGTTTATTAATGCGCTCTTTTAAGGAAGTGGTTTTCAAATCCCTGCGGATAGTGGTATTACGAAGAAAACGGTGACCATTACGGATATAGTGTAAATTTTTGTTATGAGCACCGTAAAGATACTCCATACTGGTTTTGCAAGCGAATCCCCAGATCAGACGTCAACTATCTAAACTATTTTAATAAACTAAATTCTATTTTTTTTTTCTGGTGCAAGCATTAATTTCTACTAGCACTCTATCGTTACGTTTTCTGATCAAAAAATGCGATAAATGGAAAACAAATTGTAAATTTAATATAAGAAAGCAAGAAATTGTATTAGGAAGGAAAATTTGGATATTTGAATTTCTCAACTCGTCCTCTCTGTGTGACTTGGGGTGTACGTTATGCAATAACTCCACGTTTCATGCTCAGCTGCGTCATTATCTCACTATTCTAAAAAAAAAAAAAGTAACTACCGAATTCACCGCCGGTTTTGAATATTTTGTGACAGGAGATCTTTCTTCGTTAATATTAAGAAAAATATTGCGTACAAAAATATAAAAATCGGTGGTATTATAGAGAAATGTTTGATAAACACGCTGATGCAGACAGTTTTTAAATCGAAGAATTATTTTAAGAGATATTTAATGCTAAATTTGGACAAAATCGTTCCATTAACAAAGTTTTATAGCAGCAAAAACTATACATGGGAATGTAGTCATTTTTAGATCATTTTATGCGTTAGAATTTGCCGGTATGCAGATTGCATCATTTTTTTTTTTTTAATTTGACTCATTTTTGGAGGTTTTATTTCGATTTTAAATTAAAATTTTCAGCATTTTGAGAGATATTTTTTACATTATTTTAGAAAATGGTATTAATTTATACTGTTTCCAAATGTATAAACAGCGCAAACAATAATGTTTGCTTCAAATTAAAAATTTATTTACAAGTGACTATTATAAACAGAAAAAGTCATTTGGAATTAGAATTAAATAATTATGTCCAAAAAGCAGGAACTTATTAAAATTTACGTCATAAAAAGTATACACGTGAATTATAAAAGAGAAAGGATATTGTAAAGTAATAAATTCATTAACATGCGTTAGAAGTCTTAAACAGGAGAAAATACATCATATTTACGTCACATTACAGTTATTACATAAAATGAACACAAAATATTGCAAAACGGTTTAAATTTAGAAATTGCGCTAGACATGTATTTGATATTTTGAGAGGATCTTTTCAACTACTTTTGTTAGGAAAGCGCAAATAATATTTCATTTCTATCAAAAATATTTTCACGTGAATATTTAAAAGAGAAAGAAAAGCTTGGTAAAAATTACGTCAGATTAAAAACGATTAGTTTAAAATGTCTCATTTAAAAGAACTTTCTTTTCGCTTTGTTAAAAAATACCAGGAGACAAAGACTCTTTACTTAATTCCTTTTATAATATTAGCTTATTTTGAAATGTTGTTACACGTGTCTACGTCATCAAGTTATTTTTATTTCGACGTTTTATTTGTATTTTTATTAATGTTGTACTAATTTATTTGTTCTTTCGTTATTTAAAATAAAAATTATGTCAATTTCTATAATTTGACGATTTATATAATTTGGCGAAATTGGTCGACGGGATAATCAAGTAGTACCGCAGCGGATTTGGCGTTAAAATTCCCCAACCAAAGAGAAATGAATAGAAATCCGTTTATAGGGAGATCGCCACTGTTTTTTAAATTATAATTCAATCTTTCGAAATCTTTTTAAAGCCGATCAAATTAACGTGCATTTAGAGTCTGCGGAATCTGGACGGGGGTTGGCGAGCATAGCTCGTAGGGGGTCGAGCCCCCTAGTTTTGAAAAAAAAAAAAACACTCTGATTTGTAAGATAAACCGCTTCAGTTTTTTCAATATTAACAGGGCCCGAATGGCAAGTTTCTGTGCACAGGGCACTTTGTTTTTCGTGTCCCCTAAGATTTGTTGATTTACTGATACTAGTGTTTCTACATATTACACACTTATTCGGAAAGTGTCAACTCAAAAAATTACGTTTTCCAGAAAGTTGAAAAACTATTCCAGGTATAAAAATAAAATATTTTTTTCTATTATTTATTGAAATGTGCTTTAACCATACATTGAGATTTAATTTTGTCATTTCATCGTATTAATATATCAAATATTACATTTTTTCACAATTATGATTTTTGTAATGGTATTTTAAATAAAATTATGAAAAATACGTGCCCCTTAAAAATTTCGTTCCCAGGGCACGGCCCGGGTACTCGTGCGATAGTCAAGGCCTGAATATGAAGGGCAAAGTAATGTATGTATGTTTCAAAAGAAACAATCACAACACTTGTTAAAACAAGTATGAACTGTCCTGGACATATTCGCAGATTTCACTGGGACGAAGATATACTTCTATCATTAATTTAAAATTTTCCTTTTGTCCTGTTTAATCACTGTGATTAATTACTATTTAAAAATGTTCTAAAATTGGTGATGGAAGTTTGGCTTGTTTGACCCCGTCGCCCTCGTTATGTCGGCGCTTATGATGTAACCTACTTGAGATCCATGGCGCCTACCTACAAGTCGCTTAAATTCGTGAAGATCATATAATTGCAAAGAAAATTAATAAACATTGTAAAATTGATATTGTCAGGAATTTGCTATGGAAAAGTTCTCAATTTAGTGTTCCGTATTCCCTTATTAAATAACATCATTTCTTTTTTTTTTAATGAACTATATGAGTGTTGGCATAAAATAATACTTAAGGCTGTTCTCAACTGCTCTGCTCAATAAGCGCAAAAAGTTTTGACACATTTACAAATTCATTTTTTAATGGAAAGATATAAAATTGGAAGGCCTGACTATGGAAGCGATTTCGAATCGAACTGTTTTCCATTTTTTTAATCAATAAATTACCTACTGAGTTATAAGCGATTTTGATCACATGACAAAGAATTTTTCACCCTTTCTTGAGTGATTATTCTTCTTTCGTTGGGAAGTTCGGTTCAAAAAGCCTACTTTGACACTATTTTCTGAAAGATCTATTGCGTTCGCACAAAAGGAAAAAAATGAAAAAACAGTTCGATTACATAGTTTTTGAACAACAAGCCCTGCTAGTTTCATCCATTTCCAAAGAAAAATAAATTAAAACTTATGTCATAAAGTTTCCATTTTAGATTTGAGAGCAGTCTTAACAGCTTCTTTTGATCTAAATTTACACTACAAATCCAGGAATCTACTGATGTTACTGGATTAGCAGTTTCATTAGTATTTTTTAGTTACATATAATAATATCCTGTTCAGACCAAGGCAGTTCAGAGTCTTAACTTACTTTTTTGAAACGGGCATCCGCAACAAGGCTGAATTTCTCCATCACTAATGCCTGATTCACTTGCAAAATTAATTACGCTTTATGAAATAAAAATTTAGTCTATTTCCCATTTTTAAGTAATGAAAGTTTGGTATTCCATTTATCAGTTCTCTTCATTTTCAGGCATTTGTAAAAAACATCGTAAATCTTCATTTTGTGCTGAATAGGCTGTCATATGTTGACAAGCAACAAACAGATTCCTAATTCTGTCCACATGTCATCAATTTTCCTATTATTTAGTGCCCAATGAATTTTCAGGAAATATCTACCAATGATGTGTCATAAACTAAATCTTATAAACCTTATTTGTTTAACGTTTCAACGGTAATAGTAGTCGTAGTAAAAAAAAAAAAAAAAAAAAAAAAAAAAAAAAAAAAAACTGATTAGCATTTAAATTGGTTTATGCCTATTTATCCATGAATATGTATGGGCATAGGAAAACATTTTACGAAATACATCTAAACTGTGAATGCACCTTTTGTGGATGTACCATATATTCCAATTTCCCACAAAAAATTTAAATATTCACAAAACTTTTTTTTTTTTTCACAGAAATGTATTTTGTGGAATATGTAAGATAGCAATACAAAAGTATGTTAAAATAATATTGCAAAAAGAACTTTTACTTATCGTTGCTTTATTGTTATGAAAATGATTAACATGTCTTAGACAATGAATGAATTATTAAAAATTATATATAAAGTTCTAAAATAAATTACTCGTTAAATAGTGTGTAACATACTCCATAATACACTATATTCTATTAACAAACTAAACTGTTTTAATAATATTTCTTGATTTTAGTGCATAATAGTATTAGTATTTAAATTATAGCCATTTCTTCTCTGTACTATCGTTAGAACGTTATCTATTTCTTCTATTGGTACGTGTAATTATTTAATAAATATAGTGTATTAATTACGCATGGTTAAATCATTAAGTGAAACAGAAAATTATTGAAATTATTTTTATGAGATGGTTAAGTACAGAAAATTAAAAACTAATTATTTCACGCTTAAGTTCATGTTTCATTTTCAATGGAACAATGGTTGCAAAGTGGGCTTAAAATTTTAAAAAGTTCTGTTTACTATTACGTCTCCTTAATTAAAATTATATTATTAACTAAGTATCTAGAAAATTTACTTAAATATTTATGTAATACAATGTATTAAATGAATATTCAATAACATATTGTTTTCAGTCATCCTACCTATATGTAAACTTTATTGAATATCGGAGGTACTAAACCTCATAAATTTTCTGCAATATATGGATTAATTTGACCCAGTTTAAAAACATTTCGAACCGGAAAACTTATTTGATGAATTAGTATTTATTTAATTTCAGGTTTGGTGAAACCGTGTAGCCTGCACTGGTGGTGAAGCGTGAGCTCGGCGCGAGAGTTACTGTTCACTGGTCCTTTTATAATTTTTAATTAAATTACTTTTTTAATCTGCCAGTTAATGTTTATCTTTTCTCTTTTTTCTTTTTTTTTGTACCCGAACTCAAAAATTTAAGTCCCCCCCCCCTTATTTTTTCTCTTTTTTGCACTGCTGTCCCCACCTTGTCATCTACAAAGGTGTTCTCTCTCCGGGGATGTGGGACATAGGTTACAGGCTCCTCGACTCAAACTTCTTCGTATCGTATGAGGTAAAATATGTGGACGACAGCTTCAATTTACGCCTCCGCTCACCACGTATACACAGTATATCGGTACTTGTACACGTACATGGACTTTACGAACTGGTGTAACTTATGACGAGTTAAAATTAATGAAAAAAATGTACTGCTGTTTTCTTCTCTACAACAAACGTATCCTAACCGCTGAGCTCTACAAAAATACGGAGAGCTAACACAACGAGCTTTCTGCCGCAGCAGCATTAAATTTTCAATGCGCGTAACTAAGAAGTCCTGCATTTCTGTTAATATTAGACGCATTTTTTTCAAACTTTTCAGCATACTCTTTATCAATTATGTTGTTTTCTACATCTTTTTGATATTTTCATGAGCAATACTTAACAATTTTTTTTTGAGCTTACGCAAAATTTCATTTTTCATTAACATCAATCTAAATAATCGGGATTAACTTCAATAAAATGTATAGTTTTTTCAATAAAAAAACATATATCAGTGAAAATTGTAATTTTTTAAAGGAAAATCCAATTTGAAAATATCCACCCCATACTACTCTACGGGAGGAAATCTATGTTTTGCCAAACACTTTCTCCGGAAACTCTTAGGCATTATATTCAAGGCGGTCCGCAGTATTCAATGTATCTGAATAGGGAGATAGCCCTTCGTTCTATTGTTGAGTTTTCCTAACAGAATAATTATTAGTAATACTGTCATTGAATGGTCTAATTATGTTCAATAGCTGGGGGTCATCTGGGACGATAAACGTATCCGTTCCATCAGGAGAAAAGTCGCCGATGCATTTCTTGCACTAAAATCTATTTATAGTAAAACTTTAGCTAGCCATAAAAAATTACTTCTGTACTGTCCCTGTATCTCTCCAATTATCAATTATACCTACCCGGTCTGAGTCTTTACCTGTAAAACTTCAATGGGCAACCTTAGCGCCTGCATAAGAAAAATCTTAGGACAGTCCGTAGCGATTCCCGCTACCTTCACAACCATACTGTTTCATCGTTCTAAAATCTTCTACACAAAATCTATGATCTTCCCAATGAAATTTTTCGGAGCTTCCATTCGGAGATTCTCTACCACAGCACCGGAAACGGCCTAAATATACGATTTTTATGGACCCCCAGTGAAATTTTGGTCGGCACTGATTCTTAATATATCCCTTTTCTCTTACAATAATTTTATAAAACCATTTATGCCTTTTTTACCCTGTGGATTTTGCCAACACATTTTGCTTAGACTGCCCTGTAATTTTGTGTATTGGAAGTAAACTTGTGCTAACTTCAACTTAAAATAATAAATTATATATGTTTAATTTTAAATTTATGCAGTAGTTTTCATAATTGCAGTTATACTCACTATCGATTTCATATCATAGTTTAAACATTCTTTTAGTGAAGTATATATTTTTCATATCTATAAATACTGTTTTTATAATATTTATAAAAAAAAAATAAAATTGCACTTTCTTTTTCTCATTTCATTTTGTTTTTAAATTTCCTTTAAATATAATGTTTAACCCATTAAAGACGAAATTACTTTTTCTTTTTAAAATACAAAAATTGCCTTTCGCACCATTTTTTCAGAAAAGCAATATTTATCTTATTTTATACCAGAGTTATTTCAAGCCATTAAAGAAAGTGAAAATTTTGTTCTAACTTACTGGTATTGAAACAGCAAAAGAGTTGACAGGTATGTTGTGATTATATGGTAACGCTAGTCCTTAATAGGTTAACTTTTTAATTAGTTCTTAAATACATTTTTACTAATTCCCGATAGCGCACACAGTAGTAAAACATTCTATGTACAGACTGGGCATGAATTTGATGTCAGCTGGGAAGCCCATCAATGCTGACAACCTGCTGAGCACCTGCTCAGTACGAGGAAATAGTTTAATTTCATTGTAGTTCAAATGTATTAAACATGGGTTAAATTAACACGCGTATTACGGAAGAATAGTTGGAATTTGGCATCTTTTTGGAATATATAGAAAAAAGATTTATATATATATATACATATATATGCTTCTGTTGAGTAATGATTTTAATTTTTACGCCAGGTGGTATTGAACGCTGAATATTGGCAATATTGTAAAATAGAAATTAAACAATTTAAAAGTGTTTTTAGGTATTTTAAATAATGTAATTCTTTTCAATTTATATTATATTAATTGAATTCATCACAGTATTTCAAAATGAATTAACTGAATCCATAGGTTTTATTTTCTGTGTTAACTTAACTGTTTCATTCACCTTAATCTTATCATGCTTTTGGATACCATGTGCCGGAGGATATTTTGAAAATCAATTGGGATTTTATTCGGTATGTTGTGTAATATTTCTATTTTTTATGCTATAAATTAAATATTTAAAGGGTTGTATTGTTTTTTTTTCCATTTCATGCCATTTGATAATGTTCTGTTTTCATCTTGAAACTATTCTCTTGGTCATATTGGTTGTTTGAGTACAGGAGAAAAAAAAATTCAGCTTTTAGCTTTTTTTCTCACAGAAAACAACCGATTTTCTAATATCATTGAATTCTGTACTGTTGAAAACGTAATTCAATATATAAGTTTTTCAATTTTTTTCGGTATCCATATTCTTCTTTTGTTCTTCCATATTAATTCTTGTAATTAATTATACGGCACTTTATTTTATACATACAGTTGTATATTATAGGTTTGTGGTATCCATTTTTATTGTCATTTCATTCGCAATATTGCGGTTTTTGATGATGGTCGGTAATGTTTAATTAATGGTTATATATATATATATATATGAATATTTACAGTGAACGTTACGATATTGTGAAGTTTCAGATCAGAATGTAATTAAACATTTTATATTTTAAACTCATGTTGAATTCTCGTATTTGCGAATGGAGAAATTTCTGACACAGTCCTTTTTGTAGTGAAAATGACGATAATAATTTCCTTTAAAAAATATAACATGTATGCATACAGAAATATAGATTTTATATTCATAACAACAAGGAATCATAGAAAGAAGATAAGATTTATTCGTACTAGTATTATTTTGTTTTAGTTTAACAAGAAGATTTTATATTAATACGTTCAGAAACAACACACATATATATTGATTTTATCCAAATATTTATTAGATCTTCTATTAATTATTAAAACAATATTTTAAAAATGAATGCTAGTGAGACCATTTAATTAGTATGATGCAACCTCCAACTAGCAATATATTAAGCAGATTATTTTCAATGTGATACAGTTAATTAGCTTAAAGCTTCCGGTAACGTTACATATTAAGAATGTTTTCAGAAGTCTATAATTATTGAGCAATGAACTTCTTCCCTAAGGTTATAGCTTAAATGAATAAGATTAAGGTCGAAATCGAATAATTGGGTTGGCTAATTTTTGGCATTAATAAAAGTATAAAAATAAAATCACAAGTTTTAGTAAATTTTGAAAATAAGCTGTTAACCTATAAGAATAATTCTATAGATATGAATTTTGCATTTTGTAGGATTTAAGAATAAATTTACCATAAATAAACGAAAACTGAGGGATTGAATCAATAAATAAAATACTGGATTTATGCAACAAATAAGTAAATAAATAAATAAAATAATTCTTTTCTAAGGCCAATAAAAATTCTCTTAGATATAATATTATAATACGTAAAAAAAAAAAAAAAAAAAAAAAAAAAAAAGCACTTATTTTTTGCAGATTAACAAAACACATATTTCACATTCTTTTTGCCAATGAATGAAATGATTTAAATTTTACTTATCTGCTATATAACACTTTTTCATGCATATTATAATAAAAATCAGTAGAATTTCCTTTAGAAGTTTATTATGCAAAATATCCCACTCATGTATGTCGGATGTTCAGTTCATACACTTTTTTGCTTGTTAAATTGCCAATCTTAATCAGTGGTCTCAGATAATTACCTGATAACGTATGAAAGAAGCAGGAAGAGCATTTCTAATGCTCTGTTAAATGCATTATCCTAAGAAGCAACATGTGTCAAGATTCTTTAGAGAAAATTTACATACAAAAGAATTTGCTTGTAATTACTTTTCTAGATTTTTTTTAAGTAAATTCAATAAGAGAAAAAAAAAGAACGCTATTAGCAACTTCGTTAGCCATGTTGATTCATTTACTTATTTATATATATGCATAATTTACAGAATAAATTATTTGATTTGCAGTACAAGTGTGAGTAGTTAATTTTGAAGGAATATAAAAACTTTTAATTAGTTTCAAATTTTCTACGCTCATTATGATATTAGAAAATTTCGACTTCAAACAGGGAAATAGAACAAAAAAAATCCCTTTATAGCTAAATAGCAAGTAATTTCAATTAAACCTTTATGAATTGATTATAAATGATTTATAATATATTTAAAAATTTATCTTATAATAGATAAATGGTTTAAAAATATTAAAGTTATTTTAAACAAATGATATTTTAATAGACACTTCATTCAGTGATAAAACTGCGTACCGCTAAAATAAAAATTACACATAAAGTTCTTTACTTACTAATAGACATTTTGAAGATAAAAAATATTAAAAGATGATAAATTACATTAATTCAAAGCACTTTCAACTATAAACACAGTCATCCTGAGGGATAAAATAAAAAAAATACAAAAACCAATAACATTAACGTCTCATTTTTAATATTTTACTCAGTGTGTTTTTCATTGAGTGAATTTTGAAAAACCAGACTTAAGTAACACACCAAGTGAGTGCAATTTGAAAAGTAAGATGTTAGTACATCGGTTTTTGCATTTTTTGTATTTTGTTCTTGGAGATGATCATGTTTAGAGTTCAAAGTGCTATAAATAAATGTAATTTAATATATTTTAATATTTTTATCACCTTTAATATAATAAAGCATATTATGTGTCATTTTAATTTAAATTTCCTAACAATGAATTTTACCATTCCACTTATTTATTTCTTAGTTTTATTACTAGGTATTTACTTATTTTATTCCTGTTGTTAAAATTACGTACTAGGTTAAAAAACTTTAATATGTGATTAATAACAGTAATTTTACAACTCGACAAGAAATAGAATGTGTGTATATGTTGTTTATGGAAAAAATAATTTTTTTTGTTTCCTTCATGTAGATTAATGCAACATAAGAATAGGCGAAAGATCGATAGGCTTGATATTTATTAGTAGCTTTGACAATGTTATATGGTTTATAGATTCTCACATATGTAGTACTAGATACTCCTGACTCAGTTTTCTGGGTCACTGACAATAGGTAAAACTATTTTTTCATTGAACACTCTAATAGATTTTTTTTTACGTTTAATGCATATTGTTTAGATTGATCGCTAATAGCAGTAAAAAAGAATTTTTTTTAAAGTATAACTATTGAGTATAAATATATATAATAAAGTACAAATAAATTTTGAAAAAGTATAAATAATGTATTCGAATAAAGTTTTGAAAATTTTTAAAAGCGATATTTTCTTATTAGTCATATAGATCGACCGACGGCAACACAAACGGCTACGTCAACGAGTTACGGGATGAAATCATGATGTAAGACTATTGGGAGTAGACTAAGAAATGACTGGTCTGCCTCGACATTTCTTGGTACGATATGAGCAGCAGCGTTATTTTGGCGTCACTATCACGTCATCAAATTAAGAGATGAAACCGGTGCAAATTAAAGATAAAATAAAGTACTTTAAGAATATTGTTATCTGTCTGCGCGTATCCTGGTAGAAACACCCGGTAGACTATAATTTATAACAAAAAATACGTCATAATGGACAATTGAAACCCTATAAACATAATATTTTACATTGCATTGCCATATATTTTACTTCGCCATCGACTTTAAAGATGAATGTATGGTTTAGGAAAAGCTTATTGACAGTACGTGAGAAAATGGCTGATTTGGTATAACTCAGTACAAAGGGAGAAGAACGGGGCGCCAATTCCCTATTTTGACAGAGCTATCACGTCATCAAATTACGACTTGAAGTTTTGGCACATTAAAGATACCGATTAGTACAATACGAATATTTCAGACTGCCTCGCAATATCTTGGTAGGAGATAAGCAGAGCGGGGCACCAATTCTTAATTTTTGCGTTATAATCAAGATCAAGTAACAGCTTGAAATTTTGGCACATTAAAGGCACATAGCAGTACAATAAGAATATTTCAGTCTGCCTCGTCATATCTTGGAACGAGACGAGCAGAGTGGGGCACAAATTCTTAATTTTGGCGATTTTAACACGTGATCGATTTACGACATGAAATCCTGATGTAGGAAAAATTATAAAGAGTATATTAAGGGATGACTGGTCTGCCTCGACGTATCTTGGTAGGTGCGGTAGGTATAAGCAGAAAGCGGTCGCCAAATCGTCCTATTGGCGTCACTATCAAGTCCTCGAGTTACGGGAAAAAACTGTTTCCAAATTAAAGGTAAAATAAAGTATTTTAAGAATATTTTGGTCTGACTGTGTATATCCTGGTAGACACTATGGTAGACTAATATTTATAACAAAAAGGCGTCATAATGTACAATTTAAACAATAGAAACTTAATACATTACGTTGCATTGTCATATGTAGTACTTCGCTATCGACTTTCTAGATGAATTAATGTTTTAGATAAAGCTTATTAACAGTAAGTGAGAAAATGACTGATTCGACATAACTGGGTTCAAAGCGAGATAAACAATGCGCCATTTCCCTATTTAGACAGCACTATCACGTCATCGGGTTACGTCTTGAAATTTTGGCACAATAAAGGCACATATCAGTACAATAAGAATATTTCAGTCTAGCTCGTTACAGCTTTTTTGTTTCAGTTGTTCAAGTGTTCAAAGGTTTCAAGTGACGCCAAAATGGTGTGTTGGCGCCCGCTGTTGCTCATATCGTACCAAGAAATGTCGAGGCAGACCAATCATTCCTTAATCTACTCTTAATAATCTTGTCCTACATCAGAATTTCATGTTGTATCTCGATCACGTGTTAAAACCACAAAAGTTAAGAATTGGCGCCCCGCTCTGCTCGTTATGACGAGGCAGACTGAAATATTCTTACTGTATTGATATGTGCCGAAATTTCAAGCTGTTACTCGATTATAAGTAAAAATTAAAAATTGGCGCCCCGCTCTGCTTATCTCTTACCAAGATATGACAAAGCAGACTGAAATATTCGTATTATACTAGTCAGTAACTTTAATGTACAAAATGTCAAAAGCCGTAACTTGATGACCTGATAGTACTGTCAAAATAGGGAATTGGCGCCAAGTTCTTCTCGCTTTGTTCTAAGTTATGTCAAATCAGTCAATTTTTCACGTATTGTTAATAAGCTGTTCCTAAACGATTAAGTTATCTTGAAAGACAATGTGAAATAATATATATCAATTTAAAAAAAACCTTAATGGGTTAAAAATTTGTGACGCAGCACTTTATCTTATTGCTATAAGAATTTTAAATATGGAACTGAAAAAATAATTATATCAATTTTAAGTGGCGCTATATTATTTATTTCATCATTTTATTTATAACTCAATGCGTAAGAATTATATTAAATTTAAAAGGATGTATAAAAATTTATTCATTGAGGCTTTATCATTCACATCATTCATAAATTCAAACTATGATTTCTAAAAGATATGATATCAAAATTTAAGTGACGCCTTGATATAGCCTTAAGCAATTTGTTTTAAAATTCAATTTTAATTGTTTTCAGTTTGGATAAATATATTTACACCTCTAACCAAAACTTTTAATTTTCCAATAGACTGTTTAAAATATCAGTCTCACTGAACCTATACAATGCGCTTTAATGTATTCATATGAATTAATTGATTTATCTTTTGTGCTACGCTATCCAAAATCAAAAGTAAAATTTATGTAAAGGATTTTCTTTGCGTCATAATATCCATTTGCATAGATTTCGCTTAGTTTGAATACAATGACGCAAAGAAATCATGACACATATCATACACATACATATATCTGACAAGAAAAGACTGTATTTATTTAATATACATAATTAACTGCGAAAATACTTTCTGAAACACTTAATCTGAAATTCTTAATTTTTATGTGGAGATAAGATACATAGTTACAATATATTTGAAATGCATAGAACAAAATTCATTACTTAAATTTAAATAAAGATTTTTAAACTCAATTACATTTACGATTAATAAAGTCAATGTAGTAGATATATTTGCTGTGCGATAGTAATAGTCTCAACATATCTAAAGGATTATGAAATAATATTGAATAACATTTTCCAATTATCGTTACTAAAAAAATGTTAAATTAATATATATGTATTCGATATGAAATTTTAGAGTTTATGTTTCTATCCAAAATATAGATGGCGCCACATTTACCATCCGAAGGAAATGGCAAATTTTATTATTGAAATTTATTTTAAATGAAATTTTATTTTATTTAGCATAGTTATAATTGTAATTTAATTTTGTTTAACTTAATAACAATTAAAAAGGTATTAAAATTTTATTTAATGTTCTAATTGGCAATAAAAAATCACAAAGGAACTCATAAAAAAATCAAAAGAAGCCTGTGAAATAAACAAAACCCAAGATTGAACCCGAGATAGCGCTTCACACTCATTGGTCAGATGGATCGTGAGTACTCCCACTTACGATGTGACATACCTACTCACTAATCACAGACGAGAAATGTAACAGAGATATTAAATTCTTCTGAATGGTTGACTGGTTTCGTTTTACGCATTAACGGGAAAAGAAAAATGACAGAATTATCAAATAAATAAAACGAGTTTTCCTAGAAAAAAAAAGTGTTATTCACTTCATCTCAAACAAATTCATATTATATATCAATTTAAAGAGAATCGCCCGGACCAATTTCGAGAAATCGACATTAGGAATTTGTACCATCGCTTTTACTTTAAAAATGTGTATTTAGATCTCAAAATATACTGCACGTAGAAATTTAAAAAATTCAGAATAGGATTAGACTGAAGATATAAGACTGTTCTAAAAAATCAGAATAATAAGAGCAATAAGATGCTGAGTTATTGAAAAGAGGCTTTTCGGGTTTTCTTCGAAGTCGAGTTAGCTGTATATGTTCCGCCATCTACGAATTCTACGATACAATACGGTACGATTTTAGACTTAAGGCTGTGGTACTCGGAATACTATCGTCTTCCAAGATGGCAATGGAATGTAAAATATTATGTTTATAGGGTTTGAATCGTACATTGTGACGTCTTTTTTTTTTATTTTAGTCTGCCGATGGTTTCTACTAGGATATCTGCAGGCACCCCAAAATATTCTTAAAATACTTTATTTTATCTTTAATTTGGCACCGGTTTCATCCCGTAACTCGATGACGTGATAGTGAAGCCAACATGACAAGTTGGCGACCACTGCTGCTCTTATTGTACCAAGAAATGTCGAGGCAGACCAGTCATTCCTTCAACTAGTGTTTATAATTTCGTCCTACATCAGGATTTTTCATGATTTCATCCCTTAATTCGATGACGTAGTCATTTGTGTCGCCTCCACCCATTCTAATATACTAACAGTTAATTCCCGAAAGAAATCGCAAAGATTCTGTTATACATCTGCCTTTCTGATTCTTATAATCTCATGTGTTTACTCGTGTATTTTGATTACATGTTTGTGAAATTTGTATTTTGTATAAATAATTTTAATATTTTATTTATTTATTGGTGTACATTTAATTTGTTTATGACATATTAGTCGATAACAAATGCTATTTATATTATTTTAAATGATATATGTTATAATTTTGTAATCGGGCTCCACCCGCTTGAGACAGTTTTGAAAATTCATGCAATAAAGTTATTTTAAAAACCCAAAAATAATAGTAAATCAAAATACCTTTTCAGAAGTTTTTATTTATAATAGCAGGTGCCAAATTTGAAACAGTGCGATGCTCAGAAGTTAAAAATAGCAGTGAAAGAGAAATCTATTTGTCAGTTAGTGCAACTGTAAATATGATGTCAGAGATTTTGAAGGACACGTTTTGGTTTATAATAAAGATGTCATGTTTTTCTGGAATCTTAAATTACACAAATAACTCACTTTAAATAGCAATGATGTATTAAAAGTATGGAGCTCGGTCGATGATATTATTAGCTTTAACTTTAATAATTGACCAGCAAATCATTCTGAATATAGAAATTTGTATGTGTTTTTAACAAATGTGATACATATAATGCGTTCTACGTAAAGTTAATGTTGATCAAATGTATGCAAATGAAGTATTTCCGAGTAATGTGCATTTTATTTTATTTTTTTTTCTTAGATTTACGTGTAAATTTCTTAGAACAGTAAATTTGCATAGCGGCATATACATCTAAATCTGCAACGCTACATCGACACATCTGCATCTTTATAATACATCAGCATGATAACACATCATGACATCTACAAATCGGCCATTACTCTAAAGGTTAACACATTTACATGAACTATTTGCAGATATCTGGTTAAGTTGTTATGATTATGTATAAATGCGGATGCAGACGTGTTGTTTTATATGTTTATATGTACATGCAGATACAGGGATAGAATTTTTAATAAGTAATTTTAATGAATGAAATAGACAATTTCCAAAATATTTTCAAGATCTTGATTTTTCTCTGTAAATAGCAAAAGAGAAAAAAGTATGTTCAAGTGAATGAATATGGTGGTAGTATCTATGACTATGAATCCGAAACATTAAAGTAAATTAAAGAAGATTTTTTTAATGTAACACTGTAACACAATTAATATTACCAAACATTTTAATTCTTTTACTAAAAAACATTTTCTAAATATAATAAATATGTAAAATTTATGAATCAATAACTTAAAATAACATTATGTAATATGTTCAAACTTTGCAACAATAAAATATAATCTGTATTGTTTTACAAATATTTAATGTAAATTATTTTAATTCAAACAAAATCTAATTTCTTTTAAATAACAACTATTTTTATCTAAAACACTATTATCCTACGTACTGTAAGCGAGAATATCTCTAATATATTGAGAATTTATTCACGAATAACTCTTTTCACGAAAATGGGTATGTCATTCAAGTGCTCTTCGTTTATGGATCTTTTACTAAATGTCGCTCCAAGAAAAGTGGTTTCACATCTAAGATATAAATTAGGATTCTACCGTTCTTCGTTTATCATTATGTCTTTATGACAAGGAATTATACTGAAAGAAAGCCCTACTTAAAATTGCCTGAAATCGAAACTATTTCTATAAGTTCTCTTTTGTCTACACTAATATTTATAAATACACTAACATGAATAAAAATATTATCTGACGACATTCTGAGGTATAAGTTATATTAGCTAATAATTTAAAATATTTTTCATAAATGATATATAAATGCTGCTCATTAAAATTTTATAATATCTGCTTATGAATTAGTTGTTTATTTAACTGAACTAATTTGTTATTTATAATTAATTAACGTATACAGAACGAAGAATATCCTATTAATATTTATAAAAATATTATTCTATCGTTTTATAACTTTAAAATTTAACCCGTTCGGGCATGGCATATTATTAATGCAATATGTCTTTTCATTGAGTTTTATTTTAAAATAACATTTATTTTTATTATTTACTGCATTTGGTAATAATGTTATACATCTATATATTTATTATTAGGACTTCGCTTATGTGTCAGCATTTAGTAATCTATATTTGTAAAAGACCAGGCAGTTTTTTAGTCATCTGTCCTGATATTTCTACTAAACCGATTTCGATCATTATTTTTTTAACCCGGGAGAACTCGCTGCATGCGATTTTTTCTCACAGTCGTACTTTTTTAAGATTCTTGTTTAAATCATTTTTCATTTTAATTAAAATTTCAAAATGTTTTTCAATTATTTTACCTATTTTGTGAATAAAAGTACTAAGCCAAACAAAAAAAGTTGATATTATATGAATGTAAAGTAAAAGAAAAGCAATTGGGCATTCTCACTAGCGAGTTCTCCCGGGTTAAATGAAAGCACTTTATTTGTAGATGTGCCCGTACTCGCTATTTTTTAATTTATTTCCATTTTATCATTTTATTTTTTATTTTAAAAGATTTTTATGATATTTCTTGAAAATGATGGCAATCAGTTTAAGCTGTTTTCTCTATAATATAAATGTACAAGGGGCCTTTCCCCTGCTCACTAAACTTCGAAAACCCCCGTGAATTGCGACATAATTCACAAGCAGCTACGTGCTCCCAGCTCAGTTTGCTTGATTGACACTTTTTGCAGCAACTCTAGCCATAATAAGTACTATAATAAATTCTTTTAACTTATGGAATTTAAAAAAAAGGGAAAAAACGGTAATTGAAGACTTCGTTGAAATCACAATTAAAAATGCATTTATTTGGTGCGACCAATAGGCATAAATTATTTTTACACGTTAAACGCGACGCCGGTCCCTGGGGACCGACATTGATCTTTCCGTTTAGGCGACACCGGTCCCTAGGGACCGGTGGTATAAAATTATAAAAATTATGTATTATTTAATTTTAAAAACATTTTTCACTTTTTTAGTGTATTTTATTAAAACAAATCAAGCATAAAAAAGTGTTTTCCTTCACAAGAAATACAAAAATATATTTCTGTATACAAAAATTCTGTTTTACAAAAATATATTTCTGTAATTCTCGGTAAATCCCCTGAAACATTAAAAAACTTTCAAAAAAAAAAAAAAAAAGAAAAAATAACTTCTTTACTGTTTTTTTTTTAAATTGTACTAAAAAAAACAATTTGCGTATTTTCACAATTTCTGTGTATACTGTCGCTTAAACGGAAATCAAAGTAAAATTAGTGTCGCGTTTAACGTGTTAACATTATGAAACGTACTAATTTTTGAAAAGTAAAATAATTAAATGAAAAAGTCTGGAGCATAATTAATTTAAGACTTATTGCGCATAATATTGTACAGTACTGCTTAAATTTCTTTCGAAAAACTATCGGTAAAACATTACCTGATACCAAGATAATTCAATATAAATCAACAAACACTAAAGTTCGTTTGACGTGAAAAATATAATATCTCTCTTGTCAAGTTAACCCTTGTCAAGTTAACAAAACGTAAAGAACATGTTTTCTTATGTGTCTAAAATAAATTTTTGATCAAAAAGCTGATTTTCTGAAGCCATCACGTGAAGTTAAAACGAACCAATGGCCATTGCTATTCTTAGATCTTCCAAAACGTCGTACTGCGTTTAAAAAGAGCTCCTGCTCTGAATTTTAATTTGCTGAATTAGATTTAAAGGCCAGTGAATATGACGTCATATTGATAAAACTGTGCTAAAATATTTCAGTTTTATGTAGAATCTAAAGCTCATAATGTCATTGGAGTGCCTAACTATCCGTTTCTTTTCATTTCTACGTCTTTTTTTCCGGGAGGTAACTCCTGCACGCAACGGAAAACTTTCCCAGGCATCGGCTGTTTCTTTGAAACAATTCTGTCATGTGCCATGGCACACGGAAGAATTGCTTCGATTGCAAAAGTATCATGATACTTTTGCAATCCATATGAGTATTAATCTTTTCTTTCAAATATAACATAATGTTCACCATCAAAACCGTTCTTCAATTCCGAGATTAAAGCTTCATTTAGGCAACTGCTTTAAAAGTGTTGAGATTCATTAAATATTCATTTTATTTAATTGGAAATTATGTAATTTTCAGAAATATTTTATTTTGTCTGTACCCAGTATCTTAATAATAGCAAGAGTCCAGTCCATTTATGTGTAGGAATATGTATCAGGAATATGACGTCAGTCAATCACTGACACAGTTGTAGTAAAATATTTTAATTAATGGATGAAAATGCATCATTTGTTTTCCGAATGTCGTCATTTTCTTCATCGAAACATTTCGTTTTCCATATTGCTTACTATGAAAGTTTATTCACTGCTATTTTATTTATACTGATTACTTAATATAACTTCTCAATAAATGATCTGTGTTCTGCTCTTACGGGATTAGTGCATTAATTAAAAGGAATCGTTTTAACATGTTTACATTTTATGAAAACCCTTGAATTTTTTATTTTAAATATGACGCGAGTTTAAGTGGTGGAAGCACGCTTCTTATTGGTGGAATGTAATAAGGCAAAATAATTGTGTTACTGCGATTGTTGCAAAACGCAAGCAACAAATTCAACCCTATTTTAGCGCCACGAAAGATAAATATATATAGAGAAGATTTTGCTTTATCACATTCAACCAATCTGAAGCGTTATCTCATCTGTGAATGTGTAATCGTATTTAAAAGAAAAACAAATTAATGGTTTTCATAAAATTTAACAAAATAAAATGATTGCATGCAATTATGCATAAATCACGGATGGAAAAACTATTTATTGAGAAATAATAATAAGTAATCTATGTACAGAAAATAACAGAAAATAATCTATGATAAAAATTAATATCTAAAGCGAAATGTTTCCTATGAGGAAAACGACGTCATTCAGAAAACAAATAAATTTCCTCTATGATTACAATATACGTTTTTATAACTATGTCAGAGATGACATCATATTCATTGACGTTTACTCTTGCATCTAAATAGATTGAACTTCTGCTATTTATTTAAACATCCTTGGTATGCACAAATGAAAATATTTCCAAAAAATAAGTCATTTATATTTAATTATAATCTGTATATTTGAAAGGCAAGGTTCTTAGTCATCTAGGCTGAATTCTCTACTGAACTGATGCTGATTGTTATTTTTTTAAATGAAAGTACCTCATTCATAGATTTACCCGCACTCTCTCTCTTTAAAGTAATTCCATTTTTATATTTTAATTTTAATTTTAAATGTCTTTTATGAAATTTCTTCACATTGGTGGCAATTGGCCTAGTTGTATTGTTGAACAGAGAAGGAAAGCAATGGGAATTACCATATCATTACGTATTCGTTTTTTATTACAATTTTTAAAAAAATGCAATTTAAGAAATTACAACGACCATTTGGAAAATGATTTTTTCAAAGACTAAAATTTAAGACATAAAAAATCGCACGGAGTTTATCATACATTACGTACGCCATGTATTAAACATTAATAGTGTTATTACACGTAAAAAATGCAAGCGATAAAAATTGTCTGTGACTTGTCAGATTTCCTGAAACTTACGTATTATCCAAGCATTTCATTGGCTGTTCGGGAAAAGGCTTCTCCATCGTAGAAATCTGACGACCAATTTTAAATGAAATTTCATTCTTAAACTTCTAAACATCCCACAATATTACTTTTCACAACGTCGTATAGAGAAAAAAATGTACTTTTAAATGCAATTTGATTGAAAGCTGTATCTTAATTTGTTTCTTAGTTATTATTTTTTTGTAGTTTTTATTACTTTTTTGTCATAGTGGCAACAGAAGTATCCATCTCAGTTGAAAGCAAATGTTAGTGTATAGAACAATCATAAAACGAATAAAATGCGGATTAAACAAATAATACGCTTCAGATATGCTTTTGATTTCCTACCCTGACGAGGACAATAACCATTTTTCGAAATGGTTAATAACTTTTTAAAAACTTTTGAACAGAAAATTGGTACTCATAACGAATTTTTTGCATTTCATTATTTTTTTTTTATTCCGTTGACACTGAGATTGAGACGTTCATCTCAGACGGCTTCACTGGATGAAAATGATTTCATAGTGCAAGTAAAATGGGTATTTTCTTTCATAAAACAAAATATTTTACTGCGATTGCATCTAAAAGTAAATTTCTAAAAATCTAAAAGAAATTCAAGTAAACAGCGCGAATGTTTACATGCAAAATTTTAACGGGCAAACTTAACATAAAGTTTGTAAATATATTTATTAAATATTGATTAATTATTGTAATTATTTTTGTTATTTTTTTATAAATTCAGTCAATCGGGTCTTTTAATATTTTTCATTCGTCGAATTCAACGGGTTTCGACTCGCAATAATATAAAATTCTTAATTTGCTTTACACTGATGGCGATTCTTTTATTCAAACGCGTTTTACAACTTAAATTTAAATCACTGATTTGTTTTAAAATGAAAACAAAATGTGATAAAATATATATATATACGAGAGAGCTTTTATGTCTATTTAATCTTGCTCTAATACAAATTTTAAATACGTTATCAAGGATTGTTTATAATAGTGGCATATGGAGATTAATAATATAATAACTATATTCGTTAGATTTCAGAAAATGACTTAATCATTGATCTTCCGTTAATATTGCCCCTCGGATAGCTAGTTTCCACGTTCATTACGTAAAAGTACTTCTTTGAAAAAAAAATCGTAATTGAAGGTTTTCAATTATTACGTTACATCAATTAATTAAAATAAAGTGAAGTATGTTGTAACAAGAATAAAACCGATATCACATTCAAAGATCAGCATTGGACTAAATAGCTTATATGATTTGCAGCTTTAATATTATAAGTTTTTATATGTTATGTATTATATTATAGACATCGTTAAAACAAAAAGTCTCCTATAAAGTTGTGACATTACAGAAATGCCAAAACGAAGTCACTGTGTTTTTGTAACCACAAGTGGTATATCACAAGACATCACCGTGAGGTTATAATATAGTGGATGTAAAATATCTATGACCACAATTGATCTATTTTGTGACATTACTGTGATAATTTTTTTAAGTAACAAAGTGACACATTCATGGCATGTATGTCATTTTACGATGATATGTTATGGTCAACAGTTTAAACTAAAACTCAAACAGATTTTAACCGAACACAACTGCGATCGGGTAATCTACATTCTTTTACTAAATGTGAGTTTGTATTAGAATTCCAAATCGGGTCAGATAACTGAGATAACGGAATTTTGTCCAACTCGAACGGGTTCAGAATTGTTGGAATTTTAATTATTATTTTTTTTTACTGCATATTTGTTTCGTAATAGAAACTAGATCCATTTGAGTAACCATATTTTGTTCTAACGCGATACGCCGCGTGTCACTTCGACTGCAATTATTCCTATAGAAGATCTGCAGATATTTTTGCAAGAAATATTTGTGTCAGATTCAGATAAACTCGATTTTTTAAAGAAATTGAATTAATTGCAAGTTGCGCCTAAAGACTGTATGTTTCGCAAATAACTTATCTTTTACGTGATTTGAAAAAGCGTGAAAGATTTTAGTCCTACCCTGGATATTCTATAGCCATGGTCGGCAACAGCCGGTACGCGGAAGTTCAAAGTCTGGACCGTCAAAAATTTTCAATTTGAATAAATATTTTATTAATATTACATATAATAGACACGTTTGAGCGATATCCTTATCAATGTTTCTTATAATATACAAGTGATAGCCCGATTAATTTGATTTTTTAATAGTGATACATAGTGGCTATGATATGAAAGTGAAATACTGCATTGGAGCGCATGCGCGGCGGTGGTAGGGAGTGACCTAGACGGCTGCGATGATGCGCATGCGCGTCGGTGGAAAAATTATCAAAATTGCAAAATCTAGCCATTAACTTGGCCACTATGTTTGTCTCAACATTTTTATGTGAAACAACTTTCTTGAAAAGGAAATTTTTTGAAGAACAAATATCATTCGTGATAACGGACGCCCATCTGGAAGACACTCTTCGCATTAGCTGTTCACCAACTGACCCAAGCTATAAAAAACAGACGAAAGATCGCAAGTGTAATATTTCACATTAATTTTCTAACACATACCTGACTTTTCTATTTTATTATGTGTGTGTAAAAATTTTCGAAACGCATACCTGTGCATGTAGTAATTTTTCAGAACGAATACCTGACTTTTCAATTTTTGTTATTCGTATGTGTATTTAAAAATAAAAATTTTAAAGTAATAAGTACTTATATTACTTATGTGGGTTTTTTTTTCTCTGAACATCGACAATTTTTTTTCAAAAGTATTCGGACCCCACGTTAAATTACTTGCCGACACCTGTTCTAGAGTTTCCTTAAAATAATTTCTTATAGCGGAACCAGAATGAAGATCCACTTCAAGAAAAATAAATCAATTCTATTTTCAGTTGAAAAATTATGGTCGAATGGGCTAGGGTTGTATCAAGGTTTCGAAATAATACGGTTATCCATTCCGATGCAGAATTCTATTCTGAACCCATTGTGCTGCAAAAAAAGGAAAGAAAAAGAAAGAAAGAAAGAAAGACACAGTTGATAAGGCCCGAGGCGTGTTCGAAATCTGGTTTCCCGACATCATCCTTGCCTGAATATGCAACAAACAAAAAATTATTAAATTAAAATAAACTCGACCCGGGATCTCTTTACCTGACCTGAAACGAGATTCTAAACTAAAATCGACGTGCTTTAAAAAATCCACCCAACAATATTACATCTGGTTAGCATACTAACTAAACTAGGAATTTTAAAATGTGTGGAGTAATTTTGTTACATCATTTTTGTATAACTGAGCAAGAATCGATAAATACGTATTCAATTTATTTTAGAACAGAGAAAACTAATATTACAGACACATTGTATATTAATATTTCTTATTTACAATTGAAAATCATATCATTTTGGGTTTAAAGTCCGTCTGGAGAGTGTTCAGTATTTGACATTTTTTTTCCCGTTTAAATCAATAAAAATTATTTTGCAGGTTTCGAATGTAAATTACTGCAAATGAAATATTTCTGCCCCGGTATAGAGTATTCAACGAAACAGCACCGAAAACTGGCGATATGAAGCAATTAAAATAATAAAACTTTGTAAAAAATCACCATAAAATTAAAACAAAACACAGGACGCGTTTCGAGCTAAAAACATAGACGAGCTGTTATGTTTTTAGCTCGAAACGCGTCCTGTGTTTTGTTTTAATTTTATGGTGATTTTTTACAAAGTTTTATTATTTTAATAGAGTATTCAAGTTTTTCTAGCCTAGATTTTTTAAAAGGAAAATTAGTACATATTACTTATATATTAGTTATATTAGTATATATTCTACCGTCATCATAACAAATAAGTTTTATGACATAGATATGAGTATAGACAACTCTACCTTTATCGCATTTCAGAATTCCAATAAATTTATTTCCTTTCGGGATAGAGCTAGTGTTAAAATATATATATATGTATATATATATATATACCGGCTGTCCTAAAAAGGACTGACTGATTTTAAAATTCAATAACTTGCAAACGGTGACAGATATTAAAAACATTCTTCCAGGAGGTTCACGCATGAGGTCAAAAGTTTTTTTACAGTGATTTTCGATTTTAGTTCGAATTACAAAAAAATAGATGGCGCTGCCATCAACAGGCGCTAAATTCAGGCTCGATTTTTGGCACTTCGGGACCCACTCAATACATTTGCATCTTCTTTTTCCGCATGAAGAACATAAAGATAAAAAAATCGAGCCTGTATTTAGCGCCTACTGCTTACAGCGGCATCTATTTTTTGCAATTCGAACTAAAATCGAAAATCACTGTAAAAAAAACTTTTGACCTCATGCATGACCCTCCTGCAAGAATTTTTTAAATATCTGTCACAGTTTGCAAGTTATTGAATTTCAAAATCAGTAAGTCCTCCTTAGGACACCCGGTATATATATATATATATATATATATATGTATATATATATATATATAATGCTTTTAAAAAGTGTAAAACAAACAACCCAGTGCATCAGGCGCAACGCAGCTTCTTATATGCACAAAGTAAATATAGCTCTATCAAAAGTAAATGATTTATGAAAACCATGAAAAAGAGGGTGGAAAACAACAATAAAATCAATGAAAATTTATAACTAAAAAATAATAAACAAACCACTCCTTGCTCTTCGGAAAGTGGGAGGAGTGAAAAAAATAGGTACCAAAAATAGAAATTGAATCCTCACAGGTTTCGCAAGATATGGCCAACGCACATACTCTAAAAGTATAAAAAGGTAGCAAGTTTTTTTTTCAAGTCTTCACGGGTCAAGGTGGGTGTATGGCATTCTCACATGTTCAATGTTTTTAATTGCTTAATGATTTAGTTATATAAGAATTTTTATTTACGTTTTATAAGTTAAAATTGTGTCTTTTGATTTTGAATTGGTTGGTTGTTTATGATTTCAAAGCAGTTTTGTTTCGTTAATGTTTTTAAAGTAGTTTTGTTTCGTTGAGTTTTTGAAAGTCTATTTTTATACTTTTAGAGTATGTGGGTTGGCCATATCTTGTGAAACCTGTGAGGATTCAATTTCTATTTTTGGTACCTGTTATTTTTCACTCCACCCACTTTCCGAACAGCAAGGAGTGGCTTGTTTTTTGTTTTTTAGTTATAAATTTTCATTAATTTTATTGTTGTTTTGCACCCTCTTTTTCATGGTTTTCACAAATCATTTACTTTTGATAGAGCTATAAATATACACACATATATATATATGTTCCAATGTTATTGGCTAAAAATTGTTTTATTTTTCGATTCGCAGACAGACTACAAAACGCTATTAATTTCATCGTGTTGACTGCATACGAAATTTGATATAGGTTGGGATAATTTTCGGTCTTAACGGGGCTTTAGGTCATATGGCTGGAAGACTTTACTTAGAATATTTTTCTTTTCTAAACGTTATACCCAAAAACTTGATACAAGAAAAGAAAGAAAAGAATGATAGTAAAAAAAGAAATTACTAAACATGAAATATTATAACTAATATAATAACTAAACATAAACGTTATATTCAAAAGTATATTATGAATTACGTAAAGTTTTAATTCATTTAATGCATTTTCTACAAATAAAAGCGGGTCGAAAATATATTAAGGATTTCTATCCACTTATATTTTGCAAAGAAAATACAATATAGTTTATTTATTACAGTTAAAGAAATTAGCAATTCCAAAACTATACAGCATTTATCAATTAATAAAACTACACAAACAACGTTCAGATATTTTGTTTCGATTTTGAGGTTCACTGTGCTTTAAATTTAATGCAATACATCATGTATACAATATTAATTTTACTGTATTTATTATTTTTTTAATATAAAATTATAGGAAATATCACCTTTTAAGAGCACATTAATATTAAATTTTATTATATTTTATGAAACATGATCTTAGCTCCTTTCACATCTTGATTTAATCAAAGAACGTTATTTCTGTCAAGTTTTTGGACGTTTACGATCAACAGTATAAAGGTTAATGTTCTTCTGAAAACATATCCATTTGTTGACAACAGACAAACAGAAACCTGATTTCATTCTCATATTATCAATTTTCTTTTCCTTGGTATCTGTTGAATTTCCGCGAAAAACTTTTTTATATATACCAATCAAATGCCATAAAATAAATTTTATTTATTTAATATTTCATATGTAATGATCTAATCCCTGTGATCATTCACAAAAGGAAGATCAGCACTTTTGATCCATATTTATATTTAACAGATTTATACTTATTAAAATATTTATTTATTTATAAATTAGTCAAATAATTCTAAAATTAGAATATTGAAAATTCAATTTTTTTAAAAATTGTTTAATCATTTTCCCAAAATAGTGCTTATTAGTAACATTTAGTCATTTTTACTATATTCAAGAGTCTTTTTTATGACACGCTCGCAAAATAATTTTAACGCAGCAGAATGTTTAGTATAAATTAATATTTTACTCTTTTATTAAAGTTATTTGCAGACATTAACCGAATTTATGGATAATCTATTATGTTATACTTTGGTGTTTTGTTATAAGTTGGCTATATTATTATTTTCAGATTAATGTGATTCCCATTATTTATTTTAATTATTTTTCTAATAATTATTTAATGATTTCCCTCATAGGAAATAAAAATCATTTTTCTTTTCTTTACTGCTGTTGCTTTTGTTTATTATGCAGATTAAAAATATTTTAGAGTACATTTTAATGCATAATAATAATTAAAAAAAAAAAAAAACAAGACTTGTCTGGTGTTAAACTTTCCATAAAAAAGTGCATGTGAAAATTTTTTACATGATGTGATTTTAATTTATTTTTCAGAAACTGTTGCATAAAAAAGTACTTTTTTAAAACTCCTATATTCACTAAGATCCGAATAAGTTCTTTATTTGAAATGTCAAAAATAGTGCAGAACAGAATACATTAAAAAATTGTAACTTTTACTTTTTTCAATCTAAATTACTTTTCAACATCATTATTTCTAACTAAGTACATACGAATCAGTTTTTTGTGAACCCTTCTTTTTTTTTTCTTAGGTATGTTATTTTTGAGTTATATATGCATTAAAAATTATATAATTATTTTTTTAGAAAAGCATCAGTGAATTAGAGTAAATGTAAAATCGATTTTTGCTTTAAAAATGTATATGGATTTTTTTCCTTAGATTAGTGTTAGTTTTATTTAAACATTTCTTTGCCTTTTTTATTGATCGTAATATGTGTCTTTATTAAAATTTTCTTATTATTTGCATACCTAATAGTACATTATTATTTTTTAATTTTAAGATTATAAATACATTAATGTGCCGGACAACATCGATCAACTTCATAGCAATATAAAAGTAGAAATATATGTATTTGCAATAGGTAAAACAAGTTTAAGAATAAATTAAATATAACAATTTAAATACTGCTAGTACATCGTTTGTACAATTTGAATTATACTCTACTAAGTAGGTTTTTATTTCATAAAATTATAGGAAATATCACCTTTTAGACAATTAATAAGCATAAAATGTTACTTTATCAAATATAAATTTAGTTTCATCCACATCTTGAATTAATGTATAGGGTAGACCGATCAGTGAGTCAACATCCCCCAGTGAATGAACAATTTTTACATATTTTAATAGAATAAGGTTTGAAAACCTCCTCACTGGATAGGGTTACAACATTGTCTTAATTCTATTCAGTAGGATGCTATTGAATTCATGATTCTTTACTGAAGTAACATTACTTTACGTTTAGAACATGTTTTATTTTTCATGTCTGAGAAAAACATTGTTTCTGCGCTGAAATATTAAGGTAAGTGCTATGCCATTTCATATGTTTGATAAGAATTTACTATTTTTATTTGCATTCTGCACTAATTTTATTGTACATACATTAAATATGTAAATTATAGCAATATTTCTAATTGCTTTAACAATTGTAGAATATGTGCAATTTGAGAATAGGGATGTTTAATAACTGGTTAAGGAAATGTTAAAAATCCAATGAATGAACAGCTGTTCATTCACTGGAAGGAATACATTAGGCTACTTTACCTAGTGAATGAACTGTTTTGGGCTTTATGTTTTTATGTTTTCTTTTGTACCTATATTTTGAATCAAGTGTTTTTTCACGAATGGCAACAAATGAAAAGTTAACAGATATAAAAACGCAAGAAAAAAAACATATACACACACAATTTTAAAGGTAATAATTATTGATGAGTTTCAAATCTTACTTTTTCTATGTTTTTAGATGATTCATAGAAATATTTTCACAGATGACCAAGAAGATTCCTCAAAAAGGAAATATGGGAGGTTCGAGTACTCTAAAGAGGACCTTGAAAATACTGTACAAACAATGATACTTAGGTCAGCTCAGTTTAAAGAAGGCAACAGTTCATTTTAATATTCCAAAAGCAACGTTGTCTATGAAACTGCGAGGGAAAGCAATTGAAAGTAAGCGTATGGGACATTGCCTGTGTTGTCCTTTGAAAAAGAAAAACGCCTTGAACATTGCATATTTGGAAATGAAAAATTGGATTTACAATGCATGAGGATGGAGTAAAAGGTGATGTTTACAATGTCATGAAACACACATGAAGAAAAAATCCATTTATAGACAAACATCCAGTCGAGAAATGGATGCTCTTTTTTTAAAATAGTATCCAAGGGTGGAAATAGGAAGTAAGCACCATGACAACATGTGAAACACAGGTCCACACAGGGCCTGATCAAGCTCTGAAGCCATTGGAAGCACCGTGTCATTTCGGGGCCCCCCTTTCATTCTAGAAGGATTTTCTAAATTCAGCATACCCGGAAACTTGCCAATGCTACAAATATTATTCCAAACAGTGGCTCATTTGAGTTACACATATTTCATTAAACAACTCTTTTATGTTCCCATTACACAAAAATTGGATACAACCAAGAAAAATATGCAAAAATGATTTTGCCTAATATTAGCATAAAAATGTAAGTTGGATAAAAAGGTTGAATTCAGCAATCAGCATGTATGCAGAATATAAAATGTCAACATTTTGAAATACTTGAAAGTTTGGTAGTTGTTTTAAATGACTAATGTTTTATGTTGTGCATGCAAGCCGAATTCAATAATATTCATTCTAATACGTAAAATAAACATACATCTAACAATCCAACATTGCAATTACATCTCATTAAATTCAATATAAAATATGGGCCCCTGTTTTCTTAATTTCGGTCCCCTTCAAAAATATTTGTGGGAAGCACCTGCTCCTCGTGCCTATTCGGTAATCAGGGCCTGGGTCCACATGTGGTGGAATTGGAAGTGGCCTACAGTACAGTATAGGATCTGGTATTTTAAGAATTATATGAAAGGCATAATAAAAGTACCCGAACTTATTTCTGAAACAAGTTCCAGTTCGTCTGAAGTTATTACTGAAATAGAGAAGTTCAGGGCCATTGATTTCAGGAAATAGAATTAGTTTTTTCTTTTTTTTTAATCTGTAATTTATGATTAATTTCAAAACTCAGTGACAATTTTTCAAGCTAATTAATTATCGTTCTGGGTTTAAAAAAGAACAGTAATTCAGTAAAAACGTGTCATAAGTTAATTGTACAAGTTGTAAATGAATTATGATTATGAAATTTAAATTGTTTTAAAATGCTGTCTGTTCATTCACTGGTGACAACTGTTCATTTATTCGGTTTTCGTATCGATTTCTATTAAGACACCCCTACCATCCCAAACAAGTAAAATATAAAATTCCGTTTGTTATTCTTTTAATCATTTGTAAACCAACAAATATAGTTACGCTGTCAAACTCCAATAGGTACTGTTTATTAAAATATAATGAATCATATTATTTTTTAAATGTGCTTAAGTGTTCATTTACTGGTCGCACTACCCCCGGTAGCAGAAAGTGCGCGACGCGCAACGTGCGTCGCAGATTTATTCTGGACCTTGCAGATAAATTTGCCAACTTGGAAAAAAAAAAAAGTACGAAAATTCTGATAAAAAATATCGCAAATTCGACAAATGGTCGCCGAAAAATATCAATTTCGACAATCGTTCGCATAAAAAATCGGTAATTTATAGCCAAAGGGTCGCTATAAAAACGCGAATTTCGTCAAAAGAGCCCTTAAAAAAACATGAATTTCGTCCCAGAGTTGTGGGAAAAATGCAAATTTCTGTCACAGAATTGCGGAAAAAACACTAATTTCGTCAAAAGATCGCGGAAAGAATGCGAATTTAGTAAAAGGATCGCGGAAAGAATGCGAAATTAGTAAAAGGATCGCGGAAAGAACGCGAATTTAGTCAAACGATTGTGGGAAAAACGCAAAATTATGTCAAAGGATCGCAAAAAAAAAAAAAAAAAAAAAAAAAAAAAACGCGAATTTATGTCAAAGGATGGCTAAAACAACGCAGAATTTCGTCAAAAGATCTCGAAAAACGTAAATTTCTGTCAAAAGATCGCTGTACAAACTTAAATTTTATCCAAAAATCCCGAAAAAAACGTGAATTTCGTTCCAGGGGCGCGAGAAAAACGCAAATTTCTGTCACAGTCGCGGATGAAACTTTAATTTCATCAAAGGATCGAGGAAAAAAACACGAATTTAGTCAGACAATCGCGGAAAAAAATGCAAATTTTTGTAAACGGTCGCGAAAAAAAGCAAAATTCTGTTAAAGGATCGCGAAAAACGCAAAATTCTGTCAAAGGATCGCGAAAAACGCAGATTACTGCCAAAGGATCATGAAATAAAAGAAAATTTGTCAAAAAATCGGAAATAAATTTGCGGAATTTCGTCAAAAGATCGCTAAAAACACAAATTTCTGATAAGGATCGCTGTAAAAACGCGAATTTCGTCAAAAGATCCCGGGTAAAACGTAAATTTCGCAAATTTCTGTCACAGAATCGCGGAAAAAACACAAAGTTCGTCAAAAAAGCGAGGAAAAAACGCAAATTTCGTAAAGCATCGCGAAAAAAAGCTAATTTTTGTCAAAAAATCGGGAAAAAACGGCAAATTTCTTCAAAAGATCGCGAAAAAAACGAGAAATTTCCTCATAAGATCGCGAAAAAACAGCAGATTTCGTCAAAAGATCGCGAAAAAACGACAAATTTCGTCAAAAGTTCCCGAAAAAGCGGCAAATTTCGTCAAAAGTTCACGAAAAAACAGCAGATTTCGTCAAAAGATCGCGAAAAAACGACAAATTTCGTCAAAAGATCCCGAAAAAGCGGCAAATTTCGTCAAAAGATCGCGAAAAACAGCAGATTTCGTCAAAAGATCGCGAAAAAACGACAAATTTCGTCAAAAGATCCCGAAAAAAACGGAAAATTTCCTCAAAAGATCACGAAAAACGGCAAATTTCCTCAAAAGCACACAAAAAACCACATAATTAGTGCCAGTAGTGGAATGTTCGCTCCCCACCCCCCCTTTTTTTTGTTGTAACGTTTCTGAAAATTTGCTGTGAATTTCAGAAATTTTTCTTTTACTCACTGAATGCTGTTTATTTTAACACTTATGTTTGTACATAAGAAAATGTAACACGCTACTCCCGCAGACAATTTTCATCCTACTGCTGTCGCAGACACAACCATAACTTTCTGCTACTGGGGCACTACCCTACCTCATTTTGTTTAATTGTTAACCTGTATATATATATTATTCTATATCAATATTACTTTATACTATATATTTTATACAATATATATATTATTCTATATAAATATTACTATTATACTGAATTTCCTATAATATATTTATATTGTTCTATACCTATATTACTATTATACTTTATATTTTATACTATATCCATATTATTCTATAGCTATAAGCTATATTACTCATTTACTTTATATATTTTATACTATATGCATATTATCTTCTATCATCCGAACTTTCGGACGTTTACGTCCAACACTATAAATCTTAATTTTTCTCTGAAAAGATATTAATTTGTTGACTACAAATAAATTCTAATTTAATTCACATATAATATTTTTCTCTTTTCATTAGTGTTCAATAAATTTCTAGTAAAAACTTTATATTATATATAAATGAAATGCCATGAAATAGATTTTATTTTCTTAATGTTTCATTTATAATTGTCTAATACCTGTGTGATCCTTTTAAAAAAAGGTCAATCTCTATCATACAATTTGTTATATTTTAAAATAGATATTTCCTTTTTGTTTTATACAAAAGGACACAGTGCCTAAAATGGCTATAAGATTTCTTTTCTTTTCTTTTTTTTTTTTTTTTTTTTTTTTTCTTTTACTTTGGATATGTTTCTTATTTTAATATTTTTAAAATGACAGATACAATCAAAATGATTAATAATAATTTTTTAGGACAAAGTTAGTTTGTTTTTAAGAAATATAGTTAATCTATAGTTAATCTAAGCAAAAATATAATATTGTCACATTTAGTTGATTACAGCGACATATATAGTAATTAAATTCTAAATGAGTTGTCCAAAGCAGATAAGCGTGACAGTGTATTTTATGAATGTGAGATCCTCATATATATATATATATATATATATATATATATATAAGTATTGCGCGGCAGCGCAATACTTATTTATTTCCAGTGTCACTTCTCAATGTTAATTTAACATAGAAAAGCCTATGGAGATGATAACTTTTTAATTTTTTCTTCCCACCTTTTTGTCCCTGATGCCACTCATTTTTAATTCTTTGCTAATTCGAATAATATTATAAATTCAAAGTGTAAAAACATTTGCCTGACGTCAGGGTGAAAACGGATCATAAAATGCCTTTGCATATAGGTGGATTATAATCTAGAGAGTAACATGGGCTAATTTTTATTTACATTATTCAAATATTTTTCTTAATGATTCCAAATTTCGCTTTTTTCATTGAGAATCAACGGACATTTTCTAAAAAATTTAATTTTTTTTCCTTCATTGTTGTAAATAATTCAAAAGCCGTAATAGTGGAAATAAAAATAACATTTTCAAGCAGATTTTTTTTCAATTCCTAACTATTAGCTCACACTCTCCCTATATTTATTTATTTATATATTTATCTTGTTCAAATTTGCAATCGTTAATAAAATACTCGTTATCCTATCAAGTTGAAATATTTTTTTTTAACTTGTACTGGATGACAATTGATGTTAATACAGTTTTTTTCAAATATTAATTAATTAATAAAATTAATTTAATTTAATTTAATTTAATTTAATTTAATTAATAAAATTAATTAATTTTAGTTTTGCATGGGAAACAAAATGGCGGCCATGGGTTATTGAAGATGAATGAAACATATTTTCTATAAGGGGTTACCATAGGGGGACACTGTTCTGTCGCCAAATACCGCCAAGTTTGTCGCCAACTTGGCGATATATCGCCAAATTTGGCGGCCAAAATGAGTCGCCAAAAGTGACGCCAACTTGGCGATATCTCTAATATTTCGCCAAATTCCGATAGAGTTCCATTGTAAACCTACTTTCTTATAGAAAATCAACAAATTGAGATACAGTCGGACCTCTATTTAACGAAGTCGCGAAATCCCGAAAAAAGTTCGTTAAATAGAGATGGACCTTTTTAAATACTTTAAACTACACAAAACAGATTTCTAATTGATAAACACTAAACATTATTAAAAAACTTAACTTATCACACTTTTTTTTTTTTTTTTTTGTAAATCATATTTATTTTTTTTATTATTATTCATTTTACCCATCAAAAAGAAATCTGTAAGGACAAGAATTAAAAAAAAATATTGTCCGGAAATACACTGTATTTTCAGTTTTAAGAAAATATTTACATTAAAATTAATGAATTTTAATGACATTATCGTATTTATTATAAAAAGTCATTTTAAGCATTGTATTACTACGTGCGTCCTTAACTTTAATTACTGAAACTTATTTACTACAGAACAGCCCTTTTGAGTGTGAAAGGGGGATATTGAAAGTTTGCATTTCCTGGATGAAATGCAAAGAATGACAAGAATTTTACTGCTCTTGTTGAGTTAGTCACCTGGTAAAACTAATTCAAGGTGATTGAGCATTATAAAATGTGTAAAAGAAAGAAACAGTTTGAAGTGTCCGGAAATATTTTGAGAAATAGGGAGAAAAAAAAATTATATCAGAAGAAAAAGTTCGTTTAATAGAGAATACACTTCGCTATTTGGAGATTATTTTACGAAGAAATCCGCAAAATGTTGTTGGTTCCGAGGAAAAGTTCGCAAAATAGAAGTTCGTTAAATAGAGGTCCGACTGTATTTTAATGCAACAAAAACTAATATTAGCTTAAGGGATTATATTAAATTTTTCTTTGATGGCCTAAGTAGGAATTGACTTTAAAAACAAAATTTTTATATTACTTTTTTAAGTTCAGAATGTAGTTTTTTGACCAAACTACAGCAACCTGCATTACTGCACTGGTGAAACATTTTGAATTATACATAGTTAAATTGCATCACAAATTGTGATGCGAAATCGCACAAATCAAAGCCTGATGATGATATACCCTCCATTAATTTTGAAATGTGTTCGTCTGAATTCAGTAGTTATTAAAAAGCTTGACATATTAAACAAAAACCTAATTTGCAGAACAAATTAAAAAAAAAAAAAATTATTTCCTAAATTGTTTAAGCCCGAGAAGCGGCAGGTATTAAGATATTTCATTCAATCCGTTCTACATTTAATGTTAAATTTTTGTAACAAGTAAGTTAAACCAATTGTGCATTAAAAAATAAAAATGAAATTCATACAATATAATACTTTAAACACCTATATACTTAGATTCCGTTCAAATGAAATCGAAATAAATCTTAGATTTTTCCATTTTTAAGTTGTAAATATGTGTACTGCAGATTTTGCATTATGTTTATGACGATTGTACATACATATGATAAGATACATGCAAAATACAAAACTTTAAAAAAGTCTAAGATTTATTTCGATTTCATTTGAACGGAATCCAAGTATATAGGTGTTTAAAGTATTATATTGTATGAATTTCATTTTTATTTTTTAATGTTCAATTGGTTTAACTTATTTGTTACAAAAATTTAATATTAAATGTAGAACGAATTGAATGAAATATCTTAATATCTGCCCCTTCTCGGGCTTAAACAATTTTGGAAATAAATTTTGTATTTTTAATTTGTTCTGCAAATTAGGTTTTTGTTTAATATATATATATATTAATATTTAACTTTTTTTTTCATATATAATACTGCAGTATAATTTTTAAACAAAAATTCTTGCTATAGTTTTTTTTTTTTTTTTTTTTTTTTTTTTTAACATGGTTATATTTTATTAAATGTTTAGTTTATTTGTTATCATGTTTTAGAATACTATTTAATATTTCATAATAATTTTTAAGCAGAAGTTTTCTAATATATTTTTTTCATTTTATTTACCCACATATTTAATGATAAAATACATGCTAAAATTAATTATTTTTATTAGACTCTTCAAATAGCATTTTAACTAGCATGTAATATGGTTTGCTATAGTAACGGTCACCAATAGTCTATCCCTGTATTTTGCATGTGTATTGTAGAGTGAAAAATGACATATTTTCTAAGTTAATTGCATGGAGTTAAAAGCTCCTGTAAGCATTTTGCTATTTGAAAATTACACCGATGACGAAAAGTAAGGAGAGTAAAGGGTGTATTAAATGATGCATGTTTATTCCATCAGCAAAAAAGTTTTAAAACCTTTAATGAAATATAATTATAAACAATAATTCTACAATCCATATTGTGTACGTTTTTTCATCGACAATCTCATTTTCAAACAGTTCTTTTGTTCAAAACATGAACCATTCAAACTCAAATTAGGGCAACTCAACTTGTTTTTCTCAAATGTCGTTTGTCACCCCAATTTATGAAAGGTAATCTTTAACTTATTTAATCGTAAAGCTTCTGTCACAAAATACTGAAAATCATTGCTTTCTAAAATCGTGATCTCTTTGTGGCCTGTGGGCCACTGTTTCTGCTCACTTACCTTAAGTATACACCAATATTATTGCGCAAATTATTTTAATAAAACTTTTAATGAAATATAATTATAAACGATAATTCTACAATCGATGCTGTGTCCGTTTTTTCATGGAGAAACGCATTTTCAACGAGTTCTTGGGTTCAAAATATGGACCATTCAAGCTCAAATTAGGGCAACACAATTTGTTTTTCTCAAATGTCGTTTGTTATCATAATTTATGAAAGGTAATATTTACCTTATTTAATCCCAAAATTTCTCTCACAAAATAGTGAAAATTATTGCTTTCTAAAATCGTGGCCTCATGGTGACCCGTGGATCACTGTTTCTGCTACCATACCTTAAGTATACACCAATATTATTATATTAATTAAATTATAATAAAGCCTTTCTTCATAATTTGAAATACGTAATTAGGTACTCAGGCAAAAAACCCCGCAAATATATAACAATGTCGAATTTTCCTAAATATATCAATTCGAAGAAATATAATTATACAGCATTTAAGCACCACTTTAATTGCACTGTATGCAAATGCCATATCCAACTTACCTTACAATGAACACCCAACAAATGCTACGGATCGATTGCAGCGAAATTTTGCATGTATGTATAGGGTAACAAGATATACGCGTCCAGAAATTCTTATTTGCAATCGTTAATTTTGGGACGTTATATTATCAGATATCATATATATATATATATATGTGTGTGTGTGTGTGTGTGTGTGTGTGTTATGAAAATTTTACTTGAGACCTCATTTAAATTATTCTAAATTTCCAGCGCATTTATTATTTCTCTATTTTTTATACTCTCTGATATATTTATTTCTAGTTTCCTATAAAATTCTTATTTATTTCCAGTGTCACTTCTCAATGTTAATTTAACATAGAAAAGCCTATGGAGATGATAACTTTTTCATTTTTTCTTCCCACCTTTTTGTCATTGATGCCACTCATTTTTAATTCTTTGCTAATTCTAATAATATTATAAATTCAAAGTGTAAAAACATTTGCCTGACGTCAGGGTGAAAGCGGATCATAAAATGCCTTTGCATATATAGATTCCTATAAAATTAAATGCGTATTCTTAATAATTATCTTATTCAAAAGCTTAATCTAGAATTTTATTCTCTTCATTAAATTTTATTAGCTACCAAAACTGTAATATTCTGAGCGCAGCTACTTTTATTTTTTGAATTTTTATAAAAGCCATTTTTACTATTTTTATTTTATTCCATACCAACCTGTCTAGCGTCAGCCGCACTACACCAAAATCCCTCCGTGAGCCGATACGGGACTAGTTTTTCTTGACAAAATTGTCGACCATGGGTGTCAGATAGATTTTTTTGTACTGTTCGATTGTCTTAAAATCTGTTTCCAAGTGTCTTATCGTATCGTAGAATATCTAAATTGTCATTAATATCTTTTTAATATAGAATAATTAATTCGCGATCTAGCTTGAAGATTCTGGTAAATTCTCGCAGTGGTAATTGTGGACGTTTATGATGTGGTTGAATGAAAAGTTCCTAGTGAATTTACCTTTGTTATTTTGGTTAAAACCACCTTATTTCTTAATCCATTACTTACCACTCATGCGGCCTGACCTGCATTTGACTGCGTCAAATATATATATATATATATGTGTGTGTGTGTGTGTGTGTGTGTGTGTTATGAAAATTTTACTTGAGACCTCATTTAAATTATTCTAAATTTCCAGCGCATTTATTATTTCTCTATTTTTTATACTCTCTGATATATTTATTTCTAGTTTCCTATAAAATTCTTATTTATTTCCAGTGTCACTTCTCAATGTTAATTTAACATAGAAAAGCCTATGGAGATGATAACTTTTTCATTTTTTCTTCCCACCTTTTTGTCATTGATGCCACTCATTTTTAATTCTTTGCTAATTCTAATAATATTATAAATTCAAAGTGTAAAAACATTTGCCTGACGTCAGGGTGAAAGCGGATCATAAAATGCCTTTGCATATATAGATTCCTATAAAATTAAATGCGTATTCTTAATAATTATCTTATTCAAAAGCTTAATCTAGAATTTTATTCTCTTCATTAAATTTTATTAGCTACCAAAACTGTAATATTCTGAGCGCAGCTACTTTTATTTTTTGAATTTTTATAAAAGCCATTTTTACTATTTTTATTTTATTCCATACCAACCTGTCTAGCGTCAGCCGCACTACACCAAAATCCCTCCGTGAGCCGATACGGGACTAGTTTTTCTTGACAAAATTGTCGACCATGGGTGTCAGATAGATTTTTTTGTACTGTTCGATTGTCTTAAAATCTGTTTCCAAGTGTCTTATCGTATCGTAGAATATCTAAATTGTCATTAATATCTTTTTAATATGGAATAATTAATTCGCGATCTAGCTTGAAGATTCTGGTAAATTCTCGCAGTGGTAATTGTGGACGTTTATGATGTGGTTGAATGAAAAGTTCCTAGTGAATTTACCTTTGTTATTTTGGTTAAAACCACCTTATTTCTTAATCCATTACTTACCACTCATGCGGCCTGACCTGCATTTGACTGCGTCAATTTGAATTGCTGGTATTTCGATTAAACTGAGAAAATCCCATTGCTATAAACTAATCAATAGAATGATTAAATTGGTCAACTGAAAGTATTATGTCTGTTCACATCTGCTAATATCCCACAATATTGACATTTCCATCAGCAATGCTTTCACTAAGTGGCACAAAATTTATCCAACCTCACCGATGCCTGACTAGATTTAAGTAATCATCCAGCAAGATGTAATATATATATAGAAATATATATATATATGTATATATATGTGTGTGTGTGTGTGTGCGTGTGTAGGGTATAATCTATCATATTGTCGGTGGATATATATTAGGACAACTGCATATGCTAAAAGTATGAGGATTAGGTATTTTTGTTTTTTGTGACCGTCACCCCTTCATTCAGTAGTTTACCCGGCGTGTTGTATTATAATAACGACTAATGCATGTACTATAAAGTATAGTTTAATCTTTTAAGTATAATTTATATAATATAATAAGAAATGCACATTTTAAAATAATAAACGTTCCTACATGAAATAACCAGTAAGCTAACAAAAACGGAATTTCTTCCTTCAAACGTGTTTTTGTAAATGTTTGGACCCCAATAGCTTTGCCCTAAAGTAACAATTACAGATAACACATTGTGAAAGCATAAATTTTGGTACTCTATATCTACCTGTAACATTTCGTTAAAATCAGTCTGAGTGTCACTCCGTGAGTGTTCATTGATGAAACCGTCTCCATATTTATAATATTCAATTTTTCACTAATGTGTATATCAAAACATTGGACGCTATGAAGTGTAAAGACGACTTTAAATAATACCTATATTCAGATTTATACTTAACAGATTTATACTTTTAACAATATTAATTTATTTAAAAATTCGTTAAATAATTCTGAAATTGGAATAAATGAGATTTAACAATTTATATATATATATATATATATATATATATATATATATATTAATTGTTTAATCTATTTTCCCAAAAAAGTTTTTGTTTTGTTAACATTCAGTCTTTTCACTATATTAATAACCAATTTATAGCATATGCGACCACAACATTTTAAGTCAACGTAATGTTTAGTATAAGTTATTATTTTTTTTTTCTTTTATAGAAAAATGACAGACATTAACCGAAGTTTAAATATAATCTATTATTTTTTTCCATTATAGTTTTTTAAAGAATTGTTTATGTTATTATTTTCAGATTAATGTGATTCTTTTTTTTTATTTTAGTTAATTTTTACTCATTTATTTAATGTCTTCCTGCATAAGAGTCAAAAAATAATTTTGATTTTTTTTTACAGATTCGTCATTGCTTTTGTTTATTATGAATCATAAAAAAATATTTTAGAATACATCCTGATGATTCAATATTCTAATAATAATAATTAAAAAAAACATAGGCAGTGTTTTCGACATTTAAATAGTTATTTAAACGTGCTTATTCAACATTTTACATTCCGGGGATTATAGCTTAATTTTCAGAAACTGTTGTACAAAATAAATATATTTTGGGACTCATATAGTCAGCAAAATTCAATATAAATTCTTTATTTTAAATGCTAAAAACACTTAGGAAAATGTATATTATGAAATTAGGTTTCAACATCTTTATTTTTTTTTAAACATATTGAGGTATATAAGTTTTAGATCTCCTCATTTGTTGTCTAAGTTACTTTATTTTTAAGTCATTCATATAAAGAATTTGGTGTTTTTTTTTTTTTTTTTTTTTTTTTTTTTTTAGAGAACAAGATCAGTGAATTACAAAAAAAAAAAAAAAAAAAAAAAAAAAAAACAGGAAAAAAAAGAGTCTTTTAATTAAAAATAAATAAAAAGATTTTCCTTATACTAGTGTTCCTTTGAGTTTTATCTTTTGTATTGTTGTTCAAGATATGAATTTTTATATAATATTTAACATCCTTTCTTATTTAAAATTATCATAAATTATTCTAACTTTTGAATAATCATAAAAATTAAACATAAAATATTGTCAAAAAATTGTAATATTTTTAAATATTTGATTGCGATGGAATAAAGTAAACATCCTTCACAAAAGTTGCAAATTATCGTATAAATATGACAGCAATACAAATCGATTTGAAATAATGCTTTCTGTCATCTTACGTCTAAAATTCTTCTAGTTGCTCTTTAACGTTATTTCTAATATATTACCAATCCAACAAAATGTGTATTTTCAATATTAAATGATAATGTAAATAAAATGAAAATATATATACAGTCCGGTTATTATTAACTTTGGAAGACTATTGATTTAAGAATCCGTTTTTCTCATTAGAACAATATGAAACAATATATATATACCGGGTGTCCTAAAAAGGACTGACTGATTTTAAAATTCAATATCTTGCAAACGGTGACAGATATTAAAAAAAATCTTGCAGGAGGGTTATGCATTAGGTCAAAAGTTTTATTACAGTGATTTTCGATTTTAGTTAGAATTACAAACAATAGATGGCGCTGTAAGCAATAGTCACTAAATACAGGCTCGATTTTTGGTCCTTTGTCTTGTTCCATGCAGAAAAGGGAGATGGAAATGTATTGAGCGGGCCACGGAGTACCAAAAATCGAGCCTGAATTTAGCCTCTATTGATCGCAGAGCCATCTATTGTTTGTAATTCGAACTAAAATCGAAAATCACTGTAAAACAACTTTTGACCTTATGCATAACCCTCCTGCAAAAATTTTTTAAATATCTGTCACCGTTTACAAGTTATTGAATTTAAAAATCAGTCAGTCCTTTTTAGGACACCCGGTATGTATATTTCAGAAAAATGAAATAAATACAACTTCCTTTTGTTGTTTTACTAACAATAAATATTTTTAAAGCTTTCTCTATAATTCACGTTCTAAGACATTTTATAGAAAATCGCGTTTAGCAGTTTTGAATAGTTCCTTAGACAATACTGTATTTTGGTCTGTCAAAAATGCCCCTTTCATTAAATGTCGAAAAAACGAGCATGAATTTACCAAAGAAACAATTTTACAGCAAAAAATGCTGAGTTTAAAAAATCATGTCATGCATGTCTCTGATATTTAAGCTAATGCATTTTTTTTTTATTATATTAAAACAATATATTAAGGGAGACTAGGGAGGGTTGACCCACTTTTTACAAAATGATTTTTTATTTTTTAAATATCGAACGTAAAGTTTTATGTATCATTTTATTCGTTATTCAATCAGTTATCAAAGTAAAATTGCTACATAAGTGTAACATGTAAGAAATTTGAAAAATGATTGATTTTAATAATAAAAAAATAATGGGTCAAGGCTCCCAACATAAGGGAGGGTTGAACCACTATATGGAAGGCTTGACCCACCTTGTTTTATATTGCACTATTTGTGAGGAGAAATAAAATCAGTTTGAAAAAAACAAACTAACTTTATTCTACATGCTTTAATTCTTATAAAAAATATATTTTTTAAATATGAGGCTTAAACAAACCTGTTAAGATGCAATCGCAAGTCAAAGGAGAAAATATTTGTTTTAAACAGGATTTTGTCTGAGCAGGTATAATTGTATAGCAACGAAAATGAAATTTTAACATTTAAGATAGTATTCTGTTTGAGACAGGTTCCGTTTTCATAGTGTTTCATGCTATTATGTCCGGATTTAGGAGCCACTGTCCCGCTTTTTTTTATCACTTTGTTCCATTTTTTTGACACACGATTTGACAACTCTGGTTGTCACATAGTTTGGCTTCATCTCACTGTATTCACCTTGGTGAAATGTTTCTACATACCTTCCTAAAGTTTTTCGATCGATGATATGTTCTTTCGCAAACGCATGAGCACTTAACTTATCATTAACATGATTTAAACCTTTAAGTGGTAAAATACTTCCAGTACTAAAATATTGAAATAAATGACTGGGACCGGAATTTACGAGCAAATGCTTTTGGAAATAAGAAAAAAGGCTATATTTCAGATACATATTTAATGGAAAAGATTTTAGTAAAATTCTGATGCCATTATGATGTTTCGGAATTAAAATTAAGGGGTCTCAGAACTCTTAAAATTGGAAAAAGGGGGAAAAAAGACCATTTTCAACATTTAATATCTTAAAATGTATTCAATTTTAAGACACAATTTTAATTGGAATAAAATATATAAGTATGTTCTTTCATTCCATGTATTTAAAAAATTGCAAGATGCAGAATTAGCATTCACAGGGGGCTCCAAACTGTTAAACATTTGATTAGCAAAAAATCGGCATAACAACTTACGCGCGCGATTACAAAATAAGTATTGAAACTAGAATGAAAATTTTGGTGCCAACTTATACTTCAGACTGTAATAATTACCCTGAACCCAAATAAATTTGTATTTAAAGTTTTTTTATATTTTTAATACAAAGTTGTATTTAGCGAATGCAAAATTAAGAAAATTTCAACAGTATAATCACCTAGAAAAATATTGTTTTGAACAATAAAAAGGAAATTTTAGGTTCCGTTTATACATACTAACATGAAACATATGTTTTGAAAATTTCATGAAAAATTCATATTAGATGCAAATTTCCAACGAATCCTGGTCCGGACATTTTTCGCCCAGTTGGAAATTTACATCTAATATGATTTGTTTACCAATTAGAATAATTGTGTGAAAATTAATCTAGTGTAATTTCATATCCAGCGATTTCTGGAGTTCCATTACCTGAGATTTATTCTGTTGAGCTGAACCAGGTTTCAGACCAGATGCTGTCAAGAATGTCTTCAAGGTTAGCTGGGTGAAAAAGTTCGACCAGAATCGTCCGGGATAGCTCAGATGGCAGAGCACTGGCGGCTTCAGCCAGGAGGTCTCGGGTTCGAATCCTGGTCCGGACATTTTTCGCCCAGTTGGAAATTTACATCTAATATGATTTGTTATGTTATGCCTAACTTACTGTACAACCCTTATACCTGGAATAAAAGCTCGATATTTCTGCATTACTTTAAACTTGCTTACTTAAATTTCTATGATATAATTTATTTGAAAAAGCTTGCAATGTATTTCTAAAAAACACAACTTTTAGGTTGAAAATGCCTCACAATTGTTTTTTCCACACCTATTTCGGTTATCTCTATGAAATGAAGACTGTTGTTTGAGCATTCCAGTAGCTTTGGTTGACACCTATTGAAAAATCTCTGAAATTTGTTTAAATATGAAAATTGGTGGGTGGGTCAAGCCTCCCATATGGTCAACCGTCCCTAGTCTCCCCTATATATAAACAATATTCTACTTTATGTTCATACAAAATCATTCAGGGTAAACTTATTTATTTGAACAAGGAAAAAAAAGCAAAAAATTAATTTGATGATTTTTATTGGTGTTATATTCTGTACGAGTTGGATATTTAAAAAATAATTATTCTTTTGTCTGGGTAGGAGTGTGCTTTGGAGGGAAGCGGACAAAATCATCTCAGTCTTATTATTGATTTTGATAGTATTCCAGTGATTTTAGAAATTGACTCCCTATGGGAAATAAAGGGGACGAAAGTTTTATGTCATTTCGCCATATCTCAGCAGTGTAAGGTTTAGGTAAGAGCGTGCTATTCAAAGTTAATCACATATTTAAGGTGTTTTAGAAATGCACCACTTTGAAGAGGGTTAAATGGCAGGTCGAAAGTTTTATGTTATTTCGTCATATATCTATGCATGATACCAGTGATGGAAAGTTGTCGCAGAGGTGGAACCTATTGATCCCACTAATTTTTAGTAGTATTTTTCAGCTTATCTAATTACAGAATTTCTGAGTTTTTATTAAGATGAAGAACACTATAAAAAATTAGCGGTGTCCTGAGAGTAAAATTCGTCTTACAAATCTACTAAAAAATAGTCAAAAAGTATTTCATCGATCTTAGAAATTCTACCCCTAATGAGTTAAAGGGAGGAGTCAAATTTTGTAGGTAATTTTGCCATTTACCAGGTGTTGTCTTAGGTGGGAGCGTGAAATTCCATATAACATACCTACTAAAATTATAGTTGCGTGGGTACTTCAGCGAATTTAGAGTTATTTTAGCTATTTTGTTTAGCTATTTTACGATTACACAAATAAGACCACTATTACTGATTTTTTTTATTAGAAATTTTAAAAATAAGTATTAAGAATATTTTTTCATCATTCCATGATATATTTCGTTTGATTCAAGATGCCGTTTGAGAAACCGACGAGCGTTGTAGGATATGGCTGCTAGTATAACAATAAAGAATGTTCAGAAAATGCTAAACCTATTGATTCTTAATTCTCTAGATTTTTTTTCTAAAATCATTCTTTAATTGTGTACGATTTAGGAGAAAAGTCATTGCATTTCATATAAGAATGATATGATAAAGATGTGATAAATTTCTGATAAATTTAAGAAAATTACGTACAGTTTTTTGAGGTAACAACAAAGAAGCCAAATAATTTTCTGAGATTTAAAACTAAACATTGAATGAAACCTGATAAACAAAATATACATTAGAAAATATAAACGAGTTGTTTAATCGTCTTATTCGTAAAATGTCGATTAAAATATTAAATAATATTAATTTAATTTAAAAGGGAAACATACATTTGTTTTCCTGAAAAAAAATCCAATGAGCAATTAAAAACAAAGAAGAAAAAATATGCGATAAGCAGTGATTATGAAACACTTTCCAGCACAATGAGAATGCTATGAGAAATCTCAATTTTAAGAAACTAAATGATGATATCAAAGCAAACAATATGGAAAACCCATTTGAAACCCAATTTCAACTATTACCATTTATAACCATAAAAATATACCAATGTTTTCGTGCATCTCAGTATATAATCTATAACTTTGTAAATATGTATATACATAGTATGGTAAAATTTAGGTTAGTTAGGTAACTCAGGACATATTTAAAATTTCGTCTTCGAAAATTTCCATAAATAAGCGGAAATGCAGTCGAATTGTTTTTTATAACCCTATATATAATTTATATAATTTACGCACATCAAATAATAAGTAAAATTAGCCAATCAAGAAACGCATAAAAAAATCGAAATGCACTTCCAGCAATTATTGCTCATAGACATTAAGTCATTTTTTGTGTGTGTCCCTGTAAATGAAAGATAAATGCTACACGCATTACATTCTACAGAGGAATTTTGAAATGCACGCCGGTGATGCATGCATATTTTAATCTGTTCCAAAGAGAGTAACTTAATTAAAATATACTGGAAATTATCTTTTTCCTACAGACCAAAAAGTAACGGAATTATTTTGAGTTATTCTGCAGACGAACTCTAAATCCTACATGTTCCGGTTTCCATACATAACACAGTAAACCACAATAATATATATCAATTGAAGGTAAATAAGAGTATAGTTACTCAAGTTAGAACACAGACAGCTAAACAAACTGAAGTATAAAAAACATGATTTTCAATCATGTTGTACAAAATCACTTCAGATCTGAATGATTTCTAAAATACTTTAGCGAATGACTTTCCGTTTGTAATCCGAAGCTACAATTTTCAGAAAAATCCAAATACTATGCCAAGATTAGATGTTAATATTTGAAAATCATTATCGGTCCTATGTCACTTTCTACGTGATATCGAGATCAGCATTACTTATACATATTTTTTTCGGCGGGCACCACATTTTTATAAAGAAATACTTTTACATATATTACAGCAACATGTACAATTGGAAAAATACTACAGCATTTATTTTAAAAATTTATTGGTGCAAATAGAACATAAATCTAGAATCAGGTATAAAAATATAGCGTCCAATAACGGTTTAAAATGTATAGCTGCATATAAAATGACAGAATAACTTAAGCAAAATTAGAGTATAACATAATTTAGTGGATATTTTTACTAATATGTTAACTACCAATCACATTTTTATACGATGGTTTAAGGTAGAGTTATTAAGGGTGGTTCTTTTTTTCCATAGCACTTTACAGATTAAATCTATAACATTGATCCCACCTACTTTCAGAAACAAGCAACTAGATTGTTTTCTCTGCACTCTCTTTAAAGTATTATCTTATCTTGGATCTTATAACGGTTTTACGATTCTACCGTGAATCATTTAAATGTAAATGAATTTGCTATTTATCTTCTTCTTTTTAATGACTTCAAAGAGAGAAAGAAGGGAAAGCAATTAGCTGCTTCAACAACTTTGTTTTCTTTAGTTAATTATCTCTCTCTGCGCAATTTACCGAATAAAGTGTTTAACGGGTAACGACAGCGCGAGAAATATTCTTAAAATACAAAAATGTCTGTGATGAGTTTCGAATTTTCCACGCACGTTGTCACATTAAGAAGATTCAAAATGAATATCAACAAAATGGATATCAATAAAATGAATGAAAATAAAATAAATATGATACATAAAAAATACATAATAGACAAAATATATAAATAAATATATATATGTTATTTTTAAATTTTCTACTTTAAAATATATTATTTTTATGTTGTGAATAACCTGAAGGCAAAAAAAAAAAAATAACTGTATTAATAGACCTTTTTTAGTACCATAAATATAAATGTAGATTTATTAGTTAATATTACTCTCCTCATGCAGATTGGTTCTCTGTATGTATTGTGGTTGAAGAATATAAAAAATTCATGTTAAAATATATCATTGAGTTACTATTGATATTGGTGATATATGGCGATAGCTACCTTAAAATGTGTTTGAAAAGGAAAATGCTAATTTCGAAAAATAAAGTGTAGACAGCTGAAATTCATATTCGAACAGAAGAAAAAAGCAACGAATAATTTTTTTATATATGTTTACTCACACAGCACACTTTAAATATATACATATACTTATACAAAATATAAATATATTTTAAAAAGTAAGCAATGTTCGGTACATGTTTACAATTATACATTTGCTTGCTTACTGTTTTTCCTTAAAAATAATATATAGCATAATTCTTCATATTTTATACTTCATTCAGTAATAACCATTTAAATGTTTAATTTTCCCTTCTATAATCGATAATAGTATTATATATATATATATATATATATATATATATATATATATATATTCTGAAATTTAGGGAGTTGTTGATTTTAATATGATAAAAATAAGTGAAAAATAAAAGGAAAAACTGAAATTTATTTAATTTAGCATGTCATACTTGTAATTAAATATGTTTCATTCGATCAAGATGCAGCTGAAATGTTGCGTCTTAGTCTGTCTCTATGGTATAAACGCATGCTTAATAAGAAAAAAAAACTGTATTTATACCATTATATCTATTTACTACATGAATAGAACATTGATTTTTTTTTTAATAAAATGCAAAAATAAAATGTGGAAATAATTTTATATTAATTAAAATTTAGTCTCTTTGCAACTAGAGGATAAGCGGAGAGTGTGACGAAACTGAAACTAGAAAGGGGAACTTTACCACTGCCAGAAGAAAGAAACTTTACACTGTGGTTGCTCCAGAGCCGAGCTTTCCAACTGGTAAATTAGATAAATACTGTCAACTCTACAATAATGAGCACACATTTATGCTCATATTATTGCAATATATAAATGCGCTGATATATTGCAGTATGTAAAGGCCAATAGCAGAGGAAGAATTAAAACAAATTATTCTGTAACAAACAGACAGACTTAATTACGATTAATAACAAGAATCATAGGGAATGTATTGCGAGACATTGGGATATTAACGAAAAATAGATAATCACTGGAGAGGGATATCCTGGATACAATGAATCTGGACAGCGAAAAAATGTATGCATCACACGAAAGAAAGGATTGGAACAATTTCTGTGAGGAAAAAATAATCTTGGGATGTATTGCATAATCAAGCCCTAGTAAACGTCTTGTACTGTTTAAACATGTAGTTATTTTTATCACACTAGGGGGCTCGACCCCCTACGAGCTACGCACGCCAACCCCCGTTTACACACCGCAGTCTCTAAAAGCACGCTAATTTGATCGGCTTTAAAAAGATTTTGGAAAATTGAATTATAATTTAACAAACAGTGGCGAGCTCCCTACCAACGGGTTTCTATTAATTTCTCTTTGACTGGAAAATTTTAAGGAAAAATCAGCTACTGTTAAAAGATACAATGGCTGTTTTCGTCTTTGATTAAATAAAATCAGTTAAACATTTCAAAATAAGCTAATATAAAATGAATTAAGTAAGTAGAGTCTTTATCTCCCGGTATTTTTTTACAAAGCGAAAAGAAAGTTCTTTTAAATAAGACATTTTAAATGTATCGTTTTTAATCTGACGTGATTTTCACCAAACTTTCCTTTCTCTTTTTAGTATTAACGTGAAAATAATTTTGTTTGAAATGAAATATTATTTGCGCTGTTCTAACACAAATAATTGAAAAGATCATCCAAAATATCAAATAAATGTCTCGCGCATTTTTTAAATTTTAACTGTTTTGCAATATTATTCTCCGTTCACTTTACATAATAAGTATAATCTGACGTAAATCTGACGTAATTCTTCCTATTTAAGACTTCTAACGCATGTTAATGAATTTATTATTTTACAATATTCTTTCTATTTTAAAATTCACGTGTAAATATAGTTTTTATGAAGTAAGTTTCAATAAGTTCCTGCTTTTTATACGTAATTATTTAATTCTAATTTGAAAGGTTTTTTTTCTGTTTATAATAGTCACGTGTAAACAAAGTTTTAATTTGAAGCAAACATTATGCTCTGTTTTGCTTTTCTTGCGCTGTTTATATAGTTGGCAACATTTTGAATTAATACCCTGTTCAAAAATAAGTAAAAAATATCTCTCGAAATGCTGGAAATTTGAATTTAAATAGAAATAAAACCTCAAAAAATGAGTCATATTATAAAAATATATAGAGTCTGCAAACCGGGAAATTCTAACGTATAAAATGATCTAAAAATGAATTAATTCCCATGTATTGTTTTCGCTCCTATAACATGTTTTAATGGAAATATTTTGTCCAAATTTAGCATTAAATATCTCTTAAAATAATTCTTCGATTTGAAAACTGTTTGCATCAGCGTGTTTATCAAACATTTCTCTATAATACCGTCGATTTTCATATTTTTGTATGCAATATTTTTCTTAATATTAACGGAGAAAGACCCCCGGTCACAAAAAATTCAAAACCGGCGGCGGCGGTGACAGCGTTTGTTACTTTTTTTAGAATAGAGAGATTTATTTATTTAAAATTCGCAATTTTCGCTTTTACATTGCAATCATACGAAAACTAACGCATCCAGAATTTTGGAAATAATTCCTTTCTCATTATCTACATAGAAAAATAAATTTATTGTGGAAAACCTACATTAAAAACATATGTATCGTTAAAGAAAAAAAGAATCAATAAGCAAAATGTTTCCTCAAGATAGAAATTTAGATATTAAACATAGACTATGGATCAGCCATGAATAAAGTATAAATATATTTAAGAATATATTGCCATATGCTGTAAAGAAATAAATATTTCTTGATCTGGCAAGCAGGTTGACGGAATATTAATATACAGTCTTGCGAAATACCCATGACTCAGAAAAGCGCATCTTTATGCTCCGAAATTAAAAAAAAAAATACATTTCTGAATCAAAAGTTTCTTTTGCTGTCCATTATTTTCAGACAGATCACGAAGTAGTTTTTAAAGTGTATTAACGCTCTAACTCCTAGGGTAGAATGCGTCCCAGAAATTGCGCATTTCAGAGAATCGGAATCCGTACGAGAAAATCTAAGTAGCAAATATCGGTTTATTTAATAGCGAAGTGTCTGTCATTAAATAATGCAAAAATTTCTATTTTAAATTCCTATTTTAAATTTCCGGAGTGAATAGGGAACATCTGAATTAAAATATCCCCTAAATCGGGAACACTGATGGTAGCAAAAATGCTACCATGGGCATTAGAGGGAAAATGACTCAATCCGGTATCAACACGAAATACTGATTTTTAAGCTATCAAATAAACTTTGTCAGTCGCATAATAGAATTTATCCATTCAATAAAATCAAAGTTGTGTTTACTGAAGAATGACTAATAATGAATGTTTCTTCTTCTTCTTCTTCATCTCCTTCATCTTATTTAATTTGCTTATTTTTATTTATTTATATATAACTGCATTAATTGTATATTTGTTTTCTTTTTAATATTATTATCTGTTCTTTCAATATATTTTATACATACCTGTGTTTTCTTTTAAATTTTCGGCTTTGTTTTTCTACATTTTACTTCATTATTCTCCTTCTACTTTATTTTAATTGGGTAATGCTCTTGTATGTTTGCTTGATGCCTCCTGCTTTTCTACGCGTTGTTTCTTCAACTTGTCGCTTTTACTCGCCTGTCCTTTCACTCTTGCTCCTTCTTTTATATAAAAACACGCGTTCATTGCGCCTGATGAAGAAATACGGGGATCTTTTGAAAGGCCTATTTTTTTTCGATATTGTGGAGGTGTTTTAAGACTAGAATTACCGAAGCGGGTCATCTGTGACCCAAGACGTGATTTTTCTTTTGTATCACTATTGTTTTTCAAAATAAAACTTTGAAACATTTGAATTTTTCCTAAATAGTCAATATAATTCACGAATTTAGTTGAAATGCAACGAAAACTTTTTTTTATCTACATGTCTGTATTACCTACATTTACCGTCCTGTGTCATTTCTCACCCGAACAAAATAATGCCTTTTTTCTCTTAAATCAATACGGTTTACGATTCTGTATTTTCGAATAACACAAGAATAATGTAAGGAGATCTATTACGTTTGCTTTTTGCAAAAAAGAGTGAAATGAGGGGGAGTGATTAAACATCTGCCATGCGTCTGCAAGGCAAATGTGTGAGATTTTATCTGATTTCAAGCTATTGTTAGATAGTTATAGAATGCTGTTATGACTGTTATACTTTAGAACTAAGTAAAAAGAATATTTCTCCTGTTGTACATTGCACGTCGCGAAAAAGGAGTCTGTTAGGGTATTCCAGTCTCGCACATTTACGAATATGGCATTGCGACAGAAGTCTTTCGCATGGGGAAATTTTAAAATTGTGAAGCAAAGTTTCTGAAAATGATTTTAGAGAAGCAATTGCATCTGATAATGATGACAATTTTGAAATAAATAACGAAACAAAATTTGGTGAATATATATAAATATATATAACAAAATATTATTGTCCGAATCCAGTTCAAATGACGATGAGCAGAATAAAAATTGCAGAATAAATGCTGTGGAGGAGGTCATGAAACACCCATAAATCATAAGTGTTTTGAGGAAAATTCAAAATAATGGAGGAAATTTAAAAAAGGAGGTGCACAAAATAAATTACCCTTTAATGTAATTTTAAAGAAATGAAAGATTGAACTAAACAGAATATAGAACCACAGTACTCAATACCTTTTGGTGAATGACCTATTAAAAATCTAGCAGTTCTAGCAGGGATAAACACTTGGGTAGTTTTTAAACATTCAAAAGATACTAATATTTTTAGAAGGGTCTATACTGTAAAGAGGAGCTCGGAGAATATTGCAAAGGAACCTGAAGTTAACTGTGAACGGACTGCCCCAGAAGTATGAAACAAATGAAAACTTTGGCAGATAAATTAAGGCTAAGACAATAAAATTAATACGTGTGTGTAAACTGTTTATAATTATTATGTGGTATGTGCACTAGGATGGAGTGAAAAAACGAAAGTTGGGATTTTGATTTTGGATAGCAGCCAAAACGTGCCTTTTAGTACCTCTAATACACGTACAGAACAGGAATATTGAAAAAGTCCTTCAGGACTCTACTAGGACCTTTATATTTTCATTGTTTCACGCAATATGTTCTTATCATATATTGTACAGTCGTGGAAAAAAAAAAGTAAAGACCCCTTACTAACTCCTCAACAATTTATCCTAGAGGAACGTTTCTGGTACCGAACGATTGGAAATAAAGTTTACTTTTAAATGAAGTATATACAATTTGCTTGGGGGGCCATCTACATATTAAAACGAATCCAAACTTCATTTCGAGATATTTCAAATCTTTGGTTAAAACTATGCGTAGACACCGAATTTCAAGTCATGATAAGTTTATGAATTATAAAGATTCAACATTTAGTGCTTCTAATGTTAAATTACATTTTCCTATTTTTATTTATAACTTCTGAAATTATGATCATAATGTTCTAATTTTTTGTGTAGCGATAATACAAATATACCCAAACATAAATACGTTGAATTTTCATTTTTTATAATTTTCTGTTATGAATTATGAATTATGAAATTAATATAAAAAAATTATGAATTGCAACGTACAGTTTTTTTATGGTTTCAGATTTATTAAGTCCTGCTTTATGGAAATCCAAAATTTCACATTTTTCTTCCAAGAAGTTTTCAAATTATGCTTAATAAACGGCAAAATGATGGTTTAAGGGGCCGTCTATGATAGAAGTGACTAAATATTTTGAAATTTCTTATGCTATCCTGTAATCTAACAGGCTTAATTGACTGCTTAAGGTGCCTTGATCAAGAAGGAAGCTCTCTCGGTTAACAATCGAGTACCGAACTTCAATTTGGATACAGCCCTTGAAATACGCTTGTTTTAAAATAATTAATTTCTCGGAAACTTATGCTACGAATTGCATAAAAATTTGTTTTTAGACTAATTGAAGGGTGTAGAGTTCATTTATGCTGTCAGAATTATGTACTGCTATTGAAAAAAAAACAAAGTTATCGTTCGTTTTAATAGGTAGATGGCCTCCTAAGCAAATTTTATATACTTCATTTAAAAGTAAACTTTATATCCAATCATTCGGTACCAGTAACTTTCTTCTACGATAATTTGTTGACGAGTTAGTACGGGGTGTTTACTTTTTTTCCCCACGACTGTACATATACAGGGTTTTTTGGTAATCTCGTTTGACATTTTTACATTTAAAATGTTTAGTGTAATTCTCATTATTATTTTTTAACTTTAAATCTTTATTTTAAAATATTGGAAACGTTTTATTGAGTTTTGAAAATTGTACTTTTAAATGAGTGCGTATGGAAGCAACTCGAAGTTTACCGTTACTAGAAGAGCAGTGGAATATACCCTATTTTGTTCCCTTTCAAAACTAAATAAAGCTGTTTTGCCAACAATTAAAAAATATTATTTTTATACAAGACAATAATTAAAACACAACAGGAATGGTAAGGATCCACCAAAGCCTGAGGTAATTAAAATCCTAAGAGAAAAGATCGAAGAAATTTGAATCAAAGGATCAATTATTGTAGTTTCACACAGGCGTATTGATCCAATGACAGACAATAATTTTTCTGAATACAAGAAGCTTATTCGATTCCTCAAATCCAAAAGAAATCATGGAAAATTTGAGATAGATTATATCGATGAACTGTAAATGAAGAACACGTATCTCTAATCGAAGAGTCAAATTCACTGTATCTGGGACACATTACACCATATTCTGGATCAGGAAAGAATATTGCAGAAAGCATTATAAAATATTGCAGTGAAATCAAATTAAATCAGGATAAACTTATGGCTATAGGTTATGACGGAACAACTCTAAACACTATGTGCTATTAGATTTTTTAAACAAAGATTATTCGTCCCTTGCAGTGCTTAATATGACAGCTTTACGCAAACGAATTGCCATTGCGTCATTAAGTTTCTGAAATTAAGGAACAAACTACAGGCCAATAAGCCTTTTCTGATCCTATTGTAAAATCGTTGGATCAATGTGAACAATAGACATTTGTGTAATTAAGAAAAAAATATGCTCTTCTCTGCCAGAAATGAACTGTGGAAAGTTAAGTACAGACCAAAATTATTTTTACGTCATGTGTCAAACATTTTTAACTGGCCAGTGCTCCTTAAATTTGGTAAATCGCATCCCATGTAAAATATCTAGATGGTTGACAGATGGTTGACAACTCCCAATGGACTACTTATATTGTACATTGGAAGTCAGAATCCTTCCCAAAATCCGAAGATTATGGCTAAATTTGTAATGAAAGTATATTCACGTAAATGGTTTCACATTAAGAAAGATCCTTTCTGCAAAAATGGAGCTCATATTATTATTTTTTTAAACAATTAAGCTGTCTCTTTATTTCAGTGGAGATTTAAAGAAGATTGTCGATCCCGTTATTCAACGAAAGGCATATATCTGTCATTGAGAAAAAAAATAATAGGATGATAACTGATAAAAGAAATCATTTTCGAGAACTGGGATTCCCAAGAATATTGAAGGCAACGGAAATGGAGTGTTCAACAATAAGAAAGTTTCATATTCCAATATTGAACTTCATGCTATCGTGCTATCCACTTTATTGACATTACTGACTATCAAGAATGTGAAATCACATCACCCCACGTTCTTAATAGAGTATCAGCACAGGAGGTGAAAGTTCTCATAAAAATATCGTAAATCCCATCTTTTCAATTTTCCATGTTACCGTGTCATATTCAAGCAGTTGAAAGATGCGTGAAATTAGTTACTGAAGCATCATTAACGGCTGTAGGAGTAGAAGCAAGGAACGGATTTATGCGAGCAAAAATGAAATCGCAAAAGGTAATGCCTAGTTTTGATGCTAAAGACCAATATAATTTCGAGTGAAATGAAAGATCATTGTACAGTACATCGTATATATTATTTTTATTATATTACTATATGTTCAGAAAAGTGTATTTCCTATATATTTAGAGAACTATCTTTTATGTATATACGAAAAATAAAAGTAAACTGTATAATTATTATGCATTTTTCTTTATCTTCTTTGCGCAATGCAATTCATATTGTAAGATTATCTTTACCACTTGAGGTGTTAAAACACGACGACAATTCTATTGTTCACAGGTAATAATTTAATCAGTCAATTTTTATGGTGTATTTTACTGAAATCTGAAATTTAGTTAAAAAAAATAAATAATTTATACTACATAGCGAAATTTTTGTTTTTCACGTATAAAACGCAATCTTTAAGTGCTGGTAGAGCCATAAAGATGAATTCCAAATGAAATTAAAATTTAACGTTATATTCAGTATGCCAAAAGACCACTTTTTAGACCTATCTGAAGAAAAAAATTACAGAAAAAAAAATTCGGTCATTTTCACTCCACCCTATTGAGCACAGCCAAATAAAAGAAAGAAAAAAGAAACAAAGAATCTTTTGAAGTCTTTTATGTGAATTGATTGGATGTAAAATAGTATAATGGAAGAAAAAAATCTCGGAACTATGTATATTTTGGGCGTCCGGGGCTGAAAATTCTCAAAAAATGCAATTTTTCTATTGGCTTAAAAAAATACTGAGTTTTTAGCGCTAAATACCGCAAACAGTATGTTTTTACCTTCATTAGATTAAGAAATATAACACCTTTTGCCTTGAGAAAACGATGCATCAGCGGCGCGGTGACGAGAACTTTAGCTCTATTTATTCCAGAATGAATTTTTTCACGATATGTCAACTTTAAAAGAATATACCTAAAGTTTATTCCCAGATATATGTATGAAATTTTTAAAAGAGAATTTATGCTATATTTCCAACAAATTGTCTATAGGATTTTTAATTTTGAGCGATAATTGTGAAAATATCCTAATTAATGCAAAACTCCCTCATAAAAAAAAATCTTCATTTTTTTACTTTTTTTTATATGAAATCCCTAATCAATATTTTAAGAAATCCTGAAAACAAATTAAAATGACACATTTTCTGTACACAAAACGGTACAAATTTTGTAAAACTAATAAGTAGTTCCCGAGTTATATAAAAAAATATATATGTTTGAAATTTTACAATTTAAATTTAAAAAAAAAATTAAAATTTTTCAGAATTTTTTATATGCAATATTCTTATTATATTAAAAGATATTCGACAAAAAAAATTTCAGACCAAAATCTCTATAAAAAAATAGAATTTTGAGCCCCGAACCCCCTTAAATATATTGTATTTTAATATCTTATTCATATGTAGGAACATTATTATATAATTTTAATTGATAATTGGTATATATTTGTTATTTGAAACAACCATCAAAATCTCAAAGTATTTAAAATGAAGTTAGAAATAAAAATTTTCTCTGGTGGTATTTATTCACAAAATTTCATATTATGTAACAGATCAGAAGCTTGATTGCTTAATCGTTTATTAAGGATCTTTTTATTAATCATTAAACCTTGGTGCGTTGTTGTAACACCCATGTATAATAAGAAAAAACGACACTGAAAGCCATGGGTCAGCTATGAAACACCGCGGTTGTTCTAGGTATACGAGAATCACGGTACTAACACGGAAGTTCTCCTTACTGGGCATACTCAGAATATTTTGAAAAAAAAAAATACCAATTAAACTACTTATGTATGTAATAAAGTATCAGTCAAATTTAGCAGCGGAATTACAGTAGAAAGTCTGTAAAAAAATAAAATACATTCGAGTATTTGGCGCGAAAAGACGAAAGTGTCACGCGATTTGGCGAGCAGTACATTTCCTCGCCAAAAGCAAACGATTTTAATGCACCTGAAAATTGTTTGTTAGTTGATTTTTAGAATGTGTGTAAAAAGTATTTAATGAATTTAAACATAAACAATGAGAGAGTTTAATAAATACATTTTTTGTATTACATATTTATGTTGCTTGTTATTTAATTTTATTACTTTAAAAACAATTTCATATATAGAAAATACTTTCATATATTTAATCGTATTCCAAAATAAAGGCAAGATTCATTTACCAGTTATTCATTTCAATATCAAAGAATTTGTCGTTTCCATAGCAACGAAATTGAATCGACTCGTCAGTGCTCAATTGGATTTAATTTTGAGATATTGAAACAATTTTAATTTATTTTAATTTTGTTTTAATTCATGAAATCTGATATTTAACTTTCATTTTATATATATATATATATATATACATGACAAAACTATAGTTAAATCAAACTAAAACTGACAAATCTAAAGTTATTTACATTAAATTTATTTAAACAAGTTCAATATGAAACATTTTTATCTTAAAGAGTATTCGACATAAAAAAGCATTTTTCGAAATTTAATTTCATCGCCAACCGATGACAAATCGCCAAATAAACGAAATTTTCATTATTGTTTTACGAACGCTCTATCGAGGTTCCGCCAAAAATTTTTTTATAAACATATATATCGACATGAGAAGAACACTCTGTAATTTTTTCAGATTTTTCTTAATATGCCCGTATGGAGACCTTTCTTGTAAGTAGCATTTACAGTTTATCAATCAGTTGTCTTAACGTGCTATCAACACGAAATATTCATTTTAAGCTGACAATTCTGAAGTAATAATATACAGTCGCATAAGAGAATATAAGCATTCCAGACATAAGAAGTCATTGTTACAAAATTATGTTCATTTTACTGTGTTAATTTATTATGTTTGTCTATTCGGAATACTTATTTAACATGAAGTTACTTACATGAAAATAAATAGTAGCATCCGAAAAAAAATAATATTGTCTAATACGTGTTTAATATTGATTATTTATTTTTATAAAGATAAAATTTTACACTTATAACTTCTGATATTTATAGGATTTTGTAATTATTCTGTATGTAAAAATATAAACGCAGAGTTTAGTTTCAGCGTGAATGAAAAAATTGATTGTAACCTCATTATCTCAATTTATGCTGTACTGTTTAACTGTTTCATAATATGAAATTATTTAAATACGTAAGTTTTTTCTTTTCCTATAATTTTTAAAGAAATAATTTGACATTTATATTTCTTTCAATGAAACGAGATCTATGATATATAATTTTTCGTCATTTATCTTTCAGTTTCTTATAGAAACATGTAAACTGAATTGTTCTTATGTTTTAACAGATTATTTTAATAATAGACAGAGAAACTAGTATCCATTAAGAAATCATGTATTACTCTGTTATTTAGTGCTCCATAAATTTCCGATGGAATTCGACTTTTTTAAAACTAACTTACGTTAGGATATAAATATCAATAGAATTATGACGAAAATAAAGTTTAATGTGATTTACAGCTGAGGGAGATTTGAAATTGATAGTTAATATCATTTAAATTCGTTGCTTTATTATAGTTCATTTATGTTTTCAGCTATCTATCAAACGCTAATAAGTCTTTTCTTAATTGAATTTTATTGACATTTTTGTGTAACTGTCAATGTAATCCAGCACCTTTTATTTTTTATATGCGATTGTCCATCTAAGACGTGTTCATTTTCTATTGATTAGAACATTTAGATTGCGTTTTTCTTATCAAAAATTATACTGTATGTTCTACAAAATAGAAATACATTTGTATTCATTTTTTTTTCTTTTCGTATAAGAAAAAAATATAGAGAAAAAAGAAAGACTGTTCATTTAAGATGCGAATTTCCATTTAAAATGTTATATGTGCATATTTTGCCATATTGCATCACAGGAATACATTTCTTTAAGCTTTCAATATGTGTAAATATAAATATTCAGTTTATTGTGAAATTTGATTATTATGCTTAATTATGCTTATTAATAAAATTATGCTTAAACGAAACCATCAACATTTGAATCTGCCTTATTCGTTTTAAAAAAGTAATTTTTCTCGTGAAATTGGTACCGGTATAGAAATAACGGAGCTAAATACAGAATGAATTTTAAAATTAATACTATTTGTTTTAATATTGTTTTTTTTAATTTATGTTTTACATATCTAATTTAAGTTGGTTATTGCATTGTAATGGTCATATCACTTTCTCAACAACAACAAAAACTTTTTCTCTTGAAAATATTGTACAAATTGAAAAAAAAAATCTCGAAAATATTGTCCATAAGATAAATAATTGACTATAAAAGATATGTGGTAAGTGAATAGCATCCAACTACGCTGTTGCAAATTCGCAAAAATTATGTCGATTAATATTGTGATCGGTGAGGTTAATATATGTAAACAATATATATAACACAGATTTTGTTATTAAAATATCTTTACTTAGACTTTAAGTTCACTAGTTGTCACTTTAATGTAATGTACAGAAATTATATTATCATTATCTAATAGTTTGACTAAATACCACAGGGCTATAGGAAACTGACATGATAACGTAAACAATGCTACAAATTTATAGAAAATAATTCTACATAAAATTACAAAAAAAAAAAAAAAAAAGTTTCATTTAAAGTTACAGAAGCAAAATCATACCGTAAGCCGCAAAGTTTATCACATAAATAAAATGGTTACATTCCTCACAACAAGGTTACATTCCTCGGTCACAGTAGCATACATCGTTGCTATTGTGAATGCCCTAACTGTAATGTACAGTCGTCGGGGAAAAAAAGTAAACACCCCTTACTAACGCCTCAACAAATTATCGTAGAAGAAAATTACTGGTGCCGAACGATTGGAAATAAAGTCTACTTTTAAATGATGTATATAAAATTTTCTTAAGGACTATCTACATATTAAAACGAACAATAAATTTGTTTTTTTTTCAATAGCAGTACACAATTCTGACAGCATAAATTAATCCTACACCATTTAATTAGCCTAAAAACAAATTTTTATGCAATTAGTACCATAAGTTTCCGAGAAATTAATTATTTTAAAATGAGCGTATTTTAATTACTGTATCCAAATTGAAGTTCGTTAAACGATTGTTAACCGAGAGAGCCCCCTTCTTGATCAAGGCACCTTAAGCGTCACTCAAGCAGTCAATGACGTCTTAGATTACAGGACAGCGTAAGAAATTTCAAAATATCTAGTCACTTCTATTATAGACAGCCCTTAAACAACACTTTGCAGTTTTTTTAAGCATAATTTGAAAACTACTTGGAAGAAAAATGTGAATTTTTTTATTTCCATAAAGCAAGACTTAATAAATCTAAATCCATCAAAAATTGCAGGATACAATTCATAATTTTTTCGAATATTAATTTCATAATTCATATAATAAAATTATAAAAATTGCAAATTCAACATACTTATGTTTGAGTATATTAGTATTATTGCTACACAAAAAATTAGCACATTAGGAGCGTTATTTCGGGAGATATAAATAAAAATATGAAAATGTAATTTAACATTAGAAGCACAAAAATTTGAATTTTTATCATTCAAACACTTATTATTCAAATGACAAGAAATTTGGTGTCCAGGCATAGTTTGAACCGAAGATTTGAAATATCTCGTTAAAACTGGGTATTGCTATTGAAATAAATGAAGTTTGGGTTCGTTTTTAATGAAAAATAAGGGAGCAGTGAGTGATTTTATCGATGGCGTCAGCCAAAACAACTTACCCAGGCAGACAAAAATATATTTAGATGTAAAATGGAAAGGTCCTACCTGTATTCTCTGTAAGTAGCTGGATCTATTCCGTGCTTTTGACCTGAAAGAAATATGCTTTATTGAAGTATATGAATGGAAATCCTGCAATTCCGTTTTGTGTGTGTACTCTTCAGAAAACACGGGATCTTGAAGAATCACAATTTTATTCTGGACTACTATGTGAAAATATGAGAAGAACCACGGTTAATTAATATATGAGTGACATAGATAAATTTAGACAGTTCAAACTGTCTATAAGACGTTGTTATGTGACATTTTTAAGTAGGAGCTGTCGCTTCCTCCGAAGAACAATAGACGACGTCGAACACCACAAGCGTGTTGTTATTGCATTGAGATTTTAAAGCAGACTAATAAAATCTGGGGTCCCGAAAACTGTTCAAAGGATTGAGACAGAAAAAAGTACATAAGTCAGCAGTTTTCATTTTTAAATGAAGCTTCAGAGTTTAATTGCATAACGTCACTGCATGGTGTGGCCATCTGTGAGCGTAGAGATGAAATAAGTTGAAGGTTTCAAGGTTTTTTGATGAAAACTTGTGGTGCTTCCATCTGCCGGAAGTTCGTGTTAACAGTTTACTTACACACGGTATCTGTCACTTGTTCACAGGCGTGCATTAAGTAGCATACCATTTATTCACAAGCTTTTTCGGAGTATAGTGTATAGTGTAGCCTATTTTAATCACAAACATTAATTATTGAGTATTGTGTATGTAGTTGCATACGTCTAGTTTATAAACGTTTTCTGGAATAAATAAATACTAATTACACAGGTTCTTCACGTAAAACTAGTGCTATTAAGAAAGAATTTTAACATTCCTCATTTTTACGTGAAGAATCTATCCCATAGTTAGTTGCATTTCTTTTCTTAGAAACTCAAATTGAGTTTTTGGAAGTGGCTTGGTGAGAATATCTGCAAGCATTTGCTTGGTTGGGCAATAAACAATTTTAATTATGCCACTTTCGTATTGGTGTCTTATATGATGGTATTTCACCTCAATGTGTTTAGTCTTGGTCTGTGCTTTTTCATTCTTAGTGAGTTTTATGGCGGACAAGTTGTCCTCGTAGATTTCTATTGGTAATTGTTGAGGTAATTCGAGATCGCTAAGTAGGTTTAATAACCACTTGATCGCTTGCGTAGCGGTTGACTCCGCAATGTATTCGGCTTCAGTTGATGACAATGCTACGCTGGATTGTTTCCTAGAAAGCCGCGTTAGTGGGTTGTTCCCTAATTTAAATAGGTTGCCTGTGGTAGACTTCTTGTCTACCCTGTCATTCGCCCAATCGGCGTCACTGTAAACTTTGAGGATCGGTGGCTTCGACTTGTCAATAACGAATTTCATTTTTCTAGTAGTCATCAGGTATCTGATCAGTTTCTCTATGGCTTCCCAATCAACTTGTCTTGGCGACTCACTCCTCCTCCCCAAGAGGTTTACTATCGCCGCGATGTCGGGTCTTGTTAGTGTCGCGATGTATAATAATCCCCCTATTGCTTGTCTGTACCTTGTGTTATTTTCCATTAGTTTTCCCTCTGGATCCAAATTAAAATAATTAGTGCACATCGGCGTGTAGGTGGGTTTGCTAAGGGTTAATTTGAACTTTTCCGCTATTTCTATTATTTTGTGCACCTGGTCGAGTTGTAAATTACCGTTTTCTGTTTTTGTTATATTAATCCGTAAATACTGTGTTACATGACCCAAGTTTTTAATTTCATATTCCCTGGACAATTGAGTATAAATCTCGTGCGTATCTTCTTTATTACCTGCTACGAGAATATCGTCCACGTAGACGATAACATGTGCGATTTCCCCGTTTTTGATTTTCTTAAACAGACATTGGTCCGATTCGCATTCTGTGAAATTTAAGTTCCGTAGGGATTGGTTAATTTTTAAATTCCACGCCCTGGCGGCTTGTTTGAGGCCATAAATGGCTTTATTCAATTTACACACCTTTTCTTCCTCCCCTTTCTTTAAATACCCTTCCGGTTGATACATATAGATTTCCTCCTCAAGCGTGCCGTGTAGGAAGGTTGTTTTGACGTCAAGGTGCGTCACGTCTAAATTTTTGTAAACGGCTGCATTTAAAAATGCTCTCAATGTGGTATGTGATACGACGGGTGCATAAGTTTCGTCGTAATCACATCCATATTTTTGTGAGTACCCCTTGGCCACTAACCTTGCCTTATACCTTTCTACAGTTCCATCAGCCCCTCTTTTAGCCTTAAAGGTCCACCTTGACCCTATGACGCGCTTTCCCGGTATAGCTTTGATTAATTTCCACGTTTTGTTTTGATGTAGCGAATTCATTTCTTCATTTGTCGCTTACAACCACTTATTTTCTATTTCCGTGTCCTCAATGTTTTGTAATTCGGTCCACAATTTAGGTTCCTCAATTTTACACAAATTTACAGTTATTCCAAAACGATTCGAAGGTACGCAACTGTTTTGCCTATGTGACCTTCTCGGTTCGGGATTATTTTCCACCGTGGTTTCAATTTGATCTTCCTTATCATTCGTTAAGTCAATTTTGATGTTTTCCGCCGGTGTTGGAGCGTCATTTTTGTTTTCTTCAATATCATTAACTTCCTCACATTTAGAGCCCTCTTCAATAAATTTTACGGTTCTTGAAATTATTATGTTGTTATTCCCCGTATGAATTATGTATCCTTTGCTTCGAAAATCATATCCCATGATGACCCCCTCAATTGCCTTTTCGTCAAATTTAGTTCTTTTTGATTTATGTACGTAGGCAAATGCCTTACACCGAAAAGTCTTAATGTTTGATAGGTCGGGCTTCCTATTATTCCACAATTCGTATGGTGAGGCGTGATTTTCATTTGCGTTCGTCGGCAGTCGGTTGGTTAAATATGTGGCTGTCATCACCGCTTCCCCCCCAGAAATGCTTAGGCAATTTTGCATCTGACAGCATAGTACGTACCATTTCAACGATTGTTCTGTTCTTTCTCTCAGAAACCCCGTTTTGGGGGCTACTGTACGGGACACTCAATTGTCTTTCTATGCCGTTTTCGGCTAAGTAGTTTTCGAAACTCTCCCCAAGATAATCTTTGGCGTTATCTGATCTTATAGCTTTTATTACCTAACCGAATTTATTTTTTGTTAGGGCTACGTACTGCTTTAATTTCTCTACCGCTTCAGATTTATGTGCTAATAGATACGTCATAGTGAACCGACTGTAGTCGTCCGTAAAAGTTATGAAATAACGCTTTCCTCCTGGAGTTTGAGTCTCCATAGGTCCACATAAATCGGAATGTGCAAGCGAACATATTTTTTTGCTTCTATTTTTAGCTGATTTAGGGCAGGGCAAAACCGAAAGTTCCCCCTCAATACACTTAGTACAATATGTCTCATGCTTGCAGCTGTTTATGACAATTCCCTCAGCCAATTTATGATTTACTAAATATTTAATCGCATCGAAATTTTTGTGGCCCAGTCTCCGGTGCCATTTGCATATACAGTTATCACTATTACATGAAGTTTGTGTACTTAAGTTGTAACCGTACTCATCTCTGGGATTTATTTCATAGAGGTTGTTGTTTAGTTTAGCAGTTAAGATAGTGGTGTTATCTTTAACAAAAAAAAAATGTTTCTTTCTCGAAAATTACTTTTATATCATTATCTGTTGCCTGTTTTACTGATAAAAGGTTACTCTTTAATTCCGGACTATACAGCACGTCCTTAAGTGTTATACTATTTTTCAGACCTGTGTTTAGCGTTACGTCACCCAAACCTAGAGAATTTAATCTTTTCCCGTTAGCTATTGTGATGTTGCCAAAATTCCCTGGTGTAAATGTTGTGAAGTGCTCTTTTGTGGATGCTACATGTCTTGTACAGCCCGAATCAATGATATATGTGTTAGGGTTTCTTGTATGTGCTTCGTTAACTATCGTGGATTCATTTTCAATTTTATGTTCAACTGGGGGAAGAGGAACATTTGAGTCGTTTTTCTCTCTATCTGTATTTATTTTACTGTTAAAGCAAAAATTAGACGAGTGGTCTTTATTTTTAGGTTGATCTTTGTAGTTGGCGGTGTTGGATCTGTAACTACCGATGTTGTTGTAGTTGGTGTTTCTGTTGTATTCGTTTCTATAATTACTCATTTGCGAATTATATTTTTCTTTGTTTTTTAATTGAAAAACACTCATTTCTATAATGACCAGAACCGGAACAGAAACTGCATTTTTTTTTGTTTTTATAGTTTTTGTTTATGGCCTTGTATGCCGTTTCAGTGGGATTTGAACCGGCGTTTCTACTCTCAATGTTGTGCGCCGTTTGTTTCGTATGAGAACCGTTGATTTTGTTTTCTAAGCGATGAGAAAACTCATCAATTAACTTATTTTTAACGAATTCCAATTTGAGATCGTCTTCATCTCGGGATTCAAGGGCAGTAATTAATGTTGCATATGATGGAGGAAGCGAGCATAGCAAGATAGCAACAATATGTGACTCGCTTATCTCTTCGCCGATTCCTGACAGTTTTTGTCTAATAATAAAAATGTTATTTATATGCTCTATAATATTTCCTCCCTCATGCAATTTCTGGGAATAAAGTTTCCTAAGTAAAAAAAGTTTCGACGATAAGTTTGCCCGCTGGTGTATGGACTTGAGCTTATCCCAAATCTCTTTGGGGGTTTGAAGATTCCTAACATTAACTATTTCACTGTCTTCAATACAAAGGTTTATAATGGCTTTGGCCTTAGTGCTATTTTTCGTGTATGCCGCGTCCGGTGTAGCGGGTGGGGCGTCTAAACAATATTTAAAGAGGTCGTCTTTAATGAGCAGGTTCTCTAACCTGAACGACCAATTGGTATCATTAAGTTTTTCTATGCACGCTAAATCTTTATGGACTGCCATAATGTTATTTATATATGATATCAATATACAGTTAAAAATTATTTCTGATATTCAATTTGTTATGATACTATATAAATGTTTCACTTTCATATATATGCATATTAATATATCATTTATCAATATTCATGAAAAAACTATACGTTTTTGTTTTATCAACATTCATAAAAAAAAACTATTTTTTCTTTTTCTTCTGTATATCATAAAATTATATAGAATGCTCTTTTTATATCATTAAATAATATATATATTCATTTTTCATTTTCTGGGTTTTATATTTATATTTCACATCTCACGTCCCTTAATTTATGCCTCAGTCTCTCATAATCTAATGAAAAATAAGCGAGCAGTGAGTGATTTTATCGATGGCGTCAGCCAAAACAACTTATCCAGGCAGACAAAAATATATTTAGATGTAAAATGGAAAGGTCCTACCTGTATTCTCTGTAAGTAGCTGGATCTATTCCGTGCTTTTGATCTGAAAGAAATATGCTTTATTGAAGTATATGAATGGAAATCCTGCAATTCCGTTTTGTGTGTGTACTCTTCAGAAAACACGGGATCTTAAAGAATCACAATTATATTCTGGACTACTATGTGAAAATATGAGAAGAACCACGGTTAATTAATATATGAGTGACATAGATAAATTTAGACAGTTCAAACTGTCTATAAGACGTTCTTATGTGACATTTTTAAGTAGGAGCTGTCGCTTCCTCCGAAAAACAATAGACGACGTCGAACACCACAAGCGTGTTGTTATTGCATTGAGATTTTAAAGCAGACTAATAAAATCTGGGGTCCCGAAAACTGTTCAAAGGGTTGAGACAGAAAAAAGTGCATAAGTCACCAGTTTTCATTGTTAAATGAAGCTTCAGAGTTTAATTGCATAACGTCACTGCATGGTGTGGCCATCTGTGAGCGTAGAGATGAAATAAGTTCAAGGTTTCAAGGTTTTTTGATGAAAGCTTGTGGTGCTTCCATCTGCCGGAAGTTCGTGTTAACAGTTCACTTACACACGGTATCTGTCACTTGTTCACAGGCGTATATTATGTAGTACCATTTATTCACAAGCTTTTTCGGAGTATAGTGTATAGTGTAGCATATTTTAATCACAAACATTATTATTGAGTATTGTGTATGTAGTTGCATACGTCGTGTTTATAAACGTTTTCTGGAATAAATAAATACTAATTACACAGGTTCTTCACGTAAAACTAGTCCTATTAAGATATAATTTTAACAGTTTTAATATGTAGATGGCCCCTTAAGCAAATTTTATATACATAATTTAAAATTAATTACTTTTTTTTCCACGACTGTACAGTTGGATGTTGTTCACAAGATTCAGATATAGTCCGTTATTTATCATACACACTGTATTTATAATGCATTTTTCGTTTGTTGTTAATATTCGCATAAATATTTGAAACAGAAAAAATTCTGAGGTCATAAAACAAATTTATGATGACAATAAAAATTTTGTAAATAATTTAAATTATATACGTTAAACCTTCCCTACAGTGCAAATTTTATTATAATAAATAGAGTACTATAACAATTCATCTCAGATAAAATTAGTAAATAATAATAAATTATTATTATTTGCCAATTTTTTACAGAAAAGTATTTAATGAGCCCGCGTAGCACATGTTTGCCGTATATGACAAGCCTAAATTATATTTCTGTACGTAGTATAAGTTTTTTACTTCAATCTCAAATGCATTATTTTTTAATGGGGCTTGAAATAAATTGGGGCCAACAAACTCATATTCAACACTAAATGAAAAGCGTACTTGACTTCGGTTAAGTTGACCGTCTGTGACTCGGATTAGTTTTTTTTTTTTTTTTTTTTTTTTTTTTTTTTTTTTTTTTTTTTTGTTATTGTCGTTTACTACAGTACTATTGCTATTGAAAATTAATATGTTGCATGAATATTTCGTTTACACTGCTAGTCAAAAGTTTGCCATTACATTACGATCAATGGGAGTAAGTCGTTTCACATGCATGTTAATAATGTTACAGCACTTCAAACATAATGAAATTTATAAGTATTTCTGGTATTCACAAAATACGCCTTCAGATGCGGGTGCGGAGCATTTATTATCCATTTAAAGAGCCACGGAAAGGGATTCTGTTGAAAATGGTCTATGAGGGAAACTGATTGCAGTGTATTTTAATTATCTTACTCCATTTGAAATAAAATGAAATGTATATACATAACTGAAGATTACAGCGAGATATTTGCTGTAGAACATGATGTGAATAGCATTTGCCTATTATTTACATGGACACATAGAAGATTTCTGATGCATTACTACATCCAATGTTCAGCCTATTAGAAATAATTTGTGTAAGGGTAGCCGAAAAATGTAACTAATTTTTTAAATACTTTGTCGAGTGTAAAAATGCTTTGCTTTAATTCGAATGCGCATTTTCAAGATTAATGATATTTGGTATATTAAGGGGACAAGGGTCCTTGAAACTCATTTTTTATTATATTTTTTAAATCGCGCCTTATCACACAAGGAATTAAAAAAAAGGTTGAAGAAAAATAAGGAGATCTCCTGAAAAGTGTTATCAATAACTTTCAAAATATCCCAACCTTACTCCATATCATTCAAAATACTCAGTATGTTTTTATGCCTGTTTCTTTAACATATACTAATAAAACTGTGATTAGTTTTTTTTTAAACTAAACATAATTGGGAACGATAAAAGTAATTAAGTACAGAAATAGGATGCAAAAAATGCTGAAAATTTCATAAAACTTAGAAAATATTTTTTTCTTACTATTGTATTCAATCACATAAAATCAGTCGATGCACAGTTGTATTTGTATATATGTAAATCTTACTGGCATAAAAAAATATTAGGGAGTTTAATTGTTACGGATTGAGGTTGGGACATGATGATGTTCTAGAATATTCCGGGAATTTCGTTATTTTTCTCAATATATTTTTTTAATTTGTTGTGAGATAAGTATATGACATAATATAGTGTGCCCTTGAATAGTACTTAAGGTGGAATAAAAAAAAGAATAAAGGGTCGTTGTCCCTTTAAGAGATGTTTGTAGAATATAACTAAAATTTTATACAGGACCACGCAGACAATCGAATACATAGCGAACTATGGACTATAGTTTATGGTAGTATGATTTCAGTAGTATTAAACTTTTTTTCTACTGAATTAAATTTTAGCGTGATATGTGGAGTGTGAAAAAAAATCAGGTAATGTGTAAATAATTGTTTGTCGTTAAAAACTTTCAGATATGTTCAAAATAATTCAACCACACTGTAAACAAAGACAGATGATTCTTAAAATGCGAAAGTTTACTATAATCACAAACGCAAATATTCGATAACCGCTTTCAAGTAAACGAATATTCCAAAAAGCGCTCCTTTATATTTAGAAACCTCAGAAAACAATTTTTTTCGAAATTTAAAGAAGAATTTAAAAAAATAGATTTTTATTATCGGCCCGTAATTTTCGGTAACGTTTTCGAGTACCTTATACATTGCATTAATCAATTCTCTCAGCGCCGAAAATCGGTTTTTAGGATGCCATTCGACCTCAACTAAAAATTTTCATGTGCATAAATGAAATTGTGCATGCAATTGCAACAGAAAAATGTTAATTTTAATGTTAATGCTAATGCTGTTAATTCTATATGTTTTTCAGTTAAACTTTTTTGCTGAACAGGAAAATATTTACTTGAGACCTCATAGCATCCAAAAAAACGGTTTTCTGGGTAGAGAGAACTGATTAAAGTACTGTAAAAGCTATTCGGAAACGTTTTTGAAAACTACGGACAGCTAAAAAAAATATGTATTTTTATAAATTATTCTTTAAATTTCAAAGATAAATACTTTTGCAGGTTTCTAAAGATAAAGGAACCCTTTGCAGAATCTCGGGTGACTCAGAAGAAGTTATTGTATATTTTCGTTTGTGTCTATAGTATATTTTCCTAAATCAAGAAACTTCTGTCTTTTTTTTTAGGGTATAGGTTACCGCTTAATGGTAGAAATTTCTGAGGATGCATTTTTAACATATAACGCGTTTTCATGCTAATTAAATTTTAGTACACTGTGTAGAATACATGTCATAGGTCAAATACATGGATGCCCAAAAGTATTGGAGTACTTTTCTATGTACAAACAGTAAATGCTTAAATCTGTTTTTCAAATGTGTTACCCGTTTTCTAAAATATTTACTACTCATTTTGCTCCAGATAAATTTTACTGATAGTATAATGCAAAATTACTAAATGTGCCGTGCATTAATTTATCTTTTCATAAACTTTATTTTTACATTCTTTGTACGTTTTTTTTTTATTTTACACAAACATTTTAAATGTTGAAATCCTTTATGACACCCAATCTAATTTTAGATAATTGGTTTAGAAGCATTTACGGATGCAAACATACACCTTTCATTTTTTTTTCTTATTTTATGTTATGAAATGTTATGATACTGATCTTGTACTGTAAAAACTAATTTTACAGTACTTTTTTACTTTAATCCTTTATGTACTAAATTATGAATTCATTTAAAGTTTATTTTCTTAAGCATTTTTCGTGATTTTTTTAAACTACATTAGGAGAATTGCATAACCATTTAATAAATTTTAGAAGTGTTTTAGAGGGATCGAAGGATTTAAAAGGATTCATTAAATTTGAATTTATAGGGATTTTGTACAATATTTATAACACTACTCAAATCTTTTATTTTAAATATTTTTCTTAGTATTTTGTGGAAGTAGGAAATGTATAAATATAATGTTCTTACAATATAAATATAGAAATATTTCCGAATTAAAAAATTCCCCAACCCACGAACGCCAAGAAACCTCAAAAGATGCGAATTCAAAAGAAATCATCCCTTTAAAAACATTTTTGTTTTGTGCAACAAATAATACTTTTGAGATAAGATAAGATGATGTATCTGTAACTCATTCAAAACCGTATAACAACTAATAGATGTATTGAAGGAATTTTATTACAAGTTATTTTAATGGTACTTATAAGTACCATTATTACACAAAGGGTTAACCTATTTTGTAATATTCAACATATATAACTAAAAATATGAATTTGCAATAAATATGGCAAAAGAATCGTATACTGGCTCTCTACGGGAAGGTGATTTTATTTCATTTCCTGTTTCCTTGGGTATCTTATTTCCCTTATTGAACAAAGAATATTTCTAAAGTATTCTGGAAGTATTGGAATGTGTTTCATAATCTACGCTTATAGCATTTTTATTTTCTTTCCTGTAAAAAATCTCGTGAAATTATAAAGTGAGAAAAATCCATATCACACCCGTGCATCAAAAGCGGAGTAATAAGAGGGACTACATAATTCAAGCTCACAGACTGATGGCAGTCAGTACTGCATGTTTTATAAAAGAAGGTGTGATTAATGGGATTGGCAGGAAAAATCATGTAGGAGAGAAATTGAGAAGTGCCAAACATCACATATTTTATATCATTCCTGACTTACTTAGAAAAAAATATTCATTATTTTCTTGTTGTTCCGTAACAAAGTTTTAAAGAAATAAAATATCCTTTCATTTAGATACAATATTCTGTGTTTCAGAATTTTTAATATATCACATTCATTATAAACTTCAATTTAAAATTACCCCCCCATCTCTTGTGTAAAGAAATATGAATGTAATATTTACTTATATTTACAGAGCAAAAAAAGAAATTTCAATATATTATTTCTAATTGCTAAAAAAGTGTAATATTAAAACTGTCAAATAATATATAGAAAATATATATTAACAAAGCGATAATTTGATTGGGTATACTTCTAGAAGTTTCTAATTTATAACTTGAAACCGATCCACAGCTGTCAGCCTAACTGTTCTCCAGTTTATCCAGCCCTCTAGTAGATGTATTAAGCATGTGGACTTTAGAATTTAAAATTTACGGGGGACATCTTCCATGATCGGGTCCACAGCATTCGCACCGGGGTATTAATGAAAAGCGTGCATGAGAACTCGGAGTAGCAGCTCACCAATAGCAATAAAAAATAATTAATAATTGATAATGATCCAATAAGTGGTTCCTAATGTGTATATTTACCGAAAAAGAAGATCAGTAATCTAACGTTACTTTACTTATTTGTACATTATTCGTGAGAATCAAGTATTGAATTATTTTTCATTAAAACTTGAATAAAACTAAATTCAGTTTTAAATAATTCATTTGTAAATATAACTGTCTTTTTGTATACTAATGTTAAAAATCAATAATCATACTCATTTTTTACTTTAAATTTACTCATTTTTGATTTTCAATAAAATGTCAGACATAGTGAGGTACTTAAATAACTATTTCTCAACATTTTCTGTTAGATACGATAAATGTATAATAACTATAAATAAGCCAATAATAATAATTAATTTTTTTTTCATTACTAGAATAATCGATTTTTAAACGAAACCCATTTTTGAAAAAGAATATTTTAACGTTTTTATTAAACGAAAGACATTCATGCAATTATTGCGTTTTATTGTAGCGTTTCAAAAGTGAATGAATTTCTTATTTAAAAAAAAATTGTTTTTTTTTTTTTTTTTTTTTTTAAACAGTGTATTGGAACATTATTAGTTTGTATTTAGAATTTGAAAAACGTACTGGTTTTAGAATGTTTTTAATATTTTTTCAAATTCAAGGTCTAATATATTCCTAAGAATTTTCATCTATATAATGTTCGATGTAACTACATCTTTTATAAATAAAAATTTAACACCAAATGAGAAAAATAAAATTAAAATTGATAACTGTTTTAAAAGATTTCCAGGTATTTATTTCTGTATTCTTTTGTATTTAGATTTTAAATAATGTAAGTGAGGCAAAGTCGACGATAGTTAAGCTTTGAGGATTTTTCACAATTTCCTGGTTAATTGTATGTTGCTGATGTATTTATTTATTTTTGTAAAATTTTACTCTTATTTCTAACACATAACAGGTATTAGGTACTTTTTTAACACAATTATTCAGTTGGTAGATAAATCATAACAGTTCAAAATTTCTAAGTTGGTGAAACAAGTCCGGGCCAGGATTCGAATTAGTAATGTCTTGGCTGAATCCACTAATGTTCTACAAACTGAGCCATCCCTGGCGAATTTGAAGTATTATTTCTCCCAAAAAACTCTTAACGATCACAGCATCTGGACTGATATCTGAATGAGCTTAACCGAATAAATCGAAGGTTATTTTTGGAACTGGATTAAACGCTGCATGCGTAATTGAATTATTACTTTTCTTTGAAAGACAAAATTTAATTATTTTGTAATACAATTTCCAAATTATAGCTCGTAGGCCACCGTTTGCTCATGATATTCCAAAGGAGTCACATATATTAAAATCAATTTTAAAATGTTGGAAAATATATGGCAAACAATTTTTACATCTAGAAGAGTAATAAAATGCTCAATAAAATATTAATTTATTAATTAGAAGGATGATATACAATAAACATTTCTCAAAATATACCTTCGTAATTTGATTCTGCGCAAAAATTGCAAAAGAAAATTTCAATTTTGTATATTTTTTAGTAAGTTCTTTACACTTTTTAAGTACATATTGCATGCATAAATGGCAAAACCATCTTACTTTTGTCTGGCAATCAGTTGTCTTTGGGAGTTTCTTTTGGCAGTGAACAGGTTTAGTTTATAATTTTCTTATTATGTTGCTTACTATTATGTTCGGCCGATTCCTTCGATTTGGAATCTTTCGAGTCTGAAGTTCAGTTCTGACAGGAAAAGTCTTCGAACCATTTTTTGTGCATGATAGTTCAGGGCTTTTTTTCTCGGAGTTACTGGGGTATCTTTCATGTTCTCAATAGTGTGGAGATTGTTGGAGTGGTTTGGTCGTAATAACTGGTAATAAATGAGTTTTGTTCTGAAGTATTTAGGTAAAATTTTTGAACATTACAATTACTACTTAGATTTCCATATTTGTTTTCTAAGATGGTCCTGGAGTCGGGCGACTGATGAAGTATATGGTACCAATTTACGAAGAAAAAGTATTAATCCGATAAATTTGGAGAAAATCTGGTTAAAGAGAAAGAAATATGCTTTCAGAAAAAGTATCATAACACAAAGTTCTAAGAATTAAAACACATGAAAATTAAAACATCCTTATATCTGGAATTTGAACGAACACTCCTCAAAAGTAAAACCACTGCATACAACAGCGGTCAATCAAAGTGACCTCTTCAAATTCAACCGCATGCACTGAAGATACATAATTTACACTACAGTAGCGACATTTTTTTATTGAAAATGAAATTCATTCTACTTTCGTGGTGGTAGTGGGGGTGGAGCTGCGTCAGGATTACGGACCACCTGTAGCTGACCTACTTTAGTAGGTCTGTGTCAGATGCTAATATTTTGAAACTTTCTAAAGTACATATCGAAATTTACAACTTTGCAATATTTTAAAGTAAGAACTATTTAAAAAAAGAAATGCCATAATCAATATTAACCATAAATCAATTCGCATTTAAAAATTTTTAGATGTATTGTACATGTACACCATAACACAAGACAAATGGAGATTCAATATTCTTTCATCCATGTCGTGTTACGATTTTAATAATGCAATATATATATATGAATAACTTTATGCTTATTTACTAATAACTACTAAGCTATTAGTAAGTATTTATTAATATTAACTTATAACTTATTTACCTAATGCATGATTTTTTTTTAAATATTAAATTCAGGAAAACTGATTTGATTTTCGTTATAAATTGGTTGATTTTTTTGTTTATACAACAGTTGGTTTTAAGTTATATTATATAATTTTAAAATTTAAATTATTAATTTTGAGTTGTTTATATTTTTCTATTTGATTTTGTTACACTAATGGAGTATGTGTGTTGGCCATACATTGCGAAACTCTTTAGGATTCAATTTTTGTTTAGTAACTATTCCTTGACTACTCCCACCTTCCGAAGGGTAGGGAGTTGTGCGTATTATTCTTGTTTCAAATATTTAATAGTTTTATTGTTGTAATGTTTTGCACCCTCTTTTCATAATTTTCATTATTCTCATACGTTTCTGCCAAAAACTATTTTGATTCAATGCATATAAGAGCTGCTTTGCGCCTGATGTACTGGGCTTGTTTTCTTTATACACTTGTGGAAAGCATTATATATATATGTGTAGCACATTATGTATTAAATTTATTTGTCAGACCCAGAATCCTGCATTATAAATAAATTAAGTATAACCATAAAACATCCAAGAAATTTAAACAGATATCACCTGAACAAGAAAAAACCAAGAAAAAAGTAACAAAATGCTGTGGCCTCTTCAGCGGTGGGCATTTTGAAAAGCACAGCAATGTTTCAGACTAATTACAATTTACAACAAGCTATTATTCAGTAGTGGCAGTGGGTTTCGGCCAGAGTGTCGCAAAGCATAAATCAAATGCATAAAAACAATTGAAAGCATATCGCGAACACTCCCCCACCGGACCCGATGCCACAATAAACAGTGCATCTCGAAGATACAACTGACTCAGAACGTATATGCAATGTATACTGAAACAATAAAATTATTTTACCCAAATCCGAGCCACACAGCCACAAAAAACAATAACCAAATTCCAGTGATCTATAATCTGTCCATGCACGTTCCATGTCTGTTGCCACACAATTGCAGACATCCTTGTAAAGCCGTCCAAAAAAAGGCTTTAAGTTATACAAATCATCATAATTCAAAATATCAAAAATCAAATATCAAAATTTGGACGGTTTTACAAGGATGTCTGCAATTGTGTGGCAACAGACATGGAACGAGCATGGACAGATTATGGATCACTGGAATTTGGTTATTGTTTTTTGTGGCTGTGTAGCTCGGATTTGGGTAAAATAATTTTATTGTTTCAGTATACATTACATATACGTTCCGAATCAGTTGTATCTTCGAGATGCACTGTTTATTGTGGCGTCAGGTCCGGTGGGGGACTGTTCGCAATATGCTTTCAATTGTTTTTATGCATTTGATTTATGCTTTGCGACACTCTGGCCGAAACCCACTGCCACTACTGAATAATAGTTTGTTGTAAATTGTAATTAGTCGGAAACATTGCTGTGCTTTTCAAAATGCCCATCGCTGAAGAGGTCACAGCAATTTGTTGTTTTTTCTTGGTTTTTTCTTGTTCAGCTTATATCTGTTTAAATTTCTTGGATGTTTTATGATTATACTTAGTTTATTTATGGTGCAGGATTCTGGGTCTGACAAATGCATTTAATACATAATGTGCTATATACAGGGTGATTCAGCTCGTCGGTGACAAACTTTAAGGATCGATAGAGCACACCTAGACGAACATTTTTGAATAGGGAATGTAGGGTCCCTGACGCGATGGTAAGGCGCTAGGCGCTTTCGAAAATTTGGGTGCCGAAATTCGAAACGTCATAAAAACTAGGGAAATGGTTAGATTTTCTTGCTTGTTGCGTCGAAATGATTCTGTTTGTTTAGACTTTCTTCAGTACCAATTTGATAAGCGTATCTCTTAAAACATGGATAGGGGGCACTGCAGACTTTGGAGAGCTAGACAACAACTTTAAGCCCGTTATTTTGATAATTTAACACATGCTCGCCAAAGTTTATACTCTAACTTAAAGTTTGAACCCAAAAGTAGAGCCCTGCAAAAAGCGTAAGAGCCGGAATAAAATGTCAAAGTACAGGGTGGTCGAAACTCGAAGGCTCCTAGGAGATAAACAAACAGATTTCTTGACTTATGGCATGCATTTTCATGATTCTGTTTGCTGGGGCTCTCTGAAACTCAGTTGAACGGTACAAAAAGAAACATCGATAGGGGGCGCTTTGGGCAAAAAACATAATTCGTTGACATTTCGGACGCTAACTGGAAACGGGGCGCTACGATCAGTTAGAAACAAAACAAGAGAGTAATTTACTTATAAGAAGCTATTAAAACTGCAGTTTGTTTGTTTTTTTAACAAACATATCTGGTTTCAATCATGCACAATGCGCGCAATAAAATTTACATAAGGTGCTTTTTGCTGATTTATGCAAAAGATATCGTACCATATCGATATGCAAAAGATACGTAATGCGTAGACGACAACGCGAGATGACGTAGTTGTATGCGCAGACACGTCTTTTGAACGTGCGGTACCTACTTAAGCTTCGGGTTACTTGTCTGCAGATCGGTAGTAGGATGGAACGGTACACAAACTCTGAATTGGCTGACATGCATTTGGCGTATGGCGCTGCTGGTTGTAATGGACGAGCCGCTCAGCGGTTGTACGCCGAGCGTTACCCCAACAGGCAAATCCCCTGCCATGCCTTCTTCGCTCGAGTACACCAGAGGTTGTCCACAACGGGATCTTTCGACGGAGGCAGGCCTGAACGGGAGCGATCAGTGAGCACCCCCGACAACGAAGAGGCTGTGCTTAACCTGGTTGAGGACAACCCAGGTCTTAGCACGAGAGATATCGCCAGACATGTTGGCATTTCGCAAGCAACTGCGTGGCGCATCTTACGTTCCCGGAATCTGCACCCCTACCACATCCAGCGGGTGCAGTTGCTCAGAGAGCAGGATTTTGGCCCTCGAGTGGAATTCTCAAGATGGTACTTGGCGATGAGATCCAGGGATCCCCGTTTTGTAAACAGCATTTTGTTTACGGACGAGTCCACCTTCAGCCGGGAGGGAATGTGGAACGCCCACAACAGTCATGTGTGGTGTGATGAAAATCCACATGAAACCAGAAGCCGAGCAGCCCAGGAGCGTTTCTCAGTAAATGTGTGGGCCGGCACTCTGGGGGATTGCCTCATTGGCCCTTATTTGTTACCTGAACGGCTGACAGGGGGAAATTACCTGATTTTCCTGGATCAAGTGCTGCCGCAGCTTCTGGATGAGGCGCACGTACCCGAAGGTTCGCGTCGCCAGATGTGGTTCCAGCACGATGGAGCTCCGGCCCATTACACGAACGACGTGCGTCTCCATCTAAACGCAAGGTATGGCCAGCGGTGGATCGGGCGTGGGGGTCCAGTTCACTGGCCTGCCCGATCACCAGACCTCACCTGCTTGGATTTCTTCCTTTGGGGTTACCTGAAGGCCGAGGTATACCATACACCTGTCAGCAGTGCTGAAGAACTTGTGGCGCGCATTGTGGCAGCTGCAGGGCAGATCAGAGATACTCCTGGCATTGTTGGAAACACACACTCCTCAATGCGACGGAGGTTCGAAGCTTGCATCATGGCCCAAGGTCGAAATTTCGAGCATCTTCTGTAGTGTTATTTTTTGTAAATAAATTTCCAGTATCATTGATGTTTTTGGTCTAAATTTATTCAGAAGTGTTGAGCAGAGGTAGAAAATGTGTTTTCATTATTACTAACTGATCGTAGCGCCCCGTTTCCAGTTAGCGTCCGAAATGTCAACGAATTATGTTTTTTGCCCAAAGCGCCCCCTATCGATGTTTCTTTTTGTACCGTTCAACTGAGTTTCAGAGAGCCCCAGCAAACAGAATCATGAAAATGCATGCCATAAGCCAAGAAATCTGTTTGTTTATCTCTTAGGAGCCTTCGAGTTTCGACCACCCTGTACTTTGACATTTTATTCCGGCTCTTACGCTTTTTGCAGGGCTCTACTTTTGGGTTCAAACTTTAAGTTAGAGTATAAACTTTGGCGAGCATGTGTTAAATTATCAAAATAACGGGCTTAAAGTTGTTGTCTAGCTCTCCAAAGTCTGCAGCGCCCCCTATCCATGTTTTAAGAGATACGCTTATCAAATTGGTACTGAAGAAAGTCTAAACAAACAGAATCATTTCGACGCAACAAGCAAGAAAATCTAACCATTTCCCTAGTTTTTATGACGTTTCGAATTTCGGCACCCAAATTTTCGAAAGCGCCTAGCGCCTTACCATCGCGTCAGGGACCCTACATTCCCTATTCAAAAATGTTCGTCTAGGTGTGCTCTATCGATCCTTAAAGTTTGTCACCGACGAGCTGAATCACCCTGTATAATCTGTGTGGTTATTTGCAACTGTAGCGATTATCGCACGTATTTTGTTTTTATTTTTATATTTTAGTTTTAGTTTTACTTTTAACCTTTTTGAGCTATATATATATATATGTATATATATAGGTCGGGAATGCTAAAAAAATTTTAAACCTTATATGTTTATATATGTGTGAGCCTGCATATGTGTACGTATATATGCTTATATATTGTATGGATATATTTATTAAAAAAAATAAATAAATAAATAAATAAACACGGGTTTCATGCATTTAACATCATAAATTTCTCAACAATTTTCAAATATTGCTTCATAATACAAGAATATATTTCACTATCTCAATATTCCTCATTGTTTTTTTTTTTTTTTTTTTTTTTTTTTCAAATTTAATTACATAATACAAGGCTATATTTTACAATCTCAAAACATTCCTCACTGTTTTTTAAATGATATTTATATTATCATTTTTTATATTATAATATTTCGTCTTTAAATTAGTTCATTTAATCAATTGCCCTTCTATTTATTTATTTATTTTTATTTTATTCTTTATTTTATTATTTTTTATTTATTCCTATTCTTTATTTTATTCTTGTATTTACTTAGTAATTATCAAGTTTATTGCTATTTTTTCATTCTACTTTAACTAAATGTTAATCTAATTCATTTCTTTATTTCTTCAATCAATTTCATTCTTTTTTTGGGGGAGGGGGTGGGGGTAAACTGGCAGAACAAAACATTATTGTTAATAATCCAGTTCAAATTTACATTTTTTTCATTTCTCACACCACATGGCAGCAAAGTTATGGGTTTCAGTCAGATAATCAACTCTAGGCCCACATGTTAAAATAGTCCTAACTCTGTTTTACCATCCAGACATGCTGCAGTTAGGCTTCCTAGTATGTAATTTAGATATTTTGCTCTATAAATTTTTAATATCCTGTGTGAGGTGTATCTTTTTTAGATCTCTTGGATTTTTATTATCTATTTTCTGTTATTTTTGCGTTATAAGGAGCTAAATTTTGTCATTTTAGGCTTAATGTCGACAAAATTGGATGAAATAACGCATCTTTTATGAATGAACTCACAAGCTCCTCTGAAGATTCTGTGGGTTATTCATAGTTTCTTATTTTACATACTGGTTTCCTATGTTCATTTCTAATTCATCTTTAGAACTTTACCAATTTATTCATATATTTGTGATTTCAAATTTATTATTATATATATATATATATATATATAATTTTTATATATATTTTTATATATATTTTATTATATATATATACATATATATATATATATATATATATATATATATATATATATATATATATATAATTTTTATATATTTTTTTATATATATTTTATTATATATATATACATATATATATATAGACATATATAATAAATTTGAAATCACAAATATATGAATAAATTGGCAAAGTTCTAAAGATGAATTAGAAATGAACATAGGAAACCAGTATGTAAAATAAGAAACTATTATATATATATATATATATATATATATTTATACATATATAATAAATTTGAAATCACAAATATATGAATAAATTGGCAAAGTTCTAAAGATGAATTAGAAATGAACATAGGAAGCCAGTATGTAAAATAAGAAACTATGAATAACCCACAGAATCTTCAGTGGAGCTTGTGAGTTTATTCATAGAATATGGGTATATATATATATATATATATATATATATATATATATATATATATATATATATATATGTATGTATGTATGTATGTATGTATATAGACGATATGTTATTCGGGGAGACTAATTTACTAAATAATTTCTCATTTTTATTCATTTTAGTATTATTAAGTATAGTTAAAGAAAAATGTAAAGTTTTTAAATAAAAAAATTACTTTAATAATTATCTTTTGGTAAATTGGTTTATTTTTCAACATTATACACACGTGAAATGTTGACAAATTCGTTAATTTGAATTACACGTTGAGATATGAATCCGAATCAGTTATTGCATCTAATAAATCCTAACTTCATCAACAAGCAAAAAAAAAAAAAAAAAAAAAAAAAAAAAAAAAAAAAAAAAAAAAAGAGTCGTTTTTAAAGATATTATCTTATCTCGAAAAGCAACACGTGTCAAGGCAATTTACCGAAAAATTTACATGTAAATGAGTTAGCTTCTAATTACTTATCTAGCTGTCTTCATTTAAATGAATTCCAGAAAAGAAAAAAAAAGGAAGTGCAATTAGTTGCTTCATTAGCACAGTTATTTTCCTTAGTTCTTAATGTACATAGGTATATTTTACTGAAAAAACAGAAGAATGTGTAACGTCATTTGAAGGATTTAGTTTTAAAGAAATATAAAAATTGCGTAATCATTTTCCTGTTTAAAAGGGTAATTGTTATTTAAGAAGATTTCAAGTTAATATCAAGAGATCAACTAAATAAATGTAATGTGAAATAAATAAATTCAAAATATTTTTTTTCTGATTATGACTAAATTACAATATACATATTTTTTAAATTATTGTCTTTTATTACAACTATTTTTTATTAAAGTGATAATGCGTAAATCCTTTTAAGAAAATGAAGATGGTACCAATAAAATAGAAATAATTCAATATCTTAATAGCCCAGTGGTAGGGGAGAAAAAAAGGCCGAATTCGAAATTAATGAGGGGAAAGCTGGAAATTGTGTTAATCCATTTATTTTAGGTCTAGAATGAATGCACTAAATTTCCCCCCTCGTAGTAGGTGAGCGTTAGAAATTGTGTACAGGTTTGAAGTCGAAAAACAGTTTTTTTTCAATTACCATAACAATATCTAAAAAAAAACTGACTCTATGAAAAACATTGTCAATATATATGTTGTAGAGCCTAAAATTCTGAATAAACCGAGTACCCACACATAATATTTTTGTTGAGCATTAAGCTCAGAATTCTAGTTCAAAATTTAGTCTAAATCACTAATCAAGAGCTTGAATCTAGGACAGACGTGGTATCAGTCCACCCTGCTTCTAATTTTTGTATACATGTATGTTTTATTATTATTATTATTGAGGTATTTACAATATATTTGTAATTTTTTAGCTCATTATCTTGGATATTTTTAGAATTACGGTTTAACTTCTTGATTACGGGCCCTCAGTGGTAGGGGATGAAAAAAAGGCCGAATTCGAAATTAATTTGGGGAAAGTTAAAAATTGTTTTAATCCTTTCGTCATAGGTCAGAAATTAATAAAAACACATGTATATAAAAATTGTAAGCAGGGCGGGGTGAAAATGTTTTCTATTCTGTCTTCAAACTGTTGAGCGGTGATTAAGGCAAAATTTTGAAATAAAATTACGGCCTTAAATATGAACAAAAATATTAATGTGAGTCTCACTGTATTAAGAATTTTTATCTCTATAACAGCTGTACAGCCAATTTTTTGATAGAGTTAACTGTTTTGAGATATTGCTAAGGTATTTGATCTCTCCTAGTTTCAAACTCTTGATTATCAAATAAGGTAAAGCTTTGAAATAGAAAGGCGACCTTAATTTTGAACAAAAATATTAATGTGGGTACTCATTTTATTCAGAATTTTAAACTCTACAACTTTTGTATTGATTATGTGTTTTATGGAGTTAGCTGTTTTGAGATATTGTTAAGGTAATTAAAAGAACGTGTGTTTCGAAAATAAATATGTACATATTTTCTAACGTCACCAAGTACGAGGAAGAAAACATTTTATGCCTACACTGAAAAGTTTAAAACAATTACCAGTTTTCCCCTAATTAATTCTGAGTTCAACCCCTTGGCCACAGGGCTAAAACTTTGAAGTAGAATTGTGAACTTTGTTCAACAAGGTAGGTTCCCATTTTACTCAGAAGTTTAAGCTCTACAGCATTTGTATTGACAGTGTTTTTGATAGAGTTAATTGTTTTGCGATATTGTTATGGTATTTAAAAAAAAAAAACGTGTTCTTTTTACTATAAATCTATACATATTTCAAAACGCTCACCTAGTACGAAGGGGAAAACATAGCATATTCATTCTAGAGCAAAACTGAAGAAATTAAAACAATTTCCAGCTTTCCTCCAATGCATTCCGAATTTAACTCCTTTAACCACTGGGCTATAAGGGGTAACGGGAGCATTGTGTTTGTCGAAATGATAAAAACATCGCATTTTTCAAGGTACCAAAACACAAATCGTATGCAATTAAAGGTCTTTTTTTCTGCCTAAATTATATATCCTTAGCTACATTTTTCAGAAAAATAAATGTATAAAGTTTAATTTTAAATTTAAATACTCATCTCATTAATTCTTGATTGAAAAACATCAAGTTCTGCGCGCATAATAAAACTCTAATTTTTTGCATATAGAAAACAATTTTTGAACAAAATAGAATAATAACACACGCACTGTTAAATTAAAATGAAAATACGCAAAAAGTTATGTTTAAAATTTAATTTTAGCACAAAAAAAGAAAAATCAAACTTTTTTTTCCAAGTTTTGCAAGTGCAAAAAAAATAAATAACCAAAATATGTGATTTTTTTTGGTTTTAGCATGAAGACTATAAATAAACGTACATTTGGTTAATTTTTTAAAGCTGTAGCTTTTATAGCTTGAAAGTAACAGTTCGCGCAAACTCCAAATTTACAATCCTGAGAAAACTCGTTTTAAAGTTTCAATATCAACGAACTTTCTGTTGTACTCACCGTCTATAAATGATTATACATTGGCCTCTAAAATATAAGGTACAGGGACTGGATGCTTTCGATTGTACACGGTTTGTCGAATATCTACCAACATTATTGGCGAATTGTTCTTGAACTTCTGGGATGTAAAGAACATGTTTGATTTTATATTTCTCGGTGAAGATTTATCGGGGGTACAGATAGGGGGCTAATAATAAATTTAATGATAAAATAATATTTGCGATCCCTTATGTAACAGAAAAGGCTGGGAATGGTCCTGTTAAACATTTGTATGCATTTGTATAAGCATAGCACTCATATTCGAAAAAATGTTAACGTTTTTGTGAAAAATTCAACAGTTTTTTGTTTATAGCATACAGAGTTTTCAACCAAATTTAACACAACTTTCCAAAAACCTAACAAAGAACAGTAGCAACAGTATACTGCAATTAGAACATGAATATATGGAATATTTGATGAGATATGGGCACGTGTATGAAATAATTTTTAACTGCGCATGCGTGTAATATTTCAAAATTTTTATTTCATGTTTTGGTAGCCAGAGACTTCTGTAAAACGTCCAACTAAATAATGTGAAAACTCAGTAAGATATAGCGAGTTGATTGAAAAATTGTGGAAAACCCTTATAATAAAGCTATTTTTAGAAAGCAACCCACTATATTGCCCCTATATTTGTGATATTTCTCGATATTGCACTGGACATTTTAGATAAGTTGCCCTAAATAGCTGACTACCTAATTATAAAATAAAAATTTTGAAATCTTCCACGCATGCGCAGTTAAAAATTATTTCATACAAGTGTCCATATCTCATCAAATATTCAATATATTCATGTTTTAACTGAAGTTTACTGTTGCTACTGTTCTTTGTCAGGTTTTCGGAAAGCTGTGTTAAATTTGGTTGAAAACTGTATGCTATAAACACAAAAAATTGAATTTTTCACAAAAACGTTAACATCTTTACGAATATGAGTGATATGCATACACAAAATCACACAAACGTTTTAACTGGACCCAAATAGTCAATTAACGCAGTGGCAAACCATTTCCAGCATTTTCTGTTGCATAGCTGATCGCAAATATTATTTATTTATTAAATTTATTATTAGCCCTCTAATTGTCGTCCCGACTAAATTTTCATCTAGAAATATGAAATCAAACATGCTCTTTACATCCCAGATGTTCAAGAACAGTTCGTCAATAATGTTGGTAGATATTCGACAAACCGAGCGCAATCGAAAGCACCCAGTTCCTGTACTTTAACTTTTGGAGGCCAGTGTAATTCAAGAAAGAATGCAAATTTTTGAATGGGGTTTTCTGTATATTGTTGAGAAATTGTAAAAAAATTCATAATAAAATAAAATCCGAAAACGGATTTTTTGAAAGGTTAGAGGTCTTGTATCCCCTTAAGAGTGTGATAAAATAGTGTTTAAATCATTTTATCGCATTCAGGCATGTAATTGAATTGTTTTGTAAATTCACTTTAAAAATAATAATATTGATTAAATTTATGACGATGTACAGAAATAAATCAAAAATTAATGTATAATCTCATGACATGTATTAATTACATAACTCTTGATTCAGGAACAACTAATTATTAATCACATCCATCGTTTGGCTCCAGATTATAATTAAATTTCTCTATTTGTGAAGTATATTTCATTAACTTCCGCGATTTCTATTTAGCAAAGTGATTTTTTTTTTCTTTTTTAACATTATAAACAAAACTGATGCTATAAAAGTATACAATACTAGAAATATTATTTAATTTTATTCGATTTTCATAAAGTTCTAAATTTCCGATTCAATTAGAAATTTTTTTGTAAAATTGTATGAACGAGTATAGTGTATGACTTTCTTAAATTTATTTTCAACAATAGAAATTTCTTTACTGGTTTGCTTAAAATGTGTACTTTTAATTTACTCATTTTGAAATTTATTATTTATGATTATTTTAAAAATTAAGAAAATTGGAAACATTTAAAAATTTAGTGAACATTTAGTGTAACAATAATATTTTCTTTTATCGCAGCATGTCCTTAAGGCTGGTTTCAAATCCAAAAGCGCAACTTTATGACATAAGTTTTAATTTAGTTTTGTTCGGAAATGCATGAAACTAGCAGATGTTTTTGTTTAGAAACTATGTAATTGAGCTTTTTTTCCCGTTTGTTTGCAAACGAAATAGGTCTTTCAAAAAATAGTATCAAATTGGGAATTTTGATCCGATTATCTGAGCGAAAGAAGAATAACCACTCAAGAATTTGTAAAAAAAAACTTTGTCACATGAAAAAAATTGCTTATAACTGAATAAATTTATTTATCAAAAAATGGAAAATACAGTTCGATTCCAAATCGCTTCCACTGTTAGACCTTCCACTTTTATATATTTCCATTAAATAAAAAGAATTTGTACATGTGTCAAAACGTTTTGCGCTTGTTCAGCATAGCAGTTGAGAATAGCCTTAACGCGACTTAATGCCACAAAACCAAACAATTTATCCAAAGAACCAAAAAATTACAAAGAGACATTTTTTCGTTATTATTTTTTAACATCACATAAAGGAAGTTTAGAATTATATTATTATTTTATTTAACTGTTGACTTACTCTTTTAATAAATTTAAAATAGATGCACGTATAACTTGCTTAGCCTTGCTTGTAAGACATTCTTTAATAGAAATTGAAGTATATTTTATGAAATATAAATTTGCTTGTTTTAGATATTTAATTTAGCAAAGTTTGTAATTCCATTTATCAGTCATTTTGATTTTCAGATGTTTGGGAACAACATCGTAAATCTTCATTAACTATTTTAGAACCAGAGTGCAAAACGAAATTTATTTTAATGTGGTGATTTTTTTATAATAGTGATAAATATTCTTCAGACAGTGAAGAAAATAATCGAAAGTATATGTTTCGCCCGGCGTTGCCCGCGCCTGTGATAATAACCTTAAATAGACCTAAAATGCAAAGTATGTTAGTTTCACTTTCCACCGCCGGGGGTCCACTCTGATCTAAACAAACCACTATCCGAACGAAACTCCTTTATTCAACCTATCTGTATATATGTTAGTTGATGGAGTGGGAACTCAAATAAGAGAGAATTCTGATGTGGGGAAAATTGGAAGACGGAGGGGAGATACAAGTGCTTGTTAAAAAATCATTATAATTAAGCCATCTATGTCAAGCGTCCCATTTTGGGGACGCTTCGAATTTTAATAAATCAGTGTATATATTTTTTATTTATAATGAATTTATTTTTGATTTTATTCTTGAAAATTCTTTATTCTTTCATTAGAATAATTTTATTCTTGAAAATTGTATGAAATAATTATCTATAAATGTCTTTATCTGTTACCGAGAGATGACAGCATATGATGTATATTTATTTCCTTAAAAGAAGCCTTTTTTCTGATTTTAGAGAATTTCCATTTTTCAAGATGAAGAAATATAAAAAGCAGACGGGATGTACTGAATATGTTCGAATGGTTACATATTTTTATTAGTCATTTAGGGGACGGTTACTTTTGTAAAATCTTTTTCAAGATGATTATGAAATAAATTGTTTTAAAGCCTCCAATACGACTTTTCTTTGTTTATTATTACTTATACTTATAACTTTATTAGTCTCTGTAATGAAATAAATCTATTTTTTTAATAATTCATAAAAATACTAATAGTATAATACTAAATAGTACATAATATACAATTTAAAAGCTTAATTTATATCAATTTAGACAAAACATATAATTATGCATCTTTCGACATATGCATACTCCCATATTTAGTACGTTTACATTTAATCAATTAAATACAAAAAAAAAAAAAATAGCGTAATTTTTTTTAGTATTTTTCCAATCAGTTTTTCAACATTTTAAATTTATTTTACCAACAAATTTGTGAAAACAAAAATTCAAGCACAAACAGATTAAGAGTATTGGAGTCTTACATCAGAAATTTGTACCTGTGGCAGGAATTTAACCTAAGAATTTGCTGAAATTACCCTTCGCAAATTGTGTAATTACTTTTCATAAATTAACTTTAAGACTATGAGAGGAGATTTTTAACATATTAATTTAATCGCTGATAACATAAATAGGAGTTTTTTAAGATAGGGTTCAGTTAAGCAAAAATCGATGAAGGGGAGAGGGAAAAGGAAATTACTGTTCGTCAAAGAGCTTATTAAGACTATTGGAGTCCTTGGTCAAAAATTTAGACTGGTACCTGAACCAGATACTTAATTAATATATATATTAAAGTTACTAATAGGAAATATTAATAACGACCACTCATAGATTAAATTTAAAGGGGGATTTACTTTTTTTCTGTGGAGAAAATCGATTTTCCCTTTTTTACATTTTTCTATTCACTGTACTCACAAGGGAACCACTTTTGGTGCTGCTCGCACCTAGCATTGAGACCTGGTGCATTTTAAAGCCCTATATTATGAAGTTTGAGAATCGATAAAATTTTTCTGTTAAAATAATATTTCTTGATTATACAGCAGCATAACTTTCTGAAAATGCAATTTTCGAGACCGCTTATCGGACTATTAACATTGATTTTTTTTTTAAAGAAAAGCATTTAAAAATAAAAATTAGTTAATAATAAGTATAAAATATTGAAAAAAAGTTTGAAAATTCCTTCGAAAACCCACGAATTTGATTTTGAAAAATTCCAACTTTATAATCATATTTTTGGCGGGGAAACAGTTGGCGTTTATTTTCAAAAGTAGAGCTTCCGGCAACCCTAGCCAAATGTCATAGCTGAATTTGTAATAGCTAGAAATTACAATGTTCGACCTATTTCGCCAAAGTAATTTTTCTAAATTGTGTAAAAATATTAATTTACTTTATCATTACTTTTACCGAAGGACCATTTAATAGAGCAACATTTCATTTTAAACATTCGAAACTTTATTTCATTCGATTTCAAAAGAAAACAGTTTGCTTATTTTGTATTTCACTAAAAAATAGTTTTCAATGATCTTCGAAGCTTTTATAGAATTATATTTATTACTTATACATTTATCGTCCGCATAGAAAAAATAAAAATAAAAACCTAATATTTGTTTCTTATGCTATCTATTATAAAAAAAATCGCAATCTGGTATAATTCTAGTAACATGTTCTGTACATTTTCTCTTTGAATAAAGCGGGCGGACAAATTGTAGCGCCCTATTTGGCGACTTAACTCACTTTTGGCGTGAAATAAACAAATAAATAGGTAATAATAAAAAATTAAAAGTATAAAAAAGTATATAAAATATTATTTTACCAGAGAAATTTTTTCCGTTCTCTAACTTTTATGTATAGGGCTACAAAACGCACCAGGTCTCGATGCTAGGTGCGAGCAACACCAAAAGTGGTTCCCTTGTCAGTAGATTGTAGATTATTCGTGTACAACTATTTAGCAGAATTCGAATTCATTTAATACTTATTTAGGACTTTATCGCAAAGGGTCTTTAGGCTTAAACATTTTGAAGCACTATAATCGCATTTTAAGCTAAATGGCATTTATCAAACTGGGAGAGGATTCAAAAAGCAAAAACTATTAAATATAAGAAGCAAATATATTTATAAAAACTAGGGGGCTCTGCCCCCTACGAGCTACGCTCGTCAACCCCCGTTCAGACACCGCAGACTCTAACAGCACGATGATTTAATCGGCTTTAAAAGGATTTCGGAAGTGGATTATAATTTGAATCTGAGAATTATAATCTGACGTAAATTTCACCAAACTTTTCTTTTTCTTTTTAATATTCACGTAAAAATACTTTTGTTAGAAATGAAATATTATGATCATCTTAAAATATCAAATAAATGTCTCTAGCAATTTTTAAATTTAAACTGTTTTGCAATATTATTTTTGTTCATTTTATATAATAAGTGTAATGTGACGTAAATGTGACGTAAATTCTCCTATTTAAGACTTCTAACGCATGTTTATGAATTTATTATTTCACAATATTCTGTCTCTTTTAAAATTCACGTGTAATTATAATTTTTATGACGTAATTTTCAGTGAGTTCCTGCTTTTTATATTTTCTGTTTATAATAGTCACGTGTAAAATAAATATTTAATTTGAAGTAAACATTATTGTTTGCGCTTTTTATACAACTGGCAACAGTTTAAATTAATCACATTTTCCAAAATTTGTAAAAAATATCTCTCGAAATGCTGAAAATTTGAATTTAAAATTGAAATAAAACCTGAAAAAATGAGTCAAATAAGAAAAATAAATACAATCTGTACACCAGAAACTTATAACGTATAAAATGATCTAAAAATGATTAAATTATCAAGCATAGCTTTTGCTCCAATAAAACCTTTTTAATGGAACGATTTTGTCCAACTTTAGAATTACATATCTCTTAAAATAATTCTTCGATTTCAAAACTGTCTACATCAGCGTGTTTATCAAACATTTCTCTATAACACCACGATTGTAATATTTTTGTATGCAACAGTTTTTTTAATATTAACGATGAAAGGCCATGCTTAAGCATTCAAATTGGATGTGAATCTACCCGGAATATCTACGCAGATTTTCATTGGTCCATTTCCAAATCAAAACTTTTTTTATATATATAGAAGGATAAATATTTTTAGAAAAGCGTCAAAGTGTGAAAGGGGGGGGGGTCAGAAAAAGACATTTTCTTCAAACAGCTGCCGCCTTGTGGACATTAAACTACTTGCTCTCAATGTGCTTGAACCTCCAGGCAAGATTGTCTATTTTAATAATCCTTAACAGGAATTAATTGCAAATGACTCTGGTGTATAATCGCATGCCACTCGACTGCTTGTGCAAGATACAAACGCTAGGGTATCCATCCACCCACACAACCTGAGCCACATCATCAATTTTTTTATTAAAGAAATTGAATAATTTTCAAATGATAAGGAACAGCATGCAAAAAACCCGGAGATAAAATATTTATTCCTATTCCAGAAAAAATTGCTAAAAAACACCTTTTTTCGATCTTCTGCAGGCAAAACCCCCTTATGACTGTGAGAGATGACAGTTAACATTTTAATGAAATTTGGAATTCGTTTGAAACAGATTTGTGCAATGGGAATTGCGTTATTAAGATAGGGCTCAGTTAGTGAAAAATCGATCAAAAAGCAGTTGAGCCAAAACCTTGTTTAAATCAGTCCCATAGAACCCGAGGTATGAATGCGCCACCTGGCGGTAGATGGTGACACAAAAAAACTGCAATAGAATCGTAAGATAAGTTGAATGAATCATTTTCCGATGAAATAGTGCACATAGAAACCAAGAAAAGAATGTGCCATAAATATTTGTAAATGGTGGAATCTGAGGTCGATATTTACGAAATTGTACTTTTAAAGTTAAATGAAAGGGGAGAAATTTTTATGGACAACCTCTTAACTCATATAAAAGGACTCCTGCTACAAAACACTTTAATGATCTTTGATTAAGTTAATGAAAATCGTTTAAAATATGTCGGTTTATCCTCTGGAACGGATATCTTTTTAGTTCAGTTTTTAATGTCTGCTGGTGTATCCGAGAACCAGAAGGTTCAGCACACAAGTCCATCTCATGACGCCACTATTGGAATGGTCTAGCAGCTTCAGTACCCAGCCCTTCCCGATTTTCGATATCTTTAATTTAATAATTTTCAATTTTGTCCGGTATTAATTTTATTTTATTTTTTACTTTTCTTTTCTCCGAACAAGTGCAAATTCCACAGTGTTCGGTCCACCCATCCACTCTCGATCGCCCAGTACGGTTCTTTATCCAAATTTTGGTACCGCCACCGTCAGTTTTTTGAAAAAATTAAGCGAGTCTTTGAACATTATTTATGAGGTTTTGAATCATGTTTTAATAATGTGTTTTATGACAATCTTGATTAATTACGGTTTGATTGTCTAAATAATAGTTATTGAAAAGATGCCAAACTGTACTATGTTGGGCTAAAAGGTTGAAAACGGATTATTTTAAAGAATGTATAAAAATCCCCTTGTAACAAGTAACAATGTTAACCGCTTGTGGGGCGGTGTGATACATTATATACCACCTACGATTAATGAAGAATTGTACCAGAAAAAAAAATATTAAATTTTATTTTTCTTACTTTGGTGAAAAAAAGGCCGTAAAATTGCTTTTTTTTATATTGTATATATATTTTTAAGATTCCGGTGTGAATACAACATTACATAAACGCAATAATTTGACCCTGAAAGGTTAAAATCGTATAAAACATTAAAAAAAAAAAATCTATCAAAAGATCTAAAATCGACCTTGGAGGTGCTTAACTATATATACTCTCAAATTTTGTAGCTCTAGGTACAGCGGTCTCCAAAGAGCACCGTCGACACAATTACATACAAACTTCTTTCCTTATTGTTATAGATTTTTAAGTTCTAAATGACTCGATAAATAAAGTTTATCTGATAACCTAATACAGTTTTCTCTCTTTTACTTAGTGAACAGTTTTAATTGTTTTTCTCATTTCTTGGGCCCATTAATATTAGTATTTAAAACCAAATTTTTTTATCGCTAATTTAATTATATACTACGAATATAATTCAACATTTAATCGCTAATGGGACCTGTAAAACGCTGTATAATTAACAGCTTGTAATCATTGAGATAGAGTCATTTAAACTAAAGTCTCTTGGAACGTTACAAATGAATTTTCCATACGCGATAATTATTCCGAAATCATCTTAATCTGATTTTATATCATAATTGCGAAGATTTGGAGAGAAATCTAAGACTAGGGTGAACTTATTCTGCATATTACTTTAGATAAAATAAAAATATAACTATATAATGACGCATATCTAAAGAGCTATTATATATGCAGATAATAATATGGGGATTAGATCACAAACGTTAATTGCGTATTTATAGGAACACACATTATTAAATTAAATTATTAAAAATCATATTTTCCTTAAAATAGAGGCACTCATAATAAAGTCTCCTAGAACATAACAACTGACTTTTATAAACGCTGTAAATTTTGTGCAGTGAGCTTACTATAGGATTTTATTACAATTAAGTAAGATTTGTATAGAAATCTAGTAATGAGACAACAAATTCTACTAATTATTTTATATAAAACAAAAAATATAAATATATAATAACAAATATCTGTAGAGCTACTAAATGTCATACATTGTATAGGGATAATTCAATAGATCTTTTTTATATACTTTGCAGAATTAATAAACACGATTTATAAAAAAATCGTTAAATTAGTGAATAAATTATATGGCATCATTAAGAAAATAATAAATATAATAAAATAATTTTAAGCTATTGAAAATATCGCAATCATAATATTTGTTGCGACACTTATTTCGAGCAACTAAATTTTTCTCATGATTGTACGTTAATATATTCATAAATGTACTTACTTAGCATACAAAAAAAAAGTCATAATTATAAATTAAATAGAGTAGACAGAAATAGACTATGTTTAATAATATTACAATACTTTTTAACAAAAAAATTCTATTAGTAAATTAATCATAACAGTTTTCCACCCACTTGGAAATTTAAAACTGTTATATTAATAAGGTTTTTAAGTCATCAGCAATTATACAAACGTAAAGGGGCAAATGCAAATGAGCATGATAATTATTTTTTGTCTATTAAACGTTGTGCAACAGGGTTAAATGAAATAATTTTTTTGTTTTAAATCATTGTTTTTATATTTTAAAATTATCCTTACTCTACTTTCTAATTTTAGAAGTTTCCCATAAATGTTTGGAATAAAACCCATTTTTGAAGCAATATCCAATTACAAATATTGGTTCTACGATTTCCTTTTGAAGAGAATAAATCAGTCTTTCCATATAAATATTTTTTCATTTAATTTTATGCATGTTCTTTAAGCCTCTCGGTTGTAAACTTTCAAATGTACGAAAACCATATTTTGAACTTAAAATATCCTCTATGGGGATTATTATTATCGCTTTCTAGAATCTTTATTTTTGTGGCAGTTTGTTAAAAACAAAGTTTTACAATAAAAAATTTTGAATCTTAAAAAAAAAAAAAAAAAAAAAAAAAAAAAAAAAAAAAAAAAAAAAAAAAAAAAAAAAATTATAAGAATTTATAAGAAATAAATTTATAAGAAAATATTGAATTTAAAAAAATTATTTCCAAAATTGTTATTTTCGAAATCATAGTTCTGTTTAAATGACTTTATCGCCTATTAAAATTAACGAAACTATCTCAAAGCAGAGTTCAAACGTTAAAAGATACGATAATAAAATATCGAACTTTATAGTAAACTGGAAGAGATATAGCTTGTAGAATACTCATATCGCATTGATGCCGCGTAAAACAGATGATCGTAATGAGTTTGCCACGTATATGTTTAAGAGAAATGATGTTTAAATTTCGAAAATACCGTATTTATTATAAGTGCGCGAAATAGACAATATATAAGGTTTGCATTAAAGTACAATTTATTATAATTAAATAATTCATAGTTTATTATAAATTTCGGATACGATACAAAATAGAAAACCAAACAAAGTATTTTTGGCAATGTTCTTTTTGATATAAAGGTGCAGGCATCCTATTAAAAAGCTCTCACTTGCAACATAAACAGACATGTCCAAACACATATTCGAGAATAAAATTGTTCGGTTATCTGCTGTTTCATTTTAGAATAATTATCGAACTTTATATGATTACATATGTGATAAAAGTGTATATATATAAAAATATGTATATATATATATATATATATATATATATGATACGATTTTACTCGTATCATATAAACATGTCGATCTTAAGCAACAGCATATCCTCGTTATTTAACTCAATGAAGAAATCATAGTATTTTGCAGTCGAAAAGTCGTAATGGGAGAGTGAAAGGTTAGGCTGTCATCCATTGAAATGTTTCCCCAATAAGAACAATCGGAGCCGTTAGAATCATCAAAACGTTTATTAGTCGACCAGATAATGTACCAAACTCCACTAGTTATATGTGATTCATGGGCGGGCAGTTGCTATGTCGAAAAAAATACACCACTAGATCTTACGTATTAGATTATCTTGACGGAAACTCAGTAAAAAAAGCCCTCCAGGTGGCGGTTTAATTAAGCAACTAAATAATCGTAAAATTCTGTCACTCCTAGCCCATGGAAAACTGTTTATGTACTTGCGAAAACTTCACGCGTATGAATACTATACACGTTAACTCATAAATCACGTACAAAGTAGCCGGGAGGACGCTATGAGAGTAGAATACGATAGGACCTAGCTCCGGTGGGAGGGGGGAAACGCGCGTGACGACGATACGAACTATATAGTTTCGGCGTCAGAATTACTGGGGCTGGCGGGATGCAAAGAACTGTGGGAAAAAAGAACATCATCGAACAACTCTATAAAAAAAAAAAAAAAAAAAAAAAAAAAAAAAAAACATTCGAAATAAAAAGAATTTATTTTTAGAATAAAATGAAAAAGTAATTTAATGGGTTTTATAAGATGAGCCGGATGGATTAAAGTTTTTAGACTAATAAAAGGATACGCAGGTTTAAATGCATGGAATAAAAAAAAAAAAACAAAAAATATAATTAAAGATATTATTAAAGATAGGTAAAAAAGGAAAAATTTTAAGAATTTGGAATAGTTTTACTAAGATAAAATGGCGAAATTTTTATTATTACATATATATATATATATATATGCAGAGCTCTCTTATGTTAGTTTTGAAAGGCATAGGACGGCCCAGCCAGTAGTTGATCAAATAAAGTCAGTGCTACTATGTTTTTATTATATTTTTTTAAATTTTAGAGGTTAATTAACATGATTGCTAGAACCCTTATTGAATGGAAAAAAAATGAAATCCGCTGAAATTAAGTAGCAACGAAATTATAAATAAATAGATTTTTAATCGCTGTTCTCCAGTTATTGATCAGGCGAAAGAAGTTAATTGAAAATCTGAAAAATAATCTTTAAAATGTCATCATTGGGCTGTGATTAATAATAATTCTTATAAAAATATTAGAATAAGAAAGATGAAAGTAGACTATTTTAACTCACCGTAATTGTCTCCAATTAATCAAAAGCTAAATGTTTATACTTTCTAATAAAAAAAAATCCATAAAATGGATTCTTTTACAGAGGACAGCTTACAACAATGTGACGAAAAGTACACTCATATTAAAACAAAAATATTATGTCTAGTGCTAAATATAAAACTCATTTCTGCCTGAAATGACGCAATATTTCGAAAACTTGATCAAATACTGGAAGAGTATCAACTACTGCCGGGGTTATCATATATCAATTTAATATTAGGTTGAGCACAAAGTTCTGGGAAATTTTAAATCTAATAGTTACAAGAATTTGTATCGCATATAGGAATACTAATGGTGTATCAATAGGAGTTCAGGAATTTCGGCTCGAAAATGCTTTTTGAACAGCATGATTTGCTTGTGTTGGAGAAAAGATCTAACGATTCTGAAAGCCGTCTATAAGATTAATGAGGGTGATGGTACGGCGACAAACTTCGTGTTTCCAGCAAATCTAGAATCTGGCAGAACAATGGCAGAAAGTCGTGGACTATGATGGCCTCTACTTTGAAGAATAGTCTTAATTGCTTTTGTTGTTAATTTGTGCGTAATAACGCAACTTTCACAAATTTCCCAGAACATTTAGCTCAACCTAGTTTTAAGTTAGTATGTATGAGACTTTTATTATATATAAGATATGTTTTTTTAATATTTCTCCTGAGAATTTTAGCAAACAATTTAAATTAAGAAGATATTTTGCATTAGCAATTCTTTTTCGAAGTTTATGTATGAAGAATCAAGACTTATCGAATACAAACGCTTTTTGGTATTGGATGAAATAAAATGACAACGGTAAGTTTAATAACCTGTCAAAATCTAATAAATTGAATTTTCATTAACAATTAATTGTTTTAGAAGTTAAGAAATAGAATTCAATTGGAAGATTATACTGCACTGCTATACTGACGATGGAGTTAGTCGAGAAAAGACTCATTTTCCTCGGAAGTACTAAATAATAATAAATCTGCTTCGCACTTACGGTATTGTATTTATATGAATAATAATAGGTTTTATTATTAATGTTTACAGACTTTGAAATTATATGCACTATCTATATACACTTTTCCAGTTACTGTATGCGGATGAAACTGCCGCAATCGGATCATTAGATAAGATTTTAATTATTAAATGAAGTGTATGTTTTGATATCACTAAATAATACATTTGTAAGCATTAACCGATTTCAAGTGGTGGCATTTTGAACAATGCCATTTTTTGCATGTGGTCATTCTCAAATAGATTATTTTACAAGACGTCTCCTATTTTACAAGCACTGCGCGAAGTGAGAAAAGTTACAAAGTGTTTTGGGTTAAATATAATAAAATTATATGTAATGAAAAACGGGGAAATTTTCTTTCAAGTACTTAGTAACGCACCAAAGCTCGTCCTTGCCACGTTCTGCAGTGATATATTGTATTTCCCTACCAAATATTAAGAAATATTCATAATTATATTATTTCTAACATTTTTCTTTCTTTGTTGTTTGGAATACGATGTTTGTCTGATAACTATCTGTGCTTAATTTTTCCAGCGCGCTGTAGTGATTCTAATTCGGCGCCACTATGCACTGCACATTGGAAGGACAGCATGCTTGAATTTTTTCCTCCCTTTCCAGTCAGCCAGTAGTTACCTGCTGGTAGCAGAGTGAGATGCTGTTATACGTGTTTGTCGGATTTTGATTTCTCTGAAGATGAACAAAGTTGAACAAAGGTACAGGAAAGGATGTACAAGTTGAACAAAGGTACTGAATAAAATTTTGCCAAATATTGATGATTCTCAATGGAAACAATTAGTACAATTTATCATGGGTCGTAAGATCCATCAATGCTCGAGCTCATTTATCGCATTTGATTCAGACTTTCCTCGCGAATCTTGGAATTCCAGTCGCTCACCATCTTCCCTACTCTCCAGACACTGCTATTTGCAACTGCTAGATTTCCCCTAAATTGAAGACTCCATTTAAAAGAACCTGCTTTGATAGTGAGGATGAGATATGCAGAATTCAACAGCATTTAAAAAAAGTCTGTCAGAAGTGATTTCGACAGTGGAAAGAACGGTGGGTTATGCGGTTGAAGACACAAGGGACCTACATTGAAGGGGATTGGGGTACAAATCCCGCCAGGTAATATATTTCTTTTTCGGCCAAATGTAGGATACTATTCATACAGGCGATGCATAGCAAGTGGTAGAGAATTCCAGGGTGCAATAATATGCCATCAATACTATAATTCCGCTGCGCCTTTCAGTTGCGGCTTTCTTTTTCTTTCTTTCTTTTTTAGTTGTTTTTTGTAGTTATGCAAAGTATCTAGTCTCTTCAAATCACAACATGAAAAACCGTATGCCTGTGATAAACTATGCATTTAGCAGAATTTCCCTAGATATACGTTTTTGGCATGTTTTTAGTAAATATACTATTAAAAAATAATAATATAGAATTGAGTGAAAAAAATAATAATATTCAAATTGAGGAGTTTTTGGTTTATCATATTATGATTTTTGACTTTTTTGAAACAAATAAAATATAAAAATATATACTTCTAAAAGCTACAAAGAAGAACATAAAAAAGAAAGTAATTTTTAATTTTTATGAAATACAAGTTTATAAATGATATTGCGGGGCAACATATAACAATGATATGTTCCCGCACCATGTTGGTTAAATCAAAGTAAAATTGCGTAATTTGTTATTTCTGTTTGTATAAATATTTTTTATAAAATATAAATATGAGTGTAAAATTATAATGTTTATATATTTAAGTAAAATAAGAGTGTAAGTTCATACAAAAATTATTAAGTTGATTTTAAATATTAAATATATATTTTTAAAAAATTTTTGTATTGTAAAATGAATGTATAATGTTGAATAGAGTTCGGATCTCAGACAACAACAATAGCCAGACGCCATGGTGTCGTTTTATGACAAGCCAATGGAAAGTGGTGTATAATTAGAAATCGTAAAATAATAAAAACGTTGGAATAAATTTATGGCCTCAATAAAAGTGTTGGGATAAATTTATGGCTTTTCAGACCACCCAAACTTTAAGGCAGGTAATAATATTAAAGTATATGTAAGGGGTCATTTGCAGACTGTTAGCTAATAGGCCTATCGAAGAATAATGCAAAATCTTCTCACATCCAATAACAGTGGACTAGACAAAAATAGTTCCACCCACTGCAGGAGTTGGTGTGCAAGAAGAATAAGGTTTGAAAAAGAGAGTCTGAAAAAAGATGTAGAGGACGCAGGAGCTCTCCTGAAAGCCCGTGCAATGAATCCAAAAAGCCCTAGTAATTCCCAGGCGAGATGGTCATATCGGAGTGAGCCTAATCAAGCCTAATTGAGGATGTCTTCCTGATGTTAAAATAAAGAGGATTGTTCTACAGAGGTCCGTAGCTATGCATCCTGCCATCCCGATGTTGCCGCTCTGATACGAAGCGAATTCCTGATGACATATGAATATGATCCTAAGCAACGCGGCAACTCTGAATTTGATGAATAAAGGCCACCATCCCGTATATTAAAGAAAAGGTACTACTTTAAACTTTTCCTTTTACCACTTAAAATCATATAAAAAATTATAAATATCCTTTTCTGATATTTTATGGTAGAGCGTAATCTGAGATCCGACAAAACCGATAATTAAATAAAATTAAGGTAATTTAAAAATGAAAGAGAATTATTCTTTTAGCAAAAAGAAAAATATATAATAATTAGAGTACATGAAAATATTGTCTTTTTTTCAAAGATTAAATATACATAAAATAAGGAGAAGCAAACAAAAGTATTGCTTTCTTTTTTTTGAATTAATATTATGTATTTCTGTATATAGTTGTGTTCAATGTAAATAAAATATTTAATCAAGTTTTAAAAGGTTTCTGTAATTATTTAATTGATAATGTTTAAGGTGTGTCAATTTATTTTTACAGCTTAAATTTTAGTTTAATTCATAAGTGGAAGAGTTCGTCTAAATAATTCACAACGCAAACTCTTAATTTTATTCGTAATTATTTAAATTTAATAATTACATTTTGACGCGAGTTATAATTTAATTTTATTAATGCTTCGCGTTGCTCTTCTACTAGAATTATGTAATTACGATCACTTATGTTATTTGAATTTATCTAAGGTATATAAAATTATATACCAATTTACTATGAGGTTGCTTGGATGATTTGGACCAATTAACAATTTTGGATGTAAATTAAATAGAAAATAAACAGGTGTAATTATCTGTCCAGCATCCCCTCCTTCATAGTAAAATGGTGCTATGACTCAGGAACGTTCATCTGAGGTCATTAGAAATAATAATAATAATAATAATAATAATAATAATAATAATAAAGGAAAATAAATTTAAGTATTATTTTAATGTCACAATTTTAGAGATATTGTAGGTATTTAAGTTTAATTGATTAAAATTTTATTAAAACTAATTTTATTATTGTAACAATAATGACACACATATAATAATTTTATATAAATAAAATGAATAATATATGTTAGCAAAAAAAAAAAAAAAAAGAGAATTTTTTCTGTCTTCTATAAGGGTAGCCTTTGTTAATAGCCTTACAATTTAGATGACAGAATTTCAGAATTACTCTTTAAAATGAGTAGGTGTAAGCTATTAGGTTCAGGGTAGTTAGAACAGCTTTATAGCATACTCATCTATTATATATATATAATCCAAACGGAAATTTCGTTCCGAACGCCGAGATTTCGAGTTCTACCGCATGGATTTTGACGGAACTTATACCGTTAGATAGGTATCGTTTCAGGGAAGGTTTTAAGCTATAACACATCATTCTACCTACATTAGTTATAGAATTATTACGGAAAATTCTTTTATATTGAACTTTGTAACTTCATATTTCCTTAAATATCTGGGCTCCTATTGGTCGTAGAGCTTAGATCTCGCGCCAAAAGTAGCTCCGAAGCACCCAAGCAAACTTTTCCCCGCGATTATTTTGCCGTCTTCCGATTTCCTCTAACTCTATTAGGGGCCCGCGTAGGGCCCCTTTAACATATTTTTCGTAGTAATTTCAGCAATTATCTTACATTATTCGTTAAGACCGCCACCCTCCCGATTCATGTATCTACGGAAAGGTTGCACGAAGGAATTTCGTTCGGATACGCTTTCGTTAAGAATAGAGTGCGCTCCCTGGTGGTGGAATGTGGAACTAACATAACGCGATATTGTTAAAATTGGGAAATCTAACAATGCGATCTGTTTTAAACTTTGAGATAGTTCATAACACATAATCTATTATCTATTCTATTATATATATATATAAAATCTATTATCTATTCTATTATCTATTATATATATAAAATCCAAACGGAAATTTCGTTCCGAACGCCTAGATTTCGAGTTCTACTGCGTGGATTTTTACGGAACTTATACCGTTAGATAGGTATTGTTTCAGGGAAGGTTTTAAGCTATAACACATTATTCTACCTATATTAGTTTTAGAATTATGACGGAAAATTCTGTTATTTTGGGCGATAAGGTTACCATTTTATTTCTTGGCGAAATTCATCGTTGATAAAAAAAAAAAAAAAAAATTGAAACGGCTATTAAACCTCGAAAAATAAAAGAAAAACTGTTACTAATTTTATTTAAATGAAAAAAAAAGAAAAAAAGAAAAAGAAAATCCGTTTCAATGAGTGATAATATTAAAAAACGGAAACATTTAATCAAAACCTGAAAGAAATATTTGTAATGCTTAAAAATTAATTTAATAAGAAATATTACACTTGATACGCTATATTTGGCTCTTTATCGCTTGCGTTAGATATGGAAACGAATCTGAAAATTTGATTAGATGAAATTTTAACGACATTTTCTTTCTGTTCTGTTCTTTTCTTTTTTATATATCTAATTGTCCCATCACGCGACTTATAGAAGAAACAAGCAGATGTAATTGTGAGCCACATGTGTAATTACTATTTGTTTCTTTACAATTTTTTATTTTTCTTTTGTCGCCAAACAATGTGATTTTAAGCCAAAAATGCATAAGCGTGACATTAGCTTGAGGATGTTCTCACAAATGGTGTTTTTTTAGGTGAAAGAGATCATTTTTTGAGTACATTTTCATATTCAATTGTAACTTATATAGATATCAGTTAATATTTAAAAAATGGAATCGAATACTTAAATTTCAGTGTGAATTTCTGCCACACATACATATTGTAAAATAATTTCATACTTTTTAAAATGTTTTTCGCTGTAATTCCGAAAGCATGTGATATTTATAAACTCGAACTCAGATCAACGAATATTACCCATTTTATTTAAGCAAATATTATCTATTTTCTCAAGTCATTTCGCCAATTTCATTTATAGGAAAATTCACAGATTCGAAATCTAGGAAATAAAGCTAATTTTTAAGGAAATTTATGTTTTAATACGTTATTACTATGGAAAAATTCAACATTTTGAAAAAAAAAATTAATAGTCTTTTGTAATTCGTCATTTCTTCTTCGTCTTTCTTCATACTTTCTCCTCTGTTATGTAATATTTCAAATGATATTGGACTAATTTTCGATCATCGATTCACCACAAAATCGCATATCTAATATAGTATATAAAATAAAGTCTTGATTAGGGGGCTAATTAACGCACAGCGCAAACTACTGAACCTAAAATCTTGAAAATCGTGGTAAAAATACTTCTTATGACATAAACTTCTGCTAAGAAAGGATTTTCTAAAGTGTCACCCCTAATGGTTTTTGCACGGGGAGGGGAAAAAATCGAATATCAAAATTATGCGTCAAATGATAGCATATTTTAATGTAGTTTTGTATGCTGAATCGAATGCTACCAAATAAATTTTTATAAGTCCAACAGTTCATGACACATTTCATATTTTTCTAATTTGGCGGTGTCTTTGGCATCTAAACCTCAAAATATCTATCGTTACATCCGTTACTCTAGCAACGGAAAAAATTCAAATCAACCCTTTTGGCTAAAAAATAAAAACGGCTCTATGAGTTTGAAATAAAAATGCAAGCATCTTAATTTTTAAAAAAAATAGTGATTTTATGTAAAATAAAAGGGAAAAAATTACTGAGAATTTAGCGTTATAAAACAAAAATGGAAAAGGTACTACTTAGATATTCCGTCGACCAAAAATCTATCGTCAAACTATAAGATTAAATGCCAATAATGGTTGATCGTAAATATCAAATTCACTTGAATTTAAACAAACTACACGTGTTTACGTCCTCAAGTGATTTTAATTTCGACGTTTTATTTGTATTTTTATTAATGTTATACTAATTTATTTGTTATTTCGTTATTTAAGATAAAGATTATGTCAATTTATATAATTTGGCGAATGGTTTGGCGATTTATATAATTTGGCGAAATGGGTCGACGGGATAACAAGTAGTACCAATGAAAATATTTAAGTATGAAAGCAATGTTTGTTGTAACGACTTAAAAATTATTTTCATATATATAAACTCGGTTTATGGCGTCAGATGCCGTCATCCGAAGAATCTACAAGAGTCTTTTTCCATTTTTTCCGGTCATAGGTTCCTCAATGAAAGAAATTGGAATTGTAATAATATTGTGCGATTTATAAATTGCTCCTCGATAAGAAGAAAAAATGGGTACATTTATAACAACCGTGCGCACATCTCGCTGATAGCATTTTTAAAATTCCCAGTAGCAGTAGTTACATTTTGCGTATGTAAATTAAAAATATTTTTTTGCTTTTAATTATGGCATTATTTCCTGTTATTGTTTATCTTTTCAGTTTTTTAAATGAAATTAGTATAAGGCATGCATTTTAAATTAAATGAGTGAAAGGTTTGTGTTTTAAATGAAAATAATAAAATAAGAATATGCTATGAAAACAATCTTTATTGATTTACTACCTGCGCCCGGCTGACATAAAAGTATCACAAAAGCCACATATTCACTTTTCTTTGAGTAGTTGCTCATGAGAATTCAAGTTAACCTTCCGTAATCGGATACTTCACATATTGGTGTATTAGCTTTAATGTTGAAAGCATCGTTTTTGTTTGAAGCGAAAACTTTACTATGAATTCTATTACACAAAATCGCATCATCATCATCTACTATATATTTACGACGGAAATTTGTATTTCATTCCGATTGTTTATAATACTTTTGTAGGATATACCACAATTAGTTAGGTAATAATTTTGGAAAGGTTTTAGCGTATACATATTGTTCAAGGATACTTAGTTATAGAGCAACAGTAAAAGTTCAAAAATTAAGTGAACCTGATTATGAAAGTTTAGCGTTTTTAAAAAAATCTACAGAACATATTTTGTTACAAGTGGCCCTGTTGCATGACTTTTAGGAATGGTGTTAGTATATACGATTTCATTATATGCTGATTAGTTACAGAGGTATTAATTCCTGTTGTCAGAACGGTCTCATTACCCGACCATAAGTGCGCTGTTTATAATCAACTAAAACAATTACTTCTTAATTGCTAAATTTTGTCCAACGCTTAAGATAACATTATATCGCAATAACGTTCGCATCGTTTTCAGTAATGTGCAAGGTCAAGCTGAAGATCCATGTTGTTTAAAATACAAGTTCAAATTCACCATTTAGTTTAATCCAAGGTTCATTTGGAAATATTGACCAGCGCAGCGGGCATAGCCTGCTAGTATATATATATTTTTTCTTATATAAATATATGGTTGACAAGGAATAAATTATTAGTGCACTTTATATTAGGATAGCGGTCAGCTATAAGCCTAAATATAATAAAATATACAAAAAGTGCTAAGATTTTTTCCGGTAGTTCAATTACAACTTATATGCTAAAGTCTAGAATTTAGACAGCAGGGATAAGTTTTATGAACAAAAGTGTTATAAAAAATTAAAAAAAAGGATTTTGGTGTAGCACATTGGTTTAAAAAAAAAACATATATATGTATAACAATGGACAAGGCAAGTTATTTCAATATGATTGCACACAAAATTATAGTAAAAAAATTACACAAATAAATAATTGAAGTAAAATTAAAATTTTCTCACCAAAGGCAGTGGTGGAAAATTGGCGCAGAGGAGGAGCCTATTGACACCGCTAATTGTTTATTGTATAATTCACCTTAATGGAAACTCGGAAATTATGTCATTAGATAAGCCGCAAAATACTATTAAAATTTAGTGGTGTTGATAGGCTCCGCCTCTGCGCCAATTTTCCACTACTGCAAAGGCTTTCTGTATAGGGTGCAATTTTGGCCTACGGCTGGGTATGCACCAACACCAACAAAATTTTTGTAGAAAATTTATCAATTCATCAAGGTAAATCAAGGTCATCACTTAGTTATAAATTTCAGAATTCTTGGCTGAAAAAGGAATCGAAGAAAAAATTAAGTATGGTATAATTACTAGATGTTATGCTCAGAAACAATAAAATTAGTAATATTATATTGTAAAAAGCAGCATTTTGAGTTTTATTTAGGAAAACTTTTGATTTTTAGGTTTTACACATTTATGGAGTGTCTAGCTCAGTGTATAGTTCCTAGATTTAATAAAAAAAATAATAAATAAAAATATAAGTTGGTGTTGTTTTCAAAATAAATAACAAAAGGTATAGCAATTAGCATTTACAGTTAAAATTTATGGAATTTTCAGCAAAATTAACATTAGACAAACATAGTTTATATTATATTTAACTTGATAAGCTAATTTACTTTTATTAACGGTATTCAATTAGAATTAAAGTAGGCTTAAATTCAAGTTAAATTAATTAATAACATTGTTATAGTGTAAAATTTTATGTAAGACTATTATATTTTTATTGTATATATAAAAATATGCAAATTTAATAATTAATAAAATGTATTAGCAAAATTATTTAATATAAATATTAAATGACATCTTGCTGAAATCAGCTAGAAATTAGATTTTTTTTTTTTTAAATGAAATATTTTATAAATTTATGTTATTTTAGAATTTAAGCATTTTTTTTTCTCTTTACTTTCCCTTAGAATTAAATGCAATTCTAAATTTAACACATATAAATATACATAGGATTGATAAATTTGAGTGTGTGAGTTCATAAAATTTTTTTTATATAATTTGGCCAATTTAACATAAGAAAACAAAATACATAAATAAATATATTTATATATAGTGGCCTTATTTTTTATTAAAATAGGTAGTATGGCTTAATAAATTAATTTACTGAATTTTTTTTATAGTACGTACAGTAAGTATTTTAAAAAACTTGATCTATAAAAAAATTGGATTTGGTTGTTTGTGAGTATACAAAGATTTTTTCTGCTGGCAGAAGTTCTTTGGTCCGGCCGGGTACTCATAGATGGCTGCATACGATGTTACGTAGTAATTATCATTTGCTTTTTTTTTTTTTTAATTATACAAGTGTATTAATAACATTTTTTTTTAATAATTAAATAATAATTATTAATGTTTGATTAATAATAATAATTTATTATCTTTTATTTGTAAACATATCATTAAAGTTTAGACAGTAGAATTCACATACGGAATGTTAATGATAAATTAATTTTTGAATAAATAAATTTTTATTTCATTCAGTAAATAAATAAATATGAAAATTTAACAATCTTTTAAGATAGAATTGTTGGCTAAATAAATAATAAGTAAAGACACAAAAATTGTTCTCTTCTTCGTCAATGGTATTTTCTGACAACAACACTATTTAATAGTATTAAATGAAGGTGCATTTTAAGGTCAGCGTAATGCATATTTTGCATTTTGAGAGGCTGTAGAAGTCATATTTCCGTGTTGTTTACATTTTAATAGTAAACAATATCATGAATCAAAATTTGTGTTTGTTAGAAAGGTCTAAAAATATACAATGTAATCTGTTAAAGAAAATTATATGCATTTTTTTTGTAAATCCTGAAAGGCAATTTGGTTTAGATTTGAACCTGACAGCATAAAAAGCCACGCTCGCTTCAGTCGCAGTATGAGGCAGGAGAATTCAAGTGCTAGAATCGCCATTTTCCCCTACAAAATAATAAAAAAACAGAAGGTTTACATTAGATATGATACAAATACATACACTGTTTATGCATAGATTATGTTAAAAATTACATACAGGCATGCACAGTTAGTTAAGAAGAAAGTATATCAAGAAATTATACTAATTAATAAGGTAATTACAAGCATGAAATGGTTTTAAATACATACTTTTGGGAAGTCGTAAAATTTTGTCACAGCACAAATCACCTCGCAGAAAGTGATTAGTAGCTTGACCAAACCCTCGTTTCGAAAGGATCGGGGACGGTCAAAAACTGGTTTTATTCTCCTCTCCTTCTTCTTCTTTTTTTTCTCGTATCGGGTAAAGTTGGAAAACATTACGTAATAATATATTAAAGGAGATGAGATAGCTTGTATATTTTGACGTATCATACATGTTAGAAGTAACAAATAAATAAATAAAATAATGTAACCAGTTTGTATACAATATTTTTCTGATTATAATTTGAATACTTCAGATTAATTATGTGAAAATATAACATGTCATATTACAAGCATTGTATTTACTTTTATTCAGTATAAAATGTGTTTTAAATGAAACACTGTGTCATAAGGTTATATGTGAGGAAATAATATGTCAAATGTGTATGCCATTATTTTTCTTGTAATTAGGTTTATTTCGGCATATTAGTTTCATACAAAATTATAGCTTTGAATGTATTTTGGGCACTTAAAACTGTAAAGTTACAAAATTATTAAACATGTGTGTGGTAAAGAAAAAAGGCTTCGAGAAAGACGTCAGATTTTCAGTACAGAGGTCTTCTATAAATGTGAATGTCAACAGACAACTATGCTATCATGTGTTGAACTTTCTGTTATGAAAAAATAGAAGAACTTCTTATAAAATATACCAGAACCATTGATAATTGAACTTTACAGACTTAGTTCAAAAACTGTGTAGATACACAGTCATATGGACACGTACATTCTTTTATGCTTTACAAAAAAAAAATAAAACCAGCAATCAGTTTTTATTTTTTTTTTTTCTCTGACGACCGGGAGAGATGCGGGGCAACATATAACAATGATATGTTCCCGCACCATGTTGGTTAAATCAAAGTAAAATTGCGTAATTTGTTATTTCTGTTTGTATAAATATTTTTTATAAAATATAAATATGAGTGTAAAATTATAATGTTTATATATTTAAGTAAAATAAGAGTGTAAGTTTATACAAAAATTATTAAGTTGATTTTAAATATTAAATATATATTTTTAAAAAATTGTTGTATTGTAAAATGAATGTATAATGTTGAATAGAGTTCGGATCTCAGACAACAACAATAGCCAGACGCCATGGTGTCGTTTTATGACAAGCCAATGGAAAGTGGTGTATAATTAGAAATCGTAAAATAATAAAAACGTTGGAATAAATTTATGGCCTCAATAAAAGTGTTGGGATAAATTTATGGCTTTTCAGACCACCCAAACTTTAAGGCAGATAATAATATTAAAGTATATGTAAGGGGCCATTTGCAGACTGTTAGCTAATAGGCCTATCGAAGAATAATGCAAAATCTTCTCACATCCAATAACAGTGGACTAGACAAAAATAGTTCCACCCACTGCAAAAGTTGGTGTGCAAGAAGAATAAGGTTTGAAAAAGAGAGTCTGAAAAAAGATGTAGAGGACGCAGGAGCTCTCCTGAAAGCCCGTGCAATGAATCCAAAAAGCCCTAGTAATGCCCAGGCGAGATGGTCATATCGGAGTGAGCCTAATCAAGCCTAATTGAGGATGTCTTCCTGATGTACATATCGGAGTGAGCCTAAGCAAGCCTAATTGAGGATGTCTTCCTGATGTTAAAATAAAGAGGATTGTTCTACAGAGGTCCGTAGCTATGCATCCTGCCATCCCGATGTTGCCGCTCTGATACGAAGCGAATTCCTGATGACATATGAATATGATCCTAAGCAACGCGACAACTCTGAATTTGATGAATAAAGCCACCATCCCGTATATTAAAAAAAAGGTACTACTTTAAACTTTTTCTTTTACCACTTAAAATCATATAAAAAATTATAAATATCCTTTTCTGATATTTTATGGTAGAGCGTAATCTGAGATCCGACAAAACCGATAATTAAATAAAATTAAGGTAATTTAAAAATGAAAGAGAATTATTCTTTTAGCAAAAAGAAAAAAATATAATAATTTGAGTACATGAAAATATTGTCTTTTTTTCAAAGATTAAATATACATAAAATAATGAGAAGCAAACAAAAGTATTGCTTTCTTTTTTTTGAATTAATATTATGTATTTCTGTATATAGTTGTGTTCAATGTAAATAAAATATTTAATCAAGTTTTAAAAGGTTTCTGTAATTATTTAATTGATAATGTTTAAGGTGTGTCAATTTATTTTTACAGCTTAAATTTTAGTTTAATTCATAAGTGGAAGAGTTCGTCTAAATAATTCACAACGCAAACTCTTAATTTTATTCGTAATTATTTAAATTTAATAATTACATTTTGACGCGAGTTATAATTTAATTTTATTAATGCTTCGCGTTGCTCTTCTACTAGAATTATGTAATTACGATCACTTATGTTATTTGAATTTATCTAAGGTATATAAAATTATATACCAATTTACTATGAGGTTGCTTGGATGATTTGGACCAATTAACAATTTTGGATGTAAATTAAATAGAAAATAAACAGGTGTAATTATCTGTCCAGCAGATATTTTTCTGTAAAATCCGTCAAATGAATTCATACTGTATTTATATGAAACGTATTTATATAATAAACGAAATGTAATAATAATGCAAATACACGATTGTACCTCACGTTTAGAGCTGCCCATTTGAAGCAGTTCGATAATAGTAACCTGGTTTACTTTACTTTAATAATAAATTTAAGTCAATTCTCTGTTTTAAATGCAGTCTTCCTTCTGTGGTTTAAATTTTGTTTTAAGAAACATCAGAGATCAAAATATATTCTCATTTTCGCAGAAAGAACCTTTAAAATATATATATAGGACGTATTTTTTAAATGTAAAACGTCTTAATTTTCTCTTGTATTTCACAGGGCACGATAAATTCCGATAGGATTTTTTTTTAGAGATTTAATTTATAATAATTTTATTTATACACAGGGCAAATTATGGATTAGAAAAAAAGAATGCTATCAATATGCATTTAGAGTCCTTTAAATGAAGCTATCAAATATATATCCTATAAAATATAACTGGTTTGTCTTGGAGCCGAGTGTTTTTTGAAAAAAATGTAAATGTGATCCCCCTTTATCATTGCCGTATATAACATGAATGTAATAGTAAGGCACTAAATGATTCAGGCCGGCAGCGTGCTGGAAATAAGTACGTCATGTTTTATAAAAGAGGGGGGAGATTAATGGGCTTTCATGGAACGGCTTATCTAAAAAAACTGAGAAGTGCGAAAAATAAAATATTGATGTATATTATTGCTTCATTTCATATTTTATAATCGAAACCTGATTCATCAATATTCATTGCCCTTTTTATTTTATTTACAATATCTATTTTGTTTCCGAAAAGCATTTTTAAATAACAAAATTATACAACTGCGTAAATAATTCGAAATCCCAGTTTGGAAAATAATAATTTAAACTATATGCGTAATACTTAAGGCATAAAAAAGAGTGAAATGGTGGAATTTGTATACCCCTAGTTCGATAGTAATTGTGAACGGAAGATATTAAAATTATTAAATTTACATTAAAAGATATTATTATATAGATAGAGTAAAAAAAAAGAAAAAGACAAACTATATGCACAATACTTAAGGCATAAAAAGAGTGAACATTGTGGAATTTGTATACCTCAGTTCTATAGTAATTGCGAATGGAAGATATTAAAATTATTCAATTTCCACTAGAAATATTATTATATAGATATATTAAAAAAAGACTCAAACTATAACTATAACTGACTATTTTTATGGCAGTTAAAAATAGAATATGATGCTAAAATTAGTTGTTATATTGAACTGAAAAAGAAATTTATTGAATAACTGTTATTTAAGCATTTTTTTCAGTTAGGAACAAGTTAGAGTTAATATAAAAATGCTCTATTTTTGCATTTAATTGCAGTCTGTAAGGGATATTAATACATTATTCAATTTTCAGGTTTATAAATAATAATGAATGTTTTTGATATAAAGCATTCGAACATATATGTATTAGGAGTTAACAAGAATATCTCATAATTTAACTAAATATTAAACAAGAGATTTTTAATATATGAAATATTTTTTTTATTTGTAGTCCAATTAATTGAACTGGAAAATTGTGGCTGCTAAAAAGTGTAAAGAGTTAACATTTTAAAAGTTTAAGCAATTTTTTTTTAATTCCTTTTCTCAAATGACTGTACTTTTCACAAATTCATTCGTTGTTTAAAATATTTATTAAACTGATTATGAATTCAATATTCGTAACTTTTCCATCTATCAAAGATCTTTTTTTTATCAAAATAAATGTCTGTTGAAAAAATTATAATATTGTATTTATAGACATAACAACTGAGATATTGCAAAAAAAAATTCTATATTCGTCAATGAGAAAAATATTATGCTATAAAAGTGTTAATAAAATTTTTTATTAAGCCATTGTTTAAAAAAGATAGATTACCTTTAAAAGGTGTAAATGGAAATTACCTTTAACCTAATAAAAATATATAAATATATATCATATGATATTAAATAACTTAAATAAAATAAAAATTCAAATATTGATCTTATACTTTCTGATTAATTTTGTGTAAAAGATAAACAATTTTTTTTATAAGATAGAGTGAAAACGATCATTAATATTATTCCATGCTATAATGGCATAGTTGATCTTTTATTATTTCATCTTCGTTAAACAAACTGACCATCTTTATTTTGACTAAATTAGGATATTAAGAAAAGCGTTTTTTTTTTTTTTTAATATTAAATTATTACTAACCGTTACAGTGTAATTGGATTTTTAGGATTAATTACTTAATAACAGAAGAGATAGAAATGAGATTGAAAAGCCATAGAAATTTTTTGCCTTAGTTTACTTAAAATTTTTTTAAATAAAAATTAAGCTTCCCTAAAGACTGAGGCGGTTTTGAAGAAAACCGAATGAAGTGATTTAATAGTTTTTTTTGTAGTAAAATAGTTACTAAAACCTGGCTTTTAATTTTTCATGTCCAAAAGCATACTGTAAATTAAATAAAACTTGCAAAGACAACAAATAATGTTTATATTGAAATGAAAGCCAAATATTACTTAGTTCACATTTTTATATGTATCACTTCAATCAATTCTAGCACTTTCCAAAAAATTTTATCTGACTTCGGTGTTTCCAACGCATCCCTATGTCTAGAGTGTGTCTATTTCATGTCTATCACGTGCCCGTGCTCTAAATCTTACATATGTATGCGGATTCCTATTTAAATTTATATATTATTGAGACTCACTTTAAAATGTTTTCAATTAAAAATAGGTCTTGTAGTTTTTTAACTTCATGTACAGTAATACTCAAAAATGTCTGCTATTATATCTGTAGAAACTCAGGTCTTGAAAAATCATATTGAAGAGACTAACACAAACTTGATCCTGACACCGGTAACTTTTAAAGTGAATTATATTTACAAATTAAAACTATATGCAAACTATATACACGGATTAAAACATTATGTCAATCTTTACATTTGTGACCGTCTTAAACCAACGCACATCAGCTTCATTACTTATCGTCTACCGTCCTTCTTCTCCCGCGGAAAACACCCCATCGAATGTTCTGTTCGTTTTCCGCTTCCTTTCAGTTCTCAACCAGCTCGCTTCGCTTCTCTTCTGCGGCTGGCTCCAAGCCACGTCTTCTCTATTCAGCCGATTTCTAGAGAGCCTGGATGATGAGAGTTACGATAACCAATCGTTCCTACTAGGCGCTGTAGGCACGCAACTTGCTCTGGAACCTATTAAAGACACTTGGGATACTAAAAAGCTTTCCCACATATCTATGGGTGTAAAGCGGTGCAATGATAATACTTTTACATAATGAAATTCCTAAACATTGATGAGGTGGCCTGTAATCTACTTTATGAGCTATATGAAATGAATAGCATTTAGTAATTCCTAGTGCGATGGGCCCCACCAGTGGCTGAGAGGCTCTGCTCACGAAGCTGGTAGACGGATTCGAACCCAATCGCGCCCGTCGGCCTAATCGTTCGAAATTTTCGTGGTTTTCTTCCAGCCATCGATTTTCATACGTAAATACGGGTTAGGTTCCCTTAGAAAGACACCCACGAAGGGCACACCACCCTGGGCCTATATCCCTCGTGCAGATAATTGGCCGTCAAAAACCAACCAACCAACCTAGTGCGATGGACCATGCTTTTTCATCGCGGTCTAGAAACCATATATTTACATATATTTTACTTTTGATAGTATATACACAATATATGTGTATATGGCCATTAATGATCGGACACTTTCAGATTTAGATATTTTTTCGAATATTTAAAGATATATTTGTCGGATCTTTCTGGAACTTCTGGATTATGAAGAATGTGTTCTACTGCATATTTATCAACGGCGGTTTGAGCGGAAGGCAATTAGGGGGGGAGGGGGGGTCAACAAAAAATCAAAGAAAAAATATTAATATTTGGGACCACCCTGCAAAATAAAATACACAAAATGATCTATCGCTATAGATTACGAATGTATGGTTATTGCACAATATGTGTATTCATTTGTGCAAGAATAGAACGTACATTCATTGTTATATCTATCGATTTTTTTAAGTTTAAAAATTGCATGTTTTTTGTTTATATCATGCACGGTATTTTTTTACCAATTTTAATGCCAGTTTCAGAAAATTAGACAAATGTAGCAGAAATAATATGATGTAACAGGAATTTAAATATATTAAATATTTGATGAATATGAGCAGTTGAATGAAATATTTTTTTTATTAGCGATTGCAATATTTTTTATCTTTAAAGCGTCCGGTCATCAATGATCATATAGTGTATCTATAATGTATGGTATTTCTTATAAAAGATCTCAAGCAGAAGTTCATATCTTTAAAGGGATTTCTTTTATAATTTGTAACATGGTGAGATGGACCATATGAATGAGAGAGATGGTCCACAATAAGATTTTGGAATAATTATACACGCATTAAATTTATAAAGGTTAATTTTCATCGCATGAAAATTAAATAAACTTACTTCAATTAAATCTCTCAGCAATAAGCTTACATGAATTATTATTTGATCTTTTAATATGTACCTATAGATACCAACATCGCTTAATTATTCCAGAGTCTGACCTAAGACGAATAGGTTTGCAAACAGAAATTTTATTAAATCAAACATTTTAAATTTAAATGTAAAAAATATTTTATATAAAGGAGAGACATTTCCTTATACATAATTTCCCGGTTAAAATATGATTTCTTTTACCAGACTCCGGGATAATTATGATATATTGGCATCTATGTATACCTATGAAATTAAATTTACTTCTTGAGAGATTTCTTGTGTGGTTATATTCATTTCACAGTCCAATGAGGACGAATATTGAAACTTTTTTATTTCTTTCTTTTTCCTAGGTTCTTACTTACCTAGTTTTTTATTTGTCTCGTCTCTTTTTTTCTTTTCTTTTTCCTGGTTTCTTACTTACCTAGTTTTTTATTTGTCTCGTCTCTTTTTTTCTTTTCTTTTTCCAGTTTCTCTTTCTTTTTCTTCTTTAGTTTCAAAATGTTTTCTGGAGTATTTAAAAGGTTTGCATCATTTTGGGAGTTTCCCTTCAGTGTCTTTACTTTGTTCACATATGGTATGGGGTATATTTGATTCAAAATATTTGTAGGCGTTTCACAAGCGTTTTGCTTAGATGTGCTTCGAATAGCTGGATTGACTTCAGGAACACTATTGTTTACTGCAGAATGAAATTCCGTTAACTGAGTTTTACCATTGTTTACTGTAGGTTGGTTGACATTAACTTCAGTTTCAACTTCTAATAAATAAGAAAAATATGGTATTACATCAGGGTCAAAGAAAATTACTCCACATGCCTGAAAAACTTTGATGCCATTTTCAACATTTGCAGATTTTACCCCAGCAGAATTAAGTAAATTATCAAACTGAAATCCGTTTATTTTTTCAGAAGGACAATTCTCCTGAAACTTATTGCACGCAGCATAGTAGTTTGTCTTTAGGCACTTGAAAAAAGAACGATCAGGAGCCTTCAACCAGTTAGTTGCATGAGGTGGTAAACATACTAGAATTATGTCGTTCTGTTCAGCATACTCTAACATTTCAAGATAACTTGTGTGCCAACTGTGGGCGTCACGAATAAGCAAAACTTTGCTTATCCGTTTTCTAGGAATGAAATGGTTTTTTAACCAATCCAAAAATGGCGACATTTTAACTTTTGCCCCAGCTGGCATTCCATCTAAAAATTAACTGTTTATGTTTTTTTCTTTAATAATATAATATTTCGAAAGAAATGTCCCTTCGGCGTTACAACATCATAAAACTGAAATAGTTCCTCTCTTTTCTCCCGATGTGATTGATATCACATTCTTCGAGCATTTAATGGCGACTACGTCTCCAGGAGTATTCTTCAGCTGCAAACCAGTTACGTCCATATTAAAAATATAACGGGGCTTTTCAAAAAGATCATATTCCTTAAGTAATATTTACCTTTGTAAGTAATATGTACCTAAGTAATAATTACCTTCGAGTAATTTAAAATATACATACACACTTTTCCTGTTCATTCCCTTTGCTCGAGCGACTGACGCGCCTTCTAATTTCCTTATTGAGATGGTTGGATTCGAGCAAGGAACGATAGAAACCAGTCATTGTTATGACTGGTTTCTATCGTTCCTTGATCGAGCTTTTTTGCTTCTTTATTAAAAGGATGAGGTACTATAAGTTTCCCAGCTAGTTTGTATGCCATAGGTTTTGCAGAGTTTCTACACGATGTAAAATCCCTATTCTGCAGTTTGTTTATATAAGCAACAATTTGGTTTTCGTTTTGGCAGCCCAGTATTGATGAAGGGCCTAAAGAACCACTGGTAAAGGTATTTGTTTTAGTTCTGCTCTTTAAAGTAATTTCAGGAATGCTAAAAGTCTTTGCTGTTTGATTGAACCCATATTCTTTTCGTCAACGGCTTTAATAGCATATGTCAAATTATCTTCAATCAATTGTCCGCATGTAAACGAACCTTTTATAATATAGGTAGTCGGCATTTTCTGAAAAAAGAAAATACCATCTCGTAGTATTTTATATTCAGCTCTTAAAATGCTAAATTTGAAATTTAATATTTTAATGTCCATCTTTCCCGTCTACACATGGTTCATGTCTCTCATCTACACATGGTTCATGTCTCCCATCTGCACATGGTTCATATCTCTTTCCCAATCGCCTAGGTGAGAACTATAACCCTCCCTGACTCTAAACTGTAGATATTACGCCACCATTTTAGGTTATTTAGAAGACTAAATGTTCCCCTTGATTACACCATTAAAACTAGGTAGAAATCATAGAAAGAAGAGTTTAAAATGCATAACTATAATCAATTTACAAAACTATTTGACTTAATAAAAGAAATATGGGTGTTTAGTTGAAACAATACTATGTTTTTTTGGAAGCAAAAAATTGCATGCTTTAAAAAAAATCTTCAAGTGTATGACTGAGAGAATTGCGCAATCTACTGGAAGCCGCTTTAACGAAATATTTGACTGGTCCATCTCATACTGTACGCTATATCTCCCCTAAAGTTAGTTCATTACACACAAAAAATCCCATTACATTGTGAGGTATAGAGAAAATCGTTTACGGTACATTGAATTCATGTTACAATACCTTAAACATAACGTATAATTTCTTATAAATGCATTGCACTAAAAATTTATCTTTTTTTTAAATAAATTAATGAGTGAATTTGTTGTTTATTTACAGAGATACACTAAATAAATGTGTGTGACTCAGTTTATTGACTATGATACGAAATGCATTTCCAACTTTTAGATGCATCTTTAAAAATAACAGATTTTTAATGTACAAAATGTTTACGTACAGGTTTGCACGAAATTTTCCACAAAAGTTATCGATTGTGGACATCATTTGCAGAAAATGGATTTTTACTGCAATATATATATATATATAATTTAGATAACACATTTCAATGTATAAAAATATAACCCTTAATCTCATTAGCGTTGGAAAGTTTGCATAATCACTGCATCATGTAATTTTTTCGTCCTTTTCTGCTTAGTTTCTTGTTCTTGTACAAAATTTAATATTTCAAAAATCTTGTAAATTTCGCTTATTTAACTCCAAAACAAGGAAACTCGATATTTTTAAAATTAATTTTTGAAATGTTAAAGGACACAATAGCACAGTATTCACCCACATATCTTGTTTAGCAATGTTTAACGTGCGTTATACTATTTTATAGACATTTTAAATGCTTGAAATTTTGTTACTATATATATATATATAACCATTAATTAAACATAACCTTCCACCGTCAAATATTATGAATTAAAGCTGTAAGTATTAAAAAAAATAATAATAATATAAGAATTATTATGGAAGAAAAACAAAAAAGTGGACACCGACAAAAATTGAAAAGCTTATACATTGAATTACGTTATCAAGGGCACAGAATTCATTGATATAAGCAAAATGGTTGTTTTCTGTGGGAAAAATAAGCTAAAGCTAAAAGTTATTTTCCCCTGTGCCCAAACAACCATAAAATCAAGTGAATTGATTAAAAATGAAAGCAGAATAGAAACAAATAATATGAAATGGAAGAATCAATAAAACGTATTTAAATATTTATAGGATATAAAATATAAATAATAAACACCATACCCATTAATATTTCAGTATTTTACAAAAATCCACGCGCACATGGCTGCCAGTATATCAAAAAGATTAAGGTGAATAAAACAGTTAAGAAATCACAGTAAATGATACCAAAGGATGCAGTTAATACATTTTGAAATAAAATTTGAAATACCTTGTTAAACACATTTAATCTAATATAAAATAATTAGATATTAATTACATTATTTAAAATGCACTATTAAATTAATTAATAACAGTTTAACAATATCGTCAAAATTTAGCTAAAAATACCCCCTGGTGTATTAAATTATAACTGAAATGGAGCTAGAAAAATTAACAATTAGAGCTATCTTAAAGAGACAGATTTAGTGCTGCCATCTAGTATTACTTCTATTAAACAACTAACGCAAGATAAATATTTGTAAGCATTTGAATGTAAATAACTGTATAGATAATTGTAAGCATTTGAATGTAAATAACTGTATAAACAGCAAAACCAAACATATCCTTATATATAGAGAATTATAATATATATATATATATTATTTGATATAATGCATTTAAATTGCACCGAAGCATTTATCAAAGTGTCACAATTTCTGTAACAAAGGTTTAAAAAACAGTTTCATTTAACATACTATGCCAAAAATACTGAAACATTAGAAAAAGTTTTATGGTAAAAACCACACTCCGATATGATATTATTTTTTTTTTTTTTTTTTTTTTTTTTTTTTTTTTTAGTATTTTAATTGCGGATGGATTTTAGGATTCTTTGAAATATGTTTTCTGTAGCCACAAAACTTTTCACTATTTGACAAGGATTATGTTATAAAGCTTATTTACGAATGAACCTGTTGCTCATTTGTTATAAATATTTACGTGCGGATGTTTCTAATTACGTGCGGATGTTTTAAATTATTTCTTACATAATAAAGAATACCTCATTTTTACGAAAAAAAATTTTATGAAAACCAGTACGAAAAAATACTAAATTCAGGTATAAAAAGTATTTAGGTGTTGAAAAACATCGCAAAAATTCATAAAAAAACAGGCATTAATTTTTATTTTTTAATATTACTTGAGATTTAGAAATATATGCATATAGTATACATATGAATACATCTTTTAAAAGTTGATGTAGTAAGTTTATTATTTTAAAAATAGAATTAGGTATAACTCATGTCTGACTCACTTGTCAAACATCGTTTCGTGAAAAATGCAACGACATTTTATTATATAAAAAATTTGTGTATTTCACATTATTAAATAATCAAAGTTTTCCATACCATTTATCAGTTCTTTTCACTGTCATACATGTGTAACAAAACATAGAAATTCTTCTTATTTGCCTGAAAAGGCTATCATTTGTTTACTAGCAAAAAGCAGAATCCTAATTTCATTCACATATCGTCAATTTGCCTGTTATTTGGTGCTCATTGAATTTTCAGGAAATATCTACATATGAGGTGTCATAAACTAAATCTTATTTGTTTAACGGTTCAACAGTAATACTGGACGTAATAGAAAAAACAAAATAACTCTAAAATTGATTTTTCGTCTAACACAATTCGTATACTTATTTTTTTAAGATAAATATATATAAATTTAGATTTATCCATAAATATGATTATACACAATGCAAAAATATTTTACAGATACATCTAAATTGTGAATGCACCTTTTGTTGATTAACCATATTTTCTAGTTTCACACAAGTAAGTTAAATCATCAAAATAAAATATTTTTGATAGAACTGTATTTTGTGGAATATATACAATAGCAATAAAAGAGTATTTTATAATGATATCGCGAGAAATATTTTTAACTTATTTATTGTTATGAAATGTCTGAGCATGTATAAGGCAATGAAGGTATTCATTGAAATTTTTAAAAAAATTCTAAGATAAATTGCTCATCAAATGGGGTGTATCAGATTACTTAATATACGAGTGGTCTCCTTTAAAAAAAACATGAAAAATATTATCTTACGAATACTCCACATAATACTCGAACTGTATTATGTGGAATATGTACGATAACAATGCCAGAGTATTTTATAATGATATCGCAAAAAAGAACTTTGACTTATTTATTGTTATGAAATGGCTGAGCATGTATCAGACAGTGAAGGTATCTATAGAAATTTTTCGAAGTTCTAAAATAAATTACTCATTTAATAGTGTGTATCAGATTACCTAATATAGTGGTCTCTTTAAACAAACTTGAACGATATTTTCTTACGAGTACTCCACATAATACTCGAACTGTATTATGTGGAATATGTACTATAGCAATGCAAGAGCATTCTATAATGATATCGCAAAAAATAACTTTAACATATTCATAGTTGTGAAATAGCTGAGCATTTCTCAGACAATGAAGGCATCCATAAAAATTTTTAGAAGTTCTAAAATAAATTACTCATTTAATAGTGCGTATTGAACTACCTAATATAGTGGTCTCCTTTAAACAAACTTTAAACATATTTTCTAGTTTCTCACAAATAATTTAAATCTTCACAATAAAATATTTTTGGTCGAACTGTATTTTGTGGAATATATACGATAGCAATACAAGAGTATTTTATAATGATATCGCGAAAAATAACTTTAGCTTATTTATTAGGTAGCTTTCTTTACAAAAAGCTACCTATTGCAGCCGTTCGGAGGAAAGCGATTTCAAAAAATTTTGGTATATTTTCATCGATCATGACCCCCAGACCCCGAAACCACCCTCCGTTCAAAATTGATATATATATATATATATATATATATATCAATATATATATATATATATATATATATATATATATATATATATATATATATATCTGACCTATGTCACACTGTAACTCTCGTATTTATGAACCGATTTGGATGTAATTCGGTGTGTACATAGTACATACCAATGTCTCGACCGAGTTCGTTGGCCAGCTTCATCCGCCATTTTGTTTCAAAATGGCGGCCATTTAAAAATTTTAAAAAAATTTAAAATTTAAAATGTGGTACCAAAAAATTGAAAATGGAAAAATATTTTTTTCTTATGTATTTGACCTTTATACAAAGACTCCGTAGCGGTTTTTGTTTCGTCTATATCTTAAAAAATGGCTGAGTTATAGCATTTTGAATTTCTAGCGAATCTGACATTTTGAAACGTCCTGAATTTTGCCACGCGATAAAAGGCGTATTTATGAACCGATTTGGATGTAACTTCGTTTATACATAGTACAGACCAATGTCTCGACCGAGTTCGTTGGCCAGCTTCATCTGCCATTTTGTTTAAAAATGGCGGCCATTTAAAATTTTAAGAAAAATTTAAATTTGAAATGTGGTACCAAAAAATTAAAAAATGAAAAAATATTTTTTTCTTATGTGTTTGACCTCGATAAAAAGATTCGGGAGCAGTTTTTGTTTCGTCTGTATCTTAAAAAATGGCTGAGTTATAGCATTTTGAATTTCTAGTGTGGCTGACATTTTGAAACGCCCTGATTTTGTCACGCGATAACAGGCGTATTTATGAACCGATTTGAATGTAACTTGGTCTGTACATAGTACATACCAATGTTTCGACCGAGTTTGTTGGCCAGCTTCATTCGCCATCTTGTTTCAAAAGGGTTGCCGTTAAAAAAAAATGTAATTTAAAATTTAAAATGAGGTATTAAAAAATTGGAAAATTAAAAAGATTTTTTTTATGTGTTTGACCTTGATACAAAGATTCTGGAGCAGTTTTTGTTTCTGAAAATTTGTTCTTTTGTTTATATCTTAAAAAGTGGTTGAATTATAGCACTTTGAATTTCTATCATGGCTAACACTTTGAAACGATCTTGTATTTGTCCGGCGATAACACACGTATTCGCCTATTTCGATGGAAGAAGGCATGTGGATAGTATACATCAATATCTCGACCAAGTTCGCTGGCCAGCTTCATCAGCCATCTTGTTTCAAAATGGCGGCCATTAAATAAAAAAAAATATATATATTTAAAGTGAGGTGCAAAAATTAGAAATTGAAAATGGTTTCTTTCTTAAGTATTTGACCTTGATATAAGGATTCAGGAGCATTTTTTGTTTGTCTTTATCTTAAAAAATGGCTCAGATATAGCAGTTTCAATTTCTAACGTGGGTGACATTTTGAAAAATCTGATTTTTTGCATGCGACAGCACTCGTATGTATCAACCGATTCCGATGTGAGTGAGCATGTGCACAGCAATTACTAAGGTCTCGACCAAGTTCACTGTTTAGCCTCATCCACCATGTTGTCTTAAAATGGCAGGCACTTTAAGAAATCGCCGAATTTGGCAGCGAAATATAAGTTACTTTAAATAAAAGCAGCTTGGATAAAGCTGACTAATTTTGCGAAATTCTCACTCATAATGATTTAGTATTGATAAAAATTAGTATTGAATCTCCTACATTCGGTTTCCACTTAATTGAGCTTCGTGTGTTTGAATAATATAAGTTGGCTTTTTTAAAATAAGGAATATGAAAGCTACCTCTTCCTCCCGGCACTGGCCGGAAGGACTTTTATTTTTATGAATTGGCTGAGCATGTCTCAGACATTGAAGGTAATCATAGAAATTTTAAATAAAGTTCTAAAATAAATTACTCATTAAATAATGCGTACCAGACTACCTGATATACCTAATATTGAGTTGGTGGAGCAGATTGGCGCGAAATGGTTAAGGGGACCGGGAAACTCCTATCTCCGCCATGTTAAATTCCCCAACTTTATGTACCTTTTTCTCAGAAATGGTGAAAGATAGAGGTCTAGATTTTTTAGAGTAGTTAAAATAGCATAATTTAGGAGAGACCGGGGTTAGTAGGCGCAGTTATTAGTTTTTGATTTTTATAATTTTTTTATTAATTTTTTTTAACAAACTTTAACTGCACTTTTAAAGAACAGACATTTAGCTATAAATACCCGGAGTTTTGAGTTCGTAGCTTTTGTAGTTTATGTTTAGCGAAAGCCTAAATTAAAAGTAAAATTGTGCGCCAACCTACACCGTCACGTGACAAGTTGCCTATACCTATGGGGTAAGTTGTCACACGTTTTATAAAAAATTATATGAAGCTCAAATAAGACACGCAGTTAAGCGAAATCAATTTCATTATTACCAGTAAGTTTATACTAAGGCGTTATAGCAGTACAATGTAAATTCTAAATTATACAGACATAAAAATAATGATTAAAATATTAACATTGAGTAACTTCTATCCTACTCTATATCATCATCAGAGTTACAGTTACCACAAATAAAAAATCGAGTGTCTCCTTTTGGAAAAGCCACGTGTGCCCAAAATCTTGCATTGCGACCACTTTTCTCGTTTTTGCTGATTTTCAAGCTACCAGTGCACACCAAACACCGAGTCAACTTGCCCCGTGTTCAATTCGCCTACTTGCCCCATAATAAATTTCTTCACAAAATGGACACGTAATCCTCTAAGCATAAATAATCCAAGTAAATCACATATGGAGTAGGTACAGTTAATCATACACTATGAAAAACTGCACAAGTTAAATCACAATTATTAAGATAAGTATTAGAAATTAGAAAAAGAATGAAGCAACAAAAAATTGTTCATGAGTGCAAAAAAAAAGAAAAATCGTAATAAATGTCCACTGAACGTAGGTAACGGTGCAAAACTACATTGAGGATTACAAAAAGCAAAAAGAAAGGTACTCTGTGACTGGTTGCGCAATCTATCCAGAAACAGGCGATTTATGAGGACTGCGCCTACTTACTCTTGTAGCCAACTAGCCCCTGTCTCTCCTACGCATTTTAACAGACCAGTTTCTTTCTAAGTGAAAGTGAAAATTATTTATTAATTATTTCTAGAAAATCATTTTTAAATTAGTATTTTTAGTAAGATTTCACTGGCTAAAACAAATAATTCTCAACAAATCCTTAAATCACTGTGTTAAAGTATACAAAATAACATAATATACATATTAAAAAAAAATCTCAGTTTAATAGATATTGAAAAAAAAAACGAACATAAACATGAATAATCGAAGTTTTGATAAAAAGTCAATTAAAGGTTTAAAAATTTAGAAAGAATAAACAATTTCAGCACTTATTTTTTTATATATAAGCATGTGTGACACATCGTTGGAAAGATAAAAGTTTAAAATATTTAATGATATAAAAAAGCAAAAATCGATTTTTTTGGTTGAATTTTGCTTTCCCGGTTCACGTAAGGAGAGACGCGCATATGCTAAAAGATGAAAAATGATCTGAGGCAAGGCATAACAGAAGACAAGTCGGGCTCAGTGCGAAATTGAAAATGATACAGGGAGAGCCGAAACACACACACATATATATATATATATATATATACTATATACTATATTATATATAATTAATGAAAAAACTATTGCACAACTGGCGCTAATAGCAGCTCATATCAAATGCAAAAAAGATATATTTCATTACTTTATAATGCAAAAACACCATAACTCAGAAAAGAAGGTGTATATCTGCAATATTTAACTATAAAAAACTTTTAAAAAACAAGTAAAAGACAGGTAAAAAACAAAAACACAGGCAATAAACAGTCTGTTGTTCTTCAGTGGGAGGACAGACTTAACCTAACTCCACCCCCACTATTAAAAATCTGCAGGTTTCTAAACACATGTCCAACCTGCACCCAATACAGAAAAACTATTGTCAATTCAGTAACTAAATTCAAAATAGCTAAAATAAACCAAAAAATAAATAAATAAATAAATAAATAAATAAATAAGTAATGTAGATAAAGTATAATGTAAAAATCTTTAACAAAATAAACTTTTAGAAAAGTACTTAAAAATTAACAATTTAAATATAAACAAATTAACATGTATGAATGAAGATGAACGTGCACACTCTCATACCTGCATTATGAAAATCTTTTCAAAAACATGAAAAACAGCAATACTGTATAATGTTCCTCACCTGTTAACAATGAACAATTAATTTTTCTTCCGTATCCAACTTCAAAAACTAGAAATTCCGAGTCTGCATTCTTCCTTCGATTCGATACATCAATCCACATTCGTTCTTTAAACAAGACTTTAGAATGCAGCTTTCATTTAGAATCTTCTGGAAGGATGCCATAACATGTTGCTCAAACCGCCAAACCACAATGTTGCCACTCACTTTTTAAAACTATCTTTAAATAATATTTCAAAAACTTTATAGGATAATTATTATTGTAAAAAAGATTAGCCAATAGCTTAAAAATCTGTTTATAAAAATTACTATCTTTGCCACAAATTTTATTGAAACGAATTATTTGATTAATTATAATATTTATGTAAATTAGAAAACCAATGTGGCATATTTCTTGTAAAAAATTGGAAACTATTTCTTTTATCATACAAATCTAAAATTAATTTATTATGAATAATTTCAAAGGAAATATCCAAAATTTCTGCATTATAATCATCACAGTTTGCCCTATTCAACTTTAAAGAATTTGGATATACATTGCCATATTCGTTAGTAAAATCAAAATTAAAAACCAAAATATCATAAATATACCTAAAGACTTTTAAAGATTTATTATATTTCATTGTATACTTAAATTCATAATAAAACAAAAATAAATTAGCTGCTGCACCTGAATAATTAGTCCCCATTCCAATTCCACAAATCTGATTAAATGTATTATTGTTGATAGTTACATAATTATTATAAAAAACAGAAATGGCATAAACTTAAAAATAAATCTCTATTAATATTTAATTCTTCATTTAAACAAAATAAATAGAATATATTCACTAAAACATCATAAAGACAACCAATAGGTATATTGGTGAACAGATTTTCAAAGTCGAATACCAGCATTTTCAGAGGAGTCAAAGGCAGTTTGTCCAAAATTTCGATACTTTTATCAATCGACCAGAAATGACTATACTTCTTAAATTTATACTTTAGAAAACCATATATCTTTTTCAATAGATTCTGTAAACCAATATTAAAATTCTTATTAACACTTTTTGAAGTACTGCAAATAAACCTAAATTTAATTGGATCTTTATGAAATTTAGGTGTTAAAAAATAAATGACAAACAGTGATCATTAGAAACATCAAAATTGTAAGAAAACATATTTTTAACTTTCTTTTTATATGCAATTTTTTTTTAACAACAGGATTTTTATCAATATTAACCCTTGCATAACAATCTACATTACTTAACTCACTTTCTATTTTTTCAATGTAAAATATTTTACATATTATAGCATAATTGTTGGCGGCTTTGTCCACAGGGACTATAACAAAACTATTATGTAAATTTTTAATAAATTCTTCATCTTCATCATTAAAAATTTGATATTCATACTTATCTGAATTTAAATAATCTTTCAAAAAATTATTGAAATGCCCCAAAAATTTGAAATCTCCATTCAATATTCATGATGCAGAATTTTTGGATATTTCCTTTGAAATTATTGATAATAAATTAATTTTAGATTTGTATGATAAAAGAAATAGTTTCCAATTTTTTACAAGAAGTATGCCACATTGGTTTTCTAATTTACATAAAAAAATTTACATAAATATTATAATTAATCAAATAATTCGTTTCAATAAAATTTGTGGCAAAGATAGTAATTTTTATAAACAGATTTTTAAGTTATTGGCTAATTTTATTTACAATAATAATTATCCTATAAAGTTTTTGAAATATTATTAAAATAATAGTTTTAAAAAGTGAGTGGCAACATTATGTTTTGGCGGTTTGAGCAACATGTGATGGCATCCTTCCAGAAGATTCTAAATGAAAGCTGCATCCTAAAGTCTTGTTTAAGGAACGAATGTGGATTGATGTATCGAATCGAAGGAAGAATGCAGACTCGGAATTTCTAGTTTTTGAAGTTGGATACGGAAGAAAAATTAATTGTTCATTGTTAACAGGTGAGGAACATTATACAGGTATTGCTGTTTTTCATGTTTTTGAAAAGATTTTCATCTTGCAGGTATGGGAGGGTGCACGTTCTTCTGCAATCATACATGTTAATTTGTTTATATTTAAATTATTAATTTTTAAGTACTTTTCTAAAAGTTTATTTTGTTAAAGATTTTTATGTTATGCTTTATCTACATTATTTATTTATTTATTTATTATTTATTTTTTAGTTTAATTTAGCTTTTTTGAATTTAGTTACTGAATTGACAATAGTTTTTCTGTATTGGGTGCAGGTTGGACGTGTGTTCAGAAACCTGCAGATTTTTAACAGCGGGGGTGGAGTTAGGTTAAATCTGTACTCCCACTGAAGAAGAACAGACAGTTTATTGCCTGTGTTTTTGATTTTACCTGTCTTTTACTTGTTTTTTAAAAGTTTTTTTTTTTTTTGTTAAATATTGCAGATATACACCTTCTTAAATGAATTATGGTGTTTTTGCATTTTAAAGTAATGAAATATATATATATATATATATATATATAGATAGATAAATAGATAGATAGATAGTTATAAATATATATTTTTTTTTAATTTTCAAGTGTAGTTGATATTAGAGCATAGATTTTTTTTTTTTTTTTTTTTTTTTTTTTTTTTTTTTTTTTTTTTTTTATATAACTGAATACTGGCGTTTTATGACTGAATCATAGCTACATAATAAAGTGGTCTCCTTTAAACAAACAATTTGTTGTTAAATATTTCTTCATTTTAGTGCATAATAGTATTAGTATTAAAAATTATAGTGATTTCTTCTCTTTACTATCGTTAAAACTTTACCTATTTCTTGTGTTGGTGAATGTAATATTTTAATAAGCATTGTGTATTAATTACTCATAGTTGAATCAGTATGTGGAATTATTATTATTATTATTATTATTTTTTTTTTTGTACAATATCCTTAAGTACAGAAAATTTAAATAATTATTTCATCTTTACTTACATGTTTTATTTTCCATGGATCATTAGTAAGTCGCATGATACGAAGTTAACTTCAAATGTAAAAAAAAAAAAAAAAAAAAAAAAAAAAAAAAAAAGTTTTATTTAATATTATATTGCAATTATTAAAATTATATCATGAAATAAATATTTTTAAAATTTGCATAAATAAATATACAATATACAATAATATAAATAAATATACAATGCAATAAAATAATATTCAATAAGATATGGTTTTCAGTCTTCCTATACCGCTGTACTTTTTATTGAATATTAAGAAAGGTTAAATATTTACAATTGAATGGAATTATGACATTTTATTGTTTCAAAGGAGAGTAATTAATCCATTTATACTTTAAATTTAACATTTAATTAGTATAATACAACATCTAACTTGAAACCTCTAAATATGTTGTAGAACTGCTTTTCAATGTGATACAGTTAATTAACTAAAAACTTCCTATAACGGTACAGATTAAAAAATGTTTTCAGAAGGCTATAATTATTGAGCAATGAAATTCTCCACAGAGATTATACCTTAAATGAGTTAGATTAAGGTAGAAATAGGATAATTGGGTTGACTAATTTACAGAAGTATAAAAATAAAATGACAAGTTTTAGTAAATTTTCTAAATGAATAGAACTGTGCTTTTTGGAGGATATATATGACAGCAATACAAGAGTATTTTATATTTATATTGCAGAAAAATAACTTTAACTTATTCATAGTTGTGAAATAGCTGAGCATGTCGCAGACAATGAAGGTATTCATAGAAATTTTAAATAAAGTTCTAAAATAAATTACTCATTAAATCGTGCGTATTATTAAACAAACCATTAAACAAACTTGAACTATATTTTCTTTAACTAGCAATATACTAAACAGCTTCTTTTTAATATAAGTTAATGAACTAAAAACTTCCTAACTATTAATCTAATTATTCCAAAACTTCCTAATCATTAATCTAATTATTCCAAAACTTCCTAAGTATTACACAATTAAGTAAGATGAGTTAACATAAGAATGTGTGACCTATAAGGATAATTTTATATACATTAATTGTGAAATTTTCTAGAATTTAAGAATAAATTTAAAATAAATAACGAAAATTTAGTGAGTGAATTAATAAATAATATAATGGATATATGCAATAAATAAGTAAATCTATCAACAAAGTAATTCTTTTTTTAAGCACGATAAAAATTCTCTTAAAATTTTATTATTACAATGCGTACTGAACAAATTAAAAAAGCACTCATTTTTTGCAGATTGTCAAAACATATTCATAATTCTCTGCATTGAATGGAATGTTTTGATTTTTACTTATATGCTAAAAAACACTTTTTGTAATATATTATAATACAATCAATCAAGTTTCATATTGAAGTTTATTATTATACAAAATATCTTTCTCATGTATGGCGGATGCTCAGTTCATACACTTTTTTCCCATTAAGTTACAAATCTGAATCAATGGCCGCAGATAATTACCTGCTAACATCTGCAACTAGCAGGAAGAACGATTCTTGTACGCTCTTAAATGTATTATATAGAAAAGCAACATGTGTCAGAATTCTTCGGCGCAAATTTACATACAAATGAATGTGTTTGTAATTACTTTTCTAGATGTGTTTTTTAAGAAAATTCATTGATGGGAAAAAACGAAACGCAAAACTTCGTTAGCAAAATTGACTCCTTTAGTTATTTAAATTTCTGCTTAATTTACCGAATAAGTTGCTGAAATTCTTTTGCCATTGAGGGTAGTTAATTTTGAAAGAATATAAAAAATTTAATTATTTTAAATTTTCTACTCTGGTTATGGCATTAGAAAGATAAATAGAAAAAAATAAATAAAAGAAAGCCCTTTTAAAACTTAATAGCAGGAATTGACAGAAACAGGTTTTAAAAACCGAAACCGAATATAGGGGATATTCCTATTTTCGACCGACAACGAAAATGTCCAAAAAATTTTTTAAGTAATTAAATTGCGTGCATTAAGGTAATTATTACATACATAAATATACATAATTATTAATTAATTATAAGTATTTATTAAATATCCATAATTATAATTTAATTAAGTGTATTTATTAAATATACATAATTATTAACTAATTTTATATGTGGCCTAGGCTGGCTCTCTGTGACTTAGACCCAATTTTTTTCACATAATTAATTCATCAAACGTCATCATTGCATATAATTAATTCATCAACGACACATAAGTATTTTCTAATTATACGAACTTTATTTAATTAAAAAAGTTTTTACTTTTATGTATACACACCTCGATTTATCTTTTATAATGTTTTTCGTAATTGATCACCTGTTATACTAGAATATTCTCAAAGAGTATTCGAAACACTTCAGCTGTTTCGGAATGAAAATATTTTATTACTGTTACGTCTGCAGCTTTTAATGTGCCCGTGAAAAAGTTTAGTTATACATTCATTGCTTTCTTTATTATTTGCATTCACGTCTTAAGTCATTCATGATTGATAATTATAAACAACGAAGTTCGCAGCAATAAATGGGCTCATTTGAGCAGATACAGCTCAAATTGATGAGTAATATTGAAAATTTTCAAAGGAAGAAACGAGATTTTAATTTATCTCATAATAGATAAATATTTAAAAAATATGAAATATGTGCTAAACAAATAATATTTCATTTTAATAGGTCTTTCTTCATATATAAAAAAGCTCACAGTTCGTACTGTTATTAAAAATATGTTAAATGAAAAAGGTTAATGTATAATTAATAATACTAATTTTGTAATACGAAAAGAAATAGAGCACTTGAGTTTTGTTTATGGACAAAATACAGTCACCTCTCACTTATGCGCTTCTCAGTCATACGCATCTCTCAGTTATACGCGAATTTCATAAGGTCCCGTCACGAGGAATATGAAAATAATGCTATATATCTCTCACTTATAAGCGGGACTTTGAATTATCTTTCTCAGTTATACGCAGAAATAAAACGCAATTCACAGACTATTAATTACGTGCGAAAGTTTTTTTTTTTTTTTTTTTTTTAATAAAAAAAAATTTCTGCAGGTGTCAAGGTCAAAAGACCGTTCCACAAAGCGCTTGAAAGGGGGTAGAGGTTGTTATAATTCGACTTTCCACCCTCTCCTCTCAGTTCTAATGGCTTCTTCTTTTCTTTCTTTCTCTTTTATTTTTATCAAGCTACGAGGGTGTTTCATTCCATCTTTGCTTTTACGGTAGGATCTGGATTTTTAGTATTATTATTATTTTTTTTTTTTTTTTTGCAATAAAATGAGTAAAACAAAGTAAGCAATATCGTTGAAAATGGAGGTTATATGAGCAGCAGAAAATGATCGTAAACTGTCAAAAATAAGTTTAGCTCGAAAATTCGATTTTCCTGAATCAACGCTCAGAGGGATATTAAAGAACAAGGACCCGATCAAAAAAATGAACAGTGAATATTCTACACGAGCGAAGAAACGATCAAGAATTCAGAAAGGAAAAAGTTTAGATTTTAGAAACCACTTTCATTCAGTGGTTCAGAGAAATGACCGCCTCTAATTTACCCATTACTGGTGAGATATTCTAAGAAAAGGCACTCACTTTGTCATCAAAATTGGGAATCGAAAATTTTTCGGTTTCTTGGGGATGGCTGGAAACACTTAAGAAAATACACGGTTTAACAAATCATTGACTGAGTGGTCAAAGCGCACCTGTTTAAGATTCAACTGTTAATGAATGGATTTCAGATTTTCCAAATTTAATTTAAAACTTTGATGTAAAGAACATTTTTAACTGCGGCGAAACAGGATTATTTTATCGTCTTTTACCAAACAAATCGCTGTATTTTATGGGAGAAACATGTTATGGTGGCAAACACAGCAAAGAAAGAGTGATTGTGCTTTTTTGTTGCAATGCGGATGGATCAGAAAAGTTATCGCCAGTAGTGATTTGTAAATCGAAGAAACCACAGTGTTTAAATAATGTGAAGAAATTGCCATGTTCTTATGCAAGTAGCACCAATGCCTGGATGACATCGAAATTTTTTTAGACTTTTTGAAAGATTCTGATGTGAATATGGAAAAAAAGAAAAGAAAAAAAGAAACGTTCTGCTATTTATGGATCAGTGTCACGCGCATCCTCCAGATTTCCCACTGCTGACACATACTCGAATTACATTTCCCCCTGCAAATTGTACTAGCAGACTCTAGCCATTAGATCTCGGTATAATAAGGTCAGTTAAAGCGCAGTATAGGAAAGATTTGGTGAGAAGAATGTTCATATCACTAAAGCAGAAAAAAGTATTCAAGAAAATTTAGAATATGGATGCTATGCATATGTTGGTTTCCTCTTGAAATAACGTAACAGCCATAAGAATTTCTAACTGCTTTAGAAAAGCGTTTTCGTTTTTTTTTTCATTCAAATGATGTTTTAATTATTTCATTACAGGGAAATGAAAACAACAGCAATGATTTTAATGTAGACGTGTAAGAATAGGAGCAGCATAAGCCAAGATTCTCTTTCTTTTCAAGATTTCATCAATGTTGATGAAAACTTAACATCAACGTCAATGAGAGATATTTAAACGTTTTTTGATGACGTGACAGCTGAAAAAGAAGGAGAAGAAGATGATAATGATGAAACTAATTCTGTAATTGTCCCATCTTATGCTAGTGATTTAGGAACCCTGGACATTTTGAGATGTTACGTTCAAAATGCTCATGTAGCGTTAAATACAATGACGCACTTTAATGCATTAGAAAATGTCGTTGTACAAACACGACCTAAGCAAAAACAAACGACTATTGATGACTTCTTTAAAGAGGACAAATTAACATTTTTTCTTTATTAGTACTATATCTCTTTCTATGTAAAATTAAATTTTACATTTATTGAATTTTTTAAGCTAAATTTTATAGTGAAAGTGTAAGAGTTTTTTTTTTTTTTTTTAAAGTACGATATACTAATATTGCACATATTTTATTTTAAAAGATGATATTAATCATATATCATATATTGCAAAATGCTTTTTTTCCATAATGTGTTTAAAGAATTGCTACATCATGAACATTATGCTCGGCTCTCAGTTATGCGCGATTTTAAATCATTTTATTCAAATGCGTATAAGTAAAAGGTGACTGTATTTTTTTCGTTCCTGATTTTAATGCAACATAAGACCACATGAAAAATCGTATATTAATGATTATTATTTATTGAAGGAACGAAATTGCAAATTAAAATTATGAGACGGCCAAAAAAAATCGTCTATCCACATCTCTCTCTCGTTTAAGTTTCAGGCAGAATTACACAATAGATTTTCATCATACAAAAATCACATTCCCAACATACAAGTATTACGCATCCACTATCAGAGAATCCATAGAATTCCTGTGTAAAAATAATAAAGTTTGTAGCGACTCCCTATCATACAATAGCCTTAGTTTATGGCTAAATATCCTGAAAATAAATCCTGAAAACTTGAGCAAAGTGACTTAAATTTTATGGTGTTCCAGATAAATATTTTCTTCTACCCAAATTTAATCTGAAACACCGCTAATTCGATTTTCAAGCAATGCATTTAAAATGAAAAGTGACGTATGAGAATACAATGATGTATCAAAATAAATAGAATTGCAGTTAATAATAATAAAAAATATTCACTAATTATATTTAATCCAAGAAACTGCTACTTCTACTTTCAAATTTAATAATTATTGGCTCTCTCATTTTCAAAATAAAGTGAGGTACTTGTGTAAATAAACAACAATTAGTTATTAAGATATTCTCTTATCAAGAGCTTGGAAAAGCTTGAAAGTACTAAGAAATTTTAGATAAAATATATATTTTTAACTTGTAACATCTCTTTCATTAGTTCAATCGCCTATTAAGTAAAACTGTGAACATTTTAAAGTTTAATTTATACATTTTATGCAACGAAATAGTTTTGACAATTTAACATGGTTTGCTGCTTTCAACATTAGTTATAATATGTTATTCAAACTAGGATGCTTAGGTCACAGAATATAGAGTAATTCCGGGATTTATGTTGCATATTGTTCTGAATTTGTGTATAAAGTCCCATGGTGGACATAAAAAAAAAACATGCTGTGCTATTTAATGTTAAATATACAAATTGTTTACTGCGAGAAAAAAATTCAAAACAAATAATTAATTAAAAAAAAATCTAAAACATTACACTGTTTTGCATCATCCGTGCATTCAGACTCAGACGGCGCACTTACGAAGTAGTTATGCCGCGCTTGTAATAAGAACAGAATGAAATTATAAATAAAAATATAAAAAAAAATATATTCATATATGGACTATAATTAACGATGTAATAACAAAATGAAACTAAATGAGTACAATGAAACGTATTCGAAGATTCTTATAAATAATTGTTTGCCTACTTTCATTATTAAAATTATCGACTTATTTTATTACATTAAATTTTAAGTATTATTTCAGCAACAACGTAACATCAATGTATTAGAGAGGGAAAAGAAAAAAAATTAAATTGTGTTTGCATAATTTATTTGTTAATAGACCTGTTTTTATTCTATTATAATCTACACAGAAAGTGTCGGAAATGTACAGTCTTTATGAGACTACATTTGACACATGATGCAACGAAGCCAATTACACTTCCTCTTTTATGGAGTATTTTTAAAAACATTCCTTGCAAAGAACGTCTGCGTTACGCATAATCCAATTTTTCATTATTATTATCTTGACTTACATCTTTCTTGCCATCTTACTTTTTATTTTTACCCTTTTCTCGTTTGGTTTTAGTAAACTTGATAACATGCCTAACATGGTTAGTCTGTGCTAAAAGAAAAGGAAACGTTAACACTTAATCATCCCGTACAGAAGAAACTACAGCTTGTATAATAGAACTAGTGAGCTGCATATATCCCATTTCGCATGGTTCTTACATTGGCCATCACAGTTACCTGCCACTGCTAAGGGGGTAAACCATACACACAGTATTCTATACAGACGATACACTTAGCTTTGACTTCGAAATCATGCATGCAGTTAGTAATTAGAGTATGAAAAGTATTTAAGCATAACGTGTTTAAAAGTTTGGACAATGAAATCATGAACTTACATGAAAATAAAAATTGTGCTTCTACAAATAAACATCGTAATGAGATTCACGCTATACACTGGTTAAAATAATCTCACAGTGCACCTATACTGCGCGTTTGACGACCATCTATCGGTAATTACAAGAAACACAAAGGGTTCGGAATCTATCCCGGATTCAGCGACTCTTCCGGAGTTACACTATGTGAAAACATTTTTTTATTAAAAATTTTGAAAGAATTTTTTTCCCATTTAATATGTATTTTTTTTTAGATTTGCCACAAACACCTCCAAAAACCCATTTTTATTAAAAAAAAGTATCAGTAATGTATTCGAATAAAGTTTTGAATTTTCTTAAAGTCATATTTTTCGTAATAGTCATATTCTAGCAGTTAATTTTGATTACGTAATGTTAATAAACGCAGAAACTAACAGCTGAAAGCAGCCAACATATAAAAAGTTCGAGACCTTAACTCGTATAAAGTTAAGTCAAATAATTAACAAAAAGTGGTGCAAAACGAATAAAATTTGTATAAAAGATGCCGGTCCTGACGGGTTTAAGTGAATTTTTCTATGTAAATAACAATTAGAGAAGAAATTAAGTTTTCTTCCGCAGAAAGAATATGGAGGTAGAAAGATAAATCTTAAATGTAAAATAAAGAATTTTTTTTTTATGTAAGACTCATACTCTATTTATATAAAACATTTTATTTATTTATCTATTTATGTAAAAACATTTTGATGCTTTTGTTAAAAAAACATTTTTAAAAATATAGTAAATGTATAAAGTTGAATTAATTTAATGTAACATTATGAATTATGTTCAAACAATGCATGAATCAAAACTAGGTATGTTGTTAAAATTCATATAAAAAACACAAATAACTGTTCTAAAATTACTCGCAGGAACATGCATAATATAAAATTATTTAAAATACAGTAATACATCGACCTATGTTAGCAATTAGTTCCAAGGCAGGTGACGTAAGTCATTTAGATAAGAATACAAGGATAAGGAATAACTATTCTCCAAAATGTAATCAACATATTCTATTGTATTTAGGGATTATGTTACGTACGTTTAACATTAGAGCAAAAAATACGTTCGCAATACAAGTATTTGGAAAAAGGCGTTAGCTTACAATATATTGTTCTAGCTGCCCCGTTCGAGTCTTTGGAGATGTGAAAAAATCTTGCAAAGACGTTTAAACAGACATTTTTTCTTTTTCTCTTTTAGAAGTTGTTTCTAACAGCAGAGTGAGTTTTCTAATCTTTTCCTATAGGCTTTTTTAATTTGTCGATATCACTTGACTATCGCTATAAAGTAACCCTTCATAGAACCAAAATTATTTTCAAACAAGTAAGACAAATCATGCGTACAGCATTGATTATGAAACACTTTCCAACACTCCATGACAGATTTAATGAAACTTCGTTACTTAGGGAAAAAAGGTAAATAAGATAACTAAGTAAACATTTAAAAATCTGATTTCAGTAGTTACCACCCATAGCCAAATATGTATTCCAATTCTTTTGAACAGACCTGTATTCGATCTGTATGTTGATATATATACTATATAGTGGGAAAATTTAATTTAGCAAGAAAATGCATAACTGGTTGAAATTCATCTTTCAGCAATTTATACTAATAGATGGAAACATACTTGAATACCTTTGTACAGCCCTGTAGTTTACCTAGTACCTTTATTTCTTGCCACTATTTAGCAAAAATTTAATTCAAACTAAAACACGCTTAAAACTACTGAAATTACATTTCCAGAAATTATCACCCATCGACGGCCATGTATCCAACTGTTTGCGTGGCCCTGTATATCATTTTATCTATATTCTATAAATATTTCTTAGTGCACTAAATTCAGTTCAGCGTAAAAATGCATAATTCCTTTAAAACCCACCTTTAAGCAATTTATGCTCATACTCAGAACCCTTTACGAATTCATTTCTGTAGCTCTGTATATGAACTATAGCATTTATACGCATTTTATAGTATGCATAAATATGGTGAACAAGTAGGTAAGTGTGATCACAGATAGCACAGAGGGCTTCGTTTAATATTCCTTTCAAAACACTTTATCCTTTTGAAAAATCTGTTAGTTCCACATTTCGCAACCAGGGGCGCACTCTATTCTAAACAAACTTCTATCCGAAAGATACTCCGTTTTATATACTATCCGTAGATATATTAGTCGAGGGAATTGGGCCGATAGCACCCGAGACAAGTAGTAGCCCCCTGGCGGTAAAAAGTGGAACTAAAATATGTAAGGCTATGGTGCATAATATGAAAGAATGGTCAAAGGGGTGGCAAAAGTTGGAAAAGTGCTCCCCGGGTGAAAAGGGCGAAAGTTAGAAAAATTGCTTAAAATACACAAGTTAGAGATTGGAGGAGTAAATAATATAAAACTTTTTGAAAATTTTATGATTTGCCGTGTGGTCTGAGGTATTCAGCTATAAGTATGCAAAAATTCATGTCTCCAACTTAATTAGGAGCTCTCTTAGAAAGAATTGATTAAAATACACATGTGGTAGCTCAAAGGGTTAAACGTAAGACTTTTTCGAGATTTTATGATTTGGCGCCTGGGTTCAAGTGTTTTGCTATAAGTATGCAAAATTTCAAATCTCCAATTTAATAAGGGGCTCAGCTCAGTTAGAAAGAATTCCTTAAAATACGCATGTGGAGCTCAAAGGGTTAAAGGTACGATTTTTTTTAATTTTTATGATTTGTTGTATGATATGTGGTGTTGATCTATAAGTATGTAAAATTTCACGCCTCCAACCTAATTAGGGGCTCACTTAGAAAGAATTGTTTAAAATACACATGTGGGAGTCCAAAGGGTTAAATGTACGACTTTTTCAAATTTTTATGATTTGTCGTATGATGTGAGGTGTTCTGCTATGCAAAGTTTCATGCTATGCAAGTATGCAAAGTTTCAAGTCTCCAACATGTATAGTTTCTGAGTACGGGCTGTGTGACCGACGGACAGACGGACAGACAGACAGACAGAGGAGTGAGACGAATGAGATTTCGTCAGATGAACGAAACCCAAAAAAAGCGCATATCATAATTTAAAATGCATTTCGAGCAATTATTACTAATATACAGTAATTCGGATACAATATAGTACCTGAAATATTTTCACATACACCGCAAGCAATTTCCCCTATACCATTATGAACGGAATTCTTGTGTGTGGCCCTGTAAATGAATAATAACTATTCTTTGCATCGTATATTCAACAGAATGTATATTTTAGTGCACTTGATAAATGCATATAAATTTTATTATGTTTGAAAGCATGTAACATCATTTAAAACCATTTTAAACGATTTTTTCCCATAGGCCGTAATGTAACGGAAAACTTTTGACTGGCCCTGTAAATGAACTAAACATGCTAGAAACTTTATTTGAAATAGGGATCGTGCTATGGTAGAGGTTACTAACATCCAAAAATTTCAGAACGATCCGACTATATTCACGAGAGTTAGAGCGCGGACAGACGGACTGACGGCCAGACAAACCGAAGTCATAAACACTTTTCAACTTTGTTGGAAAGTGTTAAAAACTGCGTCTTTCATTAAGGAAATATTTGCCAGACTAAACAACGTAAATGCGCGGTGCTGTAAGTCGAGGATCCTTAATTCGGGGTACTACTGTACATTAAAAATATCTTTAAAATACATGAAATACCATAAAAATACATTAAATGCTAGTAAATATTCAAATTTAAATGCTAGTATATATTATGCTAAATTAAATGCTAGTATATATTATTGTTTTAGGCAAAAAGCATTACGAAATTCAGAAACTAAACAAAATTTGCAATAAATAGGATATATGACATTATACGTAGGATGAACGGGGAGGGGGAGGGCTGCCTTTAAACATGCACTGTGGCGCTACGTGCACTAAGTTATGAAGTCCCGGCAATAGGGGATTTTACCTGGCAAAATTAATACTAGTTCTGGATTTCGACTCACTTTATGTTTTTTGGGTCGCTGAATCCGAATTTGTAACTTCCCACCAAAATTTCACCCGGCAATCCACCAAAAAATTGATTTTTTGAAAAAAATTGGTTTTTGAGAAAAGCGCGCGGGGAATGTTCCGAGGCACCCCCTCTCTCCCCGTTTATCCTACGTCATAATGTCATATATCCTATTTGTTGCAAATTTTGTCTAGTTTTTGAATTTCGTAATGCTTTTTCCCATAAACAATAAGAAATTTAAGTTAATAACAACTATTTTGGGGGGTTTTCGGGGGGGGGGGGGATTTTGGGGTACACCTTATAAATAAAGTTCGGAGAGGAGATGGGAGGGCAAATGTAAACGTGTGAGTGGTTAAGTGGAATTGTGCAACTTAGTCCACGCAGCACCGCGCGCATGTTCCGAGGCAGATCCCTCCTTCCCCTTCATCCTAAGTCATAATGTCATATATCTAATGTGTTGCACATTTTGTCTACTTTCTGAATTTTTAGATACTTTCCCCCTAAAACAATAAAAAAAATTGATTTTTTTAATAAAAACCTTTTTTGGGGGGTGGGGGGGTTACCAAAATTTGGGGGGTTGCCGTGGGAAATTTTGGTGGGAAGTTACAAATTCGGATTCAGCGACCCAAAAAACATAAATTAAGCTGATTTCCAGAACTACCATTAATTTTGCTAGGTAAAATTCCCTATTTCCTGGACTATAATAGGGCAAGAAATGTTATCTGAAGAAATATCGAGGTATACTAAGTTATAATTACTAATAATTTGAAATATGGTTTATAAGGGATATTTAAATACTGCTCAAAAGAGTTTTATAATATATATATATGATTAATTAGATTATCTTAATCTATTCTTTATCTTCAATTAAGTTGGTTCTCATTGGTCAATGTCCATGTCTTTAATTCTCGAACATAGCGAAGTCGAAAAAGAACGTAATTATGTTTGACTTAACATCCTGATAATGACCACAGATGAGGGGTGAAATTGTCGATTTGTGTGTTCTTAACCCTTTATGTACTGAATTATGAATTTATGAAAATTTGATCTTTTAAAGCATTTTTCGTGAATTTTTGAAACTACATTAGAAGATTTACATAATCATTTAATAAATTTTAGAAGGATTAATTAAATTATAATTAATAGGAATTTCGTGGAATATTTATAAACCCACTCACATATTTTATTTTAAATATTTGTCTTAGCACTTTTGTACAATTAGGAAGTATACAAATATAATGTTCTTAGGATAGAAATATAAAAATATTTCTGAATTGAAAAAAACCCCTCCCCCCACCCTAAAATACCAAGAAAGTTGAAAAGATGCAAAGGCAAAAGAAATCATTCTTTTAAAAATTGTTTTGTTTTGTGTAACCAATAATGCTTCTGCAGTAAGATAAATTAATGTATCTATAACTCATTCTAATCTGTATTACTACTAATCGATGTATTAAATGAATTTTATAACACGTTCTTTTAATGGTACATATAAGTACCATTAGTAGATAAAGGGTTAATTAATGTACTTTTAATGTTTTTATCGAAATGTATCATTTAACACTTTGTGTCTTTTGTCACATTTTATTTAGTCATGTCTATTATGCTATCTGTTTATGTGTTAGTAATTTAACCTGCTCGATATGTGGTTTTATTATTCGTCATAATAGTTATTTTTATTATCAGCTGAATTTATTAATGATACTATATGTCTATACGTTTATTATTATAACTTCATTTATGTTTCAGCATTTAGTAAGAATAAGGAAATTTGCCTTAATTCGCTTTACACCGATGAAGATAGGTTTATTTCAGACAAATGTTTTACTCTTTAACTTTCGAACAGTGGCTGCATTTCAGAACAAAATGAAATGTGAAAAAACCTTTAGAATTAAGAAAATGTCTGTCTCTCTTTAACCAGCCGTTAATTTTGTCATTTATTTTAATGTTGTTAACATAAATTACTTTCTCAAATTTGAAAATAAATTTGTACTTAAAAAGGTTAATATTAGAATATATAATTTAATTATTATAAATTGAAGTTGAATAAAACCCAATACACTTTCACAAGATGCGCGTTAGTCTCAATAGTTTATATCATTTACAGCTGTTAATATTATGAATAGATGCTTTTCCAGTTTATGTTTTATACTTTAGAGACTGTTAAAATGTAAAATCTCGTATAACACTGTGCCGTCAAGCAACATCACATTGAAGCCACACTGTTATTTGTGACCACCAATGTGATATCCCGTGATATCGCAGTGAACTCGCAGCACCGTGGATGTGAAGTCGATATGGTCGCCTTTGAGCTATTTTGTGACATCACACTGTGACCAGTTTTTGAAGTAACAGTGTGACCAGTTTATGGGATGTGTGGCATTTGCTACGAGAGTGTAGGGTGACCAAGTAAAACATAAGTAAAACGAGATTTTACGGGAAAGCAACATAATTAGGATCATTTACATTTCGTTTTTTGCTTGTCAAATTTGGATTAAAATATCGCATCGGGTCATATAACCAAGATAACCGGATTTCATCCAACCCGACTCAGGTAGGAACATTTGAAATTTTATTTCTTTCAACTGTTTGCTACAGATCGCTTTCAGAATAAAATCCTAAATCATGTTCGGTAGCCATATTTTACGGTAACCCGACCCACCCTGATTCAAATCGACTGTAATTATTTCTATAAAAGATAGGACTGAATTATCTTTCTACAGGAGGAATGGGTATAAGATTCAAATATGGCATATTTTGAAAGAAGTTCGAAAACATCCATGTGGGTGCAATAATCTTTTTGTTCGACAATCACTTTACCTTTTACAACTTTGGAAAACGCATGAAGAACTTTAGTCCTACTTACACTGCTTTAGAATTCCTTTTAAAAAAATCTGTTGCGGCCGAACTGGAATGGAGTACCACTTACAGAACAAAAAATCAATCCTATTTTGATTATAAAAATTCAGAATAGATTTGGTTTGAGGTGCATCGGCTTCCGTAAAAATATGTTTATCCGACTCTCTGCAAGATTTAATTCTGAACTCTGTCTGCAGCAAAAAGAAAGAAAAAACAAAAAAGTCCAATCCGAGTAAAATCTGGTTTACAGACAACATGCGTGATTTATATCGAAACTGGCATGCAACAAACAGAAAAATTTAAATAAATTTAATTAATAAATAAAAAATTCCCGACCCAAGTTCTTGTTACGCGACCCAAAATTAGATTCTTATCTAAATTCAACGTGCATAAAAAATGACCCTATAAGATTAGATCTGGTTCACATATATCGGTCACCCAACATTGGAATTTTAAAATGTATGAAGGAATTTTGTCATGTATAATTTGAGCATGAATCCAGAAATGTATATTTTTTTCGAACAGAACATATATTAAATTGTAGAATATTTTTCTATAGTTGAAATAAAATATCACATTACAGTATACTCCCGACTATCCGGCCTAATGTGGCGGAAAGGTAGGCCGGATAACAAAAAAGTCGGATAGGCCGGAGTATTACAAATATTTACTAACTTCGTGCCCTTCCCCGCCATGATATTAAAAATACATGTTAAACATATTTAGAGAAAATTTATATATACAGTACATACAGTTTCAAAATAAGCAAAACATTAACATAAAACGTAATCTTAATTTCTAAGAAAATGAGTAAATCTTATTTTACCGTTTATTAATAAATGATTGTACAAATATCAAAAGTATGCATAAGACATGAGTCAAAACTTACAGATTCTAGTTTTGGAGAATGTCCGTAATAGAGGACAGCTTCACCCTGTTAGCCCTCTTCCATGACGTAATTTCCCTCCGTTTATGTAAGTAGATGATATCAGGTGGTGCCAATTCCTCCTGACTAAGGTACTGCAGTACTACCTCAATCGTCTTGAACATTTAAGAATGAGGGATGAGATTGTTCCTTCAATCGTTTTAATCTTTTACTTCTGATATTTCCTCCTCTGGCAACAGTTCTACAAAATCGTTTTCAATTAATTCATTAACTTCGTCGTTTGCCATCCATTCTGTAATGTTTTCTGCATTGACATCGTCAGAGCCCAGTATATTTTTCAGCAACGATGGACGTTTTTCGTTCTCATCTCCTAATGCAATTCCCCACACGGCTTTATGTCCACATTTATAGTCCAACAGAACGTTCCAAGACCTTTCAATTACTATGTTTGGATTTTCTTCCCATGCTTTTGGCATCCATCATGACGGGTACTTGGCTGCTTGGCCGCTTGCAACATTCTTCTTTTTTTTTCTTTTTTTACTAGGCCGGATAGTACGGAGGGCCGGATAGTCGGGAGTTTACTGTAGTTATTTTTATTTCGGGTTTCGAGTCTGTTTTAAGAGTTTTGAGAATTTGATAGTAATTTATGCCGTTTAAATAGATGAAAATTATTTTTTCCTTATTCAGATGTAAATGATTGTGAATGAAATATTACCGTCGTTGTACACGATTTTACTAAAAAATATCCGGATTGTTCTCGCAGGAAAAGGAATACATACATATTTATGTGTTCTATCATCGTCATAACAAAATAAATGTATGCTATGGACATGACTATATACTATTCGGAGTACAGTCAAAAAGTGATTCCACGTTTATTGAATAAAAATAGTTTTTGTCTATTCGTATGCTGACAACGAAACAGAGAAAGTTGATTTGTCGTGTAAACTACATACAGAATTTTGGAGTTAAAATGGGATAATTTTCGCTCCTAACGAAGTTGTAGTTTGTGTAGCCCGAACATATGACTTTTATTTATTTATTTTTGAAAATGTCAATCAAATGTTGCATACAGCGGAAGAAAGGAAATCCGAAAACAAACAACATTAAAGAAATAACACAACTGAAAATATATTTGCAAGTTATATAATTGGCAATTACGTTAATGTTCGGATGTAATGACTGTGAATGAAATATTACGGTCTGCTATACACGATTTTACTCAAAGAAAGTCCAATTTTCTTCCACAGAAAAATTAATACATACATTTTTATATGTTATATCGTCATTATAACAAATTAAATTTATAGTACAAATATGGCTATATATTATTTTAGCTTTATTGCATTTCAGAATTACGTTTCTTTTCTTTCATTTAGGGTTGGTTGGTTGGTTGTATTTATGTCGACCAATTATCAGCACGTGGGATATAGGCCCTAAGGGGGAGAGTGCCTTCCGTGGATGTCTTTCTAAGGGAACCTAACCCGTATTAACGCTTGGAGAACCAAGTTTCGAAGAAAACCACGAAATCCCCGAACGATTAGGCCGACGGGCGCGATTGGGATCGAACCCAGCACCTCCCGTCTACCAGCTTCGAGAGCAGAACCTCTCGGTCACTGGTGGGTCACTCTTTCATTTAGGGATTGGACTAGTGTATAGTTAAAATGTGCTTCCAACTGTATTGAATAAATGAAGTTTTTGTCAATAAGGATACGTACTACGAATCGAAGCAAGTTATTTTGTCAGGGAAACTACATCAGGAATTTTGGAGGTAGACTATGATAATGTCAGGAATCTAGCTCTAGTGCGTGGAATATTTTATTTCTAATATTTTTTTTTTTTTTAAGTTAATCAAAAGTTGCATACAACAGAAGAAAGGAAATTAGAAGATAAACAACAAAAAAGAAATGCCACCACTTAAAATTTCAATTTAATTAAGAAGTACGTTAATCTTTGAAGCATTTAACACATTTTCTGGAAATAATAATTTGTTGAAATATTTTATAGATGTAATTAAAAAGGGATTCGAAGTTCATTTAATAAAAATAGTTTTGGTCGATTCGGAAATTGACTACGAAACAGAACATGTTTTTTGTGGGGGTATTCTGTATACGGAATTTTGGAGGTAGACTCGGATAATCTCGCTCCTAATGAAGTTGTACTTTGTGTGGCCTGGAAATAATAATTACTTTCCAATTATTAAAAGATTAATTTAATTACGTTAATCTTTGACGCATTTAATACATTTTCTGGAACCAATAATTGATCGAAGATACTTTATGGATTTCAATGAACATGTAAGTTCAACAGAAAATACATCATACTTAATTTATTAGACGAAAAAGAACATTGCAATTCAAAAATCATAAAGCACACATTAATTAACGTGCAAATAAACATACAAAGGATGTTCACAATTTTGTAACGATTTTGATTTTATCTGTGTTTGAAATCTAAATCTATACTTCGTTATACGGTATTGAAGTTACTGTATCTATTAGTTTTTTAAATATAAAATTATACGAAATATCACCCTTTCTTAGGCCCATATTAATCTTAATTTTTAAGATATTTTATGAACTGTCAATTTAGCTTCTTTCACATGTTGAATTACTCAAATAATGTCATTCTACTATATATTTTCTCTTGAGCTTACGAAAGTTTATCAGCAGCGTATAAATCTTAATTTTCTTTTGAAACGATATTAATTTGTTGACATCAGGCTCACAGAATCCTAATTTCAGCCACATATAATAAATATTTATTTTAATTGATGTTCGTTGCACGTCCAGGAGAAACTTTTTTTTATGTATACCAATTGGTGCCATAAAGTAGATTTCATATTTTTGATGTTTCATTTGTAATGGTTTAAACCCGGTGTGATCCTTGTGAAATGAAAATGTGCCATAACTTCTATAATACAATTTGTTATGTTTCAAAATATTTTTTTTTCCTTTCTATTTTACACATAAGGTCAGCAGAAGATTCAGCAGAAGTTTGTCATATTTATGATATACTTGCCATTTAAATATTTTTTTTTATTGCAATTACAATGAAAACAATTGTTTAGTTTTTTTTTACGTCATATTTAACTTGTTTTGAAAAAAAAAAACGGAATTATTATCAATAATCTAAAAAAAAACTATATTATTGTCACGCATAGTTGTTTATTGCAAAATTTACAGTAGTTAAGTCTGTGAAAACAGTAGTTAAGAATGTGACAATGCATCTTTTCTATGTCAGATCATCGTAGGGTTTATTTAATTGGTACCAATTCGTTTAATACTTAATACTGCATTATTATTCTTAACCAGAAAAACTTGTTGATGATTTTTGTTTTCAATGTTTTGTTTTTTATTTTATTTTTTATAACATATCTGATTTTAGCGGAGATAGAGAAAAGAAAAAATACGGAAGGTTTTTGAATACGTATTACTTTTTATACAGATCATAAAATGTTTTCTGACAATGTTCTGGATTTTTTTCACTTTTGGAAACACTCATTATGCTTCCATAAATTAAAAAATGCAACTCATTATTATGTATTTTTTTATTAAATTATTATAAAGTTTTTTTCAAAATTTGTAATACGCAATTACGTATTCGTGCAAAGAAAACCACTAATATACAACAATGTGAAAACGTTTAAAATATGATTCAGCGAAATATATTTTTTTCCGCATTTAAACATAACATTCCATTAATGTTGGAATTATTATAATTGCATTACTTTCAAAGAACACCCATGAAGTGCTACGCATAAATTTTAACAAAATTTTGCAGGTAGGTATAATGTTTAAAGTATACATTACAGCCAAATTTTATCTTCAATTACTATTGAAAATAATATTATTAAAATATATTACGATATAAAATAATGTACAGCTATCTTATTGTTTTTTGCAGTTCTATTATTACAGCCAAGTTCGCTAAAATTGAGAACTAGTAATTCTTTTCTTTTTCTTTTAGCCGTCACTGTCATAATGAATAGTTTACTCAACATGTTATATCATTATAAGAAGCAATGCATATAATATAATGTATACCTAAGTGTTTTTAGTACAATTTATTTTATATAATGGGAAATGGACATTTTGCCAAAATAAACTTTTCTGCATGAATTAACAGGTATGCTAACAATGAGGACATTTCTTCCCTCAAACATCCGTGCACGACATCCCGGGTAAAAAAGTCAGCAAGAAACCTTAAAAAAAAAATCTTCAGGGAAACTGAAGGTATTTGGAACTAAAATTACCTTCAGCTTACCTTTAGGTAAAAAACATGTATTTTCCCTTAACCTTCTGAGTTCCAAATACCTGCTGTTTTCCTTCAGGTAAAAAACCTGTTATTTCCCTTCACCGATTTTGGCAGAAATATCTGCAGTTCTCCTTTAGGTATAAAAGCTGTATCTTCTCTTTACATTATATCGTTGCACCTGCATGCGGACAGCCATCTGTGCAAATTCGCATCAGATCAATACATAATAATGATTACATATCCAGTTCGACATTGATTTGATACATATTAATAAACTAAACATATTAATAAAACATATATACATATTAATAAAAAAAACTAAAGGGGGGAAAGCACCGGAGGTGCGTAACATGAATAAGTGGTAACAGGACTTTCGAACGATATGTCACATGATGTGTCAGCAAAATTTAGAAAAGTACCCCCCGGAGGGGCAAAGTAGGGGGCAGGGGCATTAGAGGTGCATAACATGAATAAGTGGTCAAAGGCCTTTTGAACGATATGTCACATGACGGGTGTTGGCAAAATTTAGAAAAATGCCCCCGAGGGGGGGCAAAGTGGGGAGAGGGGCAATAGAGGTGCATAACATGAATAAGTGGTCACAGGTCTTTCCAACAATATGTGACATGAGGGGTGTCAGCAAAATTTAGAAAAGTGCTCCCCCCCGTGGGGCAAAGTGGGGGGGGTGACATTAGAGGTGCATAACATGAATAAGTGGTCACAGGACTTTCGAACGATATGTCACATCAGGGATGTCAGCAAAATTTAGAAAAGTGCCCCCCCGGTGGGGCAAAGTGGGGGGGGGAGGGGCATAACATGAATAAGTGGTCACAGACCTTTTGAACGATATGTCACATGAGAGGTGCCGGCAAAATTTAGAAAAGTGCCCCCCTCCCCCCGGGGGGGGAGGCAAAGTGGAAAGAGGGGCATTAGAGACGCATAGCATGAATGACTGGTCACAGACCTTTCCAACGATATGTCACATGAGGGGTGTCAGCAAAATTTAGAAAAGTGCTCCCCCCCGTGGGGCAAAGTGGGGGGAGTGACATTAGAGGTGCATAACATGAATAAGTGGTCACAGGACTTTCGAACGATATGTCACATGATGTGTCAGCAAAATTTAGAAAAGTGCCCCCCGGGGGGGGCAAAGTAGGGGGCAGGGGCATTAGAGGTGAATAACATGAATAAGTCGTCAAAGGCCTTATGAACGATATGTCACATGACGGGTGTTGGCAAAATTTAGAAAAATGCCCCCGAGGGGGGGCAAAGTGGGGGAGGGGCAATAGAGGTGCATAACATGAATAAGTGGTCACAGGTCTTTCCAACAATATGTGACATGAGAGGTGTCAGCAAAATTTAGAAAAGTCCTGTTCGCCCCCCCCCCCCGGGGGGGGGAAGTGGGTGGAGGGTCATTAGAGGTGCATAACATGAATAAGTGGTCATAGGCCTTTTGAACGATATGTCACATCAGGGATGTCAGTAAAATTTAGAAAAGTGCCCCCCCGGGGGGCAAAGTGGGGGGGAGGAGCATTAGAGGTGCATAACATGAATAAGGGGTCACAGACCTTTTGAACGATATGTCACATGACGGGTGTCAGCAAAATTTAGAAAAGTGCCCCCGAGGGGGGGGGGCAAAGTGGGGGGAGGGGCATTAGAGGTGCATAACATGAATAAGTGGTCATAGGCCTTTCCAACAATATGTGACATGAGGGGTGTCAGCAAAATTTTGAAAAGTGCCCCCCCCCCCGGTGGGGCAAAGTGGGGGGAGGGGCATAACATGAATAAGTGGTCACAGACCTTTTGAACGATATGTCACATGAGAGGTGCCGGCAAAATTTAGAAAAGTGCCCCTCCCAGGGGGGGAGCAAAGTGGCAGCATGGATATCGGATGTGTATAACATGAATAAGTGGTCACAGGCCGTTCCAACTGTATGTTACACGATAGGGACAGATGTTGGTAAAAGTTAGAAAAGTGCCGCACTTTGGGCTTTAGTATTATGCCCCCCCCCCCCTTTGAAATTTTTATATATTACAAATAATATTTATCGGAAACCTCCGATGAAAATGCTGCAATTTCAAAAAAAGTCCGAAAAGTAAGAGATAATGAAATCCCCCAAAGCAGATTATGCTTATAAATGCGACGTACATCGCAGAACAACGGATTTCACTGCAGAACATTTCAAATTTTCATTTTCAAGAAAATTCACCATTCAATGTAGGAAAAATCGCAAAATTTGTCACTCATTGGTTAGAAAAAAAATCACCAAATTCTTTAATCGTTCATTTAAAAAGTAAAGATGAAAATAAGCAATCGCCAGTCGCCACTCAACGAGTAAATGTGAAAAACTGACGATTAAAAATATGGAAAGTACCAGCCAAACACAAGATTTTCCAAAAGGAATTTCGTAAAAGAATTGGGAAAGAAAAAAATGTGAATTTTGTCAAAAGATCGCGAAAAAACACATATTTCGTCAGAGGATTACGAAAAAAAAAATGTAAATTTCATGAAAGAATCACCAAAAAAGCGAATTGTATCAAAGAATCGCAAAAAAGCGAGAATTTTGTCAAAAAATCATAATAAAAACAGCACATTTCGTCAAAGGATCGTGGAAAAACCCGAATTTCATCAAAGGATCGCAAAGAATCCGAAATTTCGTCAAAGGATTCTGGAATAAATGCAAATATGGTCAGTGGATTGCGGAAAAAAACACAAATATCGTTAATACATCGCAGAAAAAAAAAAAAACAATTTCGTCAAAGAATCGCAAAAAACCCACACATTTCATCAAACGATCTCTGAAAATCCAAAATTTCGTCAAAGAATCGCGAAAATACGCAAATATCATCAATAGAGCAAAGAAAAAACACAAATATCGTCAATGGATCATGGCAAAAACACAAAATTCGTCAATAGATCGTCAAAAAACACAAATTTAGTTAAAGGATCGCGGAGGGGGGGGGGGGGGGAAGAATGAGAATTTCGAAAAAAAAACCCGAGAATTTTGCCAAAGAATTGCGAAAACGAATGTGAATTTTGTCAAAAGATCGTGAAAAAAACGCACATTTTGTCAAAGGAACGCCAAAGAAACGAAAACATTGCCAATAGATCCGGAAAAAACATGAATTTCGTTAAAGTATCTGGAAAAAATGCATAATTAGTACCAGGAGGGATCCCCTACCAACCCTCCCTTTACATTTCAGAAAATTTGCTGCAAATTTCAGATTTTTTAAACCTACTTTTTTCAATTTTGAATCATACCTACTACTCAGTGGATAAACATACCTAAAATATACCCATAAATTAAATATTCACTGACATAAATGTACTTACTGGCTACTAAAGAAATTATTCTCACTCGCTAGTAACTGGCTACTACATAAAGTCAACCTACCGGCCAGTGGCTACTAAGCAAAATTCCTTATTTTCATCTTTATTGTGAAATTCATCAATGGGTCACGAGAAAAACTCGTACAGTTCATCAGTCATGGAGAACAAACCATGAAATTCTTCAGCCTGTTGTGGAAAAACATACAAAATTCGACGAACAGTTGCGAGAAAAAATCCATGATTTTTGCTAATCAGTTGCAGGTAAAAAACTTCGTCAGTGCACCGCCAGAAAAAACCCACGATCTTCTCTAATCGGTCGCAAGAAAAAGTCTCAAAATTCACCTATGTGAAAAGAAAAAATCCAGAAAATTGCAAATCGGTCGTGGCTAAAAAAAAATCGCGGAATTCGTCAGTAGATCGACGGAAGAAACTGCAAAATTCGTACATCAGTAGCGGAAAAAAACTCTCTCCAATCGGCCTCAAGATATACTTACTGGTTCAAGAGAAATATAGCAAAATTTAAAAATCAGTCACCGGTAAAAAAAAAAAGCGAAATTCGTCAGTAGATCAGAGAAAAAATGGAAATTCGTCGATCAGCCATGCTAAAAAAACCCCCTCGAGATTTGGCCAATCAGTTGAAAAAAAGACACAGTTTATCATTCGACTGTGAAAAAATATCACAATTTTCACTGATCTGTCACGAGTAGAATGCGAAATTCGTCTATCGGTAGCAGAGAAAAATATTATCGTTCGCAAAAAAGAGAGAAAAAATTTGCTGTCAGAAGTGGAGGGTATACAGAGGTAAATGTCGTATACCTTCTGGTTCTTTTTCAGTAACACTGCTTAACTTCCGTTTCTCAAAAAAGCTATTGTATATACACTCTAAGGTATACCAGAGTTTCCCGTAGACAGTGTCAGGAGGGTGCTGCACCCTGCCTGCCCTTAGGTTTACAAAACAGCAGCCCTCTTACCCCTGATGGAAAACATTAGCACCCTTGTTGCCCCCAGCTGAAAAAAGTGCCTTTACTCCTTTCTTTATTAAAAAATTTACTTGCATAGTAAAAATTGCCTCATTGCTGTCTTTAAAATAGCGTCCTGTCTATTAAATATTAAAAGTAATTTTAAAAATCAAAAGGATGCCTTTAAAAATTAAAAAAAGTGTCCTTAAAAATCCAAAACATGCCTTTCGGAATCCAAAAGTGCCCTTTTCCTACAAGAAGCACCCTGCCCTTTTTTAAACATGGGAGAAACTCTGAATATACCCTCTGTTTGTTTTTTTTTTTTTTTTACGTTTACATCGCTGCATACGAGTGCCTTTTTTCTAGAAGTTTACTGTAAAAAAAACGGGTCAGTGCCCATCAGGCACAGATTTTTTTAATAAAGGACACACTTGTACCTTGTAAATAAACGGGGAAAAAAAAAAAACAATATTTGGAACTGGCTTGTTTAATGTTCCCATTTCTCAACAGAATTTTTTGATATTTTCCCACGACTGATTGAAATTTGTCAATTGTCCTCTCAAGCAACAGACGAATGTCACAATTTCTTTCTCCCGTAATCAAATGAAGAATTTTGCTAATTTTTAAACATTAAGTTTCATCATTAGGTCAGGGGGAAGCATCATAAACTTGTCAACTGGTCATATGAAAAAGAAAAAAACCCCAAGAAATTTATCAGTCAGTAAAGGGTTAAAAAAATCACACAGTTCTTTGATTGTCATGGGGGGAAAAAATTATTTAATTCATCCATTGATCGCATGAAAAAAAAATGTTTTGTTAGTAAGTTGTGGGGGGAAAATATGGAAATTTATCAACTTTTTATCAGAAAAAACGAGATCTGTTGATCAGCTTAGGTAAGGGAGGGGGGGGGGATCGGCAAAATTCATAAACCGATTGTTATGTCAGTCGACTGTTATGTATATATATATTCAGTTCCGCTAGTTGCTCGCAAGAAAAAATGCAATATTTGCCAATCAGTACAAGTAAAATACCCCAAAATTCGTCAATTGGTTACAAGAAAAAATTGCAAAATTCTTCATTCAGTCATCAGGGAAAAAAAAAAAAAAATCTGAGAAATTCACCAGTAATCATTGGGCCCGGTAGCAGAAAGTTCCTGACGGGTGACGTGCGCCGCAGATTTTCTTTTCCCTTTTGCAGATTTTTTTTTCCATTGGATCTTTTTCCAACTTTATATTATGTTTAGTTCTTTATTATTTATTACTAAAACTTAAGTTTATTATTAATAAAAATGAGTAAAATGCTTAAAAACATTAAAAGTAAATGATTAATTAATTAAAGGTTCATTTGTAACATTTTACCTGCAGATTATTTTCAGTCCCTGAAAGATTTGTCGCAGACACTTGGAGAATTTTCTGCTATTGTGGGGAAAAAAAAAAGAGAAATTCTTCAGTGTGTTTGCTTTAAAATATTGTGAAATTTGTCAATCTGCTATGGAAAAAATAATGAAATGTAGCAGACAATCAATCGTGAGAAAAAAATCATGAGATTCTTCATTCGGTTGCAGAAAAAAATGGAATGCAGAAAATTAGCGAAAAATCGCTAAATTAATCACATTAAGTGACAATTGAATATTATCGTTGAATAATAATTATTGAACATCAATGTAAACAAAAAAGAATGCATAATTATATAAATTCACCAGTCAGTTACGATGAAAAAATCACATTGTTCTTCAGTTGTAGCAGGGAAAAAATTGCTTAATTCACCCGGCGATCACATGAAAAAAAAAAAAAATAAGAAAAAGAAAAACCTCACAAGTTTACCAATTGGGTGCAAGAAAAAATGCAACATTTAAATGCAAATTGGTAGAAATAAAATATTGCATCATCAGTTGGTTGCGGGAAAAAATTGCAAAAATTCTCCTGCACTCATCTGAATAAAATATTGCTTTAAATTTGTCTTTAACTGTTTTTTCATGAAAAAATTACTTTATTTAAAATAATTATACACATGTAAAATTATTTTTGGTACTTTTTGGTTAGCCGGGCACCAGTGTTATATATACATATATATTGTAATATATAACACTAGCGCCCGGCTAATCGAAAAGTACCTTATTTTTTCCATATTTCATATTCTACATAATAAATTAATCTACAATATATAAAAATTCTTTTAATTATTTGGTACTTTTCGGTTAGCTGGGCGCCAGTGTTATATATACATATATATGTGTATAAATATGTACACATATATGCATTTATATGTGCAATATATGTATGTATATATGACACTGGCAAACAGCTAACCGAAAAGTACCAATTATTTTTATGAGTCGAATATTGCAGCCAAAGATATTGAGCCCTGCTAAATGATTTGCAAGAGACATTACACCTTTACTGTGCATTATTAATCAAGCAGTTATGTTCCTAAAAAGATTATAGCTGCTCAATTTATAAAGGAAACTAAATCAGGTACTTACTAGTAAAATTTGTATTCCAATACATGGATCTATTAACTTGGGTCCTTTAAAGGACCCTTCACAAAATTTTATGACCTCAAAACAAGGAACCTTCATCAAACTTTTCACCTGCAAACAAGATCCTTCACACCTCCAAACTGAACTTTTTACAAGTTTAATTATTTAGGAGTAAAATCAGTCTTTCACTTTTAAACATAATGGAAATATATGAATATATTTTTCGCTATTATTTAAAAAAATAGTGAAATTTATCTTTAGTTGTACACGAAAATTTCTTATAAAAAGTTTTCCCCATACCACAGCATTTCTAAATTAATGTGGCGATATTTTTTACCGAACATGATTCTTGTCGAATGCGTAGTGAATACAAAGTGCCGAATATCAATATTAATATTAAAAAGAAGTGTAATACAGCCCTCTTACGCTATATATATATATATCAACTTAAAAATTAGTTAAAATTCGACTACTATACTGTTGAAAAACTCCCTGCAAAAAGAAAAAAATACAATAACAACATGACAACGTGACGATTAGTCCCGCTAATTTTCCGAATGGCGGTTAAAACGTAAACACACGGTTTCAGAGTTGAGTTGAGTACTTCCTTCTCATTCTCCCGTGACATGGAGTCAGAAATAGAGCTGCGTAATCAAAAATCAAATGTTCCACCGAAAATTTGAAATAAATAAATTAATACGAATTATACATTTTTCATTTGTTTTTGAAGAAGTAATTTTTATAAAAACTGGAAGTCACGCCTGATAGAGAATAAGGGCAAATTATGCATGCAATAACCCCACCTATATTTTTCAGCTTTAATCGTGGACGCCACCAAAATGAGGAGAGGGGGAGGGAGGGTCCCTTCCCCTCCATTGATTTTGAAATTTAAGTGACTACAGTGAAACCTCCCTGTGTGACCACCTCTCAGAACGACTATTTTTTTCATGGAACGAAATTTATTCCTATAGGCTCAATACTAATTTTACCTCCATTCAGAGACCATCCCAGTTGAACTCGCTCCATGAGCGACCAATTTGTTTGAAGAAAATGAAACAAATTCCGTTTTCTCCTGGTCGCTTGAAGAGGGTTTTATTAGAAAAATAATTCCGGAGAGCGCATTATTCATCAAACTTCTAAACTAAATTTAGATTTTTTTTATTATTATTATTCCGGTAACTTTTAAGTGTTTAAACCCCTTTATGCCTTTTTTAGGCAATGAATTTAATTCTGATGACAAATTAAGAATGACGGTCAATAAACTCCCTTGCCCTATTCTGTCAGGAAACTCTCAAAGAAATAGATAATAATGGATACAAATTAATGAAATCTTCATTATTTATTGCCCCCCCCCCCAAAAAAAAAAGCATTTATTTACTGAACTTCGAAAGGACTGGGTTGGATAAGTTATAAAAGATAAAACCGTATTCATTTTTTTAACTTTGTAGTAATTAACTCATGTTTTGATACTTAAATTTTTATATTTTTTCTTAATGTGAAAGATAAATGTTAGTAACATTGTTATCTTTTTTCAACAATTAAAATCTAGATTTAAACATAATCTCCATTAAGAGACCACCTCTCAGAGCGACCAATTTTTATTGGAACGGAACGTGGTCGCTTTAGGGAGGTTTTACTGGACATATTTTTTTATGTTTTCAAAAACAATATAAAATTTATTATTAACGAGTAACTAAATTAAAAGAGCCTCTTTTATTTTAGCAAATATATGTAGATAGTGTAATATAGTAGATGTAATATAGATTGTATGTGCAAAATTCTTAGTTCCTCTTTTTTAAAGAGCTGTTGTTGGTGTGTTTTATGACGGTCAATTACCTACACTTGGGATATGGGCCCAAAGGGGAGGGGAGGGGGTGCTCTGGCGTCTCTCTAAGAGAAAGCAAGGAAATCCAAGGTTCGAAGAAAACCACGGAAAACTCCGAACGATTAGGCCGACGGGCGTGATTGGAATCGAAACCAGCACCTCTCGTCAACTAGCTTTGAGAGCAGAACCTCTCGGCCACTGGTGGGGCGGTTTTAAAGAGGAACTATGACTGTCGCGCTTGGATGAAAGAGCGGCATGGTGGGAGGGGTGAGTGCCATTGTCCCTTCTGTATTTTCAAATTTAATTAACTAAAATTTCTTTTTTTTTGACAGATTTAGAAAAACACAGTAAAATTTATTCTTTTAGGAAAACTTAAAATGAAAAACTAAATAACACATTTACAGAAAGGGGGTGGGGGAAATTGGGGCCCCATTGTCCATCGTTAGATATTAAAATTTAACTAAAATATATTTTTGTTCGTGTTTGAATACATTTTAAATATTAATGAAAGGGGTTTTGAAATAATTTGGAGATTTTTTTTAGGGGACAATTTTTGTTGATTGAAATTTTTGTATGCGTTAGAGTTTGAGGGAATATTTTTACTAGTGGGAATTTAAGAGAAATTTATGAAAAATTTTAGGATAAAAAGGAGACTTTGAAATAATTTCGTGATTATTCTTTTATTTATAGAGGGGGATATTCTGAGATTGAAATTTTTGAGCGTGTTAGAGTTCAGGTGATATTGTTCCTGGTTATAATTTTAGAAAAAATTGTGACAAATTTAAGGTCAAAAAGGGCTTCGAAATAACTTTGTGATTTGTTTTTCTTTTTAGGGGGAATTTTCTGAGATTAAAATTTTTGAGCGTGTTAGAGGTAATGTTACTTGTAATAATTTCAGAAGTTAAAAATTTTTTATTGTACGGATGGAAGACTTGTCATTGACTTAATGATTGGACTTAATGATTTCCGTGTATTATCTAAAATATTAATTTAGAAATTTATTAAAATTATTAATGAGGAAACACAGGCATATCAAAATCTTAGATACCATAATGTGCAATAATAAAACTTTCAAGTAAAACCTTCATATTACCTGCATGAGAAACAGTTTTCATTTTCCCTGAAAATATCTCAAACGATTTCACGAAAATTTTCTAAGTCATTGAAGATAATTTGGAGGTGATAACTTACAGAAATAAACCTGTATGAAATCTTTTAAAAAGCGGTATACTTCTCTTAAGAGAACCTTTAGTTTTCATTTTCCTTAAAGATACCCGCTGAAACCTTCAAAATGGCTGCAACATCTCAAAAATTTTAAAGGTTTGTGTCTGATTTTTTTACCTGGGATGTTTAAATCCAATATCTCTACCCTAATTTAACGCAGCAGATAAAATTTTGTTCATGTGTAAATTTTCGTTTCCTTTAATTTTCCGGAAACATTTCGTTGAATCTAGCGAATTGCAATTCGTCAGTGTAGTATTTCTGATGTAAACCGTATTTAAAGAATTAAATTAATTGCTAAAATGATTACCAAAACATTTGCCACAGAAACGTGTAAAAAATCCATTTTGATCAATACTTATAGTTGACAGATTTATACTTAATAAATTATTTATCTATTTATAAATTAGTCAATCAGCTCTAAAATTAGAACAATGAAGATTCAACAAATTTCTTTTTTAATGTATTGTTAAAAAAAATTTTCTCAATGATATTTATAAGTAACATTTAGCTTTTTTCGATATCCGTGAGTTCTTTTTATGACATGTTCGCAGAATAATTTTAATGCAACAGAATTTTTCGTAGAAATTAATATATTTTTCCCTTTTATTAATGATAATGGCAGACATTAACAGAAGTTCATTGATAATGTATTTTTTTATAGTTATTTTTTTATCAGTTGCATATATTATTATTTTCAAATTAATGTGATTCGCAATTAAGTTAATTCAGATTCCGTGAAGCAATTTTTAATTATTTTGCGTTTTTTATTGTATTTTTTAGAGTTTTTTCGCGTTTCGTGCTATTTGCTGACAGACCCGAGCAATAAATTGTTATTTGTCCCCTTTAATTAATGATAATGGTACGCTTTAAAATAAGTTTATTGATAATCTATTATTTTTGCCAACAGTATTTTCTATCAGTCCCTTATACTATTATTTTTAATATTATTTTAAGTTTAATGTGATTCACATTAATTGTTTTAGTTCTTTTCCAAATGATTATTTAATAATTTCCTCCCTAAGAGTTAAAATGTATTTTACTTTTCTTTACTGTTATTGCTTTTTTTATTATGCAAATTAATAATATTTCCGATTTTATTTTTATTATTCAAACTAATAGTATTATTTAAAAAAAAAACTGACATTCTGATATTAAAAAAATATATATATCCGTAAAAAGTGCATATTCAAATTTATACTTCGCGGTTGTTTTAATTTGTTTTTTGGAAAGAGTTATAAAAATTTATTTTTTAAACTCATATATTCACCAAAATCTTGAGTAAGTTCTTTATTTGAAATATTAAAAATATTGCAGAAGGCTAGTTCCATGAGTACTTGTAGTGTAAGTCACAAGCTACGATTTCTGGCCACCAGAATTTTAGAGTTGAAAAAATGTGACTTGCTTTATCAGAGCTATTTTAATTATTGAATAAGGCGAAAAAACTTTTCAACAGCCAACAAGCATAGCAGTTATCAACTATATGATTTACACTACACAAATCCATGGAACTAGCCAAAACAAATTACATAAATAATTATTTTTTTTCCTTTTTGTCAATCTAAATTACTTTTCAACATCATTATTTCTTTCAAACTAAACTAAGTATATACGAATGTGTTTTTCTTTGCTCTTCTCTGTTTTCGTCTAATTTGTGTTATTTTTGAGTCATAGGGTTCAATATCTGAAAACTGAACAATATCACTCCAGATTTTTTGTTGTACCAACTTCCAAATACAATTATATACTATGATGCATGTTTTGTCATTTGAATGCTGTAGTGTTTTGAGATCAATGATGTATATTTTGTGCGTAAGATAAACTTTTATGGAAAAAAGTGTCTTTTAACACCATAATCAGTGTCTAATAATTGGGACTGAGATGATGGGGACTGAGACGATGTTTTTGTCTTAACAGCTGCACAGCCATTTTGTTGGATAATTTCGCACACATGTAAATTATTAAATATGTCATGTGACATTAGTATGTTACATAAATAAAATTGCAATAAGTTTTTTTTTTTTTTTTTTTTTTTTTTTTTTTTTTTTTTTTTTTACATAAATAAAAATTTAAATATGGAGTCACAGATGTTGCTATAAAAAAATACTCATCTCTATTCAGAACAAAAATTAAATATTTCTAAATATGAAACAAAGAGAAGAACGACTTACCTTCATCCATGATGTCTAGTTGAACTTTAATTGCTGTTGCAATGGAAATAATTCTGCCAGCGCCACCTAGTATCTGTTAACCTAAATGTGGGTTTAGAGGGGCTGAGATGACGGTCAACGTCAGGGACAAATATATTTACTACAATATTTTACTATATAATCTATACTGATAATGAATAAATATATTTTCCCGTACTGTATATATATAGGTATAAATATATAACAGCAAAAATTAATAATATTTATAGAAATGTTTACAGCATGCAATTAATATTGAATATTTGTACCTGGGGACAGGAACTGAAATGATGATTTTGTTTGCTTAGAAATTAGAATAAATTATTTATACATCATTATATGCCCATTTATCATTGATAATTGTTATAAGAAATGTTACAATATATTATATTTTTCAGATTTTGGTTTCAGTATAAATAATGAAATATTATTGGCAGTGGACGCAAATTGTCCAATTTTCAGATATTGACCCATATATATTAAAAATTTGGTTATTGTTTTAGAGAACAACATTAAATGTAAAATAGTTTTTTTTTTGGCTTTGAAAATATAGAGTTTATATTATTAAAATATAAAATTTTAAAGTTTTTTTCGTCATATTAGTATTCGTTTCATAAAAACATTTCTTTCCTTTTTTATTGATCGCAAAATTTGCCACTATTATTATCGTTTTATTCTTTGCAGATATTCTATATTACTTTTTATTTTTAAGATTAAAAATGCATTAATGTATGAGACATCAACGGTGATCTTTATAGCATTCTAAAGTATTAATATACCTAATTTCAACACGTAAAACAAGTTTAAATATATATTAAATGCAGTAATTTAAATATTGCTGCATATCGTATTCAAAAATTTTAGTTTTACGGTTCTTATTAGTATTTTGTTTTGTAAAATTATAAAAAAAATATTACATTTTTAGACAAATAATAAACTTAAATTATAGTTTTTTTTTTTTTAATCAAATATAAATTTAGTTTCTTCCACATCTTCATTTATTATATACCTCACTCTATATACATCTTAAACTATATCTATGTTAGTCTATATCTATATTACTGATATTCTATATCTTTTATTATAGATATACGAGGGTTGCCTTCTATATTTCTGGCCTTTGCAACAGGAGGTATTACTTGGCGACCGCAGAAGATTTCAATTAAAAGTTTTATATTTTTAACCATAAATTCTTCAGAAAGATTTGCTATTTTATCTTGATATGTGTACTTTACAGTAAATTGAAAAATTCATCATGCGCAAAAAATGGAATTGACTCGTGAACATTTTCATAAGATTATTTTTCATAACATTAGTCGTGGATATTCAAGACAAGGGTGCTTCCATGAACTTAATTCTTTATACAGCGATAAAGCACCATCCTGTAGCTTTGTAAAAATATTGGTATAACGAATTCAGTTGTGGTCGATGTTCGCTCCAGGACGGATTCCTTGAACATAGCCAAAATCGGTTTTTGTGCCAGAAAATATCGATGCTGTGCGTGAACTGATAAAGCAAGATCATCATGTGACATACAGTGAAATTGACAGATCTTTGGACACTAGTATGACGAACAGCAATACGATATTACATGAATCTTTGTAAAAAATAAATAAAAAATTGTTCGCGTTGGTTCTCGCATACTCTGACAACGCTCAAAAGAAGGCTCGTGTCGATTGGTACAATTAAATGTTGAAAAAATACGTTCAAGTTTCATCAAAGGCTGTGTATAATACCTCAGGTGACGAATCACCGATCTATGCATATGAGGAGGAAACAAAATAGCAATCGACTGATGAGTCAAATCGAACAAAAGTTGTTCGAGGAAGAAGCACATCGAAACAAATGGTTGCCTGTTTCTTCGGCATCACTGTTCACGTGGCGACAGTGGCGTTAGAGCAATACAGGATAGTCAATTCTGAATGGTATACGGTCATTTGTTTCCCGGAAGTCTTCGAAGAAATTCAAATAAAACAGAAGAACAGGCGAATAATTCTTCATCTTGACGATGCGTGTCTCACACATCGGCTGAAACAAAGGAACTTCTGAAAGGCCAAAACATCGAATTGAAGATTCATCCACCGCACAGCCCCAATTTAGCGCCAAATGACAATTTTTATTCCCACACATCAAAAATAAATTGCGTGGACTACGATTTTAAACACCCGAATGAGCGGTTGATAAATTAACCCCTTAACGCTCGAATTAAATTACGGTTGAATAATTCAAATTGCTTATTGGCACCACTTTTATGAAAAAGAAATATTCACCTTATTTAATGATAAGTAAAACGATACTAAAGTATAGCCAATTTCACTATTTTATAAAACTGGTGGGAATCAAACAATTTGAATAAAAGACACAGCCCGAGAATATCTCGGGAGCGAGAATTAAGGGGTTAAAAACGCATGTTTTGGAGTTACTTCCATCGGAGTGAAAAATGTGCTTCAAAAATTGGTTCAAACGCATGGAAAAGTGAATTGATCTTCATGGAGAGTACATTGAAAAAGAATAAATCCAATGTCAATCATAAATATCGATGGCTTACTAGCCCTTCTAGAATGGCATATATCTGCATTATTTTATATCTCTTAAACTTTCGGATGTTTACGACCAATACTATAAATCTTAATTTTCACCTGAAAACATAGTAATTTGTTGACTACAAATGTAAGCCTAATTTTATTCACACAAAATATATTTTTTTTCTTTTCATCGGTGTTCAGTTAATTTCTTGGAAAATCTTTTTTATATATACCAATGAGGTGCAATCAAATAAATTCTATCTATTTAATGTTTCATTTGCAATTGTAATCCTTTTAAAAAAGAAAATTTGTCAATCTCTCTCATAGAATTTGTTATATTTTAATCTTGACATTTACTTTCCGTTGTATGGTCACAGTGCCTAAATGCGATACGATTTCATGAATGTTTAACAATTCGGATATTTTCTCTTTCTATTATTCTTAAAATGACAAATACAATAAAACTTACTAATAATAATTAATTTAGGACATAACTAATTTGTTTTGAAGAAGTTATTATCCAAGGAAGAATATTACATTATTAGTACATTTTGTTGATTATTGTCACATATAGAGTAGTTGAATTCTAAATGATATGTCCAATGTAGATAAAAGTGAAATTGCATTTTATGAATGTCAGATTAATCTTATTTTTTAGTTAGTTATTATCAGTTCTATTTTTTAATATAGAATTATAATTTTTAACCAGAATATTTTGTTAATATTTATTTTAACGTTGCGATTAATAATATTTAATATTGCATTATAATTTTTAACAGAATAAATTGCAATTTTTTTTTATCTTTTTTAAAAAATTACTCACATATTGAACAAATACATAATAGCTAAACTTTTAATTAGAATTTTATCAGATATGCTAAAGTAACGGCCCCAAATATATATCCTTTTATTTCTTATATGTGTCGTTGATTCGAAGATATTATATTTCCTAAGTGAAGTCTTTTTGGATCTACAAAGCCTTTTCGGATCATTTGAAATACACAATTAGGTACTAGGATAAATAAATTAAAAAAAGTATAAAAATGTTATTTTGACATTTGACATTTAAAGCCCACCGAGGGGAAGATTGCTTTAGGACCTATAGCTACAATGGCTATCGCCTCGAATGGTCCTTTATTTTATACACGCAAATCATTACACAAACCAGATATAACAGTTCCGTCAATATACAAAGACGAGATAGTACAAGGAAATAACCAACACCAGAGAAATTATATCCTGGGGCTCCAAAAAGGGCGTCCAACTGAGTGAGCGGAAGTCTAACACATAGACCTCCTATTGTCTCCGTATAACAATTTGTCAGTTCCTAAATATATTAATTCAACAAAATTTAGTTATTCATATTTCTGCATTTAAACAAAATTATAATTTCATTGCATGAAAATACCATATTTAACTTACTTTAAAATGAACACTCACGAAATGCTACAAATCGATTGTAACGAAAATTTGCAGGTAGGTATAATGTACACCTTCATAAAATTTTTATCAGAAATCGTTAGTTTGGGGAAAATATATTATCGGATCAAATAAGGTATAAGCTATCATATTGTTTGCGCATTTCCATAAACACAATCTCATTTCCTACATTTATGAGGAATAGTCATTTTTATTTTTAGTGGCCGTCATCATTGCATTCAATAGTTTACTCAGCATTTTATATCATGATAATAAGTAATGCATATAGTGTAAAATATATTTTAATATTTTAAGTATAATTTGTATAATATAAGTAATGTACATTTTAAAACTATAAACGTTTTTGCATGAAATAACAGGAAAGCTAACAAAGAGGGTTTTCTTCCATCAAACGTTCTTTTGCCAATGTTTGAACACCAATATGGGTGCCCTACCGTTACTACTGCAGATAAAATTATATAAATGTATCAATTTCGATGCACTTTATCTGTCTGCAAAATTTCGTTAAAATCAGTGTGTTTTTCACTTCGTGAGTGTTCCATGATGAAAGCCTCTCCGTATTTATAGTATTAAATTAATCACTATCATTTCTTTTTTTAAAAGTAAGCCTTAAAGTATAAAAACTCCTACAAATAAGGACTTTATCATTATTTATACTTAACAGTTTTATAAATCTCTAAAATTTTTATTTGTTTATAAATTCGTCAAATAATTTTAAAATTGGAAAAAGTTTGACAATTTGTTATCATATTTTTTATTGCTAATCCATTTTTTCTAGTATGTTTTGTTGGAATATTTAGTCCTTTCGCGATATTCAAAACTTTTTGTTATAGTATATTCGATAAAAGAATTTTAATGCAACGTAATGTTTTGTATAAGTTATTATTTTTTGTCATAGAAAAAATGGCAGACATTAACCGAAGTTTAACGATAATCTATTCTCTTTTTTCCATAGTAATTTTTAAGAGTTGCTTATGTTATTATTTTCGGATTAATGTGATTACATAATTCATTTTAGTTATTTTTTGCATATTTGTTTAATGATTTTCTGCATAGGAGACATAAAGTACTTTTGTTTTCTGTAATCTCATTGCTTGAGTTTATTATAAATAACAAAAAAAAAAAAAAAAAAATAGAGTACATTTTAATGAATCAATATCCTGGAATTAAGGCGGAATTGCTTATAGTTTATTCGGCTTCTATGTGGTTTATATGAAGTGCCTGTTCAACAGTTTACAATTCGGGTATAATTGCTTAATTTGCCGAAGCTGTTGTACATATATATAAAAAAGAAATATTTTTTTAACTGATATAATGCTTTATAAATTCGTTATTTTAAATGCCAAAAATACTTAAGAAAATGTACATTATGAAATTAGTTTTCTCACAAAATCATTTCTTTCATACTAAGCGGAGTATTTAAGAATTAGATTCCCTCACAAGTTGCTTTATTTATAAATCATTCATATAAACAATTATGCGATAAATGGAAAACAACATTATTGATTTAAAAAAAAAAAAATGAAAATCAGCCTTTGCTTTAAGCACAGATAAAACGTTTTTCCTTGTACTTCTGTTACTTTGAGCATTCCAATTTTCCAAGGATTTTTTTTATAAAGTTAATTATTCAAATTTAAAAATAACCCTATAAAAATAAACGTACCACGTTATAATACAAATATAATGTTCATAAATAGTTTACAGCGACTGAAGAAATAAACATTTTTCTCAAAATCTACAAATTATCACAGAAATATGATCGCGGTACAAAACAATTTGGAATAATGACTTCAGTCACGTTACATCTAAAATCCTCCAAGTCACTCTTTAATGTTATTTTAAATATATTGTCAATACAACGCCATTTGTCTTTTCAATATAATATGATAATGGAATTGTAATGAAAAAATATATCTAAATTTCCTCAAGTTATTTTTAGTTTTATGAAATCTTTCATTTAAGAACACCTTTTTGTTATTAAAATAACATGAAAAAAAATTATAAATATTTCAGAAAGAATAAAAAATAAAACTTTTTTTACAACCAACAAATATTCTTTATAGCTTTTTCGATAGGAAATCGAGTTTATCAGATTTGATTTTTTCCTTACAAATAATGTATTTTAGTCTGTCATAAATTTGCCTTCCAATAAATCTATTGCATTCCATGGAAAAGTCAGCATGATTTCACTAAAGAAGAAGTAAATATATTTTTTTCATAAAACACTATGATAAAAAATCACGTGGGGTATACCACTGATATTAAAGTGAATATATTTTTATTATTATTATTATTAAAATGCAAACATTATTCTACTTGATTTTCATAAAGAAAACCATCTAGGATCAAATTGTTTATATGAGCACGGAAAAAATACCAAATATTTATGCGATGGTTTTTATCAGTGAAATTTTTTGTAAGCTTCCACATTTTTTGTAATATTTTTGGTGTTTTTTAGGGATAGCGGGTGGAATCGGTTATACAAGAATCATCTCAGAGGTATAAATTTTGAGTGTATAAGTATATTTTTAAATCACACAGGACACACTTTTTGTTTTAACAGAGGAAAACAAATGCTAAATATTTATCTGATAATTTTTTGGTGATATTTTTGCACGATTTCATTTTTCAAAAATTATTATTTTGTTTTACTTTTTTTGAGTGAAGGTAGGTGATAAATCACTTCTCTCGCAGTTATACGTTTTGAGTGGACAAATATTTTTTGCTTCCCAAAAATTCTCCAAAATTTTAAAAATACTCCCGAATTGTCCGAAATCTTTCAATAAGATCAGTTTGTCTTGCCGTCTCTCTGAGTACCTGATCATGCTATAAATCACGTACATATACTCGCGTTACTGGGTAGTCGATATATGGTATTGAAGTTTACTACGGCAAACTTTCAATTGAAAAGTGAGTTTGTAGCACAAGCGCTAACTTTTGAAAAATAATGGGTGAGCTCAAAACTGTTTGAGTAAAGTTAAATTAAAAAATAAATAAAAAAACGGACTGCATGAAAAGCGAACTAATTAAATTTTCCTCATCAATGTGAAACTATGTTTTTATTTGTTTCTATTCATGAATTTTAAGCTGTGTTTAATTGTTGGTTTCCATATATAAACACTGTTTTGATGAGGCCCATATATGTCTATGAATGTTAGAGTTGCAGTAAAGCTAGAGATCCTACCTACACAACTTCAAGGTTGTGTAATATTTAAACGGAGTTTCTGACTTTAAAATAGTCAATGAAACATCGTCTTCATTTTGAAAGCCCTATCCAATGATATGCCACTCAATAGGGTACTCATTTTTTTCGTCTTTACCGCAATTTTGTATTTACGGCCACCATTTTGAATTTATGATAACAAAATCTAGCCTATAAGCATCGGACGATTAAGTGGAATTGATAGAGATATCATTCATTAAAATCCAACCAGCCGTTGGGATGTTTCGAGGGTACAAAGAAATCCACATACCGAGATACGCGAGAAACACATAACCCTTCTTGGCAGTCGAGTAATAATTTTTTTTCAAATGTGTGCATTTGGAGGTGGGAGAGGAGCAAATGACTATAGGTGATAATTAGAGGTCAAATTAAGGTTTTTCTAAGTAAAATATAAATTTTTTATGATTTAATAAATAATTTATTACATTATATTCTTACAAATTCTTTCTTAAATACATCCATATTTATTATAAGTAGGACAAAAATGGCTAACATTTAAAAATAGAAAACTAAATATACAGAAAAATAAAGGTCATTTTAGTCAACTTCACCGATTCATTAAGATATTAAAAATAATAACAAAATATTCGGGAAATTTGTTTTTGGGAGACATTTTTTGTTACATCCGCTGAAGGGTCCTGTAAGTCTAATTGTCATTACATATTTTACATTAATTATTTTGAAAATATCAATAAAACTATTTTTTTCAGTTATTAAACAAATATATAACGAAATAAATCAATGGAAATTTGGTGACGAAGTGACTCGATGCGGCTGACGGGCCCAGATTAGTTGGAGTCAATCGTTTGTAGTATTTAAATTCGGTTTACAGATCTACTCAAAGTATTTATTTAATTACTGTATATATATAGATAAATTGAGATGAGTTTTAATGATGTTACACTATTTCAAACATATTGAAATTGATATACATCGTTGAGATGAACTACGAAATGCATTTTGAAGAATATGGCATGGATAACATTTAATTTTTTAATTTATAAATCGGTTCTAAAAATATTAAATGCTGTATTGCCATTGGAAACACACCTTTTCAATTAATTTTATAATTCTCGCATGTAAAGAAGTGGGTGAAAAATATGTTAAAAAATGTAATCTTTGCATAAAAAAATCATGTTAAGTTAAAATAAAGAGTGTATCATATACAAAATTAAACAAGAATTGCATGTAAGATGATGATTTTTAATTGATTTATGATCTTTTCAAATGTTATTTTAATGCTTTCAGGTTCACTATAAAATAAAATAAAGAGTTTTTTGACGTAGGAAAAAGATATAACTTCTTCCAAACTATAACTATATATCTAGCCCTTTCCGGCACAGAACAATTATGTTCGTAAAATGATGAAATGATTGACTGACGCCTGAATTTAAAAATGACTTTTTTAGAAAAAAAAAAAAAATCGTAACTTTAAACTTTCATTGTGAAAGTAAAATTTTATACAAATATTATTTTTGTAAGTTTGGAATTAAAATTAGGTGGCCTCGACGTAGGACCCCTGGCTCGGAAAGGGCTAACTATGTTTTGGAAAAAGCTTTTCTTAATCTTTAGACATTATAGAAATTAAGAGATTTCCATGATTCGCAGTAGCATTTCCAAAAATAAAAAATCTTTGTTTCTAAATACAAAAATATACCAAAATGTCTTTGATGTCTAGTCCTTTGAATCTAGTCTTGAATATATTTTGCAGCGCTTTTATCAGTTTTGTCATGGACACAGAACATGAGCATGTTCATGAAGATAAACAAAATATACATTGAAAATATATACTTGTTTACAATAAATAATTGAAAATAACAAAAATAGCAATCACTCAAAATGTTACATGTATATTTTCAATAAAACTAGGCCATAATATACAACACATAGCAGCGTATATAATAACATTAAAAGAAATTACCAGACGATTTCGTTGTTTCAGAAATTAACGCAATTTATAAATAAACAAAATAAATGTGTCAGTTTGACATAGGAAAAGTATCTTTAATATGGAGTATGGAAACACACCCAGAAGGAACACAGCACATACAATGATGTGTGGTACCGTCAATTAAGCGATTGATAAGTTCGCTGGGAAGTGCGAGACATTTCTCTTGTAAAGTTGTTCCAAGCGTGGCAAGGGTCTGGGGAGGGGTAGCAGAAATACAGATTCATAAAGCATTCCAAACACGCTTGAGGAGATCCAAGTCCGGTTATCGAGCTAGCCATTCCATGCGTTGAGTTCTTTGGTGCTGAATATAATCTTCCATGATGCGAGCCCTGTGCAGTTTAGCTTTGTCGTCCTGTAACAGGAAATCCTTACCTATTGCGCCGGCATAAGATCGCACATAAGCATCAAGAACGTCATCTCTATAGATGTGGTCATTCACAGTTCCACGTGGAAAGACATGGAGGATTGTACGTCCATCCTAAGAGATACCACACCAAACACAGACACTGCCTCCTCCGTATGAATATCTTTCACGAATGTTTGATGGATGATAGCCTGTGTACAATTGAGTTATATATACTTATTCGTAAAAAAATAGGTTAAAAAAGTAAATAAATTTAAGCTAATTTAAAAGGGAAACCTACATTTGTTTGACTGAGGAAAACCAACAAGGAATATAACTAACACGATAAGCAGTGATTATGCAATAAGAAATTACAAACAAGGAATATAACTAACGCGATAAGCAGTGATTGGGAAACACTTTCCAGCAATCAAAGTGCTATGAAAAATTTCAATTTGTAACAAGCTAAAATATGATGTCAAATAAATAATGTGGGAAACAAATTTGAAAACCCAATCTCAGCAAATCTATAGCTGCAAAAAATATACCAGTTTTTTCACGCATCCCTGTGTGTAATATATATATTTGTTATACTACATAGTATGCTAAAAAATAGTTTAGTGAGAGATCGCATAAAATATTTAAAATTTCCCCTTCGGCAATTGCTGTCATTAAACGGAACTATGGTTGAATATTTTTGTGCAAACCTGTATATAATCTATCAATGTTATACACACCAAATAATAAGCAAAAAATTAGCTTAATTTGAAAATGTATATAACAATAGCGAACGCACTTCCAGCAGTTATTGCTAATAGACAGTAATCGATTTTTGTACAGTGTTTCTGTAAATGAACGATAAATGCGATAAATTCGCATGCCATTCTCTAGAGACATTTTTAACGCACCTGAGTCATGAACAAGGTGGCCATAATTAAACTGACAGTACTCAGGTATTATGTAGAGCGATCTAATACACAAAGCCACATATTCTCCTAGCGGTGACTTTTGAAACTAATTTTTTTCCGCGGAATCCTTCGTTCCTCTTTCTTACAAAACTTGGCGTCATTCTCTCAATTAGATAGCGCTGCAGAACATTCTGAGTACTGCCAGGTTAATTATGACCACGCTGTATATATATTGGAAGGTGTTTAAAATACTCTAACTTCATTAAAATGTATTGAAAAAGGATTTTTTTCTCATAGACGAAAATGTAACGGAATTCTTTTAAGTGATTCTGTAAAATGACTCTAAACACTACGCGTTCTGTTTTCAATATAGAACATGCCACAATAAACCGCAATAACATATATATAAAATACTGTAAATATGAGTATATTTACAAGAGTTAGAGTGTCGGAGTTTCCTCTTAGTCCTCACAACTTTGAAGAAAACCCTTTGCTATCTATATGCTGCCACCACTGATATGATTACGTGATATCGGTCACGTTCTGAGAGGATTGTTTAAATGAAAACTAACTCGTTCAATTAACTAAATTAACAGTGTATTTACACACTATTTACAAAACACAAAACACTATTTACACTTAAAACTCGGATGTAGGTGATCCGGTTCAACATTAAATTAAATACAGTAAATGCTGGCTGTGTACTGTTAAAACTACGTTATCTCACTCACTCTATACACGTTAAATAAGCTTTACCGGAGATCAATCTCAATCTCCCAACACATGGGCTCTAAGCCTGAGCTCTCCGAGCCTCACTCAACCTTACGCCCTCTCTCTCTCAGAGCTATCCAAGGAACTACCCTTGCGCTTGGCATCCCAGCTTTCAATTAACTGTCTCAGCAGAAGAGCTTGCCCCTAGCAACCTTCTGCCTTTACGCAACCTAACCCCCTCGGTGTTTTCTACCTGGCTCGCATTCCAAGCTCTTTTCTTCGTTCGTGGAATGCCTTTGTTTCCCCATCTTTAACAGACATCTCAAAAGGTCGGGTGAACCCCTCTGCACCCATCTTTTTTCCCCTTCATTCCATCTGCACTTTTTCACCGGCTTAGATCCAGTTTTAGATAAGGAAAGAATATTACTTTGAAATTCCAGTACACAGGCCATGCAATATATAATATATTAAGACAAAATAATATAGAACCCCAGTTCTAATAGCAGATGTTTCTCAGAACCTGACATAGAGTATAGGCAAGCAGAAAAACCGAAGACATAAAAATACTTTTCAAGTATGTTGGAAAGTGTTACGAAATTGCTACAGACGTTTGTTAAAATGTATATATAAAGACAATTTCCTAAGCATAATTAGAGTTTAATTCTATTTAATGCACGTTTTTAATAATATTTTATCCACCAGTCATATTTTCTACGATGTTTTAATACAGAATTAGTAGGAGTGGGGCTACACAGCGTTATATCTTATAAATCTATATCAATAATTACACATTCTTAAGAAACAAGCAACTAGAGTGCCTTCTATGCACTCTCTTAACTTGAGTCGTATTTCGATTTTACGATTATTTGGTGAAGAAATTACATGTAAATGCACTTGCTAGTTTTCTTGTACTTTTTAATGGCTTCAAAGACAGAAAGAAAGGAAACGCAATTAGCTGCTTCAACAACTTTGTTTTCTTTAGTTAATTATCTGTCTCTGCTCAATTTACCGAATAAATTGTTCAACGGGTAAGGGCAGCGCGATAAATATTCTTACATTATAAAAAACGCTGTGATCAGTTTCTAATTTTTCACGCTGGTTGTCACATTAAGAATATTTAATATTATACTAATTAAACTTTAGTATTTTTTTATAAATGATATTTCATTTTAAGATGAAATATCATGACAGGATATTTAACATTCACTCGAGAAACCTCCACTCTAACTATAATACTACAGAGAAAATAAAATAATACGAATGGTAATTGAACGCATCGTACACAATAATAGACAGGTCGGAAGCTCAGATGGAAAGTAATCAATGAACAAGCGGAGATGCTTCGACAATGTAAGTAAAGCCAGAAAGGGAAACTTTATCATTTGCAGATAGGACCATTCTGTTTGGTTGCTCCAGAGCCGACCTTTTCAACTAGAGTAATACTTTCGATTCTACAATAATCAGGACATGTTATAGCTCATGTTATTGCAATATATCAACACCTTGATATTGTAATATGTCAAGATCAATAGCAGCGGCCGAATTAAAACACAGACGATAAAAGCATAATTCTGCAACAGAATGACATTGGTGATTGTCTTTAATAACAATAAACGTAGAGAATGTATTGCGAGTAACGGGATATTAACGAAAGAGACATAATCACTGAAAGGGGAATATTCAAGAATGAAACGGGTAAGCGAAAAAATTTATGCATTGTGCGACAGAAAGGATTCGAGGATATTTTGCGATATATTTACGAAGTATTTGGCGCTTTTATTCGATTATTCATGTCGCGTTGAGCGGAAAAAAATATTTTGAGATGCTCTGATAGAGTCAGTGCATAAATATCGGTATTCATTTTATAACCAGAGCCAGAGCTTGGATATTGTTATTATGATAATTAAAAAATATTTGACAGAAATATTAAGAAATAATTTAGTCCTAGTAAACTCCTTGTACTGTTTAAATATGTTGTTTCTATTATCCCATTTATTAATTTTTTGCTTCAACATAGCACGCATACAAAAACTGACGCACAAAGATTTTCGGAAATAATTCGTGTTCGCATTATGTACACACAAGAATAAATTTATTGAGGAAAATCTACAGGAAAATACAGATATACTGTTAACGAAAAACAAACCAATACGCAAAATCTGTTCTGTAAGGTGCAAATTTTGATATTAAATATAAGCTATAATTCAGCCTTGGATAAAATATAATAGTATTATTTTTGTGTTTAAATAACGTTTTTCTAGACACTATTACCATACGCCGTAAAGAAAGAAAACATGTCTTGATCAAGCAAGAACTTAGACGGAAATTTAATAGAGAGTCTTGTGAATTGCCCACGACTCCGATAAGGGTTCCTTTATCTTTAGAAAACTTTTATGTAAAATCCGATATTCAGATGAATTTCTATATAGGAAGTCTTTTTTGCTGTCCATTAATTTCATTTTAAATTGTATTAATGAGTTATCTCAAGCCAATGTCAACACGAAAAGTAGCGAATTTTAATAAACGTTTAACTGAAATGAACTTTTTCAGTCACGTAACCGAGTTTATTCATTCAAGAATAACAAAGTAATGTTCGATAATGAATGATTTTTTTTCTTCTAATTCTACTTCTTCTTGTTATTTGTTTACTTATTTGTTATTTTATACTTTTTCTGATATGATTATTATTATCATCTTTTCTTTCCATATATTTTATTTATCCGTTTGCTTTCATTTAATCTTTTGACTTTGTTTTTATCCATTTTGATTCATTATTCTCCTTCTATTATGTGTTCTTTTAATTTGTTGATGGTCTTGTGTGACTGTCTTAATCCTCCTGATTTCCTATTGGCTGCTTCTTAAACTTTTCCCTTTCACTTATTATTTATTTCAGTCTTGCTCCGGCTTTCAAAGTAAAAGCACATGTTTTTTTTTTTTTTTTTTTTTTTTTTTTTTTTTTTTTTTTTTGACTGAAGAAGAAATATTTAGTTCTTTTGAAAAACCTGCAGCATTTATATATTTTATGGTGTTTTAAGAATTTCTTTTAATCTTATAATAATCTTCATTATAAGATGTTATTTAGTGATGTTTTTTTAATGGGCATGTTTCCTTAACACCAAAATATTTACTTAAAGATAATTGCCATCCACAACAAAAAATTACCAAGTCTAATATAATATTGACTGTATATTTCGTAAAAGCTAAAATACATACTTAAAAATTTGCAGTATTTTCAATGTATTCTATTTATTGTAGAAAAGTAAACATAATGTTTACATACAGCATGACTGAACAAATTAAATGAAATCTTACTGCAACAATTTTATGCCTCTGAAAGAAAGACATGATTTCCTATATCTAAAAATAATTTCTGCATTAAAAATATACGTTAATGTATGTTATTTTTAGAAATGTTAATAAGAAGCTTTTACAATTTATTAATCAGTTATCGCAACCTTGTATCAATACGAAAAAATTATTTTTAAGTTGACAACTCTGAAGTAAATACTTCCAGTTGCATAACAGAATTCTTACATTCAACACATAATGAGACATTGTTACAAAATAATGTTTATTTTATAATATTAATTTATCATGCTTGTCTATTCAAAATTCTTGTTTCAGATGAAGCTATTTATTTGGCAATTAATAGTAGCACGCGATAAAAATAATATTGACTAATACCTAATTTAATATTGACTATTTATTTTATTAAAAGTAAAATTTTACACTTATAATTTCTGATATTTATAGGATTTTGTAATTATCCTGTATGTAAAAATATAAATTTAGAGTTTAGTTTCAGCATGGATGAACCAAGTGATTTTAATCTCACTATCTCCCATTTCATGTTGTATTGTTCTATTTCTAATCTATACTATTTATGAAATTATTTAATATATTATATATATTTAATATATTATTATATATAGGACTTTTTTTACCTTACAATTTTTAAAGAAATAAATTTATATTTATCTCTGATTAAATTAAACCGAAATCTATCGCATATGTTTTTCATCATTTATCTTTCAGGTACTTATAGAAAAATATAAACTAAATCGTCATTATGTTTTGACAGATCATCTGTCTTTTAATAATAGACAGAGAGAATCTTCTAGTATCTTTAAGAATCCCCATATTTCTCTATTATTTAGTGCTCCATAAATTTCCGATGAATTTCGACTTTTTCATAATTAACTTATGTGCGGTTATAAATATCAGCAGATTTATGTGAAAAATAAAGTTTAAGCTGATTTACAAGAGAGAGATAGTTCAAACTGAAACTTAATATTTTTTAAAATTCGTTGTTTTATTACAGTTAACATATGTTTTCAGAAATCAGTCAAACAATAATGTATTTTCTTAATTAAATTATATTGACCTTTTTGTTAAACAATCGATGTAAACCAGTACCTTTTATTTTTTATAAAGGATTCCTTATCCAAAACGTTTTCATATGATATTGAACAATATTTAGATTGTGCTTATCTTATTACAAAATAATACTGGATGTGTACTGCACAGTCACTACAAAATAGAAGTAATTTTTTATTCATTTATATCTATTTTAGTATAAGAAAAAATAGAAGAGAAAGAAGACAAAATGTTAACTAAAGATGCGCATCTAAAGCTAAAATATTAAATGTGTATTATTTGACATGTTGTTCATATAACGCCGTAAATATTTTATACTATTATTTTCTTTGCAGAAATATATCTGTTTAAACTTTTAAAATGTGTGCACACAAACTTTCAGTTCATTGTGACAGGTAATTTTTTAGTCATTCTTAAAAGGAACCACCAACGCTTGAATCTGCCTAATTCTTAATAAAAAGTGCACTTCTCGTGAAATTGATACTTTTATACGAAATACCAGGTAAATAAAGAGTAAAATTTGAAATTCAAAGTAATACCCTATAGCAGCTATGCGTTGTGTGAATACAGTGTTTCTCAAATGTACATGAAGAGGCGACTTTTTTTAAAATAAAAAATAAAAAAATTAAGCAATAATTACAAATATATATATATATATATATATATACATATATATATATATTAGCACCTGAAATCTTAACATAAGTTCATTACAATACAGAAATAGGCTTATATCACAGGTTGTTTGCAAGAAAATAAATTGAAAATAAGCTGCCTCTAAAATATATCGACAATGAAATGTATCTCTTTTATTACCAGCGTATCAAACAAATTTACATTTTCTGCCTTCTATACATGTGACGTAACCACTTCGAAATGTAAAATTACTGCTCGTTCTTCAATTCTCAAATAGTTTCAAATTGCCTTGCAACATCCAATTCTCTACAACTAACATAGCTGAAATTTGGCATTTAAAGGCTCAAAAAGTTAGTTTCTGATACTGCTAAACAAATTAAGTGTAGCAGACCTGGAATTTATGAAATTTCATTGAAAGCTGACAATGCGTATGCAATAAAGCGTCTACCAATAAAAACATCTCAGCAACAAGATAGAACGATTTTAACCTTTTACCCGCCGCACCATGAACTGCTTCTCCAATTCATTTGCAATTTTTTGAGACGATTTAGATTAATTTTAAGATTGTGTGCCGAATTTTGGGATTTTATATAAAATAGAAGTGAAGTTACAGGTATGTTCCACTTGTGGAACGTTGGCGGTACGAATAACATTTGTACATTTTGGCGAATTTTTCTTTCCAAATCATACCAGCACACACATAATAATAATAAAAAAAAGAAAACAAGCTAAAGTAAAAAATGTTTTCTATTTTAGGAACATGTAACTAGTCACTAAGAGCAAAATTTTTGTGAAAGACTTGAAAATATTTTTCACGCATACGCTTTCCATAATATTCACACCATTTCTTCATGCTTTTCTAACAATTTGAGCATCTTCTTTCAGTAGAAGAGAAAAGCAATAGATACTAGATGAGGTGATAATATTCATACTTACTGGAGCAGTAGGACCTCCTATTCCATTTCTCAAAACATCAAATCCAACTTTTATTTTAAGGCAACAGTTGCAATTTCACGGCAAAACTCCAAATGGCTTGGGCTTCTTCTGAGCCTGCTGCATGACAATGCAGTCTCTAAGCCGCAACAACAGCTATATTTAGTTAATTTGTAAACGGAATTCACTATCATATTTATCATCGAAGTACTGGACTATATGTTCAAAGCAAATGATCGTAAAAATACAGATTGGCGACAAAATAATACGAACAGCCATGAAAAAGGCATGGTCCATTTCAGAGAAGCAGAACGCGCATATCACTTTCCATTCAATTCTGCCACCTAGTGGTTAGGAAAGGTAAGGTATCAGTCTCTGAATATCTGTCATAGGTGTTGCTTCCGCTTACCATACGCTCTGGAAAACTCAATAATGACTGACCTATGAGAGTTCGAAAATCGAATGATTGTTGGAATGCTTTGAGATGATTGCTCCGTGACGGAAACAGCCAATTATTTGGGGCGTGCAAGGAGTACTATGTCAGCCGTTTTGACAGCGTACACGAAATGCGGTAAAGTGTCGTCTGCGATGCGCAACAGTGGACGGAAAAGAAATCGTTCTGAGAGTGGTAAAAGAGAGTTGACCCGCGTAGCGGTCCGGAAGCGCAGACAATCTTTATCCCAGATAACCTGAGAGATAAGTAGTCATCTACAGCATCAAATGTCAGCAAGAAATGTCCAAAGGGAACTTCATGCTTCTAACATTTATGAAAGAATTGCAATTCGTAAGCCATTGGTTATATCACATCATGCTTTTCAGCGATTCCAACGGTGTAAAACACACAAAACACTGGACTACCCAACAGTGGCAACAAGTCATTTGGTCTGATGAATCCATCTTCACCATATTTCAGGCAATTGGAAGCGTTTATGTGTGGAAAAACTCCGCAGAAGCATTTTCTCCTGACTGTCTCTTTTCGACTGTGAAGCATGGGTATGGTTCCCTTATCGTATGGGGTGCGATGTCTTGGCGTTGCCTTGGGTCGCTTGTTACTCTACATGGTAAGGTTACAGCTGCTCACTATACCGATATTCTGGGGTATTAAATGCGTCCTTTTGTCCAGCTTTTTTTCCCCAGGAGAATGCCCACTTTATCAAGACGACAATTGTCGTAGTGTGGATAGGAGCATTAATGCTCCTATCCCCACTGCTAAAATCCTCCAAAAATGGTTTGAAGAGCATGAGGAGGTACTTGGACATTTTGCTTGGCTCTTGCAGTCTCCTGACTTGAACATTATTGAACATTTGTGGGGATATTTGGAATCAAACTTCGTGCTTGATTTCCATCACTATCTACGCTTTTGGAATTAGAGACTGCTCTCCAGGATGAATGACTTTATATTCGTTTAAATGTTGTTCATGACCTCAATAAATCCATTAGACGCTGCATAAAATCTGTAATTAAGTCAAAAGGTGGTCCAACCCTCTATTAATAAAGCTTTTCTCTTATTTCATAGGTGTTCGTATTATTTTGTCACCCATCTGTATGTGTCCATATTCTAATTATGCAATCTAATCAGAGATTGTTTGATTGAAACTTCTCGCTTACAGTTTTTGAGAATATCACGTTACACTTTGAATACACTTTCCCAAATTAATGTAACAGTAGCGACACTGTTGTCATTCCATCGTATATGAACAACCTTGCCATCACTATAATAATCACAATCTCCTCCTTCTTGTTTGCGCAATTCTTTTGTGGATGTTATTGAATTTATTTGTTCAAAAATATTTCACAGATACTCCAGCAATAGGTGCAAGAGACAGATATTATAAAATTTATTCTTTTATAATACTGGTACGAAAATAATAATAGAAAAAATCACCCGAGGGAGCCCAGTAAAAATGATCAAAATCCTAGAAAATGTAACAATAAGAAATTTCTGTACTCTGAACCGCCAACGTTCCACATGTGGAACATTGGCATTCAAAAGATTATAAATTAAAAACAAAATAAGATAAACATTTATTTATTCATAAAACTTCATAAACAACAGTAAGCAATGCAATAATAATAATCTTAGCACTCACCTTTGAATTCTAAAGTTACAGACAGAGGAAAAAGCACAGCCTACTACATTTATGTTTTTTGTTACATTTCAACAAGCTCCAAGATGGGAACCACAAAAAGTTATTAAATAATACTTTCTAATCCATTAAAACATACATTTCTAATGATATATTTAAAATTTCTAACAGAGTTAACAAATACTTATAAAGATATAGCATGACATAGTTATGGTCCACTTGCGGCATGGAACTATTAATAAAGAGGAACTGACATATCCTTAAAATAGTGATGCTTCAACTGTAACCGCTATCGCAAGAGTCGTTTATCGCCGGTGGAAACTTCCACCAGTAGATTTATATAGAAACTTTCAACTTATTTTAACGCCTTAATATTACAAAATTTCAGTCATAAATAATCATCGAAACAGATTTTCATTTTTACTGGTATACGTTTACTTTGACGGGAGTTAAGCCCTGCATTTCCGCCATATTGTGACAACCAGGGAATAAACTGACAATTTTACAAGGCATACTGATACCAGTAAAAACAAATAGACATTTTAAAGACATTTTTGAGAAAAATTTCCATGAATGAGACGCTTAATTAAGACGAAAATTTCTATTCCATTTTACTGGTGGGATGTTAGCCCTGGCGATAATCAGAAACTAAAGATCCGTTTTAAAAAAAGCAGCCGCCATCTTGTGACAACCTCCTCAGTTACTTCACTCGCAACTGGTAGATAATACACTATATGTCTACTCCTCATTATTCCTAACCCCATTACTTGTGGAACGTTCTCGGGTAAAAGGTTAATAGCAGCGTCAACCGACAAGAAATCTGTTCATAAAATTCCAAATACTTTAGCGTTTCCAATTTCAATATCTTGTGTTCACCGTCGCATACATTCAAGCAAATTTCAAAAATATGGCAGAATGTGTCAGAAACCTAAGCTAAAATTGCACCATGGAAAGGCACGCGTATTTTGGAATAAACTAGTTGGATGTGCCAATCCCAAAACTTTCTTCTATCTTATACATCGTAATATTTCAAAACCTATAGTTACACATGTTAATACTGCGATATTATTAGTTCAATACTATACCAACTTTGATTTTCATCTTAAATTTCTGATCAAGTCAATTAAACGGACTAAAAACGAGTTAATCTATATCATGATATTTGTTAAAATTATTGATTTTTCCTTATTCTGTCGTTATCAGCTGTTTGCGAATAGCCGGCATAGCAGGAAGCGAGTTTCCGCCGCTGCATGAGCCGCCGATGCACAATAGAACTACGAAAAATCAAGAAAAGTATACAAAAATCGCTAGCACGGAGCCCCTTTACCGCGCAATATTTCCAAATTCAAGGAGAACCTGTTGGCCAAAGCCAAAAACAAGCACAAACACTTTGGTTCAATTGTATGCATAATTTTATACGCTGTTCGATGGTACAATAATGAAAATGGCACAGAGATCGGAATTATAGCGCCCCCTTCTTTCGGAATTTTTTCAAGTTCAGGGAGGACTTGTTTGCAATAGCCAGAAACATGCACAAAACATTTGGTTCAATTATATGCATAACTTCATACACTTTTCGATGGTACAATAATGAAAATGGTACAGACATCGCAATTATAGTGCCCCCTTCCGGCAGAATTTTTCCAAATTCAGGGAGGATCTTCGTGACATGACCAAAAATAAACACATAAAATTTGGTTCAATTCTATGCATAACTTCATACACTTTTCGGCGGTACAATATTCAAAATGGCACAAAAATTGTACAAAAATCGCAATTACAGCGCCCTCTACGAGCGATTTTTTTTACAAATTAAGGGAGGACCTCCTTGCCATAGCCAAGAACTTAAATTTTTTTTTTGGTTCAATTCTATGCATAACTTCATACACTTTTCGATGGTGCAATATTCAAAATCGCACAAAAAGCGCTATTACAGCGACCCCTAACGGCGAATTTTTTGCAAATTCATGGAGGACCTGCTTGCCATATCCAAAAACTTAAAATAAAAATTTTGTTTAATTCTATGCATAACTTCATACACTTTTGGACGGTACAATATTCAAAATCGCACAAAAATCGCTATCACAGCGCCCCCTACCGGCGATTTTTTCCAAATTCAGGGAGGACCTGCTTGCTATAGCCAAAAACTTAAAATAAAAATTTGGTTTAATTCTATGCATAACTTCATACACATTTGGACGGTACAATATTCAAAATCGCATAAAAAGCGCTATTACAGCGCCCCCTACCGGCGAATCTTTTCCAAATTCAGGGAGGACCTGCTTGCCATAGCCAAAAACTTAAACTAAAAATTTGGTTCAATTCTATGCATAACTTCATACACTTTTCGATGGTACAATATTCAAAATCGCACAAAAAACGCATTTACAGCGCCCCCTACCGGCGAATTTTTTCCAAATTCAGGGAGGACCTGCTTGTCATATCTAAAAACTTAAACTAAAAATTTGGTTCAATTCTATGCATAACTCCATACACTTTTGGATGGTACAATATTCAAAATCGCACAAAAATTGTTATATCAGCGCCCCCTACCGGCGAATTTTTTCCAAATTCCGGGAGGACCTGCTTGCCATAGCCAAAAACTTATAATAAAATTTTGGTTTAATTCTATACATAACTTCATACACTTTTTGATGGTACAATGGCGACAGACAGACGGACAGACGGACAGACGGACAGACGGACAGACGGACAGACGGACGGACGGACAGACGGACAGACGGACACACAGACAGACAGACATTTTCTATAAACATGTTTTTTGGAATCTCTGACCCCTAAAACATGCAAATCCGTCGAAAACCGGAAGTCGAAAAAAATTTCGATTACAATACTTTCTTCTATTGAAGATAGAAGAAAGTAAAAAATACACGCATTGGATAGGATGAATGGTTAAATATTTTCTTCAGTTAAAAAAAAAAAAAATCAATTTGGATTGTCCTCATGGCTGGACATGCTAATGGGGTGATCTAGCACGAGAATGTCTGGAGTTCTTCAGTGAGAGATCGGATTAAAATATATATATATAAACAACACCTCGAATTTTTCCTTTCTTCAATTTTGATTTTTTGAAAATTTTCTCGACTTTTTTTTGAAAATATAAGGTCAAATATTCTAAAGTGATATTTAGCTTAAGAAAAAAAAAATAAAAAAATATAGTGACATATGCAAAATTACTGTAAAAATGGTCTTTTTTCTTTACATGTTTATTTAAAAAAATAAACTTAGTACATTACTGCGAACCCGATTCTTCATTTCTAAAAATGAATCGAAATATTGATGATTAAATAAAATCCAGCTAAACGAAAAATATATGCAGATGATTACCCTTTTTTACCATACAACAATATTAAAAAAAAAAAAAAAAAAAAAAAAAAAAAAAACACACAAACTGAAAAAAACACAAACTGAAAAAAATCGAATTAAAAGATTGCAGTTGAAATTTATTTTAAGAAAAATGCTTATAACAAAATGCCCTTTTACAATAATTTTTATTATCGGATATTTACTCTACTTTGTCAGATAATACTACGGATATAAAAAATCATTTTCAGTAAAACAAAAGTATTATTGATATGTATATCATCTTTGGCGAAATGATGAACACAGAGTCCAATTAACATATGTTTTCAATTTATGATCAGCCCAAATAATGCTGAAATATGTGGTATAATTTTATATTTGAACTTCAAATGCAATAATTTTTAATGGGTTTGAAATACATATGAGTCAAGTTATTTTCAGAACTTTCGAACGTAAAGGAAAATAAACTGTCAAGTGCGAGTATTACTCGCGCTTTAAGGGTTCCGTATAATAAATATGTGAATTATTAATTGTACTATTAACCCTTAACCGGAAACGTGAAAATTCCATGCACAAACAGAACACATAATGATTTACCAAATAGTGAACTTAAACATTTAATCTTTAATAGTAGCATTAACAGGAACAATTTTTTTTAATATAACAGCATAAATATAAGTTTGGAATGTCGGAGAGAGAAAATATTAAGGGCAGATATGTAGACGCAAACATCTCACAGACGTACGTTTCCGGTTAAGGGATAAAAAAATCGTTGCTAAAAGAATAAAAAAGACTTTGTATAAAACTATACAAGGTAGGGTTGGTTATAGTTGTATATACTAGAAAAGTGTGAATGGGTCTACCAGAAAAGTTCAAAGAGGTATGAAGCATAAAGAATAGCAAATATTGCTTGCTATTCTGTATAACTCTTTTTTTAATCTTATCCTAATCTGTTTATAATTAACCGAATTCGGTACTGACAATAAAAGTAGTGCATATGTGAATTTCATTTGGCATTTCATTAAACTAAATTCAGCATAGTAATAATCTTTTCTTTTTACAGTGTATCTAAAAAAAAATCCTTGCTCAAAGTTTAAACTTGGCATTGTGCTAAGAGCGCTTCGAAAGGATGTCACAAAGTTGCAACGCCGCCCTTGTCGGTACCGCGTTTTTCCAGATAGGTTTTTTATTAACTTTTAAAGGCACTGGAGGCGTATTGAGATATGCTTTCAATGCAAACTAGTCGTGAATCCCATAGTACTTATGTGATTAATTCTAATTAAATTAGTTTGCTTTTAACAATTTTACGTTTATTGCTTTTATACTACTACTCAGCGTTGCATAACAAAAATGTATCATTAAAAGTTATTATCTACGCTTTAAAAGTCGATGGCACATAGAGTACGCCGTCTCTGTCATTATGTCCAAACCGGGAGTTATTATCTTGGCTAATTACAGACGATTTTTTTTTTTCAAAAATCATTATCAGCAATGCTTTCGTACTTTTGCACGAAAGGTACTACAGCGCTCCTCAACACCTTTGTTGAATGTCCGCAAATCGCAATTTGTTTGTAAAAGAAAAACGCGTTTTTATAAACTAAGTGACCTAAAGTAATCGCTACAATTTTCCTGCAAGGTTTATTTTAACATCTACTACCTCTAATTTTTTCATAATTTTATTTTGAGTAGATTCGGAATTAAATGGGGGGGGGGGGACATATTTTTGCACTATATTTTCTACGATGTACCTACAACTATAATACCTAAAATTAAAAGAAATGTATTTTTGAGTTCAGCGTTACGAAAGCTTTCACACGATACCCCACGCGATATACAAAGAAATTTTCTTTTTCAAGTAGCTTAATTAGCCTCTCTACATTTTCCGTAAATATGTTTGTGAACGTTTAATAATCTGAAAATTTGTTCGTCAATAGTCTTTGTTACTTCCCCCAATTTGAACTTTTCACATTCCATAGTTCACGAGTAAAATGGCTGTGACAGACAAACAGATACTCTGAGAGACACAGGAGTGATCTTATAATGGTTCCTATAATGGTTCCGTTTTTACTTTTTAAGTACGGTAACCTATATATATATACATATTACTTGTTTTGCCATTTGTCCACCTGTCCGTGCGCTAAATCTCGTAAAAAAAAATGTATTATCCTGAAATTTTTATATGTTATTGACTGCTTACTATAGCACGATCGCAATTGAAAATTATGTTGCATTTATAGTTCACACACTGACAGACAAAAGTATTCCGTTACGTTACGGCCAAAGTGTAAAAGAAATGCATGTTAATACTGTTGCAGTATTTCAATTATTAAATTTGCTATGTATTTATAGTGTGCACTAAACAGGCATTTAGTAAGATGTGGGGTGCAGAACATTTATTGTTTATTTACAGGGCCACACAAAATGATTTCGAGTTCGAAAAGAGTTTGCATCGTATATTAATTATCTTACACAATTTGAAACATAATAAAATTGATATACAATACTGAAGACTATTGCGAAATACTTGCTGTATAATATGATGTTCATAGCATTTATCTGTCATTTATATGGGCACACGGAAAATTTCGGTTAGTGTAACATCGGTTTTTACATTGTCGCTACAATTTTCCTGCAAGGTTTATTTTAACATTTACTACCTCTAATTTTTTCATAATTTTATTTTGAGTAGATTCGGAATTAAATGGGGGGGGGGGGACATATTTTTGCACTATATTTTCTATGATGTACTTACAACTATAATACCTAAAATTAAAAGAAATATATTTTTCAGTTCAGCGTTACGAAAGCTTTCACACGATACCCCACGCGATATACAAAGAAATTTTCTTTTTCAAGTAGCTTAATTAGCCTCTCTACATTTTCCGTAAATATATTTGTGAACGTTTAATAATCTGAAAATTTGTTCGTCAATAGTCTTTGTTACTTCCCCCAATTTGAACTTTCCACATTCCATAGTTCACGAGTAAAATGGCTGTGACAGACAAACAGATACTCTGAGAGACACAGGAGTGATCTTATAATGGTTCCTATAATGGTTCCGTTTTTACTTTTTAAGTACGGTAACATATATATATATACATATTACTTGTTTTGCCATTTGTCCACCTGTCCGTGCGCTAAATCTCGTAAAAAAAATGTATTATCCTGAAATTTTTATATGTTATTGACTGCTTACTATAGCACGATCGCAATTGAAAATTATGTTGCATTTATAGTTCACACACTGACAGACAAAAGTATTCCGTTACGTTACGGCCAAAGTGTAAAAGATATGCATGTTAATACTGTTGCAGTATTTCAATCATTAAATTTGCTATGTATTTATAGTGTGCACTAAACAGGCATTTAGTAAGATGTGGGGTGCAGAACATTTATTGTTTATTTACAGGGCCACACAAAATGATTTCGGGTTCGAAAAGAGTTTGCATCGTATATTAATTATCTTACACAATTTGAAATATAATAAAATTGATATACAATACTGAAGACTATTGCGAAATACTTGCTGTATAATATGATGTTCATAGCATTTATCTGTCATTTATATGGACACACGGAAAATTTCGGTTAGTGTAACATCGGCTTTTACATTGTCAGTTAAACGAGTACCGATATATTACGGTCATTGAGAATAAATCGTTTCAAGTTCATTTTAATGATGTTACACTATTTTTAACATATTGAAATTGATATTTATTTATGAAGTGCACTAAAACGTGCATTGTGCAAAATAATTCTGACAATTTATTATTAAATTACAGGACCTCGCAAAAAAATCCGTTATCAATGGTCTACGAGATTTTGCTGCATAGTTTAGGTATCTTGCGCTATTAGAAATATAATGAAATTGACACACGTTACTGAAGACTCCTACAAGATATTTGATATAGAATATGGAGTTCATAGCATTTATCTATCATTTACATGGAAACATAGATTTCAGATACGTAACAGTATCCGAGGTACTGTCTATTCGAACTGATTGCTGGAATTGCCCATTCAGTTATGCTTTGAGTTGTTACATTTAACTAAATTTTTACATACTCTGTGGTGTGTATAAATGATATATTTTAATTCAGTTGTGCATTTTCAAACATATTTTTTTTAAATATACATGGATGTTTGTAGAATATAAATAAAATCTTATACAGGGCCACGTAGCCAATCCGATACATATCGAGCTATGGAAGATAATATATGTTAGAGTGTTTGGAGCAGTATTAAGACTTATATCCTGAGTTAAATATTAGCTTAATTTGTGACGTGCATAAAAATAAGTAGGTAATGTGTCTGTAAATATTTGTGGTTAAAAATCGTCAGGTATGTCATGCGCAGGTTTGTATAAAATAATTCAACTAGCTTCCTGTTTATTAGGAGAAATTTCTGAGGGTCAATATTCAAATTATTATATGTTTTATTGGTAACAAAATTTTAGCATGATATGTAGAATATATACAAATCTATAGGTCAAATACAGGGCTGCACAAAATAACTTGAGAACGTTTCCTGCTACTGAGCAGTTATTGCTGAAATCTATTTTACAAATGTGCTATAGATTTTTTTTAAATATTTATCACTCAAATTGCTAATTCTAAAGTTCACTAGTAGTGTCATACAAAATGGGTTATACATTACTCTAGTTAACAACTAGGTGAGTAATATATTTTTTTCGTAAACTTTTTTTTACTTTATTTGTACTTTATTATAGATTTTCTAAAATATTTAACACTCATATTGCTATTTCTAAAGTTTACTGGTAGTGTCAGACAAAATGTGTTATGCATTAAACTACTTAGCAACTAGATGAGTTATATATTAATTTACTTTTCGTAAACTTTTTTTTTACTTTATTTATACTTTTTCTTATAATACAAAATTTTTAAATTTTCAAATATTATATGACACACAGTGAAGTGATTTGCAAAATATTTAATTGGTTAAGTAATTTTAAATATTTTTCTTGAGAGCTTTTATGATTGCATAAATGTCTTTTCATTTTTTTTCTTAGGTTAAGCAAAGAAATGTTTTGATACTTAACTTGTGCTTTAAAAACTAATGTCATATAATTTTACTTTAATCTCTGATATAATATTCAACATCTGAAAGCTAAAATTAGATTTTTTTTCAAACATTCCCCCCCCCCCCGTGGAGATAAGTTCCCACGTTTAACATCTGCCATTCTACGAGAGTAAAATTCCATTGTATTTCATTTCATTACATGTTTACTTATGTATCTTACTCATCTTATTAAACAGCAACGTTTTGTTAAAATAGTCTGGAAGTGTTCGAAAGCTTTTCATAATCTACGTTTGTCGAATGATTTTTTCTTTCTTGTTAAAAATATCGTGAAAATGTAAAGTGAGAATAACACATATAACACTCATACATCAAAAGGCAAGTAATAAGAAGTACTATATAATTCTAGCTCGCAGTCTGGTGGCAGTACGTAGGCTGTGTTTTATAAAAAAGGGTGAGATTAATGGGCTGGTATGGAATGTCTTGTAGGAGAGGAGTTCAGAAGTCCCAAACAACACATATATTTATATCATTCTTGACTTACACAACGAAATTTATTGATCAATGATTCCTCATGCTTTCTCATTTCTATGTAATGGTCTATTTTTTTGTTTTTTGGAACGAATTTTAAAATAAAATATCTTTTCAGTTAGATACAGCATCTTGTGTTTTAGAAATTTTCATATATCACATTCAGAGTATATCATATCATTCAGTATAAACTTGAATTTAAAATTACTTGTCTCTCAATGTAAAGAAATATGATTGTTACTTCTGCTTATATTTACAAAACAAAAAAAAAAATTTCGATATTTCATATGATATCGTCTTAATGTATTTTCGTACATTATATAAAAAATGTCAAAGTTTCATCAAAGAAATAAGAATATTATTTTTTGAGGAAGTGCTGATGATTTTTCTTCTCATGCTCAGCGCAATGCATTTCTAAGAAAATGTATTTTTAGACAGAATAATAAAACACATTACTAGTAGATTGAAAATAATTCTGCAAAAAATGTTTGATGTATTCTAGTTAATAAAGTTGTTTAAGATATCTTACAACATTTTAATAGATAAATATTGGTAAGTTTCACAACTATCTTTTAATGTTTTAATTGAAAAGTTGTATAATTAACTATCCAAAGCTGTTTTCTTTTTTTCGACGTGATCATTAAAGGTATAGTTCTCGATATTTTTCATTTGACTCTTAAACCAAAAACATGTATTTAACAAGATTTAATACGGAAAATATCTTCTAATACAGAAGCTAATACTAACCAAAAGGTGATTCTTACTTTTCTTTTCCGCCCGATCCTTTTACTTTTCGTCAGATTTTATTCTGTAATTCTAAATTACGGACATAATTATTTCATTTAAGTAGAAAATATTTTTAAACCTCCCATATTATTAACAATTTAATAACCGTCGTTATATTATAACATTTAAGAAATTAGATTTTTTCATCTTGAAAATAATTAAAATTTCTGTTAACTGCTAACTGATTAGTATTTATAGGATGACAATTATTGAACTATATGAAATTAGACAGTCATAACTTCTGAACGGTTTGCATGATGAAATTCAAACTTCGTGGTTAGCCGCAGGACATGATGAGAATTAGTATGCGCATGCGCACGCAACTTCCCCAATAAGCAAAATTGGCGCGTTTGGAGGACTGAGAATTTCCATTTAATGATCGAGAAGTCTCTCCACCCTGAACGGGTGACTGTGTGATGTGCAATGTCTAGTCAAGGAATAATCGGTTCGATATTCATTGACGGCATGGTTACTACTGAACGATACGTGAAGGTTTTGGAAAATGGTTTCAACCTCATTATCCAAACTGACCCTGATTTCGACAAGATGTGGTTCATACAAAACGGAGCTCGATCCAATCGGACCAAGAAAGTGTATGATGTCCTGAAGGAGCACTTTGGGGACCGCCTTCTGGCTCTGGGCTACCCAGAGGCCACTGGAATGGGACTCGCATGGCCGCCATATTCTATGGATCTGAACACATGTGACTCATTTTTATGTTACTACATTAAAGACAATGTGTACAGAAATAACCCCAAATACCATATCTGAGCTGAAAACTGCCATCGACAGCATGGATGTTTCGAAATTTCAGCGGGTCATACAGAATTTTGCTATTCGTCTGCGCCACATCAAAGCCAATGATGGCAGCCATATCGAACATGTCATAACCTAAATCCGAATATCTGTAGTGACATTTACATGTTGAATAAAGTTTGTGCACTCAGTAGTTTTTAAATAATTTACGTTTTATTTAATATAGTTCAATAATTATCACCCTGTATTATCATCATTTCTATTATTATTATTTTGTGTTAATTGTAGTGCAGAGAGGTTCATTTAGTTCCTGCCCCCATCTCTACAGTTATAAGGAATCTTTGAGTGTTGTGAATTAAATACTTTCACATAACTTAATACTAAATCCTACATTCTTACAAATGTTTACAGTATTTTATCATTATTATTACTTTAACATGCTGGGTTAATGTTTTAGAGACTCACCAAATATTTTGCAAGTTAACATATATTTATAAATGTCAAAATGTTGTTTCAAGAATTATGATTGATTAATATTGTTATTAATTCATGCTATGAAATCACATATGTTTTTAATTAATTTCACGATTAAAGTCAAAACTGTCAACACCAAGATTCTAATGTATTTTCTTACCTTTGTAATAACTTAAGAAGTAAAATAAAAATATTACAGCAGTTCTGCAACAAATGTTAAGAAAACACTTATGATTAGTAAAACATGCCTATAGGTAACATAAAACTCAAAATCATTTCACATACCTGTATTTCAATTGAATATCGCTTGTTTTTTATTTTGATGTTAACTCCCATCTATGAATGATAAGCATCATTTTCTTATTCTGTTATTTATTCGCAGCATAGGAATTCCGATAAAAGGTATATACTTAACGAATGGCAACGATTTTTGTTCTTTTGAAAAAATTTTTGCCCATCTTTAAGCTACACAAATACACTACACATTAACGTATAAATGGTTTTAAAAAAAGTTATTTATAAAAGCACAGAAGCAGCATAACGGAAAATTGTCTCACTGTGTACCACTTGTGTTACACACTGAGACAATGTATATATTTTCATAAATCATACATTTTTATACTCTATCAATAATTTTCTGCAGTTTATGACTTCTAATTAATATTTCTAGATTAAAAATGTTTAAAAAATATCAACCTCGGATGGAAATGGCAGACATTGGGCTACCTTCATGCAAATTTTCAGCCTCTTACGTTTAGTAGACTTCACTAGCCATCGCACACTCCTACATACACAGAGATAGAGATAGAGACAAAAAAACCTTATTTTATTAATAAATAACTTTTTTTTACGTCAGAACCGCATAGTAGATACACAATGAAGCACGTCTCACTGTGTACCACAACTGTGTGTCTCACTGTGTACTTTCGTTACGTTGTAACAAAATGGGTGGCATATCTGTTTCGTCATCAATTTCATAGCTTTGAATGCTTGTCTCGTTTTATTGACATAGTCTATCATTAGATATAGCTAGGTTTGGTTAAGTAAATATATGCCATAATGAAAGAAATAAACTTTAAAATGGACGTTTATGTAGCTTTAACACATGTAAAATAAATAGTTACTTACTATTTTGTTGGACGAGTAACCGAAGTGCCGAAACTACATCCACGTGTTGCATAAGATGAGGTGGTTCAGTGTGTGTTCCAGCTAGGAGTAAAAGTTATAACTATATGTCAAAATGGCTGCTGTCTCCCTGTGTACCGTATCTCACTGTGTACTCCACTACTCTGCTCTATGCTGCAAAGGGTCTGCCATCTTTTTTTTTTTTTTACAATTTACTACAGCTTCGAAGAAGCGGGAAACAGAGGAATGTTTTGTTGCTTGGGAACGAAAGAGGAAATAAGAGTAATTTCCTGGTTAGGTGGAAGTTGAGGTAAAATTTTACACTTATCTCTAATACATATTAAGTATACTTTGCTTTGAATTATAAAATTTAATTATTTTATCATACAATTTCAAAATTGTAGCTAGTGGGCCACCTTGGACGAATGGTGTTCCCAAGAAGGCCCATATATTGAAATATTTTTTAAAATATGAAAACAAAACTCGGAAAATTATTTTTGATTCTACAAGACTATTAAAATGTTTATTTAAGAGCAATTATTCAATTACAAGGAAAAAAAAAACAAAAACAAATGAAATAAATATACATTTTCAATAGGATTCTATGCAGAAAGTGCAGAGGAAATTTTCGATTTTGTACAGTTTAGTGAGCCCCTGAAACTCTTCATGCTTATATTGTAAACATTGATTACATAATCGCATGCCATCATTTTCCCTTTCTTCTATAAATGGTAAAACCACGTTACTGTTGTCTGGCAACCACTTTTGCCACACGTGATATTATCACCTTGTTTAAAAGTCTATTTTGGCAAAGAACCGTTTTGGCTTATAATTATCTAATTATGTTCTGGTGATTCTTCTTATCGTATAAACACGTGAAGTCTTCGAGGCACTATTTGTGCCAAAGACTTTTAAGATACATAGACCGGCAAACTGTCAGTTTAACTGAGGATTTTTGATCACAGCTGTTGTACGGCAGTATATATGTTTTATATTTTAATTTACCTAAGAAAATGCTTTTATCGGCGTATTTTATCATTGCGGATCTTTAAGTATAAGTCTACCCTATTTCATTTAGGCCTTTGTTTTAAAAAAATACCTTATTATTCATCATTTTTTTTGTTATTTTCGTATAGCAAGTAAGTATTTCAATAAACATCTTCCAATGATAAAAATATAGTGTAACTTTCGTTAATATGCAGTTTTTAATAACCTTTTTTGCATAAAAATTAGTTTAAAAACGTAGATTTCTTTACAAGTAATTTAACATTTTGTAAATTACTATATTATGTTACGTTCCTGCCTTTATTCTAAACATCTCTACAAGTTACTTTTGTAAGTCAAACTTAAAATAAGGTGGAATTAAAATCTTTAGCAATCTGTTTCCATATAAATTTCGCCTTTATTTAAGTTTAAACGGCATGTTAAAATTAGATACTCTTTTTCAAACATACCATCCATAAAATTATTAATAAATCGCCTTATTTAACTTTATTTCTGAAAATTCAATATTTATAACGAATATTTAGATATAAAAAAAACTTCATGTAAAAAAAATGTGCCATAAACTTCATATATATTGATAAAAATTATTTTTTAAGCTCATTCTAGCTATAGCACTTAATGGTAAATAACCACAGTTGACGTACAAACCTTGCGGTTCAGGTGTTTCAATTTACTTCAGATGGCTGAGATGATCACTGCAAATAAAGGAGTTTTAAAGTAAGACCGAAAAACGACTGAAAAAGCACTTAAGACACGTAAATGTCTTAATATAGAGCTTAGACATAATAAATACCTTAATTTAATATACTTGTGTGTCTTAATGGACTGGTAGTAGAAATAAACTAGCATTAAGTGTCTTAATATTGTGAAATGTCTTAAATTAAGATATCCAATTACAGACATTCACTGCACTGTATTATCAACGCAGCCGTCCACCATATTTGTTTATTGTTGTTGGCCGTGCGCGAATCGAAAACGAATTCCTTCTATGAATGCCAAAAAATCACTGTGAAATGCAAATAAATAAACAGTGCACAAACATTTCAATCTCTATTGTCAAGACCTTTCAGGTGAAAATGCAATACACCTCCTGACCGCTCGGATAATCAATCCTCTGTGGAATGCAGAGCAGCACATGTAAAAGAAACGACGCAGAGTATGGGAATTGAACTTCGTGGTGGTTCTAAGCCTTCAGTCTAATTGAGTTTTCTATTATAGCTGCTTACTTTAAATGAAATATATATTAATCAGTTATCAAGAAATCTTTGTTGGATATAAAAAAAATATTTCCTCCATCTAAAGAACGGAATATAAATTACTAGAAAATGTATACCATGAAAAGGGTAAGTGACTTAATAATAATACTCCATTTTGTCCCGCTAATGCTTTCTATATGTTATATTGTTTGTAGAAAAAATTGATTTTAACAACTATTAATGTTATCTATGTTTTATGAGATTCCATTTCTAAAGTATATATTTATGTCTAAGCTTTTAAATTAATATTAATCCATATTTAAGCTATTGTTTACTGTGGGGTTTTTCCGTACTCTAAAATGCAGTACAGTATTGTTTAACTTGGTGTTTTTACGCAGTTTATTTTCTTACATAAAAAAAAAACTTTAATCATATTTATTTATTTATTTATTTTTGTGTAAAAAAATAATTGTCTCATTTTTAACTATATGTATTATTGCAACAATCGTAAACATTTATTTTATTGTTGAAACACACGGAATTAAGTAAGCTTTTTTTTTTCTTTCCTATGGAAACATATAAATTTTTGACAACTTTAATTATTAAATGCTCTTATATGTTAAATTGAAGCAAAAAGACATGCAATGTTTTCAGATTTTTCCAATTATCTGATGGAAAATATTTATATATGAACGGTGAATTTAATAATAATTTGAAATGATGTGTAAAATTATTTAAAATATTTACTCTTGTTTAACAATAATATTATTAACCTTTGTATGATAAAATGATTTCTTAAGTGATTTTAATATTTTACATCAAGATAATTCTGAATAATAAAATCATACGTAAATGATGATGTTAATTTCACTTCACAATAATAATAATAATAATAATAATAATAATAATAATAAATAAACAAACAGTGTTATCAGAAATTTTAAATATGATTCAAATGTTTATGAAAATGTGCCCATGTGCCCGGATTTGTGTTTGTGCACATTTTCCTTGAATTACAAATGAAATATAAAAACTTTTTATGATTTATCTTATGAAGCATAGAAAAATTTCATAAAGAGGAGGGGGTATTTGTCAATTGGAAAATAACATTATATTTATCTTGTCTACAGTGCTGAAGGGGTAGGGAATTTCGTTTTTAATTACATTGAATCAATGATTAAATAACCTAAATAATAAATAAACTTCTTCAATTATTTTCTAAAGTAAACAAAGAAAAATTAATATTTTTAAATACTTGGAAATGGATTAATATATCTTGGTATCGAATCTGATGAATGTAAATAAATAAATAAATAAATAAATAAATAAATAAATAAAAATAAATTATGAAGTCTGTTGTAGTCTTCCATAATTGGCAAACATTTATTTTTCTTTGTATCTTGTAAGTTTTAGCTTGCTGTCAGTGAGACAGTGTAAATAAGAGAAAAAAATCTTCTAAGATGTTTCGAGTGTCTTAAAAGACCTCATTTTAGATGTTCAATAGTCTAAAAAATGGCGCCTTTTTAAGACATTTCAAGGGTTTTAAAAATTGCACCATTTAGATGTTTCAAATGTCTAAAAAATGTCGGCTTTTCAAGACATTTTAAATGTTTTAAAAACGGCGGTGTTTTAAGATGTTTCCAATGTCTTAACTTCAGATGCAAAAATGTGTCTTAAAAAGTAAGACACATTTTTTTTTCACTTAAAATGTGACCATCTACTTAAGACACTTTTTTAACGGAATTTCAGACATTTGCGTTTACAGTGATTTCGCATGCTTTTGAATGGGAATTGCCAGTCTATGTATCTTAAAAGTCTTTGGTTTGTGCAGGGCAGCTCAGGGCTTTTCTTCTGGGAGTTACTGGGAGACATCTGGTATTCTTAAAAGTGTGAAGATTGTTCGAGAAATATGATTGTTATAAGTGATAATAAATTATATATTTTTTCAGATATTTAAATAAAAATTTTGAAAATTACCCTTACTACATTTGAGTTCGATATTTGTTTTCTAAGGTGACTCGGGTGTCGGCCACCTTGGGAACATGCAAATGCTCACTAATTGCACGACAAAAAACTACTAATACGTTAAATGTATTAGTATTGAAGAAAATGTTTTTAAAAATAAAAATAAAGCTTTTATAAAACGTATCATAATTCAAAATTCTAAGAATTAAAACAGATATTAATTAAAATATATTCATATCTGGAATTTAAACGAACACTCATCAAAAGTGAAACCACTGCATACAATGGGGTCGATTAAGGTTTGCTTTTCAAATTCGACCACGTGCACTGGAGATACACGATTTTTAAATATTGGAGCGCTATTTTGTGATTAAAAATTAAAGTCACTCTAATTTTGGTGGGTGAACTAAGTCAGGAACACGGGTCAGTTGCCGAAATTTTAATATTTTAAAATATCTAGCATTTTCAAAAAGAAATGCCATAATCAATATTTCAGTTTAAAAAAAATGAGAAGCATCATTGCTCAATCTACATAGCTCAACATAAATGGAGATTAAATAAATTTTATCCATCTATCTATCTGTCTATCTATCTATCTATCTATCTATCCACACTGCTCAAAACAATTAGGAGAGCAAGCAAAAAAGTGAAGAGAATAGTGCAAGACAGTGTATTAATCTGCAATACAGAAAAAAGGCGCAAAAACTTTGTAAGGGAGCTTTTATTCTTTGAAAAGAACATGAAAAGATTATTTAGGGCAACAAGTTGGTTTCATGTAAATAATAAAAAAAAGTATTGTTTCGATATGATGCAAGATTTTTAATATGGCGTGTGGTCTCCTCGAACAGCTAAGACAGTAGCACACCTGTATTCCATGGATGCGATGAGGTTATCGATAAGATTTTGCAGAATACTGTTCCACTGCTCAAGAATTGCAATCTGCAAGTCCCGGACAGTAAAAGGAGGCATCGGTCTCCCAGCAATGCGTCGTCTGAGTGTGTCTCAAACATGCTCGAACGGATTTTGGTCAGGAGAGCATGCTGGGAGCATGCAGGAGAGCATGCTTATTCCATACGCTGTATTGTTTTAGCTTCAAACATGTTTTCCACAAGACGAATTGTCGGAAGCCTAGCATTATCAAGCATGGAAAAAAGAAATCACTAATTGCTGCAACATAAAATACGACATGAGATCTCAGTATCTCGTCTGTTTAACTTCGGACCGTCAAAGTGCCATTCCGAATGATATGCAGGTCCGTACGTCCACCTATGTTGATTCCATCCAATAGCATCAACCCACCTCGTCTGTACTGTGATCTTTCGCGAACGAAAGTGGGATTATTTTGAGTGCCTCTTTCTCTCCATGCCAAAACAAATCAGATGTCATATCCAGACTGAATCGGGACTCGTCTGTAAACAGAATTTTACTCCAAAAACGTTGCTTCCAAACTCGATGTTCTGTTACCCAACTTCTTTGGGCCGCACAGTGTCTTGAAGTCAACGAAATACAGACCATTGGCTTACGTGCATAGAGACAACCCTTATAAAGCCTATTTTGGACTGTTTGGATGGACACCCTTTGTCTTGTGGCCAAGAACAACTGTGTTTGCAGTTGAGTAGCATTGCCCTTTCCGTCTCGACGAGCTGTTAACAGGATATATCGGTCATCAGTTTCTGTGTTAGCACATTTTCGACCTTGCACTTGTCGATGACTACCATTCCATATGTCTTGGAATCGATTCCACAGCCTTCCATGGACACATCTTGCGACTCCAACAGCGTCCGCTACACTTCTTTGTGTTTCCCCAAATGCAACTGTACCAATAAAACGCCAAGCCATAAATTGCGGTAAATTATGTTGTTGTGATATTTTCAAGCCACCTTTTCTCAAGAGACAAGCTGAGCAATTGAATTTTACAACTGAGGCAGTGAAACAGACGTTTCTGAAAAATCCCGATTTCTGCACTTATCTCCTCTTTCTAGTTTTCGACGTCATAAAGTTTAATTTACATGTGAAGTTTTCTTTATCTATTTTTAGAACACTTTAAATTATGAATGTTTCATTTTACGTTAATTATCGGTGGAAATATTTGCGTAATTTCGTTAACACCATGTGCTCCACTAATTGTTTTGAGCAGTGTATATATATATGTGTGTATGTATGCATGTATATGTTGCATTTTGGCAGCATTGGATTATTTTTGTAGTTGGAATGAAGTAACTGGCTGTCGCGATATCAGTAGTGGATCACGTCCAGTAGTAATAGAGTAGTATATGTTGTCAGAACAGGTAAGATTGGAATCACGTCGTGTTAAAGACTACGACATTGATGTTATATGATGATTATCAGTTCACTAGTGAAGGCCATGGAATGCATTTTTTCGTGAAAGTTTCCCCAGAAATAATTGAGACAAAACGTAAACACGTCTCATCATTTTATTAAAACATCATTCGGCTTCGCTGTTTCCACCAAGAATATTAGCCAGCGCTTCATAGTAGTAATTTAATGATGAACAAAGTTGTAGATAATCGAATACGTGAACGGTGATAAGGGGGTGGAATGAAAAAATGGAAATACGACTAGAATCTGCTGAAACACAGCGAGCATCGTCTTTTTGTGCGTCAAGTGTAGTAATATAAATATGACGTAGGTCGCGCTCTCAACCAATTAATAATTAAGAATACCACGCCATGGAAATAGTGCTGACAGAGCGAGTAGATGAATTTGGAGGTAAAAAGGATAACCCCGGAATACGCGCGGGAAACTAAAATGGAAGCTAAAAGAACATTCTAAAAGAAAAAAAAAAGAGCGGAAATGGAACATTTAATTTATGAATACTAAAAGCGTAATGTTTAAGTAATTTAGACAAGTGAGACATTAAATTAAAGGGAATTTAACAGATTTAACGATAGAGGTTATTTAAGAATAAGGATTTAGTGAACATAAAGTAGTAATTTAGAATAAGCTAAGTAAATCGCGGAATTAGCTCTAATAATTTAACATATATATGTATATAAATATCTGTTAGGCGGGGAGAGTGATTCATTAAATATTTTTTTAATTTTTTATTGATTTCACTATTATTAGGTACAGTTAAAATAAAAGCTGAATTTTTTAAAATGACATTTACCTTTTTTAATCATATTTTTTAATAAACTAATTTATCTTTCAACATTCTACACGTGTGCAATGTTGATAAGTTCGTTAACTTTAATTACCGTTGTGTTGTGGATCCAAATTGTGATTACATGTAATAAATTCTAACTTCATCAACAAACTAAAAGAAAAAGTCTGTTTTAAGGAGGTTATCTTATCTTGAGAAGCAACACGTGTCAAGATTAGATCGTGAAAAATTTACATGTAAATCATTTAGCTTCTAATTACTTATCTAGCTGTCTTCTTTTAAATGTGTTCTCCAAAAAAAAAAAAAAGAAAGGGAGTACAATTAGTTGCTTCATTAACACAAATATTTTCTCTAGTTTTTATTCTATATTTGTACACTTAATTGAATAAACAGAAGAAAGTGTAGTGTCACTATAGGGATTTAATATTTAACAAATCAAAAAAAAACTTCTAAAAACTTTCCAGTTTACCACGCTAATTGTTATTAGAAGAAGATTCCAATTCAGTATCAAGAAATAAACAAAAACAAATGTAATATAGAATAAATAAATCCAAACTATTTCGTACAGTGACACAAATTGAAATCTACTTTTTTATTATGACGTTTTATTAAATTTTTTCATTGTCTTTTATTTAACAGATAGTGTGTAAATTATTTCAGGAAAGTGAAATACAAGAGCAATAAGATAGCATTAATTTATGGACTATGGTGATAAAAAAGGCTATGGTAAAATATTGTTTTCATTGTTTTAGCGCATTCATGTAAGTATTCCAATTATTTTGTAATTTCATTTTAAAAAATTGCAAAAATGATTTTGCCATGATATAAAGATATTGTATCAGAAATGAATATATAATCTCATGACATGTATTAATTACATGACTGTTAATTCTGGAGCAATTAATTATATATCTCAATCACCGTTTGACGCAAGATTATAATTAATACTTTTTATGTACAATACATATTTATTTAGCTGCCAAAATTTGTGTTTAAAATTCTTTCTATTCCGAGAAAGACTTTAACAGTACTAACACAAATGCTGCTATAAAATTATGCGATGCTGTTATTTTAGAAGTATGCATTGTTTTTATTTCTATTTACATAACGTTTGAAATTTTCAATTCTATTGGAAAAATTGTTATCAAATTTTAGAAATAAGTATAATGCTATGACATTCTTATTTTTTTTTTTTTTTTTTTACAACAACAGAAAAAGATTTTATGATTTGTTTAAAATAAGTACTTTTGAATAACTTTATTTTTTTTTGTTATGCTCATTTTATAAAGTCTTAAACTCGGAGACAATTGAAACTTTTTATGATGTCCTTTGTTGCAGTTTCGGTTGCTACATCAAGTTAAAATTCAAATTTCTGACACTCAGTAAACATTTATCGTACCTATAATACTTTCTAAAAACCATATTTCCTGACATGCACAATGCTGTCTCATAAGAACAATATTATAGATACGGCATAAAGAACTTGGGACTCCGGACATTCGAAATAGAATTTTTTAATCGAAAATTTGTACACGGAATATGAGTAAGTATCATTATATAAATCTACAAAATGTCAGAGTTAGGGAAAAAAAAGTTACCATGCACAATTAGTTCTGAAAGAAAGAATACTCATCAAAAGTATTCGAATCAATAAAATTTATTGCCTCATTTTGCTATTACAAGAGTTTAATTATCACATTATAAACAACCGAGGCTTCAAAATGCACAAACATTTATACAGATTTTTACGATACTATGAAATATCTTCAAAACTTAAAATTGTTTCATAATTTTTTCCTGTATATTTCTATATTTAAACAGTAAAAATAATACAATATCTGTGTCAGGTTATTTGTAGAATGTTTCAAAAATAATATTCTTAACTATTTAAATGAGTGTTTTAGAATCTAATTTAAGTCATAAGTCCAAGCGAAAGTTTAGATGTCACACCAATAACACATTTTCTTCCAAAAATATGATATATTTTTTGTAGACGCAGTTGACCTGCCATGTAGCTTTGATAGTCACAGTCGAGAAGGTATTGGTGAAGGAATGTCCTTTCTTTGTTCAATAGAAGGGGGGAAACATACCACTTGGGTTTGTATAATCCAGTGCGTGTACGAACGTTTCATTTCGACACGTTTATTTCTTCCATCATAACACACACTCAATAAATTTTAATGAATAAGTAACATAAAAGTTAGCTGTATATATATTGATAAAAGTTAACAAAATGTAATTTATATAAATTTTGTGAAATATTTCATGTTTTAAGATGTAAAATAACTCGGTTGTATATATATATATATATATATATATATATATATATATATATATATATTAAAGTGATCTTTAAAGAAACTGCTACAAAATGCGTAAATAAAACAAAAAAAAAAAAGGATGTCATTTACATTAAAAAGAATCCTGATTGATCATTTTACAATATACATCAGTAGATTTGTTTTTAAAACGTATTTAGACAAAAATATAATGGAAAAAAATTGGGGTGATATTTATCCAATGCGTGTACTAACGTTACAAAATTAGGCTCCCGTGAGAAAATATTATGCTTGTATATTTTAAAGGTACTATATGTATCTGCCTTCTTTGAAAAAACTCAAAACATTTTCAAGGTTAAAATTTTCATGGTTTCATAATTCAGTACATAAAGGGTTAAATGCCACTTAACTGCAAACGGTTTCATACCCAAGCTATAAATTATGTTTTTATCATCGTACGTTTATGATTCTATGTTGCAGACAATAAATCATTTCGAAAGTAAATCTGTTTCGTATGCTTAATAGTCGGAGTTCTTTTTGGATATTCAGTCATAGAATAAGATATATACGTACACTAACAAAGCAAAAACTGATATTTAAATAATCACTACGATGTATTTTCTGAGTGTTAGTAAATCCCGTTTTATGTTATAAAAATATGCGATTAGTGTGCATAAAAATATTACATGATTCACATGAATAACTATTAAAATTGTTAACTGTTATATAGTTCAACTATTAAAATAGTTATTCTATAGAACTGATATACCAGTATCATATATATCAATCTAATTTGAAGAAAATATTAGGTTTTTATATTTTAAACGTTCTACATGTATCCTCTTACCTTGAAAGAAAAAAATCTCACAATATATATTTTAATTTTGTATTATTCATTCTCATCTTGAAATAAAACATAGATGGACGGAGCTTACAACTTGCGAGTTTTATCGTCATTATTAAAAAAAAAAAAAAAAAAAAAAATGAATAAAAAGTGAAAACACCTCATATCATACATGAACATCAAGTCAGTATAATGAGAATGTATTACATGGTGCCAGCTGGCAGTTTGATGATAGTCATTACGTCAGTTTTTATAAAATAGGGGAGAATAATGGACTGCAGTGGAATGTCTTATACGAGAGTAATCGCGAAGCACAAAACTTCCTAAATCATTTTAGCATCCTCGATTTCGCTTTTTTCGCGCCAAAGTAAACGGATTAATATTTAATTCATTTTTTGATCCTTACCTACACTTTCTATGTTAAAAGTTATTATAAAACAACAATAAAATTTTATTATTTTTAGGCTCATTGTGCTATGTTGATATCATTTCTCATAACATGGAAATTGAATTTAGTATCAGCTTTAAAGATTACAAAAATGAAAAGATATATATATATATTTTCATTCATACTTAAACGAGCAACTTTGAGGGAACAGTATTTTATACGAGCTTATTGATTTTATGTACACTGGTCTCTGTATTTTTTTTTTTTGAAGAATATCTTATTTGCAATGTCTTATACGAGAATAATTGGGAAACTCAAAACTCACTAAAACCTTATATTATACCGGATTTCATATTTTAATTGTCAAAGTAAACGGATTAATATTTTTTTTTTTCATTTTTTGCTCCCAAATAACTGACCTACTCAATTTGTCTTAAATTGTAACATTAAAATAATAAAAGTTCATGAATTTTAGCCACGTTTTTCCTTTTAAAAAAACTTTGGTATCATGTCCTCATCACATGCAACATCAATTTAATATCTATTTAAAAAATGAATAAATATATTTATTTTCATATCATTCATAATACAGCAACTTTGAGTGAACAAAATTTTGAAGGATTTTGTTCTTCTTATTTACACACTGTAAAAAAAAAAAAAAAAAAAAAAAAAAAAAAACTGTAAAGTTATTAAATTATTTCTAGGAAATTGGGATGCAAGAAACAGGTCTGTTACAGGAATTTTTCTTGTTGCCGTTACATTAAAAGTTCTAGGAAAGTTCTAGGAAAAACTTTAGTAACTGTACGGATTTTTTTACAGTGCATTGATCTCTGTATTTTTTTGAAAAATATCTTTCTAAATTACTATTCTAAAATATAATCTAAAAATTACATATTTTTTGACGAATGAGCCGTACATAAAGGGTTACTCCCTTTAACTTAATATAATAAAATAATAAATATTATGTTAAATATTTATAATAGTGTATTTTGTTCTAAAACGAAAAATAATAATGAATTTGCACATAGCTATTGGTCTTTTAGGATTGTTTAATTTCATTTAAAGAATTTTTTAATTACAAAAATGATATATTCTATTTTTGCAGGTTTTATTTTCATTTATAATTTTTATTTATATATTTATTCAGTTTCAATACAGTCCCCATATATATTTTTTTGAATATATGGAAAGTTGATTCAAAGAACTGTATTTTGGAAAACTGTATTTGTCATCTAAGTATTTTTTATTTAAAGACCATTTATTAAATGTTTCGTAACGACAGAAGTTTTCATATCCAAGATATAAATTATGTTTTTATAGTCGCACGTTTCTGATTATCTTTCTGGCAATAAATCATTTCGTAAGAAAATCTGTTTCTTAAGCACGATAATCGAATTTATTTTTGTGTATTCAATCATAGTATATGGATCTATAAATACACTAAGATAGCATGAACTGATATTTAAATAATCAATACTATATGTTTTATATATGATTATAAAGTTCAGTTTACGCAAACAAAGATATGTAATTAACGAGCATAAATCTATACACATATTAAAGTATAAAATAATAGTAAAGTTTATCTATTTGTTTGATTGTAGGAGGTAATCTCTGGAATTACCGAACTGATTTCAAAAGTAATGTTTTCAAAATGATTGTGTTAGTCCACGTTCGAACACGCTATATCTTAAATCGATGCCACTACCCCAAAGGGGGTGAGGATAAAAATATATTTTAATAATGCGATTTTGTGTTACTGAAAGGCCTAGAAATATGAAATTTGGAATATTAGTTACTTATATGATATAAATGATCTCTAAAGTTTTCTAAACAATTTGAAATTTAAATGGGGTGAAAATGCGCAAAATGCGTTCTAAAAAACGTTCTAAATGGTGGTTTCTACATAATCTCAGGAAATACCAAACCGATTTACCAAATGATGGTGACCACACTTACTTCAAGATAGGCTATACTTTAGGTCGGTGCCACTAAACCAAATGAGGTGCAAAAGACATTCTAAAATTGCGATTTTTATGTAACTGAAGGGCGTAGAAATATCAAATTTGGAATATTAGTTACTTATTAGATATATAGGATTTCTAAGAACACTTCTTAAAAAATTAGAAATTTAAAAGAGGTGATAATGCGCGATGAGCGTTCTAAAAATATTCTAAATTGCGATTTCTACGCAATGTTAGGAAGTACGAAATCGCTTTCAAAAGTAATGCTTGTAAATTGATGGTGACATCCCTTGCTCTATCATAGGCTCTATCTTATGTTTGTGTCACTATCACGTGAGGGTTTCAGGAGCATAAATTGTTCTAAATTGCGGTTTTTGTGTTATGAAAGGGCCTAGAATAATGAAATTTGGAATGGTGGTTAGTTAAAAGGTCTAAATAGAACATTTCCTAAAAAATCGAAATTTAGAAGAGGCGAAAATTCGCGAAAGGCGTTCTAAAAAACGTTCTAAATTGCGATTTCTATGCAATCTCAGGAAGTACTGAACCGACTTCAAATATAATGGTGTAAAAATGACGGTGGCAGCTCTTACTCCAAGATAGGCTAAATTTTATGCCTGTTTCCAGTACCCCAAAGGGGGTGCAAGAGCTTTGAATGTTTTAAAAATGCGACTTTTGTGTTATGGATGGATCTAGATTCATGAAATTTGGCATGGTATATATTTATTAGATATAAATGATCTCTAAGAACATTTCTTTCAAAATTCGCAATATAAAAGTCGTGAAAATGCGCGAAAAGCGTTCTAAAATTGTTCTGAATGCCGATTTGTGAGCAATCTCAGGAAGAAGCAAACTGATTTCAAAAGTAATGGTCGGACACTGATGCTGATAATCTCTTCTCTAGCATAGACGATATTTCATGTCGATGTCACTACTACCTGTAGGTTGCAAGAGCAAAAAATATTCTAAATTGCGATTTTTGTGATCAGTAGGGGCAAGCAACTTGAAATTAGCATGTTACATATTTAATAGATAAATTTCGAAACTGTTCTTAAATGATCATTTAAGGACAGTTTCATAGGTAGTTTTTCAGGTTTTTTTAAGGTCAGACAAAAATTTGGAAATTTAAAAGGGGCGAAAATGAGCAAAAAGCGTTCAAAAAACATTTTAAATTGCAATTTCTACACAATCTCAAGAAATACTAAACCGATTTCAAAGGAAATGGTTATAAATTCTTGGTGACAGTCCCTACTCCAACATAGGCTATATTTTATGTTGCTGTTACTACCATCTCTGGGTTGCAAGAGCAAGACATGTTCTAATTTGCATTTTTTGCATAACTGAGGGGTCTAACATTTTGAATTTTGCCATTGAAATAACTTACAAGATGCAAATACTTCTAAGAACGGTCGACAGAAAATTACAAATTTAAAAGGATGAAGTGAGTGAAAAGCGTTCTAAAAGCGTTCTAAATTACAATTTTTATATAATCTTATCAAATAATCTTAAATAATCAAATAATCTTAAATAATGCAATCTTATCAAATTCTAATCTTATCAAATACCAAACAAATTTTTAAAAAATAATGGTTAATAATTGTTGGTGATAGAAACTGCTCAAACATAAGCTATATTTTATGTCTCTGCCACTATCACCATAGGGTTGCAGGAGCAAAAATCATTCCAAATTGCGATTTCTGTGATACTGAAGAGTCTAAAAACTTTATATATTACATGGTAGTTACTTATAGAATATAAACTCTCTCGAAGGACTGTCGAAAACAAATTCGAATTAAAAAAAATGGTGAAGCGAAGGGGAGGATCGAAAAGCGTTCTTAAAAAATCCTAAATTGCGATTCCTTTGCAATCTCAGGAAATATAAACCGATTATAAAAGTAATAGCTGCGAATCAGTGGTGATAGCCTCTGATCATACACAGGCTATATTTTATGCCGGCGACTCTACCACCAGGTATTGGCAGGAAAAACAAACTTTCTGTAAAAGGCCTTTAAAATGTTTCTAAATTACGTTTCATTGGAATATTAGGAAATACCGAACCAATTTCAAATTTATGTTGGAAAATTAATGGTGATAGTCCTTATTTCAACATAGCCTTTTATGTTGAGAGACGGGGTAGACCGTTAGGCAAGAATCTTGGAATTGGACATGGCGGTTAATTTTAAGATGTAAGAAGATAGTTTCTAAAAAATTCAAAACTTCAAATGAATGCTAAAATGAGCACATTACCTGAGCATAAAAGTTTCAAAATATTTTCTAAATTATCATTTATTTAGTTTTAGTTATTTTTAATAATTTCAGTCTCATTTCTGCCATATGCAGTGTAAGAATTTAATAGAACCTTTTTCGATGATATAGGAAGTTCCGGTATTATGGAATATCATTTTCATTTTGAGTGCTAAGTAAACTCAAAAATTTTGAGATACGATAAAAAATAGTAAAGCACATTTTTTATCGATTTTTCAACACAATTTTAGTGCAATTAAAGTGGCAGAGAAAATACATATCAATACTCAGATATGTAAAAAAAGAATTTTACTTTCAGAATAAGATGTACCAATATGTTAATGTGGAATATATTTATAAATAATATTAAAATTGCAAGAAAAACCAAGAATTAAAAGAAAAATCATAAATTATATGAAAAACCAAGGTTATTTCATTAGTAAACAGTAGTACACCATCTATACATCATGAGATCCATTGTTAAAAATTTAATTTTTTTTCTTCGATCACAAATATAGTCTGTTGTTTAGGCCCCAAGATAGTCTACGTCGCAAACATCAGGCATTTCATCCACTCACCCACTCTTTGATTCTCTGAATATTTTTTATTGCTAAACATGTACAATAGGGTGGGTCGAAAAAACCGAAATATTTATAATCGAAATGTAATAGGGCGGAAAAGTTGCCTTTTGTAATAAAGAATAAATTCATAAAATATTACACCTATCGGTTAACATCTTTTACCGCCGCAACGGGGCCAAAATTTCCAAAAATCGCAAAAAACATGTTTTTTTTAGTATTTTTTTAAAATTATACAAACGTACGAATACAATTTCTAATTGGACGCAATAGCTACATGAAGATATAAGAAATGTCCTGGTGAATGTTCATTATGATAAAGTAATATCTTTTACTGCCGCAAAAAGACCATATTTTTAAAAAAATTGTAAAAATTTCAAATTTTTATAATTTCTATAATATCTAGAAGTAAATAAATTTACTTCATATCTATTAATATTGTCGTAAATTTTGTTAACTATTTGTTATAGACTGGGAAAAAAACGGTATAATCATTCATTATTTTTGACGATCGCTTTATGTACTACTGTTTTACTGCATATCAGCAGTTCATATACCACAAATCACAAAAATGATATAAAATGAACAAAATATTTTAGTATTTTAGTAATTAAAATACAGAAATGTTTAACCGAAAAAGATTAAATAAACATAAAATGAAGAAGTATTTAAAATAATTGAATTTTATAATATGACTTTCTTTCAAATAAAGCCATTGTTCCTCGAGAGGCCAAAATTTATCATATGTGATCCTCCGTCTGTTCTGGTCCACAAACTTTACCAGCACTCCAGAGACTAATTTCACGCATCTTTCTATTGATTGAGTGGGAAAGGAAAATTATAATAGCTGGTATGTTTAATCGAACATTCTAAATTCACCAGCGTCGTTAGATCATCAGTTCATAGACAAACCGTAACAGGTGGTTTCGTTAGTTAAAGTTTTGCCACTCGACTAAATCCATGCAATTTTAAGCTTCAAAGTTCAATTCTGAAATGACGAAGTGACGAAAGGCCCTATTTGTGCCCATAGAACTTCGTGCTTTGGCAATTTTCTTTATGGCTCGGGTTCTGATGTCCTCTCCTTCATATGCTGTCATTCCAATGAAGCTATTTTCATGATTTGCGAAACAGGCATTTCGTGAAATTACAGGAACTATAATATTTTGTAGATGATATGGCAAGTAACGAGGGTTACTAATTATAGTCCACAAAATCTGAAAAACATGATGGATTCATTTTAATTGTGAAACAACTGATGCAGTACACTTTCAGGATGTACTCATTGAGTACATCCTGATCAGCCGATTGCCAAAATTAAAAATTGCCAAAGCACGAAGTTCTGTGGACACGAACAGCGCCATCCGTCATTTCGTCATTCCAGACTTGAACTTAAAGCTTAAAATTGTATGGCTTTAGTCGAAAGGCAAAACTGTAAACTAACGAAACCACCTGTTACGGTTTGTCTATCGATTGACGATCTAACAACGCTGGTGAGTTTAGAATGTTCGATTAAAGATGCTATTATAACTTTCCTTGTACCACTCAATCAGTAGAAAGATGCGTGAAATTAGTCGCTGAAGTGCTGGTAAAGTTTGTGGACCAGAACAGAGGAATGATCACATATGATCAATTTCAGCTTCTCGAGGAACAATGGCTTTATTTGAAAGCAAGTCATATTATAAAATTCATTTACTTTAAATACTTCTTCATTTTAAGTTTATTTAATCCGTTTCGGTTAAACATTTCTGTATTTTAATCAATAAAATACTAAAATATTTTGTTCATTTTATATAATTTTTGTAATTTGTGGTATATGAACTGCTGATATGCAGTAAAACAGCAGTAGATGAAGCGATCGTAAAGAACTATGAATGATTACCTTTTTTATTTTCTAGTCTATGACAAATAGTTAACAAAATTTATGACGTATTAATAGATATAAAGTAAATTTATTTACTTCTAGGCATATTATTAAAATTATAAAAATATAGAAAAAATGAAAATTTGAAAATTTTTACAATTTGTTTTTTTAAATATGGTCCCTTTGCGGCAGTAAAAGATATTATTTTATCATAATGAACATTTGCCGTGACATTTCTTATATCTTCATGTAGCCATAGCGTCCTATTAGAAATTGTATTCGTACGTTTGGATAATTAAAAAAAATATTGAAAAAAACAAGTTTTTTTGCGATTTTTTGAAACGTTGGCCCCCTTGCGGCGGTGAAAGATATTATCCGATCGATATAATATTTTACGAATTTATTCTTTATTACAAAAGACAACTTTTCCGCTCTATTACAATTCGATTGTAAATATTTCGGTTTTTTCGACCCACCCTAATGTACAATGCATCTTCCCCATCTGGTGTACAAATTTGTAAATAGACAATCTCAAATGATACGTTGTAGTGGAATGATTGTCCATCTTTTCTAGACTCGTCTTAAAATACATTTCTAGAGTGTAATCCATATTGCACAACACGCAATCTTGAACAAATTATCCTCTTCACTCGTAAACAGTTTGGCATAGAGATTAACTGGCTAACACAGAAATAAATATAACTGTTCAATTTAATACTAAACTTGCTTAATATCACAGACGAATATGTCTTATAACTAAAATGAATTTTAAAAAAAACGTACCTTTAAAAAACTGCAAAAATGGTAATAAGATTTGATTTCAATCCGTCACTCCAACAACAAACACCCAAACAGAACTTACCACAGTGTGCCATTGCAGTTGTAGAAAATAATTTAGCTGTTTTACGTTTGGCTGGAGCATAGTACAGGAAGTATATTAAAGTGTTCCTTACTATCCGACCGTTCTATAATACCCAAACTTCTTCCATACATTTTCATGTATAAAATAATATCATGATGGAACTAAAATCCGATCTAATAGATAAAAGGGACTTCTAGAGTAAGATATATCATTTTACAAACTTCACGTTAAACAGAGATAATACAAATGTAATATTTCGTTTGTTATTACAAGGAAACTTTTTTACTTATGGATTCCATAAAACAACATTTTAGTGCATAAAAATAAAATGACTTGTTTTTAATGATTCAGACGCTGATTTTCTTACTTCGAGTATACATTAATATAAAGATGAAATGAAAGCTTAAAGATTTGCCATTATGTTATTTAAACAATGTATATTTAAAATTTGAGAGTAGTGTTTGGTGTAAAAAATTTTAAATGAGTATTCGATAATAATCGTGATTTCAATTACTTTTTAATTATAATCATCATATTTTCAGAATTTAAAACTAGGATCATATCATGTTAAATTTAAACTTAAAAGATTTACAATATTCATGAATAAAAAAGAAAATCTGACTAACATTTTGTGTATACTGCTACTAGATAGCTAAATATTCATTGATTTATGTTCTTTAAACGAAAACAATATTTCTGAATATCTTAATTTTGATTAACACATAATATGAAAACAATTACAAATGTATGATTTTAAATAGAAAAGAAATTAAATCCTAGCATTTTTTATGGCAACGTACTGTTTGTTCATAATTAGGATTTTTAAAACTAAGAGAGAGTATTCATGCAAAACAGTCAATGAGGTAAATTGAAATTAGGTCTTATTGAGCATTCTCTGTTGAGCGCTTCCACAGTAATTCATCATTCATGATATGTGTACTTTGGTCAAAATATAATTTTCATGACTATCTTAATTTTATATGAAAATGACATCTTTATTATGATGTGAAAAAATTTAATTATATATAACTTTTTATATATAACGATGTTTAACCTTATCCTATTGATTGGAGATTACATAAATTGCATCCGTAATTGAAATTATCGGAATTTTTCAGTTGGTTTGGACGGCAGCAGAATAAAGGGATGGAAGTGAAATTAAGTTTTATTGAATACAGACGAAACAATGAATACTAAAATGTTTTATTTACATATTCTTGACAGTAAACTTTAACAATTTAAAATATTTCTTATGGTATTTTATTCTGTACTAACGCGCAACACAGAGTAGAAAATGTATAATATAATAATGATGTTTATGGGCCCATTATTTGTAGTTATTTATTCAGAAAGTTTTTCGTAAACACTTTCAAACAATATCAGTTACCTGAAATAAATGCAGGTTTATATAAAGAAACTACTTCGATTTCGAACATTAAAATGTTAAAATATTTTACTTTTTTTTTCTTTACTTACGTATATCGTTCTCTTAAACTACTGAAATTAAGATGTTTCACAGCTTATGGGATACATAATTGAAATGGAAAGTTATTTTTAATAATGACATTGAGAATTTCTTAAAAGACTCCACATCATAATTACTTTACATTACATAATTCTACAAAAAATATGCATAAAAGCATAATTTACATAAAATTATTCAACGAAACATAAACATTCGAAAAATATAATTGTACATTTATCTTTTTATAATATTTTTTATTCATATAGTACAAAGTGTAAAACATATTAAAAAGATTTCATTGTGTAAATAAAAAAGTTTACAAAAATTCAATTTATTTTGTCAATTCCCCACATAGGTATAAGTTCAACTGTCATTAGAATTGTTTAGAAGAACTATGAAAGAGCAACGTAAATAAATGTTTCTCGTATCAGTAACCAAAAAAAAATATATATGCAAAAATCATCTCTATCATTAAACCGCAAAAAAAGAAAAAAAAATGTGAAATAGTTTCCGGAAAATATTAAAACCATATTTATTTGTCTTTCTTGAACTGATTTTTGAGATAAGCTAAATGTTTTTTCAATTATTTGTGTTACGAGATTACATTGTTTTATAAATGTTCTTTAACACTTTATGCACTGAATTATGAATTTATGAAATTTTTAGCTTCTAAAGCATTTTTCGTGAATAGTTTAAGCTAAAATAGAAGATATCTATAACCATTTAATAAATTTTAGAAGGATTTTGAGGGATTGACGAATTTAGAAGGATTAATTAAATTTGAATTTATAGGGATTATGTACAATTTTTATAGCCCCACTCAAATCTTTTACTTTATTTATTTTATTTATTTTTGTATTTTGAAGAATTAGGAAATGTACAAATATAATGCTGTATATGGAAAGATGGAAATATTTCTGAAATGACCCCCCCCCCCCCCCCCAACATCAAGAAACTTCAACAGATGCAAAGGCAAAAGAATTACTCAAATGTAGTAAAATGCATCAAAACGCATTAGTGAGTAACACAACGGAACTGAAACTTTTAAGAAAAGAGAAGAGAAAAATAATTTTCATCTGTTTTCCGTATCACATCAAATACATTTGAAAGTATAGGGCTTTACTATAAACTCTTATAAAAAAAACACAACGATAAAATAACTATAAGTAACTCTGATAATGTTCAAAAAGATATTAAAGTCTTTTCTTCATATAAACGTTAAGTGTAAATCAAAATACATGAAATAACGAATTTAGTTTGTTTCATACTTGGAATTAATCAAACACTTTATTTTAAGTATCATCTTTCTTTCGTTTCGGATCGTTACAACTAAAACTATAAATCCTCATTTTGCTCTAAATAGAGATTCAAATATTAAAATCATACAAAAGAATACACACTTCCTTAAGATGTAGCGTTTTTTCTGCTATAAAATGTTCAGAGAAATTTTTAGAAAACTTAATTTATGTGCACGAATGAGATACTATAAAATAGATCCATTTATTCAATACATCATCTGCAATAATCTCAGACATATCTGATCCGTGTAAAAACGAAATAATACATAAGATTAATAATTTTTTTGTAATTAATTGCGATTAAATCATTTTTCATTTATAATATTTATCCATATATTTTAGAGTCATACTTTATTAAAGTATGAAATTATTTGTGTGTTTTAAGAAATTATTTGTAATTCAATGGGAATTGGTGCTTTGAAATTATATAAAACTAAATATTGCATATGTTGTGCCTAGTTTTTTTTTTTTTTATAATTGGATAAATTGTATCAGTATATGAATTTTATTTGAAGAATTTTTATTGTTGTAAGTAAACGTTTACAATTTGACGACATAACTGCACAACAAGCCTCTGTAATAAGATATTAAACAGCAAACGGCATTCAAAATCATATGTGAAGTTTATCATGGTATTTTTATTGGCAGTCTCAAATAATGAATATTAAACTTATTTCACTTACACCGCAAGATTTGAATGCTTTTTGTTTTGGTACCCGAAAGAATAATGGCATTGTAATTTTGTAAAACATCATTCAGTATGCACCATGTAGTTCTAAGTAATAATAGAGATGTAGCATGATGCAAATACGGTTTGAAATATAAATGAGAGAATCGCTTAAATTTAAATGCACTCATGCGGCCCAGAAGCACATAGTCTATTTGGTGTACACGTATGTTAACTTAATTTTGACCGGTTTTAACCGGCTTCAGGTTTGTATATTTAATATCACGCCAAATCAAAATACTTCATCTTCATATATCTCTTACCTCCTTTGGATACATCCTTTTAAAATATCCCTCCAAAAAGAATGGATTTTTGATTTTACATAAAAATCTCCTTAGCTACCCTATATATATAAAATCCTAATGAAACGAATTTATGAAACGGATGTATGAAACGATTCTATGAAACGACTGATTAAACAACTGATTGCGTTTCGCGGCGATTTCTCCTAAAATATTGAATAGTTTGCGATGAAATTAACACCAAAAATCCGTATTGATCAGCAGATCTCAAAACTGGTATTAGAATTCTTAAATTCGAAATAGTTTTCGAAATATTATTTTTTTCTAATTTTAAATACTTTTTCTAATTATGGCAACTCAAATTTTAATCATAACAAATATTTTCTTTCATATTTTAGAAAAGGTTATTATTTCAAACTAATTTGGCGACCAGTATGGCCTCCCTTAAATGTATGCTAAGAACAATGCTTTTTTTCGTATTTCATTATCATTTTATTTAATACAAAACTAAATTTTAAATCAATGGCTTTCGCTTCTTTCTTTTTTTAAAACGAAACGAAACGAAAAATATTAATTGCAGATGTCATATACGCACCGGGGTACCTAATTAGCACCAAAAGGGCGTTATTTTGCCTGACATGGTAACCCGGCTATTGTTGCTTATTTATTAATAAATGTTTATTTACCTTTATTTTCTTTTTATTAAAAAAAATGTATAATTTTTTTTCGTTCTATGTTATAAATTAATTATTATTTTTTTTTATTTATTGTTATTTCATTTGAGAAAAAATAGAAACTAATTTAAAAATACATATGTAACTGGTATTCAAAAACGAGGTTTTTGCCAAATTGTCGTAAAAAAAAAAAAAAAAAAAAAAAATCACTTTAAACCCGATTAAATATTGCAACAAATCCTGACATTTAATTTCAAATTCAAAGCAATGTTTTAATGGTACAACTAAGTTATCCTGTCGACCATTTTCTCCAAAATATATAAATCACCGAAGCACTCACCAAATTATACAAATTGACGTAACTTTTATTTTAAATAACGAAAGAACAAATAAATGCACATCTGTCATATATGCCTCGTATTGTCGCGATTTTTTTCTGACGCCAATGTCGTATACGCAACGGGTACTTAACTGGCGCCAAAGTATTGTTATTTTGCTTGATATGGTAAGCCGGATGTTGATGTTTTCGCCAAAATGGCGTAGGGAAAAAAAATCGCGCTAACATGGGGTGTATATGATATCTGTGCCCAAATAAATTAGTATAGCATTAATAAAAATAAAATAAAACGTCGAAATAAAAATCACTTGATTGCGTAAACCCGTGTTACATTCAAGTGAATATGACATTTACGATAAACCATTATTGGCATTTAATCTTATAGTCTGGCGATAGATTTTCGGTCGATGGCATAACCAAGCAGTACCGTTTTAATTTACCACTCGATAAATAAAATAAATGCTAACTGGCGAATTAAAAAAGATATTGGCGAAATTTGCACCCGGCTAACATAAAGTACCAAGAACTCTTTGCGATCATGACATCTTTTATGTAGTTTTATTCGAAAAAATAACTTTGATTCTTTAATTAAAATGGAAACCTTTCTTATGAAAAGCGAAGTGTTGTAATTGATTATGGCAATTACATGACTTGGACTATTGTAATATAAGTTAAATGGCGATAGAATAATATTTGGCGACTTATCGCCTGTAGCTGGCTAACATTAATGTACCCAAATGGCTGCCTGGAATATCAAAAGCGAAGGGATCCGCCTAGAGTTGTTGATGATAGTCGCATGACTTAGGCTATTATTATAGAGATTGTTTTCAATTTTAAAAACAGCGCAAAGAATAATATTTCCTAACGATTAAAAATTTATTTACACGCGACTATTAAAAACAACAACAAAAAAAAAAAACACCTTTAAAATTACTATTAAATGAGTAATTGTTAAAAGCAGGAAAATATTGAAAATTATGTCTTGAAAATTGTATTTACACGTGAATATTAAAAGAGAAAAGAAACATTAAAATAATAAATACATCAATATGCGTTTAACCCTTTCAGGGGCAAGGTACTTCTATTCGTAAAGTGTTGAAATCAGTGAATGGCTTTAGAATTTACAACCAAATTTCGAAATGCAAAAATGCTTTTGTTCACTTAATAAAAGAAAACTTTTCATTCCAATATTCCGGTCGCATTTAAGAATTAATATTAAGTGGTCCGAAAATGAGCCACCGCCCTTGAAGGGGTTAAACCGGTAAACTGTAGTAATTCTAGTAAATTGTATTACGTCAATCGTTTTATAACGCTGTTAAAAATAACGGGAGGCATTCATTTTATTTTAGCTTCCTTTCAAATGTTTAACTGGTCTTCTTTAATCAAACACGAAAACAACCATTGGAAGTCTTAACAGCAACTGATTTGGCCTTAAATTTTCGCAATCAAAATGAATTGAATGAAAACCCGTTTACAGGGAGATCGCTATAGGTTTTTTCATTATTATTCAATCTTCTCTAATCTTTTTAAAACCAATCAAATTAGCGTGCTTTTAGATTCTGCGGTGTCTGAACGGGGGTTGGCGAGCGTAGCTTGCAGGGGGCAGAGCCTCCTAGTTTGGACATGAAAACATTAATATAATTTACTAACATAAATTATAATAAAAAAGATTTTTGATTTAAAAACCTTAAGATAGTTAATAAAGAGCATCATTTAAATATACATTGAAGTAAAAAGGAATTCATAGAATGATAATGTTAATAAAGATATGTAATACCAGGTGAAATAATGTGTTATTGAAATACTTCTTTAAATGCTAATGTTTGTATCAACTTTGCATGAATAACAAGTTGAAACTTTACAGGAGAAAAAATAAATTATATTTTTCATCGTATAAGATCTTCACTTTTTTTTAAAAAAGGAATTGTTAAGTCTGGGAAATTTTATATTCAAGTAGAATTGAACCAGATGCAAAGAATTAAAGGTCTAAAAAACTTTACTCATTAGAAATAGTATGATAAATTGTATTATTATTATTTTTAATGCAATAATACAATACTATACTAAAATAATAACTAACTTCAAAAATAAATAACTTTAAATTACAAAAATAAAATTGTTTAAATAAATGGAGAGAATAATTTTCTTTCACATTATCAACATATTTTCTATGAGTATAAATTTAGAAGCGCACATACATAATCTAACATATATATGGTGTATGTGTGTTTAATACAGGGGGTTTCTGTACAGCAGTTACAAAGTTTAAGCAGTGACATATTACACCTAGACGATGGGAATTCACATAGCAATATATGGTCGGAAACGAATTCCAGTCGCGTTAGTAACGACACAAAATACACGAAAGGAAGAACACGATAAGGTTGGGAAAACATATTTATTATTCTTAGTAGCTACAGTAGAAAACTAAGAAATAAGAACAGAAAGAGAGACAACGATCGTCACCAATGAAGATGTTCAAAATTACTATTCCGGGACGAGATACAGCCCTCGCATCACCGTCGCATGGAATATCTAATGTTCTAGAAAAAAACCAGGCGTGTCACTGACTGTCCGAGCAGTTCCCACCATGAGTAAATCATATTCCTCAGCATTGCCCCAGCAATTTTGCGGTTCTAAGAATAATAAGCATGATTTATTTTACTTTTCATGTCCTTCCTTTCTCGTGTTTGTGTCGTCACTACCGGGAAGAAAAAGTGTGTCCGATAATGCATTGCTATGTAATTCCCATCGACTAGGTTTTCTCTATACTTCCTGAAACACTGTAACCACAGTACATAAACAGCCTGTATATATATTTCTAAATCAATACATGATTTAAATATGTCAAGATCCTTAAGCATGTTTATAAACTAACAATGAATATACTAAACAGTAACATAGTATATTTTTTCTAAAATACATTAACAGAAAGTAAAATTAGAAACAACAAATAATATTCATACATTCGAATTCGATAGGCGAACCTACACTCTTTAGTGAGTGAGTGAAATCATAATGTAAATCCTGTCCTACATTTACAAGTCAGCATCTTCAGCAGGTTTCGTAAGGAGAGCTATTTTTTTTCATGTAACACAAAATAACAACCATCGAAATAATTCCATTATTCTCTATTATACTATTTAGAAGACAAATTCATTTCTATATACAATAACAAATTTATTACATCAGAGTCATTTAACTTGAAAATTAACCCTTAAGTGCCTGATTTTGCAAAAAATCATTGTAATAATGTTTTTCGGCCTTCATTTTTTAAATAAATCATGGGAAAAATACTTTTAAAAAAATCATATTTTGTTTTAAGTATGGTTTGCGGCTAAAAAACAGTTTGTTACTAATCGGCAATACTGGTCTTTAATTGAAAAAATAATTTTCCTTCATAAAAGTCTATAATATTAAACACACAAGAATTTTAGGAACTATAATAGGAAATAAATTTTACTTGCTCACTGCAGAACAAAATAGGGTTTTTCGCAAGCTTCCAAACAAAACAAAAAGAACAAGTAGCAATAATTGAAAAAATAAATCTATCTTTATTATTAAACAGCACAAATGTTGCCATCTACATGTTGAAAATAGATTTAATAATATTTTCAGAATGTATTTTATTGGCGACATTAAGCATTATACCTTCAATATTATTCTAATAGTATTTTTGAGCCTAAATTGGGTATGTTGCCGAAAAGCAACACCCGGCATTTAAGGGTTAACACATTGACTACGTTAAAATTATCTTTTGCTTAATTTCAAATTTAAAAACTTAGAATCAAAGAATTTTGTTTGTGGTAATCACAGATTCTTGAGAATGATAATCTACTTTATAGAGTATAGAGATAATTTAATTTAAATTAAATTTCAACATAAATATTTTGATAAAATAAATTTTAATAAAATTTTTAAAAATACGTATGATTCTTTAAAAAAAAATTTTCATGTTGCATATGATTACCATAAAACTTTTTTATAATTTGAATTTTTAATCATTACAAATTTCTTTTTTTATGATTTCTAAGTTTCACAAGACACCTATTAAATTAAGATTTGTTTCTGATACTTCTAAAAGTACAAATTGAATTTTTAATATTGCACCCTAGAATTTGTTGAAAAGGATATATGGTTTTCTAAAATTTAAGTTAAAAAACAATTGTTATTTCTGGTCAAAAAACAATAGTTTTCAATTGTTGGAGAAATTGTATTTCACTCCTCATAAAATACATGTTTCTGATTTCGAAAACGTTCGATATCAATGCTAGAGCATCGTATTATCCTTTCTTATAAAATATATTTCATGTATTTTATACACACGCACACCCTGCAAATTTAAAAATATTTTCAGTATTAATTTGTCTATAATTTATTAGAACATGTATGAGTTTCATCTTTCATTCCACTACATTGAAACATTATAATTTTAATATCATATATTATTGTTGTATAAAACAGATATACAAATATATATGAGGACGTGAGTTTCAAAACTCGCTACATCAAATTTTGGTAAATCGCGAAAAACCTTAAACTTCGTCCATTGGCCTTCATTGTAAACCAAGTTTTTACAATGCCAGAAATACAGGATAAAACTGTATTTTAAAGATTGTTTTTTTTTCAGTACCGATTTACCAATAGAATATATTGATAGAAAAAATACGCTTTTTTAAAATTTTGGATAACGTAAGGTTTGAAACTCACATACTAATATGAAGACATTTACAAACATACTGTCGGAAGATACATCTGTGGCATTTTTATTACCCAGACAGTTGTGATTTTGAAGCAAATGCACCTTACTTCTAGATTAAAATGATTGTTTTAATTGTTATATTGTAATAGCTGTTTAAAAAACATATCGTAGGTGAATGCTAAAGTCAATACATAAACCAAGTAAAATTCCTCCTACAGGAAACAACAAACTGTTCATTATACCATTTAAATTAGAAGATTAACAGTTTCATACTTAGTGGTACGGAAAAGAAAAAAAAATATTACTAAAAATAGAAATATTAGAACTTAGTTCATTATGACTCCTTATTTTATCAATCTCCATAACATTATAACGATGTAATGCCCACACGTTCAATAATGTTTCAGTTCAATATAGAGTCTTCAGTGTTATCAAAACCATATACCTTCTCCAAATACAAATATGTTAACCATCCATTCGACAGTATTCCATAATCATACAACAAACAATATTCTCCAGTTCTATAAACCTAGCGTAGAATTAAATGACAATGCAAAACAACGAAAAATCCCTTCGCAGATGGCATTAGTCAATTGTTATCGGACTCGGCGTATGAATGCAATGCAATGAATTTCGTAACAAAGGCAGATTTAGATATCTAATTAGCACAAATATTGGAACTCTTGATAGGAATAGTCCATGACACCAAACGATATTCCATAGCTCTATAAAGTTGCATAGAATTAAATGACAATGCAAAACAACAAAAAATCCCCTCGCTGATGGCCTTAATCAGCTGTTATCAATCATGGCGTATAAATGCAATACAACGGATTTCGTAACTAAGGCAGATTTATCTGTCCAATTAGCGCAAATTTTGGTTCTCTTGAAAGGAATATGAAAAATCTTGATATAAGGCGTGTAATTCAACGAAAAAACCTCGAATACATTCCTTAAAAAGTCAGAACAATGCAGGAATATAATTTTTTAATATGTACGAAAATATCTTAAGGGAAATGCTACGATATCAAGAATAGAAATTATAAAAATGTGGAGTTAAGGTAAGAGAAAAATTAAATTAAGAGCGAATAAGTAAATTGAATGCAATGCACTCTAGAAATTTAATATATAGTATGTATGTAATTATATGCAATTGTAATGAACTTTAATTTATTTACGAAATTTCACCCCTTAAATGCTTGTCGGCGAGACACATTTTTCACTATAATTCGAAATATTACTAGCAGTATAATTAGAAACTTTTTTCTTCTCAAAAGCCTTATGGGAACTTTCAAATGAAGAATAGTCTTCGTGGGTGATAATTAGTGAGCAATGATATCACAGAGCGCTTATTCCTTAATTAAGTTAGATTTAAGTTAATAACTCATAAGCTTAATAACTCATAAGATTGTTCGCAATGCTTTTATAGTAAAGAAAAAAGATGTTAAAATGCAACGACAAATATCATTATAATATTAAAAAATCAGATAATATAATAAAAAACAATAAATATTAATAATATATTTTTTAAGGTTTTTAATAAACATTTAAGAAATCAACAGTCACACAATAACATATAATAATTCTTTTTTTTTTTTTTTAATTTTTAATCATACCACATTCACAATGCTATTACTTTTATATTTTAAGAGCTGTCATACTTTGTTTCATTAAATTAATTTTGCAATAAGTTTTAGAAATAAATAGGTTTCATTTATCACTTTGTAAAAAGGTTTTCATAAGTTGCCATTATTTCAAACGAATAAAATGAATGAAAGCATTTTTTTCTACTTTCATAATGAAGAGATTAAAAATATATAATATTTCAGTTCTTTTGTGGTTAATATATCACCAAAAGTATGCCACTACAGTAAGATAAATAAGAAAATGCTTTTCTGGTTAATATATATATATATATATATATATATATATATATATATATATATATATATATATATATATATATATATATATATATATATATATATATGTATATATATATACATTAAAGATCTGATGTTCTTATGGTTACTGTAAAAATAGCTTTTTTTTAAAATTTTCATCAGATTTTAATAATTTATGTTATTATATTAATAGGTAAATGAAATGAAAACATCTTATTAAGGAAAATGGCCTCTTATATATACATAAATTTCATTTATTTAAATTGTTCATTATATATTTTATAAAACAACAACAACAAAAAAACACATATTTTCGTTTATTGAAACATATCCAGAAATAATCATTAATAAAATTTTCAATCAAAGATACGTCTTTGCATGAAATAAAATGATTGAGAAAATAAATCTAAAACGCAAATTTTTATTATTATTGTATAAATATTTGTAACATACGTATTCCTAGAGATATGTATTGTGTTAAATATTTCGGAAACGGAAATTATGAAATTCAATACAATTTCAAAATAAAATAGTTTCTATAAAATTTTTAATGAAAAAATCTTTTAACTTGAATTTTCGAACTATACACATATTTCCTTGAAAACTTCTTTTCATCGATTTTCTCATTTTTTTTGTTCGTGTTTAAATATTTTGGTTATAGGGTAAATGCACCAGTAGTCGGCCACCCCCCAGTAGTCGGTCACTTTGAGATAAAATACGTTATGAATTGCTTATTTTTGATTTCAAATGAAATATTACAATCCCCCTATATGTAGCCATCCTTTATACGTCATAAGCCATCAGCAAAGAATTGTGGATATTTTTATTGCGTTAGTAATCAGCTATTTTTTATTTGGTTGCGGTCAAATAACCGTTTTTGCTATTTTTTTGTTAACCGATGACAAAATTTTTAAAAGACTAGTATTAATTTATTTTATTATTTTCTACAATTAGAAGACTCTACTATTAAAAAGTTTAATAAACTAATGTTTTTCAGTATCAAAGTTCAATAAGTGTGTTTGTATTAATTAATTTTAATGTGGCCGACTATTGGGTATTATATTTACTTACATGTTCAGTAATCGGCCACCACGGTTGACTACTGGCTAAAAGGCTATTTCACTTTTTTGAGTCTACTTTTAATTATTTGATTTTTTTCGTAATTTGATTATCGCAATTTGAGATTTATATAACCTTTTACTTGCATTTTATTTTATGTACACTATATATAAGGTTTTCTGGGGTAATAACGCCACGTTAGGATTCTACCAATTTTTACGGCTTAGTTTTAGATTTTTTTTTCCCCAAACAAATATAGGATTTGATACAGTAACCTATTGATTATGTATACAAGAAAGACTAATTTAGCAGATAGTTATTCATAAAATATAGTGGCATGATTTCTTGACCAATGCTATTAAGCGTTATTACCCACCTGTTGGGTAATAAAATAGCGTCTAAATCGCGGCCCTCAAAACGGCTCTTATCACAAATGCGCCCAAGAAATTCCCTTGCACTTTGCCCTGGCTCATACGATGTCATTATTACTTACTTTAGTGTTGCATTTTTAGTCTTCATAGTGTTATCTTCATAGTGTTTAGACTTCATAAAAAATGGGAACAAGTAAAAATTTAATTTAAAAAATCAAAAAACCCGACTGCGTAAAAAGCGAATAAATTAATTATTTCCCATCTATGTGAAACTATTTTTATATTACTTACCTATTTTTTTATTTACTTGTACGGATGACTTTTAAGTTGTGTTTAATTGTTAGTTCCTATTTATAAACACTGTTTTGATGAGGTCTATAGATGTCTATGATGGTTAGAGTTGCAGTCAAGCTAGAGATCCTACCTACACGACTTCCAGGTTGTGTCATATTTAAACGGAGCTTCTGACTGTAAAATAGTCAATGAAACATCGTCTTCATTTTGAAGGGTCTTCATCCAATGGTATGCCACTCAAAAGGGTGCGAAAAAAATTTTCGTCTCTACCGCCATTTTTTATTTTACGGCCGCTATTTTGAATTGATAAAAACACTACCTAGCTTATAACCATTGGACGGTTAATACGAATCGATAGAGACCTCATTCATTAAAATCCATCCAGCCGTTGGGATGTTTCGAGGGTATAAAGAAATCCACATACCCAGATATGCGTGAAACACATAACCCTTCTTGGCAGTCGTGTAAAAAGACTTATAAATATCATTCATGCACAAGTGAAATGAAATTGATTTGCACTCATACGTTCGTCAGTGACTGCAATGTTCACGAATTTCGTTCGTTTGTGATCGCGGATTTCGCGAATTTAGTACGTTTTTGAGACTGCTGCGTCCAATGATTTTTTTTTTCTTTTTATGAGTGCTATGCGCTTATTCGTTCGTTAGTGTTTGCGGCGTTAACGAACTTCGTTCGTTTGAGATCGCGGCTTTCGCGAAGTACCGCTTTTTTGAGACAGCTGCACGACGAAGTTGTTGCACCCAGTGATTTTTTTTTCGGTTTTCAAGAGCGCTATGCGCTCATACGCTCGTAACTGATTGCGGCGTTAACGAATTTCATTCGTTTCTGATTGTGGCTTTCGCGAATTTAGTGAGTTTTCGAGACAGCTGCACGACGAGTTTGCTGCATCGAGTGATGTTTTTTTTCGGTTTTCATGAGAGCTATGCGCTCATACGTTCGTTGATGATTGCGGCGTTAACGAATTTCGTTCGTTCGTGATCGAGGCTTTCGCGAATAATTGCGTTTTATAGACTGCTGCTCGACGAGGTTGCTATATCCAGTGATACTTTTTTTCATGAGCGCTACGCTCTCATACGTTCGTAACTTATCGCGGCGTTAACGAATTTCGTTCGCTTGTGTTTGCGGCTTTCGCGAATTTAGTGCCTTTTTGAAACTGCTACACGACGAGGTTGCTGCATCCAGTTTGGATGAGCACTTTGCGCTCATACGTTCGTTACTGATTGCGGTGGTAACGAATTTCGTTCGTTCTTGATCGTGGCTTTCGCGAATTACTGCGTTTTAAATGCTGCTGCACGACGAGGTTGCTGCACCCAGTGATGTTTTTTTCAGTTTTCATGAACGCTATGCATTCATACGTTCGTTATTGATCTCGACGTTAACGAATTTCGTTCGTTTGTGATTGCGGCTTTCGCGAATTACTGCGTTTTAGAGACTGCTGCACGACGAGGTTTCTGCACCCAGTGATTTTTTTTCGGTTTTCATGAACACTATGGATTCATACGTTGTTACAGATTGCGGCGTTAACGAATTTCGTTCTTTCTTGACCGTGACTTTCGCGAATTACTGCGTTTTAGAGAATGCTGCACGACGAGGTTGCTGTACCCAGTGATTTTTTTCGGTTTTCATGAGCGCTATTAGCTCATACATTCGTTACTGATTACGGCTTTAACGAATTTTGTTCGTTTGTGATTGCGGCTTTCGCGAATTACTGCGTTTTAGAGACTGCTGCACGACGCGGTTTGCTGCATCCAGTGATGTCTTTCTTCGGTCTTCATGAGCACTATGCGTTCATACGTTCGTTACTGATTGCGGCGTTAACGAATTTCGTTCGTTTATGGTCGCATATTTCGCGAATTTAGGGCGTTTTTGATACTGCTGCACGATGAAGTTGCTGCATCCAGTGATTAGTTTTAGTTTTGATAAACGCTATGCGCCCATGCATTCATCACAAAAAAAAAAAAAAAAAAAAAAAAAAAAAGCAAAAAACAAGAATTTTTTTTTTTTATAAAATTGCATAATTACATCAAAACGACTGTTACTATAAAATCACAAATCTATAATAATAAGATAACTACTAAAATTACAATGATAACAAACGATTGCTTTGTCACATGTATTTAAAATATCGAATAGGGGAAAACAACTGAACAAGAAACCTTATTTTCCCTTAAATAAGAATTAGCGCCTCATTCTGCTCATATTGTTCAAAGATACTACGAGACAGACTGTAATATTTGTAGTGTACTATTCGGGATATGCAACTTATTAAAATTACATTTCGAAACTCGATTACGAGATAGTAACGCGAAAATGAAGAATTGGCGCCGCGTTCTGCAAATATCTAACCACAAAATCCCAAGATAAACTGAAATATGTGCATTGTACTAGTCGAGACATGCAACATATTAAAATTTCATCCCGAAACTCAACGACATGATAGTAACGCTAAAATGATGATTTGGCGCTCCCTACTGCTGATATCACAATAAGATTTGCATTGACAGATCAGTCATTCATGGTCTGTTAATAATCTTGTCCTACATCATAATTTCATTTTGAAACAGGATGACGTAATAATTTTTTCTCTGCCCGCAGCCTAGTCTACAACGTTTAAACAAAAAAATTGAAAGGCCCACTACTAGATAATTTGGTACTTTTAACTTTACTTTCCATATGAAACAAGAATGAAAAATCTTGCATGAAGAATAGATTATAAAAGCATTTCCCATGACTTGCAGAATTCTTCAACGAAATTGAGCTTCTTTATACCGTAAAAATGTAAACATTTTAGAAAAGGCATAATACTTTTGAAAACCAGATTACGGTCCCTAACCGAAAAAGTAGTTCAATTCTTTTGCGCAGTCCTGTATTTAATCTAAAGATTTGTATATCATTCTATTAATAGTATGATAAAATTTAGTATAGTAAGAAAATGCATAACAGGTTGAAAATTTAGCTTCAGCAATTTCTACCCCTATACGGAAACATACTTGAATTATTTTGTACAGCCCTGTATATTACCAATAGATTTTTATATGCCGCACATATTAAGCTAAAATTTAATTAAGGCTAAAACGTGGTTAAAACTACTGAAATGATACTTCCACATATTATTATCCCTGGGAGGTCATGTATTCAGTTCTTTGCGTGGCCCAGTATATGCTTTATTTATATTATACAAACATCTCTTAGTATACTAAATATAGTTCAGCTTGAAAGAGCAGAAAAGCCTCTTTTAAACCATTCACCCTGATACTCCACAAAGCATACAAACTCTTTTGTGTAGCCTTGTATATGATCTATATCAGTTATACACACCGCATTGTAAGCTAAGGTTTAATTGAACTTAAAAACGCATGTCATAAACAAAATCAGACTTACAGCAATTATCGCTAATAGAAAGATACAGTACTGTATTCGAATTTTCTGTGTTTTCCTGTAAATAAACGATAAATTCTATGCATATCATGTTATAGAACGAGTATTTTCTAGTAAGCCTCAGTAATGTTGTATATCAATTTATTCTATTTGATGTAGTATAAGAGAAATAAAATACGCTGCAAACTGCTTATCCCCTGACACTATTATGCAAAGGAATTCTTTAGTGGGGCCCTATAAATGAATAATACGTTCTTTGGACTCCATATTGTCCAGAATGCGTATTTAAATGTACTTCATAAATGCATATCAATTTCATTATATTTGAAATGGCCAACATCATTAAAATAAAATTGAAGCAATTTTTCTCATTGAGCGTAATGCATCGGGATATTTTTGACTGTCCCTGTAGATGAACTATAAATTCTACACACATTATTTTCAATATCGATCGAGCTATTGCTAACGTCAAAAACATACAAAAATTTCAAGGAGATTCGAGTATATTTGGGTGTGTTAGAACTCGGACAGACTGAAGACAATCCAAATTCACAAACACTTTTAAACTGTGTTGGAAAGTGTTAAATACTATTATAATATTTTAAATTATTACAGCAACATTATAAGAAAAGAATAAATTAACACATTTTATCATTAAAATGTTGTTCTGTTTATAAAAGTTATACTTTAAGTTATTTAAATAACAAAGCATTTAAGTGGCCGACTACTGGTCCAGTGATGGCCGAACACTAGAATTGAGTGGCCGATTACTAGACCTTTGCTACTTTTAAGTTTAACTTTTTATAAATAAAAACTACAATCAGTTTTTTTAAAAACAATTGCTGAAACAGTAAAAGAAAAGTATACATTAACATGCGTCACTGTTAAAAATGTTGTATTGTTTTTTACAATTACTCTTTGAGCTATATACTTAAAGAGAGAGCTTAAGTGGCCGACTATTGGTGCCTTTACCCTATGCCTTAAGTGTTTCTATTACTTTTCTCCATTTAAAAGCAATTTTTCAGCATTTAATCTGATTTTCACTTTAGGCCTAGCTGAGTAATTTTAATGAATCTTTGATTTGATTCGTTTTATTATATATACAGTTCTATACAGTATGCCCACTAAAGTCCCCCGCCACCCTCTTAACTTCGGATCGGCTGCTGCTATGTACATAAAAGTAGTGTGGATGTATAGTAAATTAGACATGCACTACTGAATAAAACCGCCTATGGCGCCACCTGGTTGGAAACGACAGAGTTAGAATTCCTATCTCGAAAACGGATAGAGATTGGGAAAAAATAATTTATAAAATTTTAGAGCATCACAGAGTGAGTACGAAAAGACATCTTGCGGGAATTAATGTGAAAAATAAAACGGTTACAATGCGCATTTATTTTTTCATGATTTCCTAAAATGTGTCGTCACAAAACTTGAACGGAAGGAGAAATGATTATCATACGATTAAATGCGCATCCAAATTTGCATTGCAACTGGCGATGTGATGTTTGACCATCTCAGATAAAGGTATATTGTTATTAGTTGTTTTTTTTCTTTCTAAGTGTTACGTCACAGTGTAGAAAATCACGAAAAACTGCATGGTTTAACCTTTCCATTCTTCGCATTAATGCCCACAAGATTTATTTTTGTACTAAATAGATGATGCTCTATAAATTTGTAAATTACTTCTTTGACTATATCTTTACGTTTTCCAGATATCAACGCTGACTCCGCACTCTTCCCCACCAGGTGGCGCTGTAGGCGGTTTCATTCAAAAGCACATATCTACTTTACTATACCTAGATACTACTTTTATGAATATAGTAGCAGTCGTTCCGAAGTTAAGGGGATGACAAGGGACTTTATTGGACATGTTGAATATAAGTATTAAAAAAATTCATGCGTAATAATTGTAAGTTTGGGGCAAAATATAACGCTATATACGAAGGTCCAATGCAAAATAATAGCGGATAGAGAAAGGTATATCATAAAATATTTGTGCTATTCAAAGTGCTTGGTAATTCTTGCTTTTGGAAGTTTTAAGTTGATTCGAAATAAAATCGTAAACGACTATAAAAAATGCTATAATACTTTCGATTATAATACATTCTGTTAGGCGTTAAAAAATCTATAATGTCGACGAATTGGCGAAATTTTTTAATGCATGACACTGTACGCTGAAACGTATTCTTAATCATTGGAAAGTGACAGAGTTCACATCTAGCTAGCATTGAAACTGCTGTTGCCAAAAATATCCTTTGATGCATGTTGACCAAGGTTGTCTCTTCTAATGATAGCACTACGTTTTGCAGCATGATAGCAGTTGCTGAAAAGCATTAATATTGCCCACAAATTTTATATTATGTGTGAATATTGCATCAACTCAATAATACGGCTATTCCAAAGGGTGTTCACGGAAGTAAGAAATAATAATTGCCCAAATTCCATAAAACCTGTGATGCAGAGAACCGCTAAAAAGTCTTCTGCTATGATGAACATTGTTGTTCACAAAGTGGTATTAAGACAAGTTGATCTGGATAATATGTGGGAACGTTCTGTTCCACTAACTCTGTTTTGATTTACCTATCGGGATAATTAAGACAAAAGTCAAAACTACTATATTCGAATTCTGATCATTTAAAATTCAATTGGGATAATAAACAGGTGTTATCAGTCTCTTCCCATCTGTTTGATAATCCACTTGTGAACGAACCATTATTATATGACGATAACTGTCGCATACATAGAGTCAAAATCATTAACATATAGTTGACCAAGCATTCAGTGGTGCTCAGTCATTCTCTAGCTTACGAATCCGCAAGATTTTATTCCAATAAAAATGTGCAAGACTATCAATAACAGCAAACAAAGCATAATGCGCAGATCGCTTTTCTAGCAATCTTAAAGGTCTATGGGAACAGCAGATTGCAGAGTGGTTTTAATTAAATATAAACATCACCAACAGGACTTTTTCCTTGAATGCTAGAACGCATTATTTGTGGAAAAAGTATGCAACAAATAATATTTTATACTTGCATGCATCTACGTTTTTCTCTGTTGCGTGTATTTTTATGGTTCGAGTTTATATGATTCTTTAATAATAATATATATTTATTGATTAATACATATATTCATTGCTTTTGTGAAATTAATAACATTTCTCCAATGCATTGTCACATTTTATTCAAAAGAACGTTTCTTTTCTTAATAAGAAACACTATTTATTTATGAATACTCCTTAAACTTTTTTCGTTCGGTTTTATATATTATCAATTTTAACCTATGTAAAATTTCTTTATAGATACACTAGCAAACACCGCGGCTTTGCTCGCGTAATATTTGAAATATGCCAAGTGATTTTTATATGTCCAATTTTTATTAAAAGGTACTAACTAAATTTTTATTTTATTAAAAGGTACTTATTACTTTTAGGAATAATTCAAAAATTACTATTTAAAACACAGTTTGATTAAACATCATTATTACACTGCATTAGGCAGAAATTAGACTTAAATTAATAAAACGAAATAAAACTAAAAAAAAAAAATGATAATTTCGAAAATATTTTGAATCTTTTATGCTCAATTAATACGGTCATTTTAGTATTCATTTGAAGTTTTGATTTTTTTAGAAACCATCTTCTTACATCTTAAAATTAACTATCATGTCAAATTCTAAGTCCTACCACCTCTCTCAACATAAAGGGCTATGTTGAAATAGGAACTGTCACCATTAATTTGCCAACATCAATTTTAAAATCGGTTTGTTATTTCCTAATATTCCACAGAAACGTAATTTCGAAAGCTTTTAAAGGCCTTTTTTAGAACATTTGTTGTTCCTGTGAACCCCAGATGGTAGAACCATCGGCATAAAATATTACCTGTGTAGAATCAGAGACTGTTACCATTGATTCGCAACTATTACTTTTATAATCGGCTTATATTCCCTGAAATTGCATAGAAATCGTAATTTAGGACTGTTTTAGAATGCTTTTCGCACCTCCCCTTCGCTTCACTCCTTTTTAATTCAAATTTATTTTCGGCAGTCCCTTGAGGGCATTTATATTTTATAAGTAACTAACCATGCCATATTTAAAGTTTCTAGCCTTTTCGGTATCACAGAAATCGCAAGTTTTTTGCTCCTGAAACCCTTTGTTGATAGTTGCACAGACATAAAATATAGCTTATGTTTGAGCAGGTTCCATCACCAACAATTTGTCACAATTATTTTTTAAATTGGTTTGGTATTTGGTAAGATTGCATAAAAATTGCAATTTAGAAGGCTTTTCGCTCACTTCATCTCTTTAAATTTGGAATTTACTTTCGACTGTACTTAGAAAGCAGTTGCATCTTGTAAGTAAATACCACGCCATACTTCAAAGTGTTACACCCCTCAGTTGGGCAAAAAACGCAAATTAGAATAGGTTTTGCTTTTGCAACCCTCAGATGGTAGTGACAGCAACATAATATATAACCTATGTTATAGCAGGGATTGTCACCATTGATTTGCAACCATTACTTTTGAAATAGGATTGGTATTTCCTGAGATTGAGTAGAAATCGCAATTTAGAACGTTTTTAGAACGCTTTTCGCGCATTTTCACTCCTTTTAAATTTCGAATTGTTTAAGAACTGTTCTTAGAAATCCTTTATATCTAATAAGTAGCTAATATTTCAAATTTAATATTTCTAGGCCCTTCGGTAACGCAAAAATTGAATTTTTAGAACGTTTTTTGCTCCTGCACCCCCTTTGGGGTAGTGGCACCGACATAAAACATAGCCTATGTTGGAGCAAGGGTTGTCACCGTCATTTTGACACCATTATTTTTTAAATCGGTTTGGTATTTCCTGAGATTGTGTAGAAACCACCATTTAGAACGTTTTTTAGAACGATTTTCGCGCATTTTCACCCCTTTCAAATTTCGAATTGCTTAAGAACTGTTCTTAGAAATCCTTTATATCTAATAAGTAGCTAATATTTCAAATTTCATATTTCTAGGCCCTTCAGTAACACATAAATCGCATTTTTAGAACGTTTTTTGCTCCTGCACCCCCTTTGGGGTAGTGACACCGACATAAAACATAGCCTATCTTGGAGCAAGCGTTGTCACCATCATTTTGACATCAATATTTTTTAAATCGGTTTGGTATTTCCTGAGATTGTGTAGAAACTACCATTTAGAACGTTTTTTAGAACGCTTTTTGTGCATTTTCACCCCTTTTTAATTTCGAATTGTTTAAGAACTGTTCTTAGATATCATTTATATCTTATAAGTATCTAATATTCAAAATTTCATATTTCTAGGCCCTTCAGTAACGCTAAAATCGCATTTTTAGAACGTTTTTTGCTCCTACACCCCCTTTGGGGTAGTGGCACCGACATAAGATATAGCCTATGTTCTAAGTTGGACTAACACCATCATTTTGATACCATTACTTTTGGAATCGGTTCGGTAGTTCCAGAGCTTATCTCCGACAAATAAACAATTTTTTCCTCTTTATAATAGGAGTATAGATATTACATATAGTATGTTCAAGAGCAAATACTATAAAAGAATAAATTGGATTTGCCCGACTTTTATTTCCTATAAACTTTTATAAGATTAATGTCAAGTTAGTGAAATTTTCATTATAAAAATTATTCGATTTAAGATAACATTTTTTATGTCTTTCCATTTCTTATTAAAAAAAATTTTTTTTTGCCATATACATTTTTGCATTTACATTAAATTAATATTACAAGTCTACAATAGAAGACGAAAACGAAATTCGAAAAACGTTATTTTTAATCTTTAATGCTCTGGACATTTTCATCGTTTTGATCAGAATGCATTGCAAAAAATAGACAATAAAATTATTTGTATGGATGAAAACGCATCTTTTGGCATTCTGGAATGTTCTATTTTCTCCTAATTTAATAAAACCTATGATTTTCTACGAAATGTATTTATATAAAATCATTTACTTAAATTTAATCCATATTTTATTTATAAAGGCATTTTCTTCCATCGCATTTTTCGGAAACATAGTACATATAAAAGAGTATCCATTTTTTAACACCTATTTATTGTCTGCATTACACTAGTTTCAGAATCTTAAAAATCAATGATTTATTCCTTTTAGATCGATTATTAAAAACACGTGTTAAATTACTTCCATTACTTTTAAGTTTTACTACAAATTTAACACTGAAATTTGAATAATCTTTCTATAACCACATCGTGTAGCTAGGAAGATTTTAATAAGCCTGCATTAAAATATATGTATTTTTTTTTAATCATAGATATGTACATTTTTCATGATGAACATTATTGATATATATGTACTCAATACATATTTTCATAGTTGCTGTTGTTTTAAAAATACATTGAGTTTTATTATAATGTTTTTGCATTGACAATTTAAATTTACGAGATACTCTGAGTTTCAAAATTATATGATAACCTAGTAATTTTGTGATATCGTGGCATAAACCCATAAATTACTATCAGAAAACTCAATTCTCGAGGCAAATACAGTAATTGTACATAATATATAGCTGTAAAATAAATATCAAACTTTAAATTCTTTGAAAATATGAATTATCTAAAAAAATGGTGTTGCACAATTATATGAGCATTATCAAAATTATCACTAAATGAGCGTGAAAACTGTACAGGATTATTAAATGCCATTTCTAGAAAAAGAAACCGAATATGCAAATTAGTTTAGCATATAAAGTTACTTCACGGACTTGGAAATTTCCAAACCTGATCGGAAAGTGAGTCCCAGAAGTATGGGTCGCAAAAGCACTGTAAGTGGTTTGAAAAATAAAAAATTATGGCTTTTAAGGATCAAGGACTTCCGGCCAATGCTATCGCAAAAACATTTAACAGATCTCCAGGTGTAATATTAAATTTTCTTCGATTAAAAGACAATTAGGGAGCAAAGAAGTTAACGGTACGTCCGCCAAAGCTGTCCACATGGGGAAAAATATCCATTATAAAAAAAAATGAACAATGGGAAAACAACTTTTGGTGAATTTTCTAGAGATCCACTGATAGCAGTGTCAAAAGTACCTTGTCCACAGTAGTCAAGAGCTCTAATATGATGAGGATCAAGAAAAGAATGTCCCAACCACGTATGACTAAAATGCATCAGCATAATCGCCTGGTTTGGGCAAAAGATTACATGTCCTGGAAGTTAGAATATGAAAGAATAATATTTTCCGATGAAAGAATATTCAGTTCGGATGGTCCGGACGGTTTTTCTTATGATTGCCACGATGTGCGCAAGAAAGCAGAAACGTTTTCAAAACGGCAGCAGAGCGGAAGATCACTAATAGTTTTGGGTTCCGTTTGGATTTCATGGCAAGTCCAACGTTGCGTTCCCCTCTCAGAGAATGAGTGCATTTACCTACCAAGGTCTACTCGAAGAAAACTTGCTCCCATTTGCTGAGGAAATTGGCGAACCTTTCTGGATGTTCGAACAAGACAATGCCTCCTTTGACATGGCAAAGATCATTTGCGAATGGTTTCTTAGTAATTGTGTACGTGTAATTCCATAGCCATCTATTTCTTCTGATTTAAATCCAATTGAAAATGTATGGAACCTACTGGTTAGAGCTTTTTAAGCACAAAAATATGCCGCAATTTCTCAATTAAAATCTGCTATCATTTTCAACTGGAATGAAATCGATCAAAATATGTTACAAAGTTCGGTCCACTCCATGCCTGACCGCGTGATTGCATTAATTAAAAGATCTGGTGCAAACACAGGCGAGTAATCTATATTTTTGGGTAATGTTGATATCATTAATAAACACCTTAAAATGGGAAAATGCAGTTTATTTTACCTATAAATCGCAGTTTCAAATTATTTTTTGTTAAGAAATAAAACTATTTGCTCTATATATAACATTGATTAGCCTTAGTTTTATAACATTTTCTTCTGTTTTATGCTTGAAAATTTTGAGCTATGCATTTTGAAACCCAGTGTAATTTCAAGTAGAAAGTAATTTGACATACTTACATGAAAAAGAAATTTCATTCAAATAAACTAAATTAATTAAATCCCTAAACTCAAAATTTAAATAACATCGATTTCCATTATAGCATTTGAAAATTCTTTGACAGATTACCTTCATTCTGAAAAGGAATAAATCTATTAAAAATCTTTTGTAATATGAAGTTATTTCTGAAAACTAATTTTATAAATCATTAATGATTTATCTTATTGAGGACTATAGATTCATAATTCTTGACTGTTTTGCAAGGGAAACATGTATGTTCAATTCAAATAACATTTTATCACAAATAAAAAAAAAAAAAAAAAAAAAAAACGAATTTTACAATTGATTTATTAGCATAAAAATGAAAAAAAGGAAGTAATATTAAAATGACAGAAAGCTGATCTCTACATGGTGTGACTAAAACTTTAATCTCCGTATGTATATATTTAATATATATATATATATCTACCCTATATATATAAAATCCTACTGAAACGGCTGAAATGTAACGAATTTATGAAACGATTCTTTAAAACGAATGATTAAACAACTGATTATGTTTCACGGCGATTTCTCCTAATATATGGAATACTTTGCGATGAAATTAACAACAAAAATCCGTATTGATCTGCAGATCTCAAAAGTGATATTAGAATTTTTAAATTCGAATTAGTTTTCGAAATATTATTTTTTTTCTAATTTTGAATATATTTTTCCAATGATGGCAACTCAAATTTTAATCGGAATAGATATTTTTCCCTTAAATATATGCTAAGAAATGTGTCATGCTACTTTTATTCGTAATTCAATTTACTTGAATAATCTTTCGCCAAATCGAAAGATTCTGATTGGCGCCAAAATGGCATTATTTTGATTGACATGGTAACCCGGCTATTGTTGTTTATTTAATAATAAATGTTTATTTACTTTTGTTTTTTTTAATTATATAAATTATTTTGTTCTGTAGCTATTAATTATTTTTTTTTTTTGTTATTTCCTTTTGAAAATAATAGAAAATAATTTAAAAATACGCTAGCCGGCTTAGTTATACCGTCGACCAATTTAGCCAAATTATACAAATTGACACAATTTTTATTTTAAATAACGAAATAACAAATATATTAGTAGAACATTACTAAATATACAAATAAAACGTAGAAATAAAAATCACTTGATGACGTAAACATGTGTAACTTACTGAAAGTCAAGTAAATGTGACATATACGATGAAGCATTATTGACATTTAATCTTATAGTTTGGCGATAGATTTTTGGTCGACGGGATAACTAAGTAATACCAAAAATTCATACGTAACTAGTATTCAAAAACGAGATTTTTGCCAAATTTTCGTAAAAAAAAAAAAAAAAAAATCAAGCTAAACCTGCGGTGCGTATATGACATCTGGCCAAATGTTAAATAATGCTGGAAGAGTTCCATATTGTGTGCTGTTTTTTTTGGCGAGCTTTTTTTTTTTTTGGCATTAAATCAATCGATGTGGTTGCGATCTTCAGCCTTTGGGGTTGCTTTTTTTTCTGGAATAGACTTTATTCATATGTTTTTTGCGTATTTTTTTGCATTTAGCCTATATTTTTCGGAAAAATACATAACTTTGTTTTAATTTGACATGCATAATAAATACATAAAATTATATATAAGTACATAATATTTATTTACAGGTTATATATATTATGTATGTATAAGTTATACGTAATATATATAAAACTATCTGTATAAACATCGTATTTTTTTAACATGTGACATATATAACATTTATTAAATATATATGTATCTATGTTTACAAATATTTAAAGACCATGTTTTTCCGACATCCTGAAAAATTTAATAAGATGCTAAAATGGCTTTTTGGCGCCATTGTGGATTCCTTTGCCAATCGCGCCAACCAGCACACAATATGGAACTCTTCCCAATGATGCAACAAATCCTGACATTTAATTTCAACTTCAAATCAATGTTTTAATTTACCACTCGAAAAAAAAAAAAAGGCTAACTGGCAATTTGAAAAAAAAAAAAAATCTACTGGCGAGATTTGCACCCGGCTAGCGTAACTGTACCAAGAATTCGAAAAAAAAATTGATTTTTTAATCAAAATGGAAATATTTCGGCACAGATGTTATATACATCCCCTTATTGGCTCGATTTTTTTTTTCTGAAGCCAATGTCATATACGCAACGGGTACTTAACTGGCGCCAAAGTATCGCTATTTTGCTTGATATGGTAAGCCGGATGTTGTTGATTATACTGTTGATGCGTTCCCCAAATTGGCGTCGGGAAAAAATCGCGCAATATCGTATATGACATCTGTGCCAAACTTTCATATGAAAGGAGAAGGGATCAGACCTATTTATTTATGACAGTTGATGACTTGAACTATTTAATATAAATGAAATGATGGTGATAGAATATTATTTAGGGACTTATAAACTGTGCATGGCTAACATTAATGTACCAAAATGGCGCCTAGAGTATAAAAAGCGAAGTGGTCCGCCCGGAACTGTTGATGATAATCACATGACTTAGGCTATTGTTATAGAAATTGTTTTAAAATAACGGGAGACAAAGACTCTGTATACTTAATTCATTTTATTTTATATAATTTTCAAATGTTTAACTTATCTTCTTTAATCAAAAACGAAAATAACCATTGGATGTCTTAACAGCAACAGATTCGCCCTTACATTTTTGCAATTAAAGGGAATTGAATGGAAACTCATTTACAGGGAGATCTGCACAAATTTTTTCAGTATAATTCAATCTTCTCTTATATTTTTAAAACCCATCAGATTAGCGTGTTTTTAGATTCTGCGGTGTCTGAACGGGGGTTGGCGTGCGTAGCTTGCAGGGGGCAGAACCCTCTAGTATATATAATAAATTTGAAATCACAAATATGTGAATAAATTGGTAAAGTTCTAAAGATGAATTTGAAAAGAATATAGGAAACCAGTATGTAAAATAATAAACTATGAATAACCCACAGAATCTTCAGAGGAGCTTGTGAGTTCATTCATAGAAGACGCCTTATTTCATCCAATTTTGTCGGCATTAAGCCTAAAATGACAAAATTTAGCTCCTTATAACGCAAAAATAACAGAAAATAGATAATAAAAATCCAAGAGATCTAAAAAAGATACACCTCACACAGGATATTAAAAATGAATAGAGCAAAATACCTAAATTACATACTAGGAAGCATAACTGCAGCATGTCTGGATGGTAAAACAGAGTTAGGACTATTTTAACATGTGGGCCTGACCTACAATTGATTATCTGACTGAAACCCATAACTTTGCTGCCATCTGGTGTGAGGAAGGAAAAATGTAAATTGGAACTGGATTATTAACAATAATGTTTGGTACTGCCATCTTTACTCCCCCAAAAATGAATGAAATTGATTGAAGAAATAAGAAATGACTTAGATTAACATTTAGTTAATGTAGAATAAAAAAAATAGGAATAAGCTTGATAATTACTGAGTAAATACAAAAATAAAATAAAGAATAGGAGTAAATTAATAAAAAATAAAATTAACAATTATATAACAATAAATAAATAGATTGATTAAATTAACTTATTTAAAGACAATTATAATATAAAAAATGAGAAAATAAATAACATTTAAAAAACAGTGAGAAATATTTTGAGATAGTAAAATAATGCCTTGTATTATGTAACTAAATGTGAAAATTTTATGTGTGTATGTGTGTGTGTATATTTATTATTATTATTATTATTATTACTAAATATTTTTTTTATCTTATTATATACATATTTTTAATACATCTATTTGCTACTTAACAGAATATTAACCCTAGAATAGAAAGGCCGCGCCTGCTAGAGTATTCGACTATTCCCTACGCCCCTCCTTTACTTTAAAGATACGATATTTGACACTATAAACTTACGTCTTGATATATAATAAACATGTTTATACATGTTATGTGATAATATGCCTGAATAAACAATTTGAGCTCATATATATTTAAATAAAAATATTTCTTAATTAATTGTAGATTATATATAATGTTAAAACTTTTTTTTTAAATCGACATGTCGATTTTTTATTCGCTTGTTAAATTAAGAATGTGAATATGTAGTCAAAGGTAATTTTTTAATAAATTTAGCAACAAATGACAAGGGAGACTACCGTTTTTTCTTCAAAACATCGAATTTTATTTGAAATCGTAACACCTGACAGCTAACGTCAGCGAAGTTATTAAATACAAATGTTATTTCATTTTAAATCTTTAATTAATTAATTACTAGGTGTCTTCGTTTTTCATTTTTTTTTATAGTGAAGAACGAAACACAATTAATACAGAATATTCATTTAATCCAAGATTTCGAGAAGATAATTTTTTTTAAGAAATTCAAACAGGTGAGCGAGTATTAAAAATGTCACGATACAATATATTTCACATTATCAATATGAATAAGTGTTTTTAGAAGTTCAATATGCAATCCAATAATTGAATTTTTTTTTATTTATATAACATAAAGAAAAACTTTCATTTGTATACCTTATTTAGAACGAAAGATTTCCGATTAACACATTAATTGTTTATCTGAAGGAAACTAAGCTAATACATTTATAAATCCGGAAAATTAATTTCCTTCCATTTAAGAAGTCCAGTACAAAAACTATAGTTTGCTTAATGCAATCGAATTTACAACTACTTAAAAAATAATAGAACTAATTACATTTGATTAATTTTAACACAATTATTCTTTTTGGTAAAAAAAAAAGCATATCAGATGTAAATTTCCAATTGGGCGAAAAATGTCCGGACCAGGATTCGAACCAAGGATCTCTTAGCTAAAGCCGCCAATGCTCTACCATCTGATACATACCGGACGAGTTAATATATTGATTATAGACCAATTAACATATTGGTTATAGAAGCTGCTCTGAAATCTGGTTCAGCTCAACAGAATACATCACAGGTAATGGAAGACGATAAATAGCTGGATTCGTCATTAAACTAGATTAATTTTAACGCAATTAGTCTAATTGGTAAACCAATGGTTGGGTTTACCAATTAGTATAATTGTGTTAAAATTAATCTAGTGTAATTATGTATCGTGCGATGCATTTCAATGCATTGGATACTTAGAAAAATTATACATCACTATCACTAGTTTTCATTTTTCTTATTTTCCGAATTTTCAAGAGGTCTTTTTATCTATAATAATTGTCATATTAATAATGTTTTTATATTAACTGTGAGAACACGGCTACAAAATAGTTATTACGTAGTAAATCGCCAGAAAAAGAAAGACAAAATACTTGATTATGTTAATGTAGGATAGTAGTTAACGTACATCGACTGTTGTAAGTGCAGGTGTTTAATTTTATGCGACTATAGTACTCATCGCGACGTTAAATTATTAGAAAAAATTATGTATTCATATTATCATGTGAAGTTATTCATGTTGTTTTTTTTGGAATTTAAAAGTGCTGAATAGTAATCTTACTCACTTACGTACTGACTGTTAATTTCGAAAATTTAATAAAGAGTAATTGGTACCTTGAAGTCTTGACATCGATGTGGCTGTTTTAAAGTGTGTAAACAAGAATATATGTATATATATATAGATGGAGTTTTTCCTTTTTACATATAAACACATAAAATTTTAATAAGGACATTTACCCTTAAGAGTCTTAAAACGGTTAAATAGGAAAAGCATTAAATTTAAGAATTGTGCGTGAGCTCAATACTTATTTATTTCCAGTGTCACTTCTCAATGTTAATTTAACATAGAAAAGCCTATGGAACTCATAACTTTTTCATTTTTTCATCCCACCTTTTTGCCCCTGATGCCACAAATTTTTAATTCTTTGCTAATTCTAATCTATATATATAAAAGAAAGTCCGCATTTTGTATTAATCAACGCGCAGCCAAAACTACTGAACCTAAAATCTTGAAAATCGGAGTAAAAATACTTCTTATGATATAGAGTGCCGCTAAGAAAGGATTTTCCAAAATTCCATACCTAAGGGGGGTAAAAAAGAGAACGAACTTTAAAAAAAATCCTTAAAAATCTGATTTTATTGTTATTTTTCAACTGATAACGTATTTTGGTGTATTTTTCTATGCTGAATCGAATGGTACTAACTAAATTCTTTTAAGCGCAATTGTTCGAGAGATATTAATATTTTTCTAATTTGGTACTATCTTTGGCTGCAAAACCTGAATTTTTCAAGTGATAATTTCTAAAAACTCATTCTTTTCCTTCTGTTACTATAGCAGGGGAAAAAATTAAAATTGAATAATTTTTAACCAATCCTTTTGGTTAAATAAAAACAACTTTGTCAATTAGAAAAAAAAAAAATCAAACGCCTCAAAAACTAAAACTAAATAAAACAAACAAACAAACAAAAAAACTGTGGTACTTTTTCGTTCTAATTTTCGTCGCGATATCACGCAAAATGTATGGTATCGCGCCATTTATTTCAACCCTAATCGTGCAAACGATTTTTATTGCAAACCCATTAACATTTTCTAATTATTGAACGTGAATATTTTTATGCAGGAATTTTTAATGATGGAATTTATTTTATCCCATCATAATCTCGCAAAACTTTTTAATATGTTATTTTTTGAATAGAAAATATATTTGTTACTGATACTGATACAGATTTTACCATTTCGCAGTTATCTAATGATGAGAAAGCTACAATAAAATTATTTCAGAAGTTAGGAATTATATATATAAAAATGTTTTATTAAAAAAACCATGAATGTCTTCATTGAAAGAATGAAATGTTTACTGCAATGTGAGACATACGTAATACGTACGCCATGCTTCAGTAGTGACAGACATTTACAATTTCAAACCTGCAGTTTAATTTGACTATATTTTATTACTTGCAAAATATTTATTTAATCTTATATTTTAAATATTTTTTTTAGTATCCGTCGACCAATTTTGCCAAATTATATAAATCGCCAAATTATACAAATTGACATACTTTTCATTTTAAATAACGAAAGAACAAATAAATTAGCATAACATTAATAAAACTATAATTCAAACGTCGAAATAAAAATCACTTGATGACGTAAATACGTGTAACTTGCTTAAAGTCAAGTGAATGTGACATTTACGATAAACCATTATTGGCATTTAATCTTATAGTTTGGCAATAGATTTTTGGTCGACGGGATAACCAAGTAGTACCATTATTTTTATTGATTTAAAAAAATGGTAGGTCAAAGTCTGTAATTTTCAAAAGTTATATTTTTTAAATGCTCATTTTCTTTTATCAACAAAATTATTTTTTTTTTCTAATGTATCATTTTATTTTTGTGCCAACTATTACGCTTGGCGAGAATGGTGTTGGCATAACAGGGACATACCAAAATAGCTACTGATTTTATTTCAAATGTAAAGGAAAAAAGGTTTAATGAGCAATAAATATTGTAAATATGACTATAACTCAGATTCTACTGAACAGAATTTTGTATAACTTACACTGTTAAATCGTAAATTTGGTTTATAAATGTTTTAATGTAAAAACCATCATTCTAAGTTGCTACGGCAGTTCTAAAATTAGCTGAACTTGATTATGAAAGATTTCAAGTCAACTAATTATGTTGAAAATAATCACAGCATTACATTAAATTCTTATTAATTTATTTTTGTACAACTATGTTTATTGTGATTGGTTGTTTAATGTAGCTTTCTTTCACGGCCGCCAATTCTCTGCCATGGGCCTTGCAAAATCTATAAATACCTGTAAATTTTCTGTTTTCTTTCAGTATGTTTGTGTAATTGTTCTTGTTAATATCAAATATACTCACTTCGATCCACGTCTTTATGTCTGCCTTTTTATTTATTTTAACAGCAGAGCGTTGGTTCTAGCAAGTGTTGAAATGAGCTGCGAGACATACTGACGCCGTTATCTTTCTGTTTTTCATTTCTGCTGGGATTTTCAGTGAAAAAGATTTTATCTTTCTTTTTATATATTTTATTGAGCAGAATGGATTCTTCAAAAGATGCTTACGGTATCCCTCTTTTTGAAGGTGATGGAAAAGTTTTTTCGGTATGGAAACGAAGAGTAATGGCAATTTTTGCTGCTAAAGAATTGGAAAAATTTTTGGAAATTGAAGCGTCTCCCGACAATGCCGCCGATGTCGTGAAAGCAAAAAAGGCTTACGCTTTATTATTATCATTATTAAGTGATAATGTTCTTGCATCACTTCAAGATGAAAATACAGCTCATAAAATTTGGAATAAATTAGAACGCACTTATGATACAAAGCGTGCAGTGAATCAAATTTTAATTCGGAAGAGATTGGCAACGATTAAGAAAGATCGTACAGTTTCTATGAGAAATCACATTGATGAAATAAATAAATTAATTTCGGATCTTAAGCTGTCTGGGGCAGAAGTTAATGAAACGGATACTATTGTTTATATTTTGATGTCATTGCCTCAGGAATTTGAAAATGTTAAGATTGCTTTAGAAAACCAACCGAATTCAGTTTTGACATTAGATTTCGTGACACAAAGATTATTAGATGCTGAAGCACTTCTTTTGGATTCAAAGAAAGAAAAAGTATATACTAAGGTTGCTCATGATAATACTGCATTTGTGTCGACTCGCAAAGAATTCTTTTGCAAAATTTGCAACTCTAAAGGGCATACAGCGAAATATTGTAGAAAGAAAATTACTTGCCTTTCTTGTGGAAAATTCGGACACATAAAACGTAACTGTAAAGCTGTTAAAAATTCAAATGAAGAAAAATTTGCCTCTTCAGCTGTTTCATTCGTTGCTGGAAATGCTTCAAGGAAAAGGAATGAATTTATAGTAGATTCCGGAGCAACTTCCCATATGTGTTCTAATGAGAATTATTTCGCATCCTTAGTACCTTCTTCAGGAACTATTAAATGCGCATCAAAAACAACGAATCTAGAAATCAAAGGTATTGGAAATATTAATGGAAAACTGTCAAATGGAATGGAAATTAATTTAAAGGATGTCCTTTATGTTCCAGACTTAAACGGGCAACTCATTTCCGTTAGGAAAATTGAAAGTGCAAATTATACAGTTATTTTCAAGAACCAAAAATGGTAAACCTTTTAATGGCCCATATCGTGAACTTGTAGGTTGTTTATTATATTTAGCTTATATTTCTCGACCTGATATTTTGTATGCTATTAACTGTTTAAGTCAATTGCAAGAAAATCCTACTGAAATTGCATGGAAAGCACTTAAGAAAATCTTAAGATATTTAAAAGAAACATTGTCTTTAAAACTCGTGTATAAAAAGCAAAATTCTGATCCTAAATTATCCATGTATGTTGATGCTGATTGGGGGGCTAACACAAATGACCGCAAATCAGTACACTGAGAAAAATGACGCTTTCAAATCTGAGTAAATCGATGTTTTCATTTTATTTTGAAACTTTTTGTTTCAAATATGAAAACCCAATGCTTTCAATTTTGAAATACCAGCCATACTCAGTTTCAAACAAAATTACTTTTTATTCGTTAAATGGGGTAAATTTCACCAAGGTAGTTCAATTTATTAACATTAATCACTATTTCTTATGATTTCGAATGAAGCGCTCCTGTCAGTAATATTTTATTACATGAAACGTGGCGAACTACATTTTTATTGTGTCCGCGGAAGAACATTTAAAAACCGTCGTAAGGTGAGATCGCAGAAGCGGAAGCGTAGAGGTTTTTTTTTGTTGTTGTTGCTGCTCTACTCAAGGTTGCAAATGGACGATCACGTTAACGAAAGACTTCGGCAGTGGAATTTGGAAGAATTCGTCGACAATTTTGAAAGTAAGTTCATTCATTTTGTTGTTGTCGAAATATTTTCCCATATTTTTATTGTTTTCACAATTTCTGTAAGTTGTCTTAAGATTAGGGTTAGCTATACACGATGTTTCACATTCGGCATTTTGATGATTGTAACATTAATGTTTTTGTCTTCATTTGTTCTTTCTGTTATTTTGACTACTAATTTTGATATATAATGCTTTATTTTTCATATAAAAATGATAATAGCAATCGTTAGACTATGAAACCCACGTAATCAACTTAATGTTTACTTGGCGCTTAAATTTTCAATTCGTTTATGAAATCCAATTTTTATTTAGATTCCTCGCCCCCTTCCCTCTTAAAGTTAGTTGCAACATTTGTTAAAAGCAGTAAATGAAACAAACAAGATTTTCCCTTTATGATTTGAAATTCAGTATTCTGTTTTTATATTGATAGCATATTATGAAGTTTAAAATAATGTGCATTACGATTTTTATATAAATACGTTTAATAGAATGAAAATAAGAGAATTTTTTTCTCATATTTAGTTATTCTCCGAAAATAACCGTACCCATAGAGTTTAATCTCACAAATATTCTGTATTCTTTTGTATTTATCTCAGCCAAATAATGAATTATTCTGGTTCTTAATCTTCCTTATTAATGAATTAAAATAAATATTAATGTTATAAATAGAGATGCACCGAATATTCGGTATCTATTCGGTATTCGGCCATGTTACCGAATATTCGGTTTGGCCGATTATCAAGCTATTCGGTATGCCGAATATCGAAGTATTCGGCTAAAAAAAACTTTTTAAACATTTTATTAAAAACCGTATACAACTTCTAAGTTTAAGAGTCAACTTAAAAAGATATTCAGAATAATTAGAAACAGAATCATATTTAAATAAAAGAGAATGATTTTACATTATTTATTTGCTGTTTGTTAAGTATTATTTAAGAAAATTAACCAATCACAAGGATTTTCATAGGAATTAATTATGTACAGATGCAAGTTTCTGAATATTTTCCCGTAAATAATCTGTTTCTTTCTAAGATTTTCAGAACAACGTTTACAATCTCTGAAAAGGATTTCCCACTCCAGACACTGATGTAGAATGCATTAAAAAACTTCCTTGCTTAATCAAAGGGAGTAGAACAGTTATTCTTGTTAAGTTGCCACCATATAAAATTTGAATACATTGTATTATTTATTTACTTTTACTTTAGTCTCTTCCTGACCAACAAATAATATATGATCCTGCACAATATTTTCACAATTTCTCTTTGATTTTAAAATGTTTCTTTTAGAATTTAAGAAAATTTTATTCATCTGTTTTAATTCTCAGAAGAAGCCGTGAAATTTAAAATTTTACTAATTAAAAAAGGTTTATAACTATCCTCTTCTTGAATAACTCAAAACAGATTTTTTTCAGCATAAAGTTTGCGGTACTTTTCGGTTAGCTGGGCGCCAGTGTTATATATATATATATATATATATATACATACATACATACATGTATATATACATTATATATCTATGCATATGTTTTATATATACACACACATAGTATATATGTATATAAATATGTATGTATACATATTTATGTATACATAATACTGCCGGCCAGCTAACCGAAAAGTACCAAGTTTACTTGAAAAAAGCTCTTTATTAAAATAAAAGTTTCTGTTTTAAATATTATCTAAAATTGTTTTAAAATTTAACATTTTAATGGCTATAAACTTTGAAATATAAAAGTATTCGATGAGCCAAATATTCGGTATTCACTTCACCTGTAGGCCGAATATTCGGTGCATCCCTAGGCACCAAAAAAAAAAAAAAATTGCTGATAAAAAGCTTCGAAATTGATTTGATTCTGTACTGTTGCACATGTTTTCATACGTACTGGAAATTATTAAGTGTATAAATGTATGCATGTTGTTTCTGTAAGATATTTTAATACCATATAACATTTGACTTTAGCATTTGTCATGTATTTAATTTCTTCCTGATTGAATAATATGTAGGGTAGATGTGCCAGTAGTAGACACGCTTTAATGTTTTTGGTTTATAAAAAAAAAATAATAACCAATAAACTTTTAGCATTATTTTGTTTTTTCAAAACTCCCTCTTGCATGTTTTATAATCTGGATTATTATTGACACCCTTAATCAAATCAATCATTAAACGGAAAATAATGTTTCAAAGTTTATGCAGTTTTTCAGTGAAAATCTTAATGAAGATTCTATGAGCTGGCTTCATTTAATAAATTTATATATTCTTCAATTTTTTTGAAATATTTGAATATTTTTAATGGAGTAGTAATAGAAAATAGATAAGCTAAAACCTTTTAAAATCTCCAAATGCACAAACACAGCGGTAGAAATGATTAAAAAAAGTCACTGGTCCCAAGGGCCAGTAAACATCAGAGTTTACTGGTCCGCAGACATCATCACTGGCTCTCTACATAAAATTATATTAAGTACCTTTAACACTTTGAGTGACCCCCCCCACTCTCCTCCTCCGAGAATATAAACCAAACTTCCTTTCAGTTACCCAAAATTTTCGGCATAATAAAATGTAAAATTATAATTTGCTAAAATTTAAATAAGTAGTACATTAACAAAAACTGAAATTATTAATTATGTATTTTATTTCCGTTTATTTATTTTAACTGACTAAGTTTTTATGCTTATTGTAATGTTTGGTTGCGGTTTTTGTCAGGGATGGGAAAATTTAAGTTTACCTGTCAGAGAGGGAAAAAAGTTACTTGCTTCATCGGAATGTTAAAAGACATATTGAATAGATTTTTTTTTTTAACCGAAATTTTTCTAATTTACCAATGTTTTTGAAGACAAAATAATATTTTGTATTTATCGCTAATGCTGCTTGGGGACAAGCATTAACAAATGTTATTAAATACAAGAATATTGTTTTGAATTTTTGCTTTATGGGCATGCAGTGCTCATACATGCAGTATTTTTTACTTACTGCCACATGCATGCACAATTTTTTTTTTATTTTTTTACTATTTGCTTTTTACAAATTCCCTTTCCCCTCTCTTTTTTTTAGAAATAACGTTTGGAAAATGTTGGTATTTTGTTTCGAAAACATCATTGTTTTTTATTGGACTTAGATCAATTTTAATATTTATATGAATCTCAGAATCATTATCATTACAAAATTTTATACTATTTGCTTTTTACAAATTTCTCTTCCCCCTCCCCCATCTCTCTCGCTCTCTCTTTTTTCATAAAATAACATTTGGAGAACTTTGGTATTTTGTTTGTAAAAGCATGTTAAAAGATAGATTGAATAGATCTTTATTTTTTTATTTTATTTTTTTTTTTTTTTTTAACCAAAATTTTTCTAACTTACCGATGCTTTTGAAGACAAAATAATATTTTGTATTTATCGCTAATGCTGCTTGGGGACAAGTATTATAACAAATGTTATTAAATACAAGAATATTGTTTTGAATTTTTAATATTATCTGTTAACCTTATATTAATTTTTATAATGAAATTGAATGAGTTTTTGTATATCCCTTGCATATTCTCCCTTGATCGTCTGTCATCTTTTTTGTTATGACCGACATTTTTTTTAGCGATTTTGCAACCCTGACTATTTTCAGCGGTAGAATTGATTAAAAAAAATCACTGATCCCAAGGACCAGTAAACATCAGAGTTTACTGGTCTGCAGACATCGTTACTGGACTGCTACATAAAATTATATAAGTACCTTAACCCTTTGAGTGACACCCCCCACCCCTCTCCTCCGCCGAGAATATAAACCAAACTTCCTTTCAGTTACCCAAAATTTTCGGCATAATAAAATGTAAAATTATAATTTGCTAAAAATTAAATAAATAGTACATAAACAAAAACTGAAATTATTATGTTTTTTATTTCCGTCTATTTATTTTAACTGACTAAGTTTTTATGCAAATTTTATGCTTATTGTAATGTTTGGTTGCAGTTTTCTCAGGGATGGGAAAATTTACGTTTACCTGTCAAAGAGGGGGAAAAGTTACTGATAGTTACTGGTCCTTCGGACCACTAAATTTTTTAAATTAGTGGTCCGATTGAATTTTTAGTGATCTCGGACCAGCGGACCACCAAGGATTTCGAACGCTGAAACACATACAGTACCATGACACAAAAAACTACATACGGCCGTTCCAAGGATTCTTGGATCTCCTTCTTCAGTGCGAGGGGCGCGGGGGTGAATCACAAAAATAGCCAGGGTCTATAACCGAGGGATTCTTTGACCCCATTTTAATCTTTTAATATTTTTTTTTTATCACACTGAGAAAGGGGATTCAAGAATACTCTTTGAAACGGCCGTATGTGGTTTTTTGTGTCATGGTATTGTACGTATTTGTGCATTTGAACATTGTAAAAGGTTTTAGCTTATGCATTAAAACTCGCACAAGATGGTTGATTTATAGTAATAGATAACTTATAGTAATAGAAAACTTTAAATTTTATGAATATACTAATGGCCATTTACAAAATTTCATTTATTTTTTAGGTTTATTATCATTTATTTTTTAGGTCCATTACTGGAACACTTAATTAGTCAATTTCCAGTAATGGACACCCCATGTAGACATTGCTAAAAAATGCAATTTCAGTAATGTTCATACAGTATCTGTTATCTTATTAACTTAAACATATAAACGGATCATTGTATATACCCTGTATTATAAGATGCAAACATTACACGACACTTTATTGTACAGTAAGTAAATTAGTAGGGATAGGGATGCACCGAATATTCGGTATTCGGACATCTCACCGAATATTGGCGCACCGAATACTGAAAAAAACCTTGCACAACTTCTAATTTTAACTGTCGACTTATAATGATATCCAGAACAATTAAATAAATAGAATTATATTTAAATAAAAAAAATAATAATTTTACATTATTTGCTGTTTGTAAAATTAAAGTTAAGAAAATTAGTAAATTAATGTTTAAAAAAAAAAGATTTTCTTGACCACATTATCTCCATTAAAAGTTTGTTGAAAGATTTTAGGATCGCAAATTTCAGAGACTAATCTAGGATGCCATTTAAAATTTTCCTTGCTGAGTTGCCATCATTTGTATAGATTGTATTATTTATTTTTACTTTAGTCGCTTCCGGACAAATAAAGAGTATATATGACCCTGTGAAGTTTTTCTTCCAATTTTTTTCACAATTTCTCTTTGATTTTAAAATGTTTGTTTCAGAATTTAAGAAAATATTCATTTGCTTTAATTCACAGATGAAGTCATGAAATTTAAAATTTTATTAATTAAAAAAGTTTATAACTATCCTATTCTTAAGTAACTCAAAGTAGATTTTTTTTCAGTATAAAGTTTACTTATAAAAAGCTCCTGTTTATCCAAATGTTATTTTCTGTATTAAGTATTATGTATTTTTTTAAATTAATATTTTAATTCCTTTGAAATAAAAAATTATTTGTCCAGCCGAATATTCGGTAATTCGGTTCGCCTGTAGGCCGAATATTCGACATTCGGCCAAAATCACTATTCGGTGCATCCCTATAAATTAGCAAAATAAAATAAATAAATAAAAATAAAAACATACAATCACGGGTGATTCTGTTCTAAATTTTTCGAAAATTTAAATCTTCGGTTATGAAAGTTTTAAAATATCGGCCATCCGTCTGAAAATTCAGACATAAAAAAATCATAAATTTTGACAAATGGGCACCAAAAAAATCCATTTAATCAATACATCATGGGGAAAGTGCGAATTTTGTCAAAGCATCGCAGTGAAAAATGAAAATTCCGTCAAAGGATCACAGGGGAAAACGTGAATTTCGTCAAAGGATCGCGTGGAAAAAACGTGCTTTTCATCAAGAGATCGCTGAAAAAGAACTCAAATTTTGTAAAAGGATCACACAAAAATGCTAATATCATCAAAGGATTGCAAAAAAAACACTAATTTTGTCAAAGGACTGTATAAAATACCTGAATTTCATCAGAGGATGATGGATAAAAGCCTGAAGTTCATCAAATGATGATGGAAAAAAGCTTGAATTTCATCAATGGATGATGGAAGAAAGCCTGAATTTCATCAAAGCGTGACAAAAAAAAGCCTGAATTTAGTCAAAGGATTGCAAAAAAAAATCGAATTTAAGCAAAAGATTGTGGGAGAAAATGCGAATTTTATCAAAAAATCGCATGTAAAATGCAAATTTTGTCAAAGAATTGCATATAACATGCGATTTTCGTCAATGGATCGCATAATTAGCCCCAGAGTAGGATCCCCCGCCCTCTATTGTAACCATTGAGATAATTTGCTGTGAATTTCAAAAGATTTATTTTTACTCAGAATCACCCCTGCATACAAGTTACAGTTTACCTAGATCTCTCAAGGTTAACATCAGTTTTGCACAAGTTAGCAATTCATAAAAGTAGGATGCTTTTAAAGTTCCTAACATTTTGAAAATGCTTTGAAATTCAGGAGATTTGGTTTATCCTTACATGTAGTGTGACAATCATAATGAAAAGCTTAAAATTTTTGCTTTATCTTTTTATTGTCATAGCTATTAATATAATTGTATTTAATATTATAATTGCATCTCTTATTGTATATTAATTTTCTTATAGATTGATTCTGAATTCAAATTAATTTTTGATGAAAGGAAAGGCGACAGCTTTTGTTCAGAATTTGGAATAGTTTCAAATTCCATTATCTTACAAGGTAGGCATTGCGGAAGGTCCGCAGCTGAGGAATTTGCAAATTGGCTTGAATTAGATATGAGTACAGCTGAACCCTGCAATGAAAGTATGCAGTAAATATTTATGTGCATGTATAGTAAATTTCTAAATGTATATTCTATAGTAAATTCATTACTTTTACTAAAATAAATTTAACTGTTCTATTAACATTTTTGACAGGGTGTTTTTGTGAAATTTTGCGATTTTTTGTCCCCTAATACTTGTGAAAATAAAAGTAGCATAATAAAAAAATGATCCTTTTTTGGGGGGGTGGGGGAAGGGGGTGCATTTTCTACCTACGGACTCATTTACATTTCTATATATGAATCTTCCACAAAAAGTATGAATGTCTCGTTCAACATACACAGTTAAAAATTTAAATACATGTGAAAGGACTGTTTTAATAGAATAGAAAATAAAGCAAATTTTATGATGTTGTCCTTGTGTAAAAAATACAATTCTGTGAATGGTTCTTTTTGTGAAATATAATTCTGTGAAGGATTCATTTTAGGAAATGGAATTCTGTGAAGGGTCCTAAAATCAGGGGTGGCAAAAAACTGTTTTGTAAAAAACCCAGATTAATATATAATTTGCTATTGCATACAACTACATATCTGTTGATAAAATAAACATTGTTGGATATTGTATCTATAACAAATATAACTTCACTTGAAAATATTAAAAGTAAATAGTAGTCAATTAAGTAGAAAATTGAAATAAATTTCTAATTTAAACATTATCTATTAGTAACGCTATGTTGTATATTCAAAGAGTAAACTGTTCTACATAGTGAAACATTGATACCTTGAAAATCGCATGAAGAATCTTTTGATTAATAATATAATAATCCATAAATATTTGATGCCTTTTCATGAAAATATAATGTTCTGTAGTTATTATTATTTGTTTTAAATATACAAATACTTCTGGTTATTTTGTTTTCTGATGATACTCCAAGTGTCCAAGTTAAAAATTTTTACCGTTAGATTCAGCAAGTAACAAAAAAGATTGGTTGGCATTATTGAAATACTGTAACTAGCACTCAATTTTTGCAATCTGTATTATTCAACTTCATATCTTAAGTTAGTTTTTAAAATTCTTTAAGAATAATCTCCCCCAATCAAGAAAATGTTCTTTCACAACTTGACAAAATCTTAAAGATCATTGTATTTTGTTATTAACAGCTCTTAATAATCTGCATTTTTTAAATGAAAATATTTTATGCTAAATATTGAAAATTATTTATCTATTTTATCTTTTCTAATTTTGTATGTTTTAAGATACTAGGGGGCTCTGCCCCCTATGAGCTACGCCCGGCAACCCCCCCTTCCCAAATTTTGGTAAAATGCCCCTCAAAAAAGGTTTTTATTAAAAAAAATTGTTTTAGGGAAAAAGTATCTAGAAATTCAGAAAGTAGACAAAATTTGCAACAAATTAGATATATGACATTATGACTTAGGATGAAGGGGAAGGGGGGATCTGCCTCGGAACATACGCGCGGTGTTGCGTGGACTAACCCGTAAGGCATGGTGACGTCACGGCGACGTCGTTGTGAAGTCACGCTGTGATTTTGTGACCGTCGATGTGACGTCACGTGACGTCGATGTGACGTCACAGTGACTAGAATGCGAGGTCGTTATGGCCGTTTTAGAGGTCGTTTGTGACGTCACATTGTGACCACTCTGTGAAGTCACAGTGTGACAAATTTGTGAAAAGTGTGTCATTTGTGACTATTTTGGCATTAACTTTGTGACGAACCTGTGACGAAAGCGACAATGCTTTGACGTCACACTGTGACCAATTTGTGAAATATGGGTCATTTGTGACGAACTTGTCATAAACACTGTGATTTCAAATGAAAATCAAATTTCAAATTAATTGCTTAAAAGACGCAAATAGTGAAAAAGATTCCATGCTGGGACTCGAACCCGGGCCATTAGTACAGCGCACTGACATTCTACCGACTAATTCACATGGAACGATACCCAGGCTGGAAAATTTCTCACTATTACATGATGGCGAGGCTACAAACTCAGCACAAGATGGAATATTTAGCGTGAGCCACCAACATGATGCAAACACGAAACTTAATTAAATCCAGTATCGATTGAAATTATATTAATACTTGGAAATTTTTCCAGAGAGTACCATTCGCCTTGCATACAATATTTCAAATAAAAATCAAATTTCAAATTAATTGCTTAAAAGGCAATTTTAATTTGAAATGTTGTATGGAAGGCGAATGTTTCTCCCTGGAAAAATTTCCAATTATTAATATAGTTTCGATGCTGGATTTCATTAAGTTTCGTGTTTACCGCATGTCGGTGGCTCACGATAAATATTCCATCTTGTGCTGCGTTTGTAGCCTTGCCAACCTGTAATAGTGAGAAATTTTACAGACTGGGCGTCGTTCCATGTGGTTTAGTCGGTAGAATATCAGTGTGCTATACTGATGGCCCGGGTTCGAGTCCCGGCTTGGAATCTTTTTCACTATTTGCGCCTTTTAAGCAATTAATTTGATATTTGATTTTCATTTGAAATATTGTATATAAGGCGAAGGATTCTCTCTGGAAAAATTTCTAAGTATTAATACAGCGATGAATTTTGAAATAACCTTTTGCTGTAAATATAAAATCTTATCTTTTTACCGTACTTTTTAGCAAAATATCGCTATTTTGGAGTCCTATTCTTCTAAATCATTTTAAATTTTTCCACTTAAAAAACAATGCTTATCAACTGACATATTTTTTTATTCAGTTCTATGCTTGATATTAAGTTCTATGCTTGATATTGAGTTCAAGCTTGATATTTAGAATGTGTAAATTTTTTAATTTGTTGTGATTTGTCATTGCTTTATTAAATACGAACATGGAGACTCACGGATATTAATACAACTATTATTTATAGAGCGGCATGATAAGCGATATTTATTTAAATTTTTTATTCCCGTGTATATGGTATTTTGTGAATATGAGCTAAATAGATTTGGTATGTTTTATAGGAAAAGACTGATCTGGGAAATAGAAAAAAAACGAGTAAGAAAAATCATGCGTTAATCATAGATTATAAAATACTTTCCAACACTTTCTGAATGCTTTAACAAGACATCGTAATTTAGGGAAATGACGTAAATAAGATAACTAAGTAAACATTTGAAAAATTGATTTCAGCAGTTACCGTCCATAGCCAAATATGTTTTCCAATTCTTTTGAACAACCCTGTATTTGATCTGTAGGTTGATACACTGAGAAAAATGAAGTACTCAAAAATAAGTAAACCGACGTACTCATATCGAATTGAATATTTTTGGATCAAAAATGAACCCATGCTTTCTCTATTTTGAAACATCACATGTTATCAAACCCAAACAAACGAATAGTTTTGTACCCTGTAATGGTTCATTTCATTTATGGCGGCATAAATGATGTTTATTAATGTAAATATTAAATTATGCACAGCATTTTAAAAATAATTTAAAAGTGCTTGGAAATAATGCTCTTGTCATAAAAATATTCGATTTGAGTATCTTGTTAAGAATTTTGCTATTTTTCTTAATAAATAATCAATTAAACATTTCTTGTTAAGAACTTTGAACGGGAAATAAATGTCAGTACATTTTTACTTTAAATTTTAGGTTTTTCTTTTTTTTTTTTGGGGGGGGGGGAGGGGGGCAGTACATAATGATTCATATTTGATCACAACCAATGAATAAAAAATGAGTACATGTGTTTCTCAACTTTGAGTACATTTGGATCGGAGCTATTTTGAGTATGTGACGCATTTAAATTTGAGTACTTTTTACTCAATTTTGACTTCCCATTTTTTTAAGTGCATATATACTATATAATGGGAAAATTTAGTTTAGCAAAAAAACGCCTAACAGGTTGAAATTCTTTTTCAGCAATTTATACTAATGTATGAAAACATACTTGAATACTTTTGTACAACCCTGTAGTTTACCTAGAATCTTTATTACACGCCACCATTTAGTTAAAATTTAATTCAAACTAAGACACTCTTAAAACTGCTGAAATCACATTTCCAGAAATTATAATTTATAGACGGTCATGTATCCAATTCTTTACGTGATCCTGTATATCGTTTTATCTACATTCTACAAACATTTCTTGGTAAATTAAATGCAGTTCAGCAAAAAAGAGCATAACTCATTTAAAAACCACCTTTAAGCAATTTGCGCCCATACCCAGTAATCCTTACGAATACTTTTGTGTAGCCTTGTATAGGAATTATAGCATTTATATACACCATATACTATGCATAAATATAGTGAATCATAAAAGCGCATATCATAATTAAAAATACATTTCCAGCAATCATCGCTAATGAACAGTACTTCGGATACAATATAGTATCTGAAATATTTTGTGTGTCCCTGTAAATGCTATATACGTATTATTCGTATTATACATGAAATAATTTATAGTATGTAAACCTCAGCGACATATATCAATTTCATTATATATGAAATAGATTAACATAATTAAAGTATGCCGCAAACAATTCCCTCCACCCCTATATCATTATGTATTTGAATTCCTTTTTTAGCCCTGTAAATGAACAATAACTATTCTTTGCATCGCATAGTCAACAGAATGCATATTTTAGTGCACTTCATAAATGCATATAAATTTTATTCTGTTTGAAAGCGTGCGTAAAATCATAAAAAATCATTTGAAACGATTTTTTTCCATAGGCTGTAATGTAACGGAAAACTTTTGGCTGTCCCTGTAAATGAACAAAGCATGCTACAAACTTCATTACAAATAGGTACCGTGCTATGGTAAACGTCAATAACATCCAAAAATTTCAGGGCAATCCGAGTATATTTTCGAGAGTTAGAGTGCGGATAGACTGCTAGACGGACAGACAAACCGAAGTCATAAGCACTTTTCAACTTGTGTCCTATAATATGTATCCTGTATTATATGAACTTTTAAAAATATATACTAAAGCAGTTTAATCTATAACTTCCCATCAGGCATGAAAAACACTTTGTTTCAATGCTTAAGTATCATATTTTACTTTTTAGTGCCAATAATTACGCGTATCATAATAGTAGAAAATGAATTTTCAATAGAAGAAAATTTAATAACCGATTCAGAATGTCTATAATTAAATGTTTGATTAAAATCACAAACAGAAAAGAAAAATGCTTACATACAATTTAAAAAAATAAATATACCAATTTGAAAAATACTAAAAATAATAATTAGGATTTATAATTGTACTATTAAACAACAGCAAACTCAATAGATAAATTAAATGCCTTATTAGATTTAACAATATCTCAAAAATATTTCGATATGGTATAAGGAATTCCTATTATTTTATAATTTCGGCAAATGTTAAATCTGAAAACATTGGTTTGAAGATTTAGGATTTTGAAAGATAATTTAAAATATTATTAGCACTAAAAGAAAATTCTTTCAAATGTTTCACTACTGTAATATGTAAAGATACATTTTCCCAGTATAATGTTAATTTCTAATCTGAAACAGTTTCGTAATCTTATGATAATCGAACATCATATTTAACCCCAAAATAATAATAACTATAAGTGTTAGTAATCAAAAAATAGTAAGAAGCCGATAAAATAATTCCAAATCATTGTCGTTCCATACATTTTCAATCTCAAGTAAGAGTAAATTAATGTTTATATTAATTCCAGTATGAATGTAGGCATGCACAGTCTCTGCGCAGTTTTTTTTTCAAGCGATGGCAGATTAAGATATTTTTCTTTACAGTTATCGAATTTTAAAATATCGCTTCTAACAGTTTAAAGATCAGTCTCTTACAAATATAACATAAAACTATTTAACTCATATGTACAAATCAGGAATAAAATATTTAAATTAAATAAAACTTACATATACGTTCTATTAATATCCGTGTATCCAAAAATGGTCATTTCCTTATCTTAAAGTGTTGTAGACGTGGTGAAGGTGATGTTCTATAAACAGTGAACTATTTATTTCCCGCGTCTTCTCATGTTTATTTTTTTGTGGGCAGACGATTTTCAAGAAGATGGTCTGGTACAGATTATTTGTTTTTGCATGCAAGAGATATGAAACTTGAATGCGCAGTAATTTTCTGAAAGTATGGTTAATTAAAATTTTGTATTTGAAGAAATGTCCAATGTATTTAACCTTTTCTTTTTATCCGTACCAAATAATACAAGTTAAAATGTATTGTAAAGTTCATTTTTTCTAAATAATTATAATAATAATATTCATAATTAGAGTTTATTAGATATACCATTGTTTAAATTTTCAAAAGGTGTAAAAATAAATTTAATGGTAATAACGAGCCCCCCCCCCTTTTTTTTTCTTTTTTTTTTTAAGTAAAGTTTGTTTTGCACAAATTTTGTATATTTCTTTTATTTTCGGAAAATGCTAATTTTATTTAAAAAGTCTGAAAGAAGTAGAATTTATGACTTGAATACAAATTATAAAAATATTCTAAAGCAATAAATGCATAGATGACTAAACTCTGAAGACTCTTTCTACGTGCTCATTAAAAGGTGCAGATTTAACTGTAATAGAAAATTTTTATTTTGAAACCACAGAAGTGTTTCGAATAATCCTGGTCGGTAAAAAAATAAATAAATAAATAAATTTCCTCCCAGCAAACTAAATATGTAAAGTGTATAAATTTAATATTCCTAATTCTAATTATATTATCCAAATGCTAGATAAAATTTAAATCATGAAAAAGTATACATTCACTATCTTAGATATCAAATTGATAAAATATAGCCTGAAAATTTAGTTTATTAATGATTGTATCGTGCACTTTATTTATTATGCCCCCCCCCCCTCTCCCCTTTAGTGAGAGAATTTACCATTTGCTATCCACTAATATATTTTATTCCTTATGCCATGTAACTCGTGACTGTTTAAAATATTTCTCTTCATTTTCAAAGATTTTTGAAGTTTATATTTTTGTCACACTGTGACTTACAATATGGTGGTTTTTTTGTCACATATGTGACGTGACGTACGTTACATAGCAGTGATATAACAGTGACCTCACAATTTTTTTTTAATTGCCAGGAAAACATAATTTTACAGTAAATAACATGTTTTAAAGAATTTTCGTAATTTTTTAAAGTTTTCTAAGAAGTTCACATCTCAGTCACAATGTGACATCACTGAGGGGTGGCATTTTGGTCACAGATGTGACGTGACCACAGTGACTTACAGTGACGTCACAACGACGTCACCGTGACCATGCATGCTATGAGGGAAGTTGCGCAATTCCACTTAACCACTCACACGTTTACATTTGCCCTCCCATCTCCCCTCCGAACTTTCTCTAAAAGGTTTACTTAAAAATAAGTTTTTTGGGTTGTTGAATCCGAATTTTTAACTTCCACCCAAAATCCCCCCCCCCCCCCAAAAAATAGTTGTTTTTAACTTAAATTTCTTATTGTTTTAGGTGAAAAGCATAACGAAATTCAGAAACTAGACAAAACTTGCAACAAAAAGGATATATGACATTATGACGTAGGATGAACGGGGAGAAGGAGTGCTGCCTCTGAACATGCACAGCGGCGCTACATGCACTAAGTTATTACGTCCAGGCAATAGGGATTTTACCTGGCAAAATTAATACTAGTTATGGATTTCGACTCAACTTATGGTTTTTGGGTCGCTGAATCCGAATTTGTAACTTTCCACCAAAATTTCACCCGGCAACCCCCCCAAAAAATGTTTTTTTTTGAAAAAATTTGGTTTTTGAGAAAAGCGCGCGGGGAATGTTCCGAGGCAGCCCCCTCTCTCCCTGTTTATCCTACGTCATAATGTCATATATCCTATTTGTTGCAAATTTTGTCTAGTTTCTGAATTTCGTAATGCTTTTCCACTAACAAAATAAGAAATTAAAGTTAAAAACAACTATTTTGGGGGGTTTTCGGTGGGGGATTTTGGGGGTAAGTTAAAAATTCGGATTCAGCGACCCAACAAACTTAAAGTAAACCTTATAGAGAAAGTTTGTAGGGGACATGGGAGGGCGAATGTAAACGTGTGAGTGGTTAAGTGGAATTGTGCAACTTAGTCCACGCAGCACCGCGGCGCATGTTCCGAGGCAGATCCCCCCTTCCCCTTCATCCTAAGTCATAATGTCATATATCTAATTTGTTGCAAATTTTGTCTACTTTCTGAATTTCTAGATACTTTTTCCCTAAAACAATAAAAAAATTGATTTTTTAATAAACTTTTTTGGGGGGCTTTTTACCAAAATTTGGGGGTGTTGCCGGGGGAAATTTTGGTGGGTAGTTACAAATTCGGATTCAGCGACCCAAAAAACATAAGTAAGCCTATTTCCAGAACTACCATTAATTTTGCTAGGTAAAATTCCCTATTGCCTGGACTATTATCTATTTTATCTTTTCTAATTTTGTATGTTTTAAGATAAACTTTTAGAGTACCAGACAAGACATGTTCATCAGCACATGCTATTTTTCCTTTTACATGCATGGAAACATGATCTAGACTCGTTATGTCTCATGTTGTCTGCTGAAATGAAGTGTTAAAAGTAGAAATTACTTCTATTAATAATTAAAAGCACTTAAATTACAAAAAAGAAAAAATGTTATATTAAATTTGTTCTAAAAATACCAAATGATTTTTTTGACCCAAAAAAAAAAAAAAAAAAAAAAAAAAAAACGGTTTCAACCGTGCCAACCCCTCCTAAAATGAACCATTTTTTTTCTTATTGACCCATATCTTATTCTAATGAAACAAAGTTTTGCTCTGTGCGCTATGACTAGAAAAAAATTACGAACTGTACATAAAGGCTGAAAATTTGAGTGAGGGTAGTCCAAGGCTCATGGGTGCAAGTCTTCCGTCGGCTGTCACCAGGACATGATATATTTGTCTTTTAAAAATTCCCTAGAGCAGTATCAAGATGAATTTTTTTTAATATTACGTATTTGCACACATTCTTAAATTTTATATACTTTAGCCTTTCAACTTCAGCTGGGGGAAAGGGGGAATCAAAAATATTTTCAGTCCTGGCACATTTTGTAACTTGGAACCATGCCAAGACCTTTTCTGATGCACCAGAGAATTTTCAATTTTTTGTTAATTAGTCAAGATATTAATTAAAAATGATAATGAACTCTCATCAAAACCTCATCTCTTATTCTGCGTCAACCAGTAATGCATGCCTAGTATCAGATTGTGCATTAGGATGAAAGGAAGATCCAAACATGCATTTTACTTTGTGTTTTTTCACAGTTTTGTACGGATGGAACTGATGTGAAAAAAAAAAACACACAGTTCTTTATCAACTAGATATCAGTATTTTTGTTTTTGAATTTTTGTTATGGGATCTATAACTCTCATATTTATATTATAACTACAGAATATCTTAAACAATTCAGACAAGAACTAGTGAAATAAACCAAGTGAAAAAATGTCTTCTTAAAAGTAGTTTTATCACTAAAAATAAATATTTTTTCAAGAATTTTTTCATTTAAAAATATAAATTCAGACAAAATAGAGTCAAATATATAAAATCATAATTTTGAGGTTTATTTAATGTTATCATATGCCTGGGCAATGGCGGTTCAGCTAGTAGGTGTTATTTTTAAGATTATGATTTCAGAGAAATCTAAAGTTTGGTATTTACAAAGTTTTTTCCTCTTTCAGAAATTTTTTGTGCATTAATTTTACTCCCAATGTTACTTTACCAAGGAGTATTTAGAAAATCTGGTTCCAAAAATTCTAAGCACATAATAATAAAACCCACTGGGACCCAGTCTCTTGATCATTTCATCCAATTTCTGTCTGTATGTATCCTTCTATTGTATAATTTACACAATCACATAGCCAGAGAGATGGCTGAAGCACCCCCGAAAGTTTAAAAAATCTTTCTCTAATTATGATAGAGATAATGATGATAGATCTCTATTGATAATAAAATATCCGCTGGTAACTAATTTTTAATTCTGTCTTGCACCACTTTCTCAAACCAAAATATTTTCACATATACACTACCTGACATTGAAAATGCAACACCAGGAAAGAGTGGCCAGAAAATGATGAAACTCGACAAACAGAGAGAGACAGCAACGGACAGTAGTTGAATTGAACAATATTTCGAAAATATAGCCATAATACAAAGCGAGAATAGCATCAGCTCAGTAGGATGTAGGACCACCGTGGATAACGATACACGAAGCAACACGTCTAGGTACAGAGTCAATGAGAGTACTACAATGGTTCTGGTCGATATGGGAACATTCAGGGTGTCTTGAACACACTGCAAAGTGGAGGTAGAGGTGGCTTGCGGGTTCACTACTGCTTTTCGGGGGAAGCGTCTATCCACATGTGCTGACGTCACTCTGGCTGCACTAGCACCCTTCAAACTTTCCACATTTCCTCGTTCCAACCACCTTCGCCACAGCGGTGCACTGTGGATGCATACAGATGTGTCTCAGCTGCGAATATGACATATGGACCAACCTGTCCGTCTCAGTCCAATCACCATGCCCTTCGTAAAATCGTCTGTCTGCTGTAAATGTCTCCGTTGACAGTGGCCTGGCATTCTCTGCTATTACACGCGTCCTGGGAGACAAGAACAAAATTTCTACGATGATTTCCCTAGCAGAAGTAAAGCTACGAATACTGCCCATTTTGCAGGTTCCTTCCGTTATATCTTATTCAACATGCACTGGAGAGCTGCGCATTTCATATCGTTTAGATAACTCTATGACATGCATCTATCCTGAAATTTGAATAAATATCTGTCCTCTCCTACTTCTTGGTGTTGCATGTTCAATGTCACATAGTGTACTTTGACAATGTGTGCAAGTGAAATGTACTAAAAAGTTTTATCTTTTAAAATAGTGATACGAATAGAATATAAAAATAGTCACCAGTACGTTTTCTGTCTTTTTGATCATAAAATAAAATTTCACTTAAAAAAAAAAAAATAGAATTTTTGACATGGGTATCAAGTATACTATAAGGAGGAATACACCTTAGTTTAAGCCTTGTTTATTTTTTTATTCACACTTTAAAGTGTGCAAATTATTGCTATCATATCAGAAAAAATTCCAAGATTGAGCCCCCTCCGAAGGAAAATCCTGGTTATGGGTCTGCCAATAACTCTTGTGATTGTTGATTTACATTAAAATATTAGTTGTATTATTATAAATATCAAGTATTGTATTTTTGTGAGGTTTATATGATAACAACAGTAGGATAATTATCACGTTTTTGTTTTTAAAACTATTCAATTAAAAAAATATTTTGTAATGAATTCTAAAATTACTACATAAATGTTACCCCACAAAAATGTAACACTTCTCATTATTTATTTATTTTTGAATTTAGTTTGTAAGTGCTGATAATTCTGTATTTACATCCAAATCTTGTGAAAGATATATGCTATTGGATTATTGCAGCAAGATTGCTATTGAAAATTAAGTGTGTAGTATTTATGCATGGGATACAGTACTTACAGGAGCTCACAAAAAGAGTTCATTACACGACACAAAGTTCTTACAATCTGTATATATTTCTGAAGTGCCCTAAATCATGCTGCTTTTGTAAATTGTTCACAGGGTGACAACAATCAAGAAATTATTGCACTTATTTTTAAAATGTTTTTCTTTTGTTTATAGGTAGTGCCAAGGCATCGAAAAGTTTATGAAAGAAGACAGACTATTGGGTGGAGACTGTAAACAACCGCTTGTATTAGCTATTGGGAAGTTAAACCCTGTACAAACATTAATTTTTGAAAACCATTGTATAAAAACAAGTAGTATGTTAAAAGCAGTTGATTTATGCTTTAAGATAACATATTTTAAACTTGGAATTTTCTCCTTACTGTAGTAATGTATGGAATTTTCTAAATGTCTGTTTTTATAAATGTGATGCACAAAATGAAATGGCATCTTGTATCAGAGAACTGAAAGAACGGATTTTTTTAAGTGTGTAAATATCATATTTTTACTTTGCATTGTATCAGTATGAAACTTTTCATCCTAGTTATCCTTTTTTTATTATTATAGATATTAACTGAATGTCATAATATTTTAATCTAATGTAAATTTTATTTCATTTGAGATAGTCATTTGTTTGGGGCTGGTGTAGGAAAGCCTTTCATCTCCTTACTGTAGTAATGTATGAAACTTTCTCAATGCCTGTTTTATACTAAATGTGATGCACAAAAAACAAAATGAAGTGACATCCTATATCAGTGAACTAAAAAGGACTATTAATATAATATTTTAATCTTAATGTAAATTGTCATTTGAGAAATAAATATTCTCATAGGGAGTTGGGAGAGGGACTTTAATATTTCTGCACTTGTTTTTAGACTGAATTAAAAGAACATTTAAATTCTGTTTTTTTCTTATATTTTATCAGCTACAATTTGTATTTAAAAATTTGCAGCCATGTTTTGTTCACTTTGCAAAAAAAAAATTTCAAAATCCACATGATCTTTGCCGTCACATTCGAAATTATCATAAGACATGTATACTTAAGCCGTATGTGTGTTATGATGAAAGCTGTAGACAAGCATTTATGAAGTTGTTTAACTATGAGAGACATCTGAAAAGATTTCATGCTAGTGACGTAGAAATAGACATTTCAGAAAGTCGTAATTTTTCAAATCAGCCGATAAATAGTAAAGATGGTGATTTGTCTTCTGATGATTTACCCTCAAATTGATATTTCCAAATCAATTTTTTGGGTGATTCAAAAATATGTAAACATGAACAATTTCAAAAGGATATTTTGCAATATTGCAGTGAAACATGTAGCAAAAGCAGTGTACTACTGTTCTAGTATTATCTCATCTATCAATAGTACTTCATCTTTTCTGTACAATACTGTAAATTATTTAAAATCAGAAACAGTAAATTTTTTAACTGAAAATGGAATGAAATGTGAAAAAAACACAAAATCACTGATGGCAACATTTGATTTTGCTGCTTCTTCATTGTCTACATTTTATTCAAAACATAAAATAGTCAATGCCATTAAAGCAAGTGGTCGCTATGTTGAGCCAAAGGAGATTGCTTTAGGTACACGATATGAACAAAAGTTTATAGATGGCTACCTCACCAAATTCTTAAAAATGACACATGCCAATACATAAGTATAGTAGACACAATGAAAAAAATTATTTCTATTGATGGATTTTTGCATATTTTCAAAACATACAAACAAAACAAAAGTTTTAGAAATGCAACCCTTTGTAGTATCCAAGATGGATTTTATTATTATTCCAATGCAATTTTAAGCTCTGTGGATACAATAGTAATCGAGTTGTATATAGATGATGTGGAGCTTACAAAATCCATTGGGGTCACATACCGGTGTACATAAATTGGGATTCGTATATTTTAAAATTAAAGATTTGCCTGTGCACCTTCAATCTTTATTAGATTCAATATTTATAACTAACATACACTATTCTCTTGATGTCGAAAAATATGGTTATCGGACAATACTAGATAGACTTGTTCATGATTTGAAAAAGCTTTCAGATGAAGGTATAGAATTTCAGGGAAATATATACAAAGTTGTAATTTGGCAAGTGGTAGGTGATAATTTAGGGTTGAATAAACTGCTGGGGTTTGTTGAGAGCTTTACTGCTATTTTTTGTTGTAGATTTTGTCTAGCAAAAAAATATATTTTGTATAAAAAGATAAAGGAAGATATTAGTTTACTACGTAATAAAACTGAGCATGACATGCATGTTAATAAAGTGACTTCTGGTGACATAACAGTATCAGAATGTGGTGTTAAAACTCCTTGCTGCCTAAATGATTTAAGTTATTGGCATGTGACAAATAATTTGATTGTAGATGTAATGCACGATCTTTTTGAAGGTTGGTGTGCTAGTGAAACCTTCTTAACCCTCCGTCTACCAGACGGGTCCATTGGACCCGACAGGTACATACAAAATATTCATTCAAACCAGAAATTTCTTTAAAATAAACTAAGTATATAAAACAGACAAAAATAAGGTAAATAAATAAGTTAAATAGTTTTAAATAAAAATTCTGGTGTAGAACGTTTTATTAAAACTTGAATAAAATTCCCGGTAGATCTAGGGTTAATAGTACATCAGTTTGTTTTTAAAGCCAAAATTTTCACTTAGTCTTTTAAATGATAGGATAATAAATTTTAATTATGGTAAATATGAATCAAGTTCTAAACCAGTGTCAATAAACAGAGAAAAACTTTTAAATCTTGATGGTTCTAATGGGCAAAGTGCATCTCAAATGTGGACCTTGATTCGAAACATACCCTTATTAATTGGTGACAAAATTTCTGAAGATAACGAATTTTGGCAGTTATTTAATCTTATGTTGAAATTAATTGATACTATTATGGCTCCAGACATTACCTGAAACTTTTGAATTAGCAGAAAATATAGCAGATCATCACAAACTTTTTTTAGAGCTTTTTCCAGATAAACATTTATCACCAAAAATGCATTTTGCAGTACACTATCCTAGGATCATAAGGCAGCTAGGGCCTCCAGTTATGTATTGAAGCATGCGATATGTAAGCAAACATTATCCTTCAAAAAGATGTGCATCAGCTAGCAAAAATTTTGTAAATGTTGCTAAAACAGTAGCCATACGCCATCAGTTATAAATTGCACATACTTTACATGAGAAATATTTTAAATGCAATGCAATATCAAATGTGTTGGAAACAACATATGGAAAAATGCATAGTTAAAAGGAACATAATTTGAAACTTGAAGTAAACGGTTTGAGTGACAATTCGGAAGTAATGCAGTGTAATGGTTTTCGTTATAATGGCACAACATATTAAAAAAATATGGTTGTGTTTGTTTCTTGCATTGATGAGTTACCTATTTTTGGTAAAATAAAAAAAAAATGTTTGTCCTTAATAATAATGCATTTTTAATTTGTGATTTGCTTGAGTTTTTAGGTTTTGACAGCCATTTTCACTGATATGTTGTAAGTTCTACTGGTGCTGTTAATCTAATAAACATAAAAGATTTATTTAACTATGTTCCATTGCATATAAGAAACTCATATGATTTAAATGACAAATCAGTGTATGTTACACTGCGGTATAATCCGAGCTGTACAAATGAAAAATTTGAAATAATTTAAAAGATTGCTTGTTTTTTAAATAAATTTATATTTAGTTTTCTTTTGTTTTGTTCTTTTTGTTAAAATTTTGAATATCAGGAAACTATTGTTGTAAATCTTCAGTATTTAATTGAAATAGTTTTATGGATCAGTGGTGAGGTAAAATTTAGTACTAATTGTTTTCTTTATATTTGTAGTATAGTCAGTTTTATGTTTCTAGTTGGCCAAAAATTTGTTAATTTGTATGGGGTTGTATCATATGTTTTGTGGTAAGGGATTTTTTATATTGTACAATACAAAGCAGCAGTAAAACACCTATTTTAATAGCTGATTGGCTTTCATTATTTTTCATAATTTGAAATAATAACCATAGAATGTATTGTCCAAAGTTGTTAAATTTGGCAAAAAAATCTAACTTAAACTGTTGTGTAATTAAAATATAACATTTAAAAGGAAAATTTTGAAAAGACTTTTGCATTTTATGTAAATATTATTATGGTTGCATCCAGCTGTTTTTTCTATGGGCAGCAAACTCTAATCTTGTCCATTTTATTTATCTATTTGCCATACTTCATATACTTTTCTCAATGTCTCTGCTTTCACAGTCTTTTCTCAACTCTCTTGCATCAATGCACTTTTTTAGGTAAAGGAATCAACAAAGAAAGTTTTACATTGTTGAAAGGTTCAACAATAGCAATAACATTATAATAAAATTCCAGCATCTTTTCGTTTCAATGACCATCTTGGTCTATTTGAAAATTTTCTGGTTTAGACATAAATTTTGACACCATTTCAAATCCCAAAAGCGTTTTGACACCATTTCAAATCCCAAAAGCGTTTTTTCTGGTTTGGAAATAGAAACATGTGATGTTTTACCATAGCTAATAATGTATCTGATATTATACCTGTCCAGATAATGCTGAATGTGTCTGCTCTTTTACTGCAAATACATCTGAACCACTTCCTTCACTTAGGTGTTCTGCTTATCTCTCTACGTATAACTTTATAAAAAAGATTTATATTAAGGAGATTAGGTTAAGAAGTTAGCAGACATTTATCTAAAACTAATTGAAGGGGATCCAGCTATATATTAGGTAAATACAAAGTTTTGGCAGCTTTGTAACAGTTTCGTATTCAAAAGTAGGATTGTATGCCAATGTGCATGTATATTTGTCTGAATTTTTACCTGCATCTGTGTTTTAATAGGTTATTATTGAACAAAAGATCCATATAAAAAAGGACTAGCTGGCTTCGCTGGCTAGTGGGCCCCAGAACCTCTAGCGAAAAACTAACCTCAAACCAAACAAAACTGTCTCGTCTCCCTGCTGCGGTAAGCCCCTCATTACATAAAAAAATTTCCTAAAATCTGACCTGGGGCCGAATGAATCTCTGACTCGTTTCCCTTTTGCGATGGAACCATATTTAATCATAAATTGTTTATGATAATTAACGGTTTTAATTTCCACACGAGTTTATGCATATATAATCATATTACATTGCCTGTAAGCCAGATTTTTATGTTGATGGATCTCCCTCCCAACTCCAAAGTCAAGTTTAATGTTTTTTTAATTAAGATTCTTTAATTTACTTTCAAAATTTTGAATGTTATCTTGCAACTTTTATCTCCTGAAACAATTTAGTAGCTTTTTGCTAGAATCCACATTAGTCAGAGATAATGGTAGCATATGAGACTAATACAAAACTACTCTGCAATAAATTGTTTACTTTTTATGTTTATCATTTTATTTAAACTTGAATTGTTATTCAGCCTCAAACTTTCAATCACTATTCCCACTCTTCTTGAGGGCTGATATATCTCTCACCGGGATGAATGTATCTTCTTTCCCTCATTTCTGGCTTATGTGCTTCTCTCTCTAGTGGACATACAGTACCGCCTTCCGTTACACTGTAATTTTGGAAATACAGTAAATGAAACCGAACATTACAGATTGGACGGAAGGTGGTACTGCATGCTTACCGGACAGAGAAGCCCACAAACGAGAAAGGGGGGAAAGCAGACATACGCCACGCCTGCAAGGAATATAACAGCCCCCAAGAAGACAGGGAATAGCCATCGAAAGCACCTGACTGAATAAGAACAAAAGTAAAAAATCAAATAATAATAGATTTGAATTTGACCTGTAATGAATAAATGTCATAACAAATAATTTGGTTTCAATACTTTCTGCTATATTTTGAGTTTTGTAGTATTTAAAGCACTTGGCAATTTTGTACTAACTGTTTTACATATATATATAGAGAGAGATTAAGTTTCTATTTTTGTACTGATGCTTTGTGTTTTATCGATTGTAAAAATACTTGTTAGATTTAAAATAAACAATTTTGATATTACTTTAGTTTTATTTTTATGTTTATTAATTATAATGGGCATAATGAGTTTCTAGTAACTTTAAGGTATAGCAGAAGAACGTGTAGTAATCTTTTTGAAAAAAGAAAGGCTCTTTTCATGTATAAAAGTTAGAGCCTCGTGTAATTTTAAGTTTACAATTGAGTGATTTTTAAGCAAATATCATAAACTGCTCAATTAGAAAATTTATAAAAAATATGTATAGTCAGTAGCAGAAGCTTTGCTTAAAAATTATTTAAGACTGTTCCCAAATCCAAAGGGCCAACTTTCTGACATAAGTTTTAATTCATTTTTGTTCGCAAACGCATGAAACTAGCAGGTGTTGTTATTCAGAAACTATGTGATCAAACTGTTTTTTTCCGTTTTCTTGTAAACGCAATAGATCTTTCAGAAAATACTGTCAAAGTTGGCATTTAGAACTGAACTTCCGAACGAAAGAAGAAAATCCAGTCAGTAAATGGAGAAAAATGCCATATCACGTGATCAAAATCTCTTATAACTCAATAGGTAACTGGTTGATCAAAAAATGGAAAACACAGTTCGATTCCAAATCGCTTCCATGGTGAGGCTTTCCAATTTTATATCTTTCCGTTAAAAATGAATTTGTAAATGTGTCAAAACGTTTTGTGCTCGTTGAGCAGAGCAGTTGAGAATAGCCTTAACTTCCCATTGCTTTTAGCTGTGACTATTTATTAAAAAAACACAGAAGCAATAAACAAGAATTGGCTTTGGCACATACCATAAAAATGTTTGAAATCAAACATATTACAAAAGAAAGCAATGATTTCATAGTACAGTAGACTCATTCAAATTCGCACATAATCGCAGATGTACACAATAAAACTTTTTCAGATGGAGGGTCAAAATGACAAAAAATTTTAGTTTTATATCATTCCGTATGTATTTTAATATGTAATTCTCGATATGACTGAACTCATGGTTTTTCATGAAGGAAGCATAAATTTATTTCTGAAAAAAAAAAATCAAGATTTTGCTTATATCAATGGTAATCACAATCTTTTTAGCAAATATGTTTATGTAATAATCGAGCTTTTCTGTTATTAAGTCTGGCTAAACCTGAAGCAAAACTTCCTTTTTTCATGATTTTGATATAAATTAATTGTGTACCTTTAAGAGGAAAGTTTCTTTGAATAATTCAAGGAAAATGTACCTCATCTTGATTATGGATATTTAATTGTATATCATTTACTTGACCTTTACTTTTAATAATTTAATCATTTTAAAAATTATCTTGATTTTTATTATTTTAGTTTATTACTTTGCTTAATTATTTTACTATATTGCAAGCATTCATTATAATTTTGATTGCATTATTACATTCAAATTACATTTTAAAAAATGTAAACAAATCAATGACCAGAAATCCACACAACCTCTGGTGCCAAGCTGTGCGGATTTGAGAGAGTCTACTGTATTTGGTTTCTTTTTTTTTTCAGTTTAGTAATTGAGAAGTGTCAATTCAAAAGGATTGATGATTGTATTTGAGGAAATATTCACTTTGAATTTTTCTGACAAGTTATAATAATGGGTGCTGGTCCATTTTCAGTCAATATATGTAAAATGCAGAAGTGCATTTTCAAATTAATCTCTAGGGTGAAAGTGATATTAAAGACAATTATGATATAATTTAATGAGGACATTTCTTCTGAAATATAAAATTTTGAACATGTTACATGAAATCATTAGCGGATTTGGATAAATCCTACATTATATGAAAGACTGTCAAAATGAATAGACTGCAAGGACAGTGATGTGAATGGACTCTTTGAATGTCCCAGGGACCCAACCATTTTTTAAATGTGGGTGTAATTTCAAATAAAAACTAAATATTTATTTATATAAATATAATAAACATTTCTAAAATTAAGATTCAGAGGGACTTCTTTGAAACTTAAATGATTTGAATTTACAACTGGTTTTTAAATTATTTTTCAAAAGCATTTTTGTTATGCAAATCAGTCATTCACATCATATGTATACAAAAAAAAAAAAAAAAAAAAAAAAAAAAAATTCAACATTAGATTTTAGAAATCTGCAAAATAAATATATTTCAATAAAAATTTTCAGAGCATATTTTTTTTTTTTTTTTTTTTGGAGAAAAAAGATGAGATTGCTCTTATGAAAACTTTTAAAATTAACACATCCCGTCAGATGCGTTTTTGTGTTCTGTTTGTGCTCCATCATCAACTTATAAGTGTTTGATTTAGTGTAGTGTATTTCTGACATCTGCACTGATGAAGTAAACCACAAATGAAAGAAACCATAGTACTAAAGATACGATACATAATTGATAAAACTCATTACTAAATTATTCTTGCTGGACCAATAAAACTGTATCACACATCACATTTTTTTCAACTTTCACATATAAACTGATGGACGACCAATGTGTATGCTGAGGTATAGAGAAATTGCTAATTTTCTAAACAACTTGCTATAGAAAAACTGGCGCTTTTATTAAAACAAGCATGCATTTGAAGCTTTATGTACAGTTGGTCAAAAAAAAAAATTCTAATTTGAATAAAAAGTATCATAGAGAAATGAAACTGGTATCAATCAACATGGATTGTCTATTTCAATTTAACCTATTAAAACTTTCCTTAGGGTTTCATCTACATGATAAGGTGAACACAAATTTTTAATTTTTTCAATGTAAACCTCCAAATTTGACAATGTAGTTAGAAAGAACACACTCAACTACCCGAAGTACTATTTTAAGAGACGTTTCTACAATTGAAGATTTATTAGAGGTAGGAATTATAAGTAACACGAATTTTATAAACACTTTTTTTAAGAGAAAAATCTTTCACTCTGAGAACTCATTAGTCCTATGTCTACTAACTCTTGGACTAATTGTGAAATGTCTTAAAAATTTGTAATTGGGCTAAATTGAGTTGTTTTCTTTCCGATTGTTATCAAATTGGGGGGGTTATATTAAAAATATAAAGTTACTGTTCATTTTAATATGTAGATGACCCCTTGATTAAAAATTTTAAAGTCTTAAAATTGAAGTAGACAGCAATTTTATTTCACTGCTATAATTTGTATTAGAGTTAATACGGTTTATTTATTTATTTTTTTTTTTGACCGACTGATACATTTTTTATAAAATAGTTTCATTATATTTACAGGCTTCAAATATATGCTCATTTTATTAAGTGAACCAGTTTTCTCTTAGGAGGCGTGCAGGATTGGTAATTATTTTATATCTCGCCAATGCACCTTAAACCTAAAAATACATGTAAATTTTGAGTATTTTCATGCTCAAAAATGAGCACATAGAGGTCAGTTCATACTCATTTTTGAAACATAGACATGCTCAAAAATGAGCACATAGAGGTCAGTTCGTACTCATTTTTGAAACATGGGCGTGCTCAAAAATGAGCACATACAGATCAGTTCATACTCATTTTTGAAACCTGGACGTACTCAAAAATGAGCACATGGAGGTCAGTTCATACTCATTTTTGAAACATAGACATGCTCAAAAATGAGCACATACAGATCAGTTCATACTCATTTTTGAAACATGGACGTACTCAAAAATGAGCACATGGACGTCAGTTCATACTCATTTTTGAAACATGGACGTACTCAAAAATGAGCACATGGAGGTCAGTTCATACTCATTTTTGAAACATGGACGTACTCAAAAATGAGCACATACAGATCAGTTCATACTCATTTTTGAAACATGGACATACTCAAAAATGAGCACATACAGATCAGTTCATACTCATTTTTGAAACATGGACATACTCAAAAATGAGCACATAGAGGTCAGTTCATACTCATTTTTGAAACATGGACATACTCAAAAATGAGCACATAGAGGTCAGTTCATACTCATTTTTGAAACATGGACATACTCAAAAATGAGCACATAGTGGTCAGTTCATACTCATTTTTGAAACATTGGCATACTCAAAAATGAGCACATGATGTTTCATTATTAAGTGTGTGCATGTTTTCAGAAATAAGTATATACATGTTTCAAACTTGAGTAATTTTGTTTCGGAGCCATTTTGACGATGCGGCATACTCAGATTTGAGTATTTTTTACTCATTTTTGAAAACGTCGTTTTTAGAGTGTAACAGGTTATATTTTAATGTTTTGTAATATGCCTGTTCTGTGGTGTTGTAATAAACAAAAATCAGTTGCTTTATCGTCAACTGAAGCTGAAGTCATTGCTTTAACTAAAAGTTTGCAAGACTTGTTATGGTTTAAAAATATTGCTAGTGAAATTGTAAATATTAAGGATTTAGTAATTTTTGAGGATAATCAATCATGTATAAAATGTATCAGTAATGAGAGTAATTATGGTAGAATGAAACACATTGAAATTAAATTGAAATTTGTTCGCAATATTATAAAAGAAAATAACATCAAAATTGAATATGTTCCTACGAATATGCAAATTGCTGATTTATTTACAAAGGCATTACCTAAAGTTAAATTTTATGAACTATTATTTCTTTGTTGTTTGTACAAATAATGTTTAAATTGTGTCATATTATTATTAATGATTGATTTCAAGAAATGTCTTTCTTTTCTGATGTAATGCTAGATTATAGGCGGGTGTTGAAAATAATCACAGCATTACATTAAATTCTTATTAATTTCTTTTTGTACAACTATGTTTATTGTGATTGGTTGTTTAATGTAGCTTTCTTTCACGGCCGCCAATTCTCTGCCATGGGCCTTGCAAAATCTATAAATACCTGTAAATTTTCTGTTTTCTTTCAGTATGTTTGTGTAATTGTTCTTGTTAATATCAAATATACTCACTTCGATCCACGTCTTTATGTCTGCCTTTTTATTTATTTTAACAAATTAAATGCACAGTAAGTTAGATAATATTTCAGGGATTTTTTCAGTATTTATCGTATCATTCTATGTTGTTTAGTTACGGAGCTATGCGGAAAAAGTTCTCAGTGGTACAGTAAAGAAAATTGGAAGATATATGCTACAGAGAGATGGTATACTAGAGAGTATATATGCTATAGTTATGGAAGTTGAGCTGAGTTCCTTAAAAAATTCGGATGTGATGCGGTATATACCTACCCCTACCTCCCAGAGAGATCTATAATAAGGTTAACGCGATTATGAGAGTTATGTTTAACTATCTCAATATATATATAATGCAAAAAGAGGAATTTCATTCCGGACGCTTATATCTTGAGTTCTGCTGAATAGATTTTGACAGGACTTGCATTGTTAGTTAGATAATGTTTCAGAAAAGATGTTAGTATAAAACATAACGTTCTACGTTGCTTAGTTAAATAATAATGGGGAAAGTTCTAAATCAGATGAACCCAATTTTGAAAGATTTGCTTTTTTTAAAGGTTCCGCTGAATGAATTTTTATTGGATTTAAACTGTTAATTAGATCATTTTTAGGAAAGGTTTCGGTACATTTTCGAGTTTAAAAGATTCTGCTAAGTAGATTTCGATGGAACTTGATCGGTTAGTTAATTTTTCAGTGAATGTTTTAGTATAAAGCACATATCATTTGTTTAGTGTTGCTTGGTTGTTAGGTTGATTGATTGCAGAATTATAGATGAAAGTTCTAGAATCAGGCGTATCCAATTATTATGAAAAATCAGTTTTTTCAATAAGTCCAATTAACAGATTCTGATGAGACTTGCATTGCTAATTTTTCATGAACGCTTTTAGTATATTACATATTGTTCTATTGTTCTTTGCCGAATCCTACACTAACATATCAACTAAAGAAATTGGTCCTTGACAGTCAAAATTTCGTATGACTCAATAAAAGATATAATAGCGTAATGACATTCATATTGCTTTCTGCAATTCGTTTGGATACACCAGGTAGATGTCCATATTGCTTTAAAATGCGTGATCAAATTCACATATACATTTGTTTCATTCAAGATTTCTTTAGAAAAACCGACCAGCGTAGCGGGAGAAGGCTGCTAGTAATATTATAAATTCAAAGTGTAAAAACATTTGCCTGACGTCAGGGTCAAAACGGATCATAAAATACTTTTGCATATAGGTGGATATAATCTAGAGAGTAGCATGGGCTAATTTTAATTTATATTATTCAAATAAGTTTCTTAATAATTCAAAATTTCGCTTTTTTAATTGAGAATCAACGGACATTTTCTAATAAAATTTAACATTTTCCCTTCATTGTTTTAAATAATTCAAAAGCCGTAATAATAATTTATCTATTTTTAGTTGAATGATTTTCACGTGAAACATGAAACTCGAAAAGCTGAAATAGTTTTTATTTTATGAATTAAAAAGAAGATGAATATGGCGTCATAGTGGAAATAAAAATGATATTTTCAAGCAGATTTTTTAAGTTCAGATTGAAATTTGTTGACCAAACTACAGCAACCAGCATTACTGCACTGCTGAAACATTTTGAATTATACATAGATAAATTGCATCACAAATTATGATGCGATATCGCATATATCAAAGCCTGATGATGATACCTTCGATTAATTTTGAAATGGGTTCATCTGAATGTAGTAGTTATTAAAAAAACTTGACATATTAAACAAAAACCTAATTTTCAGAACAAATAAAAAAAAATGTATATGTTTCCTGAATTGTTTAAGCCCGAGGAGGGGCAGATATTAGGATATTTCATTCAATGCTTTCTACATGTAATGTTAAATGTTTGTAACAAATCAGTTAAACCAATTGAACTTTAAAAAATAAAAATGAAATTCATACAATATAATTCTTTAAACACCTATATACTTAGATTCCGTTCAAATGTAACATCGAAATAAATCTTAGACTTTTTCCATTTTTAATTTGTAAATATTTGTACTGTAGATTTTGCATTGTGTTTATGACGATTGTACATAATATGATAAGATACATGCAAAATACAAAACTTTAAAACATGTCTAAGATTTATTTCGATTTTATTTGAACGGAATGTAAGTATATAGGTGTTTAAAGTATTACATTGTATGAATTTCATTTTTATTTTTTAAAGTTCAATTGGTTTAACTTACTTGTTACAAAAATTTAACATTAAATGTAAAACGAATTGAATGAAATATCTTAATATCTGCCCCTTCTCGGGCTTAAACAATTCAGGGTTTTTTTTTTTCTGCAAATTAGGTTTTTGTTTAATTTTATATTGGGGTAATGTGTTATTCTTAATATACTTAATAAGGATAGATTTTAATTTAAGCGTTGAATTAAGGCAATACCGACCTACTTATTTTTTAGAAGATGTTATGTATGTACGTACAACACAAATTCCTTTTAAATTAATAAAATATTAACTGATGCAGAAGGAAAAAACATACTTCTTAGGTTTTAAAATATTTGCATTTTTAGTTACATAAACATGTTTCTTTTTAAATGAGGTAGTATTGTAATACCGTAAAACCTCTGTAAAGTGACCACGCTCCATTCCAATAAAAATTTATCGGTCTGAGAGGTAGTCTCTTAATGGAGGTCATGTTTAACCCTAGATTTTAATTGATCTGAAAAGGTAACAATTTGCGTTAATAAAATTTATTTTTCACATTAGAAAAATATATAAAAATTTAAGTATCAAAACAAAATGAAATTACTGGAGAGTTTAAAAAATGAATACACAGGCTTTTGCTATGATTTTACGGTTTTATATTTTACAACTTTTATTTCCAAGTCCTTTCGAAGTTCAGTAAAAAAATCTTTTTTTTTCTTTTGACGGGAACAAATAAAGACGACTTCATTAATTTATCTATTTCTTTGAGAGTTTTCTGACAGAATGTACTTTACCCAAGTGACGTCAGTCGCGTGTGAACAGAAGAAACACATACGTAAGCGTAAATAACTTTTTAACAATGCTTCCCCTTGATCCAATAAATGTTCTTTTTCGGGAGTAAAATTTCCGCAGAGGCTGTTGCCATTCGTGGGTAAAATCCAGTCGTCCTTCTTAATTTATCACCAGAGTTAAATTCATTGCATAAAAAGGCACAAAGAGGTTTAAGCACTTAAAAATTACCGGAGTAATAATAAATCTAAACTTAGTTCAAAAGTTCGATCAATAATGTGCTCTCCGGAATTACTTTTGTATAAAAAACTTCTTCAGGCAACCAGTAAAAACTGAATTTGTTTCATTTTCTTCAAAGAAATTGGCCGCTCATGGAGGGATTTCAACTGGGATGGTTTCTGAATGGAGGTAAAACAAGTATTGAGCCTATGGGGAAAATTTCGTTCCATGAAAAAATGATCGTTCAGGGAGGTGGTCGCACAGGTTGGTCTCACTGTGTCTTCAAACACTTTCATGACTTTTCTTATAAAAAAAATTAAATTGCATAAGTAACTTTATTAATAAAATAATCCTATATTTTATTATGTGGTAAATAAATATAAAAATAACTAGTCAAAGAAGTTCTAGGACTAAAAATTCTCATAAAATGCATTTCTTTTTTATTGGCTTGAAAAAATACTGAGTTTTTAGCGTTAATACCGCAAAGCGCATGGTTTTACCTTCGTTAGATCCAGAGATAAAACACCTTTTGCCTTGAGACCTCTTTTTGCCGACGCATCAGCGGCCCTCTGACGAGAACTTTAAGTTCATTTAATCTTAGAATGAATTTTTTCAAGATTTGTCAACTATAAAAGAATATATCTAAAGTTCCTTTCAAGATATATGTACGAAATGTTAATCAGAGATTTTATGTTATTTTTCCAACAAATAGTCTTCAGGATTTTTAATTTTGAATGATAATTGTGAAAATATGCTAATTAATGCAAAACTCACTCATAAAAAAACTTCATTTTTTAACTTATTTTTTTTTATATAAAATTCATAATCAATATTTTAAGAAATCCTGAAGACAAATTAAAATGACATAGTTTCTGTACACAAAAGTAAAAAAAAAAAAAAAAAAAAAAAAAATCGTATATTCAGTAAGTACTTCTACAGTTATATCTGCAATTAGCTATATTTAATTTTTTTAATTTAAATTTTTAAAAAAATATTTAATTTTTTTGAAATTTTTTACATGCAATATTTTTATTATATAAAAACATATTTGAGAAAAAAATTTCATAAAAAAACTCTATAAATAAATAAAATAGTATTTTGAACACCGTAACTCTTTAGTTAATATTAATGGCATATTTTCTTCAGAAATAGTGCCTAATTTTATAGTTATAAGTTTAGAAAGACTTCCTAATTTTTATAGTTAATAGTTTTAAAACACAGCCTTTTTATAATCCTAATATGGCTTAATTCTTTCACTTAATTTCGAAACATTCATTTAATGCTTGCGGTTGAAAGTTCTTAATCACTATAATTCAACCTGTTACCAAGCAGTATAATTAGAAATTTCTTTTTGCTGAAATATAGTTAATTACTATAAAGCCTCCTGGAACGTTAAAAATGAAGAATAGTCTCCGCGGGCGGTAATTATTGAGCAATATTCTCTCCCAGGGATTATTTCTTAATTGGTAAAGATTTACGTGAGTTACTGAAAAGCTGTTGAACTATTTCTTCTTAATGCTTTCATATAAAGAAAAAAAAATGTTAAAATGTAAAGATAAATATCCTGATAATATCAAGAATATACAACCCACAAAAAGCAATAAGGATATTTCCGTAAGAATTTTGAATAAAGTTGAATTAAATAAATTACTGAACTTAATTATTTTATCTTATTTCTGCATGTCATACATTTTTTTTAATTCACATTTTCTTTTGTTAAAGGTTTCAAAGTTGTAGTATGAAAAAAAAATCATGTTTAAAAAGTACTTGTGAAAAATATTTAAGATTTTTTTGATTCAATATACTAAACTTTAAAAGTTATAATATTACTTCCTCTTACTAGTACCTTCTTCTATCAGCTTGCCAAGGTCACACAAAAAGTAAGAATTCTGTGAGTTAATTTTAAACCTATTATTCGTAACGCTGGTGTTTGTCAGACCGCATCACCTCAGTTATGTCATTATTTGAAACTGTAGTACAATACTCGTCATTAGTTACACTCTATTTTTTCCTTTAATTAGTGTGTGTGTGTGTGTGTGTGGGGGGGGGTTATGATGTCGTAACAACCTCGAAAACACTCAGTCAGAAGGAATAAGAAGATTTATGAAAAAATGGCCATGTCAAGAATATCTAGATATTTTAAGTTCTGCAGATGCCGATTTTACTGACGAAACAAATCACAGTACGAATTCTGAACTTTCCCATAGTGAAAATGTAAATATTTCTGATGGATTTCAACATAATTTTTATCAGAACAATTTAGAGAAAAACATCTTATAAATGCTTTTCATGCCAAAAGCCAGTGTACATTGAATGTACCGTTAACCGGGGCTATATTGGTCCTTGTGATGTTACTTTGGTCCATCCCATAAAAAAAGTTTTTATTCTTTCTATTTAACAAACGATACAAAATAATTTGAATTTTTTGCCCTTGAAAAGTATTTTATACCTTACTGTAGGGTATTTGAATAGTTTAGGGGTAATTTAGTTTTTTTAGTGGCAACACTCAATGTGTTTTTAAATAATTACTTTCGAGTGTAAATTTTAACTCTACAAACATTCTATAGTGAAACAATCTGGATAAGAGCTACAAATAAGATAATTGTCAAAATATTACTGGTAGTAACCTGTAACCCATGTGTGATCATAGTTTTTCCTTTAACTTTTTATTTTGACAGGAAATGTTTACGTTTTCATAAAGATAACATGAAAACTAGTACTTTTGGGCTACTTTGTGCCATGCCTTTTTTATTCCGAAAATAGCCCCAGTTACTTACAAATGCCTTTTATACAACCAAATCTCTTAAAACACGTTTTAAGTAACTATTTTTTTAAATGTTACTGTAGCAAAATGTTACATTATTTGTTATTCTTCCAGTTTCTGAGGATAATTTGACGAAAACTGTTTCTCGTTTCTTTAATATTAACAATTGGTTTATTGTGTTTAAACGTAAAAAAAAAAAAAAAAAAAAAAAAAAAAAAAAAAAAAAAAAAAAAAAAAAAACATTTGTTTATAGAGTTTGCAGTGTTAATTTATTAGCGAATGCTATTACAATGGGGTTTTTAATAAAAATGTGTTCATTTACATATGAAATGTATTTATTTTATATGAAACTAAGTGAATGGATCAAATAAACCCACAGAACATTACTCTGTTCCAAAACTTTAAAAATAGTTTTTAAAAAAATCCTCTTTAAAACCATACAGTTTGCTTAATAGTTTCATGTTAATAGTTTACAACTCCATTTTGACTTTGAAAAATCACATATAATATTTTTTAAACATGGAAATGTGAGTGGAATTAGGAAAAAGTGGCCCAAAGTAGCCCCGGTTGACGGTACAAGAAAAATATGTGTGGACTGCAGTAATCATGTACTTTGACTCTTGCATATTAGGAAGGTAACTATTATTTTTGTAAAATAAACACTACATTTCAATTTTCATACTTTGTTGCAACGATAGTTCGAAAAAAATTGCACACGTTGAATATTAATATTTAACTAGTAAAATTAACAAACCACCATTTATTTGAAAAAAAAAAATTTTTCTTTAAAGTAAAGTTAAATAATATGAATATACTTTTTTATGTAATTTAATCCACACACTCTTAAGGTAAGATACAAGTAAGGTAGGTACAAGGATAATGGTAGGACAAAATTTAAGTAAATGAAACCATTTAAGATATTTTTTATATTAATTTTATTCGTGCGGTCTGTGAGACCGCATCACATCAGATGTGTGACAAACTTTAGTAACACAGTTAAAGTCTATATTATGTAAACCAGTGTATTTCGATTCTGTACGGTTAATTTGACAAAAAAACTATCTGCATTATTCGACGCATAATTCGACGCATTATTCGGTGCGTAATTTAAACGCTCATTAGGCTATGTCCTTAACATTAATTAGAAATAGGAAATGAAGAAAAATATCAGTCCTCTTCAGTCAGATATGTCATAAGCGGAGAAGCATTAAATATGCACTTAAACATTAGAATTACCGATGTGGTCACCTGTGACCCAAGATGAATTTCACTCGTATCACATTTGTTTTCCAAAATAAAACTTTAATTTTTTTTTCATTTTTCCTAAATACTCGGTATAATGGTCACACGATTTTAGTTCAAATCCAACGAAAACTTTTTACATACACCACTGTATACCTGAAATATATTACAACTTTTATTTGTATATTTTCTAAGTAACATAATTCAAACCTGCATATTTCAACCATTTAAGCATGCCTATTTATAAATCTGCGTATGCCTTAAATCTTATACATCATATAAGAAATAATAGAAATAAGTAGGAATAAATAACATAGGAGTAACTTTTAAATGACAGCCATATTATGAATTTATTTTTGTTATCTCTAAATATTACATCATTAATATGCATATCTGGTACATAAATAAAATATTACCATAATTGCATCAACTGTTTGATCTCATCTATTTAAATGCTGACTGTTCTATATTTTATAATTGAAGTATAGGACATTATTTTAATAATTAATTTAGTTTTTATTTTAACATTGCTACTTATACATACATACATGCATACATATATATATATATATATATATATATATATATATATATATATATATATATATATATATATATATATTATGTCCATGTAAAATTAGGAATTTCGATATGTAATCAACCATAATTCTATTTTACTTTAACGATAGCTGACTAAAATTTCATTCATTACTTCGTCTTTTTACGTATTTTTAAAGAACATTAAGTCGAATCTGAAGTCGAAACACTAGTCAAAGTTTTTCCGTAAAGGAGTTCTTACAAATGCTATTTGGTTGTAATTCCTCTTCTATCTCCTTTAAAAAAAAAAAATTAACTTCCAATGAAAAGAAAAATATATGCAATTAGCTGCTTCATTAGTAATGTTGGTTTTATTTAGATCGTTATCTCTCTGGGAGTAATTTACAGAATAAAGTATTGAAGGTGTAACGACAGTACAATAAATTTGTCTTTAAACAATATAAAAATAAGCAATCATTTTCCAATTTTCTACATTGTTTGGCAAATTAAAGAGGTTCCTTTTATTTCAAATAAATAAATAAAATAACCATAAGTAAATTTTTTCTTAATTAACTAAGATCTGATACATACATATATTATGTTTATTTAAAATTATGAATTTGAAAATTTAAACAAGCATAATTCTATTTTACTCTAATAACAGCTGAGTAAAATTGCATCACTTACTTCGTGTTATTACATATTTTCATAAAGAAAAAAATATCTGAAGTCTAATCACTAGTCAAAGTCATTCCGTAAAGTAGTTCTTACAAATGCTATTTGGTTGTAATTCCTTTTCTAACATTTTTTTTATTTAGCTTACAATGAAAAAAAAAGAAAAAAAAGATCTGCAATTAGCTACTTCATTAGGAATGTTACTTTTAACTAGATCGTTATCTCTCTGAGAGTCATTTACAAAATAAATTATTAAAAGTGTAACAGTAGTACAATTAATTTAAAAAGTTCCCTTTATTTAAAAGAAATAAATAATATAAGCATAAATGAAAATTTTCTTATTTAAACTATGCTTCTAATATATATATGCATATATTTTGTCATGTAAAATTCTGAATTTGAAATTATTTGAAAGCATAATTATCTTTTACTTTAGAGACAGCTGACTAAAACTGCATCAATCTCTTCGTCCTATTACGTATTTTCCCCCAAAATCTTTTTAACAAAATTCGAAACATTTGTCAAAGTTCTATAGTAAAAAAGTTCCTACAAATGCTATTTAGTTGTAATTCCATTTCTAAATATCTCCTTAAAAAAAAAAAAAAAAAAAAAAAAAAAAGTTACAATGCTAAAAAAAAAAAAATACGAAATAAGCTGCTTCATTAGGAATGTTACTTTTAGATCGTTATCTCTCCGAGAGTCATTTACAAAATAAATTATTAAAAATGTAACAATAGTACAATCAATTAAAAAAGTTCCCTTTATTTAAAATAAATAAATAATTATAAGTATAAATGAAAATTTTCTTATTTAAACTATGCTTCTAATAAATATATGCATATATTTTGTCATGTAAAATTCTGAATTTGAAATTATTTGAAAGCATACTTATCTTTTACTTTAGAGACAGCTGACTAAAATTGCATCAATCTCTTCGTCCTATTACGTATTTTCCCCCAAAATCTTTTTAACAAAATTCGAATTGTAATTCCATTTCTAAATATCTCCTTTAAAAAAAAAAAAAAAAAAAAAAAAAAAAAACTTACAATGCTAAGGAAAAAATACGAAATTAGCTGCTTCATGAGGAATGTTACTTTTAACTAGATCGTTATCTCTCTGAGAGTTATTTACAAATTAAATTATTAAATGTGTAACAATAGTACAATCAATTAAAAAAGCTCCCTTTATTTAAAAGAAATAATATAAGCATAAATGAAAATTTTCTTATTTAAACTATGCTTCTAATATCTATATGCATATATTTTGTCATGTAAAATTCTGAATTTGAAATTATTTGAAAGCATAATTATCTTTTACTTTAACGACATCTGACTAAAATTGCATCAATCTCTTCGTCCTATTACGTATTTTCCCCCAAAATCTTTTTAACAAAATTCGAAACATTTGTCAAAGTTCTACCTTAAATAAGTTCCTACAAATGCTATTTAGTTGTAATTCCATTTCTAAATATCTCCTTAAAAAAAAAAAAAAAAAAAAAAAAAAAAACTTACAATGCTAAGGGAAACATACGAAATTAGCTGCTTCATTAGGAACGTTGGTTTTATTTAGATCGTTATCTCTCTGGGAGTAATTTACAGAATAAATTATTGAAGGGGTAACGGCAGTGCAATAAATCAGCCTTGAAACAATATAAAAATAAGCCCTCATTTTCCAATTTTCTACTCTGTTTGGTAAATGTAAGAGGTTCGCTTTATTTCAGGCCAAAAAAAAAAAAAAAATTAAATAAACGTAAAAGGACATATTCTTATCATAACGTTAGGTATCTACTGTGCTGACAAATATATGTCGGTGACTACAAGTAATTTATTATTTCTAATTTTGTATAAATATTAAAAAAAATTGTTTATGCGGTTTAACAGGGTTCCTACATTTCAGGAATTTCCCTGACTTTTCCCTGACCGAAAAACCATTATTTTCTTAGAGAAAAACTCGGCTTTTACAATCGCTCCATTATATCGCGTTATTATAAATACAATTTTCTACATAAAAATTCTGGTATTTTCGCTGAAAGTGTAGGAACCTTGTTTAACCCTTTATGTACTGAATTATGAATTCATGAAAAATTTATCTTCTAAAGAATATTTCATGAATTTTTGAAACTACATTAGAAGAATTACATAATCATTTAATAAATTTTAGAAGGATTAAATGATTTAGAAGGATTATTTAAATTTGAATTTATAGGAATTTTGTGCAATATTTATACTCCCACTTAAATCTTTTATTTTAAATATTTTTGTTAGTATTTTTTAGAATGAGGAAATGTACAAATATAATGCTCAATAGAAATTACAATAGTAGTCATTACAATAGAAATATAGAAATATTTCCGAATTTAAAAATCCCCCCCCCCCCACAACGCCAAGAAACCTAAAAAGATGCAAAGGCAGAAGAAATCATTCTTTGAAAAATATTTTTGTTTTGTGTTAACAATAATGCTTTTTGACAAGATAAAAGAATGCATGTATATCTCATACTAAACTGTATTACTACTAGTCGATGTATTAAAGAAATTTTCTAACAAGTTATTTTAATGGTTCTTATAAATACCATCAGTTGATACAGGGTTAACACATAAACTTTCCTGTGTAACATTTCTTAACATTTAATACTTTTTGCCCTTATTTTATGTTTTTATTTCAATAATTTAAAAAAAATCGTTTTAATATTGTTTTTTAAATATTTATTTAAACATAGCGTTATTGTTCGTAATATGTCTCTTTTTATAACTGAATTTTGGCATATTTTCTATTTTTTTAAATATATTCATGCATTATAAACCAATTAAATGGATATAATGTATCCACAATGGAGGAATTTTAAAGGAAGACTAATTTTCTTTTATTTGTAGTAAAACATGACATTTTTTATTTAGATAAAAAAAAAAAAAAAGTATTATAGTTTATTACTATATGGGAAATTTGAAACGTTACAATCAGGATTTTTTTTCACTCAGCGGTTTTTATTTTTTGCCTTTCTTATCAATTTACTTTTGCACATGTGATTTAATTTAAGTTATATATATATATATATGGAAATGGGCTGGGCACATTGCAAGAAGAAAAGATAACAGATGGAGCACAAACACCCTACAGAGGTATACCAGAGATGTAAAACGGCCAAGAAGACGACCTCAAGTAAGATGGAGTGATGAAATCAGAAAAGTAGCCGGTGTTGATTGGATGACTAATGCACTACACAGGAACAATTAGAAAAATCTGGGGGAAACTACATCCAGTGGATTGAAAACGGTTGATGATGATTATATATATATATATATATATATGTAAATGTATATATAAGAGTACAGAATTCAATGATATAAGCAAATCGGTTGTTTTCTGTGAGAAAAAAGCTAAAAGCTGTATTTTTTTTTCTCCTGTACCCAAACAACAAATATGATTAAAATAATAGTTTCAAGATGAAAACAGAAGCATGAAATGGAAAAAACAATACAACCTTTTAAACATTTAATTTATAGCATACAAAACAGAAATATTACACCACTTACCGAATAAAAACCCAGTTGATTTTCAAAATATCCTCCTGCACATGGTATCCAAGCATGATCAAAAACAGTTAAGTTAACACAGAAATTAAAACTATGGATTCAGTTAATTCATTTTGAATTACCGTGATAAAATCAATTAATATAATATAAATAGAAAATAATCACATTATTTAAAATAGAAAATAATTACATTATTTAAAATACCTAAAAACACTTTTAAATTGTTTAATTTCAATTGTGCTATATTGCCAATATTCAGCGTTTAATAACACATGGTGTAAAAAATTAAAATTATTACTTTAATAGAAGCTTTAAAAGACAAATATTTTGGTGCTGCCATCTATTATATTATTTTAAATACAATTATTATTATTATTCAAATGTCACAATAAGAAAATAATAAAAGCTAATGAAATTAAAATATATCATCTGCATTACCACACTAATCCTAATAGATAAATAATAATATACTATATATCATTATTCAAAAAAATTAAATAAATTAAATGTTAATAAAATGCTTTCAATATATTCTATTACCAAACCCAATTAATCTGCACTGAGAAAGTAAATAATTTTATAACATTGATAATATATAGAATATAGCTATATGCTATAGCTTAAAATAAATTATATAAAATATAAATATAAAAACTTTAAGAATTACTATTAAATTTAAAAAATAATAAATTAATAAAATGAACAGGAAAAAAAGATGTTTATAGAATATTGTCAGATTCTAAATTCCCAATAGCCTAAATATTACAAATATATTGTGTGGATTATCTTCCTATGAGCCCAAAAAAGGGTGCTAAAAAATATGATGGTAACAATCAAACACATTAAACCGATAATAAATCATGTAATACAAAGTTGAAAATAAAGCAATATTAAAAAGTATAGAGGAATAATAATAAAACCAATTACCCAATTTTAATACAAACAGTATAACATTAGTTATATCAAATAAACTTATATGCATATTGATCACTATAAAGGTGGTATACTATTATTAATTAATATGACATTGTCCTGAGTAGACAAAAATTTAAAACAAGTTAATTTTGAATTTGATTAAATAAGCTAAATTTAATATGACGTGAAAAAAAAGTCACAAATTACATATAAAACATCACATCAACATCCATATAAAATGCGTAATAGAAATGTATTTATAATACAAAAGACCCATCATTTTTTAAAATTAACCATAGCGTATTATCCAGACAACTCCACCCTCCTCCGTACTCTAACATCTACCCACCCAACCATCCTATAGTAATTGTTTATTATTATTTTACAATTTTTAATTTTTTATATAAATATTTGTTTTTTATTTTATAACTTTTTTTGTAACTTTGTTTACGCATGTGTTATTTTTTTAATATATATATATATATATATATATAATGCTTTTAAAAAGTGTAATAAGAAAACAAGCCAAGTGCATCAGGCGCAACGCAGCGCTTATATGCAGTAAGTATATATGCAGTAATGTAAGTTATATGCAGTAATGTAAGTTATATGCAGTAACTAATGGACAATTGCAACATGAAACAATAAATAAACGCATCTCCTTGCTCGTCGGAGGGTGGGAGGAGTCAAAAAACAGGTACCAAATAAAAATTGATTCCTCACAGGTTCCGCAAGATATGGTCAAACCCCATACTCCATTAGTGTACCAAAATCAAATAGAAAAACTTACATCTCAAAGCAACTTAACAAAACCAAACTGCTGTAAAAACATAAACAACAAAAGTTTATAACAATAACCAAATCTGTAAAACTGATTTTTTTATGAAACATTTAAAAATATCCAATGAAATAAATTATTAAACTAAATCCTTAACTAGCTCAAAATTAAATGAATATTGAACTTGTGAGTAGGATATATCCCCACCTTGAGCCGTGAAGACCTGAAAATGTTTCTGATACCTCTAAAACATACACGACACTCCACATCATCCATCGAACAGCAGGAGTTATAAGGCATAACATTCCAAATAGGTCAGCATCTACAAGACTTGTCTTTCCGTCAATCAAATTCATCAATTCCATTTCAGTTTACCTTTGGTTCAACTTGATATTCGACCAAGTGTAGACGTTCTATAAAGAGTTTAGCATGAACTCTTCATATACTCAAGCTGTCGCTTCAGTTCCATCACGGCGTTTTGCCGCTGAGCTGTTTCCACTTCGAAAAACGTTTTTTAAGCTGATTTACACAATGAAAAATAAAATGATACAAAAATAAATTGTTGTAAAAAAAAATTAGCAGTAAATCTAAAGCTCTGCGAACTCAAAAACTGATTACTGCTACAAATCCTATCAAATCTGTTAACTTGCCTCAAAATAATGTTGACGAATACTCTCTTATTTAAAACTTAACTTCTTACTTACCCTCTTCTTTGAAAACCAGTGCCGCATTAGTTATTAAAATTTAAAAAATACCTTTTATCAAAAAGCTTAACTTGTATATTATTATCTGTAATTAATAAATCTAAATCTAATAAATTAACATGCAAACAATCATCTGAAGCTTTATTCAATTTAAAACATGGAGAATAGATATCGTTAATAGATATCAAGAGTTTGTCATAGAAAATAATTAAATCATCGATATATTTTAAAAATGTAAAATTCATATTTGTGTTTAAAACATAGTTAAATTCGTAATAAAAAAGAAAAATATTGGCAGTAGAACTTGCAAAATTTGCACCCATCCCAATGCCACGTATCTGGTAAAAAAGTGAGCTATTAAATATAATGAAATTATTATAAAAACTAAAATTACCTAAACACTAGAAAAATATCTCCTTTCATTCCAAGCTCCTCCCAAATATAAAATAATTCAAAAATATTTTTTAATGTATTGTAAAGCAAATCAATTGGTATACTAGAAAAAATATTTTCAAAATCATAAGTATGCAAATTAGTAGGCGTTATGGGAGTTTTTTAATTTTATTTAAATCTTCAATTTTATTATCAGTACACCAAAGATAACTAGTATCTCTGTAATTAAACTTCATAAAACCAGATGCTTCAGAAACTGCTGTAATTTAATATTGAAACTTTTACCAATACCTCTTGAATTACAACGTATGAATCAGACTTTAATAGGTGTTTTATGAAATTTTGGAGTTAAAAACAAAAATAGAAAACTATGATAATTATTAATAGCAACATTATGGGAATATGGGAGATGGGGCATATATGAATGAGGCAGATGTGAAAATCGCAATTTTAAAATAGTTTTTACAAGTTTTTTTTTTTTTTATTTAAAAAAATACTAAAGATGATAGCACCTGTAGACATATGATAAACTTTTGTTGAAGCTCTTTGAGATTTTGTTTGCCCACTATAGCCAAAAAACTGTTTATAGATCTCAAAAGTAAAATCTTTGTTCCAAGTTGATAAGCGAGTAACTTTATTTATTTGTTCATGTATTTGAATTTGAGTGTTTTAACATATACTATGAATCCTAATGCATATTTTTCAGAAAGTTCTTTTCTTCTAAAATTGAGAAATTTTAATAATTTATCAATTTAACTCTAGCAGGCACTTGTAAATTTGTTGGGGGCTAATATGAACAGTTCATAAGTACCCCAATAATCATTCTGTGATTCTGTTCCTTTCAATTAACTTCATGAGAAATAATGTCAGCTCCATTACACAGGCCTGCGATGAAAAAAATACAAGAGAATTGATAGCTTAACTTAATGTATTTTTCGGTTCTAATTTAAAAAAAATATATTAAAAAAAAATCACATTACGTTTCCTTGAAAATTACACTTTTATTTGGATTTTTATGAACAATCCATCATCAATACCTCTTAGACCTGCTGTCCCATTGCTTTTGCGTCCAATTGAATTACAAAGCCATCTCTCCAGAGTCTTCAGACTCGGAGCATCCAGAAGTTCAAAGCTCCTACTACGGAATATATGCTCTCTGGAAGCGATTCAATTCAGTCCTTCTCTATGGTTGAACATAATGATCTGACTAGAGATCTGGACTTTTCGAAAGAGGCAGCAGAATTGTTGGCCTCCAGCTTGAAAGAAAAATCTTATTGGCCAAAGGAACCTTATTTATTGGTACAGGAATCGAGAAAAGGAATTTGTTAAGTACTTTGAGAAAGAGAAGAACCTGGTCTATTGTTCTGATGTTTCCGGATTGATGAGCAATTTTAATATAACCTATGATAAAGATGAATGGAGGCTGTTTATAGATTCATTGAAAAGGAGCCTTAAAGCTGTCCTTCTTCATCACGGAAGCCAGTATGCATCTGTACCAGTTGGACACATTGTGCATTTAAAAGGACGCTATGAAAACCTGACTCTCCCCATCAACAAAATTAAATATGCCGACCTCGGTTGGACCATTTGCGGTGATTTGAAAGTTATCTCTATGCTTCTTGATCAACAAGGTGGATACACAAAGTACCCATGTTTAATTTGTGAGTGGGACAGCTGTGATAAGACTCAACACTGGGTCAAAAAAGAAAGTTCGAAAACCCAAAATATTAAACCAGGCACCAATAATGTGATTCGGATCATCTTAGTTGAGCCAAAAATTGTACTGTTTCAAAATATTGCGATTGTTTCAAATACCAGTACAAAAACATTCCAGATTTACCCGAAGTGAAGTTGAAAGAGAGGATTTTTATTGGTCCAGATATCCGAAAGCTTATGAAAGATAAAGAATTTGATACTAGCATAACAACAAAGGGGAAAAAAAGCTTGGATTGCCTTCAATGATGTCGTCAGCAAATTGCTGTGTAATTACAAGAATCCTGACGATAAACCAATTGTAATGAATATGCTGGGCAAATTTCAAGAGTTGGGTTGCTGCACGAGTGTCAAAATACATTTACTTCACTCACGCGTGGACCTTTTGACCGGAAATTTAGGATCAGTTCGCGAAGAACAGAGTGAAAGGTTCCATCAAGACATCAAAGATATGGAGAGAAAATATTAAGGAAGATGGGACAAGAACATGCTTGCCGACTACTCTTAGATGTTAACACGAGATAGACCTTAGATTGAAGATAAAAGAACAACGTCAAAAAAGAAGTTTTAAAGGAAAAAGAGTACGTACTTAAAGAGACACTTTGTTTTGTTTTGTTTTGTTTTTTGCTCAGTTTAAAATTTGTTTGAAACTTTCGTGTACACATACATAATATTTCCTTCTCTAGGTCACTCGTCTATTTTATATACGTTACCTTAATAAAAGCAAATTAAAATAGTATATTGATGATTTTTTTTTTAGAAACTGCACCATAATTTGATGTGAAAAGTTTAAACTCAACGGAACTTTTTGCTTTCTCTCGACCAGAGGCGGCTCGTGCGATCTAGCAACAGTGCTTTATATCCATTTCAACCTATAAAAATATCGATTACTGAAAAACCAATTTCCTCACCAAGAATTGATTAATTTACATAGCTTTTAATGGATAAAAATCACTGTTGCCAGATAATACATGCTAAAACGTTCCAGAGAATTCCTTTTCAAATAGCATTATAGCAAAATATCGATATCGATTTTACAAAAAAATACTGACGTGATGGAAAAATTTGAGGTTATTTTCGAAATCAGCACACCAAATAACATAAAAATCAACGAAAACTTCTCTTGAATTTTTCAAAAAGTTCGATTTCGCAGGCCTGTGTTATCTATACTTTTCCTGAAATAGAAGATATTTTCCTCACACAAAATTGATTTTGTATTGAAACTTCTTCAAAAGCATCTTTCAACAAGTACATAAAGAGAAACAAATTCGTTTACGTTCAATTGAACGTTAAATAAAATTAATGTTTTTCAAAATGAATAAGTGTTATGTATTATTTTACTAAACGGTCTACAACATTATTTTTTAATGCATTCTACTGTACAAAAGTATTATTTTAAACAACGTTGCAATTTTTTCTATTACATTTGTTCTAAACTTACAATGATGGCTTAGTTCCATCCTCTCTAAAACAGCTATGTATATGACGCTTTGAATGGAGGTAGATATCAGCAATGTTTTAAGATAGATAATTTTTTAAACACTGATAATAACCGTAAAATCCCGATTGTAACCCATCCCCCTCTTTCAAAAGTGAAATAAGTTAAATAGGAGTGTGTGTGTGTGTGTGTGTGTGAGGTGTTATAGTCGAGATTTTTTTTTAATTCATTAAAGAAAATACTTCTTTATCTATAATTTACGAGTAAATAAAGATTACACAATACAAGAGTGATAATATTTCGTAATTCGGCAGATTTCCGATAAATAGTATCTAAATGCACCCTCCCTAAAATTTCCTCCAAACAAAAACCCCTAAGCAAAATGTAAAGTTTTTAATTTCTTTTTTGTTAAATTACTTCATTATTTTTTATTTTATTGCAACAATACTTAATGAATCATCTAAGTCTCCCCCCCTCAAGCCTACTAATTTTCATCTTATAATATTTTGCTTAAACATGCCATCCATAATATATATATATACATATGCATTTTCCTTTATGGTGAATTTAACAGGTAGTATAACTAATGGTTATGATGACAGATGATTAACAGAATAAAAAGTATGCCAAAAAATATTTTTCTTGTGTTCACATGTTCTCACGTATGTTCATAAATACCCCGCTGATATCAATGTGTGAACATTTTTTTTTAATTCATAAAACTATTAAAAAATGTAAGAAGAACTTATACACTTGATTTTAAACAAATTACCATGCTGCAAAGAAAGTCCTGTTTAATATATTGAGTAGTTTTTTGTTTATGGAAATCAATCCAGATATCAGAAAAAGCTATATTTATGCGAAGTGTTCACATGTTCCTTAATCATCCCTACATTTTTTGGCCTTTTAAGTATAGTTTAGTTCCACGAGTACTTGTTCTGTAAGTCAAATGCTACGATTTTTGGGTACCAGTATTTTAGAATGGAAAAATGTAACTTATTTTATCGGAGATATCTCATTAATTTAATAAGGTGAAGCAAACTTTTCGACAATAATGTTGGCCAAAAAGCATAGCAGTTATTAGAAAAGTAACTTACACTAGAAAAACCCATGGAACAAGCCTATAAGCATTAAATTAATTAACAATAATACTCTAATAAGACTTAATTTACATTCTTTATAAAATGTACTATTATTTAACTCATTTTTAACTTTGTCAATGCAAAAGTGTTTTCAAATAATTGCATGATTGGAAGCCGCTTTGTTAACAGATACTGATACACATTTTTTATGTAAAAATTGAATATAATTTAAATCTTTATTGAAACTATGATAAACTTAGTGAATAACTCCTTTCCCTGCTATTCACTATTATGACTATTAAATTTTAGGTCTTGCAATTCCTGTTTTTCGATGGATGATGTGAGTGTCGTGGATGTTTTAGAGGTAACGGAAAAATTTTCAGCTCTTCACTGGTTATGGTGGGGATATGGCCTTCTTACGTGTTCAATTAATTTAGAGTTATTTAATGATTTAGTTTAATAATTTATTTAATTGAATATTTTTTTAAATGCTAAATTCAGTGTTAGAGATTCGTTTATGGTTATAAATTGGTTGTGTGTTTATGTTTTTACAGCAGTTTGGTTTTGTTAAGTTGTTTTAAGATGCTTAACGTTTTCTATTAGATTTTGTTAAATTAATTGAGTATGGGGTTTGGCCATATCTTGCGAAATCTGTGAGGATTCAATTATTGTTTCGTACTGTTTTTTGATTCCTTCCACACTCCGACCAGCAAGGAGTTGTGTTTATTTATTGTTTCTTGTTGCAATTGTTCATTAGTTTTATTGTTACGTTTTTCACACTCTACTCATAAATTACATGATTTTCATAGTTTTTTGATAAAACTACTAGAATGATTTTTTGTGCTGTTTTAAAGTGGATTAATCAGGCTGAAATATTTACAATATGCAATTTTTCTACAGATATTTTTGGAAATCTCCAATAGATGGAACAACTAGAAATTATTTCTACTTCTTTTAGCCGTGATTATGATCATGTATGGACATTTTGAACTTTTTAATTTTTTGAAGTTCCGGTAGATGGCAGAATTAAAGAATTTTTTAATCAGTTGCAAAATAATTATGTTGCCATAATTTATTATATTATATTAGTTATCTTATTTATTACCTGTTTATTTTAAACATCTACTTCTTTTTTGTATATTTTAGTAATAATTTTATCCAGGATCCTTAAAATAGCGCAAAATAATTTTAAGACATTTGTAGCAAACAGGATGTCGATTATACAAAGTTTAACTTCGGTTGAACAGTGGCATTACGCACCTTCCAAGCAAAATCCTGGCGATCTTATTTCTAGAGGTATAGATCCCATCAAGATTCATCAGTGTGAACTGTCGTGTTTCGGTTCTGCGTTCCTACAACAGCCTGGGGTGGTTGAGTGTCCTGATAGCAATCCTTCTGAAACTAATGAGTTGTTTTTGCATAAATCGGAATCACCAATTGTAACTCAAGTATGTGACTTAGATAACACTCTTGAACCTCTAGACATCATTAGTAACTGTTCTTCGTTCATCAAACTACAAAGAGTAGTAGCATGATGCAAGAGATTCATATATAAGTGTAGAAATCCTTTATATCCTACAGCTGGAACTTTATCTAGCAGTGAACTCTCTCAGTCGTTATTGTGCATCGTGAAGTCATTCAAAGGACTTCATTCGTGAAAGAAACCCAGTGTTTAGAAGGGGGTACTGCTATCCTTAACAATAGCAAACTGACAAACTTGTGTCCATTTCTAGACAATGATGGCATCATTCGTGTTGGTGGTAGACTAAAAAACAGTAACTTTTGCGATCGCCAAAAATATCCTATGATTATCCCTACTAAACATAATTTTACATTTTGTGTTATGAATTATTTCCATAGTTTATATTTTCATGCAGCTTCAGAAACTACAATGCCACTCATTAGAACTAAATTTTGGATTTTAGCTGGCAGAAAGGTAATTAGAAAAAATATTTTTAATTGTATTATTTGTAAGAAAATTAATTCTAAAAATTTGCAGCAATAGATGGCTGATTTGCCAGCAGCAAGAGTAACGGTATCCAGAACTTTTATGCGTACTGGATTGGACTACTGCGTTCCTTTTGAGGTAAAAAATTCGATAGGTAGGAGTAAATAGGTAAAAAAAGGTTCTTATTTGTATTTTTGTAGGTTTTACTACAAAGGCCTTGCACTTTGAAATTGTCAATAATTTAACAAGTGCAGCGTTTTTTGCCGCGCTTAAAAGCTTTATTGCGAGAGAGGCAAACCTTCTGATATCTTTAGTAATAATGGCCGAAACTTTTGCTGGTGCCAATAAAGGATTAAGAGCAATTCTCAGATCTTTCTTTAAGGATAAAAGAGAGGAGGAAATTCAAAATTATTTAGCTAATGAAGGAAATAATTGGCATTTTAATCCCCCTTCCACCCGTCACTTAGGAGGTTTATGGGAGGCAAGTGTTAAATCACTTAAATATCATTTAAAGCGTGTTGTAGGTAAAACTATTTTAAGTTATGAGGAACTCTTGACTCTTATTATTCAAATCGAAGCTGTTCTTAATTCTCGTCCACTCTGCCCTCTTTCAAATGATCCAAATGATGTTGAAGCTTTGACACCTGCTCATTTTCTTATTGGCTCATTTAATGGCCTTACGTCAAACGAATTATACTGAAATCCCTATGAATAGGTTGATCAGGTGGTATTAGTTCAGAAATTTTCACAACATCTTTGGAAAAAATGGTCATCAGAATATTCAAATAAGCTCTTAAATAGACCCAAATGGCATAAAGGAAGGGTAGAGATAAGAGAGGGGGACTTAGTATTAGTAAAAATTTCTGATAATTATTGTCCTTTAAAAATGCATTTGGCACGAATTATTACAATCCATCCAGGCCAAGATTGCATAAATAGAGTTGTTATAGAAAATAGTTGTTATAGTTGTAATTAGATAACTTTAAAATATAAAAATGGCACATATGAAAGGCCAGTGGCCAAAATTGTTGTTTTGCCTTATATGAATAACGCGGCATTAACTTCTATATATTTGTAAATTTAATATTTCATTTAGTGTATGGTGCTGAGAAAAATTTTTGTATTATTGAGATTGTATTCTAAATTGATATCGTATTTATAGTATTGAATGTTTGAAACATTCAAGGCCCGACGGTATGTTGCCGCTAGAAGCGCCATCTATGTGGATTGTTTGGAAACTTGTGAGTTGGGATCGAGACGCCGATCCGGGAAGTAATGGAAACATCGGCTCTCGATAATTTTTTACTGTGTTTTAAGAATTAAATTAGTGATACAGTCCGCAAGTTTTATTTTATTGTGAGTTGTGTGCAGTAATGATTCGTGATAGAGCTATTTGGTGGGGGAACATCCACTTGGTGTCAATGAATCTCAGTCGAAAAAAAATTGCAGACGAAATTATAAGTACCATTTACGAGCTTCAATCCTCCCTTAAGAGGTCTGGTCACTCAGCTTCCGATTTCCCTCCACTAATGTAAAGTCTATGGGCATTTGATGCATTCGTATATTTAAAATATCTCCTCGGGAAATTGATATTTTTAACTTCTATTTTTTGTGTACACTTCCTAAAAGATGTCTCTTTTTTTCTTAGTTCTCAAAATATTTCTAAAGTATAGACTTAATTTTATAGGAAGTGCTAAAATTTTACTCACAGTTCGGCCGCTTTTAACACATAAAATATTAAATTCAGCATAGACTTTAGAAATATTTCGAAAACTACGAAAAAAGAGACATCCTTTATGAAGAGTACACTGGAAAATAATTTTAAAAATATGAATTTCCCGAGAAGATATTTTAAATACACGAATGCATCAAAAGTCCATAGACTTAACATTACGGAGGGGAATTCTGAAGCTGAGTGACCAGCCCCCTTAAAAGCTACTTTCCTAAGCTTTCAGTTGACGAATATGAACCGTTAATGAATGATTAGGATGAGTTTTGGCTTTCTGTCAAAAATGTTTGCCCTACGATAAGCTTGAAAGCTAATAAAAATCTTCTATCTATTGCACCTTCATGAATCTGTCAATTTAGATTTTCAGCATTTACAGAAATGAAGTCCAAAAAGCGAGAAAGACTTTTAAAAGTTGACGCTGAAATGAGAACTTGTTTGGTGACTTTATTATCGTCTTATTTAATTTGTCTAAAAAAGCAGGCTCACCCCTCTCATTGAATACATTTTGTAAATAAATACTTTTATTTTTATTTTTGTATTATGCAACTTCAAAAAAAAATTATATTCATGTTTGTCGCAAATAATTCCAGATATTTTTAGTGCGCCGCCAGCCAAAAAAGTTTGAGAAACACTGGAATAGATGTTTGTTTAGAATAGACAGCGCCTTTTGGTTCTGGAATGTGGAACTAACAGATTTTGCGAAATGATAAAGTGTTTTGAAATTAATATTTAACGAAACCGCCTCTGTGATCTGTGATCACACTTACCCATTGTTTTTTACTAGTTTCTCGACAACTACGGCAGTATTTGGAAAATCAAGTAGAATGAGCACTGGTTGTTGTCTTTCATGTGAGATTATTCAAAGGACACAGTTTAGTTAAGTTGTTTTATTTGAATTATCCAATGTAATTCAGAACTACATATGGATATTGTTATTACTGACATAATACTAAAATCATATTGATGAGATGCAATATTGTGGATCCCGTCATTTAAGCAACAAGTTACCCTCAGAAGATTGCAGTATCAGGTGACAATGCTTACAATAAAGTGTGATGTAACGCATAGATGGATAAAATATTGTTCGTTCGAAATGCGCATGGAAAGAATGTGTTTGGATTTAGTAGAGAAAAGTCGTGCTAGGTGACAGCATACATGTCTTTTCAAACAACAGTGAAGACGTACATAATTACTCCGTTAATCTTTAACATGTACATAATTGTGAAATAATGATTTCTTAACTATTATAATGAATAGGTTTTTTTTTTTTTTTTTTTTTTTTTTTTTGCTTGTGTCAATCTCTAAAATGTGGTACCAATACTTGTAGGGTGACTAAATGTAACTATATCAAGAATCTGTAGATAGTTGCACAGATTCTTGGAGCTGGTTGTTCTCAAATGCAAAAGCTCTTTATTCTTGGTTTTAAGTTGCAATGCTTGTGAGAATTACTAATATTTTATTTTTTAAAAATGCATATTTAAATCGTAGTTATTTATTACAATAAAGGCAGTAAAAATTTAATATAAATTATATTTGAAATTTATTTTTATAAGTGTTAGTAATCTATAAAACGCATTGCACAGAAAAAATCATTTCACTTTAATTCTGTTACAATGACAATATTTGTATTTCTAACATTTCTGTAGATCCTAAATTAAACATGTAATGTGATCTATTTTACTATTATTTTTACAATGAATTTATTCTCTAGCGCTTAAAATTTATTTTATTAATAATTAAAGGGTTTGTTTTAAACTAGTTATGGGTTTTTAACACTAGAACGCCCGCTACCATTTCCCCCCTAGAACGACCGCGGGAGTCGCTTCGACTCCTGTCTGTTTCAAAAGAGAAAAAATAAACGAAACACATAGAAATGAATAGAAGAGAGTATACATAATATTTATATTTGAATTTAAGATTCATATATACATTTTACAATTGAAAGAACAATATTTATATACGCATTTTTAGGAAATTGGAAAATATTTTCAAAGAAAATACTCACAGAATCGTTTCAAATTTTCAATCTGAAATACAGTTTTTGCAGGTATAGTCAGTTTTGGCCAAGCATTTTCCACAAACCATTTTCTTGCATGTTATGCAATCATTGAAAGTCATGTTGCCTTTAAATAGTTTTACTTCGCATTTTCTTCCCTTTAGTTTTAGCAGATGTATAATTTTGACGCAATTCATCTGCTAATAACTGAATAATTGCTTGCCTGCTTATTTTTGTTTCTCCGGTAACTTCTTTATAAATGATCCAGGCATTTATTGCTGCTAAATCTAAGAGATTGTAAAAAGTATGCACAGGCCATCTTCTGGAGGGTGCCTTCACTGAATATGTCCTAACCATTTGATCAATAACGTCAACACCACACTTAGTTTCATTATAAAATCTAACAGTTTCCGGGGTTTTCTTTTCGTTGTTTTCAATATCAATGAATGGGTGGAGAGTGCTAAGAATAATAAAATTTTTCTTTCTCTTTCCTTGATACACGGTTAGAGTAGTACCGGTTTCTTCGTGTTTTAGAAATTTTGTTTCGTATAATTTATCTTTCGAATCTTTCAAAGATTTTGGAATTTATCTCCTACTTTTTCTCATAGTGCCTACTAAACTATTACCTTTCTTTTTCAGTTGTTCAGCCAAACGCAGTGACGTGAAATAATTTTCAACCGTGACGTTAAGGTCTTTGTTTAGAAATGGCTGCATCAATCGCATAACTACATATTCTGATAAAGTTTGATCTGAAGGCCGTTCTTCACATTTGCCTAAATAAGGGAACGTATTCAGTAAGTACTTTGTTCGAAGGTCTACTGCAAGCCAAAACTTTTGTCCGTATTTATCCGGTTTTGAAGGTATGAAATGCGTAAAAGGACAACGCGTTTTGCTTGGAAATAACTGTTCAACTATTGTTATATTTTCAGCAGGCTTGAAATAGGCAATACAATTTTCAGTGAATCTATTCCATATATCAGATATCATTCCAAATTTATCTGTTTTTAAACGTATAGATCTGGTAGATTTCAAATCGAATCTCAAAAAGCGTAAAATTTCACAAAACCTATTTCTTCCCATAGTTTCAGTGCAAAAATTCAAACCCCATGAGTTTGACCACAAAGAATGAATATCGATTCCATATTCACCACATGCACCTCGGGCATACAAAATTCCAATAAAGGCATATAGCTCGTCTAACGTAACTGTCCAGTTATCGGTTTCAAGAACACATCTTGCCTCTGTTTCTGTGCATCTTTGTATTTGTTCCAGTATTTTTTTATCTACAAATAACAGCCATGCACTTAAAATGCTTTCAGATTTCACGAATTTTTTGGTATAAATAGTTGGTCCAGTAGACTGACACATGATATTTTGCTTCGGATATCTTCCAGAAATTTTCTTATATGCACAAATTTTCCATTGTGCGCCATCTGGAGAACATGAATACCATCTCTTTCAGATGCAATAATTAGCGCATCTTCATTTGTATCGGAATCCGATGAAGAATTATTTCCAATACTAATTTCTTGAATTTTGTTTTCATTTTCTGATAACTCACCACCTTCAGATTCATTATCTGAAAGCTCACATAATAGAGCAGTTATTTCGTCCGGTGTTAGAATTTTTTTCCGTGACATTATGTTTTATTTTTAATAAAAAGGAAGAACGGATTTGCTTAGCTATGATGAAACACAAGACAGATAAAAATTAAAACAAAAATTCAATTAGAATGATACAAAGAATTTTGCAAGCAGTACGCAAACATTTCAGCAGGTGCATGGAACTAACCATTTTTTCAACAAAAGGGGTGTAGGGAAAAGAGGAGCAAAAACATTTACTTTCCTGATAACAGATAAAATTATTATGAATCCCAAGGTCATGTTACGCAAGAATAATGAAAGCATTTTACAAATTTTACTTTGGAGTCGATTCGACTCCGTTGGGCGTTCTAGGGGTAATGCCTCATTATCAATTTATTAAATGTGCAAATAATTTATAAATTTCAGAATAAATAGAGGTTATAAAAATAATAAAAGTCAAGGAAGCGGGTGGAAAAAAAATCAAAATTTCTCAGAATATGGGTATTTTAGGGGCATTTGGAGTCGAAACGACTCCATCGGGCGTTCTAGTGTTAATAAAGAGCTTTAAAAGTTTAAAATATATATATTGTTTTGGAGAAAGTTTCCTTTTCAATACTCTTTCATTTTTAAAACTGAAATATATTTCAACTGAAAAGCAGGAAACATGCATATTTTAAAGATTTCTCCAGGGAAATATTTTAAATCTAAAGGAATGATACGTGGGGTACATGCTGATTGTATAAAGAAAAATGTGAAAACATAAATCATAAATTAACTTTAAATAAATTTAATGAAACTGTCAGACTTTTTCGTTTCATTTTGAAATTATATTTGTGACTTTAAATATGCTTATAATCAGTTGCAATAAAGCTTACTGTTTTAGGAAGTTAGTGTTACATGTCAATGACAGTAATACCTATATAACTTATTACTATGCATTATGAAAGTAAATTTTCTGATAGTATTTATATGATGTACAGTTTCACTGCTTGCATTTATAGCTGTAGAAATATTGCGCAAGATCAAAACGACTGAAAGAAACGTTTGATTTTTTTTCAAAGTTATAAAAGTTATAATTATCTCCAACATGAGCTTAAATTAAAAGAAAGAATTTATCAGGGTAGAGTAGACGAATTTGGACAGCTTCATGCATTTTCAGGTATAACCCACTTCATTTTTGGAATATTTGCAAAATATCACTACACGTGATCAATCTATTCATCTACCAACTATATAAATATTTAGAACAATTTCTTTCTCGAAATCTTAAGTTTTATTTTAATTTTTAAAAAAATCTCAAAAGTGGTAAAAATTCAGCGACTGGTCGCCTAACTTGGACCCCCACTTTCCTAAATTGGACCAAACAATGTTAGGATGTTTTAAAGAGTAAGGAGTATAACTAATTTTAATAAAAGCAATATTTGCAATTAATGAAACAATGAAACAAAACAACATGAACGAAATATAATAAAATCAAATGTCTGAAAGTTAGAGTATTTGTTTTAATCAACATGTATTCAAAATATAAATTAAAGTTGTAAGTAATTAAAAATAGAAATTATGGAACTAATTGCCAGTTAATTGAATATTATGTAAGAAATGATGAAAGGTTTACACATGAATATTTTTGTTCATTTTTTTATTCCAGCTCACACAACATGAAGACATAATTGGCAATCTGAACATTGAATCATCTCTGCTATTTTATTTTTCTCACAAATTAAGCAAAACCAATCATCATTGTTTTTTTTTTTATTATTAGATTGTGGATCATTAGACTTTTTTTTTCTTTTTCTTTTTTTTTTTTGTTGCAACAGAAGTTTCCTTTATCTCATGACTGTAGTTTTTCCCTTCTATCATTTCCTTTCCAACGGCATTATGCCCATTTCTTAAAACTTGATGTTCCAATAGTTTTTGTGCTTAAGAAGTTTGTCCTTTTTTTTTTTTTTCATTTCAAAATTTACTTTACATGGCGGAAATGCTTTCAAATTTACGATCGTATATCTGGTCCAATTTCAGCAACTGAAATCAGTACAATTAAGGCAACTGCGCATTTTTTTTAAACAGATAATCTCAAGACTAAGAACAAAAACGAATGCCATCAAATACGCGTGAAATATATAAGAATCTAATACACATGAATCTAGATATATACATGAAAACGTAACAGCTTACCTTAGTTTGAAAGTATTCTCTGCAGTTTAGTATGTAAAAATTAGATCAAAACAGCTAATTTTAGGGTTTTTTAAACTATCTGAAAACAGCACGTGGAAGGTCCGTTCTTCTTCTAATCATAAATGACGTTGTTCTGATAAGTAGGATTTCAGTGGTAGATGACGTTTCTTTCTGTAATTAACGGCAGAATTGAAGCGGTCTAAATATGGCTACTCTTCCCTAACTGTTATTACGAATTCTGATGATTTCTTTGTATTGAGTTTGATTGTTTAATCTTAAAAATGATCTTTGAATGTTACTTATGTATTTATTTTACTTCATTCGATGGAAAATGAAAAGATTTTTCGAGATATTTTATAAGGAAATCCTGCGTGTATTACTAAAATCTATAACGTTCATAAAAACGTTTATAGCTTTGTATTTTCAAGATATGGAAAAATATTATTTTTTTGCGATATTTTTTGAACACAAATTACAGAAAAATGCTTTTTGTTTAAATATAGAACTATCATAGATTTCACTTATTATTAAAAAAAATATTTTTAATAAATTGAAAAAAAACGTTTTTAATCATATCAACGTCAAAATTCATGTTTTGCAAAAATTCAATCAGCCCGGGTGCGGCGGGATGAGATTTTAACTTTTTATCCGTGCCGATCCTGTCTTGGGCCAAACCTTTAGATTTTATACCGGACCGGGCCTAACGTTGTTCTTTTATACAGGACCGGTTCGAAATTGTTTCTTTGGGTCTGACGGAGGACGGGACTAGGAATTTTGGCCCCTTCAGACTTCTAGTGCACACCTACAATATATTTTGTAAGCACATTTAACGTAAAACATTTACTCTGATATTTTTATGTCCAAAAGGATAGGCACTCTCTTAAACCGACATTTAATAACGTATAATTTGTCATTGATTACTATCTTTCATTCCAAATGCATCAATATCTCTTCACTCAGAGGTATGTTTAAGTGGTGTAAGTGCAATTTTTGATTTTATTATCTATGTGAGTTTTGCAGATATCAAGATAGGATTTTTTGTAAATAATTTAGGAATGGATAAAGAAAATTTCCCTACTTAGAAGTTTTACCCAACGGGGGCTGTATACAAAATTGTTTTTTTGCATTTCTCAAATAGACCACCCCAACATGGAGTTACAACTTACATCATCAAATTTTGCAACTTTTTATGAAACTTTGCAATTGGAAGTATGGTTACTATGGACAATATTTAAAAAAATAGGCTAAAGTTTCGATCTTTATTAATCGCACTGTATATGTCAATGGGTTAATATATTGATATTCCCAGTATCTCGAATAAGTCATTTAAACAAGTGTATTTACTCTTATAGATTAATGTAATACCTAAAAATAAAAATATTATGATGATAATATTCGAAATGCTGTTCCATTTCGAAGATAATATCGAATCGATCAGATATCGAATGTAATGCAATCGGTGAATTTCAAAGTAATCGTAAAATATTTCGAATATTTCAGATTTTTAACTAAAGAACATTTACATATTTATATATATATGTATAAATATAAATATATATACATTTATATATGTGTGTGTTGTGTATTTGTTTCAATAGTTAATAAAATGTATTCATTTTTGCTGTCGTATTTCTTTTCCTTAGCGGTATAAATTTTGATGCATTTATCTGAAGGAGTTTGAACCTGAGAGCTTATATATATACTGTAAAACTCATTCCATTTTTATGGATTTTGTACTTAGAAAGTAAAAACGGAACTATTACAATATCACTCCTGTGTCTGTCTGTCACAGCCATTTTACTCGTAAACCATGGAGCGTGAAATGTTCAAATTGTCTGAAGTAATAAAGGGTATTGGCCCACATATTTATCAATTTTTAAACATTCACAAATATATATAGGAAAATTTTAGAGGGCTAATTAAGTTACTTGACAAAAAATGTATTATTTGCATATCGTGTGAAAGCTTTCGTAACGCCGAACTCAAAAATATAATTCTTTTAATTTTAGGTATTACATTTACAGAGATATCGTCAAAAATGTAGTGCAGAAATATATTCCCGCTCACCTAATTCCGAATTTATTGAAACTAAAATTAAGAAAAAAATAGCGGAGTAGAAATTAATTTAAACATTGCAGGAAAACTATAACGATTACCCTAGGTCACATAGTTTTTGAGAAATTCGCTTTTACCGTTACACACAAATTTTGCTTTTCGACAGTTCAGCAAAAATGTTTTGGAGCGCTGAAAGTACCTTTCGTCGCAAAAGCATAAAATTATTGCTGATAATAATTTTCGAAATACATTGTCGGTAATTAGCTGAGGTATTAACCCTTAAAGACACGGTCCGTTTGGACATACATAAAGACACTTGCGGTACTTTATGCGCAATGGGCTTTTAAAGCCTAGATAACAACTTTTAATGGTATGTTTGTGTAATGTAATGCCCAGAAGTAGTATAAAAGCAATAAACCGCAAACTGTTAAAAATATTCTAATTTAATTAGAATTAATCACATAATTACTATGGGAATCGCGACTTGTTTACATTGAGTGACTCTCTTAATGCGCCACCCATGTCTTTAAAGTTTAATTATAAACCTATCCGGAAATACGCTTCACGGAAGAAGGTGGCGTTGCAACTTCGCGACTTCCTTTCGAAACGCCTTTAACTCAATGCCAAGTTTAAAATTTGAACTAAGGTTTTGTTTTAGTTTCTCTGTAAAAATAAAGATATATTGCTACGTTGGATTTGGGTTTATAAAATGCCAAATGAAGTTTAAATATGCACTTCTTTTACTGTCAGAACCAAATTAAGTTTGCCATAAAGAGATTAGGATAACATTAAAAAAAAAACGCTATACAGAATAGCAATATTTGATACTAGTTATGATTCCTATCTCTCTGAATTTTCATAGTATAACCATTTATACTTTTCTAGTATACACAACTATGCCCAAACCTACGTTGTATAGCTTTTAACAAAGTCTTATTATTCTTCTAGCAATGATTTTTTTGTATAATACAAATACTTATTAATATATTTATTGTATGAAACTCTCTGTGCGCGAGTAATATTCGCACTTGGCCATTTATTAGTCTGATGAGTAATTTTCCATTACTTTTTAAATGATCCAAATTCTCTCAGAATGTGTTATCAATTTTTATTTGTTTATTAACTTATTTTTTTAATATGTGGTCTATATTCCATCATAAACAATAACAACATACTATGCATGCTTCTTCGTATGGAAAATGGAAGCCTTTTCGCCGAAAAACATATATATATATATATATATATATTATCTTGACATTTAGTACATTAGTTTGTTAAATTTCACAATTAATACAAATGAAGTTTTATTGTATATTTCTGAAAATAATATGTTTGAATACATTTTTGTATGCATTACTTAAATTTTGTTCCCTTTCAATAATATAAATTTCTCCCCTTTCTTTAGAATTATATTTGTTATTTTTATATTTGTAATAGCATGAATATTTAAATTGGTAATACTATGTTGTTTTGCAGGTAAAGACTGATAATTACTTATACTTTACGTTATGCTCTTAGAACAATAACCATTTAAACGGGCCGTGATTTTTTTTATTACGTATTTCAGTGAAGCAGTACCATAAACCACAATTGCATGGACCTCATTTTATGGCAATTTATTTATGCTTTTGAATACTGGCATGCTTAATTTGGTTCACTGATTCCTTCAATGCAAAATAACACAAAATATTATCAAAGTCCCGTAAGTCTCCTGTCTGATGACATTTCGATATAGTAAATTTCAATTATCAGCTAACTACCGTACGAGCTATAATATCCAACTGGTCGACAGGATTCCTGACAAGACCAAACATTGAGAAATTACTATTCTTGGTAATCTATTGTTTTGTACTTATCTAAAACATACTCAAGTGAATTAAAAAAAAAAAAAATCATTAATGCGGGTTCACATAGTTTATAAAATAACTGAAAACATCGCACTTCAGCTTGAGGGTATGTAGATATTCTGATCCTGTATTCCAGTATTTAAAAAATACTAAAACTGCCAATGGATGAACATAGAAACGCAAAATTTGTAGGATGTTGCGTATATGGCTCACGTATAGTCAGGTATTTGGTTACTGGCAATATTGTTCAACTACAAGTGAAAAGATTATATGCACAAACACTTCAGAAAGCTGAAATAAGATAGTTTAGTAACGATTCATTAAAATAAAGTGACTTAAAAGACTAGTTAAGAATTACTTTCTTTAATTGAAATGTGCTTTGCAACTATAAATCTGTATACAACTAAAAATATTAAAAAAAAGTATGTTTTTATTACTTGGCAAGGTGTATGCTATTTAAGAAATATAATGTTAAGTGGCATTGTCGGAAAAACACTCATCTACAGTTTTCTGTTATTTTCCAATCATATAAAATATATATTAAGTACGACTTATATATAATAAAAGGTTTTTAATTAAATAAAAAAAATAATATTAACCACTTCAACGGCGAGCCTCTGTTAGAAAATCTACCCCATATCCTGTCTGTTTCCCTGAATTTGTGCGGTCGAAAATCGTCTGTGGTCAAAAACAAGAATATTTGCTTCCCGGCTTGGCTTTTCTTTCCCCCTATATTCATCTGTCAACAGCTTTTGTGCTGATTTATCTCGAGAAAAAGATCTCAGCTAGAAAGTCCCTCCTAGCAAGGGGGGATGTATGTCTCTCCAGAAGGTTGTTTCTTGTTTTTAGGTAGATTTCGTAAGAAATACTGCCTACTACCTTCTCTTATATGTTGGAATTTCTGAAAAGTTTTACAAATCTACTCCGATCTCAACTACTAGAATCCAACCCCCCCCCCCCCCCCCCCAGTTAAAAACGTTATCTATCTATCTACCTATATACACGCATCCCCCGACTTTCGTATTATGCGATTTAAGTAAATTCGCAGTTACGTAATAAATCTCGAAAATTACATTTGTGAACACACTAGCGCGTTTGATACGCAGTTGAATACTTTTCATATTTATTTTATAAATAACATAGGCAGATTTAAAACCACAAACATAATATAATTTTAGAACGAAAGCTAATTTAAAATTTCGACGAAGAGGAAGGAGTGTTTTTTTGTGTTTTTTTTTTTCCTTCTAGCTTCACCTGTTCTTTTAATGTAGATTGAAAATTGTTCAAATTAATTCATTAATGCTAAATTTATAAATCTCGCATTCCATAAGATGTTTTTTATTTGAAAAGTATCCTTTTAGTTCGAATTTTATATGTTTCATATTTTTATAGTTTATACCCGAGTAAATACTGCTGCATGATGTCATAAAATAATACGGTGTAAATAATATATATATACATATTATATTCATAAATAAGTTACTGTACTAAATTCTAAGTCGTTAAAAATTATCGTTATGATCATCGTCTTTATTATTAATATTTTATATATGTAACAGTTTCACAGTATATTACAGATTCTTACAAAATTTTACCTAATCAATTTAGAAATTCGACTTACGTAAAATTCAAGTTAGGTAAAATTTTGCGGAACGCATTACTTACGTAAGTCGGGGAGATGCTTGTATATAACTTTTTATGGACACGATAATTTTCATAATTCTGCAAAAATCTCTTCCAAACTGATACATAAAATCAAGGGGTAGAAAATCTCGGTCAAGTTCATTAATGGGCAAAGTTAGACCAAGGGGGTGAATATTGGGGGGGGGGCAAAAAACCCCATAACTTTTTAATTATAATACATATCGAATCAGTTTATAGTTACTGTTACTTCTAGAAAAAGTGACAAAAAATTATGTATGACAGATTTTTGATAAAATTAAAAATGGGCTCAAGGGGGAAAAAAATAGAAAAATAGGGTAAAAATCATAACTCGTCAATTCTCAAGATATCAAATCTAATTAAATTTATTATAAATCTTCTTAATATTTTTTACAACTTTCATACTGACAAGTCTTAACTCTTACTGAAAAATAAATAAATAAATAAATAAATAAAAACAAAAACAAAAAAAGGGGAGGGGAGGGGGGTTGAAGAAGAAAAAATTTCATAACTTCGTCAATTCACAAGATATCAAATCAGCTTGAATTTGTTATAGGTCTTCTTAATACTATCATATTGGCAAGTTTTTGATAGGGCGACAATGGGTTTTGATTGGTTCTTGCAGCAAAAAAAAAAAAAAAAAAAAAAAAAAAAAAAAAAACCATAGCGGTTGAAAAAAAAAAAAAATATTGTATTAAAGATGTACTGGGATACAAATTGCTTTTTTATGAACTCATTTTTAAATTAATTTTTGTTCTGAAACGCATCAACTAGCAGATTCTCTTATTCAGAAACTGCATAATGTGCGGTGCTTGTCGATTTTTTTGATAAACGCAGAATATATATTGCAAAAAATGCTGTCAGAATTTCCGTTTCGAAAAATGAAAGAACGAGACCGCTCATACACCTCTTCAAAAATCACGTCAGCCAATTTCATGTTTTCACCTTTAAAAATAGGTTTGAAAATGTGTCCGAAAATTTCGAGTTGTTGAACGGGGGGAAATTTTTTTTTGAATATCGTCTTAACATGATTCTGAAAAAAAGCAGCTCTTACAGAAAAATCAATTTAAAAACTCGTCAAAAACGGCCAGATAAAAATGTTAAACTAGTTAGCGTCCAATATACCATTTCTCTTGGCCAGCAATTAAAGTGTCGTCTCTAAATAATAACGTTCCGTTGTATAAGCCAGCCGTAAAACAAAGCAGATGTATCATTGTACGGTTAAATACTATACTGCAATTTTTTTAACTTCTAAGCATCGCACATTTTCAATTTTTATAGCGTCGTATTGGGCGGAAGGGGGGGGGGGTGCTTTTAATCGCAATTTGTTTGAAAACTACATTTCAATTTATTTTTGAGATATTAATTTTTTTTATAGTTTTTAACGCCATTTGTTTAAAGTGGGCAACTCAAGTATATCCATTTCTGTAGAAAGTAAAAGAAAAATAGTTGGAAAATAGTAATAAACTTTTTCTTGCCATTTTCCCATAACAACTGAAAAAAAATGTAATTAAAATACTTGCTATTTTGAAAAAAAATATAGTTGGATGATTTCTGATAAAATATCGAGCTATTTTAAACGATATTTAATTTTGAATATCTATATTAATGTTACAAACAAATGAAGGCATATGAATCATTAGATAGCCAAATTTTTTGTCGAGCTTCTTGAATAACGACATCGCTTTTTGTTGTATTTGTGTATTATTCAGCGATAGTGACGTTATATGCATACTTTACTGTATATGTTATATAAGACTGGATCGTAAATGTGGAATCTTTCAGCGGATGCGAATGACGTCATTTTATATAAAATAAAAGCGTGTGTTTTAAGGGTTAAAATTGAATTATGTTTTGTACTATCTATATTTATATACACCTTTTTTTTTATTCATCGGGGAAACACTAAATTCTGGGAAAACAGAATTCCTGTTTTCTAGTTTTATCTCTAATTTTGATTTAGTTTTTGTTGGTGAAATTAGTACTTAACTTCGAAATCTACCTGCGCCTGTAGGCCGAGCCGGCTAGGATTTTTTCCATTCGAATAATATTGTATTGAATAGAACTATAGAATAAGTAATATAGATCTTGTTATGGTTCTGAACACATTTATTATTGGTAAAACATATCAGCTTTTCTAAATATTTACAAAAATGTGAAAATGTGAGATGTGCATTTTAAGTGTAAAAGGGAGGGAAAAAATTTCTTTTTTGCTAATCAATCATATTATTGCAAATTGTAGAGTTTGTCGTCTTAAAACATTAAAAATATATCCTTCTCCATGCACACACAACAAATCTGCAAAATTTCTTAGTTTTTATTATTATTATTAATATTTTTTTCTCAGACAATTTAAAAAGTCAATGGATTAACATTTAGATAATTATTTTCATGTAAAATGTTTAAACGGGTGATAATAATTAAAAAAATTACTTGTAAAAGCTAAATAGCAAAGTCTCTTAATAGGAACCTTTCGACGTCAAAGCAAATTCAAAGAAAATTTCCGATGGTTTTTTCAGGGCCTGATTACCAACGGGGCACACTTACACCAATAAATTTTAAAAGAAAAGTTCGTCTTATCTAAACGCCGTATTCATGTAAAATATCTGCTATGAATGAGGCAAAATTTTCTGTTTATTTTTAGTGGTAGGAATTTGCACCGTCGCCCTCTGGGTTTTTTCACGATAAAAAAACATTAATTATAAAGAATTATAGAAGAGAAAAGAAACGGAAAGGAAAAAAAGAACTCTTTTCAAATTTCCCTTTATTTATGTGCTTATAATAGTTTCCTTAGTGTACAGTACAAATAAACAGGCTTTATGTAAACGGACACCCCACAGACACTTATCAATCTTAACTGTTGCATTACTATTTAAAATCTGCTAATAAGACTGCAGTCTAATAGAAAGGCCATTGTATGTCTAAACTCAAGAAAAGTTCCTTTCGCTACAGGAATCAATCATTATCTGGCGATTAGACTACTTGCTTAATTGCTCTGTACTATTATACTCCGATTTCCTGCTTTAGGGGAAGTCCTATCTAGAGGGATGCGAAATTTCTCCGGACCCAACATATTTATCGATATCTGCTTACTTACTTTTCTACAGTACTAATCTAGTATACGGAGTATAAATTTGGATCAGTAATTTTTCAATTAGAACGAAAATAATAAGTCTGGGGAAAAAAAAATTATATTTATAGCATTGCGTATCTTATTTACATCAATAACACAAACATTTTTTTACATTACTGCTTTAAAATATTAATACCTTAAACTAGATTTTCGCCTGTTTTACCAATAAAATTTCTCGGTAGATATAATAAAATTTAGGATAAAGTAATCAGTTTGAAAATATTTTTTTTTTCCTGCAGGATTTTTAGGTGTAAAAAAGAGAAAATAGAAGACAAACACTAACAATTACAACTAAATCGAAGACTAACTTTTACAACTAAATCACAACTTTGTGGTGCACAAGGCTTCGGTTATATTATATTTATAACTGCTAAAACTTTCAAAACGTTTAGACAATAAGAACTTTTTTTTTTTTTTTTTTTTTTTTTTTTTTTAATGACCCGATGTTAAAACAAAGAAAGAACGAAACACCTTTTAGCTGCCGAAGACAGTATTATTAGATTTGTTTGGAAATATTTTCGTTCTCATTTCGTTTCTGTTTTCAACTCCAAAGGAGCTATTTTCTGATACATTTTTTAAATGATTTTTGTTCGAAAAAGCGTGAAATTCATAGGTGTTGCAAATCAGAAACTATGTCATCGAAAGATGTTTATTATTTTTTGGTACACACAAAAGATCTTTCAGAAAATTGTATGGAAGTGGGGGATTTAAACAGAATTTCCATACACAACACAGCGAGACAAGAGAAAAACCTGTCGTTATGTGACAACAATTGCTTATATCTCGATAAGTAATTTATTTATCAAAACATGAAAACTCATTTCGATTCCTATTCGGTTCAATAGTCTGGCCTGTCAATTTTTTGCTATTATGTTTAAAAATGTGTGAGAAATTGTGTAAGAAAGTTCTTGCGTTCTTGAACAGGTGACTTAAGAACTATGTTAAATATATAAGTTCATTCAATACCGATTTTCGATACATTTAAAATTTAAAGCGTATAGCTAGCTCGCTGTACTTTTCCTTAAATATATAAATTTAAATCAGACAGAAGTGAGTATAGAACGCCCGTTGTGAGCAGCTGAAGGCAGCATCCCAACTCTAAAGTTGAATAAATTTTCCATTTGAAAAAAAAAAAAAAAAAAAAAAAAAAAAATCATACAAAATCGAGGGTGAACGCTACTGAAAGGACAGGGGGTCCCACCTTTAGGAAGATTTGGGAAGAGTTTTGTTTATTCATACAAAATCCTCCAAAAATATTTTATGCGTAATTAAGGTTAATATCACAGTCGCGGACAACGTCAGATGGGTATGTTATAATGATTTTAAATAATTGTACGGATCATTAAAAACACGGATCATTTTTTGTTTTAAAAAAAATAATTAGCAAGAAGAAGCATTATATGCAACGTTAAAAAAGTAGTTTGTATCAGGGCTTAATTTCTAAAATAAATAAATAAATACCGGAGCCCCAGTATTCTGCGGTACCGGTACTAACAACTGTATCGTTCAACACTCCCCCTCCCCTCCCCCTGTTACTCCAATCTGCATATTTTTATTTCATACATTATTTTCAAAATTTAAAGCATTTTTTTTCTTTAGCAAATAAAAATTTTAAATATATCTATAGGCATGTACTTAGCTGTCTACTAATCCACTTTTTAGTTATCACTCCTTCCAAATAGTAATCTTTTCCTAATTTTAATGTTAATTAATTGCAGAATTCTGTGATTTACTGTGGTAAGGATTATGATTCGGAAATAGTGTTAGCACAAAAAAAGAGATAGTTCGCAGTTATGCATTTTTATGAAAAAATGAATGAAATTTACAGAAATTAATATTTATATGCTGAAGATCGGAACAAAATTTTTCAATTTCCTATAAAAGGTGCATAAGTTAAGCTATAATCGATTTTTTCAGCATTAACAATCTTTTGTGGTGAGTCACTGAAAATCAGATTAAATTTAAAATTTCACGCAGTCATCGGAAAGATTCAACGCTTATATAGAAAAAGGGGAAACACTGATCGATCGCTTTATATCAGAATAGTGTTGGCAATTATATCTACTCAGAATTGAAAGTGACTTCGTAAATGCGAAGAGCAGAGCCTTACCATGGGCAGCGTTCATGATACAAAATAAATAGAAAAATCCCTATCGTGATTTCCCTATCGTGATTTTTATAATCATACGCAATAGAAAACAAAAAACCTCAAGCTAATGCTCGTTGGCTAAAAACAGAAAATATTCTTTTCAAGTTAGCTATCTAAAGAAAAAAAACCCCATCCAATTAAAAATTATTCTACCGTCACAAAAGAAAATCGAACTGAAAACAAATTCATGGTTAAGTCTCTTAAGTGGCGCCGTATCAACACGTCGCCGAGATAAATTTGCAAATATCAGTAAGAATAGAAAAAAAAAACAATTTCTGTTTTCCCTTCATTCTGATCAAAATAGCATTAAAATGATTTTAAATAGAATAAAAAACTTAATTTTGAAGGAGGAAAAGTTTTTTTTTTTCTTTACATGAATAAATCAAATTTTGGATGCAAGACAGATTGAGCGTGAGTCAGTCCAAGGTCAAAAATTGATAAAAAAATTGAGTCCTTTTTATCTCTACCTCCTCTACGTGTGCGACACGTTACGTCACATATATATGTTGATCAGGGGTGTTGTGGAGGGTATACGGACGTATACGCCATATACTTGATTTTTTAAAGAAGCTTCGGATACGCTCTGTTTCTCAAATAAAGCTATAGCGTATACTCTAGCTATGAACTGCATGATTCTAGCGTATACTCTCTGCCGATACCGCATACCCTCTTGGTTTTTTACGACTACAGCATTGGTTTTGATAAAAAAGAATTCAAAAGCTTGGAGATGGGAAGGAAAGGAAAATACAATTCAGACTTCGTTTTTTCGAAAGCGCTATTGAACCGGACACCGGAGCCCTGTATTCATGAGCTCCGGTGAATTCAGACAAATATTTAAAAAATTACTAAAATCAGAGAAGTACCGGAGCTGCGCTCCGGCGCAAACTAAGCCCTGGTTTGTATAAATAAAAGATAAATTGAAGACATTTAAAACATTTCTGCTTTCAGTTAAACATTCCGTTTATGAATTAGTCAAATTCCAGAATGCAATAAGATTCTTTGATAACTTAAATGAAACACAAAATCTTAGTACGTGCGTAAGAGAGAAAAGGAATTTTGAAATTGTATTGGTATGCAATTTTACAAATAAATAAATAAATAAATTTTAAAGACGATTTTTATTTTCATAGAAATGATTTAAAGCTATATCAAAATTTTTCTACGTTAAATTACCATATTTCTTTTTATTTGAATAAATAAGGAAAAGTAGAACATTATTTAAGGGGTCTCAGGACTCTTAAAGCTTTAAAATTTTCGAAATTTTAATTTTTTTAGATGTTAAACTCCTATCTTTTCTGAACATTTTGATATAATTGTTTTCTTGAAATTCCTATTAGAATTGAAGTTATGGCTTTTACATTTATACACGTTCAATAGCTGAAGCGTCGTTTCGGAAACTTTGAAGCCAATTTTCTCCAAATTACGTTTTTGGGCATAACGCGCACGGTATCTCAAAAACTTATGAATATTTTTTCATGAAATTTTCAAAACGTATGTTTCATGTTATTCTGTATAAACTGAACCTAAAATTTCCTTTTTAGTGTTCAAAACAATATTTTTTAGGTGATTATACTGTTGAAATTTTCTTAATTTTGCATTAGCTAAATACAACTTTGTATTAAAAATATAAAAAAGCTTTAAATACAAATTTATTTAGGTTCAGGGTAATTATTATAATCTGAAGTATAAGTAGGCACCAAAATTTTCATTCTAGTTGCAATACTTATTTTGCAATCGTGCGCGTAAGTTGTTATGCCGATTTTTTGCTCGTTAAATGTCTAACAGTTTGGAGCCTCTTGTAAATGCTAATGCTGCATCTTATAATTTTTAAATACATTAAATGAAAGAACATACTTATATATTTTATTCCAATTAAAAATGTGTCTTAAAATCAAATACATTTTCAGATATTAAATGTTGAAAATGTTTTTTTTTTTCATTTTTTCCAATTTTAAGAGTCCTGAGACCCCTTAAAAAATTACTAAAAACAGAAAAGTACCGGAGCTAGGCTCCGGCGCAAACTAAGCCCTGGTTTGTATAAATAAATGTTAAATTAAAGACATTTAAAACATTTCTGCTTTCAGTTAAACAATCCGTTTATGAATTAGTCAAATTCCAGAATGCAATAAGATTCTTTGATAATTTAAATGAAACAAAATCTTAATACGTGTGTATGAGAGAAAAGGAATTTTAAAATTGTATTGGTATGCGACTTTACAAATAAATAAATAAATTTTAAAGACGATTTTTTTTCATGAAAATGATTTTAAGCTGTGACAAAATTTTTCTACATTAAATTATAATATTTCTTATTGTTTGAGTAGATAAGGAAAAATAAAACATTTTTACATTGAAACATTTAGAATCGAAAAACTCTACTTTCGTTTTTGTAAAAAAAAGTGTGAGACATTCCCTCGTACATAAAACTGTAGGGGATCTTCTTTCATTGTAAAAGACCCCTGAAAGTAATCAATCACTTTCCTTTGAATCTCCTCCGATAGAGGGGGAAAAAGAGCAGTTGATCTGCAAGGAAGCTCAAATAACGACATCTTGACTCGGGACTGCCGATTTTAAACCACTATTCTAGCCCCGAGTTCTCTCGTGGCGGCCGAAAAAGATAAGGCACCCTACCCCCGAGGCATCTCGTGGCGGCCGGTGAAGTGGTTAATGTTAGAAGATTATGTAACTTACAAAAAATGTAAAATTATATTAACCATTTGTATCACCGCGTTGCATATCTGGAATATACACAAAAATCAATGTAACTTATAAAATACGCTTTGAAAGACGATTTCATTTATTGATGGCATCTCCCAACACACCAGTTAATATAAATTATTCATGGAATTTTCAGCATATGGCAATATTAAATTATTTATTTTCATTCCAATGTTTTATTTATCAAATCAGCAGTTTTGCACCGTTAATACTAAAAGTAACTTCTTAAGCGTTTTAAAATTTAAAACACTTGTGAGGGCAAAAAATATATTTTTTTAGAAACTTAAGTTCGTATACTTTTGAATTTTGTATTTTAAAACTGAAAATAATTGTGAAAAAAAATTAATTTTCTGTCCGCTACAGATGTAAAAAAAAAAAAAAAAATACATTTTAACTCAGTATTTTCTTTATTTCTTTTTTCTAAATATTTCTTGAATTTTTTTATGCTTAAATTGATGTATTCTAACATCTGAATAAATACTTCTAAAATCGGAAGTGTTGAGTCACAAAGTTTTATGTATAACAAAAATCTTACATTTAATATTCTTTTTTAATTGCTGTTTTAACTTCGCCGTGCTGTATGATTTTTAATTACACAGAATTTAAATAATGAAATAAATTTTTAATACTGGATTTATACTACACTGAAAGTAACCAATTCGATGAGATTTATCTCTTTCTCAAAATTATAATACAATGAATGGATGTTTTATTATTTATACCATCAATACTCTTCTAGATTCCTCGCCTACACTATAAAAACTAACAAATTAATATAAAGTAATCCTAGGTTTACATATAGAATTATCTGAATATATTTTCGTATACATCACAGAAAATTTTCGATCACTTTAAATAACATAAATTTATTTTTTTACTTGATTTAAATACAGTAGAGTTTAACATATGAAAAATTCAATATAAGGTACAATGATTTTTCTTATAGATATTCAGTGTGTGTGCAATATTTGTTTTAAAAATTTGCAAAGGCGGAATACGAATAATCTAAATGATATACAATGAAAGCAAACGTAATCTAAATGTCTATCTCAAATCATCTTTTATTAAATGTACATCGAATCAAACTCAGAAATTAATTTAATAATTGTTTTTAATATAGAGATGTAATTCCTTTTCTTAAGGGGATAAACTTTAATAAATTTATCACTAGAATTTCTAAACAGACAACTCAAACATGTCTTTAACAATTTATTTCATTTTGAGTCTAATAATTTTTTTACAGATAGGGTGCTGATTTTAGCAGAATGCGCTTTGAAATTGAATATATTATCAATATATTGTTATTTTTACACGTTATTTATGAAAATAAATTGTTTAATTAACTTTGTGTATGTGCCAATGAGATTTGCTATCTCTCAATAGAATTCATTTCTCTCGATTCTCTGAATTTATTCACAATCGTATTTGGAACATATGAGAAATTCATTTAAAAATAATATGCTACTTTCTAGTACAGGATTTGTTATCTAAATCACTTTGAAGCGATGGAATATGTATAGCAAACAGTAACGGTATTTTTAAATTAATTTCATATTCTTCTATTTAATTCTCGCATATAATAATTTTAAATAAATTTTGAATACTAATTATATTAGACATGCAAAAAGAATTGCAATCGCGGATTTGTTTTTATTAATATTTGGTAACTTACATGTATATCTAATTATAATTAAAATACATACTTTTCTATGTATCATTTAAGATAAAATCATTTTGCAATACATTTATTTTGACTTTCTTAATTTTATTATATAATTTCGATTATTATTAACTGAAGTTGTAAATCTTTTAAATTAAAAAAAAATGTTTATGCTTTCAATTCCTTTTAATGAACGTTACAATATAATACAAAATGGCTGTTATTCATAATGCCATCAATATTCCACCAGTTAGCTCTGTTATCAATATCCAAGCTATAATCTCTTTCTAAAATATCCCTACTATTCAAAATCTTGCTCTTCAAAATATTTCTATCTATTACGAACGTTCTCGAGGGAAAAGACCTAGTACCACTCTTCATCTGCCTGAAAACATCAACCCAGCATAATCCTTTTTACGTTTTTATTCGCATTGATAGGTCGTGTCCTTGCTGAATGTTCATCATCCTCTCTTGACAATTTGTAAATATTTTTGCAAATATTCTTTTTATTTTTCTTATTATTGTCACTGTGTTTTATCTTTATTTATAAATGTTCTAGCAGACGCTCCCGGCGTGTCCCGGGCCAAATAAAAAGTAAAGAAAGTTATGACCAGTTAAAACATCTACGATGTCAACACATATTTAGAAAACATGTCATTTTATAATTTTCTCAGAAAAAATTAAATACAGAAATAAATAAAATGTTATCATTTTCCGCTCCAAAAAGTAAAATCTAAATTTATATTAAGAAAACATGTCATTTTAAAATTTTTTATTGCAATATCGTATTCTTTACATTAAGCGATATCGCGATCTTCAAATGTAAAGCCTCGTAAATTATAATTCACGGATATTCACAAAATTTATATTTAGTACCCTTAATGATTATTGATCGTGATTCAAGTTTGGCTCAAAAAGAAAATAATAACAACAATCCTGACAGATTACTTGAATGCAGCCTGGTATACAACAAATCATTTCACTGTTTTATGAAAATTACATTCGTAAATATCAAACTGATCCCACTTTCTTCAAGAAAATGAAATATAAATTCTGAATATATGTTGGCCAATCCTCTTTCAAAACTAATGCATGTGTTATCGAAAACTATATAATGTAAATAGTTCTTAAATATTTTAATTTTGCTAAGAAATGAAAACATTCAGTAAAGTGTAAGATTTATATTTTAATCGCAACAATTTGATTTGATAAGGAAAAAAAAATCACTATTTTCTCACATATGTTTGATAAAAAAGTAAAACATTAAGTAAACATTAATGACTGGCAGAAATGTTTCTATCTATGGAGTCAATAACATCGCCCAAAAACGTCTAACAAAAAATAATTACAAAGAATAAATAATCGTGTTTTCATATTTAGAAAACATGTCATTTTACAACTTTCTATTCCGGTGTCGTACTGTTTTGTTTTCCGCAAGTGATTTTGCCATCTGCAAATTTCAACGGTCTCGCAGATATCAAATGCACGGATGCTCACAAAAGTTTATATTTAACATTCCCTTAATGATTATTGATCGGGATTCAAGTTTGGTTCAAATCTTTGGTTCAAAAAGCAAAGATTAAACAATAACAACAATATATGTTTTAATTGGGATTTCTTATGAAACTCCTAATAAATGGGGGAATGGCCAAAAAAGATTAACAAAAGAAACACCCAAATAACCTCATTCATTTCCCCAAGTCAAAAATTGTTTTTTTTTTTTTTTTTTTTTTTTTTTTTTTCATTCTTGAGCGATGAAAACACACATCTTATAACAGACTGCACGTCCGTTCTTGTGCAAGGATGTATACCGTCATGAAACCATTTTAATTTCTAAGAATTATGCACTGTAAAAAAAAAAATTCCGCAACGTTCCTGGGAAAAAATGGGCAGCTGAGTTGCCCATTATTTCCAAGAAACATTTCTTGAAAATGACTGGAACTTTACTGTATATGTTAAAAACTTTCTACAGAAATGCCAGTAAGTTTCCTGCGAAATACCAGGAATATTTCTGTTGACAGCAAAACATTACTGACATATTCAAGGCTGGAGTAGCACAGTTGAAGTTTATTTCAACAGAGCGAAAAATGTCCAGACCAGGGATCGAACCTGGATACTTGGCGTGCCGTGCCAATGCCTTACCTGTTAGGCTATCCGGACCGATACCTGGCTGACATAATTCACTCTGGATGTTCGTTCCCTTCATTATGACATTACTGATATTTCACAGCATGCGGGATCCGCAGACGATTTTTACATTTCCAGTTGACAATTTTCGCTTTATTATCATTATTTGTTAGAATGAAAATATTTTGAAATTGACATCAAAATTACTATTTATAATTTACACGAAAAAATAAATTTTCAGTTAAAATTCAATAAAGTAAATATATATGTGATATATTGTTTCTGAACTTTGCTTAAAATATAAAAATATATAAATGTAAATAATAATTAGAAAAAAAAATCTAGACATAAAATATTTTGGATTTTCGTCAGTAATTATGTTAGTTTACAAGTTAGATAAAATACATATAAATTTTCATGAAAAAAAAAAAAAACCTAAAAGTAATTGTATATTTTTTCCGAAAATAAAAAAAAAATCAAATTTGCAGCAATTCAAATTGTCAAATATATGTCAAATTTAAATCAAATTGTAATAAAGTGTTAAAATATAAAATTAATTAAAAAAGAAAAAAAAAAGTCAAGAGGTAGCATCGAACTCGGACCGTACGGGTGGCGTGCGAGCTTTCTGCGTCCACACCACGAAAGACACGTTGAGAGCTGCAAACTAATGGGTATTTGAAACGTATGCTAAAACTCGGCATCTAATTTCTGAAAATCTAAGGCCCATTTGAAGAAATCCTTTCACAAGAATAATTAGAGATAAGGACTCTAAAACATACTTTAAATTAATCAAAATCGGTGAGAATCATATTTGATTGTCCCCTGGTTAATGGAGATCCAAATAATAGGTGTATTTTTTTACACAGTCTGCTCGTTAAAGATTCCACAGACAAGTACGAGAGATAATCTCTTAGTGATGTCACAGAGGTATTGTATTTTCATCTGAATTGTCTTGACAATAGAGACGTAAAGGATTATGTCGTCTATTGATTTATTTGCATTCCATATTGATTTTTTTACATTCATTTAAGGAATTCGTTTTCGACACTCGCGCGCGAGCAACGGATTATAGCAAAAAAAAAATAATAATAAATGGCGGCCACTGCGTTTTGCTGTTTCCAACTTTTGTTCAGGAACGTTTCAGATAAGAAAACCAGAATTTCACAGGAAAGAGCTAAATTATTCTGAAAACCTGATAAAAGGCGAAACGTTCCTGGATTTTACCTGGAACGTTACCATTATTTTTTACAGTGTGGCAATAAAATTACCACTTTGTGACAAATTACGAGTTTCATAAGAATTGCTCAAGAACGGACATGCAGTCTGTTATAAAATGTACGTTGTCATCTCCAATAATGGAGACAATAACAGTAAATAAATACATGTAAGATTTGTATATGAAGTGGTAGCAGACCCGTCCGGCGTTGCTTGTGAAAATGTATTTAGAAAACATGTCATTTTTTAGATTTCTCAGGGAAAAAATAAATACATAAAATATGAGATGTTATCATTTCCCATTGCGAAAAGTGAAATTTAAATTTATATTTAGAAAACTTGTCATTTTATAATTTATTATTCCGCTTTCGTACTCTTTTTGGCAAGCGATATCGTCATCTGCGAATGTACAACCGTCTCCCAGATATTAAATGCACGGATGTTCACAAAACTTTATATTTTGTATTCCGTTAATGATTATTGATCGTGATTCAAAATTGTTTCAAATCGTTGGTTTAAAAAGCAAAGACTAAAAATGAACAACAATCCTGACATATTACTTGAATGTAACCTGGTGTACAACAAATCATTTCACTGTTTTATGAAAATTATATTCCTAATTATTAAACTGATGTGACTCTCTTCAAGAAATGAAATATAAATTATTACTATATGTTGGCCAATCCTGTTTCACAACTAATGCAACTATTTGTCGAAAACAATGTAAATATTTTTTTATATAATTTGAGTTTGATAAAAAATGAAAACATTCAGTTGGTTGATTTTTGACGGCCAATTATCTGCACGAGGGATATAGGCCCAGGGGGGGGAGTGCTCTTCGTGGGGGTCTTTCTAAGGGAACCTAACCCGTATTAACGCTTGGAAATCCAAGGTTCGATGAAAACCACGAAAACTCCGAACGATTAGGCCGACGGGCGCGATTGGGTTCGAACCCAGCACCTCCCGTCTACCAGCTTCAAGAGCAGAACCTCTCGGCCACTGGTGGGGAGAAAACATTCAGTGAAGTGTTAGATGTATATTTCATCAACACAATTTGATTTGTAAATATGAGGTTAAAACAAATCACCGTTTTCTCACATATTAATGATTTTTATAAAAATTAAAACATTAAGTAAATATTGATGATATGCGCAGCTGTTTCTATCTATGAAGCCAATAACATCGCTCAAACACCCGCCCCCCTTCCAAAAAATATATTATTTACTGAATGTTTTCATTTCATATGAAACTATCCATTCTTTTCGACTAAAACTGTTTTTAAATGAAACAAACTGCGTTCATTAATACATCTTAATGAAAACATACATCTTACACTCTTCTATAAATAGTACAGTTCTTCAGTTTATCGCATCTTATGAGTGTACCGTTCTTGCGAACTAAAAATGTAGTCAAAAAGATTTGCTGGTCGAAAGATTGGAAATAACAATAAAGTCTCAAAATTTTCGCTTCACTGAATTAGTCCTAAGCTTTGAACTGATATGCCTAGCGATATGAAAACATTCAGTAAAGCGCAAGATATATCTTTTCATTAGGATTTTTTTGGAGATTTCAATAAGAAATTTGCATTAAAACATACATCATTATACTTCACTCACAAGATTTTACATTCATTTGTACAATTTATCAAACGCTATGAGTTAACCGTTCTTGAGTGTTTAAAAATGTAGTCAATAACATCAATAGGCAGAAAGATTATAAATAACTATAAATACTCAAAATTTTCACTTCCTAAGAAACAAATATTGCAAAATATCACAATTATTGTAAATAACAATTGAATCTTATAGACAGGGCATAAATAGTGAAATTTTTCGCTAGCCCTAAGCCTAAATTCTAAGATCTGCTGTTTGATTCTATATTTACTGCCCGTTCTCATTGGCTGGCTGCTTCATGCCTCGGATTGGAGGAGAGCTGTAAATAGCCTCTAACCCACAAGGTTATAGGCACGTTTTAATTTTTAAAAAAGTAAATTTAAATTTAAAAATCCGGCTGCGAAGTTCACTTTCCGGTGACAGCATCCACACATGACAAAAATGTCAGAGGACTAGGTGTTACAATTTCGGCGCTTTTATTGGCCAGGCAGGCAGACAGGGATCTCTTATTTTATGTAGAGAAAGACGGCGCCTTTAAATGGCCTTTAAATTTATAATATGCTTAATAATATTTTAAAATATGCTCCTTTATTTATTTATTTTTTTGTTCTGGTGTTCGCTGTTCACCCTCCGCGTTTCTCCCGTTTGGTTAGTCAGACTTCGACTATGACATGATTTCCTTTATGCTAAATTGCTCTATACAGGAACTCATTCAACAAATTTATTACAAGTTCCAATTTTCAATGCGACACTCTCTATTTTTTACAACATAGCTCTCAAATTAACTACTTATTTTCTTTCTTCCTTTTTCTTTTTTTTTCTTTTTGAACACTAGGGGGCTTGACCCCCTACGAGCTACGCTCGCCAAACCCCGTTCAGACACCACAGTCTCTAAAAGCACGCTAATTTGATCGGCTTTAAAAAGATTTTGAAAGATTGAATTTTAATTTAAAAAACAGTGGCGATCTCCCTATAAACGGGTTTCCATTCATTTCTCTTCGATTGGGAAATTTTAAGGAAAAATCAGCTGCTGTTAAAAGATACAAATACTGTTTTCGTCTTTGATTAAATAAAATCAGGTAACCAATACAAAATAAGCTAATATAATAAGCTAATTTGCATCAAAATGCATATATAATTTACAAATACCAGTGCCTTCTTTTGACGGAAACGACATAGAAGTTTAACGAATCTTAACTAAACCATTAAAGCAATTTCTTTATTTTCTGCTTCAAAGAGTTTTCTCCTTCAAATCATATTTTTTGTTGATGACACTTCATTTTCAGCTTGTAATCATTTTATTTTTATTAAATTACTAAATAGTCGCTCGACAGCAGTCTAAACGTGTTCAATAAAATTAATATTATTAATATAATCTCAAAATATCAAATTAATGTCTCGTGCATTTTTAAATTTAAACTGTTGCAATATTACTTTTCGTTTATTTTACGTAATAAGTGTAATGTGACGTAATTTCTCCTTAAGACTTCTAGCGCATGTTAATGAATTTATTATTTTACAATATCACTTCTCTTTTTAAATTCAGGTGTAAATATAGCTTTTATGACGAAATTTTCAATGTGTTCCTGCTTTTCATACGTAAATATTTAATTCTAATTTGAAAGTTTTTCTTCTGTTAATAATAGTCACGTGTAAATATTTTTTTAATTTCAAGCAAACATTATTATTTGCGCTGTTTATACAGTTTGCAACAGTTTAAATGAATACTATTTCCTAAAATAAGTAAAAAATATGTCTCGAAATGCTGAAAATTTGAATTTAAAATAGATATAAGACCTAAAAAAATGAGTCAAATTAAAAAAGTGAATGCAGTCTGCACACCGAAAAATTCTAACGTATAAAATGATCTAAAAATGAATTAATTCCTATATATAGTTTTTGCTCCTATAAAACTTTTTTAATGGGACGATTTTGTCCAACTTTAGCATTAAATATCTCTTACAATAATTATTCGATTAGAAAACTGTCTGCATCAGCGTGTTTATTAAACATTTCTCTATAATACCGCCGATTTTCATAATTTTTGTATGAGTTTTTTTCTTAATATTAACGGAGAAATACCTCCGGTCACAAAAAATTCAAAATCGGCGGCGGCGGTGACAGCGTAAGTTACTTTTTTTTTTTTTTTTTTTAATAGAGAGATTTTAAAGATTGACCTTTCTATGTTTATCCTTTGATGTGTAAAAATTTTTTAATGTTGTTTTACGTTATATTATTTATTCATAGGCGAGGGTACCTATGCGAGGGTATACGCGAGAGTATAGCTTGTGTAGGTATTTGTTGTTATATAAAATAAAAATCAATAGAAAAATATTATCTAATAGAAATATATTAGAAAAACAAAGTTAAAGAATGAATATAAAATGTTCGTAATCCCATTTTAAAGTTTAATTTGATATAAATAGTATTTAACGTAATAATGTATATAATAGACACAAATATGACACTAATATGTCTTTATTTTGTATTAAATATATCTATTTTTTCCCTTTAAAATTATTAAGTTATTTATGTACTGAGAACTGCTGGAATAGTAATCTGCTAAATAATTTACTGTTTTGTATTCTAATCGACTAAACTTTTGTTAATAGGAAAAAAAAAATCATCACTGTTGTATGTTAATTTTTAATTAAATGGTATATAACATAGTTCTTAAAATAAACATAATATTATTTTTAGAATTACTTATAAATTTTGTAAAAAAAAAATACCTATGCTGTTACCATTAGAAAACAGTTTAAAGGACGTAAATATCTAACAGCGATCAAATTTATCATTTATGCTAGAGGAACGATTTTTCCGAACGATTTTAATAGTGAAGAATCGAAATATAATTACAGGAATTATTATTTTCTTGCAAATAAAACGCTGAAAACTTTACACATCATAAATCTAGTCCAGGGTTGGCGAACGTATGGCATGCGTGCCAGAGTTGGCCCGTAAGCTAAGTTTTATGGCACGGGAAAAATTTAAGTATGGTAATTATTATACAGATAAAATCCATTTTTTATTTCTGTCATAACCAATAAAAGTTTGTTCCATACAGGCAGACTACCATAAATAAAGCAATTATTTTTTTTATGTTTTAACATATAATAATTTTCTTTTCCTATGATGCTATGCAGCGTTTTCGACATGTATTTTTCTTTTTTATATGAATTTAAAAAAATGTAATTTTCAAATGTTTTTTTTTTTTTTACAGTCACTGCAGTAAAATGACGAAAGGATTCCATTTAGCTATGTATAGTTGTAAAAATAACAAAATATGAACTATATATAATTTTTTATTGAACGTGCGACAGCTTAAATCGCATCATTGCATTCTTAGTACATTAATGCAATCTGGAAAATTATAACGGAGATGTTGCATTAATAATACCCAAGTTAAAAATTAATTAAATAAAAACTCGTATTTTCCCCCCTTTATTTCAGTATATACCGCATACACGAATCATATTTACGAAATAAAAATTCATTCATTTAATGGATGATTCCAGTATACAGAAAAATCGCAATTTGATTTTTAATATTTTTTAATTATTAATTATTAATGCTTGAGTACAACTGATTTTATAACCAGAGTTTCGTATAAACATCATACGCTTCCAAAATATTTTGTATATGTTTGGCACTTTACATTTTTGATAGATATTGTTTGTGAATTTTCGGCAAGCGCACGTGAAAACTTTCGCCGGCCCTGATCTAGGCCATCCAGATTCAAGATCCTGGAAAAGGAATCTGTTTACATAGACACTATGCTAACTACTTTGATGAATTAAAAAAATGGGGCGGACGGTAACAATTTCCGATCAGATTTCCAAAAAATATAATTTCTTTCTTTTACATGGTTGTATATTTTATTTTCAAAGAAGTATTCGTATTAAAAAGCTCATTGAATTTACAGATTCATGTTTCCAAAAATTACTTTTAACGCGTTGAGTGCGACTTCAGTCACCGGTGACTGACACTGAAATTTTAATTTCGATGTTAAATTGATTTAATTGTTGATTTAATTAAATGAGCCCATTCGAAAGATATTCTAAGAATATTGTTTACATGAAAAATAAAAAAAAAAATACGATAAAAAAAGATGAAAACTTTATTTCAGCAGGATCTGGGCTCTCGTGCATTCCACTTATGGTCAATTGGATTTCGCTGAGGTAAATTTCATTGGTATCACGAAGCCTAAGAAATTTTTGCGAAATTTGTTGAATAAACGAACGTGACACTGTTCACAAAATCTTTATTGTTTTAAGAGAAAATACTAAAAAACTATTTAAAAAAATACAGCAATTTTCCACTATTGCTTTTAACTAAATACCAGTTTTTATCTCCTTTTAGATGCAAGAGAACGGATATTAAAATATCTTTCAGATTAAAATGAAACAAAAAATAATCCTTTCATTTTTAAAAACATTCCAATACAAATATTACTATATTTCTTTATTTTGTACTATAGATATATGATGATGCTTAATGTATGTTTAGCATATTTAATGTTTTTATTAAACATAATTTGATTAATAAATTATTTTGGCATGATATTTAATATCTCTAAAGTTAATATTTTTTTTTAAATTTATAAACAGAAACTAAAAATTGAAATCTTATATTTTTTTTAGACCTTCATTGATATTAAAGTTTATGAATAAATCTTACATTATTTTACTGCGATAAAGTGCGATTTTTCACAAGATTCACTAGAAATATATAATCTTATGCAGATTTGAGTAATTTCGTTTATGTAGGGTAAGTGAGCCAGTGTTGCCAGATTGGGAACTGTCACACTATTTAAAAATAGTATAATTAGCCTTATTTTTCAGAAACTTTAACTGTTTTTAAATAGGCCGAATATTTCTATTTTAAAAAAGAGGTGACAATCAAATAACCTGAATTTAAAAATTCCCCAATCTGGAAACACTGAAGTGAGTCAAAGATGGTCAGTGTTCCTAAGGTAGCCCACCCTTTGAAAGTAGACTTTATTTCATGTATAATCACCAGATGGCGCTACTGCATTATAAATCATGTATTTGCAGCGCACGTGACTAAATTTGGAAAGGTCGCCTTGTTCGGCCGCGATTGTATGCACTTGTTTCACTTTTGAGTAGCAGTCGTTGTGATTTCCTGGTAAAAATATATTTTACTTTACTTGTGTTTAGACCTTTGAATTATGATACGTTTTCTGAAAGCTTATTTCTTTCTCTTTAACCGCACTTATTTCATTTCCAGTTATTTATCAGTTTAATAGTTTGACGTCGTGCAAATGGCGCATACACGCGGACCACCTTAGGAAATAAATATGAAAATCAATGTAGTAAAAGTGATTTTCAAAATTTCTACTTAGACATCCGAAAAAAAAATTATTTTCTCACTATCAGAACACCAGAGATCCCACAAAAGAAATCCACAACCCCCCCCCCCCCCAAAAAAAAATAAATAAATAAATAAATAAAAAAAAAAAAATAACTACCTTGCATAAAAAGAGATCCAAAGTCTTTTAGTGTCAGAAGATAAGAAAATTAAGAAGAAATCTTCAAAATATCAAATGAGAGAAAGAATCATCATAACATAATAGTAAGTAACCTAATTAGAAAATCAACAAGTATAAATTAAATTAAAAAAATCAAAAACCCCGACTGCGTAAAAAGCGAACTAATTAATCATTCCTCCTCAATATGAAACAGTTTTTTATATTACTTACCTATTTTTTTTATTTACTTGTATTGATGACTTTTAATCTGTGTTTAATTGTTAGTTCCTATCTATAAACACTGTTTTCATGAGGCCTATAGATGTCTATGAAGATTAGAGTTGCAGTAAAGCTTGAGATCCTACCTAGAGAACTTCCAGATTGTGTAATATTTAAACGGAATTTCTTACTGTAAAATAGCCAATGAAACATCGTCTTCATTTTGAAAGACCTATAGTGTAGACGATATTATGCCGCTCAATATGGTGCGTAATTTTTTTTTTCGTTGCTACTGCCATTTTGTATTTTACGGCCGCCATTTTGAATTTATAAAAACAAAATCTATCCTATAACCATCGGACGGTTAACCCTTAAATGCCGGGTGTTGCTTTTCGGCAACATACCCAATTTAGGCTTCTAAAATACTATTAGAATAAAATTGCCTAATGCCTAATGCTGCCAATAAAATACATTCTGAAAATATTATTAAATCGATTTTCAAATTGTAGATGGCAGCACTTGTGCTGTTTAAGAATTAAGATAGATTTATTTTTCCAATTGATGCTACACGATCTTTTTGTTTTCTTTGGAAGCTTGCGAAATACCATATTTGGTTCTGCAGTGAGCTAGTAAAATTTATTTCTTATTATAGTTCCTAAAATTCTTGTGTGTTTAATATTATAAAATTTTATCAAGGAAAATTATTTTTTCAATTAAATACCAGAATTGCCGGTTAGTAACAAACTATTTTTTAGCCGTAAACCGTACTTAAAACAAAATATGACTTTTTAAACAATTAAATGCGAACTAATTGTCAAAATACTTTTGAGCTAAGGAGGAGTCATATTTCTTTGGTGGCGCCGAATGTCAACAAACAAGTTGAAACTTGATACATTTGAATAACTGCAGTCATAGTGTTCTCAATTATAGGGAATATATTTTCTTTTACATTTTTATATTAAATAAAATAAGAGAGAATATAAGGTTCTCAAAATACTTTTGAGCGCTACTGTATTATGACTGTTAAAAGGAGAAAAGTAAATAAGGCGTAAATTTTGTATTTAATATTCATTTCTGAGAGCTTTGATTTCACGCTGTTTTACAGCATAAAACTATATATTTTTCAATACAGAATTAAAATTATTTAAATGATCTAAATTTTAATATTGTGAGTATTACTGGAGTCGTGTGGAATTGTATAGAAACGAGTATAAATAAAAAGAAAAGTGCCCAGTTAAACTGATGACATTGAGCTCACAGGCTATTCACACTAATTGTATCTTATACTCTTATTTTAAAGAATAATACCTCTCGAAAAACATATTAGGGGGGGGAGGTTCCCCTTTATATTTAACCAATCCACTTCCAAATCTAATCAGGGAAACGCGTTATCAGAATAAACCGGTATACCAAATTTGTAGCAAATTGGATAATTCTGAATGAAAAAGCCATTTAGGTAAACTAAGGGTGAGAATTAGCACCCCATTTCCCGCTTTTATTCTTATCCAATGACCATGTAAATCTAATTAGGGAAGCGCCTTATCAGAAAAAATCGGTATACCAAATTTGTTCAAATCGGATAATTCTACACGAAAGACCCATTTATCTAAATCAAGGGTGATTAATCCCCATCATTCCCCTTTTTTACTTAACCAGTGAACCTCCAAAACTAATCAGGTGAGTGCCTTATCAGAATAAACCGGTAAACGGAATTTGAAAGATATCTGATAATTCTGCATGGAAAACCCATTTATCTAAATTAAGGGATTATTTTAGCGCCCCGTTCCCTCCGTTATACTTAACCACTGAACCCCCAAAACTAATCAGGGATGCGCCTTATTATAATGAGCCTAGAAATTTTTTGAAGCAAATTGGATATTTCTATGAAGAGTTATAGCGATACGTATATACATATGTTCATACATACGTAGATACAGAACCGGCGGGCAAATTAGCTCTCAGGTTTTGATAGTCTGAGATAAAAAATATACTGCATTATAAAATCAAAATAAAAATATATTTCCTTTTGCAAAAAGAAAACATTACCCATACGGGAAAAGCAACATATATATATATATATATATATATTTTTTTTTTTTTTTTTTTTTTTTTTTCATTTTCTGTTCAGTGCTTACGCCTAAGCATAATGTATGATTAGTATATTTTTTCGTAAAAGTTCATTTTATTACTCATTCCTTTTGGCGCCATATTTCATTTTCTAAACATAAAAAAATTTAATACTTTTATCTAAACACAAAACGCAAACACACCTTAGAGAATTATTTCATTTTCAGTCTATTGAATTAGCCTTACAAAACATTTCTTTGAAGATATGAGTATTGTAGCAGAACGAATTTTAAAATTGAATCTGTGATGCAGATTTCATTATTTTTCTATGTATATATATCAAAATAATTTGCTTCAATAACTTTTTTTTCTACTTTATGATGGAAATTGGGTAGGATTGTATTCATTTCGCTTAATTTAATCATTGTTCTATTTTGAATATAATTGAAATTTGATTTGGATATTTTTTTGCTATTTTTCTTTTCAATATCCGTTGTTTACACAAGATATTTCATGCAAAAGACTTTGAAGGATGTAATTTATATATTTTTAAAGAAATTATTTTCACTTTCTAAAATGTCAAACATCGCAAGCTGAGTAAGAATAAATTAAAGTTTACTGTAAATATATTTTGTTGTTTAATTTTGCTCATTTTCCGATAATCGATGGTTTCTTAATTAGTTGTGCCTTGTATTATAACTTAAGGAAATAAACTGTGCCTGCGTTTTACATTATATCTAAACGTACTTTCTCCTAAACCAATACATCCGACCGCCACAAATTTTTTTGCACAACTTTATTGAATCTATGTTTATCACATGAATCAAGGATTTGTTCAAAGAATAAATATTTATTTTCAATTGAGGTTCTGAAAAAAAGTACTTTAGTACTGTTTTCGTGTAAAAAAGGGAAAATTTCTTGTTTGAAATTACACTGTTAACAATTTTTCAGAATTCTGGCAGGTCATTCGACCATTTTTTGAAAAAACGGTTTCATAACAATAATTTGACTATATTCTGACCATAAAATGGCCAATAATATGGTCAGAATAATGCTAAATTACGGTTGTTTTACCGTTTACGGAATAAACGGTCAAATGACCTGCCAGAATGCTGCAAATTTTTAACAGTGTACATCAATACGTATGATGCCCTATGATAGTAAACAAACGAGGAAAGAATTACCAGCGTTGCTATTACAGTTTTCGGGGAAAGGTACAAATTGTGGTAAAAAATACTACTTTTAACATTAAGTAGAAACAAAAAAAGTAATATTTTTCTCAGTTTTCTTCTACATATTTTTATTTTTTTGGGTTTTATGGCCTGGTTTCTAATGTTTTTATATTTGTTTGCTTTAGATGTAATTTTGATGTTGTTTTCCTATTTGGTTTAGTGGTTTATTCTGTTTTATACTGATTTAAGTAACGAAACTTTTTGAAAAGGCTAAAATATTTTCGTGGAGTAAGATATAGAAAAGGAAATTCATGCAAAACTTCAGCAAAACAAAAGTCAAGCATTCAAAGGAATTGCACATGAACCAGTTCCTGAACAATCTATAAATTTAGATACAAACGTGAAGCTAACAAAATAAAAATTTTGCGTATGACTTTGAACAAGTTGGAAAAGAAGTTGTTTCTCTTACAGTGAATGTCTATATTGATAAATCAATAATATATGTATGGAGATTCTAATATGTAACTTCAATATGACGATATGTAATTATAAAACTAATGTTTATGGGTTTTTTTTCATTTTTAGCCGTTCTGAGCGTAAACCATACTACTTTGCAAACAAATTTAAGGTACTGCCAGAGCACATACCGTATGTATTTTTTTTTTCATTTTCTGCAGTAGTACATAGTTTTGAATAATACTGTGCAAAAAAGATTTTTTTTTTTTCAGTTTACGAGTAAGTTACTTTTTTTTTTTCAAGAAACTTTATGCCACAAATCTGACGTAAAATCTGATAACCTCTACCAACATATAAAAAATGAAAAAAAAAAAAAAAAAAAAACAACTATCATATAACAAATAGGGACAAACTTTTCTATTTTTAGAATATCTGCTAATTTTTGCTTAAATATTTTAAACTAAATTAAATAAACTGAATGAACATATTGAATAATATATTTCAAAGTATATTGATTAATGAGAGTCTGATTTACCTTAATTGAAGCTAAAGATTAAAAAATTAAGACCATGGAATGAAATTATTTTGTTTTATTTAAAGAAAGAAAAACAGAAAGTAACTCTATAAGTTTGAAAATTATTGACGTTTTAAAAGATATGCCTGCACATAATAATTACTGTTATAAAATTCTATTATAGCTAATATAAATATGTAATACACATAATAATACTGTAAGATTATATAGTGTGAGTCATAAATATCGAAACAATAGCCTATTTCCTTAAATATTGCCCCTGGACACATACTTCCAATAGCAAAGTTTCATCAAAGAAGATGCAAAATTTGCCAATTTGTGACTTCATGGGGGGGGGGGTGTTCTATTTGAGAAAATATGAAAACTAATTTTTATACCCCCCCCCCCCGTATTCGCCCCGGGTAAAATTTCCTATTAGGAAAAAAATCCTTATCCATTCCTGAATTAAACACAGCAAATCTCATCTCGATATCTTCAAACTCGCCGAGATATTGAAATCGAGAATTCGTGTCTTACACCACTTAACCATGCCTCTGAGCGACGAGTTATTGATGCATTCTGAATGCAACGACGTAAGGACCATCCACAAATTGTACTTCATTAAAAGTCGATATAAGATAGTGCTTCTCCTTTGGGCATAAAGTAGCTGCATATAAATTTTACATAGATTTCAAAATATTATGGACGTTTGCAAAATATTCTGCAGCATCTCCTAGTCCGTCTTACTAAGTCTGAATCTCGACTGCTTCTGCTCTCGTTCTCACAATAAAATTACATTGCTCATCAAAATATATTCTTCGTTGATTGAGGTTTCTCTTCGGGAACCTCATTGAAAAATCTGGCTAGCTTTGCGGTACAGAGTTCAGTTCCTGTCACCATATATATGCATGTATGCATGTACGTATGTATATGGGTGTGTATGTATGTTAATACTATACTTGTCATTGAAGATGAATATTTTTTAGACCAGGTAGATATTTTTTGACCCGCACATTTGGTATAAAATTTTGATTTTAAAACATCACATATATAAACATTAACTATATTTGCTAAAAACATATTTAGCATATACAATGAACGGATATCAACTTCAAAAACACAAGATATAGTCACTGTGTTCTTCATTGATAAGCATTATTGTTGTATTATACAATTAAAATAAAGGCGGTATACATTTTAATGAAATCGTACATAATTCTGTCTCGCAAATAATCTGTTAATAAAGTTAAATGTCAGCGGAATTTAGCGATAGATAACTTCCCTTTTAGTGTACAATTAGATCGCTTAACTGTATATATTTTTACATTATTATTTATCACATGTATTTATTTCCATAATGCGTATACAATATGTACTCAATGGAGATCACTTGTAAAACCATTGTTCTACTATTAGAACACATATTCAAATATCAATGAATCATAAATAGTAATCATGACCTTAACAAGATCAAACATTGAATAAGATTAACTTTTGGAAGTCCAAAAGTTCAAATAATATTTTAAATAAATTATAATAACAGCAATGTGAGTAAACAAGAGTGCTTTACCCGTAAGACATGACTTATTATGGGTATTACTCTTAAATGAAACTTATCAGACATGTATTTCACAGTATTTTTGGGGAAAAAATGAAATACAAGTAAAGAGTATGTCAATAAAACATCGATTCTGGTGGAGCATATTATACGTATTATTAAGTAGGAAGAAGGTAAAATTGTTGCACAATTACAAAGATGCAATGCACACAAAGGCTTATAAATGCAGCTGCAACAAGTATTTAACTGATAGATCTGAAATGTAAATTTACATTTGTTAATTCATATATGCAAGTAATTTTGCCATTGGAGATGCCTAATGTTCCAACCAGACAGACGTTTTTTTTAGCAGCACATTGAAATTAAATTTTCAAATCAAATACCATATATAAAAATATTAGCTATAATTACTTAAATTCCATTTACCATTTACCATGAACATATATCATCTTCATAAACACAAGAGACTGTCAAAATAATATTTTCTTTGGCATTGTTTCCAATAACTTTAAGCACAAAATTGAAAAAAGTATATACTATTTCTTATTGTAGCACATTTTTTTATTTATTTGAATGTATCGTAAAAACGATATAAACCGAGACACGTACCGCACAAAATTGAATAATTTGTAACTATATAACAATAATTTATTAAGGAGTATTAAACCGAACAAGCCTGTAAAAAAGTATCCCTATCGGGATAATAATGAGAACATGAAACGAATTCAAAATCTGTTTAAGAAGAACGTTTTAAACCCCCTCACTGACAAGCCCGTGTTAATACGTTCACTAAGCTCCAGGTTTCACTGCAATACAAGCAATGTTTAAAGTAATGTAATTCTATTGATTTAATGTATTTTTAATACATTGAACAATGATTAATACTTTCAACGATTGCATTCATATTCGTTATTAAGTTTTTTTTATAAAATGTTCAATGAATCATTTTTTTAGCCTTTAAAACAAAATGCAGAGAAAACAACATTACAATTTTGCCCTTTTCCAAGACAGTCGGAGGGTTAATTCCGTGTGTCAAATAAATATAGCATAATAATTATGTTCAGATAGTGCATTAAACAAACTTTTGAGACAAAATATTTCAGAAATTAAATATACACATTTTGTCAGTTGCGTCTCATAACCAAGCAGTGCACAAGTGCACAAGTGCACATCCAGAGACACTAAAATGTTTTTTTCTAAAGACACCTGCACCATAAAAATCTTTAGAAAACACTATAGAGAGATAGAATAATTTAAATTTGTAAGAGCGCCCAAAAGCCGCCGTTGAATCGACATTCTTAAACAATATATGAAGTATATAACTTCCCTTGAAATCTGAAAAAAATTAAATTGAAGTAATATGAAGTTATTTTTGTATTTATAGGTATAATTTTGTTTTAAATACTAATTAACCCTTTGTATGCAAATAGTTTGAGAATTCTTTATACTATATAATTTTAGGTATAAGGCCCCACGCTAACGTTCATGTAAAGTCCCCATCTCTCATATTCTTCCTTAATTTTTATCGTCAATTTCTCTAAATCATATTTAATCTTTGCAATTATAACTTGGTTTGGAGAATTGTTGTGAAAAAAGTGACTTTCCATTCACATTAAGCTCCATTCTTCTGCAGTTCTCCTTCCAAACATTCAATCCTTCTTCAATATAAATGTAAAATAGTGTTGGGGAGATACCACATTTGTCTTTTATTTCTTATAAAGACTTTTGATAATCTTTGTCCTATTTTAATCTTTGTTTTTCATAGACTGAAAAGTTCTTGAATTTCCCTAATAATAGTTGAATTTATATTCATTTAATTTAATACGCTTCATAATTTTGCGATATTAAATATTGCCATATCAATAAATAGAAGCTTAATATCATTTTCTACTGTCACGTCATTTTCAGCAATTTGTTTAAGACAAAATATAATATCCATACATGACTTTCCTGCTCTAAATTCACTTTGCTCTTCCCTTTTTGTCATTCTAATTTCTTCTTTAATGAAATCTTTTTTAAATCCGTCTATATAATCAACTGAACGATGCTTTTACAGAAATGCCACGGTAATTCTCAAATTATTGTCTGTCACCTTTCTTATATATTGATGCTAAATATCCAATTCTCCATTCTTCCGGTGTTTCCTTTCCGTTTAAGCATTTTTCGAATAATTATGTGATTAATCTGAACAATTTATTTCTTCCATTTTTGATCAGCTGTGCTGCTGACCACTTGCTTTTTGATTTTTAAATTTTGTAATTGCTCTTTGGACTCTCTCAAACTCTAACAGTATAGGTTGTTCCACAAAGGCAATACCTACATTATTTTCTTGAACTTCTAGTTTCCATAAGTAGTCTTATAATATTCTTCCCATTTTTTAACAGGTATTCCTTGCCATGAATTATTACTTTCTTTTCTAACATTCTTTAAAAAAACGTCCATGCTTCAGTAGAACTTTTTCCACCTATATATGCCTCAATTTCTATACATTTTAGCCCCACGATGTTCTTTTTTTCTCTAGTACTAATTTCTTAGTGTATTTTTAATAGTTCTATAACGCTGTCTAACCTCTTTCTTTTTTGGCCTCATCCGCCTAACATAAGCTTCTCTCTCTCTTTTTTTTTTTTTTTTTTTTTTTTTTTTTTTTTTTTTTTTTTTTTTTTTTACAGTCTTTTCAATGTCTTCGACCCACCAAAAAATTATTTTTGAAGTTCTTTCCTTTCTTTTTTCTCCCAGGGCTTCATTTGCAGCATGGTTTAAAGATAATTTAATATGTTGATATAGTTCAGCTGCATTAGTATAATTCCTTTTCTCTAATTTTTCATCAAATATATGCTATATTTATATAATATTTAATATGCTGATTGAATGTAAAAAACTAAATTTCAGGCATTCTAATAAAGTAATCTTTAAATCATTTAATTCTAAATCGAAGACGCGCTACAATTTGTAATTGTATTTTTTCCTGTATCTCATATATTCTTTGACATAGAAGTGGTAACCCTGAGATTGTCACTTGCTGGATCTATACATAAACTTAAAGGGTAGCACATAGTAATTTAACTATACTTACTCACTACGTTTATCCGTGTAAATGTCGCCGTTTTGGAGATAATGGGCGTGGACAGGACTTTAGTGGCATCCTGTAAGCAATGGTAGGTATGAATTCACAATGATTATATCATTTCATAAAATTAGAATTTTTTGTATTAGCGCTTTCATCTAAGATCGTAAATCGAATGTGTACAATATTACGAATTTTCATGTATAACTCAAAACATTTTATCACTGTAGTTATCTTTATTAATATTTATTGCACCGCGTCCCAAAAGTTTAGAGAATCAATGAAATTTGCATTAACATAAAAAGTAATAAGGTACAATTAAAATTCGTGGGATAGGTAATAAATAAAAGCAGTTTTTCTGATATGCACCTATAAATTATGATCAAAGGTTTGAAATTATAAAAGATACGTTAAATTATATAAAAATATGCTGTCCCAAAAGTATAAACAATTGTAATTTTTTTTTGGTTTTACATTTATAAAAGTACTAAAAACTTACTTTTAATATTTAATTGTATTGTCACGACACTTTATAACATAAAATACACGTTGTTCCATAGAATTAACTAAGCATTGCATTACAGAAGAAGGTATTTCATACCACGCTTTGTCAATTGCAATTTTTAAGTCATTTACACATGTATATTGCTTTCCATTTTCATATATTTTACGAGATAAGATCTCCCATATGTTCTCCATGGGATTTAAATCTGGACTAAGTGCTGGCCAGTCTAATAGTCTGATATTGTTTTGCCTAAACCATGTTTTCGATGATGTGGCGGTATGGATGGATGGATCTTGTTAGAAAACACAGCCCGGTTCTGCTAGCAAATCCCTAATTGGCAGTAAATATGTACGTAAAATATCCTGATAATCCACTGATTTCATTTTTCTGTCCATAAATCCTAGAAATGTTTGGTCGTTGAAAGAAAATCCTCCCCAGGTCATTATGGATTCTCTGCCTTGTTGCCTGCTGAAACAGTTCTTGGGTTCTTTTCTTTGGTCATGCCAGTAAAATTTATGACCATCAGGGCCGTCTAAATTCCATTTCTTTTCAGCACTGAAGATGACAGAAATCCACTTTTCACTGTATGATATATGCTTTTTAGCCCACTTTAGACGTTCATCTTTATGTCTCAGCATTGAGCAAGGTTTTTCTTTCATTCTCCGGTAAATAATATTTTTTGAAGCTTTATTTCTTCTGTGTACAGTACTTTTTGAAATTCTGAAATTTGATGGAATTTCACACACAGATAAATTACCAACTGAAGTCATTTTTAATAACATTCTATCATCACGTAACATTGTTTTCTTCGGTCTTCCGCGTCGCTTTCTAGTATTCCATGTTCCACCTGAGCTCAAAACTCTATAAATACTGCTCAAGGATCTCTTTAGTCTTCTCGATATTTGTACAGGATTTTGTCCTTGCGCTTTTAAATGTAAAGTCTTAATAATTTCATCTTTAGAAATTTCTTTAGAACGTGGCATTTTTATCGGAATATGCAGGAAATGTCTTTTCCGAAACACAAACAAAACAATACATTGAACTCATTTTATTCCACACAATTTCAATAAAGTATTGTGCTAAAATACAGCAGACGGTATTTCAATTAAAGGGAAAAATTATTCTGCATTTATAGAAGCAGACGAAAATAAAAATATTTTATTTTGTGAACAAAAATGTAAAAGAAAACATATAATGTTGTATTGTGTCTATACTTTTGGAACAGCACATTTTTATATAATTTAATGTATATTTCATAATTTCCAACCTTTGATCATAATTTATACACTATATGGCCAAAGGTGTCCGGTCACTTGCGATTTTAGACGTTTTGTTACATATCTAGAAAAATACAAGAGGAATCAACCTGAAACTGCAGGTGTGTACACAATATAGTATAGGTCATATATTTTCATGAAGACCTTTTATTGAAATCCCATAGGGGACCGTCAACAAATTGAAAAATAACGAATATCTTTTGGATGACCCTGTAAAATCTAATGTAGCAAAAGCGTACAAACACGAGATTATTAATAATTGGCTTATTGTAATATACTGTGTTCATTTTTATGAGGATAGCCAGTATACTCGTAGAGAAAGTAAGGTTTTTATAAAAACAGCCCCGAATTTCGCCAAGTTTTTTGCTTATAATTTCCAGAAATCTTAATATAAAAAAAAGTTCTTTTCAGATAATATGTCAAACAATATTGTTCACAACATTTTGTAATCAGAATTAAAAAATTAGAAAAATTGGAGGAAAAATGAGCAGGTTTACTAACAAATGTTTCACTGCGCATGCTCGAATGCAATCAAAATATAATGCACATAATGTATTAGCTAAGAATATAGTGCAACTTTTGTGAAAGTCTAAAAATCATAGCTTGAAAATTCTGAAAATAATCGTCGATAGAATAAGCTCGAAATCCGTTGTTCCCAAAACAAACAAAAAGATCAGGGGTTGTATCAAATATCTGTAGATCAGTGCTAAGATAGCGTACACAATATCGCACGTACTACTATATTTGGATACAACCCCTGGTTTTTTGCTTGTTTTTGAGAACAACGGATTTCGAGCTTATTCTATCGACGATTATTTTCAGAATTTCCAAGCTATGATTTTCAGACTTTCACAAAAGTTGCTCTATATGCTTAGCTAATACATTATGCACATTATATTTTGATTGCATTCGAGCATGCGCATTGAGACATTTTTTAGTAAATCTGCTTATTTTTCCTCCAATTTTTATTATTTTTTAATTCTGATTGCAGAGTACTGTGTACAATGTTGTTTGTCATATTATCTGAAAAGAACTTTTTTTTTATATATTATGAACTCTGCCAATTATAAGCAAAAAACTTGGAGAGATTTTGGACTGTTTTTATAAAAACCTTAATTTCTCTACGAGTATACATGCTATCCTCATAAAAATGAACACAATATATTACAATAAGCCAATTATTAATAATCTCGAATTTGAATGCTTTTGCTACATTAGTTTTTACAGGGTTATCCAAAAGATATTCGTTTTTTTTCAATTTGTTGACGGTCTCCTATGAGGTTTCGGGAAAAAAATCTTCACGGAAATATATGACCTATACTATACTGTTTACACAACTGCAGTTTCAGGTTAATTCCTCATGTACTTTTCTAGATATTTAACAAAACGTCTAAAATCGCAAGTGAGCTGTCACCTTTGGCCATATAGTGTATGTGTATATCAGCAAAACTGCTTTTATTTATTACCTATCTCACGAATTTTAATTGTACCTTATTACTTTTTATGTTAATGCAAATTTCATTGATTCTCTAAATTTTTGGGAGTTGGGAGGGAAATCCATTTACTGTTTTTAAAAGTTTAAATATAAGATGCACTTTTATAAGCAGTATTTTTTCTTTGATAATGAACACTCCCATTTGTCGTGTTTCTTCCATTGTAATATGATACAAGATTATTTAATTATTGAGATCAATTTTTATATTATCTCTTCTTTTGCAACTTTTTCGCGTTTTTTATGAAAGTTATTTTCGAAAAATACATTTTTAAATTCCACTCTTAGTTTTAGTAGGTTTCGTGATCACTAAGTTTGGCTCCAATATCTCACCTACAGGAGAATCAACGCTTCTATCTCCAATGTCTGTGATTTCTTCAGAAATATGTGCAGAAGAAGCTGCAAAAGAAATAATTTTAAAAACATGCCTGTTAAGAATTCAACTGCCGATTCTTTTTAAAGCTGAAACAGCTGTTTAAAAGGTTTCTGCTCCGAGCTATAGTTAAAAGACGAGGAACCAACAAAGTTGTTAGAGGAAAATTTTTATGACCTCTTTGTCACGACTTTTCAAATTAATGATCGTATATCTGGTCCAATTTAAGCATCTCAAATTTGTCCGATTAAGGCCACTGCGCCATTTTTCAAAGCAGATAACCTCAAGATTATGGACATAAACAAATCCGAAAAATTCAAAAATATGTTGAATAAATATATGAATTTAGATATATAGTACATGGACACATAACAACTGACCTTAGTTTTAAATTACTATCTTATGTTTAGTAGGAAAAATTAGATGAAAACAGCTAATTTTGCCGTTTTTAAAAATTGTTTGAAATAGCCTGTGGAAGGCGGGAGCGTCTTCTAATCATAAATAACGTCATTCTGATTTGTAGAATTTGAGCGGTAGATGGCGTCTCTTTCTGTAATTAACGGCTGAATTGCAGCAGTCCAAATTTGGTTATACTCCCCTATTGATTCACATTTTCTTGAACGAAAATACTTTAAAATATCTTAAAAGGAATAATATATATTTTTTTAAATCGATATATTTATACATTTATTTGTTTTTTCTACACTCATGTTCAGATAATATTATATACCAACAAAAAGTTTTCGGTTAAAAAAAAAAAAAAAAGCGCCAAGTTGTCCTTAATGTTTCGGCCGCCAGAAAAAGTAGTGATATCTGAAGTTCGCACAAGTTAAAAGCCAAACATCCCAAATCTTTCATTGAAAATCGCTTCCTGCGACTTGGCCGTTAATGCCTTCGACAGCATTTCAAAATTAATGATTGGAAATTACGCATTTATGAATTATTTAAATATTAAAAGTAATATTAGAATGCAAAGAGGCAAATTCACATAAAGACATTATAAGTAAAAGATTTCTGATAACTACCATTCAGTTTCAACAAACATTAGTTTTGATTACAGATCATTTAGTCCACTTGTGGTTTAATTGCCGTTTTGTACGGTCTAAAGCTAAAGTCATTAACGGGTCTCAGGACTCTTAAAATTGGAAAAAATGAAAAAAAGACCATTTTCAACATTTAATATCTTAAAATGTATTTGATTTAAAGACACAATTTTAATTGGAATAAAATATATAAGTATGTTCTTTCATTTCATGTATTTAAAAAATTCAAAGATACAGAATTAGCATTTACAGAGGGCTCCAAACTGATAGACATTTGACGAGCAAAAAATCGGCATAACACCTTACGCGCACGATTACAAAATAAGTATTGCAACTAGAATGAAAGTTTTGGTGCCTACTTATACTTTAGATTGTAATAATTACCCTGAACCTAAATAAATTTGTATTTAAAGCTTTTTTATATTTTTAATAGAAAGTTGTATTTAGATAATGCAAAATTAAGGAAATTCCAACAGTATAATGACCTAAAAAAATATTGTTTTGAACAATAAAAAAGAAATTTTAGGTTCAGTTTATACAGACTAACATGAAACATATGTTTTGAAAATTCCGTGAAAAAATATAAGTTTTTGAGATATCGTGCGCGTTATGCCCAAAAACGTCATTTGGAGAAAAATGGCTTCTAATGTCCCAAACGACGCTTCAGCTATTGAACGTGTATAAATGTAAAAGCCATAACTTCAGGTCTAATAGGAATTTCAAGGAAACTATTACATCAAAATGTTCAGAAAAGATAGGAATTTAACATCTAAAAAAATTAAAATTTCGAAAATTTTAAAGCTTTAAGAGTCCTGAGACCCCTTAACGTAAAACCCAAGAAATAAAACAAAATTTACTTACTTCAAATCTCACAATATGTTACATTATATTTTATTGTACAATATTGTAATGTTGTGTATTGACGAAAGAGATTTTTTTCGTTTGTACATTTATTATAGTTTATTTGCATACATTAAGAGGTATTCAATTTATAAATTGTTAAAAGCTGATACTAATTATGTTTTAGCAATTAGGGATATTATCTCCTGAATACAAGTATTTTGTTATTTTTAACTTCTAAGTATTTAAATAGACTGAAGTTGTTTAAATGCTTTTTTCAAATGTGTATTTTATTTCTATATTCTGTGCCACAAAATGCCTAAAATAATCAAAAAATGTAGTTGGCATGTAACTCATTTGTACATATTTTAAAATTTGAAAAATTCTCTCGAAGGCATTAACGGCCAAGTCGCAGGAAGCCATTTTCAATGAAAGACTTGGGATGTTTGGCTTTTAACTTGTGCGAACTTCAGATATCACTACTTTTTCTGGCGGCCGAAACATTAAAGACAACTTGGCGCTTTTTTTTTTTTTTTTTTTCCGAAAACTTTTTGTTGGGATATCACTATTTTTGTATGTTTTTTCAAGTTTGTTATTCTAAACTATATTAATATGAAAAAAACTTAAATTTCGGTACTTTTATGTTAGCCGGGAGCAAATCTCCTCATTAGCCTTTTGTTTTTTCGCCAATAGCAGTTTTCATTTTTCACATGTGTAAATTAGAAACAATGCTTTGATTTTCAAATAAAATATTTTAGTTTATGTTATTATTTCTTATTTATTTATTTAATTATTTCTATGTTAAATATTCTATTAAATAAAATGAGAGAAATGAATCTACTTTAAATGAGATGACTGAAAAGTATATATCTTTTAATGAAATGAATGCAATATGAAAAATGGAGTTGGGAACAGTATTTGACGATTTGCCACTTGCGCCGGGCTAACATAAAATACCTAAATTTATTTTATTGAGCTTTACGAATTTATACTTTATTTCTTTTTATATTAATTTACTCGCCGCCTCTAGCAAGCAGTATTTACCGTATTAATTCCATGTTAAACGTTGCATCATGTTATTGTTATTCATAATTTAATTTACTTGCCCATTCTTTTGCCAAGTCGGAAGCTTTTAATAGAGAAATCAAGAACTCTTTACGATCATGGAAGCACATCATATATTTTGTGTTGTTATGTGTTTCATCTTTCGTGACAAATATCTCTTAACTCACGTATGCATGTTTCCTTAGCAGTTACGATTCGTTCTCTAATGCGGAAAGTTTTAATCCTATTAAGTAATCTTTTTTAATTGGGCTCACTGCCAATTGTAGTATTTTAACTGTTACGACTGGGTACAAGAGAAATGGTTCTTATGAAACACTTTGACAATATCTGCATTTGCATTAAACCATATCGATGCTAATATCTTTTTGTTTCACGTTAACCTTTTCAATTGACTCGATTACGGAAGAATAGAAGGTCTACCGGCTCACTGCCATGATCCATTTGAAAATCTATCGTTCTTCTCATCTGATCGTGTTGAAGAATTAGTCAAAACTAAACCAAAAACTAACCTAAAAACTAAAATGCGAGGAACAAGATTATAGAAGATTCATTCTAACGGACATATCGATTAACAGGTTACATATTATAGAATAATAATAATCATAAGATGAGGGGTTCATCTTCCGGTCCCAGGCCCTTTTCAGGCCCATTTGTCTACGCAAGGAACCGACCGTGAAGCAAGCCCCGCGGCGCGTCCCGTAGGTCGCCACCAGACAAGCCCCAACAGAGAGGAACCCCACGCAAACTCCGGTCAGGCCGACGCACTGCCCAGCGCACGTCACGCCGGCTATTCCCAAATTAGTGAACAATCGCTACGATAGTCCTCACCACCCAGCTAGAAAAACCAAGTGGTCCCTAAACTTGGTTACTCGAGCCGGTAGACCCCGCAAGCCATCGCAGTAACCAGACGCCTATAAGGACGCTGGGCCCACGGACTGAACCGAGGCTTCCCGACCATAATTTAATTTACGGAAGGCACCCAAGATCAGATACCATTTTCCGGCAGAGACATTTTTGTGGGCCAGCCGATAGGAAAGTTTTTGAAGAGCCCTGACTTGAAAACCAGGGAGGACGGGGAAAATCCCTCCGGCCGTAAAACGACCCAGCTCCTGGCTTTTCGCCCAAGCCACCCGGCTCAACCGACGGAACCCCTCGCGGATCACGCCGGGAACCAGTTGGCCCAGACTAGGTGCCGTTAGCGACCACAGGCGGGCACAGAAAGCTCCACCTAGACGGAATAGACTCCTAGGGGGTCGGACGGAACAGAGTCCCGCCAGCCCCCACCGACTGGACCCCATCCTAGGACAGAGAAGCCAGTGGAGGCCGACAGAAGCCCGCCCGCCACTACCTTACATCACGGTCGTTGAGGGTACCCAGGCCCGAAGGCCCCTGACCCCGTGCAGTGACCGACCGCTACCTTTGTTAGTGCGTTCGAAAGTTAGGTGGAGGCACCTCTAGGTCCTCATCACCAGGCGAGGAAAACTCCGGTACCGCATAGGCACGGAGGACCTGGATCGGACCAAGAGTTCACCCGAGGCACGATGTGCCGCCGCGTTACCGGCGAGCCTCCGGCCCGTTTCCCTGATGGGAATAGTGTTCGATGGTGGACCTGCCGGCCGACCCCCTCCCATGGATCACGGCACGACATGGAGCAACCAGAACCATACTGGCCTCCCCACGCGACCGCTCCTTGGTCAACGGGGACACCGCCAAACCCTACCACCCTTAGGGTCGGCTCCCAACTGCTCCAGCTGAGGTCCTCGGAGGGATGAGCCACCCAAGTCATAAAGTAACCTGGGCGCTGTCCGAAACCCTCGCCCTTCGGTTGCTCCGGGAGTCCCCGCATGGCGTTCCCGCGAGCCCCGTCGTCACTAGCGAGCACCGAGGACTTTCCACTACAAAGCCCTCACTCATACTTCAGGCTCCCTCTTAGTCAATTGGTGGATGGGGTCCTATCGCCTTAGCTAGTCTTTGCCCGGCGACACCGTCCGGCCCTTAGACCGGCACCGGGATCGACCTATGGAGCGTCGCTACCCGGCTTGCCCAGAGAACCCGGGTGCCGGAGGACATCGTCTGTGGCGCCCGCCGAAGCGGACCGCTGCCCTATGCACAACGTCCGTTAACCGTGGCCACCGTGCTCAACACCTTCCGGAGATGAGCCTCTCAAGGCGGTGGCGATTCGTCTCCATCTGACCCCCTCGCATTCGTACACAACGAACTCTGCCGAGCTTCCGGTCACCTCCCCCACTGAAGGGGTCGGGTCGGAACCACCCGGAGGGGCGGCCACTAATAATAATCATAAGGAAAACTGGCAGTTTCAATGCTTTAATAGTTTCCGTAAATTTTCTTTATATAATACAGAAGTTTTAGCGGTGTAAAGATTAACAACATTGTCAAAGTAAGTATAATAACAGTACAATATAATAACAGAGGTTTTGGGCAGTGACGAATCTATTAGCACTTTGAAAATATTAGTACGCTATATCATTTAACTATTCAGATGATATACGGAAAAATAAAAATAGATGGCTCTCATTAATAATTAACTCATTGAAAAATAGCCACCAGCGTCAAATATTCGCCAAGCTTGGCGACATTTAGAAAGTTTTGCCAAATTTGGTAATATATCATGTCAATTCTCAAATATGGCGACAAAAAATGTTTTGTTTATTCTGACGTCGTAATGATGCATATGTATTATGTATTATAGATATACCTATAATATGTATGATGCAAATGTATTACGTATTATATGCATATGTATAATATGTATGATGCATATGCATAAGTTCATTAACATCACTGAAACGCACTTAAAGGAATAGTGTTCCATAAATAGTAGGGATAATTGCAGGATTGACCAGAGTGCTATTGAGAATAGAATTCTGACATTTATAATAAATAGATCGGGAGGAGTCTGTACACACCATCACCTCATCGAGTTTACAGCTGAAATTTTAGGTTTAGTTAAAACTAGATTAGCATATTTAAATGCAACTAGTCTGTTAAGTCATATCTTGGTAGAAACCACCTGAAGACCTAATTTTACTGGTTAACTGATATGTTTACTATTGTATTTTTCTGCATCCAAAAGTTTGGAAACATGGAGGAATGGGTGCAGGTAAACACAATGAAAAATCCACCAATTAACCCGTAAAATCAGTTCTGTAGGTGGTTTTCACAAAGATATGACTTGTCAGACCAGTTACATTTCAATACGCTAATCGATATTTAACTAATTCTAAAATTTCAGCCGTCAACTCGATGAGATGATGATCTGTGCAGACACCTCCCGATGTTTAATAAAATTTGTTTTAAGGAAATAAAAGACAGAAAGATGACAGATAAACTGAAAGATTTGCCTTATTAAGATTTTTGTAAAAGCATATAAAAATTCATTCAGCTTGAAATCATGTAACACCTTCATAACTCAGGCTAATTTTCTGTAATCGGGTTTTGGCGACCAACATATCTTATATATAACTATAATATTTCTTTTACAAATTTAAAATTAACAATAAATTAAGAGTAAGTGGGCTAATAATACAATATAATAACATTAGCAGCGGACTTCGGACGCCGCATCTTTCGCACATCCTTAAAGACAGTTTATTAGTTACACATTTCATTTAATTAAAAAGAGATTTTTAAACTTTCATATGAAATTAGGATATTTTTCCACTATAAGGACATTGGCATTTTTTAAAAGTCTTGGCGCAATCCGGACTTCAGAAACTGAGATATGTTGCCAAATGATATAAAAAACTATGAAAACAAACCTGATGAACTTTTATGTTATTTATATATGTATTTCGTACTTCTTAGTTATCATGTCGACCAATTTCGCCAAGTTATATAAATCGCCAAACCACTCGCCAAATTATACATATTGACATAATTTTTATTTTAAATAACGAAAGAACAAATAAATTAGTAAAACATTAATAAAAATACCAATAAAACGTCGAATTAATGGTTTTATTGGCCATTCTTGGCATTTAATCTTACAATTAATTAATTAATGGCAAACCATTATTGGCATTTATTCTTACAATTTGGCGACAGTAATTTGGTCGACGGGATAACTAAGAAGTACCATGTATTTATATACATATAAACATTTTATTTATACATGTATATAATATTATTTTTTATATACAAATTATTTATGTTGGTATATAAAAATAAATAAACGAGTTCCTTACATTAAATAAATTTATACATATTGAAAAAATTGCTTGTGTATATGACACAGTAAATAGGTTGCCATAAAATACGTTATTATCAAATTTCTTTTCACGTCAAGGCTATTTTCTGTATTTCGCCAAGGCTACTATATCGGAAACGTACCGAATTGCGTTTATATTTTGTTAAATTTTTTGTTGTTTTAATATCGTAATATCGTAACTTATACTGATTAAAATTTTTGGGTATATTCATTTTTGCTATTTAACAAACATCTTTGGAAAAGCATATATATAAAATGTTATTCTGCTTGAAATCACGTGACTCCCTTCAAAACTCTGTAATCGAGTTTTGGCGATCAACATTGGCACAATTTAATGTGTTAAGGAACTGTTTACGGCCAAATAAACTCCCCCTGTTTGAAGGGTTTGGAGGCAGAAATTATGTGTTTTCAAATTTTTCTGGTTAATTGTGCTACAAACCCGACTTACTTGTGAAATTTCATGATTCTACGACTTTTAGAAGTACCTTAGTTATTTGATGATGCGAAGTGAGTCAGTGACAAAAAAGCGCTTTTTCGGAATTTAATCTTTCGAAAACTACTAAATATAGAAACATGAAATCGTGGAACCTTAGTTCAGTTTGACCATACGAACACGTGTATAAAAGAAAAATTTCTATACCTCTCCCTAAAACGTCGTTATGAGGAGGTGAAAAGTATGCCGAAATGGTTCAGGAAAAGGTAGCTTACGGCTTGTGCGAACTTGGCGGACGCACTGCCGCCGTGCTCCCAGATATATATGTATGTATTGTTTCTTTGATTTTCTAGAAAATTGTGTCCTTCTATAAAATAACGGTCTTTTAGTGAATTCAGACAACATTACATTAAATAAAAATATATCTTCTTTAAGTCAAACACGTTTTCACTTACAAAACTAATGCTTAAAAAAAGTACTTCTGCAATAAACAAAACTACAATATCTTTGCAAATCTGCTTGATACTCAATGGAACAGGAAACAAAAATATATCTTCTTTAAGTCACACACGTTTTCACTTACAAAACTAATGCTTAAAAAAAGTACTTCTGCAATAAACAAAACTACTATATCTTTGCAAATCTGCTTGATACTCAATGGAACAGGAAACAAAAATATAAGAATTAAAACGAAAATATTTCGCTTCATGTTACATTATATATAATCATCCTAAGTGCTTATCAGATAAAAGATTCTTTGGATGATACTTATATGACATATACATAATACTATCCACCTAATCCCAAGAGCCGAATATTAAAGTGACATGAATAAATAATATATCGAATATAATACAACTTCTGATTTCATGATGTATATGCAGTAGCGATGTCATTCAATCAACGTAGTCACATATTATTAAAGAAAATATTTGATAACTTGAAATATGATATTATCCAAGGTCAATTTAATTGAAAATTTTATTTATATTATTAGAATATATAAGTAAAACGATACATGTATAATTAAACACACTTAGGCAATTTGAGAGGCTATAACCATCTGTATTTTCTGAAATATTACTTTTGATATATCAGTCCGAGTTTTGAAAACTATATGTATATATTTATTATTTTAAGTATAACACAGAAACGCATATTAAACGAGGCACGTATAATCATACATAGTTGAATAATTCAAATTGCTACGACAATCTTTTACGGAGAAAAGCTAAATAGATCCAGAACGCCATTTAACTCTTGGTATTATAGTATTGCATATCTGCAGCATTTTCAAAAGTGAATCTAACTTATGCAATAGACTTTAAAATACAATTTTATTCATTGCTGCTATTTCTCAATACAAAATTTAATATAAATTGTTCATAGGACTTTCAGAAAATACCGTTACTGAGGTAATATTTTATTCCAAAATTTTATTTATTAATTGAGCAGTTTCGCATAGTTTATTCTATAATGAACGTCGTGAATTTTGTAAAATTAAAAAGGCTGGAGACTTCCAAAATAGTTTTTTACAAAGATTAATTCGTATACGTTATACATTTTAAATTAGAAAGTTAACAATAATTATGAGAATAATGTAATAACTGTTTATTGACGATATGAAAAGAAATACCTTTTTTCTCTATATATTTTATTTATTTTTTTTTTTTTACATGCTTAAAATTGTGTATTCTAAAATACGAATAGATATGTTTTCCAATTTGAATTTCAACCACAGTTGGTTAAAGAAGATTTCGATAAAAGACGATCATATTAACATTAAACGAGATATTTACCTTTTTATAGCCAGAACCGTAACCCACACCCGTACATGGCGTAGCACAGAACTATGTGAAAATTCAAGAGTAACACAATTTACAAAATAATTCGTTGTGGTAGAATTTACTTCAAAATATACAATTAAGTGTATGGGAAAGATAATTTATATAATTTGATAAGAATAGATAAAAATATGATGAATAGTGAGTTCGTATGGCCAAATACGTGGGGCTGTGAGTTCTCCTAAAAACATTAAAAATTCTGTAAGATTAAATCTAAGAGCGAGAGTATTGTAATTGATTTAGCTCCACCGAATACTAAAAATTGCAAAACTAGCAATTCCGAAGCTAACTTCGAAATTGAGCTGAACAACCATAGCCAATTAGAAATTACCGAATCTGAAATTACAGTATCCGATATGGATCAATGTTGAGGAAAACCCTCTAGATGGCGACGCGAGTATTGATGCCTATTCAAATCATGGAACTATTAATAAAGAGGAACTGACATATCGTTAAAATAGTGAAGCTTCAACTGTAACCGCTTTCGCAAGGACTGATTGGTTCTAGTGGAAACTCCCACCATTAAATTTATATAGAATTTTGCCGCGTATTTAAGGCATTATTAATGCAAAATTTCAGTTTTAAATAATGGCAGAAACAGATTTTCATTTTTACAGGTGAAAGTTTACTTTTGCGTTAGTCAGGCCCTGCATTTCCGCCATATTGTGACAACCTGTGAGACAAAGTGACTGTTTTAACAGGCAAACTTACACCAGTAAAAATAAATAAAAGATTTTTCCATATTTGTGAGAAAGTATTTCCAAAACTAAGACGCAATAACAAGGCAACTTTTCTGTTCAATTTTACTGGAAGGAAATATTCCACTGCGCTATTCGAAAATTGTAGATCCGATTTAAAATGAGCAGCCACCATCTTATGACAACCACCTCAGTTACTTCATTCGCAACTGGTAGACAGTACACTATATGTCTCCAACTCTTTATTCATAACTCCATTATTCAATGTTTACTCCATTATTCAAATTAACTGTTGTTGAATCTACTGCTTTAAAAGCTAACGAAATTAGTGAATGTAGAACTGTAACTAAACCCCAAAACTAATAATAGTAAAAAATATTAACGACGCAGAAGATTTTGCTGCCAATTTGGAAAGAAATTGCGACCCAGATTTTCTTTTAGAAATTTCTTGAGACTGGCTGAAAATAAATGCAAGCTCTGTCACAATTAAAACCAAAATCGTAGAATTACTTAAGGAGCACAAGTTCAAATTGTATGTGCCTGATTCAATCGCACCGCTGAAAAACGTCATTAGGGGCCTCCCAAAGTCGAAAATATCCAAAAAAAAAAAATTCTCAGTCGAGGTTTTGAAGTAACTAAAGTCGTACAAATGAGTAGTTGCATTGACGCGAGGGTTCTCCCTCTCTACTTAATTTATCTAGAGAAGAACGAAAAAACAATCATAAAATTAAGATACTTATTCAAAATTCGTATTGAAATAGAAAATTATAGAACTCCCAGGAAAGCAGCACGATGCTGGAATTGTCAGGGATCCTTTCATATCAGTGGCCAGTGTTGTATGGAACCTAAATGGGTTGGTTGCGGCGATAAGCACAGATTAGTGGAAAAACCCAAATTAGTGAAAACTAAAAATATTCCTCCCTCCCCCCAAAAAAAGAAAATTTCACAGGCCGAGACAAAGATGGCGCCACCAGAACCGCTACAACTTTACAACTTTACCAGTTAGAGCAATTCAGTAGAGGACTTTCGAAAATCTCTCAGACATTAGAGAAAATTAGTTAAAAATTGACTCTTTTTTGAATTTAGCAGATTACCTCGTAAAACGTTATGATAAAATCGTAGAACTAAAAGATATCGCTAAGAAAACGCTAACTTTCACTGATGGAATCGCTAAAATACAAAATAAATATCTTTTTTTCATTTACGAAATTCATCGTTGTAATTTTTTGTATATATAGCCAATTTTTGTATGATTTTTCAGCATCGTGTAATTTAATCAAGTGTTAGGTAATAATTACTTTATTTAATGTAAAAATACGTGGACCTATAGAGGGCTTTTTTTTGTTTTCCTGCCTTCCGCTACCGCCAGAGCTTTTATCAATAGTAGGGTCTCACTACCGGGGGGAGGGGATTCTGCTCCAACCGATAGGAAATTAGCCCCTGCACTTCGCTAACATCGGTCATTCTACGATCCTTTTCTCACAGTAAATTTCTGTGACCCACCATTTTACGATTCAAGGATCACTGACATTTACTAGCTGTTACGCGTCCGGGGCTGTGGAACATAGATCTCAGGTGTTTCTATAAAGGATTTTCGCATCGTCATCCTCGATGTAGGAAAACAACAGGTTAAGTGGCCATTTGAGTATTTTCTGTTGTACAGTCTCCCTCACTCAGTAACTAGAAGAAACATTCGTCTCAGATTCTAATAGTTTTGTCTGCGACTTTCAAGTAAAAGGTTACTTTTTTTTAAACTTTTGAATACATTTTATTGTTTTTAGCATTTTTGATTTAAGCATGTGGTACAATTTATTGAATATAGATAAATATTATTCAACGCTATAATTATTTGTTCTTATGCTGTTTCATCAGTATGAAATATCCTTTAAAATTATGTCTGTTTCAAAATACTATGTCCTGTAGATTAGGTGCTAGGCCTCAGTTTTTGTAATGGCATCATTCCGGGCAAAGTGGCCACAAAAACCAAAAGAACCAGATGGCTACTACGCAAGGAATATATATTTTATTCACTGTTCATTACAATATGCATCCTGAATCAATGTGATTAGTTTATGAACCTTTTCTGACCACTTTGTCAATCGTAAGCGGGGACAAACTGGCCATTTTGTACGTTTTACTTTAAAGAAACGTATACATTATAAAACAGTTTTATAGTAAAGGTAAAATAGCAAGTAAGACTAAAGTTATTTTAGTCAATATTAGATTTGTTTCTAAAAATTTACCTATTAAAAACGTACCATAAAAATTCATCAAACCTTTGAATGACCACTTCAACCTTCTCTCCCCTATGTGTTCCGACCCGTACTCAAACCGTTAACCATTTAAAAAGTCTCATAGATTCAGTGTCTCAGCTAAAAGAAATACTTTTTAAATAATGCTTTATCTCTCAAAATAATCTGTAAAAATACTCCTGATTACTATTTACACAGGTTTAGGTAGTGAACTAGAATAGGAGGAATCCGGGATCCTTGCGTGCTACAGACGCTAAAAGTTTATTAAAAAGACAGCAAGTATAAATAAGAGTAACATGTCTTAATTACGCTCACTAATAGCCATATGATTTTGATATTTATTATATTATCCACTCAATCTAATAATATATCAAATATAATAGATCTAATAATCAGCTCGAAGCAGCTGCGGCGTGCGATAGCTTCAGAACCCCTATCTCATGCTTCCCGATTTCGATGTCTTTAATTTAATTAATTTTCCATTTAAATTTGTCTGGTTTCAATTTTCTGATTTTCATTGCTCTTTTTTTACTTTTCAACCTGTCTTCTGCAATAGTCTCTGTTAAAGGGACGCAGACAGGGACTTTGGACCGACACGATAAACGCCGAACTCCGCTAATTCGACGGCGTTCTGATACAAAAGGATAAATGTGATACAAAATTCAGTGACGTCTTTTAAGCAAATAAATATTTTAATATATCTTTTGAAGTTTCCCGTTTTGAATATATATTGTCATATAAAAAGACTGTGCCTTGAAAATCTATAGTAGCCAAAATATAGACGGAGCTGATTTTGAATTGGCCTAAGCTTTCAAAAGAAATTTTCTGACACTGCATTTTCTAAGTACGAATTCCATTTTAAATTTAGAATATGTGCACTAAAGAAAAACGAAATTTTAATTACATTTATTGGCAAGAGTTTTGTTCAAACACAAATTATTACTTTCATTTTCGCCTTTTTTTATAAAACAATTGTAATCATTTGTCGTCATTACGTTTAAGTACGTGTTAGTTGATGTGCGAGACGTTGCCCGACCCCGTTATAAGAACCTTAAATATACACAAATGAAGTTTTGAATGATTTTATATTTTAGAGAAGAAATTTTCCAAACGAACCTAAAATGGGTACCGAATGTAGTTTAAAAGTAAGGAATAAAATTGAATTCAATATAAGCCACAAACCTAAGGCAAATTGGATTTGTGTTCATCTTTTAAGAGAAATAATAAAATTTAGATTGAATATCTTTTAGATATGCATATTACATTTCAGAACTCGAAGTGTTTCTAAAAAATGTAATATTTTGTATAATCTCTTTCACGTTCCGTCAAAAGTTGAATTTCTATTGTTTTATAAATCTACATGTATTATTAAATTTTAATATTTTCACACCACTTTCTCGTATATTATATATTGCCGCAACTGAAACTTGAAAGGAAATTCGATTATAGATTCGACATGGTTTCGGATAATTCGATAACGGAACACTATATATGGCTTGCTTTTTCCATTGTAAAATAATACATGATTATTCTTGTCGACATCATTATTTACATTATTTATTATTTCCAGTAAGTAAGTTATGTGTTCTAACAAGAACACATATGAAAGTTCTATATTTATTAGACAACTTTAATAAAATATTATAAAATACATGAGTAAATTAATGATGTTAAACTAACACGGATAAAATAAATAAAATAGTTTTTCTCTCGCTCTCGCTATATATATGTTCTCTTAAGGCGCTCTTTTTACCCGACTCCCAAGCCAAACGGCTGGATGGATTTTAATGAATGAGGTTTCAAACGATTCTTCTTAACCGTCAGATGGTTATAGGCTAGGTTTTGTTTTTATAAATTCAAAATAAAAAATAAAATTAAAAAATGCCGTAGAGACGGTAAAATATACGCACCCTATTGAGTGACATATTATTGGATAGGTCTTTCAAAATGAAGAGATGTTTCATTGACTATTTTACAGTCAGAAGTTCCGTTTATATATTCACAACCTGGAAGTTGTGCAAGTAGGATTTATAGCTTTACTGCAACTCTAACTTCATAGACCCCTATAGGCGTAATTAAAACAGTGTTTATAGATAGGAACTAACAACTAAAGACAACTTAAAAGTCATCAATACAAGTAAATAAAAAAATAGATAATATAAAAAATAGTTTCACACTGATGAGAAATAATTAATTGTTTCGCTTTTTACGCAGTCGGGTTTTTTTATTTTTAAATTAAATTTTTAGTTATTGCGTATATGTTTTGAAACACTTTCATTCAAAACATTTACCATATCAACTATAGATGAAGTATATGTACAATTATGGGCGCCTTAATGTCATTTTTTAATGTAATAAGAAGTATCATATAAAACAACATTACAATAATTGTTGTATTTTTATTTCCGCAAGTATTTTAAGTTATCAAAGACTGAAATCTTTTGCGTCAATAGCGAAAACATATCAGACATTTCTTTAATTTATTTTTATACAGAAAATTCCGAATTAATACCAGAAATTCTGAATAGAAATTTTTGAATTATTTAATTATAAGCGTTTATCTATTATATAAGGTAAAAAATATTTCCGTGGTGATTTAACATTTACTGAATATAAAATAAAATCCTGAAAACATACACGTATGCGCTGATGATATAAATGTATTAAAGAATATAATGTGTAGTAGAAGTTAGTTACAACTCTTATGATATAGATTCTTTTGTTTTTTGGTTTTATATAATTTTTTGCAAAATGAAAGTTTTGAAAGTATTCTTTTACAAAAATAACACAATTAATATACCTTAAAAAATTACATTTAATTTTGTAGTATCATAAAAGTAAATATGTAATTTGTAATATATATATATATATAAGATATTTTACGCTCAAATTACACTGCTGACCATTAAAATTGCAACACTAGGAAGGAATGATCTGACGAATGTCAAAATCACATGAAAGGAAGAAGAGGTTTGAATATGCAAATGATTAACGCATTTAGACGAGGCAGGTGGGAGAAACGAAATCTGAAGCACTGCATAAAATAAAAGTTGCGTAGTAGATTTCTCATTCGGAACGCGTTTTGTAAGGTCGGTCTTTGCTCAGAATATCGTGGTATGCCTCGAATAATAAGAAGAAATGCTTACTACCATGTGTCGGTATTCGATAGAGGCAGTATGCTAACGAGAGTGTGGATTATCTTTCCGTGATATCTCCCGTTGCATTCGTCGAAATCCAACCACTGTCATGCAAATATGGAATCAATGGATTCCTGAGGGTCATACTGAACGGCATGCAGGATCTAGACGCCCTCCCATGACTAACGCCGGAGAGAACAGACATATTGTGAGGTCGGTCCTGCAAAACCGTACAACCACATCACAAACCATTAAAGAGGAAATGTGCATGTTTGAAGTACGCCATGTATCCGCTCGTACGGTGAGACGATATTTGCAGCAGTGTGAACTGTCAGAACGGCGACCAGGACTGCGGCTTCCCTTGACAATGCACCATAGGGAGAGTCGGCGACTCTGGTGCGTCAAACGACAAAGCTGGATGCATGACTGTCACAATGTCGTCTTTTCAGACGAGCCTCGCTGTACGTGCCGTATTCTGATGGTCGTATACTTGTCTGGAGGCTCCGAGAAAAACACCTGTCGCCTGCTTGCATTCGATATCGACAAAGGGCCCTGTACCTGTTGTGATGATTTGGGTAGCCATTGAGTACACAACATGCACATCTCTAGTTCGGATCGATGATAATTTGAACGCAGATCAGTGCAGTTTTGACATCTTACGTCCAGTGGTTGTGCCCTGTCTTCGAGGCCTGCCAAACGCCATCTTCCAGCAAGATAACGCAAGACCACATGTTGCACGTCGTGTTCTGACCTTCCTCCTTACACAGGGTATTTGTTTGCTGCCCTGGCCTGCACGGTCTCCAGATCTGTCACCCATTGAAAACATCTGGTCAGGAACTTCTTAGAGACTAGCCCGCCACCTTTCTCTACCTAATACGGTTTCTGAAGTGTGACATAGACTTCAAGCAGCATGGAATGAGTAGCCCGTTTCTGTCCTCTAAGCCCAGTTCGACTCCATGCATAACCGGATAAGGGCCGTTTAGCTGGCAGGGGGAGCAGCTGTTTCTACCAATTTCGCACTCTTGTAAACTCCCAAACTGTTTACAAATTTAATCATTTTGTTTTCATGCCATACTGTTTACGTACAATAAATATCTTTTTTGCATTTTCAAACTTTCATGGTGTTGCAATTTTAATGGCCAGCAGTGTACTTTCATTTGAAAATTCCAATGAATTTTTGGTGAATTTAAAGCCAGAATTGCGAAATATTTCTAAAAGAAATGATATAATAGTCGAATTTTAGGTGGTGTTATATTGGCTGTGCGATTTGAAAACTAGTGACACATAATTATCAAGATGAAGCTTGGTGCAGTATAATAGAAAAGCAAAAATAACAACGTTAAAAGCACCAAAAACTTTTAATTTTAAGCATACCGGTTTCGGTAGCATATAGCTTACCTTCCTCAGTGCTAAGGATGGCGGAAATTTTTTTGACATACATATAAGAAAGATGGGGATTCGAATGAAAGGTTTATTGACCAATATGAATTAGAGGATTGCAGGTAACAGCCAATAGGAATATAGATGAGAAATGGAACCTAATTAGTGAGAAAATGTTAAAAAAATTAAGAAATAAAAGTTTTTATGTAATATTTCCAACAATCTGATAATGTGGGAACAGCGAATTCACAATTAACAATATTTTGAAATTTTTTATGAATATTAAATGCTTCAAGGAAATAAGTTCGTGTATAGAAGTAGGCTTAGAGATTATGTTAATCGAATTGAAGTCAAAAGTATGATTCACGTCCCAGCAATGTTTTGGAGTAGAGGATTTATTGGTTTCTTGTTTTTTAATATATTGTTGATGTTTTTTGATACGAAATTTTAAGCAGCGTTTGGTTTGCCCAATATAGGAAAGGCCGCACTGCCAATTAATACGATAGATACCCCATGAATTGGATAATTCAATAGGGTATTTCAGTTTGGAGAGTTTGAGTTTATTAGTAGGGGCAAAAATTATTTTGAAGTCATATTGTCTAAGAATTTTAGCAATGGGAAAGCTTGATTCAGGAAAGAAAGTTACATTCATCTCACAGCAATGTTTTGCAATAGAGGATTTATTGGTTTCTTGTTTATTTAATATACTGTTGATATTCTTTGATACGAAATTTTAAGCAGTGTTTGGTTTGTCCAATATAGGAAAGGTCACTCTGGCAATTAATAAGGTAATACCCTATGAATTTGATAATTTAGTAGGGTCTTTGAGTTGATTTGGTAGGGGCAAATATTATTTTGAAATCATATTGTCTAAGAATTTTAGCAATGGGAAAGCTTGATTTAGGAAAGAATGGTAACAATACATTAAATTAAATACATATAATTACATACATTAAATACATAATTAAATAGATAATACACAATAATTAAATACATAATTCAATACATTAAAGCCGTCGCGATTGACAGAGGTTACAACACTTCTATAATTGTTAATGCTCTATTTAAACTACAACATCCTCGTTCCTTAAACTCACCTCACTCTTCTACTCTTCCCAATATTAGCATCGTGTTACCCTTCTTTCTTAAATCAAGCTTTCTCATTGCTAAATTTCTTAGACAATTTGACTTCAAAATAATTTTAGCCCCTTCCAGTAAACTGACCCTCTCCAAACTCAAAGACCCTATTGGGGTCCCTAATAGGTAGCCCTATTTAAGGGGTATCTACTGTATTAATTGGCAGTGCGGTCTTTCCTATATTGGACAAACCAAATGCTGCTTAAAATATCGTATGAAATAACGTCAACAATATATTAAAAAACAAGAAACCAATAAATCCTCTATTGCAGAACATTGCTGGGATATCAATCATACTTTTGACTTCAATTTGGTTAAAATAAACTCTAAACACACTTCTATACACGAACTTAACTTCCTTGAAGCATTTTATATTTATAAAAATTTTCAAAATATTGTTAATTGTGAATTCATTATTCCCTCATTATCAAATTGCTGGAAATACGTATTACATAAAAACGTTTTTTTCTTTTTTTTTTTTTTTTTAGAAATTTCTCACTATTTTGGTTCCATCTCTCATCTGTTTTCCTATTGGCTGTTACCTGCAATCATCTGTTTTCCTATTGGTCAATAAACCTTTATTTCGAATCCCCATCTTTCCAATATATGTGAGCAAATTTCTGCCACCCTTAGCACCGAGGAAGGTATGCTATATGCTACAGAAACCGGTATGCTTAAAATTTAAAATAGTTGGTGCTTTTAATATTGTTATTTTTACATTTCTATCTAGTGACACATACTACTACTGGTTTGTACACGTAAACACAATAAAGCGAGCTGTAAATGCGATGTTATTTTACAACAAATGTAAGCGAGCTTACAACACGCTTACTACATTCTACCATTTTTCAGATTCCATATAACAAGAATCAAAATAATATAAACAGAGACTATTGCCACACGTGGAAAGAAAGAAAAAGAAATTTGCATGGATTAGAGCACACGAAACGAAGGAAATTCAACTTTAGCTCGCTGCAGACGTTATTCTGCCCCCCCCCCCCCCGTTCAAATCCCCTAAGATTTCATTAATGGGTTAGCTGCTTACAATTTATTACTATAATGAAAGAACTATTAATGACACAAGTAAATTAATACAATGAAATAGAAAAATGTTTTACTGTTCTCAGTTCGCAGCTCTTAACTTTTATAGAAAGAGGACACAGTTTCACTATTGGACGATTGATGACACCACCACTATTCTTGAACGTAACAACTCTGACCTCATTGTCTGAACCTGGATGAACAGTTATTGTTATATAAATATTTTACAGATATACATACAATAACAGACATTTATTGTATATATGTCTGTAAAATATTTATATATACCTTTAACTGTTGAATGCAGGCGTTATTTATGTGTGAATGTGTGTTTTAATGTATATTGTAGTATGTGTGTTTATTATTAAGTTATTGTTCTCCCTACTTTCAATTTAATTGGTGGAAGGTTGTCATCTTTGATGATGACTAAGCCATTGACTTCTAAATCTCGTTGATTTTTTGCTATTTACGTCTTTGCTGAAGTTCATACAGGTATTTCCGGATCCATCTTTTCCAAAATTGCTGAAGGATGAATTGTCTCACACGTAATCTATAAAGATGACTCAAGGGACTGTGATTTAGATCTTGTTCAGGTATGGAAGTTAGACAAGTTACAACTAGTAAGGTATCTGGCGTTAGAGCAGTTATGTCTGTTGGGTCAGATGATATGGGACAGAGTGGCTTAGATGACAAGCTTCAATTCGTGTAATCAATATTTGGAACTCAGTATAGGTTACCACAGTTTCACCAATGTTTTTTTCAGATGTGATTTCATTGATTTAAGTGCAGATTCCCAAAGTCCACCAAAGTGTGTAGCAGAAGGCGGATTAAATGTCCAAGTTATTTCCTCTGACGACAAAAAAATTTATTAATTTCTTCATTCTGCTTGCACTTCAAAAGATATTTGCTGATTTCATTTTCTGTACTTTTGAAGTTAGTTCCACATTCATTAAAAATCTGAAGATGTTTATCTCATCTTGCAAAAAGCGTTTTAATGCTCTCAATAATGCCTTTTTGAAGGATATTCTACGACTTTAAGACGGACTGTTTTGATAACGAAGCAGACATATATACACACATATGATTTAAGTGATTTACTGCGCGTCCTGCAGGATATTTACAGCGCGTCCTGCAAGAATAGTCCTGAAAAAGCTGTTCCAATTTGTTTAAATGGTCGTAATTGTGTTATTCTGAATGCCAGAAGATTAGCCATTATTTGTTTTGAAGTTTGAGCTTTATATCTGCTACATATAGCACAAGCTCTTACTATTTTCGGGATAACAGACCTAGCAGTAATTATCCAAAATTGCTATTTAGTGAAAGAATGAAAATGTTCAGGAGCTGCCTGAAAATATTTTTCATGAAAATGTTTAATTATAAGCTTAGTTATCTGGTAATTGATGGTAATAATATTGGATGCTTTTCATTTTCTGACAGCTGTGCGTTTTTCAATCTTCCTCCTTCTCTTAATATTTTGTTATAACCTAAAATTGGACACATTCAAATGACACTGATATTTGCAGGTGGCTCTTTTCCAGCTTCTAAACACTGAGTGTTGTGTCTTGAATTTAATTGCTTGATAAAAAGGATGTATTTATTTCTACACGTGTAACATTTTAAGTTGAGATTTATCTCAATATCCAAATAAATTTGCGCTGCAACATGAAAAATGAAGATATTTTTGATATAATATCAAGTTCTTTTACAATTTCAGAAAATACAAATAATGCTTTACGTGTTTCTCGTAATTCTTCTTCATTTGTGGTAAGAGGTTCATCCACGGGAACCTTACTGCTTCTTAAACACAGTAAACCGTTTCACTACAAGTCATGGGACCATCGTGATGCACAATCAGCAGGATTTTCTTTTCCGTTCACATGGTTCCAATTATCAGCAGGAAAAATGGATTGGATTTCAGATACTCTGTTGGCTACAAAGATTTACCATTGTTTAAGATTTGACCTTTGCCATGAAAATGCAATTAGAAAATCGCTACATGCTTGCACAGAATCAGGTTTTATATGTAAAGCATGTATAACCGCTTGTATTAAGTCTGTCATCAGTACTGTATCACATAATTACAGTCTTGGAATCGTGACAGGTTTTAGTGGTGCTACGAGAGTTTTAGCTTTTAAAAGTTTCAGATCAATGTTAGAGTTATGACAAGTTTTAACGTAAATAACTGCGGAATAACTTTTTTCTTACGCATCACAAAATCCGTGAAGATCACATCGAGAATAAACGAGCAAGATAACTTTTCTAGGTATATATATGGAATTTAAGAGTTTGACATTTTGGCACAAAATTTTCCACTTTTGATTAATAATTTCTGTTACTGGGTCATCCCATGATAATTTTAATTTCCACAGTTCTTGAAGAATAATTTTATACAGAATTACAAAAGCAGCAATCCACCACATTGGATCAAAAAGCGTCGATACAAATGCCAGAATAATTCTTTAGTAGGGACACATTGACAATCTATATCACTCACATTAAATTTGAACATCATTAATTATCAGGGTGCCATTCCATTCCTTGAACTTTTATGGTTTTATTGTCCACTACACTATGTGGGTCATTCTCACAATCTTTTGACTTTCATGTCCCTGAATAATAATTTTTTATTTAATACACTTTTTTGTGTTTTTTTTTTATTCCATATACTGGGAAACACCCCGTTGCATGATTGCATAATAATATTAACGAGATAAATAAGTTTTGGACGATGTTGGGGGTCCAAATACCAGGAAAACTCATCTACCTTTCCGAGCCCTTCATGCTGATTTTAAGTTTGGAGCTGTCTGGATAAAATTATTTCAATAAAAATGATTCGATGTAATTATTTTCTGAAACTGGAACTATTGTTTTATATAAATATGTAGCTAAAAACTAACCTGTACATATATTTACGGTTGTTATTATTTTTTAAACTCTGTCCCTGGGTTTTAGATTCCTTACCATCCCTCTTCTAAAATTATACTGAAAAACATTTCAGATGCAGCCACAGAATTATTTTCAAGTTTTATTCTCATGCAGAAGTATGCTAGAGAAATAATGTCTAAAATTTTTTGGCAGAAAATTTACTGTAGAATTTAAATCAGCATTTAAATATTAATTTCAAGCATTGTGGCTTTATTGGTAGTCTCACCGTCCCCAAGGTTTATTCCTGCTCTTTTCGAGGTAAATTAAAAAAAAAAATAATCCAATGTTAACAACTGTTTCTAAAAATCAATGAACATTGTAGCTATCCTCTTAGCAAAAAATGACATAGAATTACCATACAAAAAACCATACAAAAAACCATAAGTGAAATCTTATGGCGTTTTGCCTAAGGTAAAAAATTTCCTATGGAAAACCATAGAAACAATGGCATGGAAATGGTACGTATGGTAATTTTTATGGCACTGTATGGTAAATGTCTAAGGAATTTTTGGGATGACACTTGTATGGTAATTTTTATGACACTGTATGGTAAATGTCTAAGGAGTTAGTGGGATGGCATTTGTATGGTAATTTTTATGGCACTGTATGGTAAATGTCTAAGGAGTTTTAGGGATGAAATCCTATGGCATTTGTATGGGGTTTCTGAATGAAATCTTATGGAATTGGGTCACAATCTATGGTGTTTTTAAAGTGAAATCTTATGGCATTTATATAGCATAATCTATGGTGTTTTAGAATAAAATCATATGGTATTGATAATTATCAAATAAAAAGGGAGCAATATAGGAGGGAGTGCGGAAGTAATTAGTTAGTACGCAATTAATGCTTTAAAATGATGTCTCATTTATGACCAAGTAAAATTAAGAGAGTTACACTCAAGAAAACGGTAAAAAACAGCCAGGAACTTTTGAAGCTAATTCTTTTAAATCCTTTTTTTATTTTTTGTAAATTTCCCTTTAAATATTATTCAAGGGTACATTATATGCGTTATGGGATACATTTATCACAAAAAAAATTATTATTTAAAAAAAAGGAGTTTTTTTGTAATATTTTAGACGTTGTGGAGAACTTTTCAAAATGCCCCATGCCCATTACATATCAATGAAAATCCCGAATATTTTTTATACAAGTTTGGTTTATACACATAAATAAAACTGTGCATCAAATTTTATATATTTGAATATAAAGGTTAGAAAAAAATATTTTCTGATTTTTTTTTTAATTTTGAGCATTTTTGCACCATATTTCTATAATTAACTACCTTTAACTTTTACAATTCTAGGGGGCTTGGCCCCCTACGAGCTACGCTCGCCAACCCCCGTCCAGACACCGCAGACTCTAAATGCATGCTAATTTGATCGGCTTTAAAACGATTTCGAAAGATTGAATTATAATTTAAAAAACAGTGGCGATCTCCCTATAAACGAATTTCTGTTCATTTCTCTTTGATTAGGGAATTTTAACGCCAAATCCGCTGCGGTACTACTTGATTACCCCGTCGACCAATTTCACCAAATTATACAAATTGACATAATTTTTATTTTAAATAACAAAAGAACAAATAAATTAGTACAACATTAATAAAAATACAAATAAAACGTCGAAATAAAAATAACTTGATGACGTAGACACGTGTAACAACATTTCAAAATAAGCTAATATAAAAGGAATTAAGTAAACAGTCTTTGACTCCTGGTATTTTTTAACAAAGCGAAAAGGAAGTTCTTTTAAATGAGACATTTTAAATTAATCGTTTTTAATCTGACGTAATTTTTACCAAGCTATTCTTTCTCTTTGAAATATTCACATGAAAATACTTTTGTTAGAAATGAAATATTATTTGCGCTTTCCTAACAAAAATAGTTGAAAAGATCTTCTCAAAATATCAAATAAATGTCTAGCGCAATTTCTAAATTTAAACTGTTTTGCAATATTATTTTGTGTTCATTTTATGTAATAACTATAATGTGACGTAAATATGACGTAATTTCTCCTAGTTAAGACTTCTAATGCATGTTAATGAATTTATTATTTTACCTTATTAATTTATCCTTTCTCTTTTAAAATTCACGTGTATACTTTTTATGACGTAATTTTTAATAAGTTCCTGCTTTTTGTACATAATTATTTAATTCTAATTCCAAATGATTTTTTTCTGTTTGTAATAGTCACATGTAAATAAATTTTTAGTTTGAAGCAAACATTATTGTTTGCGCTGTATATACATTTGGAAACAGTATAAATTAATACCATTTTCTAAAATCATGTAAAAAATATCTCTAGAAATGCTGAAAATTTGAATTTAAAATAGAAATAAAACCTCAAAAAATGAGTCAAAATAAAAAAATTAATACAATCTGCACTCCGGCAAATTCTAACGCATAAAATGATCTAAAAATGATTACACTGCCATGTATAGTTTTTGCTGCTATAAAACGTTTTTAGTGGAACGATTTTGTCCAACTTTAGCATTAAATATCTCTTATTATAATTCTTCGATTTGAAAACTGTCTGCATCAGCATGTTTATCTAACATTTCTGTATAAAACCACCGATTTTCATATTTTTGTATGCATTATTTTTGTTAATATTTATGGAGAAAGACCTCCAGTCACAAAAAATTTAAAATCGGCGGCGGCGGTGACAGCCTTTTTTTAGAATAGAGAGATATTTATTTTCAAAAAATCATGCACAGTTTTATGACATATATAATGACAAATAGCTATAAAAAATTTCAAAGCAATTGGAGGAAAAATTATGCTCAAGGAACATTTTGAATTAATAATATCTACAAAATTTTTATACTGTGAAAAATTAATTTTAAGGCTTAATGAAGACAGAAATATTAAAATATGCCTTCTAATTGACCAAGTTCACATATCACCACAGTTTCAATAAGTTTATTCAATAATTTCATCAAGTTAATGCGTTTATACAATTTAAATTTGTTTTGAGAAAAATAAAGAACATAAGAAATCATTCGTTGATGAAAAAATTCGTAGTGTTACGAAGAATTTTTCGAACTGTTCTATGCACATTTCCCAGCAATTAAAATCACCAATATTTTTAATGCAAGATTGATTTATACATATAAATGAAACTGTGCATCAAATTTTATCTATTTTTAATATACAAGTTTTTAAAAAAATCTTAGTTTTATGAAATTTTCAGGATTTTTGCATCGTATTGCTGCAATTAGTTGCTTTTAACTTTTGAAATTATATTTAGTTTTAAAAAATCATGCACAGTTTTATGAAATATATAAGGACAAACAGCCATAGAAATTTTCAAAGGAATCAGAGAAAAAATTATGCACATGGAGCATTTTGAAATAATCGATACCGTTGAAATTTATTAAAAAAATGAATTTTAAAATTTAGTACATGCACAAACATTAAAATACATCTTGTAATCAACTAAATTCCAATATGCCATAGCTTCAATAACTTTATTAAATAATTTCATCAAATAAATGTGTTTATTAATTTAAATGTATGTTTTGAGCAGCATAAGAAATCCTTCATTGACGACAACGACCACATATAAGTACATATATATATATACATTATATATACACATGTATATGTGTATATATAACACTGGCACCTGGTTAACTGAAAAGTACCAAAAATTGTTGCCAAAAAGGGGCGTGTAAAATGTGTAAAATATTTAAAAACAGCTGCCTAGCGCTCCGCTCGGAACTTTTCCGTTATACGGATGCACCAATTATTTCAACCTTGATCGTGAAAAGGATTTTTATTGTAAACCATGTGACATATTGCCATAGTTTGTAATATATGCCATCATATACCGTAAACATATATAGACATCATATACCATACAACATATACATATAGACATGCCATAGTTCGTAAAAGTCTATAATTTTCAAATGTTATATAATTAAAAGGCTCACGCCACAGATATCATATATGCCCCATACTGGCACGATTTTTATCCGGCGAAAAAACTTGTTACCATATCATCTATATCCGGTTACCATATCAAGCAAAATAACGACACTTTGGCGCCAGTTAAGTACCCGGTGCATATATGACATCTCTGCCAGGTTCACTTTACTATCGACAATGCTTCACGTGATTTTCATTTTGCGCCAACTATTATGCTTGGCGACAATGGATTCCATATAACAGAAAAGTACCCTCCGCTCTGCCAAATTGGACTACAGTCAACAGTATTGTTAATAAAAAAAATAAATAAAAAAATAAATAAACTGAAAATTATTTGAAATTTTGAAAAACAGAAGAAAAAAAGAATCTTAGCTTTCAGTCGCAAAAGGGCAAAGGGAAAAAAAAATCAGTTGAATGGGAAGGGGAAGTATCTATCTGCCACAGGATAAAGCCATGAAATTCATTACTCGGTTGCAAAGAAAAATCTCAAAATTTATCAGTTGGTCACAAAGAAAAAAAAAGCCTGCCTTGTGCGACATTATGCAGCCGCTCAGCAGTTTTTATGCAAGCAAAGCAAACATACTATGAACTATTATTTTTACACAATCAAACTGATTAGTAAAATTATCATACAAATTGAATATTTCCAATCGAGCGAAAAAATGCCCAGGCCGGCATTTGTTTGCAAGTCAAAGATCTGGGTTCAATTTACGGCTTGGGCATTTTTTCGCTCAATTGGAAATATTCAATTCATATGATAACTTTACAAATCAGTTTGACTGTGTTAAAATAATAGTTCATCTACATATCCATTGTTTATCTGGAGTTCCATACCTGCGGTTTATTCTGTTGAGCTACATGACAGACCAGATGTTACTACCAATAAAGTTTTCTGAGCGAAATATGCTGGCTGGTTGTTAGCCCAGTTAGCTTAAAAGGTAAAGCATTGGTCTTGTAAGCCAAGGATCTGGGTTCGATTCCCGGCCTGGGCATTTTTTCACTCAGTTGGAAATATTCAATTTGTATGACAAACATACTATTACTAGAGGTTCGATTACGTCTGACTAAGCAGAACTTGATTCCAGAAACACTCGAAACATGCACAATTTACAGCTTTCAAGTGCGAGATCTATTTACAGTCAAAGCAGGATTGACCCCCTGCCCTTTATCCCAGGCAAATGAAAAAGACAGGCTACCACAGTGCATCCCAAGTGTCTTTTTTTTTTTTTTTTTTTTTTTTTTTTTACAGACTGCTAGAGTGATGTAATTCTCTTTTCATACACTTGCATTGGTGTATTCGAACATCGCATGACTCCAGCGGGAGTGGGCTTTTGCTTTCCATGTGCAAGGCGATTGTTTCTATAATAAAAAAATATTTTTTTGAATAAAAGTACATAAAATTTGCCATGATCGCAATGAATTCTTAGTACTTTTATGTTACGCAGGTGAAAATCTCACCAATAGCATTTTATAACTTGCCAGATTTTTCGTGTGGTAAATTAAACCAATGCTTTTGATATTGAAATTAAATATCATGGTTTATGAAATTTATTACTTTTTCTCTCTTTTTTTTTAAAGAAATAAGTGAAAGTCATGAATTTTAAATATTTCACTCTTTAAGTTATGTATTTTAAATAAAATTAGTGAAAGGATTATATTTTAAATTATACTAATGAAATACGAAAAAATGCGATGGTAAAAATGTTTGGCAATTTATTACCAGCATTTGGCTAACATAACAAAACAGAGTTCTTGAATAAAAGTAGCATGATACATACATTAAGGGAGACTAAATATATTTTACAAGCTAAAACTCAATTAAAATCTGAAAATTAAAAATTTGTTAATTAATAAACAAACAAACAAATTTTAAGTTTTCAAAGTGCTACTGCACACATTTATTTAAAAATAAAATTCACAGAGATATATATAAATAAACATTGGAATGAAATGAATAAAAATAAGAAAAAAATTAATTATTAACAGAAAATAGTGGTGTATAAACATAGGTTTTTTCTAGAAAAAAAAAAAAAAAAAAAAAACAGGCTGCAAATAACGGATATATTTACGTGCAGGGACTGGGCGCATCACTAACTCCAGGCCCATTTCAGATGCTTTGGGCTAAGCTCGAAATTGTCCTCACTGTCCACATCAGGGAGCAAACTTGGAACCTCCTGGTCGAACAGCCAGGCTTAAGAGATGCAGGAACAACAATACTGACACTCGACTCTGCTTTATATGCATATATAACACTGGCACGTGGTTAACTGAAAAGTACAAAAAATTGTTCAAATTGGATACAGTCAGTATTGTTAACAAAAAAACATTGAAAATCGCTTGAAATTTTGAAAAAAAAAAAAAAAAAAAAAAAAGCTTTCACCTGCACAAGGCAGGGTGAGGGGCAAAGGAAAATACAATAAAACTTTTTAGCTGAATGGGTAGGGGGAGGAATGGTGAATTTTATCTATCTGTCACAGGATAAAACCATGAAATTCATTAATCGGTTGCAAAGAAAAATCTCAAAATTTATCAGTCGGTCACAAAAAAAAAAAAAAAAAAAAAAAGCCTACCTTGTGCGACTGAAAAAATTTGTTGCCAAAAAGAGCAGTAAGGGTTGATGGATGTGCAAAATATTTAATAAGGGTTGCCAGGTGCCAGGGTTGGTATTTTTGCCAGGACAGTGGCAAAAACTGGAAAAAACCAGGGCAAAAATGGAAAAACCCGGCAAAAATGGCAAATTCTTATTTGACTTTAATATGTCAAAATCTCTAAGCTAATAAGGATAATAATGGTATAAATAATTAATTTTAATAACATATCATTTAATATTTTTATTTAATTTGCTAATTAATAAATATAATTAAATATTTTTACATATTTTAAATCTTTATAAAGTAGGTAGGATTCAGTCTAATGCTTAGGAATTTAAGAACCAAATTAAAAATCAGATATCTATTTTTTTTTTTCCTTAAGTAAAGTATTTTGTGAGGCATTAATATTTTTTTAATTATCAAAAGGTTATAACTTTGTTACTTTTGTTTTATGTAATGAGTCTTAAAAATATGTAAATATTTAAGTCTTTGGTACTAATTTATAATTATTTATCTGATGAAGGTAGTGTGTTACAGATAAAAAAGTAATTAAATTAAATTGAATATTATACATTGAAAAAATGATTTATTATGTCTTGTTAGGAAGCTAGAATTTTTTTACCTCCTTCTTACACTCCAAGAAAGGGATAAAAAGTTACATTCTTTGCTTTCAGTAAGTAGCCTGTAGCCATTTTATCTTTTTGCATTATATTCACCCCCCCCCCTCCCCAAATACCCTTTTGAAATTTTCAAATCCAGCAGTCTATTATCTGATTACCACAAGACAGATAACAAAATACCAGAGTATTGCACCCTGCTTACCACATTTTTCAAAATTAAAAAAGCGATTTGAACAAGCAGTTTTGCCGTGTCATCTTGTAGCATATTTGTTACATCCAAAGTACAGAGGTGAACTTTTAAATTATGAACAAAAGGAAAGCTGTAAAGCATGGCTGTGTAAAATTAATCCCGACTTTATATCGTATATTATTAATTTCAAACTAAAGGAAAAACCCTTCCTTAATTCATATTTTGCAGAAGAAGTGATTAGTAGCATCAGTGCTCATAATTAGTGGAGAAGTATCGAATAAGCTTGTGAGATTTCAAAAGACTTTTGTTCATTAGTCGCACACCTTCAAATATGTCCAGCAAGTAGTGCTGCTATTGAAAGATTTTTTTCAAATTTTTCATTTGTGCAAACTAAAATTCGAAATAAACTGTCAACAAATACTCTATCTAAACTAGTTTATTGTTATGCTATGCTAAAACAGCAAAAATTAGGTTGTGATGGAGATATCACTGAATTATTTGAAATTGAATAGTGTTCTGCTTTAAATATAATTTTATATTCTAAATTCAATTTTTTAATATAAGTGTTTATTTGAATTTCTAACGCATATAAACATAAATGCTTTACTCATTTAGAGCCTCCACAGTTCTATTATGTGAATAATCATTAATAATTGTATAAACAATCAAGTTTTCTATTCATTTATATAAAATTAATATTTTTTTCATATATAAATTATGTTAGAAAAGTTGGTATTTGTTCATAAAATGCATAATTATACTTATTTAACTTAGAGTTCAAAAATAAATTTAGAGTATTAATTTTTTAACTAAGTATTAAGTTTCTTTTTTCTTTCATGACATATTTTTTCTCTTTTTCTGCGAAAAAAATTAAATGGACAGCCTATTTTTGCCGGGACGGTTTTTTCCACCTATGGCAAAAACTTGCCAACCCTGCCAGGTGCTGAGCCTTGCCAAAACTGTCTACAGTCAACTATTTTTAGAAACAGTCACTATTTTTAAAAAGCACTGAAAATCGTTTGAAAGTTTGAAGAAAAAAATTCTTAGCTTTCAATTGTACAAGAAACGGGAGAGGGGGGTTCCTTTCAAAATAAAATATCTTTAAAGGGCTGCCGGGCACTGTGCCCAGCCAAATTAGCCAACAGTCAACATTATTGTAAAAAAACTGAAAATTGCTTGATTTTTTTTTTTTTTTTTTTTAGCTTTGAGTTACACAAAGGGGGGAAGGAGAAGAATGGAAAAAACAATGTTTTTCAGTCAGGGTGGGGCAGGGGATTTGGGACTTTTGTACAGTATAGAGGAATTTTGTACTAAAGTATTCTTTTAAACATATCTATTCTAGATTATATACAACATTCTGGAATACATACCACAATATATATTTAATGAAACTGGAGCATGTATTACACACACATAAAGATGATCATTTATATATTATAAATTTCAATGGGTCTGAAAAATTATTATGTTTGTTATTAACATGGTCGAAAAAACAGACACACACTAATTTTTCAGTTTTATGAGTTTCTAAGCGATTACAGAATTTAGTGTGAATCAACGTTGGATTTATTTGATTTTAATTTAATCCTTTTAAAATAAAATATTTTTAAAGGGCTGCCAGGCACTGTGCCCAGCCAAATTAACCAACATTATTGTAAAAAAAAAAAAAAAAAAAAAAAAAAAAAGAAGAAAAAAACTGAAAATTACTTGATTTTTTTCTTTTAGCTTTCAGTTACCCAAAGGAGGGGGGGGGAGGAAAATGGAAAAAACAATGTTTTTCAGTCAGGGTGGGGGAGGGGGTTCGTGACTTTTGCACTACTTATTCTTTTAAACATATCTATTCTAGATTATATACAACATTCTGGAATACATACCACAATATTTATTTAATGAAACTGGAGCATGTATTACACACACATAAAGATGATCATTAGACTACGACATATACACTTTTTGGCCAAAAGTGACCGGTCACTTGTGATTTTAGACGTTTTGTTATATATCTAGAAAAATACATGAGAAATTAACCTGAAACTGCAGGTGTATAAACAGTATAGTATAGGTCATATATTTCCGCGAAGATTTTTTCCCGAAACACCATGGGGGACCGTCAACAAATTGAAAAAGAACAAATATATTTTGGATAACCCTGTAAAAACTAATGGAACAAAAGCGTTTAAACTCGAGATTATTAATAAGTGGCTTATTGTAATATACTGTGTTCATTTTTATGAGGATAGCATGTATACTCATGGAGAAATTAAGGTTTTTATAAAAACAGTCCCAAATTTCGCCAAGTTTTTTGCTTATAATTTGCAGAGTTCTTAATATAAAAAGAAGTTCTTTTCAGAAAATATGACGAACAATATTGTACACAATAACCAGCAATCAGAATTAAAAAAATAATAGAAATTGGATGAAAAATGAACAGATTTACTAAAAAATGTTTCACTGCGCTTGCGCGACTGGAATCAAACTATAATGTGCATATTGTGTTAGCTAAATGTATAGAGAAACTTTTGTAAAAGTCTCAAAAACATAGTTTGAAAAGTCTGATAATAATCGTTTATAGAATAAGCTCAAAATCTGTTGTTCCCAAAATGAAGCAAAAAGATGAGGGGTTGTATCCATATATTCATTGATTAGTGCCAATATAGCATACACAATATTGCATGTATTATTGTATTTGGATACAGCCCCTCATCTTTTTGCTTCCTTTTAAGAATAATGGATTTTGAGCTCATTCTATAAACGATTTTTATCAATCTTTTCAAACTATGTTTTTAAGACTTTCACAAAAGTTGCTCTATACATTTAGCTAACACATTATGCAAATTATATTTTTATTATATTCGAGCATGCGCAGTGAAGCATTATTTAGTAAACCTGCTCATTTTTCATACAATTATTTTTTTTTCATTCTGATTGCAGGGTATTGTGTACAATGTTGTTTGTCATATTTTCTGAAAAAGAACTTTTTCTTATATTAAGAACTCTGCAAATTATAAGCAAAAAACTTGGCGAAATTTGGGGCTGTTTTTATAAAAACCTTAATTTCTCTATGAGTATAAATGCTATCCTCATAAAAATGAACACAGTATATTACAATAAGCCACTTATTAATAATCTCGAGTTTGAACGCTTTTGCTACATTATATTTTACAGGGTTATCCAAAAGATATTCGTTCTTTTTCAATTTGTTGACGGTCCCCTATATTGTTTTGAGAAAAAATCTTCATGGAAATATATGACCCATAGTATACTGTTTACACATCTGCAGTTTCAGGTTAATTCTTGTATGCATTTTTCTAGATATTTAACAAAACTTCTAAAATTGCAAGTGACCGGTCACCTTTGGCCATATAGTGTATTATAAATTTTAATGGGTCTGAAAAATTATTATATTTGTTATTAAAATGTTCGAAAAAAATAAAAAAACACACACTAATTTTTCAGTTTCATGAGTTTCTAAGCGATTACAGAATTTAGTGTGAATATCAACATTGGATTTATTTGATTTTAATTTAAAAACATTTTAAATCAGATATATATACATTTTAAAAACTTAAGAAGTTAGTTATTAATTAGTTTGCATTTATAAGTACTTAAAATTATACTTATATTTAAAAAATATATAAACATATTTCAGATTACTAACCATAAAATCCTTATTTTTATTTTCCAAATCTGTCCATAAATAAATTATTTTAACAAATTGTATGTTCACAAGGACAAAATGAAATCTCTACATTAATATGAATAAAAATACTTTTGAAGGACATATATTTAATTATTCCAAAGTTTTCCATATCCTTGCAAAAAATCTCCATTTTTTTTTTTTTTTTTTTTTTTTTTGTATTAAAAAAAATCGCATAAGGTTGTATTTTCCAATAGGTAAATATGCATTAATTGTTTAATATTTTTCACAATGTATTCAGTGTGTACAATAGAACGTGTTAGCTGAGATTATTTTTAATTTAGAATTTTTATTTTTAAATGTGATATTTCATTTAAGTGAAATTTTTAAAAAAACATAGATTTTTAGTTCTCAGCCTTTCCCACCGTTTAAATTTACAATGCATTTATATGGCAAAACTTAATATTTATCACAAAATATCTTGACGTAAATTTGAAATATGTTTTTTTAAGTTGATTTAAATCAAAGATTAAAAAAAATCCCATATTGATTTAAATCTCGGGCCCACTTAAAATAAACTACTGTGGGTTTTTTCAAATTTTCTCGTGTTTTCACATCTGTATCATTATTTAATCTAAGGTATGAGAATGCGGGGAAAAAAATGTAAAGGCGGGAAAATGGATTGTGCGACTGAAATAATTTGTTGCCAAAAGGAGCAGTGTAAAGTATTTTAAAAGGGCATTATTTCCATTAAATAAACATTTTTGTAAGTACATCTAATTGAAGTTTTTATTCATTCAAATTGAAAGTACCTTACAAAAAAGTTCACATCCCTCCCCTCCTTTTTCTATCCCCAAAATCAAATTATGAGCTATTAGAGTCCCAATGATTTGATAAATATAGCAGGATCACTTAGCTTAATATATTATATTGTCATAAATAAATCAACATGCAAATGAAAAAATTAAATAAGAATATCATACCATATGATTTTTTCATGGGGCTAAAACGCTCAGTCCTCTTTAAATAATCTCTCATACAATCAACAGCATCAGCTTTCCATTTCTTAATCAATGTTTCTTCGGGGGGCATTTACTAATTTTCTGAATATCCAAAGCAGACATCAGCTACAAACAAAAAATGTAAAACATGACAAACATTATAAAAAACAAATTTACTTTCACAATTTTTTTCTAAAACACATATTTATCAAAAAACATAAATTTACTCAACACACAATATAAAAGTTATATTTAATTAACCTTATTTTGCTTTTGCATTCTATTGAAACAAAATGCTTCATTTAAAAGTTCTAATTGCTTTATACTTTAAAGCCTACAATTATATTGCACTAATGAAGAAATCAGTTATCTACATGACATTTATCGATTCACCAGAAGAAAATTTCCTTTACCTAGAGTTAACACTATGGCCAAGCACAGTGCATACTGGACCTTCTTTGACTTGTCCACTTTATATGTCCTATAGCCCTATTCAAACTACATATGTGCCCGTTGATCCTTACTGCTCTTTTTGATGTACCTTTTCTGTTAATTTCCTAGCAAAATACATCGATCTCGGATGTAAAAAAAAAAAGTATGAATTTCATCAATCGGGCGAGGCAAAAAAAAAAAAAATAATGAAATCTGCTAATCGGCTAAGGAAGAGGGGGGGGGGAAGGGGGGATCTGAAATTTGTCAATTGGTCGCAAGAGGGAAAAAAAAAGAAATTGTTAGATCAAATTGTCGTAAAAAAAATAATAATAAAATGAAAAATCTATTTGTCCATATATCGTTTAAAAAATGCACACAGTTTTCAATTGCATCCTGCAAATTTCACCAGTAAGTCGCAGGGACAAATCCAGAAAATTTTAAGTGTTGTCAACTGTGAAAAAAAAAAATTGTAAAATTCCTTGAATGGACGCAGGAAAATATAGTGAAATTCTTCGATTGTATGCACGAATATGTCGCAAAATTCACCAGTCGTTCAGAAAAATATTATAAAATTCTACTAAAAGGGAACACTAAATAAACCATCTCAAAATATGCTTTATGAACAGGGCAAAAGAGTGCCATTTTGGAAAGCAATGTGCCCCTATTTTATTAAATCCCCACCAGGCAGCCCTTTTTCCCCATATTTAATACTATTACAATTGATTCATAATGCAATGACGTTTTTCAAACCTCACTGACACATGATCAGATATCCGATACTGACAGTTGATACAGGTTTTAAGCTGTGTTTCTCTCTCTGTTTTTTTTTTGTTTGTTTTTTTTTTTTTTACACTGCAAAAGGTTTTCAAAAATATGTCAATAAAACTTAACGAAAAATCCAAACAGAAAAGAAAATCTGAAAAAGTACATTTTGAATTTTTATGTAAATGTTAGTAGTTAAGTAATACCTACACTAACATGAATTTGCAGCTTTAAATTTAAATTATCAAAATTCATAAGAATACCCCCCCACCCCTCCCTCTTCACCAAAGAAAAGGCTAAAATACCTGTGAGTAATCATTTAGCAAAAATGCTAAAGAAAACCTTGAGTAGACATTCATAATTGGAAAAGGAATTATAGTACAACCATTTACTGAGTGTAATTAAACTACCTTCACCAAAGTAAATATAATATTATAAGTACATTTTAATTGCATTCTAATTTAACTTGGCTTATGTATGTAACGATGGAATTTTGCAATCAATTTTGCACTTTCTTGCGTGCTAGAATAACACAAAATATGTACACAATTCCAACACATTAGGAACATGTCCACAACATCATTTTAATATTCTTAGAACTTCATTTTAAATTAATACATTTTTAAGGCATGTTTCCATTAGCCGGTAACAGGTAATAAATCAATAAATTGCCAAATATAGTTTAGGTTTCAGGGTTTGTAAATATTATATTTTTTAAAATATAAAGAATATGTTTTGATGATATATATTATATTTTATATCAATTAGAAACTAAAACATAATGCAGATAACATGAAAACTTAATAGGTAAAACACTATTCTGAATGTTTTTTTTTTTTTCAATATGACAAAATTGAAGATCATCTAATTCAAAACTGAAAAAAACTGTTACTCCAGCTCAAATCGTGGCTTCTCTGTAATTATTTTTATAAACTTCGATAGTAAAAATTTTTTATGAAATTAGATTAGATTAATAAAATTGATACTATTAATTAAGAGCTTCAGAACTTTACAGAAACGCTAATCTTCATATATACACTATATGTACATACATAAAGATTAGCGTTTCGGCATATAAAGCGGCTCTGCAATAAAAATAAAACTTTTTACATAAGCTTATGTAAAAGGTTTTATTGCAGATTTATGGCATAGAAGGTTGTTTACAAACATTTTGAATATCTTTATGCTTGTAAATATACAGTACATTAAAAATTTTAAAATTGTTCGGGCAATCAATAATGTTGCAGTGTGACAAACTTAAAATCCACTTTCATTTCAGCGTATCACGTGTAAGAAAATGTATAACAATCTAACAAACATAAGAATATTGTTATGACAAACGTTATATAAGTAAAATTAAGATCAAGTACGGTAAAAAACAGATAAATAAATACCTGAACATGTCCAGTAATTATGTAGCCAGGATGCTTTGATGGAATTACTGCGTATTCGCTCTTAGTAAACATGACGCGGCACAAGGGACGCTCGGAGTGAGAGGTAAACAAAACAAGCATGGCGAAGGCAGGCGTTGCCATTCTCCAAATCTAAATGTATGAGTAGCGGTCTTTATCAGTGTTGAATTCAGGCACTTTTCTCCGAGAGGGATTTTTGTGGTTCCGGGGGAGGGGGGGCATTATACAGTTCCAGGGGGAAATTTCATTTTTTGAAATTGAATTTCATTTTGTGTTTTTCATTGATAACACAAAATCTCAAATCTCCCGGGAGTGGGAGCGGACATCATCTCATTGCTCCGGGGGTGGGGGTCCTCCCCGGCCACCCCCTGAATTCAACACTGGTGTTTATCCAAATCAGATACAAGGTCCCGAATTAGCATACGGCTTTTTAACACAACTTTTTTTGTACTCTAGTTACAAAAAAATCAATATATTATCAACTTTCAAAAGGTATTGTATATTTTAAGTAGGGATGCACCGAATAGTGATTTTGGCCGAATACCGAATATTCGGTCAACATGTAAACCGAATTCCGAATATTCGGCTTGCCGAATAAGTTTAAACTTCAGAGTTTCAAAGTATTAAAAAGTTAAATAAATCGTCATTATTGGTTAATTTTCTTACGTGATACTTTTTAAATAGCAAGTAAAAAATGTAAAAGCAATCTGTCTTATTTAAATATAATTTTATTTCTAATTATTCTAAATATCATTATTAACTGATAGTTAAAAATAGAAGTTGTTTTACGGTTTAAAAAAAAAAAAATTAAGGCTTTTTAAATATTCGGTCTGGCCGAATATTCGGTATACCGAAATCTCTTATATTCGGCCAAGCCAAATATTCGGCATACCAAATAGTTTGATATTCGGCCTAACCGAATATTCGGTAACATGGCCCAATAGGCGGGATACCGAATAATCGGTGCATCCCTAATTTTAAGATTCTACCATGCACCATGCTTTGAAATACCATACAATTTAGGGTACAAGTAATTACCATATGATTTTACCATACATCATGCTATGGAATACCATATAATTTTGGTACAAGCAATTACCATATGATTTTACCATTCATCATGCTATGGTATACCATACAGTTTATGGTACAAGCAATTATCACATGATTTTACCATACATCATGCTATGGTATACCATACAGTTTATGGTACAAGCAATTATTACAAGATTTTACCATACATCATGCTATGGAACACCATTGAATATATGGTAAATTTCATTACCCTATAATTTTACCATACACTTTGCTATGGAATACCATAGAATGAAGAATATTTACCATATGGATACAGTATGTTTCCATATAATGCCATAAAATTTTTATGATTTTCCATATAAAACCATATGTTTCCATAAAAAATCCTATGTCATTTTTTGCTAAGGGTCACTTAGTCTTAACATGATTTTCCTAAATTTATGTGGTAATTTTCCTTACCGTTCCACCCTTACCGTCCCTTTTTTTACCATTTCGTCCCTTTTTTCCAATACCACCCCCTTTTTTTTAATCTTACCGTCCCTTCTATAGCACCAACTTTAAGGCAATGTTATACAAAAATTCCGTATTGAAAGTACTACATTGTTATTATTTCTTATTTGAATGCCCTTTGGGTACTATGCAAATTCATTATAAGTAAAAATTTAGAAGAAAATAAAAAGTTATAGGGGTAAAATGGTAAAGAAAATTAAACTCGCAAGTTTAAATTAAACCCCAGTTAAATAAAAAAAAAATTTCGCTGCTGACCATTTTTTCTTCATTTGGAATCATTAAGGCGTCTATCAGATTAAAATGTTATTTTAGCAAGTTTAATTTTGGAGATTTTTTTTCCAAAAGTCAAAAGATTGTGAGAATTCCCCATGTATATGTCATTTATTGTTTTTTTACCTAGCATTTTTCAATAGTGATGGTTCATTTGTGAATCATTTATGCAGCTCAAACCCTTTTTTAGCATTTTTTTCTGAAAGAAAAATAAAGACACATACCTGGATTCGGTGCACGCGAAACCAAGGAAGTGCAACTGTAGATCGCTGCAGACGATACTTACATAAACCCATATATTACCAATGGAAAATATTTAACAAAAAGTATATTAATTTAATACGCAGTTGAAGGGTTAGTCATAATAGTTAATAATGTATAATAAATATTGTATTATGTGTTACTGATATATAAAAATATTTTTATATAATTTTAAAAAAGTGAAAAACACTTCGCTTGAAATCTTTTGCATGTATATACAAATTGGTAATGCGCTTTATCGAACAAGAGGGAAATAAATTACTATATATTTTTTATATCAATAAATCATTTATATATGTATGTAATACTAAAAACATTTCGCCCTCTTACCCTAGTTAATTCATTCCAAATTCCTATAATATACATCTTTTTACTGCCTTTTAATAATATCTTAAATACACTTTATATTTTAATCTCGTGTCTTTTATTTACTGCATTCTTTTATTTCTATTCTAAAAACCTTAACCTATTAATAACTATACTTCTTATAAAAATACCACTAAATTACTTTATTCTTTCATATTTTAAGACATTATTTTCCTTTCTCCCGAAGGTTCGTTAAAAATTTTATTTTTATTCAATTTATTCGATTTCCCACGATTCTTTGCGATAACTTTGCCGCCCTAACTTGTTTTCCCCTTTTAAACTTACGCTGGTAGATAAAGAATCCGGAGCCCACGTCATGCTCCCCCTGCCGCAATGGATTTTAATCCTATCTTGTGCTTGGATATTCTCTTCCGCTCTCCCCCTCTTTTCTGGGTTGGTTCATTGTCGTGTAGTCGTACGCGCAAATTCTCATATTTATACGGTTATTTTCGCTTGGAAAGCACATTTTTTTTACGATTTTGTGTTGCTTAAAATACACAACGTCAACTGGAGAGTGGTTTGCCATTTTGTCGTGATGTCTCTTCTAATCCTTTTCAACATAGTAAAAATATGGACCCTACTCAATATATATATATATATATATATATGCAGGGCTTTAATTTCAGGGCGGAATGGCAGGATTCGTGCCCAAAATTTTGAAATCCCGCCCAAAAGAAAATGACGGGAGCTTCCCGTCCAAAAAATCTCACAATTTTCCTGAAAATTTTGCATTTTGAAATTACGATCAACTTCTGTTAACGCCTTGCAAATTTGCCGATATCTTCATGAGACTGTTTGACACATTTTGCGAGTTTTTTTTATCGCGAAAGACCGTTGAAATTCACGAATTTTTCACGCGACGACAGACAAATTTTATTATTTTTTTCTCGAGATCGGTTGAAAACTGTCCGCGACCGATTGGCGAATTAAGAGGTGATTCTGTTCCGAATTTTCCGAAAATTTAAGGCGTTAGATTCCGAAAATTATGAAAAATCGGTCATCAATTCAACATAAAATATCGCGAATTTCGACAAATGATCGATGAAAAAATAATTTCATCAATCGTTCGAGGAAAAAATCGCCAATTTCGTCGCAAAGGATTGCGAATGAAATGCAAACTTTGTAAAAGAATCGCGGAAAAACAGGAATTTCGTCAGATCCCGAAAAATACCTCGAAATTCATCAAAGGATCACGAAAAAGCACAAATTACATCAAAGGATAGAAAAAAATCGTAAATTTCGGCAAAAAAAATGCGTAAAAAATGCGAATTTCGTCAAAGGATCGCGAAAAATCAAATTTCGTCAAAGGATCGTGGAATAAACGCTAGTTTCATCAAAGGGCCTCTGAAAAATACGCTAATTTCATCAAATGATCGCGAAAAAACACATTTTTTTCAAAGGATCGCAGAAAAAACGCGCGTTTCGTCAAAAGGTTGAGGAAAAAACGCAAATTTCGTCAAAGGATCGCGAATTTCGTCAAAGGGCTGCCTAAAAAAATGGAAAATTCATCAAAGAGTCGCAATAAGAACGCTACGGTCACTTTAGAAAACGGCAAACACACAAATATCCATATTTATTATTATAGGTATAGTTTTTAATCTGAAATAATATACTGAACTAAGTTTTGAAAAATCGGGTTTAACCCGTATTCAATTTGCATGAATCTACACTCAGCCTGAAATCAAACCGAACAAAAAAAAAGCTTACTCGACCTTCAAAAAAATGCTTAGAACCTGGCGAAGATTTCCCAATCCCTTCCCATCCCCTGCTGTAACCTTTCAGAAAATTTGCTGTGAATTTCAGATTTTTTTTTTTTTTTACTCAGAAACACCCGCAAATTTTACGGCGAATTTTTGCGATAGACTGACGAAATTCACTGTTTTATCCAGCGTCTAATCGACGAATTTCATTATATTCTTCCCTCGACCGATCGAGAAAATTCACGATTTTTTTCCTACGCTCGATTGGCATATCTCGCGATATTTGTTTTTTATGTGACAGAAAAAGGAAAATATCCAAAAGCGTGCGCCAAAACAGACATAAAGTGTCACCGGGCGTGGGCTCTGGCAAATTGGTATATATTCAGTACTAAACAAAAATGCGAATTGTAGGATTGGATAGCTCTTGTGGTGCACATCAAGGAAAAATGCTGACCTCCAATTAAACATATATACAAATACCAAACAAGTTGATTCTTGCAATTAACAGAATTAGGACTTGACAATTTAAAGTTAATCTGCATTTCTCGTGTTGTAGAAGAAATGAATCAACTTCCCATTTCAAATTTTTGACTTTGATTGAACAATTTTCAAATTTTAAACAAAGAAAATACCAGAGAGTCAGGTTTTGACTATAATTTCATTAAGGATATATTAAAGCAATTTTGTTCAGAAATGGGTATTGATGATTCCATCACTGAATATACATTGATCATGCAAGTAGTTAAAAATGAAGGCATGTGAGATACTGAAAAGTCTTTTGAATTTTTTTAACGTGAGCATAACTATACGCAGGGCTCCCACTCGGTACGTTTTTAGAACATCACTATTTTTATTAGAAAAATCTCGTTTATAAATTTCGTAGAAACTTACCGGGAAAGGGGTTTTTCTTGCAATTGTTGCTGAAACCTACCACGAAATTTTTTCTCTGATAATACTGGTGTTCAAAAAACGGACCAGTGGGAGCCCTGTATGCGTTTCCGATAACTTCCAAAGATTTAAATGTTGTGCTTGTGTTGTCTGTCACAAGATTTTCTTATGAAAGAAGTTTACGTTATGAAAGAGAATTCAGGGCATAAACTCTAAATTCAGAAATTCATTTAACAACCCCATTGTTAAGGACCCATATTTGTTTGAAAGTTGAAAAATAGAATATATAAAACCTTTCTTACATTTTTAAATAATAATAATAATAATAATAAAATTGTATAATTATTCTGAGTTGTTGATTTAAAATGCTTCAATGGTATTTTGCCATGTCTGTATTAATACAGACATGACAAAATAATTAATATAATTAATGTAAATCTTTAAATAGCACGTAAAATAATAGTGGATTTTATATTTTTTTCCTCCCTTCCAAGTAGCCCAACTCTCCTCCATTTATAAATATTGGTAGGGAGACTCACCTCCTAGGAAAAATTGAATTTCAAGCACTGAATGTAGGGTAGGGGAATACACAGTGAGACATGGTACACAGTGAGACAGCAGCCATTTTGACATATAGTTATCACTTTTTCTCCTTGCTGGAACACACACTGAACCACTTCATCTTATGCAACACGTGGATGTAGTTTCGGCACTTCGGTTACTCGTCCAACAAAACAGTAAGTAATTATTTATTTTACAGGGGTTAAAGTTACATTAACGTCCATTTTAGACTTTTTCATTATGGCATATATTTACCTAACCAAACCTCGCTATATCTAATGATAGACAAGCATTCAAAGCTATGAAACTGATTATGAAACAGATATGGCATCCATTTTGTTACAACGAAACGAAAGTACACAGTGAGACACACAGTTTTGGTACGTGCCCCATTGATGTGCCTCATTGAGTGGTAGTGAGACGTGCCTCATTGTGTATCCACTATGCGGTTCTGACGTAAATAAATGTTATTTATTAATAAAAAATTTTGTTTTATCTCCTCTCTCTCTCTCTCTCTCTGTTTGTGTGGGGCGTGCGATGGTTAGTGAAATCTACTAAACGTAAGAGGCTGAAAGTTTGCATGAAGGTAGCCCAATGTCTGCCATTGTCCAACCGAGACTCATATTTTTATTTTATTTTAATCTAGAAATATTAATTAGAAGTCATAAACTGCAGAAAATTATTGCTAGAGTATAAAAATATATGATTTATGAAAATATATACATTGTCTCAATGTGTAACACTTGTGGCACACAGTGAGACAATTATCGATACTCCTTTATGCTGCTTCTGTGCTTTTATAAATAACTTTTTTAAAACCATTTATACATTAACGTGTAGCGTATTTGTATAGCTTAAAGTAGTAGCAATTTTTTTTTCAAAAGAATAAAAATCGTTGCCATTTGTTACGTAATAATGATTTTCGTCTCACTGTGTACTACCCTCCCCTATATAAAGAAATCAAACATGGAAAGTATTAAGAAAAGACAAATGTTAATAAAACTTGCTAATAAAAAAATAATTTTTTTCTTTTTTTTTACGTTTAGTCCTAAAGACATTTGCTACTGTTATTGTCTTTACTAAACTTAAGAAAATAAGATCTAGAATGATTATATTGTTTATAGAAAATCATATAGTTGATAGAAAACTATTTTATAAATGGTGTTTATTTACTTTAGCTCGAATAAAATATAGCTATTTTATATACAAAGACTATTAAAGGAATATGCTTGTGAGACATAGAGAGGTATAGAATAAGACAATATAGCATTCATATTATCTAGGTATTTTCTTTCTTGCATGTATCATATACAAGGTGGTCATAAAAAATCTTCCCCAATATATGTTCCCCTAGCGACCTAACCGCTCATCCAATCGAAATGAAATTTCAGAATTGATTATTTGAAGGTATGCGCTCGAGATCGTGATGATTTAAAACAATAGAGCTATGACTTTTACGGTTACAGAGAAAAAAAATTCGAAATTTTCGAATGGCAACACCCCCTTTTTCCTGCTCAAATACATCATCGCATTAAAAAACCATAAATTGCGTTGTAACGATACACGTACGACTAAAATTGCCGGTGTAATATCATTGCACTCAATCGTAATATGTTCCTATGTAACGTAATATTCAGTACACCAGAACAAATGATTAAATTTTTATTTTCAATATGTATCCACAAACACAACTCAAAAGCACCTTTAAAACAAATCTTACAACATTACTCAGTTCACAAAAGAAAACTAGTATGATGTGACCATCACAAAACTTTCTTCTTTATAAATAACATAAACAGCACTAATACACTAATACACTAATACATCAATGTACACCTGAATCTGAAGTTTGATGAAAATTCGTGCATTAGTTCGTGAGATAGAGCTATATTAGAAATTCTGAAAAATGTAACATAGCAGCACCACCTCCTGAGCGATTTGCATCAAAACATAAACAGCACTAATTCATATCATGGTATAGCGTAGCAGCGCCACCTGTAGAGCAATTTAAAACAAAATGTACAAAACGTCAATTCATGTCAAAGACTAACTGAATCTGAAGTTTCATGAAAATCCGTGCATTAGTTGTGGAGATTGAGCTATTGCGAAAACCGTGAAATATGCTGCATAGCAGCGCCACCTGTTGAGCGACCTACATCAAAAATTAATCAGCATCAATCAATATCAGGGACTAGCTGAATATAAAATTTTATTAAATTCCGTGCATTAGCTATTGAGATTGTGTACACACAAAATTTGTGTCACATACAGTTAGACACACTCAGAGACACACAGACAAGCATTTTGTAAAAACATGTTTTTCGGAATCTCTGACACCTAAAAAGTGTAAATCCGTCGAAAACCAAAAGCCTAAAATTTTCACGTATCCAATACTTTCTTCTTGTAAAGATTGAAGAAAGTAAAAAAATCGGCTATTGAAAAAAATGCCCTGTAGCCAGTCCTTCGTTCCTCGCAATGGTCTTTTTTGCAAGTGTTTTTCGACGGCAATTTTCATCGTACGTGTATCATTCTAACGCCATTTATGGTTTTTTAATGCGTTGATGAATATGCGCAGGAAAAAAAATGGTGTTGCCATTCGAAAATTTCCAAATTTTTTCACTGTAACCGTAACCTTGAGAGATCTATTGTTTTAAATCATAACGATATCGAGCGCATATCTTCAAATAAATGTATATCTAAAGTTTCTTTTCGATTGGTTGAGCGTTTTGGACGCTAGGGTTTCATATATCGGGGGAAGTTTTGTTATGACCACCCTGTATATACAACAGATACAACAGTCCTAGATTTACGCTCTAAAAATTAATTATAATGCGAATTAATATATTTAATATAATAAATGAAAAAAAAAGAATGCATTGTCAAACGGTTTTATTGCATGTACCGGAAATAATATATTGAGTTGTGTGTATTTTCAATAAAAACTGTGGTGAACATATTCGTTTCTTTTTATTCTTAAAAAAAGTAGCTAACCTTGTCACTGCCGCCGCGGTAAATGCATTTTTTGTGACTGGTCGTCTTTCTTCGTTAATATTAAGAAAACTGCTGCATACAAAAATATGAAAATAGTTAATATTATATTATATAATAATTAATTTATACAATATAATAGCTAATGTTCGCCCTCGATGTCATAAACAGTATGGAATATAATATAATTTTCAGTTTTATTTAGGATGCCTTTAACCATTGTAAAAAATCTCATCTATGCTAGCTAAATTGGATTGTTAAATACGAAGCTGATTATTTTTTTTTACTTCTACCAAAGCTGCAAGCAGCATTTCTGTAATTTTCATGTTTTTTTTTTTTGTTTTGTTTTGTTTTTTTTTCCCTTCGCCTTGACTCTGTGGAATTGTCATCCTGCAAAAGTATGTAAATCTTTTTTTTTCCTTGTTTACTTTGTTTCTCACTGAAATATTTTCTCCAAAACCATATTCATTTTTAGAATTTAGATTTAATGCAAAAATTTGCTGATAACTCAACTTTTAAATTCAGTATTTGATTTAAATAGTAAGAAAGATTTTTTTAAAAATCACATTAAAAAAAAAAAAAAAAAACTTATAAGTCATTATTATAGTTGGGGATGAAGTGTCATAGATTGAATAATTTTGATAAGGTATTTATCGTAAAAAATAAATTTTTATTGATATAAAGTATAATTAGAGTACATATGTTATCACTTTCCCTATTGTGACTTTTAGAGTAATTCAAATTTTACTTTACATTAATTAAATTTGAGCCATATTCTAACATCTAACTTCTTTCTAACATGTAAAAAAATAATAAAAATTATGCATGCTAATACTTCTACTATTATTGGTGTATTATGTAAAATGGTTGAAAATACATTAAGACTTTTTAAGTGTATGAAAATTCACAAATTGAAAAAAAGTTTTGTGCCCATGAAAATTATTTACTTTGGATCCAAAGATGGTTATAAGTCTTTACATTAAAAAAGAAAAAAAATGCTTGTGTATTTTACATGTACAAAAAAAATCACATGTTTATACTTTTGAATTAAATTTGAATTAAACATATTCAATAAGCCTTCAGGATACTTAGTATAAATATTTTGTGTAATAATTTTTGTAAGACCAATATTATTAAAGTTATGCGGTACTACATTTATACATGTACTATTCTCAGAGCTTAAATATCCTCTCTTTGCCAATATTAACTTTGAAGGGATTATTGTAGTTGTTGTACAATAACACGACATTAGAATTATTCAACTAAGATAAGTTGATTTATTGTAAAGTGCTATATATATATTTTTTTTTTCTCTCATGAGAGTCTAAATATTCTCTCTTTAGCATTTGCTTACATTTTGAATTTTGTTATGAGAAAATTCTCAAATGAGTAACTTATTGAATTTATCTAAGAATTATTCAAATAAAAATGTTAATACAAAAAAACTGAAATGTAGCTCATCGGCTGTGACTAGAAATACAGTTATGAAAGTATTGCTAATTATTTTCAAAAATAGAAATGTTTTATTACTAATATTGTACTATATTGAATGATGCAAAGTCATTATTACTAATACGATTCCCAAATTGTATCATATAATATTATTTGTTTATGTGTACATTATTACAATTTTTCTTTTTCTTTCTTTCTTCACTCCTTTAATATTCACTGAACTTACTTTATAGTGCTGTACTTGCAATTTCATATATAAGTGAAAGGACTTTCAGCAACTTTATTTTGAAAGACTTTGTGTACTTTTTGTCAGAAGAATGTAACTGATTATTATTTTTATTTTGTTTCTCATTATTTGAAGTTATACGTATATTGTATATGTATATAGATTAGAAAATATTGACTCGATGTCAAAATTATAAAATTTCTACTTCTCACCAATATTTTCTCTTGGGGAGGCCGGAGTAATGTTGTGGTTACTTACAACCACTGCTATATTTTAATTTAATTTAATTTAAGAAATTTTTTATTATCTTTATTCATTTAATATTAAATTTCGCGTTCTAAAATTATTTTATTTTCTTCATTTTAAATCTTTCCCTGTAAGCTTTTCTTTCTTACGTAGCGTTTCGTTTCATTTTAAAATGATAAACATAGTTTTAAAAACTGTACTTCCGGGAAAGGAATTCCCTGGAACTTTCTACAGGCTTCTAATAGTGAAATCATTTCCTCTTGTAACTCCTCCCATTAGCCAATCATATTCAAATCAGTTTAATACGTAATTTCAAAACTTGTAACACTTTACTACTAGAAGGCATATTATCGTAAAGAAATCTATAAAATTTAATTAGCAGTTTTTCATATACTTTTGCAATTAAAAATTATGCCAAAGCTGCCAACTGGCGACTTTGTTGTTACGGCAACCCCGTCTCCTCTAGTAACATTACGTGTGCGCGCTGTCATTATAGTTCTGACAACAAGCGTAGAAAGTGTTGCGGCCTTGCCCTTCTGCAAAATAAAAGAATCTTGCAGCGAAAATAGTAAAAGTGAAAGAAAGTTTTATTTTAAATTAAGATGGTTTTGATCGACTGCCTTATTTCTTCAGTCTGCAGTATAGATGATAACAGTTCCACGAGATGCAACGACGATTCTTCAGTAATAATAAGTGGGTAGAATCCTACTGATTGTTGTATGGCATGAGCTATAATTATTTTTTTCATTCAACTGGTGCTTTTGTTCGGAGTTTTGAATCGATGCTAAAAATCTAAATTCTTTGTGTTTTTTAGACGAGTGCCTCCACACTCCCCGAGAGAAATATTATATTTTCTCATGTTATGTCCTTATGGAAAAACATCGTTTCTTTATTATTCATCATAAAAATGCATCTATTAATAAGAGATGTCCTCTACGAATTTTTTTCCCATAAGAATTTCTATATAAATAAAAAATTTTCAAGCTGAATTTCAGTGAAATCATTTTATTATGCATCTACCACTGTTTTTTGTTTTTCAGATGACTTCAGGTAACATTTTTTGTTTTGTTTTTTAATTTTATATCTACATATTTATTTTAACGAATCATTTTTAAAATTACTGTCATGTGGTCGTGGTCTTTTGTGGCTACAATTCAGTGTACTCTTTGATCACAAGATAAATTATTAGAGTATTAATATTATTTCAGTGCTAAAAAAGAAGTATGATAATATCCTTTCATATTTTATCGTTCAACCATCACAATACCCATGTTCATTTTAAATCTCATTGTTCTGATATTGCTCTTTTGACGCTATGTAGATGAACTTATATTTTTTTTGTCTCTATACATGGCCATACATGGCCATACAGAATATACGGACATAAAATAGTAACGAGTACATTAACAAAATATTCCATGTCCATTATTGATTGGCAAAATATTAACAAATAGAGGTTCTATAAAGTTTTTTTAACTTACGAATATTTGTTTTGCTCTCGGAGAACATCAAACTAAACTTCGAGAATATCATAAAACCGTAGTTTAAAATTTTCATAAGTGCATTACAAATAGATATGCATACATAAGATCCAATAATCGGAAACTCCCGCGTTTGAAGTTACTCAATAAAATTAAAACCTATTTTTGTCTCACAAAGAGGACGCCATAAAATTGTATTTTATTGTCACTAGTCAAAAACAGCAATCACAAAATGAATTGATACACAATACAAATAGTAATGGACATTTAGTAACATAAAAACAAAAATAAAACACACATACAACACTTAGAATTTGTCACACCTATCAACATTTCCGAAATAGTGTAACGAAACTTTCTTTTTCGATCCAACGAAAGTAGATATCTAAAAAAGTAATTCAGAAAACACGCAACGCAGCTGAAAACCTAAATATAGTAATTACCTGCCTATAAGTTATTCTAATTTATTTTACATTATTTTTTTATAAAATAGAGATTTTTAAACAGATCATGTTGAATGATGAAGTATACTTCAGCTAGAAAATGATACAACTAAACTGCTTAAACGTGAAAACTAATAAATAATAAAATCTTCGAAAACAATGCATAAAATAATGCGCATAATTGAATTTAAAACGCACTTCCAGCAATTACTGTACGAGATAACAATGTTTCCAATTTCTTTTACGCTGCCCTGTATATAAATTGAATTATGTTATTCAAGTACCTCTTAGTATTTTTAGCTAAATAAGCTGGATAATAAAAATAACTGTTAAAACAACCGATAAGGAGTGCACGACAATAAATACTGAACTTAAGGATATTTTGTGATATCTAAATATGATCTTAAGAATTTGTAGACACAAAGTAATAAACTTCGAAAGATTATCGCTCCTTCAGAAATATATGTCAATTATACTAGTATCCGTCAGGCCGAAATGTCGGAGCATGGAGTCGTATAAACTTAACACATAACATTTTATAATTTAAAAAAAAAGTTTAATTTTCATGATTACTGTTTAATAGTACAAAATTAAATTCGAAATAATGCCAATTGAATCGTCATTTTCTAGTGTTTAATTCAGTCATCATTTGCCTCAGGTAATGCTCAAATACTAATTTGTGGCATGATAATCAACAAAATGAATCATTATAGCTTGTGGCAAGCCTGGGAGTTGACATTTTGGGTCATAGGCAGTATCTTTTACTGTTCTCAGTACACGCTTATCAATCCCCACTCCATCCAGATATTGGTGTGTAACATAACTCTGCATCCAACTGCTGAAAAAAGTCCAGCCTGAAGGCCAAACGCGTGATCACCTTCTCTACATCTTACTTTTAATTATTGTGGTCTGCTAACCTTCTTGTCATAGACCATTTTGATTTAAGAAGTACTTCTTGATTATGTTCTTTCGCTTGCTTGTTTTTGGGAAAAAGACATATAGCATCTTGAAATCATTCAAGTTGAGCCGGGAGGAGTGTAGCTTTCCACCGTTTCATAAGGGATGAGAGGGATTAATTTTAACTGCTAATAATTTTTAACTGTAAACATGATATATAGTTTTCTGTCATTTGAATGTTTTGTTGCACTCATGAGGGACTAAAATTTAGCTCGAAACGTTTGCTTTTTAATTGTATTAAATGTATTTATGTAATTTTACTTGTATGTCTGATGAATTGTAATATATATTTTTTATTTGTAACTCGTATATCAGACGTTAAACAATGATTATTTATTTTAATACTGTATTAATTTTATTTTCTTTAAAACAATGGAAGTAATCCAATGGCTACCATTTTGAAAAAAAAAATCATAGAAAATTTTTAAATTTTAAATTTAAATATAAGAATAGGAATATTAAAAAAAATAACTAGTGCCGCAAACCTACAAAGAAACAGCTTTCATTTAAAAAAAAAGAATTATTAAAATTGGTTTGGAAAAAAGCTCCAGGTAGATGTCAAAAAAAGCCTTATCTTTCAAATATATTTAAACCCGCAATTTTATCTCTTTGGGAAAATTTTGAGCAGACAGTTCATGCCATTAGGGTTGACGAATATTCATGATTTTCAATACGCACCGAGATTTTGGCATTACCAACGTCCATTTAATATTTTGTGTCGATACGACAAATATTTTGGACGCTATCATGTTAACAATAAGTGTAATTTTTACAGGGAAGCCGGAGCTGTGCTCCGACAATTATGTTGAAACAGGATAATTTTGTATACATTTTTTAATGAATCATTAAATAGTATGTACTTCATTTTAAATTGGGAATGTCCTATATCAAGAATCAATAATATGTGCGAATATCGTGGTAATTCAAGTATATATACGGAAGTTACATTGAGAAGACAGACGAACGGAAGTATTAAAAAAATCTTGAACAATTTTGAAAAGTTTAATGTTAAAATCCACAATAATTCTTATTGATATTAAATTCATGTAATTTTCTAAGGAAAAAAACAAGAAACTATATAGACATTTTTTTATTATCATTAACATAATTTTCGTGCATGAAGATTCACAAATTTTTAATTTATTTTATAATACACGTAAATATAAATATTTGAACATATTACGCCATTATTATTTGTAATATATATATATATTATAAATAATTATGGCGTAATATGCTCAATTATTTATATACTGTAACATATTCGGATAATATTGATATAGAGGCATTTATCAAACATCTGTACATATTCTCTATTAAGTAAATGCTACTTTCTTATCTTCATAAGTCCCTCCGGACTTAAGTGAATTATCTAAAGAACAACTTAAGGGGCAACCTCCATCGTTGGAAGTAGAGAGAAAATTGTTTGAAAGGAAAATGTTTTTTTTTTCTTTTAGAATAGTCACAGGAGAAAGAAAATCAATAACAGTCGTGAACATAAACTGCAAAATATTGAAAAGAAATGATAATTGATATCCCATAAAATTATGATATGGACATATAATTTATAGCATAATAAAATATAATTTACTACTCAAATATCAATAAAAGTCAATTAAAATCCATGAATATATTATAAAAGACTTACAGTGTCGCTGTGTAACACTGACGTCATTTTGCTAATGCCAACAGCAGACAATAAAGTTAACTTTTAATACATTTTTTTTTTTTTTTTTTAACTACTAAACATCGCACATTTTCAATTTTTACACTGTCGAATAGAGAAAAAAATGTGCTTTGAAATGCAGTTTATTTGAAAACTATATCAAAAACTGTTTTAATTTTCGAAAAATTATTGTTTAAAAAAAAAATCAACCGTGATTAAAAAAAAAGAAAAAAAAACTATCTATATCGCGTACAGACGATTGGGAAAGATAAATCCGTTTTCACTTAAATTAATATAAATAGCGCATCATTTATATACAGTTTATATTCTGTAACGAAACTAAAACATCCATTAATCAATACGTGAAACAATAAAATATAAACGCGCTTAAACTACTGAAATGAACAGAATGAAAAAGGCTCATTTTAAATAGCGATTTTTGGCGATATTTTTGGATTTTAAATACTGACGCGAGATCCATATGAAAATGTCGCTTTGAATACATTTTAAAACTTTCTTTGAACGCTTTATTGCTGTTCTTCATACAATTATGATTTTTAGTATTTCTATTGTACATTCTAAAAAATATATAGTAATGTAAAATGTCTATTATAGTTCCCAGTTAAACAAAGAAACAAAAACAAGTTGGAGATTGCACGTCAAACGTTGCAAATGAGGTGCGTTCATACAATAGCTAGTTTTATATATATATATTGACTGCATATTGTAATGAATGTATATTTTATTGCACTTCCTAAAGTGCATATCAATTTCGTTCTTTTCGAAAAGCTTTAACATAATTAAAATGCACTTGAAATATTTTTTTCCAATTCACCGTAATGTAACGGAAATATACATCCGATTTTCATAAAATTTGAAATGACTGAACGAAATTATGTAACAAATATAAATTTTTAATTTCAAACGATTTGGTTGGGAACTTTTTTCGCTGTTATATGCGGACGGAAGGACAGACAGACGGACTGAACAGCGACTATAAGTGCTACTTATTTATATAATTACAAACGCACCTAAAAAGGTATCCGTGCGAGGCTCTTTCATCGCATTTTCGAGGATTATTTGTTGATATATTTTTTTTTATAACCCGCATTTTTTTTTTTTTTTTTTTTTTTTTTTTTTTTTTTTTTGAAGCAACGCGCTTTGCAAAAAATTATGTTAACATCAGAAATAATATAGACTATAATTTACACTTATATTTTGTAATCCGGTAAGCACTGGTTAACCCTGTAAAGATAATTTTTATTATTGTTCAAAGTAACTTCTCAAATGTGGATATTCCATAAGCATTTTTAAAATGTTTTATGAAATAAAAATAAATAAATAAATATTTTAGCATCGTGTCCAAAACAAAGGTAAAATTCTGTTTTTTATATTATGTATTGCGATGTGGGATAGGTAAATATCTAGCACACAAGTATTTGTTTTGATTTATATACACTGTGTTAAAAAAAAAAAAAAAAAAAAAAAAAAAAAAACGACATTTTTACAGCACGAAGTACTGTTAACCTCGCGCTCAAACTCGATCACAATCGAACGTGCTGTCGCTTTCTTTGGTTTCTTGACTATATAAACATGCAAAATAACAGTAGTTGCGTACAATTAACAGCAAATCTACAGTGTTTCTTTTACAGTGTACCTTAGACCCCAATCTTAAGGTAATTACCATAAAACTGGGTATTTTCATGTTTCACTATAGAGAACTCTAACCCTGCAAAATACATTATAATCACAGGCGAACAGGTGACACATATGAACATTATTTCAAAATGTATTTATTTTACATGTTTTAAATTTATATTTGTACTTATAAATAGTAGTTTAGTAAATAATATTTTTAACTTAAAATGTTATTGGCAAAGGAGGATTTATTCATTGTTTTCTTTTTAGATACCAAAAGTAAAATTTTCTTTCATTAGAATTTTACATATTTTGTTGATAAAAGTAAAAAGAGGAGAAGAAAAAAAATAGTTACGTTCGAAATATAAAGCATTCATTTATTGTTAAATTGATGAAATATATGTATTTTTCTATAAAATAAAATATTACAGTATATTTACTAGTTCTATATCTAGGTGTTTCCGCAACCATATACATGGAGTTCAGCAATCTCACCAGAAAAATTTTAATGTAAAATTCTCTTTTATACATACTTATAACAATGAAAATTTCATTCGAAAATCTTTTACAGATTACTATTTTAATTTTTCCTTTAAAGAAAAATTTGATCTGGTAAATTTTCTTATTCTATTTTACATGTAAAAAGGATACACTAATTCAATGATTTCTGCGAATTTAAAAATCTAGAATAGTAGGGCCGCCAATTCATATTAAATTTCGAAAAAAGTATTAAGATGTTTTTTTTTTTTTAAGAACATAAAACTTATACTGCGTAAGGCATGAAAGGTTGATACTCATTGCAGGTTAGTTGGGGTAACTGGACACACGAGGTAACTGGGCCATAGGCTATTTTATAAAAAAAATGTTGGTGTTTGTAAAGTTTTAGCTTTTGTAAACAATGTCCCTTAATCTCTACTTCCTAAAACAACGTGTATCAATTCAATCATAACTCTCACTTTGCTGTGATAGGTTGTCAAAAATTTACGTTTCTTTTTTTAAAAACAACGTCAATATGGTCTAACTTCCTCTGCTTTTTATTAAAATACTGTAAGAACTTTTATAAAACAACCCTTTTTTTTAAGATTAGACATATAACTACATTAATATTATTAGGTATCTATGCATATTTACTTCATGTTTCAAATGTAAGCCCGGTGTCCCAGTTACTCTATAAATTTTTCAAGAATGGGGTAACTGGGACATGTATCCGGGGTAACTAGACCATGCTGGATCCAGTTACCCCAATAGTTATAAATAATATTTTGTGTTTCTCTTACTACGGGAAGTAAATTTCTCCATTTTTTTTTTGCTCACAATAAAGAAAATGATAGAATACCTTGTTAAAATTACGTAATGAAATTTAAAAAAGGGATATTGAGTGGTTTCAAACCAAATTTCTTGACCCCTTGAGAGGCGGTGATGCCGTTATGGCGTCACTTAATTTTTTATTCCTAATTGCCACATGAGCACTTGAATTTTATATTGCAAATTTCACCTTTATTAAGTACGCGAAAATATACTTTTACTTGTTTTCAGATAGATTCTCTTGTAAATATTGGTGTCAGTAAATTATTTCAACATTTTAAGAATGCAAGAACCTTGCCCCTGAAAGTGAGATAGCCAGACCTTGAAATTCTACTATAACCAGCGGTCGCATTTTATTGGGAAACTTTTATCATTCCTACCATTATTTTGAAAATAATATCTTGATCGCACCTTTCTTTAAGTGTTCTGGTAGGAACAATAAAATTTTCCCTATATAATACGACCCTTGGATACAGAGAAAGTACTTAAGTACTTACGTAGCCGTTTGTTCATAGATTTACATTGCTATTGTTTTCCTTAAAATACTCATGTAACTTTTATACTTATTATCTATATTAAAGTACATAAGTAGTTACTTACGTTTTATATTTTTGGTATAAATAAATCTAATATTTTCATTTTTAGTGGGTTTTTTTAGACATTTGACAGCAAAGGTTCCCTTACAATGCTGTTTATTGACATATAATTTACATGATCTGCCTGATTTAAAAATTTTTAAGTTGATTACACTTTTTCAAACAGGACCTTATATCCGATATGAAAAAAATATAAACGCATGTGGGACATACCCCCCCCCTGTTCCAGTTACCCCTCTTTGTCGGGCAACTGGACCAATGAGGAAAGAAAGATGAAATGTGCATATTTTTATATTTTTAAATATTAAAATGTTATTTTGAGCATTTCTGTCTGATAGAGGGAACCTAACCGAACACATTTACAGAAGTTCAGACTTTAATTCAAATGAACATTGGCTTTTTGAAAATGAATTGTCAGCAGCTCCAGAGTCACATTGTAAAATCATGGCCCAGTTACCCCAACTAACCTTATATAATTTTAATGGGTTATAACTGGAGTTATCGGGACGTTACAAATGAAATTCTTCTTTAAATTATTTTATTTAAAACAGTTATATTTAGTACATGCTAAGCACTTTTGTTTAACACGTTCACGCCGACGCGGTGGGTCACACTCGACTGTCTCAGATTTGTCAAGTCTCCGGCTTCTTGTACACCACTGTTATTTTAGAGAAAATGTTATTCCTTTAAATCGCCCAATTGTTCTAATTAAATAAAACAACATTTGCTGTATTAAAATACTGGTATCCAAAAGGCCAGAGACTTGCCAGCTCTGAGACAGTAGAGTGTGACCCACCCCGCCGGCGTGAACGTGTTAAACATAAATATGTAAAATATTGTTAAATATATTTATGAGCATAATAATAACTTAAAGCACAAAAAATATTTTAAATGTTTTATTCATATGAGTTCAATTCATATTGTCTTGTACTATTTAATATATTAAAATTTACAGCTAAAAATTTCTAATAAATTTTATTTTTCTTATTTAATAGTTATTAATATTGTTATTTATCATTCGTATTTCACATTTAATCGTGATTTGTGAGGTTTCCCTCTGTATCCCAGACAAGGGATAAAGATTTTAAACTTTAAAATATTCTTTTATGAAAACACTATTAAAATGAATAATACTTTGGAAAAAATTAGAAATGAAGATAAGGTACATTAATTTTTGTTAATGTAAATTTATTTATAAATTTGAGACGGAAACAATAAAAACCTCAAAAATATAACTCAAAATGTGTTGGGCCTTTGCACACAGACAATTAATCTTAATCTATCTCTAGTTTCTGTTTTTAAACAAATTGTAAAAGTTATTGAATTCCTTGAATGGAACTACCCTACAATCGATTAAGTACATAATAAACTTTTCGTTTTTCTTTTTTAATTTCAAAATTTGCTTTTAGTAAATGCTAAATAATATTAATTAAAAGTAATTATTAATATAACTGTTAATTTTATCCAACTGCCATCCAACTCTCATCCAACTTACTATGTAAATGTTTATTCAGATTATTTTTAATATATTTGGATTTTTGTTTTGAAAACATAATTCTTAAGGACATTTATCTGGTGAAATAAGAGCTCCATAGCTGTCACTTTTTATCATACCTTTCTTCGTTATTGATGATATGATAAACGGAAAGATACTTGTTTTAACCGCATTTGTATTATTGCTTATACTCAAATGTACAAAATAACCTACAGAATCTAAACTTTTATTTAAAATATAAAAATTAATGTTATTTATATGATGCCACATTTTCATTTTAAAAGCATATGTTAAAGGATCAAATTCTGTAGGTTCTAAACAAAAAAGTTTAATGTATTCAAAGAGTCTTTTCAAATTCAAACAAGTCGAAACACGTCAAATTTGACGAATGAAAATGTTTAAAAGAACTGATTGACTCAATTTATAAAAAATTAACAAAAATAATTACAATAATTAATCAGTATTATATTAGCAGGCCTAGCGCTAAAAACAAATTTTATTTTTAACTAATGTTTAATTCCAACATTTCAAATAATTGAAAAATTAAACTTTATTCCCTTACGTATACAGTAACATGCAATTAAGATAATGAAATTATGAAGTTATTAATTGATGCTTTGAACTTTGGTAATACTAAAAGAAAAATCAACGAAAATTGCTCTACTATGACACAATGTTGGTTTTCACGAAATCTAAAAATAACATATTTTTCACCGTCTCAAAATTTACATGCATACATTTTCAATTCGTACTCATTATTTTAAAATTGTTTTTACGTGCAGTAGATTATTAATAAATATATTCCCGAACTTGATGTCACGTTTGCCATTTTCAATTTTGCATATTAATATTCGCATTCTTTGCTTGAGGCTCTAATCTGAGCACTAGCGAAATGCATAAATTTATTTTTAGACGCATACGTCGTAAAATATTTCGTTTTATCAAAATAAATAATCGTTTCATTTTTACTATGGTATCATTTTTCCCCCACTGAAGACTGACGACCTCTGAGATTAACGTCTTTATCTCAGGAGCAGCAGAATGAAAAAAATATTGAAATGTAAGAGCTTTATGAAGTTAATGCTTTATGAACGTTATTTTAAATCGTGACGTCATTTTCTGTTCAAAAGTTTTAAAAAATCATTTTTGATTATAATACAAAAATCGCATCCATAATCATATGGTAATCATATGGTCCCATTGTTTCCTTTCTTTCTTTCAAATGGAAGTTCCCCGATCTCCACCCATGTGAAGAAATTTCATAAAGGACATTTAAAATTAAAATTAGAATGTAAAAATGGTATTATTTTAAAAAACAGCGAGTGTGGACACATCTACGAATAAAGTGTTTTCATTAAAAAATTAATAATTATCAAAATCGGTCCAGTAGAAAGTTCAGGCCCGATGAGTAAAAAAAAAAAAAAAAAAAAAAAAAAAAAAAAAAAAAAAAAAAAAGACCTGGTCTTTTAAATGGATTTTATATCACCTTATAGTTACAATCAAATATATGTTCGTCAGACGCATGGTAATAGATTACAAATAGAGAAGGAAAGGAAAGATAACAGAAAAGAAAATCCCTGAAATTATTAAGACGACCGAAGTTTGACGTACGAGGTTTTCTAAGTTTTTACTCAAACTATATTCCAATCTTAGAGAAAATTATTGTATAAATTGATAGATTATTCCTATTTCATATATACTATTCTGTCATCAGAAGAAAGCAGCTTAATAAAATTTAATGAAGCATAGCACATGAGGAAGTGAATAGAATACAAGTAACAAAACTCCCACTTAACACACAAGAACCAAATTAAATTAAATTACAGTGTCAAAATATTTCAACTTTTTATCGAATTAGCTAAAAAATATATTTCATTAACAGAAGTTACAGAAATTTATTCAAAATAGACGCTGAAATCCTACCCACCAGAATGACGCCATTTATGATTAGAAGATTCACCCGCTTTCCACGTGATGTATTCAAATAATTAAAAAACCCATAAAATTAGTTATTTTGATCTAAATTTTTCCTACTAAACATGAGAGAATAATTTAAAACTATGGTAAGTTGTTATGTTTTCATGTACTATATATTCATACGTTTCATACATGTATTCATGTATGAAACATGTATGGAACATGCATACATGTATTCATACGTTTATTCAACATATTTTTCATATTTTCTGATTGATTTACTTTCGTTTAAGTCCATAGTCTTGATACTATCTGCTTTAAAAAATGGCGCAGTTGCCTTAATTGGACTAATTTGAGATGCTTAAATTGGCGATCATAAATTTGAAAAGTCGTGAATCGTTTGAATCGTGGCTAAGAAATCGAAAAAGTTTCCCACTAACAAATTTGTATGCTCACCAGCTTTTAACTATCGCTCACAACACAGCAGCAACCTTTGAAACCGCTGTCCCAGCTTTAAAAAGCAGCGGTAATTGGTTTCCTAACACACATGTTTTGAAAATTCCTCCTTTTGCCGCTCCTTCTCCACTTATTTCTGATCAGGTGATAGGCACTACAGATAGATTCGTTGATTCTCCTGTAGGTGAGATTCCGGAGTCAGAGTCAGTAATCAAAAACCTACTAAAACTAAGAAAGTAAAAAACTGATGAAAACGATACAAACAAACAGTCTGGAAGAATAACTTCTGTGCAAATAAAAGTTGTCAAATATATAGGAAACGAAAAGGAAAGAGTCTGTTGTGGGAAAAAAATTGACCCGCAAGAAGGCTGCAGCTACAAAAGCCTCTAAAAACCCAAAGATCATCAGAAATGCTATCTTCCTTTCCAAAATCATTTAAGTCAAATTACAGAAGGAGCCTAAACACAGCTATGTTATCATCTTCACCGTATAAAATAAACCTTGAAATGAAAACAAAGAAACGATAAAAGGAATCTCCCAAAGCTCAAAGCAAATGGAATATCAAGTTATAAAAAATAGTCATAATTAAATTAGAAAGAAAATGGTGGAAGATTAGAACTACAAGCATAATGTAAAGAAAACTACCGTTGAAATATAAAAAGAAACATCAAAACAGTGATTATTGGTTTTGCATAATTTTAAAGAAAAATAATATATCAGAAATAATTCAGTGTTCAGATTCGCAAATATGGTTCCATGCTGTGTGCACTGGAACAAAAAATGAACAAAATATGCATGTGGAGGCATTGCATCACTTCATACATGATATTCAAGTAACTGGCAATTAGTTCCATAATTTATATTCTTAATTACTTATAGCTTTGATTTATATTTTGAATGCATTTTGATTTAAAATAGTAACTCTTACTTTCAGACATTTGATTTCATTATATTTCTTAGCTGTTATTTTGTTTTATTGTCTCATTAATCGCAAATTTTGCTTTTAATAAAATTAATTTCAATCTCTACTCATTAAAACAGCCTAATATTGTTTGGTCCCTTAGGAAAATAGGGGTCCAACTTCGGCAAAAAGTCGCTGAATTTGGATCACTTTTGAAAAAAAATTCAAATAAAAAACCCCTAAGTTTTTCAAAAAGAAATTATTCTAAAGATTTATTTAGTAGATGAATGGATTGACCACTTGCAGTCTTATTTTGCAGATATTTCAGAAATGAAGTGAAAATTTGTGAAATGGTCCAAATTCGGTTACTCTTTCCTAAATCTCTCTCTCTCTCTTTTAAAAATGACAATTTGACCAAATAAAACTTTTTTTATAACTGAAAATATTAGTATATCAATGATTATATTCTTTTTCAGACAAAATATGTGAAAGTCTTCGTCAATAAATTATTTAGTTTCCATAAATAGTATATCATGTCATCTGATTTGAGTTGCTTAATGAGGGTCTTAAAGTGTATTTTGGAACGTGAAATAAAGATAATTAAAGAATGTAAACTGGATTATACGTTAATGGTTTTCGATAAATTCATTGTATTTAAAATTGTGGAATCAATATTTACAATGCGTTAAAATTTAAAGCAACGCAGTAATATTAATTAATTATTTATAATTTCGAAAATAATATAGATAAATTTCTGTATAAATTTCTATCTCCAAATTGCATATTCATCAGCAATTCATTTATTAATTCATCCCATTTAATCTTTTAACAGTGCAGTAAACACGAGCTGTCACATTCTTCGCCAGAGGATATTATGATTAATTTTACATCATTTTGCAAACACGTGAAATTAAGAAAAAATTATATTCTATGTTCGTCTTTCTAAATAGAAATGATTGTAAAGTACATAAATAATATCACAATATTTAAAATGCAGTAGTCAAAAGTTGTGTCAACAAAAAAGTTGTAACGTCACATTTGTTAATTAATTTTCATTTAGTCTATTAATTTATAAATATCGTATGGTTTTTTTATTGACTTTTTAATATTTTAATTGAGCAATTATTGCAAAATGTAAAATGTTGTTACTTCTAATATTTATGTAGATATTACTATGCAGACAGTCACAGATTGAAATCGAGTAACAGATATTTTCAATTGAAACGGTAATAATATGTGCATGTAATAAAAAAAAAATAAATAAAAGAATGGTTTATACACTTTCGTTCATACGTAAATATAATTAAATACTTAGTGTTTTTAATTCGATTAAACAATTAGATAAAGAAAGCAGAATGAGCTATTTCATTCACATTACTGTATTTTTTTTGGATTTGACTCTGCATAAATTACTCTAACAAATCGTCAATCATAATTAAGCGTAGTGGTATTTTTCTGAATTTATAAAAATGTAAAGAAAAATTAAATAAGCTGGTGTACTCATGTTGCAAAAAATGAACCTAAATATAATCCAAAACTTTTTTTAATGTATTCCTAGTAATTTCTTTTTTAAATATTGGTAAACAAAAAATTTATGAATTATAACTAACATAGATTAAAAAGGAAAAAGGATTAAAAACATGGTAATTTTAAATTGATCTAAGGGGAGAGGCTTTTTTTATATATTTTGCATAGACAGAAATGGAAATTTTACACAGTAATTATTGGAAAATAAAGTAAAGATTGTTTTTTATACATACCTTACTTATAAAAATTTTTCCTGTTATTAATTGAATCACTCTGGTAGTAACATACTATTTTTTTCTACATTAATCGATCAATCTCTAACAAAATTTCTTTATACGTAACTATAAGAACGCTAAATGTAAATTGCACAGAAACCCTAAGTAGCTATTTAAATATATATATATATATATATATATATTTCTCCTCATGACATATCTATAAAACGAAACAAGGCCAGAACGATTTTTTTTTAATTCCCTAGTTCGCTCTTTCCACTTAGCGTAAATCAAAGCTGTGAACATTCAATAATCGGAGACCAATTTTTTGACACCACATTAATTGCAGGCAATGCAATTAAGCATGAATTTAAAGAAAAACATTAATTGCTTATAAAAGCGTATTTATTTTTTAAACAATTTTTACTATGCAATAATAATATTTTACGAAGCAATAATTTAATAGAGAGTAGAAATGTATGAACTGTAAAATTTAAATAATGCTTCTGATAAAAAAGATTCATATGAAATAAAAATATGTCACTGCTTATTTAAGAACAATAATTATCTTTATTTAAATAAAATTTACCTTTAAATCGTTCAACAGTAATGTGGACCATGAAAGGCTATTGTATATTAATAACCAAAAATACGATACAGCGACAAGTATAAATATTTTAAATGTCATTTTAATAGTTTTACTCAAAAAAATATTCAATCCAAACAAATGTTTATATCTCATTTATTTTAACTATTCATCTCAAAACAAGGCCAGAACGATTTTTTCTTAATTCCCTAATTCGCTCTTTCCACTTAGCGTAAATCAAAGCTGTGAACATTCAATAATCGGAGACCAATTTTTTGACACCACATTAATTGCAGTCAATGCAATTAAGCATGAATTTAAAGAACTGTAACCAGACTGTATGAATTTGCGTTACCACTAGTGACTTCCTGTTCTGATCTCCGAAGTCCCATGAAATAGCCCTTTTCCTCTCTAGCCCTGTTTATGAACACCGCTTGTCGTAGAAAAGAAGAAAACATAGCAATCGTCAAGGAATAATGTACTTATTTCGATTAACTTGCTTTTCTGTTCTGCGTGTTAAAATGTTATCAGATTTCTGTTTCTTTTATATTAACACCCATTTTTGACTCTCGGTTTGAGTACCTGGATATGAGCAATGTTCATATCCAGATGAATACTCATTCCTGATTAGTTTGAGGGTTCATTGTTTGAGTATAAAGGAGGGATGACGGGAGGGGGGGGGGTAAAGAAATAATGAGCAACGTCATACAAAAACACTCTTTACAGGACCTTTCAAAGGGAAAGGGGGAAAGGAAAATCAGAACCATAGCTCCAAGCTTTAAGCCTGATGGAGTGTTTTCCTACTGACGGCCGAAACTTATTTGTTATACCATCCTTTTGACAGAAGTTTTAAAAAATGGTCAATGTTTATAATTATGCTTAGAAACTCAAAACAAACAAACAAACAAAAAAAAAAAAAAAACCCACTAAGATTCTCAATAAAGCTGCCTGGTTCAAAACATGACAAGTTATAGTGAGTACAAAATATTAGTAATGAAAAAGTTACTTGTAATAACTATAATACGAATAATAATAATAATAATAATAATAATAATAATAATAATAATAATAATAATAATAATAATAATAATAACTGTATTAATAATTAATGAATATATATGAAATCTATTTGCTATGGAAACAAAGAAATAATAAATCATCGTCTGAAGAAGTGTACGACAGATATAAATAATTATTTCTAAAAATGACTTCAGTGAAGATGTCCTCAGTCCTCGCATTCCTATGGTGCCAATGGATGTGCCATTTCAATTTAAGTGATTGCTATTTCCAATTTCATTCGCGTTTGCAATCTCCACCAATAAAGCTTAGGGCCAATCATTAGAATATTGCAGTTTCGATCTAGAGAAGGATTGCATCTGTCACGGACAATTATATGTTTCGTGTTATAGAACAGGCAAACCAGATAATCTCTATATCTGCACAGACAATGTAACAGCAAAAAGTATCGTATACCAACAAGCACTGTGAAATTAAACATGTTAGAAACCTGCGCTATCTCTTTTCTTTATTTTTCATTTAATCAAACTGAGCCACTGCAACACGTAGCCGGGTATAGCTAGTTATTAATAGAAATAACTAATAACATAAAGCAAAACAATTTAATTCAAGATCAAAGCATTGTTTTTAACACTAAAACCACGGAGCGGGTCAATTTGACCCAAATCGATGTTTAAATTTTCGCCGCGCAAAAATTATTAATTGAAAAAAATGTTTCCTTTTCTAACTTTTAATATTTTAAAGTAAACAACAACTTATCGAATGCCATAGCAAATAACATAAATAAATTTCCCGTTATACCTAGAACCGCGAAGCTGTTTAGTTTGACCCGTAATAAGTTTTTACGCTTAAATGACAAAAGAGAGATGAATATTCTCGGAAGTAATTAGAAAGTACATCTGCCTCACACAGAATTCCTCTAATGGGCTGAATAGGAAGTTGGAATAGTGAAGGTTTTCAATCAAGATCTTATATTCTTATTGTGAAAAAGAGTCGAATGCAGTGGAAAATTACGAGAGACATTTAGAAGATGTATTGAAATTGCTTTTATTCTGTATTCATTGCAAGTACAAATAAGATTTCACGATATCGTAGTATTACCGCCAAAGAAGCTTTGGAATATTGATAACTATTATCTGGAAAATGATTCAGAAGCTGATAATAATGATGACAGTACATTAATTTTGAGCAGGGTGGATGAATATCTGCCTGCAAATAAAGAAAAGTTGAATAACTCTGAACAAGAAAATGAAAGTAAAGACGACTCTGCCAATGCTCTCACAATCGCTTGACCTTTTCAACGCAATGTAGATGATAATTTATTAGTATTAAACGAAAGTTTGCCATATTTATCAGATAAAAAAAGAACCAAGAATTTGAACAAAAGGTCCTTTACACAAATGGAAATCTGAAAAATAAATTTCCAATAAATTGCATATTCACACTTGGAAATAAAGACGTTGACAAGGATGGGAGAATTTGAAACTTTGTACAAACAGGAACAAGCAACAAAAAGAGATAAACACTTCATTGAATTTTGAAAGAAGTTTGTGGCCCAACGCCACACACTAAACGCAATATAATGGACAACAGACAGGCAAGTGCTTTGAGACTTCTTATAGATGAATGACATCGAAACCTATAAAGAAATGTACGGAAAATTAAGCTCATCGACAGATTCACGAAAATGAATGGGTTATTACATTGGAGAAATTGATGCTTTTATATAAATTTTACATGCATAGAGTAAATATTGTGTAAAAGCGATTTATGTGGACATCCTGTGACCAAAGAACTGTAGAACACCATTTCATTTCATTCGAAAAACAATGTCAAGAAACTCATTTTGCGAAATAATGAGATTCTTACGCTTCGATATAAAATCAAACCGATGAAGTTGTCTTTAGACAAACAAATTTGCCCTGATTTATGATATCTGGATTCTTTTCATTGAAAATTGCAAGACTAACTAGTATATATACCAGTACCTAACATAAGCGTATACTAGCAGTTATTACTTTCAAAATCAATGAGTAGATTTACTCATTATATACCTAAGAAACCAGATGAATCCTGTATCAAATTCTGGTTGCTTGCAGTGTTGATAAAAAACGAGCCTTATAGAAACTGTAAAACGCTCAAGAACATAGATGCCAGTTTCTGTAAAAATGTCAAAATCGAACTTCCATGCGGCTATTGTACTAACACATAAAGACATCAGCCTATTTACAAGGGGGAAAAAAAGGGTAAAAATGTTTTGTTGCTCAGCAGTCTACATTCAAATGTTAATATTTTAGATTATTCTAAAAATCTACTTAATACAGCTGATTATTACAACGCAACTAAATTCAGTGTAGATGTGATTGCGTATACAGATGACAAGGAAGTATACTGTCGAGTCTACTTCACGTAGGAAGCCGGTGCATCTAATTTATAATATTTTGCATCTTGTTGCTATTAGTGCTTGGGTTTTATGCAAAGCCGTAACTGGAAAATCTATTAGTAGACGTTAATTTATTCAAGACTTAGTTGAAGAAGAGACTTAGTTTGTTCTCTCTCTGCAAAATAAAACTGTATCATTTGGGTGCGAAGCAATAACTGAAAATAATAGAAAACCACAAACTAAGCGTAAACGAGTCCGTAACCACGCTTCAAAGAGTGAAAATAAAACGAAAGATATTTGTTAAGAATGCAATATGTCTACATTTTTGTGGTAAATGTACAAAACCTATAACCAAGTTTTGCAAGCAATGCATACAATAAATTAGATTAAATAAATCTGCAAAAGTAGTCACTAGCTGGTATTTTTTACATATCTTTAAATTATTCTTAGATTTTATGTCTAAATTTATTTGAATGAGATAATCTATTTTCTATTAAAGTTTATGAAGTTTATTTTTGTTTAAAATATATGGTTATACTTAAGCAAATACGATTTTGAATATTATTTTCTGAAATGTAGGTAATTTCTGTTGACTTTATATGTGAAATGTAATGTAAACGTTAAGAAGTATTGATAATTATAAGAAAATATAATGTTTTAACTACCCAAATTAAAATTTTGTGCATATTTATATATCCTTTTCTGTCTGGGGTCAAATTGACCCGCTCCTTGGTTCTAGGTATACCGAAAGTCCCGCGGTTCTAGTGTTAATTTATATTAAAAATCATATATACATCCAAGGATAACTTCATTTGAAATTAGGTTGACAGCTTAATATATCATTCCATAAATGTAAACAATCACAAGAGTGATTCACGTGAATCGGAAAAAATATCAAACAATTGAAGTAATCATTCATAAAGAAAGTTCTCCAATAATCAATAGACAATATTCTTATGACGTCACAGTAGGTAAAATAGTGGCGCTATCATTTTTTTACGGTTTACATTCGCAAATTTTTATTTTGCAATTTCTCGTAGTTATATTACGTTATTGTCATGCTTATGAGCTTAGAAGTCAAATTAATGAAAACAAAAGCATATTTTTTCATTATTTAATTATTAAATAATGAAAAAATTATAAATGCAAGACTTGAAAAACTTAAATATTGTTTTTTTCTTAATACTAAAAAATAACATTGAAGTAACAGCCTGTTTAAGTTAAGTAAGTTTAATTTAGCTAATTTATGAACAAATCTCAGTTTAAACACTTAAAATATCACAATTCTGGTCAATAGTTGCTGCTAGTTTTGCACCTGTAAATTAGAAATAATAGTTTGGTACTGAAATAACATGTTTTTGTAATTCCCACTATATAATAATAATTGTAGAGTTACAATATATCGAAAAAAATGTTACTGCAATTTATATAAGAGCTATTATTAGCGCGGTGTACTTACGTGGTACGGATCGTAAAAATCAGTAGAAATTTAGCATAAATGCCGAACTCAATTAGTTAAGCAGTTATACAAATTGTAACTGTCCAATTATGTCACATTATCCAAGATATAGACGGATGATAATAATGATAGATGTTCTAATCTTTCGTAATCGAGTCTCATGACCAGGTTAGGATAAAAAAAAAAGATATAAGCAACCAGAACTTTAAATGTAAATGTGGATATAATTAATTTATTTTGACAAAATTATTCCATTATACCAAATTGTATTAGCTACTGTATGCCAATCGGCAGAGTCCCAATTAGGGAAGATTACTTAATAGGTTTAAAAATCCCCATTTTAGTTAAAGTATTGCAACTAATAAGCAGACTTAAATAAACTATAAATGCCTGCATTAATTAAGCGGCATTTTTAGGACAATTCCTTCGTTGGCTGCAAATGTCTTGAAGTTTTAATCAAATGCTGGTTTTTGAACTTTTTCAGCAAAAAAAAAAAAAAAAAAAAAAAAAAAAAAAAAATATATATATATATATTTATCTGAATTTACTTGAAATGTTATGTTCAGTGTACGAAATGTTTAAGTAAGCTCTGATTGTGTATTATTTAATAGCTATATGCATTTTGAATTACGCGATTTTTATACCCTTTTCGCATATAAGTGAGCAAATATTGTAAGAATTGTTTGGTTCGTTCGTCGGTTTCCCTTTTATGTCTTTATTAATTTCACTCCTCTCCCTTCTGTTTTTCGATGCGTTCATACTTGGATAATGGGACAATATGTCTTGACAGCAATTCTGGAAGGATAGGGAATGTGGAGCTGAAACCAATGAAAATGCAATCAGTCATCATGAGTATGAGGGATGAACCGGGGCCTTCAAAAGCAGACACTCTTAAACGCACATCCCTTTCTCACACAGAGTTGGACGCATTTAGAATTGGTATATAATATAGATAAATTGCGTTAAGAGCGTCATTCCTGATCAGGATGCGGAGTTCTGACAACAGGGGATAAGGATCTCGTTATCGATAAACCTTAGGTGAGATAACCGAAAAAGAACTTTAGAAAGAAGATACAGTAGGAGCAAGATCTTGGATGAAGGAAAAATAAAAGAATATTTTTTGATATTAGAAAAAAATAAAACTATCTTCATAGAAAAAAAGGGGACAAGCGGCATCGTAGAGAGAAAGACGAAACAAATATCATCATGTTGCATGAACGTGGTTCGGAATATTTGGGTTACTTGATGCTTCCTTCTGGTCACTGCGGAGAAATGGCAAAATCATTCTATAATTTTCTAAGCCAGAATAAAGCCTGCTTTAGAAAAATTTAAGAGAACTGCAAGATTTGATATGTATTCTTCATACGAAAGAGCCTCCACTCCGACACCGGTATCAACTGTCTAAATTAGATGGTAGAACCATTCGAGATAAGACCTTAACCAACCCAATCGGTGCTAGATTTATAGATTACTGAAATCTTCAGCTTTTTGCATTTCTGATGTCATGAAATAGGAATAGGCTTATAGAAAGCGACACATTTTTACACGTCATCAGTGGTATGTGCTTCGTCTTTCTCTCGACGGTTCGTATGTCCCTTTTTTCTATGAAGATTGTTTTTTCTTTTCTACCATCAAAGAATATGGTTGTAATTTTTCATCCTCCAAGATATTCCTCCTCCTGTATCTTCTTTCAAACCTGCTTTTTCGGGTTCCTGAATTTGTCTTTATCGATGACGGTATTATTCTCCTCTGCTGTCACAATTCCTGCATCTTGGAGCACGATGCACGGATGATGCTCTAAATTCATATTCCCTATCTGATATACCAACTAGTTCTAAATGCAGCGAACGCTGCGTGAGAAAGGGATGTGTGTTTTGGGTATCTTCTTTTGAAGCCCTGCTTTAAATTCTGATTCAGAAGAATTGTCTGCTTCAAAGTTCCCACTATTTGAATATTATGAGAATATCTGTATTTTAAAGCAGAAAAAACAATTAACATCCCATCTCACAGTTTCACCCATCTCGTACTTCCCCCCCTCATACTCATGATGACTATTCGCGTTTTCATTGGCTCCAGCTCCACATTCTCCTCTCCTTCCAGAATTTCTGTCAGGACATGCTGTATTCCGTCATTTAAATATATGACTCTGAACTCATCAAAAAACAGAAGGAAGAGGGAAGAACTCAATAAAGACAAAAAAAGAGAAACCGACATATGAACCAAAAAATATTTACTATATTTGCTCACTTATACTCAAAAAGGGTATAAAAATCGCCTCATTCAAAATACACATAACTATTAAATAATACATAATCAGAGCCTACTTAAACATTTCGTACACTAAACATGATTTTTCAAGTAAATTCAGCTAAAATAAATTTAATTTAACATTTTTAAAATTTTTGCTAAAAATTTAAAAATTCAGCATTTGAGCAAAACTTCAAGCCTGCTTGAAAGTGTGACAAAGGGATTCTCCAAAAAATCTCAATTTTTTTGTGTGAACATAATGCCACCAGTGACAACTTTCCGCACTACCCATCAACGAAAATCCATAAAAAGTTTTTTTCAGCCCACACTACATTACATAGTGTGCAGTACAAAGAGTTTACGCTGAATGTATCCACTGAACAATATCTATATATAGTATATGTATATAATACACTGAACATTATCTACAGTGAAACCTCCCTGTGCGACCATTTTTTCATGGAACAAAATTTATTCTCATAGGCTCAATACTAATTTTTACCTCCATTCAGAGACCATCCTAATTGAACTCCCTCCATGAACGACCAATTTCTTTGAAGAAAATTCCGTTTTTTCCTGGTGTCTTGAAGAAGGTTTTATTAGAAAAATAATTCCGGAGAGTGAATTATTCATCAAACTTCTAAACTAAGTTTAGATTTTTAAAAAAATCCCGGTAACTTTTAAGTGTTTAAACCACTTTGTGCCTTTTTAAGCAATTAATTTAAATCTGATGAACAAATAAAAAATGGCGGTCAATAAATTCCTCTGCACTATTCTGTCGGAAAATTCTCAAAGAAATAGATAAAGTAATGAAATCGTCATTATTTGTTCCCGTCCAAAAATAAAAATTGCATTTATTTATTGAACTTCGAAAGGACTGGTAAATGAAAGTTATAAAAGATAAAACTGTAAAATCAAAGCAAAGGTCACTGTATTCATTTTTTAAACTCTGCAGTATAATTAACTTATGTAATTGACTTTTGTTTTGATACTTAAATATTTATAATTTTTCCTAATGTGAAAAATAAATTTTAGTGACATTGTTACCTTTTTTCAACAATTAAAATCTAGATTTAAACATGACCTCCATTAAGAGACCACCTTTCGGAGCGACCAATTTTTATTGGAACGGAACGTGGTCGCTTTAGGGAGGTTTTGCTGTATATATAGCTTTGTTTATTCAAATCATTAATAAATGGATATAGCACAGGTGCTCATTTTACAATCACAGACACAATTTTTAAAACAAAAAAACTATCATGGCCGCAATATGCCAAGCAATTGTCGTAGATGATAGTAAAAAGTCAATAAAATTATTTAAAAAATGACAAAAGTTAATAATATTAATTTAAAGTTAAAATAAACTAAACAGGACTTTGGATATAAAAAACGGAATTTTCAGAGGTATAAAATATTGACAAAAATTTTATTTAAAAAATACAATCAAATAATTTTAATGCAAAATACTACGAAACGAGCTGCAAATTACTTCGCAAAAATATAAAAGTTTACTTGCGGAAAATGAAATACTATTATAAATACTTCTGTCTTTTGCAATGTGTGTAATTTTTTTTTTCGATTTTTTTCTATTTCTGTATTTGCGCTTACACCTAACACTATACATTAGGGTGGTCACAAGAAATCAATTTTCGAATTTTTTTGGGAATCCCCCAAAAAGTTGCCAATTGACTAGAAAATGAGATTGGAAAAGTTTCAGCTCATTTGGATAATGTTAACCGGTACAGGTAAGTCTGAAAAAACGGGATTTTTCTCAGAAAAACGCTATTTTGCTTTTATGAAACGAACACAATTGAACCTAGAAACATAATTCAGGTCTCATTATATATTAAAAAAGTTTTTGTTTGTAGATCCACACACCATTTTTTTCAAAAAATGTATAGATTAAAACATATGAGCATTTTTCAGGACCAGACTTCACCCGAATCCTAAAATTTGACTTTTTATGAAAATGCGAAAAAATATTGTAAGTTCCCATCTTTTGTTTTTCTTTTGTTCTTCAGTTTGTACGTGATAAAGGGTTTAACCCTCTAAGTGTTTGGGGCGTATTATTCCGTTCACTAAGCTCCAGGTTTCACTGCAATACAAGCAATATTTAAGTTAATATAATTCTATAGATTTAATGAATTTTAAATACATTGAAGAATGATTAATACTCTGAAGGATTACATTCATATTTGTAATTGAGTTTTTTTTTATAATGTTGAAAGAATCATATTTTCTTAGCATTTAAAACAAAATGCAAAGAAAACAACATTACAATTTTACCCTTTTGCAAGACGCTCGGAGGGTTAATTAAAAAAAAAAAATTCCAAAGAAAATGAAAAAAAATGGAATTTTAAACTGAAAGATTTAAAGAAAAAAGGAGGGGCAAAGATAGTATAAAAATTAGTACAAATAGTGCTAAAATCTATTTTATTATTAAAGATGTGTAACAAGAAAGGAAACATAATGAAGAAAACAAATTATTATCTCTTACAATTGTCACGTTAACCCTTTCCGGCACAAAAAATTCCGTTCGTAACATGATGAAATTATTGACTAACACCGGAATTTATAAACGACTTTTTTGGAAACTAGGAGACACATTAAGTTACACTTCATTGTAAAAGCAAAATTTCATTAAAATAGTCTTGGTGCCGTTTGTAAGTTTGGAATTAAAATTAGGTGGTTTCTATGTGGGACCAAAGCGCTGGAAGGATTAAAGTGGTAATGGCTTAGATAAGGTTGCCTTTGAAGTTTTTCTTTTGATTGAAAGGTTTTCTATATTCAGATAAAACTTTTAGCATACACTGTTTTTGTTTTTCGTCTTATATTAAACAAGAATTAAAATCTTGTTTTAAATTTATTCCCCTTTCAGCTGTGTCATTCACAACTTTCAAACCATTCACTATTTTTTTTTTGCTTTCAAAATAGGTTTATTTTCACACTATACATTAGGATGAGTATTTAAAAATTGTTTATTAATATAAAATGTTTTTAAAAAATGTGTAGTTTGAGAGGAAACAAAAACATCGACTTATTTATTCAATAAATAATCCATTTCGTTGAAACCACTGTTGCTCTTACATTCCTGTCATCATCATCATCATTTTCTTCTTCAAATGGCATTGATTTTGCAGCCATGCTTAATGACCCCCCCCCCCCAAAGTATCATCTAAAAATAAAAATGCAACATGGTCCAAGTTAAGATACCAAACGTGGTTTATCATTTTAGCGAGTGCTATGTCTGCCACCTATTTATAAATTTTTCTGTAGTCAGCAAGTGATTTTATTAATTGAAAGTCTGGGATTGGGGCCAAAGTGGGAGTGGGAGTATTGAAGCACCCTTTTATATAAATATTGATTACAAATAAGCAAAGGTCTCTAATGCCTTCTTTTTCTGAATTTGTTATTGATTGATGATCCCTGAAACGATATATTTTGCGAAAATAAATAGCCATCCATCCCCTGTGCCATCCATCTGAAATGATTAAAAGCACCAGGTGTTCTGAAGAAATGTCTTTAGGAGGAGGACATCCTATAAAAATGAAACAAAGTTGAATAAATTCTTTATAATCATCCATGGACTATTAATTTTTTAATTGTTCAGCAAGAAAACTTGAAATGTGTTCTGAATTAACTATTTATATCTTGAATTTAATCTTGAATAACATTTTTATACTTAGTCTCGTTTGATTTAGGCCACCCAATCAAATTTCTTTTAATATTTGTCTGAAGGGTGGTGATTGCGCCCATTTTACAATCAAACGCAGCTTTTAGGATAATTTCTAAATTATGGTGGTGACATAGTAAGTACAGAAGTTTTTTTTTTTCCTTTAACAATTGCTATGGAAAAATGCAGGTTCCTATGAGGTGACCGGTGTTTACCGCAGTGGTATCAAAACACGTTTCCTGGATTTTACTAACTTATTCTCACTCTTCAACTGCTGAAAATACCCCGATGATAGCCTGGATTATTCCGATACTATTTTCAAACTAGGGAACTCGTAGTAACAGTTCTACATCTCCGCAACTAATTAAAAGTGCTATCCACTCTAAATTTTCTTTATTCAAGAAATTAGGAAGCAGTTTTTCATTCCAGTGAACAACAGTTGTATCTAAATCGGAATTAATTTTAAAATCTGGTTTTTATGAGCTCAGTTCTTTGCTTACGAAATAGTTATTTGCGGAGTCGTATTGCACCTCTACTTAAAATTAAAGTCTGTGGTTAATTAGTGGATATACCCCAAGTCTAGCAGCTTCGCTGTTGTTCAGTTTCACTTAGCGAATATTATAAAATAAAATACATAAAACTTGACAATTACTTGATAACTTACAGTCGAAGATTTTATGAGACATGTGGACAATTTAAAAAAAAAATCTTACTTTTCTGCGATCATACCGAAAGGGGGAGGGGATTTTCTGGAATGTTTCCTCAATTCTTAAAATAGATAACGATAGCAGGTAACAAAAAAAAAGCCTTGTAATAAAAAGAAAATCCAGAGGTTCGTTTCAAATGCGATTCAACTGCAATACAAACAGAGAAGCTCTTTCTTTCTAGACACAGAACTAGATAACTAATAATTAATTATAATTCGTGAAACATTTTTAAAGTTACAAAAATTCTTCAATTATTTTTGCCTATTAATACAAATAATACAGAAAATTATCAAAAGTAATAATATTGTTAACTTGTCATTTTTCACTGATTTAAAAAAAAAATGCAAATTTTGAGGGTATAGTTCAGGAGCTGACCTAAAAAATACTAGATGTTTATTGAATATAAGTTTTAACGAGAGTAAGAGTTTAAGGCAACAACAGTTTCTGTGAAATAAAACAAGAATCAGGTTTCGAAGACAAATAGTTTGCACTAAAGAAACAAAAACTACAATTTTTAGCGAAAAATTGCAAATTTTCAAGAATTTAACCTCTATGAGGCACTTGTTAATGTTATTCAATAGAGCTGAAACTTTGCCAATCTCATTTTAGATCTAATTGGCAACTTTTAGAGGGGGCCCACATAAAAAAATTTAAAAAAAAAAATCCATGTTGCTTGTGACCACCCTATATACTATACATAGATATACAAGATGTTTATGTAGATAGAAAATTTTAGATTTTATATAGTCCCTTAAATATTGGAAGAAAAAGTTGTTCCCAGACGCGGAACATGCTGATAATTAATAAAATTGAAATTTTGACAAATTGTTGCATCCCAGGATCATATAGAAAATTAAATTTCATAATTATTAGACAAATATTTTTACTTAAATGGTTTATAATGCATTTGAGGGCAGTTACTAAAACACATTTTCAAATTTTCGTGTCTGTAACGAACAGTTTTAAGCTTAGTAATTCGACATCTCTGTAATCGAGCACTTAAATGTGTTTGCATTTCTAAGTTAGTCTAATTAGTTTAAAAGTATAAAACAGGAACATAGCGTTTGTAAGTATCACGGCTTAACCTGCCATCTGTATATTACGTTAATTGAATACAATTTAACTAAAATAATATCTACATGCAGAGGTACCAGAAAAAAAAGTCACGACGTTTTGTATTTAAAAACTGTGTAACATTTTTAAAGTAAAACACTCTCCAATTCAAAACTAGTAAAAGTTTGATTTGGATACGAAAAATAATAATAAAAAAAAAACAATAACTATAAATTATTTAGCACAGAAATCCTTTAAAATAAAATATTTTTTTCATCTGAAAAGAGAAGAACAGGTTCTTCATGAAAAACGTATTTTATACTTAAATTATCACCGTATTTTAGTGAATTAAAAATAATTATCAAAACTGTTAAGAAACTTCAGAGTTTTCATAAAGAAGCTCCATATAATAAGAAAGAAGTTTTATGAGGACAAATGTATTTATTTTCTGACAATCTTGGAGTATACTTAATAATATTAGAGGAGAGGTATGCCCCATAGGAATTTCTCCACTGACTGGGGAACATATTTAACATATATTTATGAGTTGTCTCCTCTCTTCATTTGAAGGATAAGATAAAATTGATCAATAAATATGTCAGTCTCGAAATAATTTTACCGTAAAATTATCGTGCCTCATGACATTTTATTTACAAGTAGTATTTTCCCCTTAATAAACAGCATAATTTAAAACATATAACTCAATCTTTATAAAGATATCGAGTATTATATTGAAGAAAAGGGGATTTTTGAACTGGATAAGTCGTAATCAAGGTTTGACTAGAAAAGTTTATTTTTATTACAACGGAGCGAAAAATGTCCAGACAAGGTATCGAACCTGGATAAATTAGCGTGTTGTCTCAATGTTCTACCTATTGAGCTGATCATATTGGAGGTTGGAGCATCACAGTTGAGGTTTGTTCAACAGAGCGAAAAATTCTCTACCTATTAGGTTTATCATTGACACGGCAATAGAAGGTACCTAGGTTCAAGTACTGGTCTGCACATTTTTCGCTCAATTGGAATAAACTTCAACTGTGCTACTCCATCCTTGAACATGATATAGAAGTTATCTGGAAAAGCGCAATACAGTGCACAGTGCGTGGTCATTATTCAAGCAATAAAGCGCTAGGTGGCTGATTGTAATTGTAGTACAAAACGTTTACTACGCAATATACAGTAAATTATTGCTGATAATTTATATGCATAGCATTTTTTTTTCATATCGGAATGTTAAAGTAAATAACAGTTACAAGTTGAAATTCAAAAACCAAAGGAAAAACAAATCTATTTAAAGAAAAAAAAAATTCTCGACGAGAAAGAGCGCATTTTAAATTTCATGAAATTTCCATAACTGAAATTATTCTAATAATATGAAAAACATATAGAACAGACTGCTGTAGAAAATGTGATCCAAATTCCTAATTAAATGTACAATTCTTCAAAGAATAACAGTAATGATCCTATTCTTACAATGGCAGTTGGAAAAATAAGTTAAAGATATGTGTTATGTTTAGCGTGGTATTTTTTTCAATATAGGTTTTTGTTTGTATGCATACATCAATTCTAAATTCTTTTTTTTTTTTTTTTTTGAAAATATGAAATGTTTACATAGAATGTGAGTTTTTCCACAGTTTTAGTAAGCAATATCAGTTTATGAACAATGGTATACTCAAAAGTATCTTAAATGAAATATTTTTTATTTACAGCTGTTATAATTTTAAATTAAAATTATTTTAAATAAGAAATGCATTTTATTTCAAGATCAGTTTCCCCAAATCTGTCGTTAAATTGAAGAACTACGAAACAGGGATTGGCAACTCAAAACGTATTTTTGCTGCGATGGATTACGAGTAGACTACTGTGTCTTAAATTCATTTAGTTTTATTTTTAATTTAGGTGTTAAAATACATTTCACTTACTCAACTTCAAGCACTTCTGATATGATCCTTTCTGCTGTAAGTATATGTTTTAAAGTTGAAAACCAAAATATGTTTTTCAATTATTACCTCATTGTAAACTTAAATTGTAAAGTAGAAGCGAAACATAATAATTTACTTTGCGAAAAATATACTTCAGACGTCCACTTACTTTCTACTTACTTAATACGATTTTCATAAAGGTACGTAGATTTACAAGAAAGAAAATAATATCGCACATGGTTTTCTTATGCCCATTTAACACATGGAGTACCTAAGATTGGATTTTCTTGATGATTTCTTATTCTTAAAATATTTTCATTTTCTGAAAGACGTGGAATGTACATTTGTTCAAAATAATGGTACACATAGAACATATTATTAAGTTTTTAAAATATAACATGAATGATAACAAACTCCATTTTTATTTATCAATATTTATTCAATAAAGAGATTATTTCATATAACAAATTTTAATATAAATTTATCGCTATTAATTACGATAGAAAAATAAAATATTTTTAAAAGGGAAGAAAATCCTAAGTTTGAATGCACATTGCATAAACTTAAATGACAATTAAAAATGTTTAAATATATTTTTCCTCAAGAATTTATATGAATTGTTCAATTAATATTTGTCAAATTGTAGTTATTAATTATATCAAAATAAATACTAATAATAATAGTAACTTTATAAGTACACTTTAAATATCCTGCACTGTAATATTCAGATACATTTATTTATGTTATTTTAAATGTATTTCAAAGCAACCATTTCAAACAAAGGATCACGCTGGAATTAGATTTCTATTGGATATTTCTACTGATAATTTCTTTTCATGTTATGCATTTGTTTACATTTTTATATTTAATCATACTCAACACTTCTTTATTTTTTTCGATTGAATTTGCATTTAACAATATTTTTGTACATTTATTCAAATAAATGTGCCTGATAACGGTAGAAGAAAACGGATTTATGTATAGTAAAGTGGGGACAGACGCCACGGTGGGACAGATGCCGAAGTGATTGTGTAGGCGACGCTAGCGTTCCCTAGACCAATTTTAGAAGTTCTTAGTGTTCCTCTATGCTGTGTGATGTGTTGTTTGAGTTTCCACCGCTTAATTGTCAGTATTTACATATTTATGCCAGTTTTCATGGCTCGAACCTACGTGGTAAGTTGCTAAAATTATTCTAATGAAGTTTTATTACATATTTTAAGAAAAATAAACAGAGATTTGATTCCAAAATCGATTGCAACTGTAGACTAGATCCTCGTAGAATACAGACGTGTGCTTGCCTTTCTCTGGCATCGCTCACATGACACAAAATGGCGGCGAGACCTACTACTATGGGACAGATGCCGCACCAAGGTTGAGGGACAGATGCCGCAAAATATATTTTTGTTTTTCCGTTCAATAAATTCATCACTGCGATTTAAGTAGAACTTACATATAAATGAATGTATATTAGCGCATTCTGCTACTTATCAAAATATTATCAGCAACAATGTTGGTTCACCTTGTGTGAATAAAAAAAAAACGTAGGCCGTTTACAATTCTCACCATCTAAACTGTTAAACAAAATATCTCCTACCGTAATGGTCATAAGACCTATACAGCCAAATAAGAAAAAGTAAAAGGATGCAAATATTACAAGCACAGAGTTTATAAACAATAAAAAAGAAGAAGGAAATGAAAAACAAAAGAAACTAGAAAGTGTCAAAGAACGACAACTTGGCGTACGTAAAATGTATAAAAAAGGAAGGGAAAGATCAACTTGAAAACGCCTTACTTGAGGAAAAAAACTAAAATATGAGTCATCTTTCGACAATGGGTAAATTGTTCCTCTTATAGATTCTGATGGCAGAACTGGATTGAAATTTGATGACTCTGCATATGTTGGGTGGCTGGAGTCTTATCAAAGAGCAAAGTCTAAAGCGGACAGGATTCAGTGCATCAAATTCAGTCTATAGCTGCATGAAAAACGCTTACTTTACTTTTGCAACAGGTAGTGTGGTGTGATTGTGAGCGAATTGAAATACAAAATCAAAGAATGAGAAGAAAGGCCAAAAATAAACAGGCTAGGTCCTAAATAGAATAGAACTAATACTTACATTAAGAGCAAACTGCAATGTTCGCCTGGATGTAAACCAGCGATTTATATCTTTTTTGAGATTATGTTGTCTATCGTTTCCAGTTATTATGCTATCCATTCATGTAAATTCAAATGATTTTCATTTCATTATCACTTTTTGTCTTAAGATTTGTTTATAGAGATTACACTTTTGCATTTTCGTTAAACTTTTCACAATTTAGTGATATATATAATTTTTGTAAGTTTACTGTTATTTATTTTCGTGTTAAGTAGTTTGAGAAAATAAATATGTAATTTGCTTGAAAAAAAAATAACAGCCTAGCAATTTTCTCCATGCGGCATCTGTCCCACACCCCATGCGGCATCTTATCCAGCACATAAAAAAGGATTTTAATAAAAGGACCTGTGGGAAAATAATTATGTCTACTTTATTAAGAGGGTTTTAACATGTTTAACATGGAAATTAGATTCTAAAGGGTTTGATCAATGATTTCTGGTACTTAGTTTGTTGTTTTTTGCTTTATTGTACATTTTACAAGAAGAAAAGAAAAACTGCGGCATCTGTCCCCACTTTACTATATAACAAAAATCCTATAGGAATCAGTCAACATTAATAACGAAATAATGAAAATATTAACAAAAATTTTAATACACATTTAAGTTAACATTAATCCATTTAATGGTGTTTCAAAATGTATTTTTGAAGTAGGTTTTGGAATCCTTCATTTAAAATATGTCATACATTTAATTTAATGTCTATTAAAAATAACATTATGAAAATGCTTTAAATAACCTATAAATAATATTCAGGCTTGCGTTGAAGCATACTTTTTTAGAAGTTCATCTAATAAAAAATCTTGTGGTTTATAAATCGGCTCGGTGACAGCTGTGCTTATCGAATTTTAATAAACTTATCTCAAAATAAAATTTAAAATCTGCAAATAACTTTATTCCCGTGTTATACTTTAAAATTAAAATAAACTGATGCTACGAATTCTCAGACTATCCAGCAAATAGATTTTCCCATAAATTAAGAAATAACTTTTTTTTGCTTATTTTATTAATGTCATCATTTTACTCGATATATTTTTGTGCATATTTAAATTCCTTTCATTATTTTCTTTAATATACGGAAATTTCCGAATAATCTAAACATATTTTTATTAGAAAATGTGTTTTATTTAGAATACATTCTTAAAAGGTTCATTATTAAGATTTAACTTTTAAGTGAAAAAACTCTTTTCTTTTTGTATATATTACATTTTATCCTTTTTTTTAGGTTTAAAATATTTTATATGCTGAAGTCTCCTTATATAATTAATTATTGTTTTATTTTACTCTTCGTATTTCTATTGAAACTTTTAATATAGTTTTATTTTAACCCTTTATCTACTGACGGCACTTATAAGTACCATTAAAATAACTTGTTATAAAATTTAATTAATACATCGATTTGTAGTAATAGTTTTTAGAATGAGTTATAGATGTATTACTTTATCTTGCTCTAAAAGCATCATTGGTTACGCATAACAAAAATATTTTTAAAAGGATATTTTTCAGCTTTCTTGGCGTTGGTGGAGGAGGGGGGGGGGGATGATTTTTCAATTCGCAAATATTTCTATATTTCTATTATAATAACAATATATTTGAACATTTCCTAATTCTACTAAGAAAAATATTTAAAATAAATGATTTGATTTGGGTTATAAATGTTGCACAAAATCCCTTATAAATTCACATTTAATTAATCCTTCTAAATCACCCAATCCTTCTAAAATCCTTCTAAAATTTATTAAATGTTTATGCAAATCTTCTAATGCTGATTCAAAAATTCACGAAAAATGCTTTAGAAGATAAAATTTTGGTGAATTCGTAATTCAGCAAATAAAGGGTTATATGTTAAATTTATTGTATAATTTTATATATTTATAATTGCTCAACATTTGTCTTTCTCCTCGCTATGTTTATTTGCAGTATTTTTTTTTTCTTATTTAAATTACTTTTATATAAAGTTTAATTTTCCTCGGGCTTAGTTTGCTTATAAACTATTTATCTGCTAGTTGAATTAAAAGTTAAGTCAAATCTTAAAGCCACTTCAAAATCAGTGGAACCACTTTTTATGTTTATCAGTGCTCGGATACATGTTCGGATAGATTTAAAAATCTTGTTGACTACTTTCATAAAATTCATCCCTCTATCTCTTTTGCCTATCAAGACTGTTGGTCATATTTCAATGCCTCAAAGTTCAATATTTTAGTAAATTCTTTTTTTTTTTGCATTGTTGCTCGTTTTCGATAGAAAAAAAAAAATATTTGCACCTCTTCAAATGTTGCTTTACTATTATTTTCTATTTCCCTTAGAACGTTATTAATATTTTCTATCAAAGTATAAACTTGTTAACGATTTTATCTGTGTACCTGTCTGTCTGTGCGCGCTCTAACTCGAATAAATATACACGCATTTCCATGGAATTTATATATGTCAATGAGGTATACTATGCGATGATCAGTATTGAAAATTAAGTTTGTAGCATTTATAGCTCACTCATATGAAAAATTAAATAATTTCGTTACATTACGGTTTGTGGTGAAAAATCGTTTGCATTTTAGTTTAATGATGTAAAACTATTTCAAATATATTTAAATTTATACATATCATTGAGTGTAACTAGAAGAGGAAATTTGTAGAATATTGTGTGCATCGCATTCATCGTTCACTCACAGGGACAAATAAAAAATTCGATTTCGGTACTGTCTAAAAACAATAATTGCTGGAAGTGCTTTTATGTTGTGGTACGCGTTTTTAAAATAAAGGATTTTTTCCCAATTACGTGGCGTGCATCAACTCTATAGATGACGTACGGGGTACCTCAAAAGTACCCACGGGGTACCCACGAGCACATTTCCGTTTGTTGACGGAAATTGCTTAAAGAAAATTGCAGTTGGAGTATTCGTTTCCTTGTTGAAATAAATTTTAGCATACTATGCAGCAGGCATTCCATACATATCTATGGATCATATACAGCACTGGACAAAAAATTCCGATACTTTCGTGAATACTGAAGGTAATGCCAGAAATTTTATTTTCAAATGTGCATATTTTTTCATAATTGTTAACTTATATAACAACATTATGGAAATATTTATGTATTTGCAACAAATCATGGGTCATTCCAGTCACACCTGCAGAATTTTGATAGGGTATCTCTCCACACTGCACCTGCGGTCAAATAGGCACATCATTTTATTACATTTTAAACTGCAACATAACTTCACATTTTCGCCTAAGAACGACACTCAACGTCACCATCAACATGGTTTTCTTTAGTGTTGAAAACCCCCAACCTAATACAAAAAATAATAGATATTTTTTCAACTAATTAAAAATAAAATATTTATATCTCAAAATGTCTTATCGTCTATTGACTAAATTTATAAGAGATTTATAAATTCGCTGTTTTTTCGTTACGACCTCCACAGACTATGAACTAATTCTCCTATGAAGAAAATTATCTGTACTGGCCGTAAACTTTGCAAAAATGATCAGGCTCCATAAACCGCGTTTTGGGCCCATTAAATAAGATTAAAATTCGATTATGTAATACTGACTTAATAATTACACTTTTTAATATTAGAAGCTATATACTGTACGATTTTAATAATAATCTTTGTATTTTGTTAGGATTTATATGACTTAAACCAGGTCAAACTTCGTATAATTCGTAGATTTGATGAAAAATACGCAATTTCTGCTAATTTTACGATCAATTTTACTCTCTATTTTTAATATTTGAATATGAGCGGAGCATTACAACAATTTTATTTTAACATATTTTGTATATTTTGATGTGTTTTATAATATATTTCAAGAAGAAAGTATTGCACGATTGCACTCATATATATAATTGAGATAAAAATAGCAGGAATTGCGTATTTTTCATAAAAGCCACGAATTATACGAGCTTTGAGCTTGTGTAAGTCATATAAATAATTAAAAAAAACTATTGTTAAAATCGTACAATATATATATTCTAATTTTAAAAATTGAAATAATTAAGTCAGTATAAGATAATCGAATTTTAGTCTATTTCATGAGTCAAAAATGCGGCTTATGGTTCTGATCCTTTACCGCGAGATAAGGTGGGAGAGGTAAACATCCTCAACTTGTTTACTTAGATACCATTTTTCACCTTATTAAGCAGCAAAGTTTTGTTGAAGTAGTTTGGAAGTGTGGCAAATTCGTTATTATCTATGCATGTAGTTTGATTTTACGTTCTAGGGTATTGAATGGACACAATAGTCTCAGTGGCTTGCACGTATTATTAATGAATGCATTAAAATAATTATAAATTCATTTATTTTTTTAAATAATTTTATGTTAGTGATTTTCCGTTTTGTTAGTAAAACTGAATTTGTTGTTTTTCAGTTATGTGATGCTTTTGAATTTTCATGATAAAATATCTATCAATCGTCCTCAATCATTTACTTCGGTTATCCTGGTACAATAGATACAGTAAGATATATTTTCTTATTACTTGGAGAACAGTTTTAAGATTTCATTTAGTATGCTCAATAAGAAATCGCCATACTTGTTCTTTATATTAACCTCCAAACTTTCGCATAGATCTTCTAATTTTCTAGCTATAAACGCAAGCACCATTTTGTACACTGTAAAAAATATTGGTGTGACATTACACCAAAAAGGGTGCAAAGAATCACCACCAGTAAATTGGTGTAAGGAACCACTACCAGTAAGTTGGTGTAATGAAATATTATCTACTAACTGGTGTGAAAAAGACCATTGTTGGTGGCAATTTAGTTGTCACCATTTTTGGTGTAATGTAACTCCAATATTTTACACCACTTCTGATTTTGTCTATATTAACAACGAAATAAAAATAAAACATTATTATTTTTTATCTAATACAGCCACAGTTTAAATTTATCAGTTTTACGCATATAAGCATAGAATAAACTTTGTGCGAATAGTAATAAAAAGCTAAAATCTTAAACAACGATTTTTACGCAAAAATAACGTTCAAAACGATAAAAATACTCATACGATCGTTTCGAGGATACCTCGATCCCCTTCCTCAGTGAAAAAAAAGGAATTGAAATGGGTTCGACGAACCCCCCGGCTATAGCCCCAGGAAATGGCTTATGGATTGATTGAAAACGCAGATGTAAGAGTTTATATATCCCAAAGAAATGACGTAATTGAACAGAACTAACTAAAAAAGAGCAACTGCGCAGGATATCTCCACACTGGTGAAAGAAAAGTGGTGCTGGTCATATCATTTACTAAGATGGAAGTATGTTTATGAATATAGTGAGCTTCGTAAAAGTCTAGATCAAAAACTGAGTTAAATTTTTGAATAATTTTTGCCTCTGGATAATTGAACTGGTGGTTGGAATTCCAACAATGTTTCGCTATTGTAGATTTCTCAATTTCCTGCTTTCTAACGTAATTCTGGTGATCTTTCAGACTAATTCTAAGTGCACGCTTCGTCTGCACAATGTAAGAGAGGCCGCACTCACAAAAAATTCTGTAAATGCCCCAGGTATTATGATCGTCAATAGGATCTTTAAGATTGGAGAAAGATTGGTTGAAGAAAAAACAATTTTAAAATTAAACCTACTGAGAATACCAGAAATTTGTGTACTGATTTTAGGAAATTAAGGTAAGACAACAACATTTTTAAATTCTTTATTTGCTGGAACAGAATCGGTGATTATCTGAGGTTTAGATAAAATGCGGTTGATGATATTCAAACTAAATCCACTATCGGTGGTAACTGCTTTTATATAATTAATTTCACTAATAAATAAATCAGAATTTGAAGAAAATTTACGTGCGCTGAAAATAAGATTATTGAAAGCTGCAAGTTTTTGATGTGGGGGATGATTGGACTTATAATGAGGTGGTGAACTTACAGCAAAAGGTGTATGGTAAACTGTCGTCAATTTTTTTACGCAGATAATTGATACTTTGTTGATATTCAGTTGATATTGTGTTACACCTATGGGCATATGATGAATTTTTATTTTTAAAATACAAACCTTAGGAAAGTTAGGAAACTATTATTATCTTAGAAAATTATTATTTTTAACTTTTTTCCTGTAGAATGTTCTTGAATGAACTCTCAACTTTTATTAAAGTTATCAAAATACATCTAAAAATAAATTTAAATTTTTTTGAAGTTTAAAAATCTTACTGAATCACGCTAACATATCAACACATAGAACTATCATATATTTTAAATATTTGGATAACTAAAGAAAAAGCGCAAGACCAGTAAATAACAACAAAAAAAATTTTAAAATATTAATTTCCAAAGGAGATATTTTAAAAATACGAATGTATCACACACACCTAGATTTAACGTTAACTAGGGAAATTTGAGATGGCACTGACAAACAGGCTTGAAAATTTTAACAAATAAGATCACATGAGGAAAAGGGACAAACATCATTGTGGTATTTAAGCCCCTTTATACGAATAGTATGGAATATATTTTATTTCATCCTTTGTATAACATTATTAAAACCTATTTAGAATCGTACACCATTCCGGCTGTATTCAAAATTGAACAACATACAAACCGTGAGAGCTATTGTAAAAATCTTGCAGTAGATAAATATATGATTTCAGTAATTTATTAATAGGGTGATCCCGAAAACAGTTTCAATTTTGAACGATAAATAATTCTAAGATCAATAAACGCGACATCGAATGTAGGAGGAGAAATTACCCAAGGTGACCGCAATGAACAAGGTTATGGGAAGAGAAAACTGGATGGAATCATAAAGGAAATATGCAAACTTTAACACTTGTTTCCTCGAAAACTACCTGACCGACTTTTCAGCAATTTTGAATCATTTTTGATTGGATTAGGTTAACGTTTTTTTCTTCGGCTAAAACTTTTTTATTTTAAAGCAACGGAATTTTTCTGAAATGTTTTTTTTTTTTTTTTTTTTCTGAAACTAATTAAAATTTCTGTCAGCCGCATATGATCTTATATTTACACTTTATCACCAACATATTTTTTATCGAAATATCTAGAGACCTTTAGAAGTTAATGGGTTTTTAGCTGAAAAATGTAATTTTTCGGACAGCTAAAAACCTCGGACACTTCTAATTGCACACTTTTCTAAAACACAGGAATTAAACTATACAGGGTGCAAAGGAAAGTCCTTTTATCCTGAAAATACTTGCGAACGGAAAGAACTACAGCTATGCAAGTGAGATAACGGTATAGTAAAGAGACTACGCCCGATTTAATGCAAACGACAGCAGCGCCTTTAGTGGCGAAATTTGGAAGATAGCTATTGCAAATTGAAAACGAAAAGACATAGAGCAAAATTTCCAGTTATAAAGTTTTAGAGCATCGATTAATTAGTACGAAACGGCATTTGGTTTGCATGGATAAGATAAATCTTCGCCTGTATAACCAAAAATGTCCGAAATCGATGCACTCTATTTTGTGTAAACATTTGAACGAAATAATCAGAAGTATGAAGAAATACGCACAATTTATTGTATAAATAAGTACTTATATCAATAAATTTTGATAACCTCACACAAAAAAACAAAAAAGACAAACTGTCTCACACTGATAAAAAGTTAATATTGAGTATGTTCGAAAAAATCGCCATTGGTCACGATACACGTTTGTATTCGTGAGAGTAAATCTTCATGCACATTTCTCAGCATAGAACGTCTGTTGCGAGCCTCTTCAATACGACGACATAGATTTAATCCTTCCAAGGGTGGTGGCTAGACGGTCTAGTCACATAATTTTAATTCCAAAACTAACAAATGACATCAAGAATATTTTAATAAAATTTTGCTTTTGTAATGAAATGCAAACTTCTAAGAAATTTGTTTGAATATTCTGGTGTCAGTCAACTATTTCATCATTTTACGAACAGAATCCTTCTGCCCCTGAAAGGATTAAAGTAAAATTTTAAATACATTGGAAATTAAATTTCTACAGACATTATAGTACAGAACAACATCACAATTTGCAATTGTGAATTCCGAAATGTGAATAAGCAAAGTAGAATTGTTGCTCATCGATTTCGGAAATTTTTGGGTATACAGGTGACGATTTATCCTATCCACGTGAACCAAATGTCGTTTCGTACTAATTAATTGATGCTCTAAAACTTTCTAATTGGAAATTTGGATCTACCTCTTATCGTTTTCAATTTGCAATGGTTATCTTCCAAAATTCGCCACTAGGGGCGCTGCTGTCGTTTGCATTAGGTCGGTCGTAGTCACTTTACTATACCGTTACCTCACTTGCATAGCTGTAGCTCTCCCCGTTCGCAAGTAATTTCAGCTTAAAGGGACTTTGCTTTGCACCCTGTATATAAACGGATAAAATTTCGTTACACATATTAAATGAATATAAATTATAAAAGTAAAATTAGATTGTCAGAGGGTGTGGCATGCCAGTCGTGTCTTCCGTTAATGAATAAAATATTACTCTATTTTTCAATTATGTAAGCGTGAAACTTACCATATTTTCTCATACATAAAAATACATTAAAGGGCTCTTAGAAATGTAATGAAAAAGCATGAGATAAAAAAACCCTTTTGGCAAGCAGTTTTCGATTTTTTGAGATATTTTTTATTTATTAATATGTTTGCGTACTCAGATTTTATTACATTATGCCAATCGTTTTTCTTTACATTCTATAGTACATGGTGACTTTATTTTTATAAATGATTTTTGGTCATTTCTTTGTTTCGTTTTTGTTGTCTTATTTAGATAAATATTCACATCCAGGCCTTTAATTCTTGTACCATCCTTCATTCTTTACTGTTCTATCGCCCACCTTTTAAAATGATTTTTTTTTCATCATTCTTATTTTGTTGATGAAATAAATAAATATTCAATCATCTGAAGAACCACCATGTTTCCAAAAATTTCACTTTTTTCCCCTCTGTCCTACATCATTCAAATACACAAATCTTAAACCCTTTGAAATAGTTATTTGTTTTAATTATTTTACATTTTCTGTAGCAATGATATAACGCTTAATCCACATATTTAACTTTCTTACATTTTGCTGAGCAAAATAATTTTGATTTTTTATTTATATTGGAAATTATTTATAAGTGAAAAACAAGCAATCGACGATCTACTGCATTTATTTTCAATGACAACAAAAATATTTTAGGAATTACGATTATTTTATGAATAATTTACACATGATGCGTAAAGGTTGGGTTGTATTGCATTCAGTGACATTGAACATTTAGTATATGTGTGCAGTTATGCACGAATATTTTATGTATAATTTGCACATAATGAGCACACACTGTAAAAAAAAAATAATGCCTGTTTTCCTGTAGGAATCGGAAAAATAGTTGCCTTTATCGTACCGGAACAATTTCCAACTCAGCTCGGAATAAAATCCGTAAAATACCGTTTTACTAACTATTTCCTTATTTTTACGGATTTTATTCCGTGTAAGGTCGGAAATTATTCCGGTACGTTAAGGGCAACTATTTTTCTGACTCCTACCGGAAAACTAGCAGTATTTATTTACAGTGCAGATTGGGTTGTAGCGCATTCACGAGACTTTGAATATTGAGTACGTGTGTACACATTGGGTTATATTTTGTGATTTCTTATGAAAAAGACCCATACGATGAAAATAATCGTTGGAAATATCCTTAGGATATATCCTACTAGTCTATAAATGCATAGGTATGATCAACTGATTTTAAGTACATCAAGCAACTGATAATTAGATTTATGAACTAATAAACGGTCAAGTGCGAGAATTACTCGCGCACAGAGGGTTCCGTAGAATAAATATATGAAGTTGTAATTGTATTAAAAAAAAGTTGCTAAAAGAATACTAAGACTTTTTAAAAAACTATATAACGTAATGTTGGGTATAACTGTATATATTGGAAAAGTCTAATCGGGTATACCATGAAAGTTCGAAGAGATATATGGAGCAATATCAAATATAGCTATTCGTATAAATCCTTTTTTAATATTATCCTAATCTGCTTATGATGAACTTAATTCGGTACTGGCAATAAAGGCAGTGCATAGTCAAACTTCATTTGGCATTTCATGAAACTAAATTCAGCGTAGTAATAACGTTTATTTCTACAGTGTATCTAAAACAAAACCTTTGTTCAAAGTTTAAATTTGGCATTGTGCTAAGCGCGCTTCGAAGTGAGGTCTCAAAGTTGCAACGCCGCCTTGGTCAGTGCCGCGTTTTTCCAGATAGGTGTTTAATTAAATTTTAAAGTCACTCGAGGCGTATTGAGAGATACAATCAATGCAAACTATCGCGAATCTCACAGTATTTATGCGATTCATTCTAATTAAATATTTTGAGGGCGATGCCCTTAAAAAACGGACACCTAATTTTAATTCCAAAACAGACAAATGGCACCCAGAATATTTAATTAAAATTTCCTTTTATCATGTACGTGAAAATAAGCTAGTTCGCATTTTCTAATAAATTCGTTTATAAATTCTGGTGTCAGATCATTATTTCCGAAATTTATAAATAGAATTACTCCGTGCCGGAAAGGATTAAGTGGTCGCAGGACTCTTAAAGCTTCAAAATTTAAGAAATTTTAATTTTTTTAGATGTTAAACTCCTATCTTTTCTGGATATTTTGATATAATTGTTTCCTTGAAATTCCCATTAGAACAGAAGTTTTGGCTTTTAGAATTATACCCGCTCAATAGCTGAAGCGGCGTTTCCGAAACTTTAAATTTATTATTTTCCAAATGACATTTTGGGTATAACGTGCAGGATACCTCAAAAACTTCTGAATTTATTTTCATGAAATTTTCAAAACATATATTCCATGTTATTCTGTATAAACTGAACCTAAAATTTCCTTTTTATTGTTCAAAAAAATATTTTTTTAGGTGATTTTACTGTTGAAATTTTCAAAATTTTGTACTAGCTAAATGCAGCATTGCATTAAAAATATAAAAATGATTTAAATACAAATTTATTTAAGTTCAGGGAAATTATTACAATCTGAAATATAAGTAAGGACCAAAATTTTCATTCTAGTTGCAATATTTATTTTGTAATCCTGCGCGTAAACTGTTATGCCAATTTTTTGTTCGACAAATGTCTAACAGTTTCGAGCCCCCTATAAATACTTATTCTGTATCTTGCAATTTTTTAAATACAGGAAACGAAAGAACATACTTATATCTTTCATTACAATTAAAATTGTGTTTTAAAATCATATACATTTTAAGACATTAAATGTTGAAAATGGTCTTTTTTTCATTTTTTCCACTTTTTAGAGTCCCGAGACACCTTAAATTAGTATGTTTTTAACAATTTCACGTTTATTGCTTTTATACTGTTACTGGACATTACATTACACATATATATCATTAAAAGTCGTTAACTAGGCATAGAGTACGCCGCCCTGTCCTTGTGTATGACCAAACTGACCGTACCTTTAAGGGTTAATATCTCGGCTAATTACCGATGATTTTTTTCGAAAATCATTATCAACAATGCCTTTATTCTTCTGCAACGATAGGTATATTCAGCGATGCTCAATAATTTTTCTGGATGCCCGTAAATCGAAATTTGTGTATAACAGAAAAATGCTAATTACTCAAAAACTATGTGACCTAGGGTAATCGCTATAATTTTCCGGCAAGGTTTATATTAACGTCTACTACCTCTAATTTTTTTCATAATTTTAGTTGCAGTAGATGCGGAATTAGATGGGGAAGGAACATATTTTTGCGCTACAATTTCAACAATATCTTTGAAAATATAATACCTAAAATTAAAAGGAATGTATTTTTGAGTTCAGCGTTACAAAAGCTTTCACAGGATACCCCATATGATATACAAGGAAAAGATTTTTTCTTCAAGTAGCATAATTAGCCACTCTACTTTTTTACTAAATATATTTATGAATGTTTATTAATCTGAAAATATGTGGGTCAATGGTCTTTATTACTTCCCCGAATTTAAACTTTCCACGTTCCATATTTTGCGATTAAAATGGCTGTGAGAGACAGACAGTCAGACAGACGGAAATACACAGGAGTGATCTTATAATGGTTCCGTTTTTACTTTTTAAGTACAGAACCCTAAAAATTACATAAATGCCTTTGGCATTTTCAACAATCCGTATTCTGAAGTTTAACACATTTGAATGGATCCAATGTAACTTAAATATTTATTATAAACGCTAAAATAAAAGCAACAAATAAAAAGACTTTTATTAGAATAGATTGAGTGTTTTTTTTTTAATAGTTTTTATATATAAGTTATCTAGAAAAGTAGATGCATCCAAATTATTTAAAAGTTATAAAAAAAAAAATCACGAAGTCCTTAGATTACATTATTTTCAGAATATTTTTAACACTTGTTAAAATTTTGACACTTATTTTATTGCTTATTTTGACACTTAAATTATAACACGGCTTTTCAAATGAATATTTAACCTCACAGTTGTCACCATCTAACTAGCCGCCAGATATAATTCTAAACATTTTTGTAATGAAAGATAAAAATGCTATTTTTAAATGTTGAATTTAATGTTTTTTATGCATAAGAAATTATCACGAAATACATAACATTCAAACATTTTTTAATAATGTATTTATTTAATAAGACTTTTTTCCGAAAATTTCAGTACAAGAAAATAATGTTATTCATGTTAAAATCGAATAATTCACAAAAGATTAATTTTATTTTGAAATTATTAAATATGTACCTTGGAACAAAAAGGGCCAATGTCCATTTTTCTCAAATGGCAGGGAACCCAATTTAAGTTTAACACATTACATTAACAGTAAGTAACATTGGCCTCGAAAAATATTTTGTTTTCAATGATCTAATATTGGGAGAACTTTGTCCCTTTTAACAATTGCTTTATATCGCATCCTGAATTCATTCGTGCATTTAACTCAAATTTCTCAATTTTGGACATTGGCCCTTTTTGTTTCAAGGTACAGAAATAATTCTTGCTTTATGAGAATTATCGTAAGATGTGTTTTGAAATATAATCGATGCAGCTTTTATTATTTTAATTCATTTATATACAAAAGTAGTTTGTTTCATTACATTTATGTATACATCACACTGAAAAAAAAAAAAAAAAAAAAAAAAAAAAAAAAAAAAAAAAAAAAAAAAAAAAATCCGACCAGTTTTCTTGTAGGAATCGGAAAAATAGTTGCCCTTATCGTACCGGAAAATTTTCCAACCCAGCTCGAAATAAAATCCGTAAAAAAAAAAGAAATAGTCAATAAAAATGTATTTTACGGATTTTATTACGAGCTGGGTCGGAAATTTTTCCGGTATGAAAAGGGCAACTATTTTTCCGCTTCCTACAGGAAAACTGGTCGTTTTTTTTTTTCTTTTACAGTGCACGCAGTTTCCGTTTATTTTCAATAAAGTTTATATCTCTTGTTTCTCTTAATTTAATCATAGGATTTTTTTTTCATCTTTTTAGAGATATTTATCAACAGTTCATGAAGTTAAAATCAAATAATTCACAAAATATTAATTTTTAAAATTAATAAATTATTCTTGCTTTATGAGAATTATCGAAAGATGCGTTTTGAAATATAATAGATGCAGATTTCATTATTTTTATTCATTTATATACAAAAATAGTTTCTTTCGTTACATTTATGTGTGCATCGCGCAGCTTCTGTTTATTTTCAATAAAGTTTATATCTCTTGTTTCTCTTAATTTAATCATAAGTTTCTTTTTTCGTCTTTTTAGAGAGATTTAATTTAAAATACTTCACAATTTTCTTGTTATATATGCAATGATTAAAGAGAATTCGACAAATAAATCCGTTTATATCAAGGGTATCAGAAATTTTCACTGTTGTGCAAAAGATTTAAAAAATGCCTCAAAAAGACGCTTTTTATTTTTTTATAATTTATGAATTAAACGAATGTTTATTAATAACTTATCTTAAAATATAAGTTTTTTTATGTTACGTTTCGTTGAAATTTTTTGGAAATAAAAATTCTGTTAGTTTCATAAAAGAAACTACATTATAACTAAACGCAACAAGCTAAGAAAAGAACTTCAAATTCACAAAGGTAATTCTTAAAGAAGAATTTTTACTTTACATTATAATGAAACGTCCGTCATTAAATAAAGAGTAGAATTTACATTAGAGCGCCAATTATTGGAACTCCAATTAACCGAATTCTAATTAACCGAACAGGCTATTTTACTTTTAAAAACAATTAACCGAACTTTCAATTTATTTTTGCTTAAATTATAATTTTTGGTTTTCAGAAAATGATAAAAAGAGAAAAAGAAAATTATAAATGATAAAAAAGTAAAAACAATTTTTAAACACGCCAGCACTAACTGGCGCTGCCAGTCCTAAGCCTGGATAAAGTGTGAAGGTTTTAGGTAAGGAACATTAAACTGTCTGTCCATTTATCCGAACTTTTGCTTATCTCGGTTCAGTCCTGATTGTTCGGATCATTGGCGCGTGTAATATGTAATTTCTGGTGTAAATGCAAAATTTTGAAGTGAAAAAAAAAAACCTGCCAAACTGGCAACCATGGTTTAGGAGGGAATGAGTGACGGGGGTAGGAGTGGGTGACGTATAATGCTGTGGTCACGACAATCGCTTAACGAGATACTTGAGAGCATCAGTTGACAACCTCTGAGTAAGATGGAGAATCGATGTAGTTATACTGCGACATTTAAGTTGGAAATAGTTCAGTATGCAAAAAAAAAATGGTAACGGTGCTTCTAGTCGGAAGTTCGGCGTTGGTGAGTCAAGTGTGCGAGAGTGGCGGAATGTGGAAGAAAAACTGAAAAAAGCACCATCCAAAAAGCGTGCTTCTCGGAGTAAATCGTGTAACTATCCACAAGTGGATCAGCAGCTTTTAACTCATGCAACGGATTTGGGGCGTTCGGGGTACTCAGTCTCAACGGAAATATTGATGTTCGAGGCCTATAAAATAGCTAGGAAAATGAATATTCCAAGAGAAGATTTCAACGGGAGTTATGGCTGGGTGCGACGCTTATGATCCGTAACAGTGTCTCTATCAGGAGTAGAACAAAAGCTGCCGGAAGAATACGAAGTTCTACCAGTTCATACCAAGTTCTTCCAGTATGTTATAAGGTTACGAAAACAAAAGGTATATGAAATGTCACAAATCGGAAATGCAGATCAAACTCCGTTGTGGTTTGATATGCCGGAGGCCACAACCGTTCATCACATTAGAGATCGAAGCGTTCAAGTGCGCACAACAGGAGCAGACAAGCAACGATGCGCCGTTATGCTGGCCATTACGGCTGACGGTCGCAAGTTGATACCATATGTGAAATTTAAACGTAAAACTATCCCAATAGAACCGTTTCCATCGGCATAATTGTAAGAGCACAGGAAAAAGGGTGGATGACGGATGAGCTCATGAAGGATTGGATTAACGTTGTGTCGGAACGTCGGCAAGGTGCTTCACGTCAGCCATCGATGCTGGTCTTGGACAGCTTCCGTGGCCACACGACGCCTGGAGTAAAAGCGAAAATTCGTCGCTCAAGTGATTTGGTTGTGATACCAGGTGGGATGACGAAAGTGCTGCAGCCCTTAGATGTCGTCATCAATCGACCATTTAAGGTTGCATTTTGGCATGTCTATAATCGGTGGATGACGACAACAGATGACAACTTCACTCGAAGCGGGAGAATTAAGCGTGCGTCACTCCCAACTCTATGCGAATGGATATGTGAAGCTTGGAATTCCATCTCAGCCGAGATTATCATAAAGAGCTTCAAAGTGACTGGAATTTCCAATCAGATTGATGGAACTGAAGACGAAATGATTTACGGGGATATTGACTGTGCCAGAGATGACGAGGACAACACCAGTAGCGGCAATGAGAATTTCTAATTAGCGTTTGAATAATGTTACTGGCGCTGTTGTGCAAAAATGTGCAAGTTGTAAAATAAAGATGCAACAATACTTCTATTAAGTAAGATTTTTCTAGTTTTAATCTCACATTTGAACACATTTCTTGATTCATATGTATATATATCGCGTGATCACAGTTAGCAGTAAAAAATTATTTCGTGTATAATGCGCACCTAGGATATTTGCCCTAAATTTTTGAAAAAAATGTGCGCGTTATACACGAGTAAATACGGTATATTGTTGTTGAATGCTTCAATTAATCTGAATATAAAAAGGCAAATTACTGCTCATTTAAGGAAGTAAATATAGCGTGTAATCTGAAATAAATTTGTTTTAATTTCAGATTTATACGAAAACATAGGATTTCCTAGACTTAGGGATTTTACGCTAACAAACACATACCAACCTCCCGCTTTTTTAAGGATGAAAACAAGTAAATTTCAACTAACTACCATACAGAAAAAATTCATATTTAATGAAGTAAATTTTGTAGTTTAAAGTATTTTTTCTATTAAGCAAAAGGCTTTAAATAACACACACACATATCTATATATATACAGGGTGTTTCATAAAAGATGGTAAAAATTTAGGAGGTGATATTACACATTGAAACAAATCACTTTCATCAAAGAATGCATGGTCGAAAATAAAACGCAAAGGTGTCAGACGGCGCCAAAGGTGATGCTGTTATACTAAGCAAAAACACACAAAGAACGATTAATTGGCAAACGCTTGTTGGGAAACCGCTCTCCGTACAATTGTTAAGACCCTGAACGATTTTCATTTGTAATTCCGTACATAAAATACATATCAACGTTTTTCCTGTTAGTGAACGGCAACATATTCTGATACGCTCCTACCGCGACTGGCAGTTAAACACTCGGATCAACTATCTTTAACGATTATTAGAGCTAAAATTTCGGGCAAGGGTTCTTCTCCTTCTTCCGCATATCACATTTATATGTTATTAGCGTCGTTCTTTTCCCAATAACTCTCAACAGGAATGAAGCTTTAACGTCCGCTATGGATCAAGTTTCCGAATGGGATAGCATCTTCGCGTTATATTATCGGCCGTGCATTCTTTGATGAAAGTTATTTGTTTGGATGTGTACTATAACCTCTTAAAATTTTGCCCATACTTTATCAAGCACCCTGTATATATACGTGTGTGTGTGCGCGTGTATAATAAAGGAAATTGCTTTCTAGTAAATAGCTTAATTTACAAGTTTAATACACCTCATATTTTAAGAGTATTTCTTTTAACAATATTATTTATAACAAATAATTATAGAATAAATATAGTATAACATTTACTTTAATTGAAAGCTTGTTTTCAGTGATATTATCTACATTACGTAAATGAATTAGATAAATAAATCTAGTAACATGATTAAAGAACTCATTCATGATGAAAGAATTTTGATCTGAAGGATACTTTTATATGATTTCCATAAATGAAGAAGTTTGAACAGATAGGAATTTTTAATGGTTTCCATAAAGCGATATATCATACAACATCTTTCTGAAACCCTAAATTTAGGATCAAATGCAATGAAATTTGATATTTTAAGAAAATATGCTAAAATATTTTTGCATGTAAAATTCATTCTGAATGCTTGGGACGACTAGAATACTATAGATCATACTTATTTAAGTCTTGTTTTGAAATGAATATATTAAAGTAATTTTATTGTTTATTTTAACTCTAAGTATATTTTCTACGATTTGCATAAATACGAAAGACATTTGAACGGTACTTTTTGTCATGATTTCCATAAGAAGATAGATCGTATATCATCCGTTACAAACACTTAATTTAAAAACACAAGTAACTAAATCTGATATTATTAGCAATGTTATGACATGCTAAACTGAAAGTAATCTTTTAAAATTAACGTGAATAGCATATGACTTGTTTTATTCTAATTTCAAACTGAATATTTCAAAGTCATTTTTCAGATTAATTTAAATTGAGTGTATTTTTGAGTGAATTATATTGTAAATTTTTCTTTTCCAGCTTTTCTTTTTAAATATTTTTTATGTAAATATTTTAATTAAGTTAAGTCTGTTCTGTGAGTGAAATAACAAAGAAAATAATATTAGCTAATATGTAAATATGTTACACAATTAACATTATTAATAACTGGTTTTAGTAATCCTGAAATTAAAAAAATCCTGCTGCTCAATTTCAAATTAATACATTGTAAATAATTTATATTAAAAGCAAATTTGTTTATTAGATATTATATTATAATGTTGTTAATTATTTAATGGTATATTTAAAAAAGGCATTCTTTTTAATGTGTAACATTGATATAGTTTTGTTTTATTTTGTGTTAAGTAAATTCATAGACGGGTGTTGAATTTTTGAAAGGGGGAGGGTAGGCATTTAAGACTACCTGACATATTTAGAATTTATGTGTAGAAATATTTTTAAGTACTTGGGATGAACTCTTCACAATGAATCAGAAAAGAAAGCGTTGCTCTACAAGCGACACCACGTGTTTAAAAAACTCATCATTCTTTTACATTTTTGTTATAAAAATAATATATTTTGACACAAATACTTTTTAATGCATTTAAAACGAAATGTTTTTAAAAATTTTGTTTAACGATGTTTCAAAGAAATATTTTTATATCACATAAAGCTATTGTTAGGAACGTTTTATTGTGGGATATTTAAAAAATTTCCCGTTCTATTTACTGTTATATGCATCGGTTTCAGTTTATATGTGTATTTTTTGCTATATTGGTGTGCAATAAATTAGGATGAAGCAAATAAATTAGCATATAAGGCCAACAAGACAACAGAACGGATCTTTAAATCGCTGTGATCACTTGTTCCATATTTTCACATCTTAGATATCTTATGGTATGATTTCGCTCAATGTGGAAAACTTCTGCACGATACACAGTTTTCGATACACAGCACGATCACAGTGGGACGTTTTGACGATCTAGGTAGACAGAATTATTTCGTTTAAATTTAATTAATTCTTACTGTTTTTTTAATGCATCACTAATAAAATACTCAAACAGTGATAAAATATTTGATAATTTAACGACAATGTCTTAAAATAAAAATACAGGTCGCCCACTAAAGTCCACCGTTTTAACTGCCGAATGACAGTATCTTTATTCATAAAGGTGGTGTCTAAGTATAGTAAAGAGGCTATGCGCTACTAGATGAGACCGCTTACAGTGTCACCTGGTGCAAAATGGCGGCATTAGCGTTCCTATCGTGAAAAAGGTTCGAAATATGGGATAAAAGTGAATGGCAAATTTGTAGAGTGTCATCGAATTAGTTCGAAGGGACACCTTGTGAACATGAATGCTAAATGAATCTCGTTCTGAGTATGAATCTCGTTTTCGAAATACACATACTAACGCAGCTGTTTTGCACCAGGTGAAGCTAGAAGCCGTGTCATGTGGTAGAGCATAGGCACTTTACTATACCTAGACGCCACTTTTATGAGTATAGCTGCAACCGATTGGCGATTAAGAGCATTTGGAGGACTTGAGTGTGCACCCTGTATAAGTAATTACAAATAATGTGTTAAACATACTTATTTTACAATTAAGTAAAAAAACAATTTAATGCCCGCATGTAAGTTAACATTCATTTCTTTTTTTGTATTTTTGTTTACTCAGAATTTCTCGAGAAATTCGTGTTGTCATCCTGAAAAAAAAAAAAAAATTAAATTAAATCATATAAAAAAATTAATGTTTTGTGGTACCCTGTAAAACGTATAAATGCTACAAAAATTATTTTCGGTTGAAAAAATTCTGTTGTGTGAATAAATAACCTATATAAATTTTATTCAATTTGAAATAAAATTTCTGCGTATAGACGGTAATGTATTCAAAATTTTTATGTGTACCTGTAAAAGAAATACAACGGATACGCACTTTGTTTTCAATTTAGAAAATGCTATTATATATCTCAATAACCTGTAGTAATTTTGTAGAAATGTAATTAAAATTTCTGCTTTTTAGCAACAATCTTTCCGCAATTTTTTGTGTAATCTTGTGAGAAATGCATAATTTATACTTCCGTCAAATTGTAATTTAATAGAATTCTCGTTTGAAAAACATATGTAGGCAATGTTTTAGATCAATCAGATAATTGAAAGTGGTTTAAAATTGTCTTGTTAGATTTGAACTAATCTTTTACGTGGCCCTGTAAAAAAAAGCGTAACTGCTACGTTCCATAAATTATAATAATATTGCATTGCTATTAGAACTACATATCCTGAGCAAAGTTTCAGCTCAATCAAATTATTCAAATTGGTTTAAAATTAACTTGCAAGTTTTAATCTAAATTTTTATGAAGCCCCGTACAAATAGTATTCTAAACAAACTTCTACGCTCTTTAAATCATAATAATATTATATTGTCATTCAAATTGCACATGTATTCATTGTTTCGGATCGATAAGATAATTAAGAGGGATTTAAATTTGATTTACAAGATTTAAATTAAACGTACATACATGCACTGGAAGTTAGTATGATGCTTGTTTATTAATAAAAACTTACTGATATGCAGATATCTGCAGGAGTTTAATTTTTCAATATTTTAGGTATGGCACTTTGATTTAACCTTTCACCGGGCGCGCAAATTTTCATCACATGAGCAGGCGCGCGTTGTAAATTGTACAACAGGGGAAAAACATTCAACTATTGCTGATATATTTTAATTTTACAAATAATTTAACATACAAATATCATATAAGTTATCTGTGATCACAAATTTTTAAAGGATTCCGTAATATGTATAGATTAATTTTGTTATAATATATTGAAGCAGAGTTTTTAAATGTATAAAATGCTATTTACTACTACAATCACAAAGTAAAAAAATATATTTATTAGTGCAATCAATTATTTCATTAATCATGTTCAGATCAATCAATTTTAGAAAAGTATCGATTTCAGAAGTAATTCCTTTTGCATATGTAGTTAGTCCTGGCATTTTCTTTATAATATTTTTGTACTTGGTTTTGGAGGTTTTACGAATTCCTTTTTTTTTTTTTTTTTTTTTTTTTTTTTTTTTTTTTCTCATTTTGTGACTTTATCTTTTCGTATATAAAAATATTCGTCACTATTATTTTCAATAATCTCATTGTCAGATGCTTTTATTTCATAGACACTTCTGTGATTTTCCTCTTCTAAATTTTTATCATTCAAACCTTCGTCACATTCTGGAAATTGGAGATGTTCTTCAATATCAATATTATCACTATTACTGTCTTCATTAAAAATTTTCGTTGGATAATCCACCATTTCGTTGTTATCTTTAAAATACCATTTTTTTGTTTAAACATTATTTTAACTCAAATCCCATTAAAAGGACTTAGAAAAAAATTCACTGAGAAAGTTTCTACTCAGAGAGAATTTCACAAGCAGGCGCGCGTTGCATAAAGTACAGCACCACAGATGTTCACAGATTAAAATGATAAGTGCAGCTAATTGCACAATCTCAAATGCAAATAACTTTCAGGAAGTGGGATGGATATCCAATAGACGAATACAAATGGTTATTAATGCCCTCCACTTCTTGAATTTTGTTTTAAAGAAAAAAAAATGCTAATGTTGTACTTTTTACAACGGCGCGCCCGGCGGAAGGTTAAAAAAATTCTTATTGCTGAATAATTCTGAATAATTTGTTAAAAGTCAAGATGAAATTTGTAAACAACATCAGGGATCATCCAGAATTTCAGCCTTTGAAAAAAGTGGCAAAGCGGGATTAATATTGCTTATTTTCAAACAAAAATAGGTTAAATCTGACCTTAACAAATCTGTAACATTAGATCAGCAAACTCGTGTTTTCAAATAAAACAGAATAGTCACGACATGCTTTCAAACTTAGAGGAAGCTTGTGCAACTTTTGAAACTCTTTCAAACCAACTGCGCAAATGGCTAATTTACGGTCACAGTTAATCAACACCTCTGATTGTTTACGCAAAAAATCGTACGGATCTCAAAAATACAGACATTCAGCTACCAGTATACGCGGTTTTGTCAAATTCCGAGATTATCGGAAAAATGGATTTTGTCCACCTAGATCATTAAAACGTCTCAATGTGCGGGGCAGCGATGCGTCCGAAAAAAACATTTCCTCCTTAATTTTTGCACATTAGTGTGTATTGGCTGTTACTCTATTGACTCTAAATGAAGCATGTGTAAAAGTGGCTCATGAATCTACATATGGATTTCCAAAGATATGAAACTTTTTACGTGATTTTTTAAGATGTTGTATTTCCCTTCAGGCGTTAATATTGCTATTTACAAGAAATAAATAAAAACTGGATTTTTCAGGCATCGTATGATTCGATTTCCTTTGTACTACATATTTAAACAGAGAAAAGGAAGCCATTATTTAATTTGGCAGAATAGCAATAAATACGAAATAATTTACTCCTAAAAAAATAAAGTTATTTTGTGTTTATAAATATTTGTTTAAAACTGTTCCAAATTTTAATTATACAGATATTCATTCAAATGTGAATTTATTAAAATATACATATATGTGCTTAAGTATTAAATATTTTTTAAGACAATATATTATTAATACAATTTCGCAAACTATTATGATGGTTCATGAAACAGGAGAAATTATATTAGAATTAAAAAAAAATCATTGCGCGCCATGTTGCATTATATATAATTATCCTAAGTGCTTATGAGATAAAAGATTCTTTTACTGATACTTATATGACGTACACATAAAACTATCCACCTAATCCCAGCAGCTGATATAGAAGTAGCTTGAATAAATAATATTGTAAATGTAACAATACTCCTGATTTCTTTATTATATGTCATTGAACAAAGCAGGTTCAATTTTCTTATTAAGAATATTTAATATAGAATTGAGTAATATGGAAAAATATCATTTTTTCATAGCCAAAACGGTTACGCATATCTTTAGGACAAAATTAATGATATAGTTTTTTTTTAAGCTCTATATTTTTAAAGGCAAAATAAGTATTTTTTAAACATGTACGGTGATTTTAAATCTTAAGAGCTTTTTTATTTTTGGTATTGTGTAACATTTTAACTATAGCATATTATTTGCATTATGCAATAAATTTGATAGTGATCATAAAGAAAATTGCGTGTAATTTGTAGATTTCTGAATTCTTTAATCTGGAGAGCTTGAAGTTTGAAGTTTGAAAGTTTTTATCTTTCATAATTTGTAAGATTTTAGATAGAGTTACATACAACACACTATAATTAAAAACAATTTAAAATCAAATCAATTACAATTCAAGAAAAATTTAAGCAAATATTATACAATACGAACAAGCATTCACACATGTGCGAGGATACACGCACACACATATCTATATCTATCTATCTATCTATCTATCTATCTATCTATATATATATATATATATATGTGTATATATATGGGGGGGGGGTAATGTGAATAATGTATTGCTTAATCGAAACGGATACTCTTCAAACTGTGAATATGTATAAAAAGGTTTAATACATCACCAAACATACTGCTAAACATTCAAAATGACATTGCACAACTTGCAAAAGCTTCCCTGAGCCTTGAGTTAAAAATCACCCACCAACTCTCCATTTCTGTAAATCTATAGAGCAACCACATCTAGCTCACCTCCTCCTACGTCCATCTTCACGAGTCTCGCTTGAGATATCACGTTCATTGAACGCTTGAGCCTTTCTTTTATTCCCACATTTTCGGTCAGTCTGACGATTCTGGCGACCTCGTCAGTTACTTCTTATGAAAATTAGACAAATAAACAGATAAACATAAAATAAAAACATCTCACGCTATACAAATGAGTTATACAGATGAGTCACGTTATACAGACCCCACGGCTTCATATATTCTGCAGTAGTTGATGTCTTTTTGGGACACTCATGGTCTCCAATTTTCTTTACATCATAACGATTGCGTGACTTTACTTTAGTGACTTTATAGGGGCCATAGAATTTTTCCTTTACTTTTACACCTATGCCGTACTGGGTTCTTTCGATTGCCACAAGATCATTTAATTTATATCTGTTAGGCGCTTTCCTCTTCTTGTTAATTTGTTTTCTATTTTCTTCTTGTATTTTCAAAATATTTTCTCTATAATTCCTTTCTGTATATTGATCTCTATCTTTAAAATCTGTATATCTTTTGCCTCTAGAATTATAAGAATTGAAATAAGCATCACTTCCGCTATAAGCTCCTTTAAATTCATGATGAGAATTATTTCTACTGTCATTATAACTTTGATTTCCATTGTACCCATTAACACGTGCGTAACTGCCAGACCTATAATTCGATTTGTAATTATCATGATCATGAGTTCTAAGATCATTTTCATATATCTTTTCAAATTTGCGATACGATTCTTCAGCTCGCTGTGCACTATAGCTGTGTGATGGTAGGGAATTTCTTTGCTCATTATAGCTACCTCAACCTGGTCGTCTATTTTTGTACCTAGGAGAAAATTTTGGATTATATTATGCTTTTGAAGTAGGTGAAGCCCTTTATAGCATTTCAAATGCATCATTAGATTCAACCATATCCGATGAACTATTCAACAAACCTTCACTTTCTGTCATATCTTGACGTATCAAAGAATCTTTAGACTCAAATATTTTGAGGAATATCGGATTCATCTTGGTAAGAATTCTCTGAACTCTGTTTCCCATACCTATATTTATTGTAATTTCTATGTTTAAATGGCTGTTTAATATATCTATGGCCATATCTATTATTACTTCTGTTATCAATTAGTCTATTAAAATTTCTGTTCTGTTTAACATATCTTTGGCCATATCTATTATTGTTTCTGTTATCACTTGGTCTATTAAAATTCCTGTTTTTTCGCCTATGATTGAAATTCCTACTGTAATATTTTGCACAGCCTTTTCTGTCATGTGCAGGTCTATCAATTTCATCAGATAAAATTATGCTCATCCGTAATCCTGTATCTTTTGATTTATTGTGTTTGTATTCCTTTATTAATTTATTTATTTATTTTCTTATTTTGAAATTTCACAGGCGATTCATATCAATTTCATCATCATCTATGACGCTCGCTAAATTAATCAAGAAATTATCTCGTGCATTATTATCATTTGCAACTATAATATTTTCATCACGTGAATTATCTACTGATGACGCTTTCATTTCATTATTACTTCTGGCAGCATGATTCAATTTTATAATAGAATTTTTCAGAACTTCAATTTAAACTACTTGAAAGTTGTTGCGTTTACCAACGATTTTAATTCCGTTCTCGTCTATCGCCAAATTTAATTTGCTAATCACTTCGTATCCCAATAAATATCATACGCAAGAGATTGCAACATATACAAATTTGCTGCGATTAGAAACCCATGAATACTAAATTCATAAGGTAAGTATCCTTTAGGGTAAACAACAAGTTCATATATGACTGGCAAGGGATATTATTTGAAAATAATCTTGACGATCCCAACTTTATATAATATTCATAACTCACCGAAGTGATATCAAATCCTGTATCAATTAAGACATGTGCCTTTTCCCCGTTAATATCAGTATCTATCATGCGATCCGGCTTGGCTCTATTTGTTTCTTTGATTACTGCACAATTCACTTCTTTGTCATTGGATAATCGCGAGTTTTGACTACGATTATTTTAGCTGTCGTTATTTATTTGTGTGCTATTTCCACTATTGTACTGCGATATTACGTGACCCAGACAGTTACATTTAAATCACCTAATTTGTGTCCTGTTCGTTTTATTTAAATATGAAGATTCATTTTCATAAGTTGTATTATCTATAAATTGTTGTTTTCGTAAGATTTCATAAATTTGAGCTGTTAACCATGGATTTGTATTAATATTTTCACGCATTTTTGACTTCCTATGTTCAAAGTGGTGTGAATTTCTATCCGTAGTTTTAATATTACATCTTGCTGTTTCATAATCATCTAATTTACTTACTAATACGTCAGCATTTTTAATTTTTGGAAGGTCATCAATAAAATGTTCTTTCATTTCTGTCAGTAATCTTCGCTTTATTTGATCTACTATTATTAATTCTTTCAAAACTTCAAGATTAGATACATCAAGACCATCAACCCATTCTTATAAATAATTTGTTAACTCAAATGCTAATCGCGCCAAGTAGCTGAATATTCTTTCTTATGCAATATTAATTTTTGCCTAAACTCTTCTGGCGTCATTTTGAATCATTAATAAACAAATGTTTTACGTACTCGCCGTCATATGTTAATGTTTCTTATTCTCCAGCTATAACATTAGCAATTTCTAACGCAATTAAACTTAAAAAGTGCATTACCCAAATTTCTTTTACTATATTCATCCTAGAAACTTGTCTCTCAAATAAAGCTAAATAGATACTAATATCACCCTTCCCTTCAAAATGTGACATTAATTTAAACAAATCTGGTTGCTTACCTGAATTAGCTACTGCCGAACCGTCACTTATACTTCTTATAGTGCCTTGAAGATAAATTGTTCTTAATTCGTTATCCATTTGTAATTTATTTTCTTCCCTTTCTTGACTCCATAGCCAATTTCTTTTCCTCTAATCTTCTTTCTGATTCTAGCCTTCATCCTTCCTTTTCTGCTCTCTTAGCAGCAATGAATTAGAACGTTGGAATGAAGTCGAACTCTAACAGAATTTTCTTCACAATCTTTTGATTCAGTCACCAACTTTATCAAATCAATAATTCTTGAACTCTGAGGCACAACTATACCTAGGTCATCACACAATGTATACAAATCTGCTTTTCTAGCTTTATTCAGAACGGACATTATTTAATTTGTTGATACTTCACCAGAAAAAAAAATACACTATCTCGTAGGCTTGATTTATTGATTATGTCTAATCTTTATGCATTAGATAAACATGTCATTTTTTTCATATTCTAAATTTCATTAAAAAATAATTTTCTTTTTCGACTAAAGTACAAATTAGGTTCGTTATTCAAATTCAAATTTAAATCATCCAAATCCCGGCCCGAGCCCCCAAAACTGTAGGTTTTCAATGTGAATAATGTATTGCTTAATCGTAGCTGATACTCTTCAAACTGTGAATATGTATAAAAAGATTTAATACATCCCCAAACATACAGCTAAACATTCAAAATGACATTGTACAACTCGCAAAAGCTTCCCTGAGCCTTGCTTTAAATATCACCAACCAACTCCATTGTTGAAAATCAATAGAACAACCACATTAACTCTCCTCTTCCTATTTCCTTCTCCACGACTCTCGCGTGAGACATCACTTCCGTTCAACCCTTGAGTATTATCTTTTATTCCCAAACACACCCATATATATATATATATATATATATATACAAGGTGGCCATAATTAAACTGACAGTGCTCAGAGTGTTCTGTAGCGCGATCTAATTGAGAAAATGACGCCAAATTTTGCAAGGAGATTACAAAACGTTTCGCGAAACAAAATTTAGTTCCAAAAGTCACCGCTATGCGAATATGTGGCGCTTTAATAGATGCAGAAACAATAATAAAATTGTTAAATGTCCTGAGTGAAAGTAATTTGATTTCAGTATTGACTCTGCATTTTTAAAACTCACTTTTCTGTTACACAGCGCCAGATATTCCCTTAGCGGTGACTTTTGAAACTAAATTTTTTTGTTTGCGAATCTTTCATTCCCCATCTTCTTTAAACTTCTTACAAAATTTGGCGTCATTCTGTTAATTTGATCGCTCTACAGAACACTCTGTGTACTGCCAGTTTAATTATGGCCACCATGTATATATATATATATAGAGAGAGAGAGAGACAGATAGACAGATACAGATCTATATATATGTGCATGTGAGTGTAAAATGTGAGTACGAAATCAAAACTGAAAATTAAAGATTCATTATTTTATAATTTATATTCAGTTCTTTAATGAATTTAATTTTAAAAATTTTTTGTTTTATTTAGTTAATGTAGAATTTATTTAAAATTAACTGATAAGAGTTATCATGATCGTAAAGTAAAGTTTATGTTATTTTTATGATTTCTATGCACTTTTCAACATTGCACAATTTTGTAATTCTCGATTGTATAAAAATCATTCATTTATTAATCGAAATTTAATAAAAGAAAAAAAAAATACATACTTTTTAAAAATAAAATATGCTACAGTTTGAATTATAAAAGTACCTATTGAAGTACCTATTACAGTTTAAAGTTTGTGACCGTATTCTAGAGTTTCTATCTCTAATTTTCAACACCGAAGTAAAATTCAGGCAATGAAAAAACTAAAAATTTAGAATACATAACAAGAAAAAAAGCTATTTAGAGCTAAATCCCTAGAATTAATTCCTGCTGCAATCATACAGCTCTCCCAAAGACATAATGTAATAGAAAATATTTTCAAGACATAATATGTAATAGTAGTTTGATAGAATTATATATATATAGATATATTTATATTTATAGTTTACTACACGAAAACTTCTTTCTAAGGCTTAAAACTGGAAAGAAATAATACACATGTAGAATTTTTTTATATAGAATTACTAGGGGGCTCTGCCTCCTGCAAGCTACGTTCGTCAATCCCCGTCCAGACACCGCAGAATCTAAAAACATGCTAATCTGTTGGGTTTTTAAAATATTAGAGAAGATTGAATTATACTGAAAAAAGCTGTGCAGATCTCCCTGTAAAAGGGTTTCCATTCAATTCCTTTTGACTGCAAAAAATTAAGGGCGAATCAGTTGCTGTTAAGACATCCAATGTTTGTTTTCGTTTTTGATTAAAGAGGATCGGTTAAATAGTATACAGTGTCTTTGTCTACCGGTATTTTAAAACGATGTCTATAACAATAGCCTAAGTTATGTGACTATCATCAACAGTTCCAGGCGGACGACTTCGCTTTTTATACTCTAGGTGACATTTTGGTACTTTAATGTTAGCCAGGCACAGGTGATAAGTCGCCAAATATTATTCTATATCGCCATCATTTCATCCATATTATAATAGTTCAAGTCATCAACTGTCATAAACAAATACGGTCTGATCCCTTTTGCCGTTCGTATGATAGTTTGGCATAGATGTCATATACACTATATTGCCATTAATCACCGGCAACTTTCAATTTTAGACATTTTGTCGAATATTTAGAAATATACTTGACAGATTCTTCTGGAATTTCAGGATTGAAAAGAACAGTTATTACATCATATTTAACAATGTCAATTTGATAAGAGGGAAAATTAGGAGGCCAACAAATAATCAAAGAAAAAAAATAATACTTGGGATCACCCTGTAAAATAAAATGCACGAAATGATCTACCGCTACCGAGTATAAATAAACAGACATTGTGCAATATGTGTATTCTTTTGTGTAAGAATAGCACATATATTAATAGAGATATAGCGATTTATTTAAAAAAATTATAAAATTCTAGCAGGTTTTTTGCTTATAACATGCAGGAGTTTCAACCAAATTTAACGCCGGTTTCAGACAAATTGACAAAATATATTAAAAACAATACAGTGCAATTGGAATATAAATATATTAAATATTTTAGGAAATATGAGCAGTTGTATGAAATAATTTTTATCTGCGCATGCGCGTACTTTTTTTTTAACGAAAATTTGGCGAAAGCCTCGTTTTCAAATACCAGTTACATATGAAAAATTGGATTACGCGTAACGCAGACGTTCTTTGCAAACTACTCCAAAAACGAGGAAGTGTAATTGGCTTCGTTGCATCATGTGTGTAAATGTAGTTACATAAAAACTGTACTTTTTCGACACTTTTTCTGTAGATTGTAGTAAAAAAGAAACAGGTCTCTTAACTGATTCGGGACCATAGGTGCATATAAGCACCTTCATAAAGAGCTTACAAAATTTGTTTCTGGCACCAGTAAAAAAGAAAAGTAATATTTGGTTTATTTAATTAGAGTATTTTCATGATTATTTAAGTAAAAGTAACTTCTTTTAAAAAAGTGGTACCAACCGAGTTAAATTTGTGTAAAAGCCTCTTTAAAAGGGTTAACAAATAAATTATGTCAACACAATTTTACTTTTTTTCTTTTTTTCCTTTCGAATACATTGACGTTATGTTGTTGCTGAATTAGCAATTAAAATTTAATGTAAAAATATATATATATATATATATGTCGATAATTTTAATAGTAAAAGTAGGCCACAATTATTAATTTGAATCTACTAATACGTTTCATTGTACCCATTTAGTTTCATTTTGTTATTACATCGTTAATTATAGTCGAGATATGAATATTTTTTTTTATATTTTTATTTATAATTTCATTCTGCTCTTATTACAAGCGCGGCATAACTACCGCACAAGTGCGGCGTCTCAGACTGAATATACGGGTGACTATCCGCAGTGTAATGTTTTAGAAAAAAATTGTTAAAAAATATTAATAATTTGTTTTGAGATTTTTTGTCGCAATACACACGTTGTATATTTAACATTAAATAGCACAGCATGATTTTTTTTTTTTTTTATGTCCACCATGGGACTTTATACGCAAATTCAAAAAAAAAAAAAAAAAAAAAAAAAAAAAAAAAAAAAAAAAATGTGCGGCATAAATCTCGGAATTACCCTACTCTTATTAATTAATACAAAAATATACATTGTCAAAATAACATGAAAATATGCTTGATACCGTATTAAAATAGTAGAATTAACTATTTATTGATGACGTAACAAACACGTGTATCTTGTTTAACGTAGTACCCGCTAGTGTTGCGTTGACACAACGGTAAAAATAAATGGTCATGCTTAAATTAACTATCAATCTACCTAAAATAGAGAAAAGAATTCATGAATAAGCTATACTTGTTCTTGAAGTATATAAAACTCAATCAAGACATAAAATATAAGCTTAAAATTTCAAAACACAGTGCATTTCAATACATGGATCTGTAAACTATTCCCCATCAAACGGAATTCTTTAACCTCAAACATAAAGGAAGAATATTGTCCTTAGCGTTGTTATAAAACTCAGGAAGACAGTGCGATTTTTAACCTAACCATTTTATTCAAGCAGATTTTCAAATGTGTAATCTTAGTTATTAATCCCAAAAACAGACTTCATTTATCACGACAGCGTTGGATGAGTTCATGGTAACGGAAAAAAATGCCCATTCAAACTGAAAAACATGGCAACGTGAGTACAAACGTTAGCCGCTGTTATGCAGATAATATCATTCAATCTTCCGTAACCTAGTAATATTTTTTAAACAGGGTTCATTAGTATGTTTTCAGAGGCTGCGATGCCTGATCGGAGGTTGGCAGGCGTAGCTCGCAGGGGGATGAGCCCCTAGTATATATATACAGGGTGTTCCGTTAAAGGGGTCCAATATTAATAGGGGTAATAGAGGAGATCACATGGAGCATAAATCAGTATATAAAGCCTGGTCGGATCTCAATAGTTTTCAAGTTACAGCAAATAGAATGAAAATTCGGAAAATTGTAAAAGAACCCTCATTGCTAAACTATCGATAATGCTACATAAAAACGAAGCACATATTTAGAAAGAGCAGAAAAAAACCTACAAAATGACATCAATTGTATTAAAATAGCAATATTTATTGACGAGTTACAAGACCTGAAACAGTGAAAAAAGTACGAAATCCAATATACATCAAAATAGTTAATCGTTAATTCCAAAAAGACAACTCTAGCTACAACAAGGGAAATGTAGTAAAATTTGGTCCATTCCGAAAACTTTCGAAAAAGCTTACAATGAACCATATCGGTTTAATTGTGTGAGAGAAATTAATCAGTTTCTTAGTTACAACTCCGCTTTCTTTGACACTAGCAAAGGTTAAACTCCGCCCATCACGATTGGAAACACCGCCTTTTTAATTACTCTCAACTATACATTTTCGATCATGCTTCTTCTGAGATGCAACATTTTTAATTATTCAAGAGTTGAATGAACCAAAATAACTTTACAATAATAGTCTACATTTTAAAGTGGTCTTTTATTGATATAAAGCTTAAGTTAAATTCTTTAAAATTAAACTGGTGGTGAAAATTCGGAAATAATTAAAAATATTGCGATTTGTAACTATGCAAGAAGTTTCAGTACATGTTTTGCATGGACAATTATTGTATGTATATGTGCATCATGATTTATGATAGGAAATAATAATAACAAATAGCATAATAATTTTATTAATTATAAATTTAAAAAAGACACTAAATTTTAAATTAATTCATACAAACTTTGTAATTTACAATTTGAGTACACCACAGTCTGTGACTTACAAAATACTGTGCCAAAAAGTGTTGAAAATAAAAGAAAAATGACAAATAAAGAATTACATTCCACGTACTTTATGACATATGTGAAGCATAGTCTTCTGGCCTGCGCTGCACAGTTCAATGTCGGAAGGCAGACGAACGGACATTATTATAATAGGTGTTCGAGGTTGCGCCCATTAACAGAATCGCACAGCCGACAGCGACGTCGTAAAGATTGGCGAACACGCCGAAAAACTCCGACGGAGTTGGGAATGTCTCCTGCAGCGACAACGATTCGCGCTAGTAAATCCTCCGGTGTATCCAAAGGCGTTTCATACACCAGCGATTTAAGGTGTCCCCAAACAAAAAAGTCTAACGGATTGAGGTCTGGAGAGCGTGCAGGCCAAGCAACAGGTCCACTGCGTCCAATCCATTTCCCAGGATATGTTGAATTGAGGTGATTGCGAACACCTATGAAAAAATGTGCCGGTGCGCCATCGTGCATAAACCACATATTGTGGCGCAATGTTGCTGGCACATTTTGCAGTAACTGCGGTAAGATATCCCGTAGGAAAACCAAGTACGTACTGCCATTGAGTACATCTAGGAGTAAATATGGTCCTATGAGATAATCGCCGAGGACACCTGCCCATATGTTCACACTGAACTTTTGTTGTGCGTTCGACGGGAAAACAGTGTGCGGATTTGTATATGACCATGTGTGCATATTGTGCGTGTTTACCACGCCCTCTCTCGTAAATGTTGCTTCATCAGTAAATAAAATATTTTCCAGAAATTGTGGATTATTTTCTGTTACATTAAGCAACCAGCGTACGAATTCTGTCCGCTGAGCACAATCTGTTACTGATAACAGTTGTACCCGCTGCACATGAAAGGGGTGCATGTTTTCTGCACGCAGAACACGCCACACACTTTGGTGAGAAACACCGACTTCAGACGCAGCAGCTCGTGTACTCGTGGAGGGGTTATCTTTAAAAATATTCAGTACATCTTCTTCCATTGCAGGTGTTCGTACATGTCGAGGTTTCCCTGCATCAATGCTTGCTGTATTAAACGATCCAGTCTCCCGTAATTGTCTATCGATTTTTATGAAGAGTTTCGAACTTGGGCAACGTCTCCTTGGAAATTGCTCACGGTACATGCGCTGTGCTAGACATGCATTTCCATGAGCTTGCCCGTACATCAGATGCATGTCCGCATATTCTTCGTTAGAGTATTCCGGCATAATTATTATACATCAACTTACTACAATCCCACTTACAACAGCCTCCCTTTAACATAACGCCCACTGATGACTGCTGTTTTATTACACTTTTCTTCCTATACACATATACAATTTGCATAAAAAGTACTTCTTCTTCATCATCCTGAAAGTTCATGGAGGAAACGCAGCAGTCACGGAGTTTGCTTTAAGACAAGGCGAGAGCTGCACAATATGTCATTCACTTGACCAGAGTGAATAATGAAAGGGTATTGATAGAGGTTGATCAGAAATGTATAATTGAAAGATATTAAAACGGGGTGTTTACAATCGTCATGGGCGGAGTTTCGCCCTTTCCGAGCGTGCAACAGTACAGAGTTGTAACTAGGGAAATGCTTGATTTCTCCCATACAATTAAACTGATATGGTTTATTGTCAGCTTCTTCGAAAGCTTTCGGAATGGACCAAATTTTATAACATTTTCCTTGATGTAGGTAGAGTTGCATTTTTGGAATTAACGATTAACTATTTTGCTAAATATTTGATTTTGTATTTTTTCACTGTTTCAGAGCTTGTAACTCGCCATTAATTCTCAATATTCTAAAACAACTTATGTCATTTCGTAGGATTTTTTCTGCTCTTTCTAAATATGTGCTTCGTTTTTATGTAGCATTATCGATAGTTCAGCAATGAGGGTTTTTTTACAAATTTCCGATTTTTCATTCTATTTGCTGTAACTTGAAAATTATTGAGATCCGGCCAGGCATTATATACTGATTTATGCTCCGTGTGATCTCCTATATTACCCCTATTAATATTGGATCCCTTTAACGGAACACCCTGTATATATATATATATATATATATACCGGGTGAGCAAAAAGTCCGTATAAACTTTTAAAAATCATAAAACCGGAAAAATAACCGAAATGAAAAATTATTTGTAAAATAATTTGTAAATAAGTAAAAAATAACTCAAAACAGCCGACAGATGGCACTGGTTCGTGAGATTTTGGTGGAAATATGCAAATGAAACGGTTTTAAGAATTCGCGCTTCTAATCCAGAACTAGTTCACCATTGTGAGCCGCATACTTGATCAAGGATGCTATGTATGAAGGATAAAGCTTTGTTGGTGAAGTTATTTTATGTGAACTAGTTCTGGATTAGGAGCGCAAGTTCTTATAACAGTTTCATTTGCATATTTCCACCAAAATCGCAAGAACCAGCGCCATCTGTCGGCTTTTTTTGAGTTATTTTTTATTTCTATCTTTAAAAAATCCCTGTGATCTATAGATGCTAATCCTGCAAACAGTTTTTCATTTCTTTTATTTTTTCGGTTTTTATGATTTTTTAAAATTTATACGGACTTTTTGCTATCGGTATATGTGCGTGTGTGTAAACGAATTGTCATTGCGATTGATTTCAAGCAGTTTTTCCTTTAGTTAAAGTAGTATCGTGTTTAAAATGATTGAGTATAAAAGGGTAATTATAGGTATAATGAAGAGAATGATGTTGTGAACCAGCTAGAGATTTTTATTGGATATTTATTAAAGTTATTATCAGCTTAAAAAAATGTAGTACTATAGTCTGATTACATTTCAGTTCGATTTGTATTTTGTTTTAATGTTATAGATATATAGTCCTATATCCAATGTGTCCAATATACTATTCAATACAACATTAACGAAACAAATTGGTGTCATTTAAGAACGTCTATGGAAATGGAATCAAACATAGTAATCGTTACAGGCTCGCTACTGACTTTCTTTAAGATAATGTCAGGAATACGTAAAGAAGTTTGCAAAACTACTCTTAAATATAGATTTATCTGTCACACCCACTTGAAAAGTCGAGGTATAAAGGGATCACAAACGCACAGATTGAAGTTTGAAAAACGATAGTTTAATATGAAATTACGAAATATCCATTTCTTCTAAAATTTCACACAGAAAGACTATGATCATCATTGACATTTCCCTTCTAATATACTTTCATACATGATCTTTTTCTTTTTAGATTTCTCTAGAAAACCTCACTCGATATCCGAAAATTAAAGAAAAGTACTCAATCCGATCATTCGCTAGTTTGTTATAGAAAAAACATTGCGCACTCAGTTTAAATATTAGTGATGTGTAAATTATGTTTTTATAAGTAAGTCTTGTGTAATGCGTTTAATGTAATAGCTTTTTATAATATTGTAATGTTTAATGTATTACTCAAAAATAATCTTATACATAATATTAATATTCTAGATTTAGTTCTGAATACGTTGACATACATACACACAAGAATTATATTACATTTTATTATTATTCCTTCAAAGGAAAATGTGTAAGAAGTACAGTATTAGTTTCTCTCAGATATTCTGTCTTTATCCCAGAATATTTCTAAAAATGAATAAATCATAAGCTGTAAAAACTATATCTTAAAAGTTCGTCCGAGTTATTTTTATATAGGTATACTTTTCAAAGATAAGAGATGCTTCTTAGAAAATGTGACTCATTTTTTTTTTTTTTTTTTTTAAGTCGAACAGAATCAATAGATTGTTATGTTTTTTTGGGGGGGGTTTTAACCGATGAGAAAAGAAACCTTAAAATATCACATTAACATGTTATGAGAAAATTGAAATAATTTTCAATTCATTGCCTGAAATAATAGTGTATTCGATACAGTCGGACCTCTATTTAACGAAGTCGCTAAATCCCGAAAAAAAGTTCGGTATGTGGAAAATTCGTTAAATAGAGATGAACCTTTTTAAATACTTTAAACTACAAAAAACAGATTTTTAATTCATAAACACTAAACATTATTAAAAAACTTAACTAATCAATTTTTTTTTTTTGTAAATCATATTTATTTTTGTTTATTATTATTCATTTTACCCATCAAAAAGAAATCTGTTAAGGACAACAAGAATTTAAAAAAATATTGTCCGGAAACACAATATATTTTCAGTTTTAAGAAAATATTTACATTAAAATTAATGAATTTTAACGACATTATCCTATTTATTATAACAAGTAATTTTAAGCATTGTATTACTAAATGCGTCCTTAAATTTAATTACTGAAACTTATTTACTACAGAACAGCCCTTTTGAGTGTCAAAGGGGGGATATTGAAAGTTTGCATTTTCTGAATGAAATGCAAAGAATGACAGGGATTTCACTGCTCTCGTTGAGTTAGGCACCTGGTATAACTAAATCAAGGTTATTGAGCCTTATAAAATGTGTACTAGAAAGAATAAGTTTGAAGTGTCCGGAAATATTTTGAGAAATAGGGAGAAAAAAAATTATATCAGAAGAAAAAGTTCGTTAAATAGAGAATACACTTCGCTATTTGGAGGTTATTTTACGAAGAAATTCGCAAAATGTTGTTGGTTCCGAGGAAAAGTTCGCAAAATGGAGAAATTCGCAAAATAGAGGTTCGTTAAATAGAGGTCCGACTGTATTTTGTAAAAATCAGAATGTTATTTATAGTTTCTTTTCTAACGAGTATAAATCTTTCAGTATATTCAACACTATGAATTCGATGTGATGTCAGTTACTATGCTATGCTAATCAAGACTTTAAAATTAAAAAATGCGTGTATAACTACTTTTATTTAACAGTTAATTTATATCAATACGTACTTATGCATGTATGTTTAATTTTCTAATTAAACTTCACGCCTAGCGTACATATAGAATGAGTTGCTATTTTACGAGCCATTGTGAATTAGTTAAAATGTAGCTAAAGACTACTTAAACATTTTCAATACCCTAAACTAATGTTTTCATAATATGCCTTTTAAGGGAACACAGTACCTTTTAAACTACTTTTTCGATTTTGAATAATGCTGTAATATATTAAAATATAATGTCACTACAGATATTAGGTACTATTAAGCAAATATGATTTCATATGATTTTTTAAAAAATCTTGTAGAACAGCCTATTTAACTAAAATTTAAATTATTTTTCAGGTGCGTTCGTAATTATATAAATATGTAGCACCTATAGTCGTCGTTCAGTCCGTCTGTCTGTCCGTCCGTCTGTCTGTCCATCCGTCCGCATATAATAGAGCAAAAACTACCCAACCGAATGGTCTGAAATTTTAAATATATGATTGTTGTAAAATTTTGTCGAGCCATTTTGAATTTTATGAAAATCGGATGTATAGTTTAATTACAGGGACTGTCAAAAGTTTTTCTTTACATTAAAGCCAATGGGAAAAATTATTGCAAGTGCATTTTAATGATGTTACAGCTTTCCGAATGGGCTGAAATTTTAAATATATAATTGCTGCAAAATTTTGTCGAGCCATTTCAAATTTCATGAAAATCGGATGTATAGCATAGCTTAATTACAGGGACAGTCAAAAGTTTTCCGTTACATTAAGGGGAATGGGAAAAAATTATTGCAAGTGCATTTTAATGGTGTTACAGACTATGCACTTATGAATTGCAAATAAATACACATTCAGTACAATATGGGGTACAAAAAATAATTATAAAACTAGTTATAGTACGAACGCACCTCATTTGCCACGTTTGACGAGCAATTTCCAACTTGTTATTTTTTAATCCCTACTAATTTTTTTAAATATGATTATTTTTGCTTCAAAATTTGTTCCATATTCCTTAGATTATACTACATAAAACTGTGCATGGATTTTTAGATGCATTTAATATCTATCTGTTTCACTTTTGTATAGTAAAACATCAAGGAAAAATAATTGAAATTCTTAAAAAAAAATAACTTTAACCTTCAATGTTAAATCCATGCACAATTTTATTTCCCTTTTTAGGATTATGGAAAAAATTTTTGAAGCAAAAATATTCATATTTAAAAAAGTAATAGGGATTATTTTTTTTTATTTAAATTTTAGTTAAATAGGCTGTTCTACAAGAATTTTTTATAAATTATGTGAAATTATATTTGCTTTATAGTATTAAATATAATGTCACTACAGATATAACAGTATATTACAGTGTTATTCAAAATTGAAAAAGTAGTTTAAAAGATACTGTGTCCTTAATAAACAGTTTTCGGTTAAAGTTTATTTTATAATTGCGCAATTTCCCTCTACAATACCAGCATGTATTTATATATGTATAGCTACATAAGTATTATAGTTTTTATAAATTGGAAATGGAATTGAGAAAACGAAAAAAAAACAAACAAAGAAATGTTGTATTTGTTTTAATATATTTTATTATATTGATTTATAGCAAAGAATCACAATGAAACTGGTTTTGTTATGGATATTTTAACTGATAATTTCTTTCATGGAATTGAATTTTTAATGATAATTACTCTTTCTTTATCTTTGGTCCCATTTCCGATTAACAATATTAATGTGAGTACTCAAATAAATGTTCCTAGGTATAAGAGATGAAAAATAATTATTTCCAATAATGGGTTTTTATTACGATTTTTTTAACATTACTTACGAAAAATTAAAATAATATTAAAAATAACTAAAAATAAAGTAAGTTGGTATGCATATTATGCGAACATAAGTACTGATTAAAAGAGTTTGATATGTATTTCCTATATTTTTTCATGAATAATTCAGTTTTAATAGATCAGATATTTAGTTTTATGTTGATCAAAAATCACTTTATGAAAATTCACTAATCTGCACCATAATATGCAGACTTATGTTGAAAGTATATTTTTTCACATTTTTTCCTAATAAAAAAAAAAAAAAAAACGTGTGGTCTATAAAAATGCTTTAAAACAGCTGTGTCTATCGAATTTTAATAAGCTTCTTCCAAAAGAAAATTACAAATTTTCAAGTGAATTTATTCTCGTGTTATACTTTTAAATTAAAACGAACAGCTGCTACAAATTGTCAGAATTATACAGCAAATGCAATTTCCTATAATTTAAGAAATATTTTTATTTTTATGCATGCCCAGTTTAATAAAGTCAATCTTTTATGCGATATAATTTTGGGGGAATTTTAATGCCTATATCGTTTTCTTACATTTATTTTTTAAAGTTTTCCCGAAAACAATCTTTATATTAGAAAGTTTAACTAGAGAACAAATCGTTAACATGTTCATTTAAACGTTATAGCTTTTGTGTTAAAAGAGGTATGGATTTCCTTTCATTTTTCAATTTCATATCAGTTTTTATATTTTATTTTCAAGCATAAAAATATATTCCGTGTTAGATTCTATAGATTTTGTATCATTTTATTTTTTTATAAATTACATATTTGCCGACTGATGGAAAAACATGTGCTGAAAAGTGCACTAGTATTAAGGATATTCATTGTTGCAGTTTTACACCCAGTCTATAGATAAAATGAAATTGAAAGATAGTTAATTGAATGAAGGTCTAAAAATTGAAAGATTTATTGGCTATCGTGAACATTTATATTTTCCAATGGCAGCTAGTAAACCATTTTTTCCTGCTTACTACACATATTTCATAAAGGGTTTTGCATTTTATTTTTCTTCAAACAACAAAGAAAAAGCTTTGTGATTAACATTTAAAGTCTTATAGTATGTAAGAAGCATAAAAACAACATAATTTATGTTTTAAAGCATATTTATCCCTTTTGGTATATAAATGTTCGGTGCTACCGTTATTTCTACCAATATTTGTTCCACTCCTCAGTTACTTAGTGCAGAACTTAATTACCTCAAGGCTATTGCTGTTGATCGTGGTTATCCCTCTAATATTATAGATTCTATTTATACGAAATTGAGGAAACCCGTCCATTTCAAAAAGCAATTTAATTCCAACTCTAATACTTCAGTTGTGTTGCCATTTTTTCCTAAAATCAATCAGCAAGTTGCTAAAATTTTAAGAAGGTTTGATTTTAAAGTTATTTTTTCTCCTGTTGATAAAATCTCTTTTTCAAATCTCAAATCCTCCATTGATTGTCTAGGTAACTGGTGTATTTACTAAATATCTTGCCAGTGTGGTCTTTCTTATATTGGGCAGACTAAACGCGCTCTTAGGTTTCGTTTAAAAGAGCATGAAGTTTATGTTAAAAATGAGGAGCTCAAACGTTCTTCTATAGCTCAACATCGTTGGTCTTTTCAACATAGGTTCTATTTTTCCTCTGCCATTATTATCAAAAAATGTTCTTCTAACCTTGATCTTGATTTTTGGGAAGCATACCAGATCATTAAAAACTTTCACTCTTTAGTCAATGACTTATCTAGTACTCCTGATTTTCCAAGTATATGGAAAGCATTAATTAGATTTCCCCCTCCTTTGGTTTCTTTTCTCATATTCTCATGTAGATGTCGCTACTTGTCCACTCAGTTGTTTAATGCTGCTTCTCTCTCATTGGTTGTTTTTGGCGCATTCGCTACCCGTATCAGGTATATAAGTTGGCTCGTCTCTGTCGTTTTGCCTAACCTTGTTTTTTCTAGCACGCTGTGCCTTGCTCTATCTTGCACTGAAGCAAAATCTCGCTAGTAGGTTCGAAATAACTGTTTGCAGTTTTTTACGTATTATTTGTGTATTTTTAAACGCTGTTTTTCTGCTTTTTAAAACTACATTTTAGTTACTTACATCTGATTGGCTGGGAAGCTTTTATAATAGCACACTTCAGCATACATGACTAATCGTGTTTGAATTTTAGACTAATGTAAGTGTAATATTTTTGGAACGCAGATATCTTAATTTTGTTTATTATATTAGATTTCCTTGAATTTGATTTATAGACATTTTTACTTAAGCGAAAATTAATACATTCTGTAAGTACACAGATTTATAAAAAATGTCCACAATTTTGTCCACCAGTGTATATGTATATATAATTTAAACATCAAATCTTATTTTTTATAAATTAATGTGCGTATGATACTTTTGTCAATCTTTTACTTCCTGTGTTTTCTTTTTGATTAGTTTTAAGAATACTTATAAACATAATAATCCGAGTGATCACATAGTAGCAAATCTAAAAGGAGGTTGAAAAATAATAAAGTCATTTACAGAGTTATTTTTTCAGGAAATGTATTCCGAAAACTCATGCTCGCTTTACTCTGTGTATTGATTTTATAATCCCATAAATCTTGACAGGCACTTGTGCCTTATCTGCTTTTTGAAAGATAAAATTGAAGCTACTTTTGAAAATACCAAGAAAACTATTTAATGTCATGAGATTCCGTCATCTTATTTTTCTTTATCTCTTCAATAACAATAAACAGTATTATGAAATCATATACTTTATATTTTAATGGACATTCGTTGCCATTTAACTTTTTAAAAGTATTTCCACTGGTTTTAAATTAAAAATATTATCTCATTATCATAAAAGTAATAACTTATAAAAACCGTATAAATTGGTATTTGTTTGAATGTATTTCACAGCATTAACTTGCATAAAACTGAGATATAAAAAATATCGTATGTTTTTATTGGCTTTATATGCCTTTCGGGATACAAAGGTTAGACAAATCTACGTTATAATCTGGCCAGACAAATAATTATTAACGTTTTCGCGGAAGCACGCTTTTGATTGAGCCAATACAAATGACACTTCATATGAGTCAAGAGAAGTAGTGAGACTAGACTGATCCCGTGCAACCATGACAGTAAAGTGGAGTCGGTAAGCTGTTGTAACGTCTAACGTGGAGTGAGTAGTATGTTGCAATGTGTAAAATCGAGTGAGTAAGCTCTTGTAATGTGCGGAAATGGGCGGTTATGTTGGTTTTATATTCAAGGATGCGATATAGTGGCAAACAGAGCAATTTTATTTATATGTGCGCAACACCAAACTCTAAGTAAAAATGTAAAATTTTTTTGGTAAATAAAATCAAACTCCGCAACGTATCTATAAGTTTTTTTTTTAATTGGTAGTCCTTAAGCATGGCATCAGAACTGTGAATGGTAAAGCATGGTGACCCAAAAGAATCAACGATGATATTTTTTTTCCTTTTTTTTGTACAAAAATATTATTCTCAAAAAATTATGGTCGCTTTGTTGTACGCATCGTTTTTATATTCTCACAAAGCTTTATAAATGTCTCTAATTTACTTTTTTCTTGAAATAAAAGAAATAAGTTACTTTTAATAAGTACAAAGAAAAACCGCTAGTCAAAAAATTAAGTCATATCTAGATTAATACGCCTTATCGATTTATTGATATTTTGTGTTAAATAAATATAAATAGTACAAGAAAAGAAAAAAAATATTATATGTATATAAATAAAGTTTTCAGTTTATTTCAGAAAATACATCAAAGTAAGGTAAAATAAAATATTATATAATACACTTTTAAAAGAGTTGAATGACTTTTAAAGCTAAAGCAAATATATATTTGTATCTATCTATTTCTGAACATTCATTTGCGTTAATAAAGCCCACAAAAATCTAGCATATAGTATTTTTTTTATATTATTTCGTATTGAAATACAAATGTTTTAAAATTTGATGAAATTGTCCCCGTTAATTGCCCCCGCTCTTGTAGCGCGTGCACAGCTACCCTATTGTGTGGTGCCGGCGGCAGCAGGAATACGTGTCGGAGTTTCGTTCGGTGTTTGTATAGATGAGTGTGCGCCACCTAGATGTGGCATGTTAAATTAAAAGATTGTGCAGCAAGTGCGCAACATGTCTGCTATACAGTGAAATAGGCAGCAGGGCCATGTGTCGAATGTTCGTTTAGAACAAAATGCGCATTTTGGTGGCGGAAGTTATATATATATATATATAATTTAAAGTGGTATGGACTGAAATAAGAGAAAACCCCTTGGAACAAATTGAAAGTATAAATAGGGACTACTGAACTTAATATAAAAGAGTTTTCACAAGGGATATCCAGTAATATATCACATTAAAAGGTCGGAAAAGTGTGAAAAATGTAAGGACGAACACAGTTGCTTAATAAATGATTTAGAATTGAAATTGGGGAAATAGGGTGATGGGCGGCGGATACCTAAAATGAAATAATATCCCAGGTCTGTCCAATGATATATCACAAGAAGTGGTAGGACAAATTTAGAAAGTCTCCCATCTAAAATGTAGATAAACCCTTTAATATCGGCCGTCAGAACCGTGCAGCACGTAGCGCGATACTCCTTTGGTCAAGTTTTCAAGAGGAGGCGATATATGTAAAGATCTCAAATAATTAGGGGCCAATGTAGTCAACAGTTTGGTAAAGTTTGAAATTTATATTTTCTCTCCGTTTAATTATACCGTCACCGGAATTGACCTAACTTCTTTAATTTTTTTATATTTTACAAAAAATATGTGCCTGAGGACATCATAAAAGTAGTATCTGTCTTTAAATAATAATGTTTAGTGCAGAAAATTCAGCGATTTAAACCATTTGCAATATCATTAAATGCAGAATAACTTTCTTTCTCCGTGGTGTTTTAGTTTTCCATATTAATTCAATCTACCGTCAATATGCTTCCCCTTCCTCTCCCGTGCTCACGTTCAAGTTTTCCATACATATGTTTAAAGATTTTTAAATGTATATCTTGCGTATTTTAATTTACCCTCATTACCGCACTTGCATCCTTTAATTTTCGGAAAGTAAATGGAGGGAACGGCCGGGAGCAGATATCTTTTTAGTTAATTTTTAATGAATGCAGATCCCTATAAGGTTCATTTGTCTATTCAGTTTTTTACAAAAATTAAGGAGAATGGCAGACCTTTTTTTTTTTTTTTTTTGCAACCATTAGATATTCGGATGCAGATAAAATATCTACGTATGTATAGATATTTTTATATTAAATTCAACAACCTACCTGGAATTTTTGTCCGCCCTTTATTGGCATTGAAAACCATTCACCGTAAAAGTATAATTCTTCAAATGAGGCTAGCATACCTCGGAAATCTTGTGTCAATTTAAACATTTTACAATTCGATTTTTTTACCGATTGTTTACACCATTAACGATTTAACGATAAATTTTTAACGATAAAAACATTCTTTTTTAGTTTCCCTACAACAGAGATTCCCAAACTGTGTTTCGCGGAGTCAGGGGCTCCGCGTGAACTTTCCTGGAGCTCAACCGAGCTATAGGAAAATAATGAAAATTTGAACGAATCCAAGACATTTAAAGCAAGTTTTTTTTTTTGGTCAAAAATGGGAACAGATTCTTTTGAAAACAAAAGTATTTATACATTGATGATAACACATCTTCGACAATGTGAGCTCTTTTAATTAATTTGATTTAATTTTCTTGAAAATTTCCGCTGCAAATATAAATTTATGCTCCAGTTTTTACGTTTTCCAATCCAAAAAAGCGATAAATGCAGAAAAAAATGTATGTTTACTGTAAGATAGCCAAAAATTGTATTCTACAGGAAAATTTGGATATTTGGAGATTTGAAGTGAAGTGTTGTTAACCAGTGACTCCATGTTTTATGCTCACCTACATCATCATTCCGAAAGAAATCAGTCTGATTTGAAAGCTAAACCGCCTGATTTTTTTTTTTCAATATGAAGGGCAAAGTAATGTATGCATGCTTTCAAAAGTATATATCCCAGATCACTACAAGCCAACGCTCAAAAGGACGAAATAATTTTTGATTAATACATAGCCCTTTGCAAAAAATAGCATAGGATTTTTTATGGAAACATATGGTTTTATATGGGAAATCATAAAAATTTTATGTCACTATATGTAAACCTACTGTATTCATATGGTAAACATTCTGCTTTCTATGGTATTTATAGCAAAGTGTATGGTAAAATAATAGGGTAATGACATGTACCATATATCATATGGTATTCCATAGCAAGGTGATTGGTAAAATTATAGGGTAATTAAATTTACCATACATTCAATGGTGTTCCATAGCATGATGTATGGTAAAATCATCTGATAATTGCTTTTACTATAAAATGTATGGTATACCATAGCATGATGTATGGTAAAATCATATGGTAATTGCTTGTACCATAAATTGTATGGTATTCCATAGCATGATGTATGGTAAAATCATATGGTAATTACTTGTACATAGCTAATAATACCTTTTATTCAAAATATTTCTTTTAAGATTTTAACAAGGGAAAATTTCACAAACTATGTGTTTAACAATTTTTCTTGTTCATCTATACTCCTATTATAAAGAGGAAAAAATTGTTTATTTGTCGGAGGTATGCTCTGGAACTACCGAACCGATTCCAAAAGTAATGGTATCAAAATGATGGTGTTAGTCCAACTTAGAACATAGGCTATATCTTATGTCGGTGCCACTACCCCAAAGGGGGTGTAGGAGCAAAAAACGTTGTAAAAATGCGATTTTAGCGTAACTGAAGGGCCTAGAAATATGAAATTTTGAATATTAGTTACTTATAAGATATAAATGATGTCTAAGAACAGTTCTTAAACAATTCGAAATTTGAAAGGGGTGAAAATGCACAAAAAGCGTTCTAAAAAACGTTCTAAATGGTAGTTTCTACAAAATCTCAGGAAATATCAAACCGATTTAAAAAATATTGGTGTCAAAATAATGGTGACAACGCTTGCTCCAAGATAGGCTATGTTTTATATCGGTGCCACTAACCCAAAGGGGGTGTAGGAGCAAAAAACGTTCTAAAAATGCGATTTTAGCGTTACTGAAGGGCCTAGAAATATGAAATTTTGAATATTAGTTACTTATAAGATATAAATGTTGTCTAAGAACAGTTCTTAAACAATTCGAAATTTGAAAGGGGTGAAAATGCACAAAAAGAGTTCTAAAAAACGTTCTAAATGGTAATTTCTATACAATCTCAGGAAATATCAAACCGATTTAAAAAATATTGGTGCCAAAATGATGGTGACAACGCTTGCTCCAAGATAGGCTATGTTTTATGTCGGTGCCACTACACCTAAAGGGGGTGTAGGAGCAAAAAACGTTCAAAAATGCGCTTTTAGCGTTACTGAAGGGCCTAGAAATATGAAATTTTGAATATTAGTTACTTATAAGATATAAATGATGTCTAAGAACAGTTCTTAAACAATTCGAAATTTGAAAGGGGTGAAAATGCACAAAAAGCGTTCTAAAAAACGTTCTAAATGGTAGTTTCTACACAATCTCAGGAAATATCAAACCGATTTAAAAAATATTGGTGTCAAAATAATGGTGACAACGCTTGCTCCAAGATAGGCTATGTTTTATATCGGTGCCACTAACCCAAAGGGGGTGTAGGAGCAAAAAACGTTCTAAAAATGCGATTTTAGCGTTACTGAAGGGCCTAGAAATATGAAATTTTGAATATTAGTTACTTATAAGATATAAATGTTGTCTAAGAACAGTTCTTAAACAATTCGAAATTTGAAAGGGGTGAAAATGCACAAAAAGAGTTCTAAAAAACGTTCTAAATGGTAATTTTTATACAATCTCAGGAAATATCAAACCGATTTAAAAAATATTGGTGCCAAAATGATGGTGACAACGCTTGCTCCAAGATAGGCTATGTTTTATGTCGGTGCCACTACACCTAAAGGGGGTGTAGGAGCAAAAAACGTTCAAAAATGCGCTTTTAGCGTTACTGAAGGGCCTAGAAATATGAAATTTTGAATATTAGTTACTTATAAGATATAAATGATGTCTAAGAACAGTTCTTAAACAATTCGAAATTTGGAAGGGGTGAAAATGCACAAAAAGCGTTCTAAAATACGTTCTAAATGGTAAATTCTACACAATCTCAGGAAATACCAAACCGATTTAAAAAATATTGGTGCCAAAATGATGGTGACAACGCTTGCTCCAAGATAGGCTATGTTTTATGTCGGTGCAACTACCCCTAAAGGGGATGTAGAAGCAAAAAACGTTCTAAAAATGCGATTTTAGCGTTACCGAAGGGCCTAGAAATAGGAAATTTTGAATATTAGTTACTTATAAGATATAAATGATGTCTAAGAACAGTTCTTAATAAATTCGAAATTTGAAAGAGGTGAAAAGGGGCGAAAATCGTTCTAAAAAACTTTCTAAATGGTGGTTTCTACACAATCTCAGGAAATATCAAACCAATTAAAAAATATATTGGTGTCAAAATGATGGTGACAACGCTTGCTCCAAGATATGGTATGTTTTATGTCGGTGTCACTACCCCAAAGGGGGTGCAGGAGCAAAAAACGTTCTAAAAATGCGATTTATGTGTTACTGAAGGACCTAGAAATATGAAATTCGAAATATTATCTACATATTAGATATAAAGGATTTCTAAGAACAGTTCTTAAACAATTCGAAATTTGAAAGGGGTGAAAATGCGCGAAAATCGTTCTAAAAAACGTTCTAAATGGGGGTTTCTACACAATCTCAGAAAATACCAAACCGATTTAAAAAATAATGGTGTCAAAATAAGGCTGTCAAAATGACAGTGACAAACCTTGCTCCAACATAGGCGATGTTTTATGTCGGTGCCACTACCCGAAAGGGGGTGCAGGAGCAAAAAACGTTCTAAAAATGCGATTTTAGCGTTACTGAAGGGCCTAGAAATATGAAATTTTGAATATTAGTTATAAGACATAAATGATGTCTAAGAATAGTTCTTAAACAATTCGAAATTTAAAAGGGGTGAAAATGCACAAAGAACATTCTAAAAAACGTTCTAAATGGTAGTTTCTACACAATCTCAGGAAATACCAAACCGATTTAAAAAATATTGGTGTCAAAATGATGGTGACAACGCTTGCTCCAAGATAGGCTATGTTTTATGTCGGTGTCACTACCCCAAAGGGGGGTGCAAAAGCAAAAAACGTTCTAAAAATGCGATTTATGTGTTACTGAAGGGCCTAGAAATATGAAATTTGAATTATTAGCTACTTATTAGATATAAAGGATTTCTAAGAACAGTTCTTAAACAATTTGAAAGGGGTGAAAATGCGCGAAAATCGTTCTAAAAAACGTTCTAAATGGTGGTTTCTACACAATCTCAGGAAATACCAAACCGATTTAAAAAATAATGGTGTCAAAGTAAGGGTGTCAAAAAGACGGTGACAACCCTTGCTCCAACATAGGCTATGTTTTATGTCGGTGCCACTACCCGAAAGGGGGTGCAGGAGCAAAAAACGTTCTAAAAATGCAATTTTTGCGTTACCGAAGGGAAGAGAAATATGAAATTTGAAATATTAGCTACTTATTAGATATAAAGGATTTCTAAGAACAGTTTTTAAACAATTCGAAATTTAAAAGGGGTGAAAATGCGCGAAAAGCGTTCTAAAATACGTTCTAATGGTGGTTTCTACACAATCTCAGGAAATACCAAACCGATCTAAAAAATAAGGGCGTCAAAATGATGGTGACAACCCTTGCTACAACATAGGCGATGTTTTATGTCGGTGCCACTACCCCAAAGGGGGTGCAGGAGAAAAACGTTCTAAATTGCGGCTTTTGCGTTACGGAAGGGCCTAGAATCGTGAAATTTGGAATGGTAGTTAGTTATAAGATATTAATGATCTCTAAGGACATTTCCTAAAAAAATCGAAATTTAAAAGGGGGTAAAAATGCGCAAAAAGCGTTGCAAAAAACTTTATAAATTGCGATTTCTATGCAATCTCAGGAAGTACTGAACCGATTTCAAATATAATGGTGTAAAAATGATGGTGACAGATCTTGCTCCAAGATAGGCTATATTCTATATCTGTTTCCAATACCCCAGAGGAGATGCAGGAGCAAAATGCGCAAAAAGCGTTCCAAAAAAGTTCTAAATGCCGATTTGTCGGCAATATCTCAGGAAGAATTAATCTGATTTCAAACGTAATAGTAGGAAAGTGATGCTGACAGCCTCTGCTCTAACATAGACGCTATTTTATGTCGGTATCACTATCACCAAGACGTTGCAGCAGCAAAAATCATTCTAAATTTCGGTTTTTGTGATCGGTAGGGGCTAGCAACTTAAAATTAGGCAAGGTACATATTTATTAGATATAAATGATCTTTAAGAACAGTTTCGAAAAAATTGGAAATTTAAAAAGGGGTGAAAATGCGCGAAAAGCGTCCTAAAAACGTACTAAATTGCGATTTCTACTCAATCTAAGGAAATTCCAAAGCTATTTCAAAAGTAATGGTTGCAAATCAATGGTGACAGTCCCTGCTATAACATAGGTTATATTTTATGTTGCTGTCACTACCATCTGAGGGTTGCAAAAGCAAAACATGTTCTAATTTGCGTTTTTTGCACAACTGAGGGGTCTAACACTTTGAAGTATGGCATGGTATTTACTTACAAGATGCAACTGCTTTCTAAGAACAGTCGAATGAAAATTCCAAATTTTAAAAAAATGAAGTGAGTGAAAAGCGTTATAAATTACAATTTTTAAACAAACTTAAGAATTACCCAACCGATAAAAAAATAATGATGACAAATTTTGGTGATAGAACCTGCACAAGCATAAGCTATATTTTATGTCTGTTCCACTACCACCAAAGGGTTGCAGGAGCTAAAAACTTTCTAAATTGCGATTTCTGTGATACTGAAAAGGCTAGAAACTTTAAATATGACATGGTAGTTACTTATAAAATATAAATGCCCTCGAAGGAACGTCGAAAATAAATTGGAATTAAAAAGGGCTGAAGCGAAGGGGAGGTGCGAAAAGCATTCTAAAAAAGTTCTAAATTACGATTCTATGCAATTTCAGGGAATATAAACTGATTATAAAAGTAATAGTAGCAAATCAATGGTAACAGTCTCTGATCCTACACAGGCTATATTTTATGCCGGTGATTCTACCACCTGGGGTTCACAGGAACAACAAACATTCTAAAAAAAGGCTTTAAAAGCTTTTTAAATTACGTTTCTGTGGAATATTAGGAAATAACAAACCGATTTCAAAATTAATGTTGGCAAATTAATGGTGACAGTTCCTGTTTCAACATAGCCCTTTATGTTGAGAGAGGTGGTAGGACTTGGAATTTGACATGATGGTTAATTTTATGATGTAAGAAGATGGGGCGAAACAGCACCAAAAACTGGCGATATGAAGCAATTAAAATAATAAAACTTTGTAAAAGATCACCATAAAATTAAAACAAAACACAGGACGCGTTTCGAGCTAAAAACATAACAGATCGTCATCAGCTACAGCATACACGTGTCCGTAAACGAACAAGTTCAAAAATGAACTGTTCATTTTTGAACTTGTTCGTTTACGGACACGTGTATGCTGTAACTGATGACCAGCTGTTATGTTTTTAGCTCGAAACGCGTCCTGTGTTTTGTTTTAATTTTATGGTGATTTTTTAAAAAGTTTTATTATTTTAAATGTAAGAAGATGGTTTCTAAAAAATTCAAAACTTCAAATGAATACTGAAATGAGCGTATTAATTGAGCATAAAAGTTTCAAAATATTTCCTAAATTATCATTTATTTAGTTTTATTTCATTTTATTAATTTAAGACTCTTTTCTGCCATTGCAGTGTAATAATGATGTTTAATCAAACTGTGTTTTAAATAGTAATTTTTGAATTATTCCTAAAAGAAATAAGTACCTTTTAATAGAAAAACTTTTAATAAAATAAAATATTACCTTTTAATAAAATAAAAATTTAGTTAGTACCTTTTAATAAAAATTAGACATATAAATATTACTTGGCATATTTCAAATATTACGCGAGCAAAGCCGCGGGTTTTGCTAGTAAAATATATATATTGATCCAAAAAATCGGAAAAAGCACAAGTAAAACTAATTATTTCCGTCGCAAAATTCCTAATAAATTTAAAATTCATCATTTGCATATTTTTTTTTTTCAATGCTAGAAAAAGTGTCACATTTTAGCTTATGCGAAATTTTCCTAAAAAACAAAAATTATTTTTTAATTTATTTTTTTTTAAATTTAAGTTCAAAGATTTTTTATTTCAAGATGTTTAACCAAGCAGTCTGCACACCCAGAATGTGGTACAGACCGTTTAAAATGTTGTTTTCAAGTACTTGATCGTAAAAAGTAGGTCATTCGTTTTTAGTTACACACACACGCACACACATATATATACAGGTTTGCCACAAGCGACTATTTTTATATTCTGTTCGCACTTTTATTTTTTTTAAATAGATTTTATAGTGTATCTCCCTTGATACATGCCAACCACCGGCTTTTTTTAAATCAATTATACTCTAACCAGAAATTAATTTACTTAACGGAATTAAATGTATTTCTAACGACTGACTCATTTAATGCCACAAGCATTTAATTAAATAAATTTTCTTGTTCAAAGTTTTTTTTTTTTTTTTTTTTTTTTTTTTTTTTTTTTTTTTTTTTTTTTTTAAGCCGGAGGTTGGGAACTATGCCCATGTAAATATTTTTAAAGCGAAAGCAAAAGATTTTTGTTTTGAAAATTTAGTGCAAAATAGAATTAAAAAACAGTCGCCTTAGGCAGCCATGTATGTACAGATTCTATGCAAAATACTAAGCTTATATAGCTAATTTATGTTCGTGTTAACGTGTTTGTAGTGCATCAATTTTTGCAGAAATGTGTACATATTGCTGGCTTAAACTCAATAAAAAAAATTAATTTCTTAAAAAAAAAAAATAAATAAATAAACCTATCAAAATTTTGATCAACTATCAAAATTTAATCAAAATTGACATTAACTTTTAAAACCTTTCTTTACAGTTTTATGCCAGTGAATTACATTATTCTTAAGACAGGAAGCTTTAAAACTTCTTACTTGCTCTAAATTTCTTACTAGCTGTAAAATAATACTTTACAAATTTCGAACAAACTAAAAAAATAAGTTTATTGTGATGGAAAAAGTATGAAAAATTAAATAATAATTTTATCGGTATTTTTTAGTCACTAACAAAAAATTCACTCCCATCACTTTTGCTAAAATCTTCTTATAAATAGATATTTTTGTTTGCAAACATTGCTATACTGAAGATAAGCCAGGGAGATCTATCGTTTTGTCGTGTTACATAGCGAGACTGGAGTTCCTTAGAGCATAAACCTCTCTATTCTCAGAAGGAGGAGTTTGTGTTCACCACACCTCTTATTCGCAGTCTCTTGCGGTAAGAAAAGAATTTATATAAATGCCATAAGATTTCATCACAAAACCCCCTTAGACGTTTAACGTACGGTGCCATAAAAATTACCATACACTTAATGTTTATATGGCTTGCCATAGAATATTTTTTACCTTAGGCAAAAAAACATAAGATTTCACTTATTTATTTTTTTTTTTATGATAATTCTATGTCATTTTTTGCTAAAGGAGGAAAACACACATGAACAGGAATGAACTGATGATGCAAAAGCAAGGATGGGTCACAATGCCATTGCAAAAATTAATCAGATGGTAAAGCACCGTAGCACCATCTATTGCGTTCTTTATAGATACTCGCTATCCCCGGAAAAAAGGCTTTTGAACTTATGAAAAGGTTAAATGCTGCCATTAATAAAATAAACTGTATAAAATCAACAAGTCTTTAAAAAAAACATTTTAAGCTTTTGTATGAAATTATTCTATGCCGGTATTCGCCCCTTCTACTACATAGGGAAGTAAGATGGTATTTATTTTCTATGAAGAGCGTTTACACGATTGTTGCAACTGCAGAGGTGATATTAGAAGAACTATAACACTAAACTGGCAAAACTTTTAACTAACGAAGATAGTCAATTATAATGGCATATTTTCCCGATATGTTTAGAAATATAAGAAAAAAAGTATCTATCGTTTCAATGAAAATCTGTCACAATTTCCGACTCATTTTCTAAACTTTTCTTTTAAGATGAAACGTGTATTGGTCGGATTTTGAGTTGAACGAGGCTATCGATTAAACCGCTATTGTTTAAAAGGAATGCGTACAACACCATATTAAAAAAGTATACAAATAAATAAATATTCCGGGGCATCCTGCAGCTTTGAAAAATTCCTTCAAACAACTTATTTCGACATCTGAATAGAAAATACTTTTGACTACTCTAAAAGTGTTCAGCGTTTTAAAAAAAACATCCAGCTTAAACTCAATGAAACACTGACGTCCTTGTTGATTTGACATCTCATAGCAAGTTACACTAAATATGCCAAAACAACCGTTTATTTTGTCAGACCAAATGAAAATATTTCGATTTCAACCAGACTTTTTCTTAAAATAAATATGAATCAAATCGAAATAAAGTTAAATAAAAGAGTTAAATAGTTTTAAATAATGATTATTGGGTCTGAAATATTTTTATAGAACTTGAGTAATATTTCTACACTGTAAGAAAAATGACATTTTTACAGTAAAAGTACTGTTCATCTCGCGCATAAACTTGATCACAGTGAAGGTGCTGTATCTTTCTTTGTTTTCCTGATTATATTAACATGGAAAATATAGTAGTTGCGTAAAATTAACAGCACAATGTGCTGGCAATGTGGGTGCCAGCAGCTTGTGCTGTAAAAAAATGCGTCCAAATTGCCAGCACATTGTGCTGTTAATTTTACGCAACTACTGTATTTTCCATGTTAATATAATCAGGAAACCAAAAAAAGATACAGCACATTCACTTTGATCGAGTTTGTTCTGGCAAATTTACAGTGTTTTTTTTTTTACAGTGTAGTATATGTAAGTAGTATTAAAGATCTTACTTTAAAACCAAATCCAAATACTGCACTGTAAATTAAAATGTCTGAAATTCAAACACTTAAGTGTCTGAAACGGAGTGTTCAGTTTTCAGACATTTTAAAATGTCTGAATTTTTTCAGACACTTTTCGTGTCTGAATTTCAGACACTTCAAACGTCTTAATAGCATCCATTTTTTTGTAAGCATCATACGTAGCCATGTTTGACCACGTTGAATCCTGAAAAAATATTTGGCTGGGGTCCTGCACACCCCCCCCCCCCCCCCCTACAACCTGATTTTTCTGGTGCTCCCAATTTTGGTACGCAATTTTTGTTAAGCTGATAATTTAAATCTTTTACGACATTTTACTGATTATAATCAATATTTTGAACTGCAGGAGTAGAACAAGATTAAAACAAAAAAATATTTATCTAAATATTAGATTTTTTTAATTTGTTTTATTTTAATCTTATTTTACTTTAAAAGTTCAAAATATTGATTATAATCAGTGGAATTTCGAAACAGATTTAAAATATAAACTTTACAAATATTGCACATCAAATTTGTGGGCACTAAAATCGTAGGGGGGGGGGGGGCACGGACCAGTATGCCCATTCTTTAATCAAGAAGTTCTTTTGCAAAAAATGCAACCCCGCATTATTGTTATTTTAATTGAGATGTCCGGTATTCGGGAGTATCCGTTGTGGAGGTTAATGGACATTCCCGAATAGCTATTCTGAAACATCTATTTAGCGAATACTTTTTTAATCCGCATGGCATACATATTTGTATATTTTTACCTCACAAAAGCAGACATCTCCGATTATCGGACAAATTCAGCGGCAAGGGCTATTGAGGGCTTTTAAAGTACATGGATAAATATATATATTTCTTATAATCTTGCCCTACTCTACTTCATATAATTTAAAAATAGATTTTTTAAAAATTTATATTGCCACATAGGCAATTTTACATATATATCAGATGATAATCACAACAGCTATTTAACTATGAATAAATAAATAAATATTCTACTTTACCCTTTGCACTCGAGGGCTCCGGAGCGGAGCCATTTAAAATTTGTCTTCAAACTCGAGGGCTCCGCTACGGAGACAATGCAAATAATTTTGTGATACCTGTCTAGAAAAGCCAAGATTACATGGTATCACAAAATTATTTGCATTGTCTCCGTAGCGGAGACCTCGAGTTTGAAGACAAATTTTAAATGGCTCCGCTCCGGAGTCCTCGAGTGCAAAGGGTTAATATTGAGAAAAAAATTACTTCGGTATTTTGTTTATTTATATTTTGTGTTTTTTAATCTTGTCCTACTCTAAAAGTTCAAAACTTTCATTATAATCAGTGCAAGATTTAAGGTATCAACTTTACGAAAATTTCATACAAAATCCCCCCCCCCCTCCCCGAAAAAAAAATAAAAATCCTTATCATTTAAAAATTAGATTTTTTAAAAATTTATATTGCCACATGGGCTTATTGTTATCATTCCTATGAGGTACTAAACAAGACATCTTTAAAGCAAAATAAAGCCAAAAAAAAAAAAAAAAGTTAGCACATGATATCACTATGATACAAACTTGCGATGCTTATCAGTAAAGTCTAATTGGAAAATGACCTTCGAATCCACGCATGAAGCGAAATCTAAATAAACAAATGATTTCCTTTTTCCTGACTGGCTTACTTCTATGTTTCCAAATCAAAAGTTTTCACACATTAAAAGATTTTATAGCTTTAGAAATATATCTAAGAAATACTTGAGATAAACATTCATTTTCAATTATATATAAATTTCATGAAAATCAATTGATTTTTTTTTTCCAAAAGCGAAAGTTTATAAATATATTTTTTTTAATTTCAGCTGAATATTGTTCAATGAAAAAAAAAAAGGCAATCCCGAAAATCCCGGAATTTTCCAGTAAAAATTCCGGGATTTTCGGGGTTAAAATTAAAGCGGGATCCCGGGATCTCAATCCGGGATTGTAATCCCTAGCTAGGAAGTAAGAAAACTTTAGGAGATCTTTCAATTTTTTTTTTCTATTTCCTTGTGGTCGAGTATGAGATAAGCATTAGCCATTGAAATTGAAACTAAGAACTGCTTATTGAAAACAAAACAAAACAAGAGAATGAACTTAACTTTTAAATATGTCTGTTTTTTAGTGATGTTATTACTTTAAATTTGAGAAAAAAGATGAGAATAAATAATACATAATTTGCAATAAAAGACAACGTCATAAATTTAAAAATATATACTTCTAGAATTAGTGTTTTTTTTTTTTGCAAAAAGATTCAAAACTAATTAAATTTCATGTAAGATTTTGTTTAGTACAATAAATAAAATCATAAAAGACAATAATTTTAGTACTATAAAGAAATTATAACATTTACTTCAATCGCTGTTTGCAAGAGGTAAGAAATATTCCTCGATTTGAAATTTTAAAAACCACAGTGAGGGAGAAAGACTTTCATCAGTTTAAAAGGTAATTCCATAATACATCCGACTAGCCATATTTAAAGAATGAGATGTTTCATCCTAAAAACAGGACCCGCCAGACAAAAGTTTCTTTTTTTTTTGCCAGCTTCGACAGGACGAAGATGAATAACACAATATTATTGATATAAATTGATACGAGTTAACACTAAGCCCATTGCACACGCTTTGTAGAATTTCCGGGTGTAATCTTCAACCGTCGTCTACTTCTGTTCTGTGTCTATCCCGCCCTTGTATCGACCACAGCTTCTAAGAGACATTTGATGTCGAGCACACACGTCAGATGTATGTATTCAATAAATAAATAATCCAAGTTAATACGAATTAAAATCACAGTACTTCACATTTCGCAAAAAACGAATTAAAAGACACGCGTACATAAAAACAAACTTTGTTTGAATTACAACGTATACCACTTCGAACGAAGACATCTAAAACGCATGCGCAACTCGGAGTGCTAGTGCCCCCTAGTGGTTATTGCGTCGGAAGAATCAAAACGTCTTAAATTAAGACACGTTTAAAGCAATGAAGTGTCTTAAAATAAGACGTCTGCGGATATTTTAGACATTATTCTCAGTTCGTTTACACCATGGTCATAGTAAGACACTTATGTATCTAATTAAGACATCTATAATGTCTGAATTTTCAGATTAAGACACTTAAGTGTCTAAAATTCTTTTTCAGTCACATATGTGTCTAAATTTAAGACGCTTCTATTTGCAGTGTGAAGTCTTTTAAATGCAGGACCAAACATTCGCCTGCAATTACTATCAACTGGACTTGAATCAGATATTGCGCAAAAAAATCCAATCACATTACGCGTTTATACGTTACTGTTCGACACTCTAATAATGTAAAATTTCTTGTAAGGCAAATATTATGGTTTATTGAGTTTTGGAGGTTTTTTAAGTTTGTAAACTTTTGACAATCCCATCTGTATTGATGATAATTGAAAATAAATTCAGTATTACAGTAAAATTTTCAAAATGTAATTTTGTTTATGGGGCAATTCAAAATTTTTTTAGATTACTATTCATTCTCTCTTCCTGTGATGAGTAGCAATGTCCCTAAAAAACCAATACCTTGTAACAGAGGGAACGGTAGGCATCAAAGTCTCCGGCATAGAAATTCATTCTAAAAGAGGCTTAGCCAGTTAAAAAGTTCAGTAACCACCGCCCTACAACAATCCTAGAAGCAAAACCGTATAAATAGTGAAGAAATCGCCGGCTAGCGGCTTTCTAGCTAAACAGTCAGCGCTACGTTAGTATATATAAAAAATGTATATTTATTTATTTTTGGTTTTTATCGAATGTCTAGAAAGGTACTTAGCTAATTTAGAAAAAAAAAAATGAATAGGACTAATTCGATATGTCCTATTTCATTTTGTTTTAATCACAAGAATCGGTCGAGTAATTTTGGAGTACTATGTGGCAATACATAAAGAAATACATACACGTCATACCTCCAGTTTTTTTTTTTTTTAAGTCGGTTAAAAAGTAAAAAAATATGTATATATATTTATTTAAAACTGAACTTTTCGATTCCCGACGTACATTTTTAAATAGATTAAAATCGAAGCCTTGTGATATATTGAGCATCGATAAACAAAATTGCTTAAGAGAATCTAACAGCGACTGTAATGATTTTCAACACAACTGTCTCCATACACGTACTTCCCAGTCTTCGAAGTAAAACACTTTTACTCGACTTATCGTAGATAGGAATTTTATCCTTTGAGATTTGGTACAAAACATTCGACTTAAAATAACCAAAGAAAAAAAGAAGATAGGAAATCCCAGTAAATTCAGATTCCAGGATTCTTTAATCAATACTGCTTTACTTGAATGACTGCTGTTTCAGAAAAAAGTAAATGCTTAAATTTTCTTCAAAAACACTTTCTTTCGGCGAAAACAGAAAAGCAGGTTTTATTATACATTTTAACAACCGCAGAATGTTTAGTATTTTAAAGTAATTTAAATTAAACTTATCAGTATTAACATATATTTTCAATAATGTATTTCCAATAAAAATACTGCATATTTATTCTATATTACATATATTTACGCCCAAATACAAATACACATAAAAATTTATTATATATGTGTATATAAATATGTATAATAAACATGCGGATATCAGTACATAATATGAGCAATTTAAAAAAATTGTGAATCGTTAACGATAAATTAATAAAAAGTCTAAAAAGATGGAGAAAGGATTCTTTTGCACAGGAAGTAAATTTATCCCTCAGAAAATATATACATGTGTAAGAGCGTATATAGCCATTATAAAATATTACAAATTATCATATATATTAAATATAAAAATTACAAATTAAGTTTTAAGACAAGTTTTCAAACAATATGAATTTTAAATTAAGATCACCAAATTATTAATTGACATAAACAGAAAATGATAAAAAAGATGAATCAAGTATGAGGAGTGGAACGCACAAATATATAACAAGTAACTATGAATAATCTACAGAATCATCAGGGGAGCTTGCAGATTCAATTCATATTGAAGATATGTTATTTCATCTCATTTTGTGGGCATTAGGCCTAAAATGAGAAAATCCAGCTAGTTATAACACTTCAAATCATTTCCAAAATAAACAAAAAATTACGCATAAAATATTAAAAGATAAATAAATGAAGAGAAGATAGCACTTCGATGATAGCTAAAAATCTAAAATACAAGAAATTTCACTTACTAATGGACAATGTGTGAAGATGGAAACGGATTGATGTGCTATTGAAAAAACTGAGGCTGTGATTCAACTACTATTAAAAGCAGATAATTAATTGCCGAAACGTCAGTGAAGGCTTACTGTGGAGACACGAAAAGTTTTGATTTCCGTTTGTCTGTCTGTCTGTCTGTCCGTCTGTTCCGCGATAACTGCCGCAAAAAGCACCCGATCAGCTTGAAATTAATTGGGCATATTCGTGAGATACCCGGACGTAGCTGTATAGTTTTTGGTTAAATTTGGTTCATTCGTTCGGAAAATATGGAAGATTTTATTTTTCTTTATAATGCTTTTCTACGGAAAGTCAGACGATTTTCAAATTTCGATTTGTTGAAAGAAAATGGCACGTTTGATTAATGGATTTAAATGTCAAATTATGGACACTAAAATTCCAAATAAAGGTTTTAAATTATTCCTATTATATTGAAGTTTTATCAATATATCTATAAGATTTTTTTATTTACGTGTATAATGTTTTGAGGACATTTATACATGTATTCCAATAATATAAAGAATTTTTAAATTAATTTTCTTGTTTTACATAATACATATTTCTTTTTTTTTCCTTTTCTTCGTTGCCTAGCGACTGTTATTAGTAGCCTATCATTGCGTCAAATATGAATGAAGTTAGTAAATTACGTTAATTTTGTTGCAGGTTCTATTAAAAGGCTATCACAAAAAATATTTTATCGCGCCAAATCGATGCAATTTATGCAATTAACAGTGGGCACGATAATGAATTATTTTCCAATAGATTTATAGATCTCCAGATATGCCTATTTTGGGGGGCTTTTAATATGTTATTGCTATCGCATGGATTAGGATGTTTAAACTAATGTTTAGCCATGCTATAAGTGAAAAAAAAGTACAGTTAAAGGCATGTAAATCCTTTTTAACACTTTCCAACATGGATGAAAAGTATTTATGACTTCAGTTTTTCTATCTGTCGCCTGCCGTGTTTCTCTACGTGCTCTAACTCGCGTAAATATAGTCGGGATTACATATAATTGATATACGTTATTGAGGTTTGTCAAAGTATGTTTGGTATTAAAAATGAAGAGTGTAGCATTCATAGCTTAATTACAGGGGCACTCAAAACTATTTCGTTACATTATAGTCTTTGGGAAAAATCGTCTGCGGTGTATTTTAATAATGTTACACAATTTTAAACGTAATGAAATTTATATACTTTATTAAGGTGCACTAGAACCTGGTTACTATAAAATATGTTATGTGTAGCACTTACAGCATGCGTACAGGTAACTCAAAAGTATTCATAATATTACAATCTTTGAAGAAAATCCTTTTGTGGCGTTTTTTAATGATGTTACTCTGTTACAAAATAATAAAATTGATATGTATTTTTGAAACATTTTTGTAGTATATGGGGTGCAAAGCATATGTTTTTTTCAGGGTCACACAAAAGTGGTCGATTAAAATGTGGTCTACGGGGGAAAAAAAACTCTTCAAGCTTATTTTAACACATTAGCGACGGCAAACGAAAATTCTCGTTTTTATTCAGAATACATCATTGGCTAAGGGAGTGACTTCTACCTTACAGAAAAGACATTTATATTGTGGTTGTCCATATTTTTTATAGATTGTAAGACATTATATATTACATCCGTACATTGAAAGATATTTACTGCTGCATAAACATGAAAAACATATCTCAGAAACCAATTTCCGAGACACTTTCAGAAGAGGGAGGAGCTTCTACTGTTTTTAAACCCAGATTTAATTAAATTGCCTGTCGTCAGTGTGTTAATTGTGTTGCACTAATTCAAACATTATGAAATTAAATTACATTACTGTGGTTGACTACAAGAAGCATGAATATGATTTGTATCGTATTTATCGTTCATTTATAGGGTCACATAAAATATTTCGGATACAGTTCTGGTCTATTAGGGATGATTGCTGAAGAGCATTTTCGATTATGGTGTGCGTTTTAACGTTAAGTAAATTTGTGCTTAATAAGTAGTGCTTAAATATTGTATAGACCATGTACAGGGATACACAAATGAATTCGTAAGTATAAATGAAAATAAGCGCGAATTGCTTCAGTGGTTTTTTTTTTTTTTTTTTTTTTTTGAGTTATGTATTTCCCAGCCCAATTACGTTTAGTATACTAACAAATGTTTGCAGAATTTAAATAGAACCATATACAGGACTCCGCAGAAACTGGATATATGGTGCACACTATGCATACTAATCCCCGGAAATGTGATATGAGCAGTTTTAAGAGGGTTTTTTGTCTGCATTAAATTTAAATGTTATAGACGACGCGTAAAAATCTTCACGTAATATACAGGGCTGTAGAAAAGAATTCATGTACGTTTCCGTCTATTGGTAGAATTTACTAAAGGACATTAACACAATTAATTGATAATTACAAATGTAAATTAAATTACACTACGAAGGGGTTCAGGGGGGCTCTGCCCCCCTGAAGAAATGTACTTTATTATCTAAAAATTACCAGAATAAGTAGCTCATGAGATTTTCAGAATACCATTACATAACAAGAGGTTTAATTTAACGCTTCTAATGTCAGAAACCTTCGAAATATTTTTTTCGTTTTATAAATGTTTATGTAATTTCAAAACTTTAAATTTCGTTTTTTGTAGAAAGAATAATATTACTCAAAGGATGCTAAACACAATGAATTGTAGAGCTGACGTTGAGGCTCCTGATCTGCAGATTTACTAGTAAATAAAAATTAATTAGAAAAAACCCGTGGCTTTGCTTGCGTAATATTTAAAATATGCTAATGGATATTCGTATGTCTAATTTTTATCAGAAGAAATTATACTTTTAGAAATAATTAAAAAAGTTACTAATCAAGGCACAGTTTGACTAAACTTCATTATTACACTGCATTATAGGCAGAAATGAGACTTAAATTAATAAGAACTAAAACTAATTCTAAATAAAGAATAATGTAGAGAGTATTTTGAAGCTTTTACTCATTGAATACACTCATTTATGTATTCATTTGAAGTTTTGAATTTTTTTTAGAAACCAACTACTTAGTACGGATTTACATCTTAAAATTAATCATCATGTCAAATGCCAAGCTTATTGTCTAACGGTCTACCCCCTCTCTGTTGGTAGTGGCACTAACATAAAATGCCTATATTGGAACAGACTGTCACCATTAATTTGCCGACATTAATTTTGAAATCGGTTTGGTATTTTATAATATTCCAAAGAAAACGTAATTTAGTAAGTTTTTAAAGACTTTTTTAGAACGTTTGCTGTTCCTGCCAACCCCAGGTAGTAGTGGCACCAGCATAAAATATAGCCTGTGTTGGATTAGCGAAAGTCACCATTGATTCGCAAACATTACTTTGTACATTCAGTACTTCGCTTTTAAATTTCGAATTTTACAATAAATGCTCTTGGAGATCTTTTATATCTTATAAGTAACTGTCATACCAAATGTAATGTTTCTAGAATTTTCGGTAACGCGAAAATCACATTTTTAGAAAGTGTTTTGCTCCTACACCGCTTTGGGTTAGTGGCATCAACTTGAGATATAGCCGATGTCGAACGTGGACTAACACCATTATTTTGATACCATTACTTTTGAAATCGGTTCAGTAATTCCAGAGATTACCTCCTGCAAACAAACATTCAAACTTACTTCTTTATAATATTAGTATAGTTTGAATGAATTAGTATAGATAGAATAGATTCCTGCCCTTTGGTGTGAAAAATGAAAATCAAGACTGTTATTTTTTTTTTCTTTTAGCGCTGCCATTGTTGAAAGCTAAAGATGAAAGCTAAAGATGAATTTTGAGGAATACATTAATGAACTATAACTGATAATTATTCAAAATGGAATGAAAAATATAAAAATCTAAATTTTAGAATTTATATAAGTGAAATTTTCCAGGTAACAGATGGAAAATAATTTTAGATATTTAATATTAACATTTATTTTATATATAGCGAAATGTATATAGCAAGGATAATTTAATAGAACTAAGAAAAATAAGCATATCTGAATCATTGTTAGGGTACATTTTGTACAAAATAAATTGAAATAGTAATATAGGGCATAGCACTGCGCTATTTCTTTGTATATCAACAACAAAAAATACAAAAAGGATAAAGCCAAATTATCTTAGTCAACGATACAAATATTAAACTTTGAAACTTTGCGAACTAAATACACACACACACACACACACACACATATATACATATATACAGGGTGTCCAGCGAATAAGACCCTGATTTCAAAATTAAATATCTCAAAAACAAAGATCAATAGAATTATGCAGTAAACGGTTTGTTTATTAGCTAAGCTGTAAAAATGTTATACAGAAATTTCAAAAATTAGTTGCAAAAACCGCTAACAGATGGCTCTGTAATCGCAATGCTTATAAATTGTGTTTTGAAGTCCAGAGCACTAGAGTCTCATTCCTAGATCGCTTCCTATGCAAGAACGAAAATTGGGAAAGACCACATTTTCGTTGGGGTGATGTGCAGAAGTGGAGACATCTATCTGGTCATAGAATTATTGCATCAGCTTCAATTTTAGAGAATTTCAATTAATAGAATTTTCAATAAAAATTTAGAAATCATTATATAAGAACTTATTAAAATATTTTATTTGGGTAATGTGCAGAAGCGGGGCCATGTGTTGACAGAATAGAGATTTGTTTCAAATTTTGTTATAAGTTACTTCAGTTCGGATACCAGTATCTCTGTGGTATGTCTTTTCTCTCCTAATAAGTAGATCGTGGAATAGAGTCCAAGTAGAGAAGGATTTGAAAGAAAATGGAAATATTTACTTTTTAATATTTATTTAAACTGTGGAAAAAGTCTGAATAAAAAAATTCAAAGTTTCTGGTTTTAAAATTTAATTAAGCTAAAAGAAACCCCTTTTTTAAAAATCATTGAGCATTTATAATAATGATTCATAAATATTTTTTTTAATTGTAGAGAATGGTTTGATTGAAAAAATACAAATTTTCTATTTTTAAAAACTTAAGTTAAAAAAATATTTTTAATTTTAAAAACTCGTTTTCATTTTTTTTATCATTGAGCACAGAAATATTGTGCAGTTTCTAGCGATAGGATCCGAAGTGCTAGAAAGGAATGCAGCATCCAAAATACTTTTTCTTTGACGTTGGTGATATGACTTATCATCAATTCCTTTTAAAAAACAAATAATTTAATGCATAATTTCTGTCTCTAAAACTTTGTTTACAAAGAAAAGAAATATATGTGCTAAAACCAAAGTATTATGCCGTGATTTAAAAATAAATGAAAAGTGTAAAATTACTTTTTTATTTATAATAATCCAGGTATAAACAACAATACCAAAATATTATGCCGTGATTTAAAAATATAAAAAATAAATGAACAACAACAACAAAAAAATACAGTACAAAATTATTTTTCTAAATATATGCATTTTTATTTAAATAAATATGTGGCATTAGAAATTGAATTTAAGAAAATATTTTAATAAGTTCTTATATAATGATTTCTAAACTTTTTATTGAAAATTCTATTAAATGAAATTTTCTAAAATTAAAGCTGATGCAATAATTCTGTGACCAGATGTCTCCACTTCTGCACATCACCCCAATGAATAAGTGGACTTTTCCAATGTTCGTTCTTCCGTAGGGAGCCATCTGGGAATGAGACGCTAGTGCTCTGGACTTAGTAGCACTTACAAGTATTGCGATTACAGTGCCATCTGTTGACGGTTTTTACAACTAAATTTTGAAACTTCTGTCTAACATTTTTACAGCTTAGCTAATAAACAAACCGTTTACCGCATAATTCTATTGATCTTTGTTTTTGAGATATTTAATTTTGAAATCAGGGTCTTATTCGCTGGACACCCTGTATATATATAAGTTTCTAAACGCTTGTTTAGAAAGTTTGTTGTTCCTGCGAACCCCAGGTGGTAGTGGCACCGGCTTAAAATATAGCCTGTGTTGGATCATAGACTGTCACCATTGATCTGCAACCATTACTATTGTAATCGGTTTATTATTTCCTGAGCTTGCATACAAATCGCTATTTGGGACATTTATAGATTGCTTTTCACTCCTTCTTTCGCTCCACCCATTTTAAATTGCAATTTTTTTTTCAACAGCACTTCGAGGATATTTAAATTACCATGTAGTAACTACCATGCAATGTTTAACCCGGGAGTAGTCGCACTCCATTCTTTCACACAAGAACTCGAGACGGGCATCGTAGTCCCGGAGCGGATTTTTGCATAAGAAACCAGTAAAATGAATTTTGCTAATAATAATACATCTGTGTTCTCAACGTAGCATTATAAATTGATAAATAAAAAATAAAATATTTTTTTAAACAGAAATATTTAAAAAGTTTAATGATATATTCATCGATAAATATTAAAGTCTAAAAAACAGTTTTTTTAGGTTATGCATGCAATTAATATTAAATTTTGAACAATTAAAAAATCCTGTATTATTTTTCCAATTAAATAATATTTATTACACTTACTATAATTAAAACAAAACTTACATTTTACTGGAATATTCTGTAAATAACACTGCTATGCTCACCGCATACATTTTTCGAACATTTTGCACATGAAATTTGCGATTTTCTATCAATTTTGCTGGGACAGATGTGACACCTTTTTCTTGAAGATTTTTATTTTTTTGTCGGTGGTGCTTCAAAGTTGTCTTTGCGGCTACTATCTAATTTATCACTTAGTTTGCGTGGAAGTGTTAGCTGCAAACTTTTTATTCCACATGCTCTTCTAAAACCAGATCTTTCAAAAATTAATTTTTTTTTTCTGTATTGGAGCAGTGGTGATTTCACAGATAATAGTCCATTTGCCATAATCCGTACATTTATGGCTGCAGTATTCAAAATACTGAAAAATACTGTCATCGGCTATGTGTTGCTAACTCTCGCAGTAGAATAAGTTGCTGGCATTTCATCTACTACATCTACATCTCCCTTCGTGAAATTATAAAATATTATTGTGTTTTTAGGACGGCCAATTATCTGCACGAGGAATATAGGCATATAAAATATTTTCTTGGCTTCTGCAGTTGAAATATAAATAGCACCATCATTGTGCGTGGTCGACAAAAGTACCGCACATTTATATTTTTGTGATACGTAGGATACCAAAGTCATATTCTTCCGGAATCCAAATAACGAGGAATACACTTCTCGTTTTTTCCCAGAAACGAATTCTTCTGGACTTTCTCTTTTATTTTCCCTGACAGTTCAAACAAATGCAACTTTCTTTTGAAGGAGATCTTTAGCTAATGCATATATGGTATACCAATTGTCAACTGTGAGATTACGTCCAGAGTTGTAAATTGGTTCCACTAATCTCTTGACAATTTTATCTGGAACATTTTCTATTTTTTACGGACCTTCCGGTTGCGCACCTGCATAAATTTCAAGATTACAAGTAAAAAATACCCTAGAATCGACTAAATCAAATATATGTGTAGTCCATATTTTGCAGTCCTACTTGGACTATATTGACGAAAGGAACATTTACCTCTAAAAGACTCTAACTTTTAATCTATAGTCACAAATTCTCGAATCGTATGCATCTCATAAGGAATAAAAAGCGGTTACAGGACATAGTTTGATTGAAAATGTCAAGCCCTGTGTCATCGGTATACCAAATATTACACATATTTACATGTAAACATTTATGACTACCTCCTAAATAAAGGCCAATAAATGCTTATATTTCTCTGACGAGCATGTCTTACTCTTTGGAAATTGCCTGCAATGGATTTTATATAAATATTTGTGCATTCTACTATACTCGTTGCTATTGTTTCATCAAAAAGCAATTGCCAAGAATGCATAGGGCAGGATTCGTTCCTTCACATTGCCAACATTCCGGGGCAATTTTGACACAATAATGTGAGAAAGAGTTCTGACATTTCATCTTGTTTCTTTTTTATTCCATTTCGTTATTTTATCTTACCTAATATAATAGTCAACGGATTCAATAATATCCGAGTCATTACATGAATCTAAATACTCTTCTGAACTTGACTCATGATCACTATTTATCCCTGTGAAATACGATTCTTCATCTTCTTCATTAATAGATTCCTGATCAGTTGAAGCCTCAGCTAACAAAGTCTCCAATCTCTTCATTTCAACTTATATGTTAAATAGTGATACACTTTACAACCTTTTCTTTCACATTCACAATCTCAAATCAAAAGCGGGAAATCTCGCTCCGGGCCTCGGAGGCCCGAACTGCAATTTTCTGAGAAAAGGAAGGGGGGGGGGGGTCCGAAGTTCCGAAAATGCCTGTTGTTAGTATGTAGGTGACCTTCAACGCAGCTTTCGTGAAACTCATCCATTGTCGTTGAAGGGGTGATTTCGCTGTAGTGTAGTTTAGTTATCGCCGGGCCTGAGAGGTCCGATGCGAGTCCTCCCGGTTAAAGTTTCTAATCCTTGTATTATCACAAAAATTGCAATTTAGAACGTTTTTTGCTCCTGCAACCCCTTTGTGTTAGTGACACCGACATGAAATACAGGCTATGTTGGAGCAAGGTCTGTCGCCATCAATTTTCAACTATCACTTTTAAAGCCGGTTTGGTTCTTCATGAGATTACGAAGAAATTGTCATTTAGAGCATTTTTAGAAAGCTTTTTGCGTATTAATACATATTTTAACTTTCGATTTTTTTAAGAAATCTTTTTAGAGATCATTTCTATATATTAAGTCGAAAATGCAATTTTTTATGTTTTTAGAACACTTTTCGCCCATTTTCAACCCTCTCAAATTTCGAATTTTTGAAGATATGTTCTTAGAGATAATTTATATCTGATAAGTAACTACTATAACTAATTTCAAGTTTCTAGTCCACACAGTATGAGAAAAATCGCAATTTAGCATGTTTTTTGCCTCTACAACCCCCAGGTGGTAGTGACACTGACATCAAATGGAACTTATGTTAGAGCAAAGGCTGTCACTATCAATTTCCAATCATTAATTTTGAAATCGGTTTGATACTTCCTGAAATTCCTGATTGCGAAGAAATCGTCTTTTAGAGCGTTTTTTGGAATGCTTTTAAAGAATATGAGACATGAGTTTCGTTTAAATAGATATTTGTACACTACAAAAATATTTTAATGCTATCTAATATAGTATAATTACAACATAACAACAAACGAAACTTCAAAATATCCACATTCGTATTACGCACGACTCTGAAAAGAGTCCTCATATATTTCAAAACCTCAAGTAAGGATAGATTTTACTAAAAAAATAAAAAGTTTCCTTTGCTGCCATTAATTTTCAGAAACATGTACTAGTATTTCTCACCATGCATTAATCACATTTCTCAAACCCAAATATCGGGTTTTGTGATGCTATTCACTCTTAAGCAAACATTTTCAGCTGTGTAACTTAATTTATACATACCAAAGTTTACGAAAAGTATACAAAGTGTAACAAAATAATGTAAATTAGAATGTTAGTATTAATGCGGTTAATGTACCATGTTTGTCTGGTAAACATATTTCTTGAAAATGAATAATGTTTACATGAGGCAAATTGATAGCAACCTAAAATTTTATATTATAGGTTTAGAAAACGTATTAATACGCTGCAAAAAATTCTCGAAAGCGTTCTTAATATTATGAATACCAAAGGATACTTTATTTATAGAAACCTTTCTTTAATTTTCGAATATAGTTTTGTTTCTGAAGTTGCAAAAGTTAATTTTGTATTTATTTGTTTGTAATAAAAAAAAATTAATTTATCATATTTCATAGGCTTTCTCCTAACACATAAAACTTACTAAAACATATTTTTACGCATGGATGTAATATAATCTTATGAATAATTTTCAAATGTATGAGAATTCAAATGAATATTTTATGCACCAGTTTCTGAAAAAAATATTCTTATTAAATTGTACTTCAGAAATGACTTTCAATGTTTTTTTGAACATTTCAATGAAGAGTAAGACATAAGAATTATATAAAAATCGCAAAATCAATTGTAATCCTGCAAATTTATGCAAATTTCTTATTTATATATTCTGGCTATAAGTGCATTTAAATTCTTCAGTGAGACAAAACGGAAACAACAAATAATGCGCCAAAATAAAGCATCAACCAGGATATCTTTCTAAAAGGAAAAAGAGGAAATAGCCATACATTAAGTACCTTCATATTTATATATAGAATCAAGAAGAGAAATGCAATATAAATGAAATTCTTTTCAAAAAAAAAAAAAAAAAATTCGTTTTTCAAAAATGTATGGTATTCTGTTCATGATGAAAAACATTTTTATTATTATGCTTTGTTTTGAAAATATTTTTAGAAACATTTCAGAAAAGATTACTTGAAAGAAATATGTATATAAAATACAGTAATTTAAGCATAAGTAATGAAATAAAGAAAAAAGTAAAAAAAAAAAAAAAAAAGTTGGAACATCTCTTGCAAAAAAACGCCAACCTGTATGAAATTTCTACCAAAAGCTGTAAAATATGTAAAAATATTTCAACAGATAGAGTTAAAATTTTGAATTGTCTATTATTTAATGCACACATTATTGATTTATTTTATAATCATCTATGTATTTTAATGTATGTTTTATTTTTCTTTAAAAGTGAAACATAGTACGTATATTCATGTATTGTGTTATTTTTAAAACGTCATGTGGAGACGACTTTAAGTGCTGATTTCTATTAATTCAAATTGTACCCTTTGTAATATATCCTCTCTTTTTTACTTATTCAGATATATTGCTCTTTCTGTATCTCACCTGACAACGGATAAAAATATACACTAAAGAATTTTTGCACTTTTGTGTTATCTACGTTTAAATATGCCGGGTGTCCTAATAAGGACTGACTGATTTTAAAATTCAATAACTTCCAAACGGTGACAGATATTTAAAAAATTCTGGCACGAGGGTTATGCATGAGCTCAAAAGTTTTTTTTACAGTGATTTTCGATTTTAGTTCAAATTAAAAACAATAGATGGCGCTGTAAGCAATAGGCGCTATATACAGGCTCGTTTTTTGTCCTTTCTCTTCTTTCATGCGGAAAAAGGAGATTAAAATGTATCAAGTGGATCCCGAGGCGCCAAAAATTGAGCCTGAATTTAGCGTCTATTGGTGGCAGCGCCAACCTATTTTTTGTAATTCGAACTAAAATCGAAAATCACTGTGAAAAAACTTTTGACCTCATGCATAATCCTCCTGCAAGAACTTCTGTAATATCTGTCACCGTTTGCAAGTTATGGAATTTTAAAATCAGTCAGTCCTTTTTAGGAAACCCGGTAAGCGCATGTGACTCTTTCAAATTTTCAAACACTTTGTCATCACTGTATCAGAATATATATTTCTAATTTATTATCTACATTGCAGAATTTGTTATACATTTATGTATCGTTGATTTTGCAATATTCTAGGATAGCGATCCATAAGGTTCTTTCTTAGGCTTTTCATTTCGGAGTACCCCATATCTGATAAACAGGCTCCCCCTTCTCACTCCACTCAACGCTATTCCGAATACGTGATTCTTTCATTAGTAATCTGCTTATTACAACCATATAATAAATCGACAGAAATTACATTAATATTTCTAACATTTTATTTTTTCATCACATTTTAAAATTAATGTTGCTTTTTATAATAGCTAATATTAAGAAAAATCAATGCAGAATTAGAAGAAATTTTACCTAACTGACGATGATTATTGATAATAGCTTTGTATCATGATATACAAATAATCAAAATGGAAACAGAAACTATTATTGCATAATGATTAGTTAATTTTTTGGGGAAGATGTGGAAAAATACACTGGTTTACAAAAATTAAGAAAAAATCACAAAAAGTGCGTTAACTCGTTCAAAAAATAACCTATCCGTATGGAATTTGGATATGTTGTTAACTAAAAGATGCAGATTAAAATCACAAAATGCAAATTAGTAGCGCTGCAATCGGATTGCGTAATCTGTGCGGAGCATAACAATGCATGCTAGAGAGTACGGCTGCTGATGTCGCTGTGATTATGAGATAAGAAATCTGAGATAGCCAATTCATCAGTATGACCTCCAGGTATCATTTGTCCGCATAACTGCGATATAGCGTATTGTAAGATTGGATGTAGGCCAAAGTCAGACAGATGTGGACAGACAGATGGCTAAATCTTAGTTCTTCTGTTGTTCATAGGCTATGGAAACAATTCCAAACCACTTGTTCGGCCTCCAAAAGATTTAGCCAAAGACGGCCAAGAGCTACGACAAGCACCGATGACCGATATTTGTGGATATGTGTACGAAGGAATAGAACAGCAACCCCCTCTCATCTTAGAGCTTTCCTGTTTGCAGCCACTTGAAGGTTGGTATCAACGTGTACTGTGCGTCGATAGCTTCATGAAGGTGGTTTTTACGCGATGCGACAAGACATTTGTGTGCCGCTCACCTCATGTCACCCGAGGGAACGTTTAAGATGGGCACGTCAACATGTCTAATTGACGGCTGCACAATGGAGGCGTGTTCTATTCACAAATGAATTCCAGTTTAGCCTCCAAAGCGATAGTGGACATTGTTTGATTTGGAGAGGACATTGAACACACTATCATCCATCAGACATTCGTAAAAGAGATTCGTATGGAGGAGGCAGTGACTGTGTTTGGGATGGTATCTCTTTGAGCGGACGTACATGCCTCCATGTCTTTCCACGTGGAACTGTGAATGCTCACGTCTATAAAGATGACATTCTTGATGTTTACGTGCACTCTTATGCCGGTGCAATAGGTAATGATTTCCTGTTACAGGACGATAACGTTAGAACGCATAAGGCTCACATCGTAGAAGATTATCTTCAGCACCAAACAATTCAGCGCATGGAATGGCCAGCGCGATCACTGGACTTGAATCTCATCGAGCATCTTTGGAATACTTTAGGAAGATGTGTTTCTGCTGTAAATACCCCTCATCAGACCCTTGCCACGCTTACAACTGCTTTACAAGTACAATGGCTCGCACTTCCCAGCGAACTTGTCGATCGCATAATTGACAGTATCACACATCGCTCTATGTACTGTATTGCTTCTAAGGGTAATCATACTCCATATTATAGGTACTTTTCCTATACCACACTGACACATTTATTTTGTTTATTTTATAATTGTATTAATTTCTGAAACACCACAATCGCCGGTAATTTCTTTTAATATTATTTTATACCTTACTATGTGTTGTACATTGTGTCTCTGTGTTATTAAAATCTACTTGTAACATTTTGAGTAATAGCTACTTTTGTTGTTTTTCTTTGATTTTTAGAAACCAGTGTACATCAGTGCTCATGCAATATGCTTAGTAAGGGGCAGAGCTTATATTTCATTTTTAATGAATTATTAGGTCCTTTTCCCTCATTTTGAGTGTTGGATTTACACATGAGACTAACATTGTAATCTACTATCAAATGTACTACAATACTATGTAAAACTAATAATTTTCTTTGTTTGTTTCGTTAAAATTTTTTTGTGGCTTCCGCCATTACTGATTTTATTTTCACATACCCCCAGAAGGCCCGCAAATTACTCCCAGGAAACCATTCTTCTAGGAGATTAACTAAAGTTCATATTTTATTAAAAATTTGTGATACAATTGTAAAACTGACATTATTTTGTTATTAATATTATTAAGGAAATTATTATAAATTTAAAACCTAATTTTTTTCTAATATGATGCATAACCATACATAACATAAACAAAAATATTTGCATAAAAGTAAAAATACTTTTTAAAAGTACAAATATATAGAGACACTTTAAATTCAATTTTTATTTTTTGAATATTTTGTTCAAAGTCGATGAGTATACCTGTAATTATGTTAATATATTGATTTATTCAAACTGCTTACCAGATATTTTCAACCAAATTGCTATCTTGACTTTATGTATTACGGAATGTCTGTCATCAAATAAATAAAAATTACTGTTCTGGTAAAATTTCGTGCAAAAATAAATAAGAAAAACATACTAAATTAGCACTTCTTTCATCAATCTGTTAATAAATTCGGTTCAATAACATTATTCTTCCGTTTATAACAGAGAGGTACATTTCATCATGCACAATATCGAGGATAAAGTATATTACTTTTAAAATAATTTTGTGAAATATTTTTAAAAAGTCTTATAATACTTGTATTTTTAATTTTTAATAATACTAATCTGTTTATTAACATATCTAAATCATAATATGGCATTTGTAATGAAATTATTATCAAAATTATAAAAATAAAAAAGTCTTTATACATTTATGTTTACATTTAAATCAACATTTTTTCCTTGCTAAATGTTGCATTGAATTCGAAGTAATTTTCCCCCTTATAAAAAATTCTTCCAATAAGATATATAATAAATATGTAATAAGTCTTCAGAGCACAATACAGTTTTTATTCTGTAAAAAGGGTATAGTTTGAAAATCAGATTATTATTTTATAAGATTTTTTTTCTCGGAGTTTAATATGTAATCAATATTATAAATAAATACAAAAATATTTTTTAGGAAACTTATTCAATTACAAAATGATTTTGTTTCAAAGAATGCTAGTTTTGAATATTGTCCAAATATAATAGTATTATTAGTTAAAATGACATTTATTTGAGAATATAAATTTAAAATATGATGTAAACATACATTTTAATACAATATTTTATGAAATATAATATTTTTAATTTAATGATCTTTATTATTTAAATATATAAAATTAACACAAAAATATATAATGAATAGAAGATTCTCTTATCTCTTAATAATTACGCATAAATAAGATAAACTATTTTAATCCACACCTCATCTCAGTATACTGATTAAAAATATTTTTTTCCCAAACATTGATATTATGAAATGAAAACTTTAAACTATTTAATTATTTTGATTTAAAGTTACCAAATTTTATTTTATTTGTTCATTTTACTAACGCAGGTTTCGTATATCTTAGGGTATAACGAGTATTTAAGGACTTTCATAACCACACGATTCGTAAAATAATAGTCGTCATAATTATGTAATGAATTTTTTAAATTAAATCCTTTAAATATTACGGTACGAGAAATCTGATATTCTTCTCCTGAAGCTTATAAGATCCGTAAGTAGTATTTTTCGTAATTTCTGAAATATATATATACGAGGTCTGTCTGATAAGTATCCAACCTTTACTTTTTTTTCCGCGCGCATCGGTGATTCTTAGGTTGCGTCAAGCGTCACTGTAGTACACATAGGAAGTACAGTTTAATGAGCATGCTTCAATATTTCCAGTCGTTGATGGCTAGCCGCCGAGTGAGGTGCTGTCATAGGTGTTCGTTGGATTTTTATTTATATGAAAACTACTGAACGGGTTGTGCAAAGTTACTGCATCAAATTTCTCAAAGCATGGTTATCTTCAAAGAGAAACATTTCATAAGATTCACCAGTTTTCGTAGGATTCATCTACTATTTAGCTCATACATCGTACCTGATTCAGAATTTCTTTGCAAAACGTGGAATTCCAGTCACTCGCCAATTTCGCTACTCCTCACACATGTCTCCTTGGGACCTTGTTGACTGTTGTTTGAAGGCGCATTGGAAGGATCCCATTCTGAGAGTAGTGATGAGATATGCAGAATGTGACGGAGGAGTTGAACACCGTTCCGAAAAAAATAAAAGGAACGGTGAGCTAGTTGTGTGAGGCCGCAAGGGACCTCACTTGAAGGAGATTAGGCTATCAATACCGTCAGATAATTTATATATATTTTCGGACAAAGGTAGTATACTTTTCAGAGAGGCCACGCATATTTATTTATCACAACATAACGTAATATATCTGCTTCGATTTAACGGAAAACAGCATTAGGTTTTATATAGAGATAAGTATAACTGTTTGCAACTGTTAAAAATAATTTAACATTAAGAGCTCTAGAATTTAAATCTCCATAAATCCAAAACTACATCACCAAATAACTTTCGTTTGGTATCTATCGTTAAAATTAAAAAATAATAATAATAAATTCTGTTAAATAGTTTTTCCTATTGAAACTTTTTCAAAAGTTGGTTTTTTTGTATGAAAAGCTCTCTATTTTCGTAACATACGAATAATGGAGACGTAATTATTCGCATTAAATGGCTTATTTTGTATTTATCAGAATTTATAAAATAGCGATAAGCAAATAACTAATAAAAGATAAAATAAGCTTCCTTTCAATAATTACATATAAAAATTTACAGATATAAATTTCAATAATTACATTTTAATAATATACAATAATTACATCTTACAAGACAATGTTATTTATATACAAATAATCGGAAACCCGCAAGGCGTATCTACATCCAGTCTGATGTCATATTTATATTTATATTATTATTAACGTAATTTTTGTAATGATAGTATTCTTATATATCGTTACATTGATGACCTAATTTTTATTGACACTAACCAATCAAATATTTCTCAATTTCCTGTAGATTATCTAATTAATTTAGAATTGACAGAAAACCTTTTAACAAATAGTGTTATTAACTGTTTAGATCTAAAAATCACAATCGCACAAAACAAAACAATTACTGATCTTTATGACAAACGTAAAGACTTTCAATTCAAAGTCAATATATTTACTCATTTTAAATCCTGTCTGCACGTTTCAGTTTACCGTAACATACTACTTAATCAATTGTATAGAATCAAGAGTTTATGGCCATCACATCTTCTCAATAAAAACATTAATCAATTAATATTTATAATATATTTATAATTTATGTAATAACATTATTAATTTACTTATCTGTATCATAATTTAAAAACAGTTATAAATACGTTACATTTTAGATGCTAAATGTTTATCATCGATAATCTGATGAGCAGATTTAGAATTATAAATGTTGTGATTTTTATTTTTTAATGAATTAATCTGGATCAAAAATTTGCAAATTGAAATTTTTCTAAATAACTAATTTCAATAATCTCCGGCAGATGATAGCACTACTTATTATTTCGACTTATATTAGTTTAGAAAGTTAACATATAAGAAAATCTTTTCAACTTTATGAATTTTCGGTAGATGGCATTCGCTTTGGTGGATTATATAATTATTTAAATTCAGTTCTAAAATATTTTGTTGTCATCGTATAACATATCATTTTTCTTCATTCATACCTTTTCATTTAAGATAGCTACTTCTTTTGTCCTATTTTATTATAATTTATTCTAGGATCCTTCTGTTAGCATATAAAATAATTTATAATATTTAGACTAATTACGATAATTTATAATTATTATATTTATATCAATAATAATATTATACACTTGGTATTATGATTTCACACAGTGTGGATTCGCTTTTAACTGTGACCATTTAATTAGGCAGGATTTTCGCAGAGATAAACAGGTTACATGTTTGCGATTTAGATATGGTGATAATATTTCTCTTGCTGAGTTAGTTTTTAATTCACATGTTTCATTTTAGTTTATGTTGATCTGTACGGGTATTACATTGGTTACTTATTTATTTATTTCATATTTTATGACGTGGTTAACTCTTGACGTGGTTACTTCTTGGTTTATAGTCGATTGGGTACATAAAAGAAATTATTTGTCAGCTTATAGCTTGATTCGTTTACAGAAATCGACTGTGTATTGCTTATATTTGTATTTCATGGGCCCCTGATGAAGTGAAATACACTATCCAAGTCGAAATTCATTCTGGTATTTGTTTGCTAGACAAGCATTAAATGCTGTATCCCAGCAAAGTAAACTGGAATAAACTACCATAACACATTTGCTGGTTCCACCATAATTACCAGCAAGTCATGGTGTGTATTGGAACACTTTTCTGCTTGGCCAGCACAGAAATTGCAGCTTGTGTTGCTTGAATATGATGCTGACATAGCAGCAATCAAGGTGACCACTTGCTTGTAATTTCTGCTATTCTAGCAGTAATTCACAAGCAACAGATACTTTTTTTGTTGCTTTTCTACCATTACATTTCTACCATCAGTTGCATTTAATTTTTGCTTTTGTAGCATAATTTGCTTTAATTTTTGCTAGGCTGGCATAACATTTCTAGCTTCACTTGCTTTTACTTTTTACTATTCTCCCAGTTAGACAAAAAAAGACTTTAGTGACGCCATCTTTGGAGAATTTCTGAAGTACCTACATTTTTTAGAAGGGTGAACTTATATCGGATTTTCTTTTCCTCTGAGAAGGACAGAACTCACTACTTCCAGTTTGGAAACTGGATGCTCTACTAACTTCGCTACTGGGGCCGTGTTTGTAAACGATATTAAATCTGGGTAATGGGTGTAGAGCTGATTCTGCTGTGTGTTGATATTTTTATATGATAAAGATGAATTTATCGAAGCTGTTATTCTCCAAGTTTCAGTTAATAAGGTTAATTTATTATTAGAGCTTTTTCTATGTTTAATGGATAATTAGAAATTGGCTTGATTATTACAATTTATTAGTGGAATTTTCTTTGCTTAATGAATGGTTTGAATATGGTCATAATTACTTGTTGCTGAAAAATAACAGATTTTGAAACGTATTAAGATAGAATTTATCAATTTTAGGTGGGGGTTAAGATTTTCAAAATTTAGTCCTTATTGGAAGTGGGGGGGCGGTCTATTGTACAAATATTCAATTCGATTGTTATGAACTTATTTCTTAAATGAAACAGTGCTCCTTGAATTTTGAAATTTAACTGACTAAATTCTCTTTTTGAAAAGCACGGAGTTTTCTTTTTTTTATAATTTAAATAGTTAAACACTAAGAGAATGAACAGATACGAATTTTACGATGGGGAAGTGGAGGGAAGGCGCTTTTTCCCAAAAATACTTCATGGAAATTAATTTTCAGGTTTTTTTTTTTAGATTTATGTGTTTAGATTTTATCTAAAACGGGGGGAAATAATTTAATTTATAATTAAAATTTCCTTTTCTTCTATTTTCAAAAAACTTAGTCAAATATATATTTTTCGAGTAACTAAAAAAAAAAATAAACATTTGATGCTGCCAAGCATTAACAAGCACACAATGCTTCATTTAAATACCTACCTCATCATTACTGGGAACAGACTTGTGTAGCAAATTAGCATTACTGGCACATAGTACGTCATGCTGCTTTCTATCAAAGCTGGTTGCATAGCATATTATGCTGGCAAGCATAAAAAAGCATATAATAGCACGTAAAAGTACCTACCTCTTCATGCTTTGACAGAAGCTTAAACAGCAAATAAGCACATAAAATGCTTGTACATAGCTTGTCATCCTATTTCTCCCTGAGCTGGCTGCATAACATATTATGCGGGCAAGCTTAAAAAAGCATATAATAGCACATTAAGGTACCTACCTCTCCATGCTTTGAAAGAAGCTTAAACAGCAAATAAGCATAACATGCTTGTACATAGCTTGTCATGCTATTTCTCAATAAGCTGGCTGCATAGCATATTATACTGCCAAGCATAAGAAAGCATGTACATTTAAGTACCTACCTCTCCATGCTTTGGAAGAAGCTTGAACACCAAATAAGCATAACATGCTTGTAAATAGCTTGTCATACTATTTCTTCCTAAGATGGCTGCATGGCATATTATACTGGCAAGCATAAAAAAGCATATAATAGCATGTTAAGGCACCTACCTCTCCATGCTTTAGAAAAAGCTTAAACAAACATAAAATGCTTGTACATAGCTTGTCATGCTATTTATACCAAAGCTGGCTGCATAGCATATTATGCTGGCAAGTATAAAAATGCATATAACAGCATGTTAAGGTACCTACCTCTCCATGCTTTGCAAGAAGCTTAAACAACATACAAGCATAAAATGCTTGTACATAGCTTGCCATGCTATCCCACCCTAAGCTGGCTGCATAGCATATTAAGCTGGCTGCATAGCATGTTATGCTGGCAAGCATAAAAAACATACAATAGCACGTTAAATTACCTACCTCTCCATGCTTTGGAAGAAGCATAAACAGCAAACAAGCATAAAATGCTTGTATATAGCTTGTGATGCTATTACTGTGTAAGCTAGCTATATAGCATGTGATGCTGGCTAGCATTGTAAAGCATATACTTTCATGAAAATCTAGCAGACAAAGCAATACATAGCAGTAACTAGCATATTTTTTATGCTGGTACTAGCAAGAATTTTGACCTGGGTATAAGCTTCCTTCTACATCCATCCAATTGATCTTTTATTTGTTTTTTATATGTCTTTTATTAGTTCAACATTATTTAGCTGAATTTTTGTATCTTTTGTCTATAACAGGTTATTGCATCAAATTTCGTAAATTTTCATGTGTTTAAATGGTTTTATTGTTCGCAATTTACTAATGATTTTGTAAAATTGCCCTTGATAATCCATTACCAGTCATTAGTTCCATTTTTATTCGTAATTTTTTTTTTAAATGTTTTGAGATTATTTGTGGTTTTTCCTTTATTGAATTAGAGATTTTAAATTTTCAGAACATACATATCTCGCAAAAGAGTTGTTGATGATGATTCATTAAGTAAAAATAGATGATCCTGCTTTATTTTGTATAATGTCAGTGTTATATATTGATGCTCAATTTATTAATTTTATTCTTAATAGCAGAAAAAGATGACGAATTTTAATTATATAATGGTTGTATATATATATATATATATATATTAAGTTTGTGGAATAATTAAGTGTAGTTTCAGATTTCAACATATTGTAAATATTGTTTCCGCAAATACGAATTTAACAAATTTATCGGATACCATTAGACCCAGGTCGAATTTACAAACTTTAATTATCCTTATTTCCCTATTCAAAACAAGTAACGCTCTAAGACCTTCATTAAGTAATTTTAAACCAATGCCATAATATACTGTTCACTGGATTTAAAGTACATCATTTATTAAAGAGGACGTTGTAATAATTATCCTTTAGAAAGGATATATACTACTTTTTTTTTTTTTTTTTTTTTTTTTTTTTTTTTTTTTTTGTTCTTTCAGCGTTAAAGTTCTGATAAATAACTGATAGCAGAATTATAAGGATATTAAAATGTTACATATAAGATACATATTTCTTCACATATTGTAAATTAAATTGAAAAGCATACTGAAAAAGTTTTGATTTTAATACAATATTAATAATAATAATTTTTAAAAAATGATTATGCAGCATGCAGGGAAAAAAATATTTAGTGGAAAAATATTTATTTCGAGGATGATCAATTTCATCTGTATTTTTTTATATTCAATAATTATATATTAAAATAACATTTAGAATCTTTTTAAAACCTTGAATAAATAATATGTTTTTTCGTGCCCATGCACAATTTGAATACTAAAGTGCAAAATGAAAGTATTATCAATTTATTAATATTAAATTAACTATGACTATTACATCTCAATTTATTTATTGATAAATCTGGCAAACCTATGATTTTTATAATTTTATAATAATTAAGTAATTTTGAAAGTAAATAAGACATGTATTATTTTGATATCTTATTTTTTATACGAAGAATTTTCTGCTTGATTTTATCTTCTTTAAATTTCTATATTGAATTTTTTTTTAAATATAGATTAAATTGAGCGTGTAGTAGAGATATGTATGTGCAAGTCAAGAAGATCAAGATTTGAAAATAATTGTATGCTTGTGAATTAAAGAAAAATGTCTCACGAAAAAATATAAAGAACAGGAAACTTCGACCTGCTATTCTCTCTTTCCCTATCTATTGTGTAAAATTGTCACAAAATTATTCATTTGGCTAGTAATCGAACGATTCGTCTTACCAGATTAACAATTTTTGCACTTTTTTATTAATGTATGCATATCAGTACAGCCAACACTCTTAGTCTCATTACTTGAGTTCTCATTTTAGAACCATGAATTAAAAATATACGATAGCTCTCGTTCTGAATCGCATGCAGTAATTTAATCCAATAATACGCAAACATGCTACACTTTAAAAAATATACAAATATTATACAGACATACATAGAATAAATACAATAAACCCAACTGGAGTGAAAAATTCACCATAGTCAGGAATCGAACCTGGCTCTTCTTACAGGCTCTTCTTCTAACCGCTGAGCCACTCGATACCTAGGTCTGTATTTTTTCACTCATAAACCATGTTGGGTAAAGTCACCAGCCATCTATCAGACAGCCTTAAATGATTGGACAACGATGAATAGATTTTACTATTCCATCGATCTACAATAGATATTAAAGCACACATACATACATAAATAACGCCTGCATTCATCTATTCATCGTTGTTCCGACATCCAAAGCTGTCTGATAAATGGCTGATGACTTTCCCCAACATGGCTTATTAGTGAAAAGCAGACCCATGTATCGGCCGGAGTGGCTCAGTGGTTAGAGCAACAACATGGTACGCATTGGACAAAAGTTCGATTCAGGCTCTGGCTAATTTTTTTACTCCGGTTGGGTCTATTGTATTTATTCTATGTATGTCTGTATAATATTTCTATAAAGCATTAAGAGTTGGGTGCAGCCGTTACTTATGTGTATTTTAATGCTACTAACTACTAACTTTTAATGCTACTAAGTTAATAATAGACTACAAGCAGCAGGAGTCGTCCGGTAGCTTCATTGCCCCGAGCCCTCCCTTGCCGCTTTTTGGTGTCTTTAATTTGTGCAATTTCTCTTTTAAATTTGTTCGGTTTCAATATTTATTTATTTTTTGTTTTATTTATTTTTTTTACCAACTTGGCTTTCGCTAGAGTGTCTATTACTCGGGACGTGGCAGGGGACCTATGAACCTTGCTTCCGCAGAAGAGTCGGAATAAATGAATAAAGGGCTGCGGACGAATAGGGAAACTACTTAGCTACTTAGCTATATACTAATATATATAATTCCTTTAATAGCTAGTACAGTCGGACCTCGATATCTCGAACCTCCTTATCTCAAAACCATTGATATCTCAAAAAAAAGAAATTTCCTCTGCATTTCCATCAAAATTAGTATGCATTTTCCATAGTTATCTCGAAATATATTTTGCAAAACCATTAATATTTCGAAATTTTTTCCACAGAAATCACTTTGACTTTTTACATTTGGCTATTTCCAGCTGTAGAACAAGTTTGATCTGGATGCTGGTTTCAAATTCTTTTATCTCTTTGTTGATACAAAGAACTTAAAGGGTAAGAATGGAAGCCTTTTGAAAACGAAAAAAATGTAAAACATCGTTTTTTGGAAAGTTTGCTGTGAAAATCCATTGGATGATGCAACTGTCTGTGACGAGCGGCTTTCAGAACTTCCTTCTCTTTTAAAGGACTATAACGCAGATGATGTGTTTAAAGCAGATGAATATGGATTATTCTATCACTGTTTTTCCAACAAAATGGCTGCATTTAAAGGTGAAGAAATCCGACGTGGCAAACAGAATAAACTTCGTGTAACTGTGCTCTTTGCAGCAAATCAAAGTGGTAAAGAAAAGCTTCCTCCACTTAAAATCTAAAAAGCCTACGTGCTTTGCTAAAATTAAATCATTTCTAATGCTGTACAGGTGAAATATAAAAAGCTTGGATAGCAAATGCAATTTCTGTTGATTGGCTGGTAGAAAACGATAATGGCGGAAACAATGGCGAAAAGTAAAATACGCATTGTTCTCTTCATAGACAAATGTAAAGCCCACTCTAATCTTCCAACGCTAAACAATATCACTGTTAAATTTTTGCCGCCAAACACGACTTTGAAGTCTCGACCAGGATAACCATTCGACCAAGAGATAATCCGTAGCTTCAAAGTTGGTTATAGAACGCAAATTGAGAGCAACTTCTGAATAGTATCGGGGAAGGTAAACCTTCTAGCACACCTATCAGCATCTTACAGTCAATGTGAATGGCTGACTATGCATGGGAAAATGTTACAGAGACAAAAATAAGAAATTGTTACATAGAAGCAGGATTTTTAGAATATGTAACTTCCTGTGAAACTGAAGAAGTTCATTGTATTAAGCAAGCAACTGAAGAGGAGAACTGAATCCAGAACAGGGGGGATAGGTACAAAAGGAGTGTCACACTGAGATTTCAATCAAAGAATTCTTTAATGTAAACAATGACTTGAGACGTGCGGCCCCATTACAGACGAAGAGATTGTTTCGAACAATAATGCAGACATTTCTGATGAAGAAATTAAAGACTTACAATATCAACAAGAGCATGAAAAAATTACAGTGAAATAAGTTGAGAAGGCAGTTGACATGATGCGGAGAATTCTTGAATCAAATGCAAATATTAGAACTGCAGCATTTGGTACCATTGCTATGTTAAAGAAAACAGTCCAATTGCAAAAAGATTCTGCGAGACGGTAGACTTAAATTAAGAACTTTTTCTTCCGAAACAACTGAATGCCTTTCTGCATGACGAATTGGATATTATTTAATCAAAACAAGCATGCGTGTAACACAATTTTGAAATTATTAAAACTTTGAGAAGTGTAGTTTGTTAATTATTAGTTGATTATGTGTAGTTTTTGATTAATCTTATTTTTTACAGGAGAAAACAGTTTGGGAGATAAGATTTTTTAATTTTGTCAAATACTTGATAACACGAAACCTCTATATCTCGAATTTATTACTCTTCCCCACATATTCGAGATATCGAGGTTGGACTGTATTAATAATTAGCTATAGCCCTTTATTATTCTACTCTATCCCGACTGTTTTGCCGAAGCATGGTTCACAGGTCCCCAGCCACGTCCCGAGTAAAAGACACTCTGGAGAAAGCGAGGTTGAAAAAAAAGGCTATCGACCCTGAGGCCACCGAACGACTCCCACTGCTTCTAGCTTATTATTAGCTCTTTTCGTCTGCAGCCTTTTATTCTTCTACTCTATCCCGACGCTTTTGCGGAAGCAAGGTTCATAGGTCCCCAGCCACGTCCCGAGTAAAAGACGATCTAGCAAAAGCGAGGTTGAAAAAAAATCAAAAATTGAATCCGGACAAATTTAAAAGGGAAATTACACAAATTAAAGACACCGAAAAGAGGTAAGGGAGGGCTCGGGGCTATGAAGCTACCGAACGACTCCTGCTACTTCGACCCTATTATTAACCGCCGCGGCGAGCGGCCTCTCTTCGTCCGCAGACATTTATTCTTCCACTCTATCCCGACTCTTTTGCGGAAGCAAGGTTCATAGGCCCCCAGCCACGTCCCGAGTAAAAGACACTCTAGTGAAAGCAAGGTTGAAAAAAAATCAAAAATTGAAACCGGACAAATTTAAAAGACTACCCAAAGACTGCTGCTACTTCGAGCCTATATTTCCTTTATTCTCCCTTTGTTGCAATCTTGGAACTGCATTCAGTGGGGTGAGAGAGAGGCTTCAGCGTGATAAACGCAACAAAAACTAAATTGAGGATCGAGTGTATGTAAGAAATATCAATTATGTTACTTCAGTATGTCAGTATGCATATGAAAGAAATAGAGGAGTAGCTAACCTGAAAAATCAGGTTAGCTACTCCTCTGTTTCTTTCCTTCCCACCCTCCTGTTTGTGGTTCGTTGGTTTCGCCCTTTGGTATTTAACCAGCAGTTGTCTTTCATCCAGCAGTGACTTTTCCCTGATGACAACTAATGGTTTAGTCGAAAGTGCTCGGATTTTAAACATCACATGACTCCAATGTTTTAACATCTTGATTTTTTTTTAAATGTTTTAACATGGATTTTGCACCTATTAAGTAAAGATATATATTGTGAATTTGATATTCATATTTCTCATCTATAAAACTTTGTTTTCAATTTTTTGTCATATCTATTGAAGTACTTAATCGTAATGCAAAGCCCCTTCATTGTATCAATCACAGTGCTGTCTTCAATAATGAAAGAAAAATAGCTGGTTTTCAAAACTTTAATTAAACCTTTTAAAAACCACGGCAAAAGTAAGTTTCGAATAAGACCTAAAGATTTAATAATGTGAAGGTTTATGCCATCTAATACCGCAGAGTTTTCATTCAAGTTTCTTATATTGAGAAACAAAGGGTCTGCTGCATTCATTGAGCAATGTTCAGTTATAAACGTAGCAATGTGATTCTAGTATGCTATTACATGTCCTGCTAAAAGCTCTACTGTTATTCGACGAAGCATAAATTAACCAGCCTTCAAAAAAAAAAAAAAAAAAGGTTGAATAATTGTTTTTATTACTTTTATATAAATCTATACTAATAAAGATATCCTTATTAGGGTGGGTCAAAAAACCCGAAATATTTATAATCGAAACGTAATAGCGCGGAAAAGTTGCATTTTGTAAAAAAGATTAAATACGTAAAATATTACACCGATTTGTTAATATCTTTTACCGCCGCAAGGGGTCCAAATTTCGAAAAAATCGCAAAAAACACACTTTTAGCATTTTTTTTTTTTTAAATATCCAAACATACTTATTCAGTTTCTAATAGAACGCAATAGCCACGACAAGATATTAGTAATGTAACATTAACATTTCATTTAATTTCTAAAAAATGTTAAAAATTAATGTTTTTCATTTTTTCAATTTTCATAACTTTTGTAATGTTTTCATATTTTTTACATTTTTAATAGGCTGGGAAAGGCATTTTATGTTGATAATTTCATGCACATTGCTAACCATGATCACTGTGATTCTATAAAAAAATATTGCTCAATGATAGAAACACCTGCAACTGCCTGCACGTAAAATTAATTTCTTGCTGCTAGAGGGCCACGTTTCACTTTGTTCGTTTTGTTTTTGTAATGTACTCCTTTTACTCTATACTTTGATGGCCCTAAAGATTGAAATATCTGCCAGGTTAAAGAGTTGGCAAAGTTTCATCTTTGCGAAGGAAGAAGAAGGAGGAAGGTTCTCTTTGATACTAGAACCAGGTCTCAATTATTTTCGCCATTTGACCCCATCGTCTGGCTAGGCGACTTCTATATGCAATGACATTATAGATTTTTTGAATAAAAATGAAAGCCCGACTGTAATAATAATTGCAGTTGAATTTCGCGGAACTGTCTTCAAAACAGGATGCAAAGATGGTGTTATAGTAGGATTAGTTGAGAACAACTTTTAAAAAACCACTTTATTAACTTCCTTGACCTTACTTCAATGAGCTTCCACTGAGGCATCTTTTCAAACATCTTGATGACAAAAAACAGGTTCTCTATCATATTGTGGCCCAATTGGTTGATCTCTTGCGATTTGCGAATTATTACCATTTGCAAAATTTAAGGCAATTTAATCTGATCACCTAGCTGTTGAGAAAGATGATTTGTCAACTGACCAGAAGTATATGTCTGAAATATTGCAAGCTCTTTCAACACGCGTGTATACAATTGACCTTTTTTGCTGAGTCCCTGGACAAATATTTCACGCAAGGTGGATCATTACTGCTATTCGAATTTTGAGACTCCACGTTGGAACAAAGAAACCCTCTTCTTAACTTGTCATACTCTTTGAGTACATCCTGAAAATGTACTGCATCAATTGGATCACAATTAAAAGGAATCACTCATGTTTTCCAGAATCTGTGAACTATAGTTACTAACTTACGTTACTTGACAGATAATCTACGAAAGATTATAGTTCCTGTATTTTCACGAAATGACTATTTCGCAAATCATACAAATAGCCTCTTTGGGATGATAGCATATGAAGAGGAGAACATCAGGGCCCCAGCCATGAAGAAAATTGCAAAAGCACGAAGTTCTGTGGACAAGAATAGTGCCATACGTCACTTTATCATAGCAGACTTCAACACTGAAGCTTAAAATTGTATGGCTTTAGTCTACTGACAAAACTGAAAACTAACGGAACCACCTGTTATGGTTTCTTTATCGACTAACAACGCTGGTGAGTTTAAAATGTTCGATTAAAGATACCAGCCATTATAACTTTCCTTGTACCACCCAATCACTAGAAAGATGCGTGAAATTATTCATTGAAGCACTGATAAAGTTTGTTTACTAGAACAGAGGGAGGATCACATCTGATCAGTTTTGGCCTCTCGAGAAATAATGGTTTCATCTGAAAGCAAGTTATATTATAAAATTCATTTACATTACATTCTTCTTCATTTTAAGTTTATTTAACCCGTTTTGGTTAAACATCTCTATACTTTAATTAATAAAATACTAAAACTCTTTTTTTTTCATTTTATATAATTTTTGAGGCACGAATTGGCTGTTATGAAGTAAAACATCAGTAGATGAAGCGATCGTCAAGAAAAATGAATGATTAACTTTATTTTCAAGTCTATTACAAATAGTTATAAAAAATTATGATATATTAATAGATATAAAGTAAAATTATTTATTTCTAGATGTATTAAAGAAATTTTAAAAATTTAGAAAAAAAAAGAAAAATTGAAATTTTTGAAATTTTTACAAAAAATGTGGTCTTTTTGCGGCAAATAAAGATATGATTTCATCATAATGAACATTTACCGGGACATTTCTCATATCTTCATGTAGCTATTGGGTTCTATTAGAAATTGTATTGGTATGTTTGAATAATTAAAAAAAAAATGATAAAAAAAAAACATGTTTTTTGCGATTTTTTGAAACTTTGGCCCCTTTGCGGCGGTAAAAGATATTAACCGATCGATGTAATATTTTAGAAATTTATTCTGTATTACAAAAGGCAACTGTTCCGCGCTATTACATTTCGATTATAAAAATTTCGGTTTATTCGACCCACCCTAATGCTTATAAATCTATCTGCGATGTCAAGGAGAACCTGCCGCAGTGTGATCTGGAAATTCAGGTGTGGATAATCCAAGGTAGGTCGTAATGCAGCTGTAATATGTGTAAGCTATAACGTTATAAACGATGAGCACATCCACGATAATAGTGATTGATACCTCAGATTTCTGTATTTTCTTTTCTTTTTCCAAATAAAATCGAGTTCGAGGCAGATCCAGGGGAGTTGGGTGACTTTCGTAAATTTTACGTGAAGTAGTGATAAAAATCCCCCAAGATTTTTCCCAAATATTTCCCCACGAACTACCTGTCCCCCCAAAATTCCCCTAGATTTTCAAAATTCCCCAAAATGTGGGTAAAATCCCCAATCTCACAACACTGCTTTCAGGGGCTGTTCGTAAACTGATAAAATAATTGACTGACACCAGAATATTCAAAAGAATTTCTTAGAAAATAAAAGCCTGCTGATTTGCACTTTCATTACAAAAGGAACATTTAAAAAAAAAAAAAAAATATTCTTTGTGCTTTTTGTCAATTTTGCAATTAAATTTAGCTGGATAGACCATCTAGCATAGCCCTTGAAAAGGTTAAATGTATGTAGTCGTATTGAAGAGGCTTGCAATAGACGCTCCATGCGGAGAAATATGCATGCAGAATTACTCTCACGAATACAAACGTGTATCGTGAACAATGACTAACTTTTTGAAAATACTGAACATTAACTTTTTATCACTGTGAGACAGATTGTCTTTCTTATTTATTGTGTGATTTTATAAAAATGTATTGATATAAGTACTATTTATACCATACATTGTTCGTATTTCTTTATACTTCTGGCTATTCCATTCAAACGTTTACACAAAATGGAATGCATCAATTTCAGACATTTTTGAGTATACAAGCGAAGATTTATCTTATCCATGCAAACCAAATGTCGTTTCGTACTAATTAATTGATGCTCTAAAACTTTCTAACGGGAAATTTTGCTCTATCTCTTTCCGTTTTCGATTTGCAATTTCTATCTTCCAAATTTCGCCAGTAGGTGCACACTGCTGTCGTTTGCGTTAAATCGAACGTAGTCGCTTTACTATACTGTTACATCACTTGCATAGCTGTTGCTCTCTCCGTTCGCAAGTATTGTCAGGTTAAAGGATCTTTCCTTTGCACTCTGTATATACAGCAAATTAAAGCAAGGAATAAAACATGTTTTAAAATACATTTTTAAGTGCCCAAAGAGCTCTGCATAATGTAATAAATAATGTTTAAAGAAACTTAATATCAAATGTTAGTATTTCGGAGTATAGAAGTATTTCGGAAATTTATAGGAAGATTTAGCAGTGATTCTTAACTTATGAGGCAGCTACAAGTATCAATATTGTCGATTGACAGTCAAGTGTTAAGTAAGTCGAAAATACGAACATTGGTCTTTTAAAATTCTCCTATATATAACTACATTTTTACATCTTTTTTTAGAGTCGAAAGAGCATGCAAAATGTGAAAAAAAATGTTACACGATGCTTTACCTCAAATATAAAGAATTCATTATCTATGGCAATTTAGAGTGAGATTTACTTGTCGTGATACAGATACAAGTACCAAAATAGTCATTCGATGGAAAAAATCAAATTTCATTCCTACGCGAAAGAATTAGCAAGATGAACTGATATTGCATTGATTATGAAGCAATGTTTGGAAAAACATTAATCGTCAAACAGCCATGTAATTGATATACAAACATTTCTTTGGAGCACTTGTGCATCATATTAAAGAAGAAGAAATTTAATTACTTTCACGCTATGAAAGCAATATATATATATACATATATATAAAATACTTTTACTACAACAGAAAGTTGTATCTAACAATGCTTTTTTAAAACAAGGATGTTACGTGTTATTAATATTTTCATTTCTGATCAATTACGTTATATATAATTCGGATATTTAAAATCTTTCCTAGCAATAAAAAAATACTGAGCTTGTCTTAAAAATAGTCCTTATCTTTCAAAAACTTAAAATATCAAAATATCTCTAGGATCCCTGAAGATATAGATTTAATACCTTACGATTTATTCAATTTCGAAATATCTGGAAAAAATATAGATAAAATACTTTTTTTTAAAATTCTGGTTTGAAAAACAAAATATATAAAAGTGTTAAGATAGGACTATCATGTTCTTCGTGCACAATGTTAGATGAGAATTTCGAATATTAATTTTACGTAAAGAAAATATTTTGTGAACAATTTAAGTATAATAAATGTTTTTTTTTTTTTTTTTTTTTTTTTTTTTAGTCATACCTATTGACTATTGTGTATAGTCTTTGGACATTATTAGTTAATTTGCACGAATTATTGAACATTTTTTTAGTTGCGTTGATGCTGCTGATTTTACAGAAGAAAGTCTATATAAAAATTATCAGTATATTGTACAAGTTGAATGTTAACTTCCCTTTATAGTTTTTATATTTGAGAGTGTACGGTGTAAAATGTCACATATAAAGCTCAAAATAATCCTAAATAAAGCTATACAACGACACACAAGGGAGTAAACGGTGAATAAAAGATATACGGACAAAGTTTTTTTTTGCTATAAATTTTGTATTTTTCTGCCCATCTAAATAAATACATTTAAAAATTACTATCTCTTGGTTTTGAGTAAATTAAAAGAGGATACTACATGATTATCTCGTCGATCATAAAACTGTTGCCAAACTGCAAGATTAAATAACAAAAATGGATGATCGTAAATGCCACATTCACTTGACATTAAATGTGTAACATGAGTTTGTTACGTCAACAAGTCTTTTTAATTAGACGTTTTATTCGTATTTTTAGTAATGTTTATTTAATGTTTATTCAATGTTGTCTAATTTACTTGTTTTTTTTTCTCATTTAAAATTATTGCACATTTTAATTTTTTCCCTTTAAGCCTATATATAATGTTTACATACAGTTTATAGTTATATTGCCCACGCTAAATAAAGATCGTTATGTTCCTGACAATTTACCGTTATCATTCATATTTGTTGTGTCCCTTATTAAATTCAATTATTAGATTCAAAATACTTACATTTTGTTCAAACATATAATATCTTAAAAATATATGTTTGCTTGTAGTGTAATTTAATAATTCTGCATAAAATATTAGTATTCGTTTGTCCGAAATCATCGAAATAATTTTTTATTATATCGCTACGCCATACGCCATCATTATAATAACCCTATTCTTTAGTGTTTTTCTAAATTAAATTCATTAAATTTCATATCTTAATATTTTAGAATGGCAATAGTATTTCCATTTGTATGATTTGTCGAATAGTTTGGAGATTTTTATAACTTGGCGACATTGGTCGACCGGATAATCAATTAGTACCTAAAAGCATAAAATTATGATAATTTTATGCAATTGCCTTAAATCATTATATTACTTTAAAAAGAGTTTCCCATTTAATTTACTATAAGTAATAGATGAGATTGTCAGTGTTTAAGTCAGAATGGACGTCTGTTTTATCGTTGTGTAGTATGTGGCTATAGTGGGAAAGCAATCAAGTTTTGTAGAATGGTATGGCGAGTACGTACCAAAATAGCCTATCATGATATATTTAGATTTGTATGATATTTTAAAAATTGAATGTTTTTAAATAAATAGTTCAGTTATATATACATGACGGTTCATAACAAAAATATTCATTTCAAGTTAATACGCAATTCGATTAATCTTACCTTTAATTAGATGATGAAGATTGAATTCGTTAATTTGTACCTAATTTAAATTTTTTTGTATCGATTTTCTTAAAATAAGAAAATGTTCATTTATGAGTATTTTTTTTCAAGAGCTTGTATAAATATCTCTATTGCAAGACATAATTTTAAATTCATTCTTAAAAATTCCAGAAATGTAACGAATAAGTAAACTCTCAGAATCTGTTTTGGGAAGAAATCTGTTGAGAAGAAATCTGAAGAAATCTGAAAGAAATCTGTTTTTTTTTTTTCAGATTATTATCACATTTTATTATAACTTTTACTCTTTATTTAAAGGCTTTTCTAAAAAAAAAAAACATTTTTATATTATTTTTAATTGTCCAAAAGAGATAAAGCGTTACTCATCACTCTTTTTTTAATGCAAATTCTGTATAAAATATATCATACAATTCAAAAAGAGCATAACTGATTTTAAAATTCATTCCACATTTAAAAGCTGTGTGATTTTATGAATTAAACATAAAAATAATATTTTTCTGAAAAAGTAAAAACGAAAATATAATTTTAATAATATCCAATGCATAGCTTTATCAAGTTGAACAGTGGAATCTTTTTGTTTACACACATACACACACGCGTCCACGAACATTAGGTTGTGCCGAAAACATTTTTTTTCGATTTTTGATGGTGGGTAAATGGAAAAGTTGACACTGTTGGCACTAAGTTTATACAAAAAATTTGACATTTTTCGAATTTGCCCTCATTTGCCGTAAATGGTTTGAAGTTTTGCTCAAACGCTGATTTTTTAACTTTTTTAGCAAAAGTTTAAAAAATATTAAATTTAAGTTATTTTAGCTGAATTTACTTGAAATGTCATTTAATTTACTAAATGTTTAAATAAGCTCTGATTATGCATTATTTAATACTTGCATGCATTTTGAATTAGGAGACTTTATAGCTTTTTCGCATATAAATGAGCAACAATTGAAGGAATTGTGACAACAGGGAATAAGGATCTCGTCATAGATAAAGACTTGGTCAGGAAGCAGAAAAAATAAATTGGAAAGAAGATACAGGAAGAGGAAGATCATAGAGGAAGAAAAATTAGAAACATATTTTTTGATATTAGAAAAAATAAAACGATCTTCATAGAAAAATAAGGGACTAGAAACAGAACAGTCAACAGAAAGATAAAACAAATATCACCATTTGTCTTAACATGGTCGGAATATTTTCATCCCTTTCACATACTTCTGGTCTCGGCGGAGAAATAGCAAAATCATTACATAATTTTCTAAGCCGGAATAAAGTCTGATTAAGAAAAAATCAAGAAGAGAACTGCAATATTTTATATGTATTCCTTATACGAAAGAGCTTTCACTCTGACAGCGACAACAACTGTCTAAAGTAGATGGGAGAACCACTTGACCTAAGACCTTTACTAACTGAAACAGAGCTAGATTAATATAGTACTCAAATCTTCAGCCTTTTGCATTTCTCATGTCCATGGAACAGAAATAGATTCGTAGAAATTGACACTTACATTTTCGCGCGACATTAGTGATATGTTCTTGGTATTTCTATCGACGGTGTGGTTTGATCCTTTTTTTCTATGAAGATCGCGTTATTATTTCTACCACAAAAAATATGGTTGTAATTTTTCATCTTCCAAGATATTACTTCTCCTGTATCTTTTTTTTTTTATTTCGTTTTTTGATTCCTGACCAAGTCATTATCGATGACGAAATCATTATTCCTGGTTCTCACAATTCCTGTATTCTGAAGCACAGCTGCAGCTCATAACGTTGTGTGAACGCTGTGTGAAAAAAGGATATGCATTTGGAAGTGTCTGCTTTAATAGGCCCTGGTTCAAATTCTGAGTCGGAAGAACTGCGTGCTTCAAAGTTCCCACTTTTTGAATCTTCTGACTTTAGCTGTATTTTAGATCAGAAAAATAATTAACATCCCATCGTGCAGTTACTCCCATCTCCTATTTCCTCCCTCGTCCTCATGATGATTAATTGCATTTTATTGGTGTCAACTCCTCATCCTCATCTCCTTTCAGAATTTCCGCCCAGACATGCTGTGGTTCGGCATTCAAATATATGACTCTGAACGTATCTAAAAACCGAAGGAAGAGCAACGAACATAATAAAGACTAAAGGGAAAAACCGACGAATGAACCAAACAATACTCACAATTTTTGCTCAGTTACATGCGAAAAGTCTATTAAAATCGCCTAATTCAAAATACACATAACTATTAAATAATAGGTAATCAGAGCTTATTTAAATATTTCGTACACTAAACATGACATTTCAAGTAAATTCAGCGAAAATAAATTTAATTTAACATCTTTATAATTTTTGCTAAAAAATTTCAGAAATCAGCATTTGATCAAAACTTCAAGCCATTTGCGGCAAATAAAGGAATTGACCGAAAAATCTCAAATTTTTTTTGTAAACTTAGTGCCACCATTGACAACTGTTCCGCACTACCCATCATCGAAAATAGAAAAAAAAGTTTTTTCGTCCCACCCTAACGTACATAAACATACACAGACATACGCACATCCCCCATATATATATATATATATAGGGTAGGGGAGTACACAGTGAGACATGATACACAGTGAGACGTGATACGCAGTGAGACAGCAGCCACTTTGACATATAGTTGTAACTTTTTCTTCAAGCTGGCACACACACATAAAGACCTCATCTTATGCAACACGTGGATGTAGTTTCGACACTTCAGTTACTCGTCCGACTAAATAGTAAATAATTCCTTATTTTATTGTGGTTAAAATTAGATAAACGTCTATTTTAGAGTTTATTTCCTTCAATAGGACATATATTTACTTAACCAAACCTAGCTGTATCTAATAATAGACTATTTCGGCAAAACGACATAAACTTTTTAAAGCGATGAAATTGATGTAGCAGATGTGGAATCCATTTTGTTACAACGTAACGAAAGTACACAGTGAGACACACAATTGTGGTACACAGTGAGACGTGTCTGATTGTGTACCTACTATGTGGTTCTGATGTTAAAAAAGTTATTTATTAATAAAAGAAGGTTTTCTCTCTCTATTTATCTCTGTGTGTGTGGGCATGCGATGCTAGGGAATTAATTTACTAAACGTAAGAGGCTGAAAATTTGCATGAAGGTAGCCCAAGGTCTGCCATTGTCCACCCGAGTCTCATATTTTTAATATTTTGAAAATCCAGAAATATTAATTAGAAATCATAAACTGCAGAAAATTATTGACACAGTGCAAAAAATGTAGGAAGTATGAAAATATATACATTGTCTCACTGTGTACTACTTATGGTACACAGTGATACAGTTTTCGATACTCCGTTATGCTGCTTCTGTGCTTTTATAAATAACCTTTTTTAAACCATTTATACATTAATGTGTAGCGCATTTGTGTAGCTTAAAGATGTAACAAATGTTTTTTCAAAAGAATAAAAATCGTCGCCATTTGTTAAGTAATAATAATTTTATTCTCACTGTGTTCTACCCTCCCCTATATATATATATATATATATATATATACATTAGAGTGGATAAAAAAAAATCACACTTTCAAAACCTACCTATATGGAAAAGACGTTCTATTGTATTGAGATTAAGATAAAAATAATTAAAAAAATTAATTTCAAAATTTAATACTGCCGCAATGGGGTTGAAATTAAAAAAAAAAAAATGGAAAATTTTGGCTAGATTATTTTTTACTCAAAATATTTTTTTTTTTAAATATTAATCAAAACCTACCTATGTGGAAAAGATTTTCTGTTATATGGAGATTAAGAGAAATATTATTAAAATAATTAATTCCAAAATTTAATACTGCCGCATGGTGGTTGAGCTTTGTGTATTTGAGTCTTTTTACGGTAAAAAGTCAAAGTGATTTTTGTTCAGCGAAACATACAATTTAGTACTTTTCAATATTTCTTCCAATGAGAGAACACTTACTTGGTTACCAGAAAAACTTCAGCTTCATTTTTGACAATTTTTTAGTGTTAAATCAAGAAAAAAACAAATAAATCGTCGAAATTACAGCGTGCGGTAATCACGTTTGGTGTTTAAAATTGGCATGAGATTTCGTGATTGGATACGATTTCTTATAAACTCCTCTCTTCTCTATGGTCCAAAGACAACAGAAGATGCTTCCATGACTGTTTTGACTATTCATTCGATAGCTTGAGTGGGGCACGGCAACCACTTGATAGTAAGTATTTTTGCCACCGGAATTTACTATTGCTTCTGGAATCTGGCTGTCGTCACTACGTCGTTCAGTTAGTGGAGTTTCTGTGACTTTTCCCGCTAAATCAAATCAATACAATCCGTCGCACAAAGGTTAAAAGCTAGTAAATTGAAAATACGGATATTATACATTGCAATTGCTTTGGATTGCAGTAGACCGTTTAAAGTCGCGCTCTTTTAGAATTCTTCGAAGCTCAATTGCCTTATGAGAGTTCTGTCGTCAGCTAACATCGATATCAGAATATTTAAGATGGCAAAAAAAAAAAAAAAAAAAAAAAAAAAAAAAAAAAAAAATCTAATATCTGGTCTATGTCGTCATTCAGATCACTCAACAAATAACTTGAGAGAATGATTGATTGAGGCAAATGCTATGCAGCATAGATTACCGATGATTTCGTTTTGATCTCGAACCACACTGATACGTAGACTTTTACGATGAACGTCATTAGTGTTATTAAATCCTCGGATGGATTTTCGTAAGCTAAATAGAACCTAAAAATTCTGATCGCGGTTGTAAGCAACCTTGCGTGGCAAATATTTTCAGGGTTTCTCTTCGGCAGATTTTCATTGCAATGTCCGCAGTTGAGGACTTCACGAACTTCCATTAAGTACATTCGATCAGTACTTAAGTCTTTCTGGTTAGTCGCTTCACACAGCGTGAGTTCTAATGAGATGAATGAAACTACAGGTACCTTCTAAATCCAGCCAACAATTTTCTTATTTCACCAGTGAAGCTTCTGGGGTCAGTCTTGTTTATATCCACTTGCGTGAAAAGATGACGTAGCGGAAGCTCACTGGCGTGTAACAGGCACATACAATATTGTAGTGAATGCGATTAGTTTCATGATTCCAATAACACCTCCTTTGACAGCATTGTTAACAGATGTTCGGTCGCAATCGATTGCAGCCAACTTTGTTAACAATGGTTTGCGCTCTTCCGGAATTTACAGATACGTGGCCGATGTACTCGTAACCAGGTTATTTAACCAAGCGGACGTGTTCTTCTATTATGACTTTTCTTCTGTTTTCTTTCTTTTACTGATATAATCCTGTCTTTACGTCCATCGAAGTATAAACCAAACTGAGCCTGATCATAATCTTTTACAACTGTCAGAGATGACAGAGTGGTTATTGCCTTTGTTCTCTCATGCCGAATTTTATTTAGGACAACAACGTTCTATACATTGCATTGTCAGATAATGTAACATCATGAAGCGCAGCTAACACTAAGACAGAGACTCCTATGTCAGAAATAACAAGACGGTCCAATGTTTTGGATACGGCTGAAAATTTTGTCAATACAGATATGAAAGTGATGTCGTCAGTGTTTTGGGTCCTGCTTTCAATGATACCTTATGATGCAGAAAAGTCATTATACTCGCGCATACGCCAGTTCAATTTGCACCCTTTATTTATATTTATATTAAAATCTATTGAACTGGAAGAAACATCAGGCAGGGTTTTGTTTCTCTTCACTTAACGCTCTTGGCTCTACCAGTTTTCTGTCAGTCCACTGGTCTAACAGAAACTATCTCTCGTTCATCGGAACTTTTTTCTTACAGTAGCAACTTTCAAACGATTTACATGTACACGTCGATATATCAAATAAAGCATTTGCTTTTTTTTTCGGAAAAAACCAATCTAATTCCGGTCAATTCATTGAATCATTCGGTCATCATGCGGTCAAATTGGATTCAGATTATTTGCTTGCTTTGTAAGATTTAAGAAGAGCGTGATATTTATCTTGGTATGGTCGAATGTTTCTCAAAATGTTATATTATTTAATTATTGCGATTGAAGCTCATTGCCAGGTATTTTTTAACTTATTACCAACTTCTTCACATGAGGAGGAAAGTGTAGATGTAAACACTGTTTCCTTACTTCGGTTTTATTTTGAATGCCATCGTACGCATTTTATCAGTTGGTTTTCGTAGATAAAAAGCATATTCGTTGGTATATCACATCCAGACCCAAATATAGGGCACATCATGTCATTTCTTAGCATCGATATGTTGCAGTAATTTTCGAGCGACGAAAAAGATGCAATTCCATTTTCTTTCAAAAATTCAATCCTCTTGCGGCAGTATTAAATTTTGAAATTATTTTTATTTTTATCTTAATCTTCATACTATATAACATCCTTACCGTATAGGTAGGTTATGATTAATATTAAAATAATTATTTGAATCAAAAGTCATTTAGTCAAAATTAGGTCTTTTTCAATTTCTTTCGAAATTTCAACCCCTTTGCGGGAGCATTAAATTTTAAAATTAATTTTTATTATTATTTTTCTCTTAATCCCCATACAATTTAATATCTTTTCTGTATATGTAGTTTTTGATTAATATTAAAAAATAAAATATTTTGAGTCAAAAATCATATAACGAAAATCGTGTATTTTTTCCAATTTATTTTTTTTTTATTTTATTTTTTATTTATTTATTTATTTATTTATTTTTTTTTTTTTGAAATTTCAACCCTCCTGCGGCAGTATTAAAAATTTAAATTTATTTTTTCAATTATTTTTCTCTTATTCTCTATACTATAAAACATATTTTCAGCATAGGTGGGTTTTGATTATTATAACTTTTTTGTTCACCATATAACAGCGTTCCACCCTAAAATACATGTTTATTTTAGGTACGTTAAATGGTTTAAGAAGGTTTTTCTTATTTTGTTACTTAAAAAAATATCAAATGTAACGCCGGAATTTGATAAATCCCACATACCCTAAACTAGTAAAAATTTTCTAAAGAAATTTACAGCTTTTTTCTGATTTCTTCAGTATTAAACAATATTTTATTATGTTCTCATTGTTTATATTAATTTATATTTTTAAGAAGATTGCAATTTATATCTTATCAGTTCTTTTTAATGTTTGCCGGTTGATGGTTCTAAAGTTATTGATTTTCTTTCTCCTTTGGCAATTCTTCCCAGAAAATTGCTTTCCTCAAACTGTTTTCTCTTAACTTTGAATGGCGGAGTTTACTGCATAAGTTGTTCTGAAGATTATTCACTTAAGTCCTGGGGGATCTATCAGGGTAAGAAAGTAGCAGCCCCTTAATGTAAGGGGGGTGATAGACTGTTTTTCTTAAACAAATATTTTGTTAAAGGATATTGCTTCAAAGAAATCAATATACATATGTTAACTTTTTAAAATAACATTTATAAAGAACGTACACGGTACGGGCTCTAATTTTCTCATTATCTGTATTTATTCCCAATAACTAAATAAAATCTAACTACTAATGAACTTTCATTTAAACAACTAAATTTACCAATTTACTTGTACCAAAAAAACCAATTGTATGTGAACATATTTGTTTTCGCAAACGGCTACAATCCTCTATATTTTTTTTATACCTTGCATTTTAACAATAGCACGTTATTGAACGAATTCGAAAATCTATAAATGTAACATAATTTTCAGCTTTTCATATATTTAAGAAACATTTAAACTTCCAAACATTTAATATAAGTTATAAAATGTTATCAGAAAAGAAGACGTTACTGTGTTTTCGGGTTGTTTGTTTTTTTAAGAAACCTAGAGGATGAATTGAACTTTCCATTATTTCAAGACAAAACCATTTATAATAATCCTGAGAACGTATGAGAATTATGTATTTTTTCTGAAATTTACAAATGCTTGTATTAAGTATTTAAAAAAAGCATATAAAACAGATTATATTTGCCAGTATTATATCATATAATGAATTCATTAAAAATCTATACTCTGTATTAATTTCAAGAGAAAATTATTATTATTTAAAGTTAGTTACCATATATTATGTTTTTACGACGGCCATATAATTTCTGTTTAGCATAAATTAAATAATTGATGCAATTTGTTTGCGGTAATTTTCTTTTTCTCGCTATACAGGGTCCATTATAAAGAGTGGTTATAATTAAACATCCCCTATAAACAGCATCCTACAGCGCAAATGGGTGAAAGGTATGCAAGGAAATTTCTTATATAGACTATACACGAGATGCACTCACGGAATTTCGAAAAAAAATGAGTCCCAAAATGTCCTCCAAAGGGGCTCTTTTCCGGAAAAAACATTAAATTTACAACAATAAACGACCAAAACAGAATTCAGAAGCAATATTAGCAATCCAGAACAAGAATTGTGAGTAATAAAATGTAAATCCGGGAAAACCTGCCAGTTCTAGAGGAAAAAAAAAAAAAAAAAACGAGATCTGCATGCTTGCGAAGAAGAGGAATCTTTATGCAAAACAGGTTAGGGTATAATATAGGTTATAATATAGGGTATAATATAGGGTATAATATAGGTTTGCGGATGTTGTCATGTTTTATGTCGATGGTTCCGGCTGTAATGATGACGGTATCTTTAGTTGAACGTGCGTTATTGCTGAAACTGTATTACAGAAAACATGGGGAGTGCTTCAGCTGCTGTCATGAATTTCGTCGTATAAAGAACATACGGCGTGGATCAATGTCTACTAAAGGTATCCGGGCCATACTTAAGAGATTTTAAGGAACGCGGAAATTAGGAGTTCAACCTGGAAGAGACCGTAAACCTGTCACGCCGGTATTTTTGATGGCATCAAGACAGGTGTTGCCGCAAAGTCACAGATATCACAGTTTGGGGGCGGTACCGCACGTGCAGTTTCTCGACATACAGACTAGGGTGGAGCGAAAAAAAATTATTATTTTTAAATTAAAAACGGTTAGGTGCCAAAAGTTGCCTTTATATTAGTACATCAACTGCGTGCAATGTTACCGCTGAAAACAAAATGGCTCGAGTCTGCGCTTTTCGTCCAAATGTCGAAATTTTGGGTAAAATTTGACATTTTTTCAAAAAATTAAAAAATATTCTATAGAGATTATTATTAATTAAAAGTGCTATTTAAACCTTTATTATTAATGACTTAACATATTTAAACGATAAAACGATATCTTTTTTTCTGTATAACTGGAACAAAACTGACAACTTTTGGTGAAAAAGAGGAGTTGCCACTCTGTTGTGTCATACAACTAATTGTTGTTTAGAATACAGCTCTTATCTAGTTGCTTTCAAAACTATCCAGGAGGTACCACATGGAGGTGACTGCATTTCATGTCACAACAGTACACAGCTCGACCACCCTACCATCTGTTCCCAATGTTTTATTTATACATTGAATTGTGATTTTTTATCAAAGACTGGCATGAGTTTTCTATGTATCAATCTAGTACATCTCTTCTTTGGATCCACAGACTTTGGATGCTGCTGTTGTGATCTTCTTTACGTATGTTTCTACTACTACTGTTTCTATAAGAGAAGACAAACAGTGTAATGCAATGCGGATGATATTAATGTAATATATTCAGCCTTTTATTATCTTCACCAAGATTGCACCCAATAAATGCATATTGATTAGAGGTTCTGTTACCACAACACTTTTCCAATGAATTAGATTTATATAATTATCCGCTTCAAAGTTGGTTGTCGATATTTCAGATTTGCGTATGCCATCATTTACTCTCATTTTTCAACTATTATGTGCTGAGCAGCTAGCTGTTTAATATGATGGCAATCGTCAGAGAGCATTGAAATAGGAATTTCCTCTGCGTATGCAAAGCGACCATTGTCCTAAATAACCTGTTTTTAGGATTTGTTTTATTCCGTTTTGTGTGTTGTTTAATAGCCGAGTAATTTCCCATGAGTTTTTAGATTTCCTTCTTTAGCTGTGGATTACATTTGATTGTAGATCCTGGGGCCAAACTTGGATAACATAGTACTTTTTGAGTGAACGTAGAGACTCTGATGGGCGGTTAGTGCCCATCGAAGGTGGATAAATCTGTTAGTCGTCGTCATCCATTATGCGAGGGACATGTTTAAAATGAACCATTACAATTGATCATATGCCACCTCCATGGGCAGTGAATTTCCTCTGCATCATTTATTAGACAAGATCGTTGGCAAAAATTAGATTCTAACCCACAGGGATTTGGCGGACCAATAGGAAAATCTTTGTCCACGTGCTTATTCCCTTCTTGTTTCAATTACTTCTTTTTCAAACATTATTTCCTGAGAAAAGAGTACTCAGCACATACCAGAAATACCTGCTAGACATTTGCAAAGATATTTCATCAAGATATTGCTTAGAAGAACTAGCGAATAGGAACCCAAGAAACTTGTCCTACGAAAGATGGTTCACAAAGGCGCATAAAATTATTTGCCTTCATATAAGCACTGATTAATCATCAGAGTCTGGTTCACTCACAAAGTATGTAATCCAAGTTTATGCCGCAGGATGGTTTACACCAAATGTATCCACATCTAAAAAATTGATCTAAAAACTTATAGGAAATTACTCAGCTACATCAAAGAAAACGACAAAAAACAAATACTAAAAAAAAATATATTTAGGAAAATGGTAGCTTTTCACATCGAGAGCAAATTTTTATTACAATTTTGATGACGATCGCCATCACATTAAACAATAAGCTTATCAGCATATAAAAAATGCAAGAGGTAGAGTAAATGATGGCATACTCAAAGATAAAATACCTTAATGTTGTAAAATGTTGTCGGAACAGAACTCCCAATCACTATGTAGTAACTGGATGCAATTTTGGTGAAGATACTAGAGGGCTGAATATATTCCATTAATTACACTGCATTATTCTGCTTACCTTATCATACATAAGCAGTAGAAATATACGTGAAGGAGTGTCACAGCAGCATCACCCAACATCTGTGGATACATTGAAGAGATGGACTTGGTTGGTACATAGAAAACTCATGCCAGTCTTTGATAAAAAATCACAATTCTATATATAAATGAAACATTATGCTCAGATGGAAGGGTGGCCGAGCTATGCACTGTTGTGTTATGAAATGCAGCCACCTCCACATGATATCTCCTGGGTAAATTTGAAAACAACTGCGCATTCCAAACAACAATTAGTTGTATGACACAACAGAGTGGAAACGCCTTTTTTTACCAAAATTTGTCAGATTTGCTCCCGTTATACAGAACAAATATATCGTTTTATCGTTTAAATATGTTAAGTAATTAATAATAAAGCTTTGAATAACACTTTTAAATAATAGCCAGCTTTTTAGGAATTTTTTATTTTTTTGAAAAAATGTCACATTTTACCCAAAATTTTGACTTTTGGGCCAAAAGCGCAGACTCAGGCCATTTTTTTTCAGCGGTAATATTGCACGCAGATGATGTACTTGTATAAAGGCAACTTTTGGCACCTACCCGTTCTTGATTTTTAAAAATTTATTTTTTTTCGCTCCACCCTAATACACACTATTATTACAGCACCGTGCGGAAAGTGCTCAGGAGCATAATGCACTATTTTCCATACAAGATAAGCCATATCCAAGAGCTCTTGGATAAAGACAAGCCACAATGTCTTTCATTTGCAGCCAGTTTTCTTAACAGAATGGCTATTGACATGTCACGCCTTGAATATTCTGTGGAGCGACGAGGTCCATTTCTACCTCATTGGGACAGTCAAAACACACAACTGCCACATTTGGGCTCAGGAAAATCCGCGGAGGCACACTGAAATTCCCATACATTCTAGAAAGGTGACTGTTTGGTGTGGATTCACGGTGATATTTATCCTTGGGTCATTCATCTTTTAGGAAATAACTGCACGTGGTCCTGTCACATGTTCCGTTACGGCCGTCGATACCATGACATGCTGCAGTTGATTGTTGTTCCTCAAATACAGCAAAGGCGGTTCCTTACATCGGCGATTTCCATGCAGGATGGTGTGCCCTACATATCCAAGAGTCTCTGAAGTCGCCATTGCTCCAACACTTCATAGACGAACGTGTTATTGTTGAAGACATCTTTCGTAATCTATGGCCACTACTTTCGCCGGATCGAATCCGTGCGATTTCTGGTTATGGGGCCACTTGGAATGTCTGGTGTATCGTGAAGCTGTTGCGACGTTGAATGACTTCAACGTCGAAAGTGAATTCCATAACACTTCATGTGCGAAGCATCACGACTTGGCAGTTACGATTTGCTGTTGAACACATTGACCATCGACTTGAAATTTTGCGGGTGAATGAGGGTGGTCATATGGAGCATCTTTCCGTACATCATCCTGGACATGATTAACAACTGCTCCTCTTTCGCAATTTCGTCCTTCGTCCTAATTTGTTCTAGTTTCTGCAAACTGAACTTTTTTTCCTCAAACAGCGTATTGTTATTTTTTTCCTTACCTTTACCTTAATTGTGGTTCGATGACAAGGTGATACGAAAATAGTCAACACATGTTAATACTGTTTCTGGATTCTGTTTTGCCCGTTTATTATGTTAAATTTAATGTTTTTCCGGAAAAAGCGCCCTCTGCTAGACTTTTTGGGATTATTTTTAATCGAATTCCGTGAGCGCATCTCGTGTATAGTCTATATATCAAATTTCGTTGTATTCCATTCACCCTTTTGCGCTATAGGGTACTGTTTATAGGGCACGTTTAGATATAATTACCGTGTTTATTAGTAATTTTTCATTCCATTCATTTTAATAAACATTATTTGGCTCATACATGAGTTCAGTGTTAATATTGAAAATAAAACTAACATAGTCTAGCTATTAGCAGTTGCCGTATTGGATATTTGAGAAAATGCGGTATTTTTAAAATTTAACTTCGTTTTGGCATTATTCTTTCTGTATTACAATTTTTAATTCCGACCTATTTAATATAGTTTCTTTCATAACTAACTCAATGTCAATATTGAAACAAAATGTACTTATTTAGACTGCCATGGAGCAGACATTAAATCACAATTAACGGTGTCAATCTTTCCATGCAATTATAAATTAATAGAAATTTCATTTTTAATAAAATAAAAAAAAAATGTTCACTTTTTATTATAAACATATTTTAATAACTTTGAAATTAAATAGTGTTTGTGCACTTTTTCTCACAAACTGTAAATTGTAGTTCTACTCACTAAGTACACCATGTCGAAAATGTTATATACACCGTTATATTTAAATATATTGTTGTATCTTTTTCTTACCCTAGCGTATTTAGTTTAAAAAAGTATAGTTCATTTTTGCCTTATGAAATTTCTTTTACTAAAAGTATAACGTAATATGTAATAAATTTTCAAGAATACAATACTAAACGGAAAACTGTCAAACATATACATTTATATTTACTTTTTTATTGTTAACGTATTTAACGATATTACGTATTTGATTTATTAAAGTACATTATTTTTTATCCTAGGAAATTTCTATTAATAAAAGAAAATTTTTAATGCATTATTGAAGTACAAAATGTTGCAGTGTTGATAAATGTAAAAATATGTCTAAATTGCACGTCAATTTACTTTAGAACTTTGATAAATTTTAGCCCATAAAAATAAAGAATATTCTATATAAAAATGTTACTAATTATCAAAGATAAAAAAAATTTCTAGATACATTATAAGTTGATTTCTCTTTCACAATATAACAAAAATGGAAATTTACTATTAACATTCCTAAATATATGCTTTACAATTTTGAATACTATCAAATTACATTATTTTTTGCTGTTATATTTCTAAATATTAACAATATTTTGCAAGAAAATATGACCTACTTTGTTAAATGACACAAAGATCATGAAATCAGGAATAATATTACATATTCAAGATTATTTATTCCTTCCAATTCAATATCCGACCTCTGGGATTAAACAGATAGTATTATATATATGTCACATAAGTATCCTCAGACGTATCGTTTTTCTGATAAGCACTTATTATAATTATATATAATGCAACATGCAACGAATTACTTTTGTATTTCTTCGTCTTTAATTTTTTTCTTTTCCACTGAATATCAAAAGAACTTGCATATAGGAATTATAAAAATATCGTTGAAAAAAATTAATATTTATTTAATAAACACAATTTTGCTCAATATCAATTAAAAATAAAATTGGGAATAACTTTATGTAACTAGTAATTAAACCAATAACTCAAATGTAGTTTTCATTTATTTAAATTTTCATAATTATTTACAATGCAGACTTAAGTGAAAGGAATTATTTTGTGGAAAATTATTCTGCATGATTGTAGAAGGATCAATTTTTCCAAGTTTTAAATATACAGGGATGACCTTATAATACTTGCCAAGAAAAAATTCTGGGCTTATTAAAAAAAGAAATTATGAAGTGTTACACATAAAAAATTTAAAGGGTGTTCATAATTAAACGACCCAACTTTAAAGTTGTCTACAGACAAAACTATTGTTCATAAAGTTGTGAAATTTTGTGAAAGACAAAATAAAGGGATGGGAAGTTGTTTAAGCTAAAAAATGTGTAAATAAAAATAGTTCAAAATTTCGCCACCAGAGGACGATTTTTAATAGAAGGATCAATTGTAGAAGGATCAATTTTTCCAAGTTTTAAATATACAGGGATGACCTTATAATACTTGCCAAGAAAAATTCCTGGGCTTATTAAAAAAAAAAACAAATTATGAAGTGTTACACATAACAAATTTAAAGGGTGTTCATAATTAAACGACCCAACTTTAAAGTTGTCTACAGGCAAAACTATTATTCATAAAGTTGTGAAATTTTGTGAAAGACATAATAAAGGGATGGGAAGTTGTTTAAGCTAAAAAAAATGTGTAAATAAAAATAGTTCAAAATGTCGCCACCAGAGGACGATTTTTAATAAATTACACATTTATCATGACGATAATTCAGAAATTTTATTTACATGATGTTCACAATTAATCGACCCTACTTTAAAGTTATCTACAGAAAAAATCTTTTGTTCAAAATGTTGTGAAATTTTTTGAAAACATAATATTAGTATGGGGATTTGTTTGAGCGAAAAATAATTAGGAGGTCGTTCTTTTAAGAATTACAAATTAACATACATTTACGATAGTTAATGTATGTTAATTTGTAATGTATAGCAAATTTTATTATAACCAAACCTGTTCTGCATGACTTTCATCATTTTCAGATACCATCTGGAATCGTAAGATAGCATGTTCCACAGTTGACCGCAGTGTATTCAGGGAAATGCTAGGAACACCTCGTGAAATGCTGTCTTTAGAATAAGTTAAGGGGTCTCAGGACTCTTAACGCTTGAAAATTTTCGAAATTTAAATTTTTTTAGACGTTAAACTCTTATCTTTTCTGAACATTTTGACATAATTGTTTCCTTGAAATTCCTAATAGAACAGAAGTTATGGCTTTTACATTTATACACGTTCAATAGCTGAAGCGTCGTTTCGGAAACTTTGAAGCCATTTTCCTCCAAATTACGTTTTGGGGCATAACGCGCACGATATCTCAAAAACTTATGAATATTTTTTTCATAAAATTTTCAAAACATATGTTTCATGTTAGTCTGTATAAACTGAAACTAAAATTTCCTTTTCATTGTTCAAAACAATATATTTTTTAGGTGATTATACTGTTGAAATTTTCTTAATTTTGCATTACCTAACTACAACTTTGTATGAAAAAAATAAAAATGCTTTAAATACAAATTTATTTAGGTTCAGGGTAATTATTACAATCTGAAGTATAATTAGGCACCAAAATTTTCATTCTAGTTGCAATACTTATTTTGTAATCGTGCGCGTAAGCTGCCATGTCGATTTTTTGCTCGTCAAATGTCTAACAGTTTGGAGCCCTCTGTAAATGCTAAGTCTGCATCTTATAATTTTTTAAATACATGAAATGAAAGAACATACTTATATATTTTATTTCAATTAAAATTGTGTCTTAAAATTAAATACATTTTAAGATATAAAATGTTGAAAATGGTCTTCTTTTTTCATTTTTTTCCAATTTTAAGAGTCCTGAGACCCCTTAATAAATAACATTTTTAAACTACCATAATGCTAAATGTGTAACATATTGAAAATCACACTCTGGTAACTAAATTTTGAAGTATTTATATTTATATATATATATATATATTTTTAGGTTAAAAAATTTCCATGCGTTTATTATGTCTTTCACAAAATTTCTCAGCTTTATCAACAATAGTTTTGTCTGCAGATAACTTTAAAGTAGGGTCGTTTAATTATGGGCACCCTGTATATATATTAATATTAATATTGAAGACTAATATTATCAATATAAAGTCATATTTTATTTTTAAACTTCTGTCGTCTCGGGGCAACAGTCGGACATCTAATAATAATGAATTGAAATGTCTGACTTAATGCTATGACAAACTTTCTTTGCATCTAATGGAATATCTTCTGAAACACAAAATTATGTTTTATACTACTAGGAGGACCACTACTAGGGGGGGGGGGTCATTTATAAGACCAAATATTCTGCTGTTAAGAGATAGAATGACTGTTTTCGTATTTAATTAAAAAAAATTAGTTAAACATTTGAAAATAAGCTAATGTAAAATGAATTTAAAAAAAACAGTATTATTGCCTTCCTGTATTTTTTAACATCTCTATAAGATAGTTCTTTTAAATAATTCATTGTAAATGTCTCGTTTTAAATCTGACGTAATTTACACCAAAGTTTTATTTCTGTTATTAATATTCACTTGAAAATAATTTTGTTGCTAAAAAGAAATATTATTTGCGCTGTCTTCGAATTCACGATAATAGTTGAAAAGATTCTCAAAATATCAAATAAATGTCTCGTGCAAATATATTTTTTAATTTAAATTGTTTTTCCATATTTTTTGTCCGTTTTAAATATGACGCAATTTACTCCATTTACAAGTTTTAACGCATAATAATATTTTTTTTTAAGTTTAACATTTTGTTTCTCTTTTAAATTTCAAGTGTAAATATGGTTCTTATGACGTAATTTTCCTGCTTTTAACATGTAATCATTTAATTCTAATTTTAAAGTTTTTTCTGTTTATAATAGTCAAGTGTAAATATTTTTTTTAATTTGAAGCAAACATTATTATTTGCTCTGCTTATACAGTTGGCAACAGTTTAAATTAATAACATTTTCTAAAATAAATAAAAAATATCTCTCGAAATGCTGAAAATTTGAATTTAAAATAAAAGTAAAATCTCAAAAAATGAGTCAAATAAAAAAAAATAAATGCAATCTGCACACCGGGAACTTATTAGGTATAAAATGATCTAAAAATGATTCAATTCTCATGTATAGTTTTTGATCCAATAAAACTTTTTTAATGGGACAATTTTGTTCAACTTTAGCATTAAATATCTCTTAAAATAATTCTTCGATTTCAAAACTGTCTGCATCAGCGTGTTTATCAATCATTTTTCTATAATACCGCCGATTTTCATATTTTTGTATGCAACAGTTTTTTTTTTAATATTAATGAAGAAAGGCCATGCTTAAGCATAAAATTGGATGTTGATCTACTCTGAATATCTACGCAGGTTTTCATTGGTCCATTTCCAAATCAATTTTTTTTATATATATAGAAGGATATCTCAGATGCGATTTATAAAAATCCCCTACTGTTCTATTAGATGTAGACGCAGTTTTTCATAGCGTAAGTCAGACATCTCATTTTCGAATATTACTAGATATTCTACTATTGCTCTCAGACGACCATATGTAATTTACAATGCTTATCACCAATTTACGAATCCTAAATTAACATTCATTAGTTCAGTAATTCAAATAAGAAAAACCTTTTATGTTTAGTTTTTAAATTTATCGATATATTACATTCAAACTACGCCAGAGCGCATCATTTTATTTTGGTATTGATAAAATACCGAAATTGTAAATGATATTTTAACAAAGTTATTTGTTTTTTAATAAATGTTTTCTTTTACTATTTCACAGACATATTCCTCTTAAAAAAATTATTTTTTCTTTTTGAAAATCTAAGGCAACTAAATACATTTCAATAGAAACAAAAAAAAAGATAAAAAATACTCAATTCAATAACATACTCATGTTAAAATATACAAAAACATGACTTTAAAATATTCAGTACAAATAACAGTTAAACAAATATGATGTTTCAAGCTATGGTAATCTTAATCATTTATCTCGCCTTTTACATATATAAACGTTGTTTAATATTTTCTTCAAATGTCTAAATTTATTACATATGACCCTAAATTAGAGGTTTCTAGCGGATGATATATGATATATCTTCTTATGGAAATCATGAAAATTGCCTTACCGATCAAACTTCTTCCCCATTTATGGAAATCACGGAAAATTACCTCTCGGATCAAACTTCTTCCACCCATGAATGATGCAATTACTATATTCCTCTATCTGATTCATTTACGTAATGTGGATCACTCGCAGTCTATCTATCAAATGAAATGTTTCAATATTTTCATTCTTTTATTATTATTTTTTCACGAATACCATTGTTGAAAAAATACTGTTAAAGTCTGAGATATTGTTTTTATTGTAAACTCGATAAATTACTACACTTATTTGATTATATTTTACGCAGAAATGGAAAAAATAGTTTGTTTTGCAATGTGTATTAATAAATTGATACCATGCGGAAGAAAAGAAAAATATAATGTTTCCATATTATTTTTATAAATGTGTCATTACTTTTTTTTTTTTTTTTGATATTCATATAGAGAGTATAAAATTCATTTATAAATGCAATCTGATTTATTTATCATAAACAAAATTTGATTAAAGAAAAATTAAATAATATTTTTTTATAAATATGTTTAAAGAAAGTAATAATATTTCAAATTTTAATTGTTTAAAAGGCGTACAGCCAACGGAGTGAAAATTTGGGTCATTGGTAAAAAAAAACTGAACCACTTGGAAAGATACCCTACAAATTAAATGTGTGGCTATACCATCCATAAAGCATCAGGGCCTACAGTGCTCAAATCTGTTTACTTGACCCTGGGCCCCGAGGTGCTATGCAGTAAGTGCCGCGGCCGGGTGGTCAGCCCAACGCCAGACCCTCGGTGTTTAGTTCCCATCAAGCATGGTCTTTATTTTATCGGCCCCGAAGGGATGAAAGGTTGAGTGAACATTACCCAGCCGGGAGCAGAACTCGCGCTCTGTAGCGTGACAGACAGGCGTGCTGACCAGTACGATACTGGACTTCTTCAATTTTAGACATTTTGTCAAATATTTAAAGTATTATTAACTCGCTACCAGTAGCGTGGCAGACAGGCTTGAAACGATACCCAGCCTGGAGCTTTTCACTATCATATGTTGGCAAGGCTACAACCGCAAATACAAAGTTGTATTTTGCCAATAATGACCAAATGAATAAAAAAATGTATTCGAAATATTGAGTAGAAACGGTAAAACTTTACATATATTTCTTTTGTTCTGTATTATCAGGGATGGTTACGAGATAATATTTTTTTTTCGTGCACATGTTATCAAGATTCAAAAATATCAACTATTATTTTTTTTATATTTAGAATTTTACATAAATGGAATAAAATAATTAAAATAAAACAGCTAAACGTCAGAGCATTTAACATATGAAGAAAATATGAAGACCATTTTTATATATTATTTTTGCTCCCAATTAAGATACCAAGAATGTTCTTTCCTTTAACGTTTTAAATTGCAGTACTTTCTAATAATACTTTTAATTTATTTTCACATATATGCGCTTCAAAATGTGCTTAAAAAAGTATTAAATTTCCTCATTTAGGGAAAATATAAAAGTCATTATGCGACATTTTATGAATAATAATGCTCTGAAGGTGATTGAATCAAACTAACAGCGATTAAATGCCACAAAAAGTCACATCGAAACATTACCCTGTCGTGGCGTAATTATGCTATAAAGAGAGTTAGAAAGTGCTTATACTGAAAAAAAAAAATGGGATTAAACGTAGAACCGCCGGAAATTTTATTCACGTGTTTTAAAAATATTTCGCACCAGAATTTTTATTAAAAACTATCTAATTTATTTATTTAATGTATTTCTCCGTGGTATATATTTAACTTTTTTTAGAAAAACATTTCTGGTTCGAATCGAATTATTTTACTTTGGTAACGGTCAAAATGACCGTTATGGCGGTTCTAGTGTTAACACGCAAAAAGACATTTTTGCAAAACTTTCAGAAAAAAAATTAGCAATTCATTATGATAAGATACTTGAAAACTGATTCTGAGTCGATACTTGAAACTAGAAATACTTTACAAGGTAATATACAGTACCAGTCAAAAGTTTCCGGCAAGCGTCAAATTTTTGGTTAAAGTGCAAGTATACCCATATGAAGGGGAATCTCAAAGGGATATTTATACACTTTTTTCACACAATAGTTACGAACTTATTTATGGAATAAAAAATAAACATCAATAAATTTAATTGACAAAATTAATTGCAAAAGAAAACGCATGTCCTCAAAAGTGTCCAGCCGTCTTGGCAAATTTTGAAAAAATGGTGTTATAAGAGAAAATAACAGTGATCAACAACAGTTACAATTAGTATTTTGCCTTTTTGCATTTAGAAATAAGTACTGCGGAGCAGCGATGTGTCATCGATTCAATAAACTGTTAAAGACAATTTTTGTTTAAGTTGTGTCCATTGTTCTTGCAATTTGGGGAAATTCTTCTGAATTGCAATATTTATAATTCCACACACGTTTTCATGTTCGTTTCAAATATTTTCCATTTGATTCCGTTTGATTTCCATATATATATATATATATATATATTTTTTTTTTTGCTGCGGAAGTGATTGCTTGACGACCTTGCATGTATGTTTTCGTTCGTTATCATGCTAAAACAAATAGTTACAAGCGAAACTTTCCCACAAAAGAGATCTTGCAAGATATTCTTATACATTGCACCTTTAATCTTGCCGTGGATTTCAACTAACGGACCGACACATTTTCCAGAAAATGATTCCCACTGCATAGCATGTCCTTCGCCATGATTCATTGTACGAATAACACTTCTCGAATCTTATCTTTTGTTTTTAAAACCCCCTCACTGACAAGCCCGTGTTAATACGTTCACTAAGCTCCAGGTTTCACTTCAATACAAGCAATATTTAAAGTAATATAATTCTATTGATTTAATGTATGTTTAATACATTGAACAATGATTAATACTTCCAAGGATTGCATTCATATTCGTTATTAAGTTTTTTTATAAAATGTTCAAAGAATAATTTTTTTAGCATTTAAAACAAAATGCAGAGAAAACAACATTACTATTTTGCCCTTTTCCAAGACAGTCGGAGGTTAAGTTGTCGAGCACAGTATCGGTCATCACTTCCAAAAAGGGGAAAATAGTAATTTTTCCAGTTTTCACTTGACACTTTTTATTTTCCTTGTCAAACGCCTATTTTACCCTCTGAATTTGTTTTTACTTATATTTTTTTTAAACACAGATTCGACCATAAAGTCCTATGTCACATAAGCGTCTTGACACGGTAAACCGACTTATTTCAGCAATGTTTTAACACCGGGGAAAATTGCAGCGGTATTAATAAGTGGGTCATCAACTGCTTTGCTCCTGATAATTCTGTCCACACGAATAGTCGTTTTCTGGGTCTCCCGGACCGTGGAAAATCCTGAAGTACATGACCTTCACAACATTTTTTTAAATATCGGTCGCAGTTACTGATCGATAACTTTTCCGCAATCTCACAAGAGGATTGACCCTTTAGCGACAAAAAAGTCACCCGTTTACAAACAATAATTGTTAAACATTTATTTTTTTTATTTAAACTGCGTTATTCATGTTAATTAATTAATAAAACGCCACAAAAAAAAAAAAAAACACTTTACCGATAGCAAAGATTAACGAATGTCGAATGACCGGTAACTTTTGCACACGCGAATTTAGAATTCCCCCCCTTTAGATCAAGTATATTCCGTATCCAATCAAGATGATCACGTGGTCAGACGTCATTTGCTTATTCCTAACCTTTGGAGCAATTGCGGAACTTCTTCGCAAAAACATTCTGGAAAAAAAAGAAAGAAACTAACTGGCCGAAAACGTTTGGCAGCCACTGTATATATATATATATATATATATAGATAGATAGATAGATAGATATAGAGAGAGAGAATATGTCTCTTAAATATTAATTGTTTAATTTTAAAAATATACTTCTTTATGTACTTTTTGTTATAATTTATTCCAGGATCATTAAAATAGTATGTAATAATTTTTATTATATGGACCATATGCTAATTATAATTGTTATATTTTAAGAATGTGAATATTTTCTGCGGCAACTGCGGGGATTCGCTTTTGACTGTGCCAGTTATTTGGGTGGGATTTTTGCTGTGCTACAATTTGTTAAATGTTTGATTTGTAGTATGCCCATGACGGTTCTCTTGCTGCGTATGTCTTACATTTAAATTGTGAAATTTTTTTTCATGTTGTTCATTGTTGCGGATATTGCATTGATTAATAATTTTTTAATTCAATTTATTTGGCATGGTGGATTTATACTTTTCGGTGGATAGTCGATTGGGCACATAATGGAATTCAATTTTTTGCTTAGTGCTGGATTCTATTACAGAAATCGACTATGTTTTTGCTTATATATGTATTTTATGTACCCTTGAAAAGGTCAAATGCTGTATAAGCTTCCGGATTCATCAATCCATTTGATCTATTACGATACGTCTTTTAAAGTTTAACATTATTTAGCTGGTTATTTGTATTTTTTGTCTTTAAAAGGATATTTTATCAAATTTGCTGGTTTTTCAAATGTTTAATTTGGATTAATCGTCCGCAATGTGCTAGTGAATTAGTGGTATTGTGCTTGATTCTGTATAACTAGTTAATGGTTCCATCTTTATTTTGAATAATGTATATACAGGGTGTCCAGCGAAGAAGACCCTGATTTCAAAATTAAATATCTCAAAAAAAAAAAAAAAAAAAATCAATAGAATTATGCGGTAAACGGTTTGTTTATTAGCTAAGTTGTAAAAATGTTATACAGAAGTTTCAAAATTTAGTTGCAAAAACCGTTAAAAGATGGCGCTGTAATCGCAATACTTGTAAACTGCTTCGAATTTCAGAGTACTAGCGTTTCATTCCTAGATGGCTCCCTACGGAAAAACGAATATTGGGAAAGTCCATTTTTTCATTGGGGTGATGTGCAGAAGGGGAAACATCTGGTCACAGAATTATTGCATCAGCTTTAACCTTTTAACACCTGAAACGGCCATATACGGCTTTGTGAGTTAAGTCCTAATTCGGCCGGTTTTGGCCGTCTATAGCAAAATAAGGGGTGATAGGTATAGAAAGAGATTCATTTCTCCCTGTGCTGAGGGGTTCGTCTTTATTGTCGCCGGTCACTTTGTCCAATGACAGTGATGGAATACTTTTTAATTGCTTGCAGGTTTGTCATTACCTTTTTTAAAAGCTAAAGTGATTCTATTAAAATGAGCTGGGTTTTTTTTTTTTCTTTTTTCCATCTTAGTTTCTTATTTCAAGAGAACGATAACCATTTTTAACCGCTAGTATTGAGATATTTACTTAAAGTTTTATAATAAAAACGTAAAGTAATAATAATAAGTAAAGTAATTTAAAATGAGTAAAGGAAAAGTTTTTATACTCGATGAACAGGCTTCTGGAGACATGTACTATATATATATATACATGTATATATATATATATAAATTATTTGGCACTTTTTTTTATACTTACAGCTTTAATTCATAATATTACGGTTTTTGATGGTGGTAGGTTATGTTTAATTAATGGTTATATATATATATATAGATAGATAGATAGATAGATAGATAGATATAGACATATATATTACGTGCTTAAAATTGGTTATTTTGGCGATCACTTGGCATGTTAAACCCAGTACACACACACATACACGCTCGCACACACAGAAAAAAAAACTGTCAGAATAAATTATGAAAGCAATCTTTAAAACCTATCTGTACATCTAATAGTTGATAAATTCGCCAGAAAGGACTCAATTGGATTTTTTAGTTTTCTAATAAATTTACTATGACATTTTATTTTTAGTTTTCTATTTTACGTTCATTCTATCACTGCATAGCTCTGTTTTCATAAAATATATTAGAAAATCACTTCAATTATGCTTTTGGTATGTCGGGCTGTGAGCGAATAAGGTTCCTAAACAATTGAGTTGTTTAGCTAAATGACCGCACCCCCCCCCCTCCCTTCTTCAAAAGAAATCTGCACACATACCAATCGCACCTTTTGGTGTTTTTCGTAGTTTTTTTCAATGCACTAAGAATTTTCTAACATCTAAAATCGCCCTCATTGGTGCATTAGCTGTTGATCAAAGAAATAGGCACATTTAAAGATTTTGAGAAATAAAACTAATTATTTTTTATCTAAAATAAAAAATCTAGCTTTTCGTCTAAATAAAACCTTCTGATATTTTGGCGCAGCAGTTGCGCGATTGTCACCACTAAATTTTTATAGTATTCTTCGCCTTCAAAAATCTCAGAAATTCTGTCCTGAAGTTAAATGAGTAATACTAATAAAATTTTGCGGTGCCAATTGATTATCTACTGCTACACTGTTCCATCACTGTTTGTTGGATAATTCAGTGATACAGTAATAATAAGATAAACTGAAAAATTAACTCCTCAAGAGTGAGAAAAATCTGGTAAAGTTAGATCAGACACTCCTGTGTTACAGTGACATGAAAAACCATATAAGATGTTAAAACTCTGATTGTCTTTTTTGCTGTGCAGAAAATTGTGGCAATGTAATAAAAAGTATAAACAGTTGAAATCCGTTTTATCATACAGCTGTTTCAAGACCTTATGTATTAATAAAATTACAAAAATAAAAATAACCTTGTTTCATATTTGAGTATATTATTTGTTTATTTTTAAAGTATTTCAGGAAAAATCATAACAGGCAAAATAAAAGTTATCAACAACTTAAATTCGGGTGCTAAATGCCTTTTAATTGGAGATTTTTCCCCCTTTCTCAAAAGCGTGAAATATTCTAACAAAAAGATAACTTATTTTTGATTTAAAAATAACAATAATGAAATTTGCAAACATTATTATTCAAATATCTATGAAGCGAATCAGGGCCGAAACTAGCCTTTTTTGCACCCGGGGCAAACATGGATTTTGGCGCCCCCCCTTCCTCTTCCACAAAATATATTTACAAAGAGAATTTTAATAATTTTATAATAGACGACTTATTTTAAAATTTAAAGTATGTAATCATAAAATATGTAATACTGAACTACGTAATCTACAGTGGCGGATCCAAGAGTGAGGCCCCTCTGAACATCAACAAAAATATTCTAAAGATCATTTTTAAAATGACATATTCAGTAGAGTCCCGATTATCCGAGTCCCGTCTAACCGAGTTCCCGCTTTCACCGAGTTAGTTTCTTCTGATGGACTGATGGGGAAAAAATGGCCATAATTTTTTTTGAAAAAAAAAATTATGGCCATTTTTTTTTTCCATTCTGACCAGAAAATCAGAGTTCTAACTTTTTACGGCTGCTCTTCCATCTTCACCTAACGTTTCATTTATAATGACTGTTTCATAATAATGGAAGCCATCAGACCATCAGAAGAAAATTATCCTTTCCAAAGGTATAATCTTCATTTGGCGCCCCTTTGTTCTGGCGCCTGGGCCACATGCCCCCTCTGCCCTCCCCCCTTAGTTTCGGCACTGAAGCGAATAATGGTTTTTATATTCCCGAAAATGGGTTTCATACTGAATATAATCGTTTGATATTTTTTTCATCAATGATATTTTTTTTTACTGTAACATCACAAAAATCGACTTAAAACACGATTTCTGTCACCGTATTTCAGCAAAAGCTTTTGTCTGTACAAGCGAATTGAAGACACTAATTCTTTCTTTTTTAATAGAGAATGCCGCATTATATTCTAAATAACTCCATGAACGTGTAAAAAAAATAACAGTTTGGATTTGAGAACTGTTTTAGTATTGCTTATTAAATAATATTTATTAGGGCTATTCTCAAATTCTAAATAGCTATTCTCCCTCATGAAGTCATTTTTAAAGTTAGGAACATGAAATGTTCACATTCAGAAACTATTCAAGCGAATAGCTTTTTCCCTTTTTCTATAGAAGAGCACGTTCTTTCTGAAAATACTGTCAAAATTGACGCTTTGAACCAAAATCCCCGACGGGAAGCCATAGAAAAGTCGTCATGAGACAACAATCGATTATAATTCAAGATATAATGCATTTATTGAAAACGAAGAGAAAAAATCAGAAACATTCAAGAACATGGCTGAAATTTCGTGATTTTTCTCGAAAAAATAAATTTATGAATATCACAGAAAATTTCATAATTTTGAGCAGAAAAAGGTAATTTTTTTGGAATATCCTTAACACTTTATGCACCGACAGTGCTTATAAGTACTATTAAAATAACTTGTCATAAAATTCATTTGATACATCGATTAGTTGCAATACAGTTTAGAATGAGTTATAGATACTTTACTTTATCTTGTTCCAAGAGCATTATTGGTTACAAAAAAATAAGTAAATAAATAAATTAAAAAATAAATAAAATAATAATAATAAATAAAGTATTTAACGGTTGAATTCTTTTGCCTTTGCATCTAATCGTGGATCCAAGGGGGAGTTCACGGGGGTCGTGAGCTCCCCCCCCCCTCCTGAACGAAGAAAATTTCCAAAGGAAATTAAAAAAATTAAACATATATTAAATTCGTTCACATTCATCCCTTGCTCAACTATGAGAATTTTTCTGTCTCTTTTAAAGCTGTACTTAAATCCAAAGTAGGTAATTTCTGACACATCCATGATGTCATTTTTAATCTCAGATGCAAAATATTTGCAAGTGCATTTACTCAAAACAAATGGGATTGATTAGCGTTTTCCATTTTCCGATAAAGGCAAAGCATCTTTCGGGAAATCTCCTTAAACTGTGGGATTTAAAACTAAATTTCAGGCCGCGACAGACAATTGCTCCCTGATGACGGCATTTTAATAACTGTTTTGTCCTAAAAATTTGTATATAATGCTCAATTTCTAAAAGATTCTTTGCATTTACAAGAAAATGGGAAATTCTTCAATTTCTGGGTATCTGAATAAAATGTGTATATTTTATATTTTTTACGAATACTAATGCAAATATATAATTATGAATATTAATTTTTTGGTATTTACAAATGAAAATAATTTCCCAACTGTATCAGAAATTTAGCCATTTTGGATGTGGGGACAACCTTCAATATGAAAATTGCTAATTAAGAGATGTGACCCCCCCCCCCAAAAAAAAGGAGACATGACCACCCTCTAAATGGAGAGCTGCATCAGCTCTTGTTTGCATCTTTTCAGCTTTATTGACAGGGCCCGACTTATGCAGGGGCATGCGGGGCAGCAACCCCGGGTCCCCCTTTTTAGGGGGCCCCCCATGAGAGTACTCAGGAATTTCATTAAAAGGTGCCAAATGATTAAATTAGCCAAAAGCAACCAAAACTCATATATTTTCAAACAATCTGCTTCCTGTACCCTCTCCACCCATCAGGGATGTAGTGGAAGGTATACGCCGTATACCTTCTGGATTTTTTAAAGAAGCTCCGTATGGCCTCTGTTTCTCAAATTAAGCTACAGCATATACCCTAGGCATGACATTCCTGACTTTAGCGTATACCCTGTGCCTACGGCGTATACCCTCTGGTTTTTTACCACTACATCCCTGCCACCCATGCAAAAAACAAACTATATCATTAGAAAACTAATAATTAATATTTTATCATGACAACTTAGCATTCTATTGTTTTCAAAAGAAATTCTTTATTAATGTTTTTCTCGTAACGTGGCAAGTTAAAACCATTAATTATGACCAATTTGGGACATTTTCTTTTAGACATCTTATAACGTACGTAGATAAGAAAAGTAAAATTTTGCAAAGAAATACTCGTATTAACCAATCTATCATTTTTTTCTACTATTATCCTACTAGTATTTTTTCTTAAAGTTGTGACCATCTTTTTGTCACACTCTGTATAGAGATGTAAACAGTACCGGGTACAAAATTTATGCATATAATACAATATGTATGAAATTTAGTACCAGCTACTTCCTACTTCCACATTATTGGCAAAAAAATCTATAGATAGAAGGGGGGGGGGGCAGAATGATTCTTGCCCCGGGGCCCCCCCATACCCTAAGTCGGGCCCTGTTTATTGACACTGAAAGATTGTATGTATGTGTGTAGGTGGGGGGGAGGAGGTTCAATTCGGAAATATTTCTATTGTAAGGACATTATATTTGTACATTTCCTAACTCTACAAAATGCTAACAAAAGTATTTTAAATAAAAGATTGGAGTGGATTAATAAATATTGTACAAAATCCCTATAAATTCAAATTTTACTAATTGTAATTGACAAAATCCTTCTAAAATATATTAAAGGATTGTGTCAATCTTCTGATGTAGTTTCAAAAATTCACGAGAAATGCTTTAGAAGATGACATTTTCATGAATTCCTAAATTTAGGACATAAAGGGTTAAAAGCATTTGTTCTGAAATTGTACCGTAAAAGCTTTAGAGGAAAGGGGTGGGGGGGGGGGCTCTAAAAATATCTGAATTTTAAATCCTTAAATTAAGTATTAGCCTGGTCCTAAATTAATATTTTTTTCAATTTTTTAATCTCATACTCTAATAGAAGGTACCGAAATATTTACATTATAATGAAAATAATGAGGTTTAATACAAATAGAATTGCCCCACCAGTGGCCGAGAGTTTCTGCTCTCGCAACTGATAGACGAGAGGTGCTGGATTCAAACCCAATCGCGCCCGTCGACCTAATCGTGCGGAGTTTTCGTGGTTTTCTTCGAACCGTGAATTTCCATGGGTTAATACGGGTTAGGTTCCCTTAGAAAGACCCAAACGGAGGGCACCCCCCCCCCCTTTTTGGGCCTATATACCCCGTGTTGATAATTGGGCGTCATAAACACAACAAACCAACCAAATAGAATTATTCTGTTTTTTTTTTTCTTTTTTGCACATATAGTATATTTGCCGAATTTTAATTTCTAATTGTAATTTTATAGGGATATGAGGTTTTCTGTGGCATTGATAAAATTGTTTGTTGTTCTGTGATTATTACCATTTTTATTATATGCATACATAATTTGCCGTATGAGGAGTATCGTGGAAAAACCTTTCCGCTCAAAGACGCTTGTCAAAGAACAATATCAGTAGCCTTTCTTCCAAGTCTTTTAATTTATAAACACGCATTTCCGATAAAATGTATGGAGTAAGAATGCAGTGTAAATACTTCTTACTACAGGTGAAAAGGGATAAATAACGTTTCCTCATTCTGTTTAGAATTATCACTCCAAACAAATAACAGATCAACAAGCAAAAGTATGTGGGGAAAGGAGGAGAGTAAACATACATCAAGATGACATTTCAACCACGCCTCTCCCATAGGAAACTCAAATGCGGTAAAAGGACGAGTCCATTTTTTCAAAATGTTCCTTTCATAGGCCAGGATTTAGAGGTAGTAATTTTTTCGGGTTTCTCGGCGTTATAGAGTTAATATAAAAAAATTTCAATTATTAGAATTTTCAATAAAAAGTTTAGAAATCATTATAAGAACTTATTAAATATTTTATTAAATTTAATCTTTAATGCCATATAATTATTTAAATCAAAATGCATATATTTAGAAAAATATTTTTATACTTTATATTTATTTTTATATTTGTAAATCACGGCATAATATTTTGGTATTATTGTTTATACCTGAATTATTCTAAATAAAAAAGTAATTTTTCACTTTTAATTTATTTTTAAATCACGGCATAATATTTTGGTTTTAGCACAACACACATATTTATTTTCTTTGTAAACAAAGTTTTAGAGACAGAAATTATGCATTAAATTATTTCTTTTTTAAAAGCAACGTCAAAGCAAAAGTATTTTGGATGCTGCATTCCTTTCCAACACTTCGGATCCATCCCTAGAAGCTGCACCATATTTCTGTACTCAATGAAAAAAAAATGAAAACGAGTTTTTAAAATTAGAATTATATTTTTAGCTTAATTAAGTTTTTAAAATTAGAAACTTTATATTGTTTCATTCAAACTATTCTCTACAATTAAAAAAATGATTTATGAATCATTATTATAAATGCTCAAAGATTTTTAAAAAAGGGGTTTCTTTTAGCTTCATTAAATTTTAAAACAAGAAACTTTGGATTTTTTGATTCAAACTTTTTTCACAGTTTAATTAAATATTAAAAAGTAAAGATTTTCATTTTTTTTAAATCCTCCTCTACTTGGATTCGATTCCACGATCTACCAATTAGGAGAGAAAAAGACATACCACAGAGATACTGGTATCCGGACCGAAGTAGTTTATAACAAAATTTGACACAAGTCTCAATTCTGTCAACACATCGCTCCGCTTCTGCGTATTACCCAAATAAAATACTTTAATAAGGTCTTATATAATGATTGCTAAACTTTTTATTGAAAATTCTATTAATTGAAATTCTCTAAAATTGAAGCTGATGCAATAATTCTGTGACCAGATGTCTCCACTTCTGCACATCACCCCAACGAAAAAGCGGTCTTTTCCAATTTTTGTTCTCCCATAGGAAGCCATCTGGGAATGAGACGCTAGTGCTCTCGACTTTAAAACACAATATATAGGAATTGCGATTACAGCGCCACCTGTTAGCGGTTTTTGCAACTAAATTTTGAAACTTCTGTATAACATTTTTACAGCTTACCTAATAAACAAACCGTTTACCGCATAATTCTATTGATCTTTGTTTTTGAGATATTTAATTTTGAAATCAGAGTCTTATTCGCTGGACACCCTGTATATATATATATATATAGATAATATATATATATATATAACCAATAAATAAACATTACCGACCACCAACAAAAAGTGTCATATTATGAATGAAATGACAATAATAAAAATTTCCCCCAACTCACTTAACGTGGATACCAAAAACATAGTACATATCAGGTGATATGTATAAAATATAGTCCCTTGTACTACATTACGAGAATTAATATAAAAGAAAAAAAGAAAAATTCAAAAAAATGGATACCGATAAAAATAATTGAAAAGCTTATATATTGCATTACGTTATCAAGAGTACAGAATTCAATTATATAAGCAAAATAGTAGTTTTCTGTGAGAAAAAAAGCTAAACGCTGAATTATTTTTCCCCTGTATTCAAACGACTATATGACCAAAGGAATAGATTCAAGATGAAAACAGAATAATATTAAATGCCATGAAATGGAAAAATAGTAATATTACACAGTATATATATATATATATATTAGCCAGTAAAAGATTATATTTAGCCTGAACTAGCGCACCCCCCCCCCCTCCATCATAGAACAAGAAGAATGTAAATGTTTGTAAAAAATTAAAATTTTAACAAAATCTAGGAAAAAACAGGCTGATATATAAAATATATATGTAAAATATGTACATTTATGAATGCTCGGCTGCTTTTGAAATATAACCTACTACCGATGAGGCCACCGCCTGTTTTTTTGAATACAGATTTGACCGATTTGACGGATTTGACAGATTTGACCGATGCGGAAAGGCAAGGAAAGTCAACAACGGTGAGTGTATCAGACATATGGAATTTTTTAACTCTCTCTCTCTCTCTCTCTCTATATATATATATATATATATATATATATTCGGAAAGTTGCAATCGTTTTGGAAGTATGAGAAAAAAAAAAATGTCTGTACTCTGGAAGTCTCCTCCATCGTTGAAGTGAGCGAAACAGTAAGTTTTCTTTAGCAAAAAGTTTCACGAATACACAGATTGATTGTGAAATATCCGCAGTGTATGGGCCACATTCAATGTTACGTCCAGCCATTGTGAATTTGTGTCAGCAGTTCGAAAACCACAGTACAGACTTGACCGGTGCGGAAAGGCAAAGAAGGCCAACAGTGGTGAGTACGTCTGTCTTGCTGGGTTGACAACATAATTTTCAGCAATTTTAGAACAAATGTCGCACAAATTGAACCGGAGTTAGTAATATCCGTTACCAGAGTTCTACTCTGACTCCAAAACCAAGGAGCGATTTTCTATTGTCAGGGAATCGAACGATTAGTGGAAAGTTTCCTTAAATTTCAGCAGAGACTGGGAGATTATGTAGAAAAATAGTGTTTTTTGTGTGTTTTATATTGTATTGTAGAGCATTTAACAATGAAATGTTTTTGACGTACAGTCGTGGAAAAAAAAAAGTAAACACCCTGTTGTATCTGGCAACGAAATATTACTCTAATACAAGTGGCAACAGTTCCAGAAATTACAGAAAAGAAACAGGCGATAATGTTTATTTGAATGGTTGAATGTAAATAAGTTCAAAGTTGTTTTATTCTTTCTATGTTTATAAATGTTGTGTCCGCGTCATAATAAATGTTGTTTGTGCATCCCAATATCAAATGTTTTTCCTGCCGCCTCATAAACCCAGTCTCCACATTGGCGACGAGGTGAAGTTTTTTATTTGATATTTTTCCAGACTGAACTTTCAAATTACGTTAGTTTTTAATCGATTCATTATGGATGCGCAACAGTTTAAAGACTTTATGACAGCATTTTTCACTCAGTAACAACAGTTTTTTGAAAGATTAATGCCTGTAATATCTTCAAATACTTCAATGCAGCATCCAGCTACTGAAGCAATACAGGTAAATCCAATTTTATTACAATCTTTTGAATGTTTTGATACTCAGAAAGAATCATTTACATACTATATTCAGCGTTTTGAAAATTTTCTAAAAATGAAAAATATTTTTTTCTAATAAACAACACTGTGCACAAATGCTTTTAAATTCTATCGGAGCAACTAATTACAATATGTTGTCAGCATTGGTATCTCCTAAAATACCATCAGAATTAACTTACACGGAGCTAGTAAAGGCTTTCGAAGAACACCTTTGTCCCAAGAAAAATGTTATTATGTCGCAACATAAGTTTCTTTCAACATATCAGGGTGAAAACCAAACAATTCCAGATTATATTGCTACACTTAGACGCGATATAATTAACTGTGAATTTATATCTCCTTGTGATTGTAAAGTGTCTATCGCTGATATATTTTTACGTGCTCAATTTATTTGTGGCATTTACGATGCTTCTATTCGCGAGCAACTTTTACAGTCAGACGTTAGTACATTTGATGATATAGCCAAAAAAGCTATAGCTTTGGAAGTTTCCAGATTTGATAACCGTGAATTATCAAAAAATTCAAATATTATAACCAGTATAGTTGAATCAAGTGCAAGTGAAATTAAAAAGGTTTCGAAATATCGACGTTCCAGGTGTGACGCAAATAATTCATCGTCTTTTCAACGCTGTAATTCGAGACCGAAAAATAGTTTTAATCGAAGATCAAGTTCACGTTCGCTAATTGATTACGAAAAATTGAGCATAAACAATTTATGTCTTCGATGCGGTAAAAATAATCATACTGCAAAAACATGCAGGTTGGATCGCAATTCTCTTAAATGCAGTGCATGTAAAATAACAAGTCATCTTGCAAAAGTCTGTATTCGCACACTGTTTGGCAGAAAAGGAAAAACTAGCACATATAAAATAAATATAGCAAACTATATTACGGAAAAGAAAATATTTTCTCAGTACGGTGTGAATAAAATAATAGATGTTTTTCAAAATAAAAAGGGCAAAGCTAAAGACCTCGAAAAATATTTTGCTACAGTGAGCATTGAGGGCCATAACGTACCGTTTGAAGTGGATACAGGTGCAGGATTTACATTTATTCCCCGAGATAAGTTCTACAAAATGAAAATTCCAGTTCAACTTCAAGATTCAACTATTGCTTTCCGATCTTACACTGGTGATGTTTTTCTACCAGATGAAAAGGTTACAGTAAATGTAGAATATCAGGGAAGATCCTCACGTGAAGAACTTTATATCATGCCGGAAAATTTCGATGCTTTGTTAGGTCGTGTATGGATTCGACGTCTCGGAATTAGCCTTCAACAGATTGATTCAAAAGAGCCAGACAACTTAAATACCTCACAAGTAAAAACTATAGAAAGACTCGAAGATGTTATTTCTATGTATCCAGAAATTTTCGAACAGAAAGTAGGATGTATTCCAGGTGTCAAAGTTTCATTAAAACTCCGTGAAAATAGTAAGTCAATTTGCCATAAGGAAAGAGAAGTGTATGCTCTTCGTGAAAAAGTTGAAAGGGAATTAGATTCACTTGAATCTCAAGGAATAATCTCGAAGATAGCTACTAGTGATTGGGGGTCGCCTCTGGTAGTAATACCAAAAGCTGATGGAGGTGTACGACTTTGCGTCGATTACAAGGTTGGTGTAAATGAAAGACTTGTAAGTGCTAATTATCCAATTCAACGAATAGACGAAATTCTAAACAGTCTCAGAAATTCAAAATACTTTTGTCGACTAGATCTGTTTAAAGCTTATCCCCACATTCCAGTTGATGAAGAAAGCAGTATTATTCAAACTATAACCACACATCGAGGAGCTTATCGCATGCATAGTTTGTCGTTTGGAATAAAAACCGCTCCTAGCGAGTTCAATCGAATTCTAGATCAGATCCTCCGAGATTTACCAAAAACCTTAAAGTATTTCGATGTTGTGCATGGAAGAACGAAAGAAGAGTGTAGAAGAAATCTAGAATTATGTCTTCAAAGATTAAAAAAATATGATCTGCATTTCAATCGTACCAAATGCTTGTTGTTTCAAGAGAAAATCGAATATTTAGGACATGTTATTGAATTTAATAAAATTTCAAAAAGTCCTGAAAAGGTAAGGGCGATTAACGATATGCCAAGACCGTCAAATGTGGAAGAACTACGGGGATTCTTAGGAATGGCAATTTATTATTCTCGTTTTTTGCCAGATAATTCAACAGTCACATATCCTCTTCGACAGCTTCTTCGGAAAAATTTCAGATTCCGATGGACAGCAGCATGTGAAGCAGCCTTCATCAAATTGAAAAGCGAAATTTCTAGTGAACGTTTTCTTGTTCCATATGATCCTAACTTACCAATTATTCTTACATGTGATGCTAGTCCTGTAGGAGTAGCCGGTGTTCAATCACATATTATAGAAGACCAAGAACGAGCCATTGCATTCGCATCAAGATCTTTAACAGCAGCGGAAGAAAATTACTCACAACTTGATCGAGAAGCTCTAGCCATTGTGTTTTCAGTAAATCACTTTTTCAATTATTCATTTGGAAGATATTTTAAGTTAGCTACTGATAATCGACCTTTAACAAGAATATTCCACCCACACGTAAAATTACCTCCTATGACTTCAGGACGATTGCTAAGATATGCTACATTTTTATCCGCATTCGATTATAAAGTGGTTTTCAAAAAGGGTAGTGATAATATAGAAGCAGACTGCTTGTCTAGAGCTCCAGTTGTTCAAAAGGAAATATCAAGTGATATGGTTATTAACAGTGAAATAAATTGCATTTGCATGTCATCTGTAAATGCGATTTCAACAGAATTGTTGAATTTCGAAACTATACGAAAGGCAACAGATGCAGATGAAGAACTATCAAAAATAAAGAAAGAAATTGAAGAAAATCCAGATCGTTCATATGAATTTACACTTGAAGAAGGAATTTTGTTTAAAGCACAAAGAATAATTATTCCAAAAGCACTTCAGAAACCAGTTTTAGAAGAATTACACAAAACACACACTGGAATTACTGAAATGAAACAGTTAGCACGCCGTTATGTTCACCGGAAGGGTATAGATAGAGCAGTGGCGTGGCGTGAAATTTTTCGGTGGTCATCGCAATTATTTAAGTTTGTGGTGAAAAATTATTAACTCTAAAATTCAATGGTTGAATGTTTAAAAAAGAAACTTTAAATCTTACCTTCACTTATACATCAACTCCAAATGTTCTGCTAAAACTGGATCGTAGAGTTTTAAAAGCTTATTAACAGTTTTAAAATATTGCTTGGTCATCGCCGCATCCAGCGATGACCGGACGCCACGCCACTGAGATAGAGATATTGAACATCTGTCCAGAACATGTGAAGCGTGTGCTGAAATTAAGAAAAATCCTTCAAAAGTACCAGTACATCCCTGGGACGAGCCAGAAGAAAATTGGGATCGCATACATATTGATTATGCAGGACCATTTCAAGATCATTTCTTCTTAATTGTCGTCGATGCAAAATCAAAATGGGCTGAAATCAAAATATGCCGCAATGATCCAACTTCTATTTCTACAATTGAGCTATTATCCGACATTTTTGCATTTCATGGTTTTCCAAGGGTCATATTCTCAGATAACGCAAAAATTTTTGTAAGTGACGAATTCAAGTTATATTGTGCTAAAAATGGAATTTTTCACAAAATAACTGCTCCAGGTCATCCAGCCACAAACGGATTAGCTGAACGAAATGTGCAAACACTCAAAAATGTCTTCTGAACCATTATCAATGCACGCAAATGTAAGACAAATACTATTCAGATACAGAGCAACTCCACTGTCCAGTAATCAAACACAAGCAGAACTGTATTTGAAAAGAAATATAAGAATTCAACTTGATGCCTTACGTCCAATGAAACGTATTCAAAACAAAGATTACCCAATTAAATGCAGAAATTTAAGTGTGGGAGATCGAGTACAAGCGAGATGCTATGCCAGAAATAGAGAACTGTGGAAGTTAGGTACCGTACTTCAAAAATTTGGTAAACTGCATTATCAAGTAGAATTAGACAATGGATACATATTCAAGCGCCATATTAATCAACTGAGAAAAACCGAGATTCCAAAAAAGATTGTCACATTCACCACAAAATCAAAACACGATGAGTATAAGGATCCAATAAATGAAAAGAATCTTCTCAACCCCAATGGATAGCACTACCTCGGAACTATTTCCAACAACCCGACGCAAATGTGCAGAGACCACCAACACCAATTGGACATGATGTTCAGCTACGACGATCCACTCGTCAACGCAAACCTCCATCATACTTGCAAGACTTTGTTGTACATTAACAAACATTATAACTGTTCCATTTTAAGCGTGGGAGAATTGTTGTATCTGGCAACGAAATATTACTCTAATACAAGTGGCAACCAACCCTACAAACTCCTCAACAAATTATCGTAGACAAAAGTTACTGGTACCGGACGATTGGAAATAAAGTCTACTTTTAAATGGTGTGTATAAAATTTGCTTAGGGGGCCATATACATATTAAAACGAATCCAAACTTCATTTTTTTCAATGGCAGTAACCAAATTTAACGAGATATTTCAAATCTTTGGTTCAAAATATGCCTAGAAACCAAATTTCAAGTCATTCGAATAATAAGCTTTTGAATTATAGACATTCAAAATTTAGTACTTCTAATGTTAAATTACATTTTCATGTTTTTATTTATATCTCCTGAAATTATGCTCCTAATGAGCTAATGTTTTGTGTGGCAATAATACTAATATACACAAACATAAATACGTTGAATTTGCAATTTTTATAATTTTATGATATGAATTATGAAATTAATATTCGAAAAAAATTATGAATTGCAACATACAATTTTTTTGATGGATTTAGATTTATGAAGTCCTGCTTCATGGAAATCCGAAATTTCACATTTTTCTTCCAAGTAGTTTTCAAATTATGCTTAAAAAACGGCAAAATGATGGTTTAAGGGGCCGTCTATAATAGAAGTGAGTAAATTTTTAAAACTTATTCTGCTATCCTGTAATCAAACAGGTTTCATTGACGCTTAAACTTGCCTTGATCAAGAAGGCGGCTCCATCGGTTAAGAAACGAGTTCAGATCTTCAATTTGGATACAGCCCTTAAAATACGCTCGTTTTAAAATAATTAATTTATCGGAAACTTATGGCACGAATTGCATAAAAATTTGTTTATAGGCTAATTGAAAGGTTTAGAGTTCATTTATGCTGTCAGAAATGTGTACTGCTATTGAAAAAAACAAAGTTATGGTTCGTTTTAATATGTAGATGGGCCCTTAAACAAGTTTTATATACATCATTTAAAAGTAGACTTTATTTCCAATCGTTCGGTACCAGTAACTTTCTTCTACGATAATTTGTTGAGAAGTTAGTAGGGGGTGTTTACTTTTTTTTCCACGACTGTACATTGTTCGAATGTAACTTACTGAGTGAACGAACATAGTATATATATATATATATAAATCTGCATATCAATCAAAATATTCTATATATTTTTTATTTAGTCTAAACTAATATTTAAAGTTCAAATTCATTTAAAAGGGATAATTTTCTTCATCATTAAAATTTCGATATTTATTCTTCTTCTTTAGATAAGTACACAATCTAATAAAAAACAACTCTTTGTAAATGATCCCACCAAGCAACAAATCTACAACGACAGTCATAAAAAGAAGTGATATCACATAAGAAGAAACAATGTAGAAGTGCATACTCCGAGTGCCGTGTAAAAAACTATCACTACTCATAATTTATCCAAAGGACTCGGAGTAAGGTAGAGTATGTGAAAACTGCTTGACGACCTCCAGGCTTTTATAATGTTTGTTCATCGCGCACTTACATATGACTATATGTTTAACAATATTCTTCTTGTACTACTGCTCACATTAAGCTGCGAAAAGTTGAAACTTTGTGTGTTTGCCTACCCATTCTTATTTATCATCATATGAGGTAGATTTGTTGATTTTATTTACCATTATTTGAACGAGGAACACCACTTTTACGAAGGGGATTTTCTAAGTAAAAAAAAAATTTAAAAAAAAAATGTATCGCAAACCACATATATAGTAACAAATACAGGGTGCCTCCTCATAACTGAACTTGCGTTGAAGGTAAAAAATTTAAGAAAAATCAAAACATTACAACAGAAATGCCACGATATGTATGTTCGTATATGTGTAAAATGACATAACATCACAAAAAGTTCTGAAAACAAAGTGTGCTCAGGCAGTCGATGATACCATAATAACTGGCAATCGCAATCCAAAATGTGCGGCTCATGAGCATACTGTTGTGTGCTTAATGGACACTTCTACCATTTTTTTACGATATTATCGCATTAACAACTTAGGTGAGAATGTCTGTTAAAAGTTTTATGATAATACATTTTAGTTTTCTAAAATTTATTGTCGTCAGCACAAATTGAATTGGGTCAGAAACAGCTATGTTTTTTGATTAAATGTGTGGTTTGCCATGTTCTATGGTAATTTTTCATTATCTTGTTGCCTTCTGTCACCCCTCTTAATTTGTCGGACAAATGTTGGAACACCCTGTATATTGTAAAACTATAAAAATACATGATAATAAACTATAATAATATAATTTATTGTGATATTTTATAAAGTATTATAACGTAGACGTAGATAAAGAACACATTAGTAAACTATTCCACGCACGTGAAATTCAGTTTTATTTTAATGATGCACTACTTAAATGTATATTTTTAAAATCTCCTATAATTATAGGTAATTCTATCTAATTTTATATGGTGATTAGATATATTTTATTTTAATTCAAACAGGCAATATTAATATTAATATATACACACACACACACACACACACACACACACACACATATATATATATATATATATATATATATACCGGATAAGAAAACATTTTATTTTCAAAATAAATTTATTTTTTTTTCTATGAACATCTTCTTCATCAAATAAATATAAATCACATTTTTGTTCAAATTATTGGAAAATAGTGCAAATTATCGATATATATATTATTGATTAAATATTTAAATCATACCAAAAAAAATTTAAACATTACTTAAAATTTAGAAGACAAGCTTATATAATTTGTAAAATATTTTTATGTATTAAACATTGCAATGTGAAATATTTTTTGGACTAAAATAAATTTAAATTACTTGTACAAAAACAATTATTTATGATTACTGTCTCTTTTTATATTTAATTTTATATGTATAGGTTCTTTCATATCTTATAATTATATAACTCTTTGAAGAACATGTATAAGTTAAATAGATTTATTTTATGAGAACCAAAAAACAAACATCATTTATTAAATGACTTTCCATCCAAAATTGAAAAATGACTATTAAGAAAAAATATTTTTTTCTTTGTCTTACTTTTAAGGTTAAGTAAAGACATAATAGTAGCAAACAGTTTTCGGATTATATAAACACAAAGACGTTTTTCTTAACTGAAAATAAATTTCTCCCTCCCATATATGAATCCCAGTTTAGGTTTTCTCGATGTGGATTTATTATTTATACGAAAAGCATATATATTTTATTTGAAGCCATCTATTAAATTTTTTATATCTATGACGACAATTTGTATTGATTTGTTTCACTTACAATTTTTCTGTAATAGTATTTCACGTTCTAAATAGAGTAAAATATTTTTATTTTGCATATCATATTTAGTTCATAAAATATGCGTTTTAATATATAATGCGAATGCATTAATAAATCTTCGAAAAATATAAAATATTTTTCACATTTTTTTCAGATTCTTTTTTGGGTAATAAAAGTGCTAGAAAAATTATTTTTTTAGGTAGTGCACGGAAGAAAGTAAGTAACAGAAAAAAAACCTTTCGCATAATTGCTTAAAATATCTAATACAAAACAAAATTAAACCAAAAATATGGATGATATTTATAAACCATATATTATCTGCCTTATTGCCCAGAATGTAATAAAACAAGGAACTATATACTTTGAAAAATAAATCAACATTTTTAAAAGCTAAATCATTATCATAAAATGATTTTTAGAAGAATGTCTATAAAAATATTTAAGGTTGAATATTGTTCAACGTTCATTTACTAACAGCAAATTTGAAATTTGTTTTGTTCGAAAGGTGTTTAGCAGATAAGGCTCATTTATGCCTCCATTGGAATTATTAATTTCTAAATGTTTTGGCCCCACCAGTGGCCGAGAGGTTCTGCTTTCGAAGCTGGTAGACGGGAACTGCTGGGTTTGAACCCAATCGCGCCCGTCGGCCTAATCGTTCGGAGTTTTCGTGGTTTTCTTCGAACCTTGGATTTCCAAGCGTTAATACGGGTTAGGTTCCCTTAGAAAGACTCCCATGAAAGGCACACTCCTCCCTGGGCCTATATCCCTCGTGCAGATAATTGGCCGTCATAAATACAACCAACTAAATGTTTTGATAAAAATTCGCCTTTGCGATAGAAATAATATTATTATCGTAAAAAATATATTATTGTTTACAATAAGGTGAACACTGTAGCCGTACGTTGCAATAAGTTATAACTATATATTGGTTTTTATGAAATCATTTTATTTCACAATATAAATTAAATATAAACGAAAATCTTATCTTTCATAGTCTAAAAAAAGTAAATGTATTGTTTCAAATTTTCTTATATGTACAGTCCTATTATATTTTATTATGAAGCGCAATATCTAATTGTCTCAGACATTTGATATATCCTCTATGCCTATATATCCTCTATTTTTATGCGGTCCCAATACACCGGATTTATATCTAATATATATATATATATATAGATAGATAGATAGATAGATAGAGATATATATGTATGTATATATATAGCTCTATCAAAAGTATATGAATTATGAAATCTATGAAAAAGAGAGTGCAAAACAACAATAAAACCAATGAACATTTATAACTAAAAAACAAAAAAACAACAACAACAAAAAAAAAACTCCTTGCTCGTCTGAAAGTGGGAGAAGTAAAAAAAAATACAGGTACCAAAAATAGAAATTGAATCCTCACAGGTTTTGCAAGATATGGGAAACCATTGACAACAGTGATGAGATTTTGAATAAAATTTAAAAAACGCCCGTAACGCCTACTAATTTGTATACTTTTGATTTTGAAAATCTTTTTTCTAATATACCCATAGATTTACTTTATAGTCCAGGCAATAGAGACCGTATAGGGGCTCTACCCTGCAAAATTCATGGTAGTTCTGGAAAAAGGCTTACTATATGTTTTTTGCGTCGCTGAATCCGAATTTTTAATTTCCTACCAAAATTTCCATCGGCAACCCCCCCCCCCCAAATTTTGGTAAAATGTCCTCCCAAAAAGGTTTTTATTAAAAAAAAAATCAATTTTTTTATTGTTTTAGGGAAAAAGTATCGAGAAATTCAGAAAGTAGCAAAGTTTGCAACAAATTAGATATATGACATTATGACTTAGGATGAAGGGAATGGGGGGATCTGCCTCGGAACATGCGCGCGGAGCTGCGTGAACTAAGTTGCGCTATTCCACTTAACCACTCAGACGTTTACATTTGCCTTCCCATCTCCCCTCCGAACTTTTTCTATAAAGTTTACTTTAAGTTTTTTGGGTCGCTGAATCCGAATTTTTAACTCCCCCCCCCCAAAAAAAAATAGTTATTTTTATCTTAAATTTCTTATTGTTTTAGGGGAAAACCATTACGAAATTCAGAAACTAGAGAAAATTTGCAAGAAATAGGATATATGACATTATGACGTAGGATGAACGTGTAGGTGGAGGGCTGCCTCTGAACATGCACTGCCGCGTTACGTGCACTAAGTTATGAAGTCCAGGCAATAGAGGATTTTACCTGGCAAAATTAATACTAGTTCTGGATTTCGACTCACTTCATGTTTTTTGGGTCACTGAATTCGAATTTGTAACTTCCCAACAAAATTTCACCCGGCAACACCCCAAAAAAATTGTTTTTTTTTTGGAAAAAAATAGTTTTTGAGAAAAGCGCGCGGGGAATGTTCCGAGGCAGCTCCCTCTCTCCCCGTTTATCCTACGTCATAATGTCATGCATCCTATTTGTTGCAAATTTTGTCTAGTTTCTGAATTTCCTAATGCAATAAGAAATTTAAGTTCATAACAACTATTTTAGGGGGGGTTCGGGGGGGTATTTTGGGGGTAAGTTAAAAATTCGGCTTCAGCGACCCAAAAAACTTAAAGTAAACCTTATAAGTAAAGTTCGGAGGGGAGATGGGAGGGAGAATGTAAACGTGTGAGTGGTTAAGTGGAATTGCGCAACTTAGTCCACGCAGCACCGCGCGCATGTTCCGAGGCAGATCCCCCCTTCCCCGTCACCTTAAGTCATAATGTCATATATCTAATTTATTGCAAATTTTGTCTACTTTCTGAATTTCTAGATCCTTTTCCCCCAAAACAATAAAAAATGGAATTTTTTAATAAAAACCTTTTTGGGGGGCCTCTTTACCAAAATTTGGGGAGGTTGCCGGAGAAGATTTTGGTGGGAAGTTACAAATTCGGATTCAGCAACCCCCCAAAAAAATAAAGTAAGCCTATTTCCAGAACTACCATTAATTTTGCTAGGTAAAGTTCCCTATTGCCTGGACTATTATGATACATTGAAAATTATATTTTGATTTGTTTCGCTCTGAGGAGGAGCTTGGAATAAAAAGAGATTTTTTCTTGAGTTTATGTAATTTTGTTTTTTTTAATAATTTTATTACATTCAGTAGCTCGCTTTTTTACCAGGTATGTGGCATTGGGATGGGTACTAATTTTTCGAGTTCTGCTGCTAATCTTTTTCTTTTTTATTATGAATTTAACTATGTTTTAAACATTAATAAGAGTTTTTCAGTTTTAAGGTATATCGACGATTTAATCATATTCGATGACAAACTCTTGGTATCGATTAACGATATCTATCCTCCATGTTTAAAATTAAATAATGCTTCTGTTAATATTTTGCATGTTAATTCTTTGGTTGTAGATCTATTAATTAAAGATAATATATTTGTTAAACATTTTAATAAACGGGATTTTTTTACTTTTAATATTCAATCAATGCCACAACGGTTTTCAAATTTAAGTAAAGGGGTTTTATCAACATCATTTTGGGGCAAGTTAGCAGATTTTATAGGATTTGTAGCAGGGAAGAATTTTTAAGTTCACAGATTTTTAAATTTACTGCAAATCTTTTTTACAATAATTTATTTTCATATCAGTTTATTTTTCCTTATGTAAATCAGATCAAAGAGAGTTTTCTGAATTGGCAACAGCTAAGCGGCCAAACACCGTAATGGATGCCGAGGGAACTGCTTGATTATATGAAGGGTGTGGATTAAAGTCTTTTTAAGAACGTCTACAATTTGATGAATTTCAAGTTGTACCTACGGTGATATGGAATGGAATTTATGAAAATAAAGATGACGGAAGGACAAGCCTAGTTGACGCTGGTCTAACTTGCATTATAGCCTTGCTTGCAACTCCTGCTGTTAGAGAGCATGCGGAGCGTAGTGGATATTTGAATGGTATCAAGTTTTTCAAGTCTTCACGGGTCAAGGTGGGGATATGGCCTTCTCACATGTTCAATGTTTTTAATTACTTAATGATTTCGCTATGTAAGAATTTTTATTTTATTATGTTTTATAATTTAAATTCAGCTCTATTGAATTTGAATTGGTTGTTTGTTTATGTTTTTAAAGCAGTTTTGTTTCGTTAAGTTTTTGAAAGCTTAAGATTCTTTGATGATTATTTTACATTTTTGGAGTATGGGGTATGGCCATACCTTGCGAAACCTGTGGGGATTCAATTTCTATTTTTGGTATCTGTTTTTTTTTTACTCCTCCCACTTTCACACGAGTAAGGAGTTGTTTGTTTATTGTTTTTTAATTATAAATATTTATTGGTTTTATTGTTGTTTTGCACCCCCTTTTTCATAGATTTGATAATTCACATACTTTTGATAGAGCTATATTTACTTAGTGCGTATAAGAAGCTGCGTTGCGCCTGATGCACTGGGTTGGTTGTTTTACAGCTTTTTTAAAGCATTATATATATATATATATATATATATATATATATATATAATCCTTATGAAAGGATTTTATGATACGATTGTTTCAATGATGGATTATATTTCACAACTATTTCCCATAATGTATGGAAAGTTTGGCGGTGAAATTACTTCAACTTATCCCTATAGATTCACTGGTTTCAAATAGGGTATCAGAATTTTTAAATTTGAATTCGTTTTCGAGATACTATTTTTTTTTTCTAAAGTTAATGACATTTATAATCATGGCAACTAGATTATTCAATTTTGTGGAAAAAAAGGGGCAAAACACAGATGTTATTAAATTTATTTTTCGTCATTTTCGATTGGAAATTGAAATTATCTTTCATTCCAATCGAAAGTGCACGTCGTATATATCATAAATTTAATTCTATTAATCACCTTACAGCTAATTTACCTTGAATATTTCTATTCAAAATTAAAAGAATAACATTAACTTTCCGTCTTTAATACGTTTAGAAACGTTTCTTAAACATAAATATTCTATTTTAATTTGTAATAATAAACATCGGTAGGGAAGTGCTCACTGATAATTATAGTTTTATTGCAAAACTCTGTATAGTGTACACGTAGTTGTACACATTTTTATATAACATGCGATTTTTTGTATGAATATCATTTCTATATAGTATACATAATACGCTTTAACACATACATATTTATACATAAATATCCAAATGAAATATACCCCACGAGTAATTTTCAAAAGAATTTCATCCTGTATAAAAAAAGAAAAAATATATTTTTTTTTTCTTCAACATTATTGAAGTCTTATTTTCCAAATATATTTTCTCACTTAAAGAATACTTCTTTTTAAAAACATTTGGTGTATAAAAAGATGATTCTTGCAAAAATCTGAACGTATCCTTATCCAACATTTTTTAAACACAAAAATCAAGAAAATCTGGAATATTTAGGTATCTTTTGAAATTCTTTAAGGAGTCAAATCCCTAGACTTGCAAAAATTAGCCGTGCATTTCGTTCCATCATGCTGACGTTTTGCTTTGTCATCAAAGCTATGTAGATTAAAATTCACAATTCCAAAATTACATTTTTCTCCATTACTTATTTATATAAAAAGATACGATCCATTTTCAGAGATAAAAATTTTAAAGACTGCATATATTAGAATATTTTAAAAGAAGTTATTTTTTAGCATTATATGTATTACAAAATTTAAATTTTTTCACCAAGGTTAAAAATATTCTATATAAATTTCCCTTTTTCATAATATTCCATATAGTATACCGGCTTATTAAGTTAAAACCCTAATCTATTAACCCCCATAAGATGCTAATCTTTCTAATAATATTTCTTCCAAATTGTGTAAATCTAAAAATGGCTCTAACTATTTATATTTCTTTAATAAAACCTTTTAGTATTTAAATTCCTATTAAAATACGCTATTAAATCCCGGTATATTACATTCCCCTAAATTGTTTATTTAATTGCTGAAATATTATAACTCATATATTATACCGTCAACAAAAAACTGTTTCTTTTAAATGCATTCTTTTATTTAAAAATATCGATGTGCCAACCAGAATATATCAATGTTTTAAAACTTACGCGGAAATAAATCCATTTTTCTTTTTGTTACAAATCGTCTGTAGACGAGAAAAAGCACTTTTTAGAGGCAATCTCGACGACGGTGATTAATTTTTGTTTACACCGTGCGCGTTTGGCTCCCGGGTTTCCGAAGTTTCTAGAACCCGGTAATTTAATTGCTTTCAAATTAATCCGACCGAAAATGTAAATAAACATTCAAAAAACTTTTGTAATTGGGAAAGAAAGATCAGCTGACTTAATTTGTAACCAAATCCAATATAGTATAAATACAATCAGATACAGAAAGTTTTTTCAGAGATTTTGTCTGGGATTTTGGATAGTTATTGAGAACTTTTTGAGAGATTATGAGTTTGTCAGATTATGGTAATTTACCGTACATCTAAGACATATATGTTAGTCGGTTTACGAATGTAGTAAGAGTATTGTGGCATAATGAACGAAAAAGATTTCGAGCTGAGTATGGCGATGTTTATAGAATATGTGCAATAGCAACGGAATAAGTAGAATTGTGAATTATGTGTGGAAAGCAACAGACGGATGGAACAGTTGTTAAGCTAATTTTGATTTGAGAGAACTTTATTCTTTTTTATCATCGGTGGAATAGAGCATTTCCGCTTAAAGTCAATTCTGAGAATGTCAATAAAGCTGGATTATTTTTCAGTCTACTGATTTTTTTATGTTCCTCGACCGTATATTCTAAATAACCCAATCGGCCTAAAACGCCTGTGCTGTTATTACTAGAAACACCAGTAATTTTGAGATAAACGCCAACTGCTTTTAGTCAAATCGTCATATATATACATATATATATTAAACAAAAACATAATTTGGAGAACAAATTAAAAAAAAAAAAAAATTATTTCCTACATTGTTTAAGCCCGAAAAGGGACACATATTAAGTTCATTCAATTAGTTCTACATTTAATGTTAAATGTTTGTAAATTAGTTATGCCATTTGAAGATTATAAAATAAAAATAAAATTCATACAATATTATACTTAAAACACTCTAAAAAATTAGATTGTGTTCAAAGCAAATCGAAATAAATGTTACACTTCTTCCATTTTTAATTGAAAATATTTGTATTGCAGATTTTATATTATGTTTATGACAATTGTGCATAAAATGATAAGATGCATGCAAAATACAAAACTTAAAAAGAAGTCTACGATTTATTTCGATTTCCTTCGAACGGAATCTAATTTTTTAGAGTGTTTTAAGTATCATATTGTATGAATTTTATTTTTATTTTATAATCTTCAAATGGCTTAACTAATTTGTTGCAAAAATTTAACATTAAATGTAGAACTAATTGAATGAACTTAATATATGTCCCTTTTTGGGCTTAAACAATGTAGGAAATAAATTATGTTTTTTTTTTTTTTATTTGTTCTCCAAATTATGTTTTGTTTAATATGTCAAGTTTTTTAATAACTACAGCACTCAGACGAATGCATTTCAAAATTAATAGAGAGTATCATCATCAGGCTTTGATATATGCGGTATTGCATCTCAATGTGGGATGCAGTTTACCAATGTGTAATTCAAAATGTTTCACCACTGTAGCAAAGCAGGTTGCAGTATTTTGGACGTACCCAATCTGAACGTAAAAAATATGTAATCCAAACATAAAAAATTAACTTCACTTAAATTTAGATACCCTATTTCCCACTCAGGAACGCTATGAATGTAAATGTAAATTGTGTTGAATCCTTACTGCTAATATTTAATAATATTATAGCTGTGATACAGTAAAAAATAAAAGTTTTACTTAAATTTTTAAACCTTATTCTCTCCCAAGGGGTGATGTAAACACATCAGAAAATTATTACCTAAGTTTAACTTGGGGTATAAATAGTTCTCATCTATGAAAAAAAAAATACATTTTAAAATTTAAGTTATGTAATTCCCCACTAAGTTCGCTACCTACGTAAAAATAGCTATCCATTAGAAACATTTTACTAAAATATAAACTTGGCCAAAGCAAAAACTTATTCTGAAAATATTCTTTTTATTTCCACAATGACGCCATATTCACATTTTTCTTTTTTGAAAAAAAAAACTAGCTCAATTTAATATTTCACGTGAAAATCTTTCAAATAAAAAGAAATAAATTATTATTACGGCTTTTGAAATTTTTGCAACAATGAAGTAAAAATGCTACATTTTCTATGAAAAATGTCCGCTGATTTTCAATGAAAAAAGCGAAAATTGGAATTATTACGAAAAATATATGAATAATGCAAAAACAAATTGGCCCATGTTTCTCTCTGGGTTATAATTCTCCCATATGCAAAGGCATTTTACCATTCGTCTTGACCCTGACGTCAGGCAAACGTTTTTATACTTCAAATTTACAGTATCATTAGAATTAGTAAATAATTAAAAATGAGTGGCATCAGGGACAAAAAGGTGGGAAGAAAAAATGAAAAAGTTATCATCTCCATAGGCTTTTCATGTTAAATTAATATTGAGAAGTGACACTGGAAATAAATAAGTATTGCGCTGCCGCGCAATACTTAAATATATATATATATATATATATATATATATATATATATATATATATATATATATATATATATATATATATGTATATATATATATATATATATATATATATATATATATGTATATATATATATACGAGGAAAATCCACTAAGTAGGTCACAAACTGATAAGAGAGGACGGAAATTAATAGTAAATAGTTTCCAAATATGCCAATAGGTGGCAATATAATCCAACTTTATGATTTAAATTTAGAATTTATTAGACAACAGTTGTCAAGACGAGCACGGTCGTTCAAAAGCTGTTGACGAAGAGTGAAGTGGTCGTTCAGTTGAGATTGCGACAAAAGAATCAGTGCGGAAGGTTGAGGAAGTTGTTGCTATGCTGTCTATTGTTCTTTACATGTCAGCTCTAACCCTTTCCTCAAATTTCCGCACTGGTTCTTCTGTCTCAATCTGAACCGGACGACCACTTCGCTCTACGTCAATAACTATTAAACGACCCTGCTCATCTTATAGAATTGCTGTTTCAAAAATTCGAAATTAATGTATTATAGTTGGATTATGCTGCCACCTTTTGTCATGTTTGGAAACAATTTAATACTAATCTCCGACCTCTCTACACAGTTTGTGAACTACTTACTGGCTTTCCCTCGTATATATACAGGTTTCTCGGAAAATGTGATTATTATTTTATTCCTGTATGTTTTCATCTGTGGCCTGTACGCTCTAATTCAATTTGGAAAAATTTCGCCGGAAGGGTTCGCATTAATAACGATATTTTTGCCATTTTCATTATTGTACCATAGAAAATTACATGAAGTTATGTACAGAATTGAACCAATTCTTTGTGTATGCTTTGGTTATGACAAGCAAGTCCTAACTAAATTTGAAAAATATCTGCCTGAAGGGGGCGCTGTAATAGCGATTTTTGTGCCATTGTCATTATTGTACCATCAAAAATTGAATACAGTTATGCATAGAATTGAACCAAATTGTTTATGTGTGATTTTTGATATGGTCAGGAGATCCTCATGAAATTTGAAATATTCCGCTGGAAGGGGACGCTTTAATAGTGATGTATGTGCCATTTTCATTACTGTCCCATCGAAAAGTGTATGATGTTATGCATAGAATGGAACCTTCGATTCTGAAAAAAAATCTGAAGGAAGGGGTCGCTGTTTTAGCGATTTTTGTGCCATTTTCTTAATTGTACTATCCAAAAATGTATGAAGTTAAGCATAGAGTTGGACCAATTTTTTGTGTGTGCATTGTTAGCTATGGCCAGCAGGTCCACTTTGAATTTCGAGAAATTCCGCCGAAAGAATCGCTGTGATAGAGATTTTCGTACATTTCTTTTAGGTTTCGTAGTTCTATTGCCCATCAGCGGCTTGTGCAGCGACTGGAACACACGTCCTGCGAAGCCCGCTATTGGAAAGCAATTGGTATGCAACAGAATAATGAAAAACTATTGATTTGAATAAATATCATAATCGAGAATGACTCATTTTTACTCCGATTAATTGCCTGAAGCAGAAATTTAAGATAAAATTAAAGTTGGTGTAGTATTGAACTAATAATATTGATGTATTAACATGTGTAACTGCTTTTTGGAATATTAAGTTGTATGAGATAGAAGAAAGTTTTGAGACTGGCTCATCCAACAAGTTTATGGTGTAACTCGTTAATTATTATTATGTCGGCAAATTTGTTATGTAACATTCAGGCATCCTATAACTTATACATTTTGATTAACACTTCAACTGCGCCTCTGTAAGTGCGTTTGAGTGTGGTGTTTTTTTAATATATATATTTACCTGTCTTCATAACCGTAATTGTAGTTAGTACCTTTTTAGGGTTCCGTATTTAAAAAGTAAAAACGGAACCATTATAAGATCAGTCCTGTGTCTGTCTGTCTGTCTGTCACAGCCATTTTATTCGTAAATTATAGAACGTGGAAACTGCAAATTCGGGGAAGTAATAAAGACTATTGACCCACATATTTTCAGATTATTAATCATTTATAAATATATTTAGTGAAAATCTAAAGAGACAAATTAGGCAACTTAAAAAAAATCTTATCTTTGTATATCGAGTGGGGTATCCTCTGAAAACTTCCGTAATGCTGAATTCAAAAATACATTTCTTTTAATTTTAGGTATTACATTTTCAAAAATATCGTCGAAAATGTAGCGGAAAAATATGTCCCCACCCCCACCTAATTCCGAATCTACTGAAACTAAAATTATGAAAAAATTAGAGATAGTAGACATTAATTTATACCTTGCAGGAAAATTATAGCGATTACCCTAGGTTGCATAGTTATTGAGAAAATCGCATTTTTCCGTTACACACAAATTTCGATTTACGGGCATTCAGCAAAGGTTTTGAACAGCACTAGAGGTACCCATCGTAGCAAATGTATAAAAGCATTGTTGATCATGATTTTCGAAAAAAATCGTCAGTAATCAACCCTTAAAGACATGGACGGCTTGGAAATACATAATGATAGGGACGGCGTACTCTATGTACCATCGGCTTTTAAAGCCTAGTTAACAACTTTTAATGAATATATCTGTAATGCAAGGGTCAGTAACAGTATAAAAGCAAAAAACGTCAAATTGTTAAAAACAGACTAATTCAAGTGGTCTCAGGACTCTTAAATCTTCAACTTTTTTTTTTATTTAAATTTTTTTCGATGTTAATCTTCTATTTTTTCTGAAAATGTCAATATAATAGTTTCCTTCAAATTCTTATTAGAACAGAAGTTACGACTTTTAGAAGCATACCCGCTCAAAAGCTGAAGCGGCATTTTCGAAATTTTTAAGTCATTTTTCTCCAAATGACTGTTTTGGGCATAAAGCGCACGATATCTCAAAAACTTTAGAATATTTTTTCATGAAATTTTCAAAATATACGTTCATTTTAATCTGTATAAACTGAACCTAAAATATATTTTTTATTGCTCAAAAAAATATATTTTAAAGTGATTATGTTGTTGAATTTTTTCAAAATCTTGTATTACCTAAATACAACTTTGCAGTAAAAATATAATTTACAATACAAATTATAATAATAATTAATAATTTACAATACTTTAAATACAAATTTATTTAGGTTCAAAGTAATTATTTTAATATTAAGTATAAGTAGGCACCATTTTTTTTTTCTAGTTGCTATGTTTATTTTCTAATCGTGTTCTTAAGCTGTTATACCAATATTCAGTTTGTCAAATGTCTGACTGTTTGGAGGACCCTCTAAATGCTAATTCTGCATCTTGCAATTTTTTAAATACATAAAATGAAAGAACGTACTTATATCTTTCATCTCAATAAAAGTTGTGGTTTAAAATCTAATACATTTTTAGATATTAAATGTTGAAACGGGTCTCTTATTTTCATTTTTATAATTTTAAGAGACCTGAGACCTCTTAATTACAACGAATTACATAAATACTATGTCATTCACGACTATTTTGCGTTAAATGGATCGTCCAATCGCATCGAGTGATATTAAAAGTTAATTAAAAACCTGTCTGGAAAAACGCTGCACGGACCTAGGCGGCGTAACAAATTTGTGACCTCCTTTCGAAGCGCGCTTAGCACAATGCCAAATGTAAACTTTGAAGGAATGTTTTGTTTTGGCTACACTGTAGCAAGAAAGGTTATTACTATGCTGAATTCAGTTTTATGAAATGCCAAATGAAGTTTAAATATGCACGGATTTTATTGTCAGTACCGAATTAAGTTCATTACATATAGATTAAAATATATTAAACTAGTCGGATGTGGAAATTCTAAAATTTTCTTCTATCTCATACATGCTGCTAATACTTCGTGATAAATACAGCACAGCAACGCTACCGGTTAGGTGATTTATACCAAAATCTAATCAGTAAAAAATTATGTGACCTTCACTTTGCATTTGAAGTTTGATGAAAATCCGTGCATTAGTTTTTGAGATAGAGCTATTTCAGAAACCGTGAAAAGTTCTGCATACCAGTGGCACCACTTGGACAATTTACACCAAACACTTATCAGGATCAATTTATATGAGGGACTAACTGGATATAAAGTTTGATGAAAATTCATGCATTAGTTCTTCAGATACAGCTATTGCAGAAATTGTGAAAATTGAAGCACAGTAGCACCACCTGTTGGGGTATTAATACCAAAAACTAAACAGACTAATTTATATCAGGGGATAACTGAATCTGAAGTTTGATGGAAATTAATGCATTAGTTCCTGGGATTGAACTATTGCGGTAATCCTGAATAATGCAAAATAACAGCACCACCTATTGGGCTATTTACACATAAAGGTTATCACCACCGAATTATATCAAGGACTAATTGAATCTGAAGTTTTTTGAAAATCCGTGCTTTAGTTCTTGAAATATAGCTATTGTGGAAATCATGAATAATGCAGCATGGCAGTGCGAGCTGCTGAGCGATTTACACGAAAAGGTAATCAGCACCAATTTATAACAGGGACTAACTGAATCTAAAGTTTTATTACATTCTGTTCAATAGTTCTTAAGATAGAGCAGCCACAAAATTTGTGTCACACACAGACAGACAGACACACAGACAGACATTTTGTAAAAACATGTTTTTCAAGATCTCTGTCGCCTAAAACGTATAAATCCGTCGAAAATCGTAATTTGAAAAATTTCACGAATCGAATACTTTTTTCTTGTTAAGATAGAAGGAAGTTAAAATGAGTTATACAAAATAGCTATATTTGATATTATTTAGGTTCCGCATCTCTTTAAAATTCCATGGTATATCCATTTACATTTTTCTAGTATATACTGGTATGCCCAACTCTACTTTGTATAGTTTTTTACAAAGTCTTAGTATTCTTTTCGCAATGGGGTTTTTTAAATAATACAATTACTAATTCATATATTTATTGTACGGAACCCTCTGTGCGCGAAAAATACTCGCACATAACCGTTTATTTAATCATGCGATTTCTCAATTTTTGTGCGAAACAGATAGGACCCATAGAATATTAATGATGTATGTACCGCTAATGTTTACTTGTCCTTTGTTTTTCTGTTTATGCCTTATCACATATCTTGTAAGTAATTTTTCATTCGTAAGAAATTACCATTAACCTAAGAGAACATATTTTTTATTTATCTCAATATTTTTATCCATATTTTTTGTCATTGTTTAGTCAGTCTAAAATTTCAGGTCCACACACACACACACTCACACAAAACAAACAAGTGTAAGTAAAAATACGTCTAAAAATTATATATATAAATTTTATAATGTTTTGTTATGAAAAAAAAATGTTTAACTCAGTTATATTTTCTAATTAATGGTATTAATGAAATCAGTAACTTTCCATGGATGAACGCCTATTGATGTCGCATGTAAATGATTGCTAGATATTTAATTAAAGGTAAAAATGCGAAAAGCTTTCAGAAATTTAAATCATTTTCAGTTTTTTAAGCATTCATAAGAACTAAAAATAGAATGCATTTGGTTTTTAGCTTATTAATGTTTAAATATTTCTGCTTAAAGTATTTTATTCGAATATAATGTTAAAAAGATACTATCATTTTGAGCGTCATTTCAGCCGTTATACCCCTTGGGTCTTCAACAACCACATTAGAAAATAATATGCTTTTAAGCGTATGGAAAATTAATCATAAAGATTTCTATTATCACAATTCCGTTTCTTATGTATATTTGATGTTTCCAGATTCTTCATTTCCTTCTCTTATGAATCTCGCAGACATGCATCTACACCCATACAAAAGAAATATAAAAAAAATCACCGAGATATCAAGTTTTGAAAAATTAAAATTAAAATTAAAATTGATTTTCGAATATTATAAGGATTTTTGTTTTAAATTTTTAATGAAACATAGTCATAAATAACTTCTACACGACAGATATTGAAGTTAAGTGCAAAAAGATTTTCTAAATATTTGAAGATGTTTTTCATAATACAGTACAACTGCGATTTATCTGATATAGAGGAGATTCTGGATATAAGGAGAGGAATAGCATCTTCCGCAATTCTCGAAAAAATATTAATTTAAGTGCAATTGGTAGTTTTTAAAAATGTGTAGTTTTCAAATGTTCTTTTACATTTTGCAGAAATTCTTCTGTTTACACATAACTGTCGACAGTCTAAATTCTCAATAACACATTTTCGTACTTAAAAATAAATAAATAAATAAATAAAAATTAAAAATAAAAAAGGGAAATGGTTCTTGAATTTTAATATTTTTCTTCTTGTATGTGATTTACCGATTTATGCTTTATGTATCTGAATGCACTCTTTTAAATAATCATATTCACTCTTATTTTTATGGAACAAACCCATAACAAAATATGAAATGTAATAAATTTAGTAATACTTTTTTATGTTATTATTATTTGTTTTGTTTTTTAAATGTTTAAAAACTCTTCTTGCCACCAAAATACAATGGGTACTAGGAAAGTTTTGCAATATGATGAAACAAAAAGTCGCATGTGGCTGCGTGTTGACATAGGTTCATACTTATGCACCTGCACGTAACCACAACTCTGTAGGCTCAGTTATTCATTAGCTGTGATCGTGTGAAGTTCTTCGTGTGAAGTTCAGTAGTGTCTTGGTCACGAAGTGAGATAAGGGCAGTTTTGCGGTATAACTTCGCGCGTGGTTTAAACTTAAATCAATACTTAGAAGAAATTACTCTTGCACTTGGTGATGATTGTTCTCATCGTATGAATATACACAGATGGTACAGAGAATTCCAAAGGGGAAATGTCTCCCTGAAGGACGCCGAAAGAAGGGAAAGAACCCGAACGTCAATTACGGAGGAAAACATTACTGGATTGAGGAAAATGCTTGACGAAGACAGGCGAATAACGAATAACTTACAAGCATATAGAGGATACCTTAGGCCTAAATGCACCTGCAATTCATTCAATTCTGCATGATCATTTGCATATCAAAAAACTGTGTTGTCTCTGGTTGCCACATAGACTGACTGAGGAGCAGATGACACGAAATATGACTTGGTGCTGGGAGATGCTAAAAAAGGTAAAATATGCTAAAGGATAATCTTGGTATGTGAACAGCATCTTGGCAGGTGACTAAACCTGGCTATACTATTAAAATGTGCCTACTAAGTCTCAAAACAAAGTTTGGGTTTTTTATGATGAGGACACACCGGTAGCTGTCAGAAAACCTCGATCTGTCAAAAAGAAAATGATAGCTGTATCGAGTGGAATTGTTGAGTGTATCGTTTTGGACCCACAGAAGACAGTTACTGCTAAGTGGTACAAAGAACAGTGCCTACCTGAAGTCATAGAATCTAAGAAGAACCTGTGACCAAAGTCAAGAATGAACAAATGGTTCATTCACCATGACAAAACTCCAGCTCACCGGGCCAAAGCCTGCACTGAATATTTGGCCACTACAGGACTGAAAATTCTTGAATACCCTCCTTACAGTCCAGATCTTGCTCCCTGCGACTTCGTACTGTATCCGCATCTGAAACTAAAACAGAAAGGTATTCGGTTTTCCACTGATGAGGCACTTCTGAGGGCCTGGGACAATGAGTGTTCCTTACTCTCAAGTGAAACTTCTCAGAGCTGGTTTAAGGACTGGTTTTGGAGTTTGGAGAACTGTATTTCTTGTAAGGGAAATTACTTTGAAAAAGTTTGATAAATAAATCCGTATTGCAAAACTTTCCTAGTACCCTTTGTATATATTAACATCAACAGGAAAAGCTGTCCGAAATAAATTACTTATAATAGACCGGCTGCCGCAGCAAAAACAATCACGTCATTGAGTTCACGGATGAAATTTTAGGATTAGTTAAATCTTGATTCACAAATTAATACGCAATCAGTCTGCCAAGTCATATTTTGGTGGAAAACATCTGAAAACCTAATTTTAGCGGCTGACTCGTTAGTTAACCATTGTGTTTTTCTGCATCCAAATCTAGCCCCATAAGCTTAAAATCAACCTTTCACATCCACTCCCCCCTTTTACTCCTCCCTCCAAAACTATGTGAATCTAGCAGCTACGGTTCTGAAATTGAGCATATAGGCATCTAACATTAGATTTCCATATTCCACAACAACCATTGCAGTACAAATATTTTATATACACTAGAGACAATAATTATTGAACCACCCTCGTATTGCATTAATGCAGAATTCTCGATGTTTCCGATCGAGCATAATTGTTTCATAACAAGAAAATATTCTTCAAGTGATTCATTTTCTTTCAATTTTCGTTTATTTAATGTATCATGTAACTCGGCATAATTATAAGTGGTTCTGAATTCTGAAATTAAGAGTTGTTTGAGTTTGTCGTATGAATTGATATAGAATTCTGTCTGTACTAAAACCTGGGCTTTTCATCGTAAGGAATTTTTACAAAATATGAATTTATGAAAGTCAGATAAATTAAACATACTAATGACATCGTCAAAATTACTGAGCAAAACATACATATCTTGAAAAGAACTTCCGTCAAAAGGAGGTACAACACTTTCAACATAGTTAAAACTAATAGTTGATGGCACAAAACAGTGAACTAGAATTTGCTTGTTTTTATCAAGATTTGATAATTCTTTATTATTACTTAAAATCATATTATTTTAAGGCAATTCGGGTTCGCAGTCTTTGTCACTTTCATTTTATATAATATTAGTTTGCAGTGAGGTTAAGTCTGAAAGGTATGTAACCGAACGTGTTGCAAGATCAGTTAAAGATCCTTCATTAGAAATACAAAGTAAATGACAAACTGTAGTCATATCATTTAAAAAAAAACTCTGTTTGAACTTTAGTTATTTTATTTTTCAATTCGTTGCTGTTTGTTCGAAAGCCGAAACCAGCAAAATCACGTATTTAGATCGATCGCCTTCAGTATCAAGTAGGAATTTATGTAGTAATTTAATTTTATTCGTTTGTTCATTTTTAAATACAAGTTTCAGTTCTGGTATGTCAACTAGTTTTATAATAAAATATTGATTATATAACAATAAACTCTCCGTTAGAATAATATCCGGCTTGAATCTGTAAAATGAACAATTCAGACGAATGAATAATATTTGTGTGTTATCAGTCACTTCTAACAACACTTTGTGGGATGAGACTCCTATTTATAGATCATTACTCACTTCTAAGATTAACTCTGACATTTATTAAGACGAAGGCAAAATAAAAATACAAATAGTAGCAATTTTCACAATCAATATTTAGCTTAAATGCGGCAATCTTTGGCTTCATTTACATAACGTCGTAGAATATTTCCTAAGATTTTAGTACTTCATTAAATCTTATATTTTATATTGTCGAAAGAAAATTCTGTTATTTTTAACAACAACCGCCGTCGAATTCTTTTTACGTTCTATTCTTTTTTTCTGCCTTTCCACTGCACGCAGCTTCGTTACCTTTTAATATCTAAGCGGGGGGCAGCGTCGGGAACATTCAGTCTGAATGTAGGTGTAACTTACGAAGTTTCCCACATATATTACATGAAACAAAAATATTTATAAGATTGTAGTATCTCAGCATTCATGAATGTTCTGTTATCTTTAGAATTTCCGGGCAGAAGAACTCAGAAATATATAAAACCAACGATTTCCGAAATTAACCGGATTCATATTTTCCAAAATTTACTGACATATAATGGATATTTTTTACTAGATAAACAGTTCTGATATTTTTTTTTGGAAACATAAATTTTGTGTTTTATGATATGGTTATGTTTCTAAGGCATTTTCGGGGAGTTTCACGTAATAGCGGTTAGTGATGAGATTCTACACAAATTTCTAAACATTAACAATCTATTGAATCAGTTTTTTTTTTCATTTTTCATTTTCAATTAAATGAAGGCTTTATTCAAAACAAAATTCAAGTGAAAATGTACTTTATAATAGTTACATATTGTCAAGAGTTATTATTAAACATTGGAGTCTAATTCACAGTTTCTAAAAAAACTATGTAAGCCTTTATAAATCATGTTATAACCTTGTAGACATCTGCGAAACTTTACTTTAATGAACAAGTTATGATGTAAAAGAATTCCTTCAATATTACGAAATATAATTTAGAATACTTTTAACATTTGTTATTTATATTCCATTCCTGAAAATTTATTTATTTTTATAAAGTCTGTGCAAACACTGCATTATTAACTAGAAAATAGCGTAGAATTTTAAATTGAATTTCTCATATGTTGAAAATATATCTACGATTAAATTAATATAAACAAGAAAAGTAAATTCAATTGAGAGTAAACGAAATCTTTGTGATGCATGTAACAATAGAACGAAACAATTTATTTTCATAAATAAGTGAATACAATTAATGAAATCTGATTCTCAAATGAATATTTCAAAATATATTTAAGAATAAGTCTCGTCCTTTCCCAGAGGAATAATATAAGATTTATGTTATAAATTAAAATAAAATAGATCTCTTAGAAAATATTCTACCTTTATGTTTATTTCCTGATAATGTTATTAAATTTTTGTCTATCAATACTATATACAAAATAAGATATTAAAAGTAGTCATTAATGAAAGTTTCTTGAAAAATATATATACTGCTCTTATGTTTGGTGGAGTCATATATATATAATTCGATAAAGTATATAATGCTTTTTCCATGTGCGGAGGGAAAGGGATTTTTTGTGAAAAATCTATTGTTATATGAGTATATATGATTACACAGTTATAGGATTAACTAGCGGCCTTCACTCGTTACGCTGGTCGGTTTCTCCTAAGGAAACTTTAATCAAACGAAATAAATCGGTGTATTTTATCTTGTGTTTTATAGCAGTATATACATTTATCTCCAATGACCTTCAGCATTGCTGAAAACAATATGAACGCCATTTCGATTTTATATCTTCTAATGTCTCAGACAAAATTTGAACTGTTAAGAAGCAAATCCTTTAGCTGATCATTTATAATTGAATATAGAAAAGAACGTGTGAACAATATATAGCATATTAAAACCATACCAGAAAATTTTAAAATGCAAATCTACAACTACCCAAAGAAAGGTGAATATATGGCTTTCGTGATATTTTTATGTTAACCGGGCGCATGTAACAATTCAACAAAGATTGTTTCGTCACCTTATTCTTATTTTATTATTTTCATTCAAAATATAAGCGTTTCAATGATTTTATTTAAAATACATGACATACTCTAATTTTATTGAAAAAACCAAAAAGTAAAACAATAATAGAAAAAAAATCCATAACTTAAAACAAAGAATTCTCTTTAATTTACATGCGCAAAATGTAACTATTGCTATTGGCAATTTTAAAAATGCTCATGGCGAGATTTACACACGGCTGACATACAAGTACACATTTTTTCTTCTTATCCAGGAGCAAATGATAAATCGCGATGCATTATTTTAATTCGGATTTCTTCCGTTGACAAAAGTTGTACTTACGTATTTTTCGGACCATGAGATAGATCGTCAAAAATGGTTGGCAATTGCCAAACTTGTTGTTTGCCTATTACGATCAATACAGTAATTTAACATTCTTAAATGCATAACATTGTTTAAAATGGCAAATTATTCAAAGTAAATATATAAAAATTATATATAACATAAAACTGCATACTATAAACTAAAATTAAAAAATTATAATAATAAAATTAATTTAAAACTACATTATGTAAACTATCAAATGAACAAAAAATAAGGGTTGCTGTAATTAGTGTAATTGTCGCCATACTTGGCGCATGTGTATATGACACAGCCCTGATATAAATGCCAAAAAACTACGTCACAGTAAGTGTCGTCACAGTGTAAGTCGTACAAACATTGCTTTCATTTTTAAATATTTTCGTTTTATAATGTTAATTTCTCAGTGGATCGCTTCCTTGTATTTTAAATAAAATCAATATTTTTTTTCTTTTTTTCAAGGCGTATTTTTTTTTCAAACTCATACAGCCGTTTTAATTTTTAACAAAAAGATTTAACCCCTTCGGGACGGGAGCCTTTTACGAAATTTTTAATCTTTTGTCGCCGTTTTTTAAAAACAGAAATTTGTGCCTTCTTGAATCGAGGAAATGCGCTGATTAAATAAGGCAAGTTTTACAGTAAAATTTTACTGGTGAGGAATAACGAGGATTCTGAGCGCTTCATGCGACACGTATACGTGTCGCTCGTCCCCAAGGGGTTAATTTGAATTTCTTCCATTGCTACACTAACGGATGTACAATGTGAATGAATGTGTGTGAATTATCGCTTGTAATGTTAGATATTTCGAGGTTTTGGTGCCAAAGACATTGCCAAATTAGAAAAAATATGAAATGTCTCACGAACTATTGGACTTAAAAGAATTTGATTAGTATTATTCGATTCAGCATACAAAAACACACTAAAATATGTTATCAGTTGAAAAATAACTATAAAATCAGATTTTTAAGGAATTTTTTAAAAGTTCATACTTTTTTTCACACCCCTTGCGGATGGAGCTTTAGGAAATCCTTTCTTAACCCCTTGAGGGGAAAGCAAAAATGTCTCTAAATATTGAATTCTCACCGGAATAATCGAAATATTTTATTTTTAAATAAGGAAAAGTAATTTTTATTTTTAAGCATTTTTTCCCAGTACTGCCATGATTCAGTTCCTGTTAGTCTTCCATAGCGTTACTGTCGGGGATGTGGGGCAGTGGCCCCAGGCTACTCGGTAAACCGTCAGTGGTCTGTCAACAATTTCCCCCAAAAGTTAAAAATGTAAAATTTAGTTAAAATTTTCTGGTGAGATTCTTGTTTAAATTAGGTGGGATATATTTTACCCCACCGCCCCTCAAGGGGTTAAAACTCTATGTCATAAGAAGTATTTTTACCCCAATTTTCAAAACTTTATGTTCAGTAGTTTGGGCCGTGCGTTGATTAATACAAAATCCAGATTTTCTTTCATATATATAAACACACATAATTATAAGCTATCCATATATAGATTTTTCTTCAGTAATTATATGTAGCATGATCGAGAAATTTTTTTTAAGTGCTTTTACAGACGAAACCACCGCTATTTATTTTTCATGCTCAATTATTTTTTTCCATCTTATTCTTATACCAAAATTTTAGAAAATAAATAAATTCCTCTGAATTTATATATTTTTTCTGGTATAAGTGGATTAATAATTTGGATAATATTTACCGTTACTGTTAAATTTACCATCATAAAAGTATTAATTTAAACGTTAAGATTTTTCATTTTGAATTCTATTATATAAAGGTGTGTATTTAAAATTTTTATTTCTCTAACTAAAAACACTTTTTCAATTACAAAAAAAAAAATAAATAAATAAAAAAAAAAAAATCAAATTTATGTCTTAAGACTAGCGAATTTGTGACAAATGTTTGTTAATATTAAGCTTGAAAGAAAGCATTTTAATACACAAATAAAGGACGATGAAAATAATCTAATTTAAGATTTGAATTATTTAAAAATATAAGATTTTTATCGCATAATTTGGGCCGTACCTTTATTTTTTAAATAAAAGATAAACCTTTTATAAATTTTGTCTATGATTTTTTTAAATGTTCTTTTTAGCATTTATTCATAGGTTATGTTGGTTCATTAAATAAATTGCTTGAACACGGAATAATTATACGAATTTTTTATTATATTTAATAGTTTGCATTTTATACTTAGCATTCTAACCACTTCGTCTCCAGCTCTCTCGGTGCTTGCATCAGTCGTGTGTTCATCGGTGTGGGCCGGCACTTTTCACAGCCTTATGCGGTTGCCTACGGCACTGCCGGGGGACCTCTTCATACTATTAATCACTGCCCTTAATTTTTTTGGCGTAGTACTTGTACTACAGTTAAATTTATTAATGACACCTTATGATATGTTACACTAATACTCATATCCAGGGAGTACAGTTGATTGCAACTAGGTAGTCCATTGAAACCAAATCCTGCTCCTGTTATACTTAGCATAATATAAACTAGAGAACAGGAATTCTGGTTTGTCAGAATTTAATGTCGCCCCCATGAATAAAAATATGTGTATATAAATATAGGTATTTCAGTCGTAAGACACCAAACACGCGCTTTTATTTTATATAAAATTATGTCATCCGCATCCGCTAAAGATTTCCTCATTTACGATCCAGTCTTAAACAACATCTACAGTAAAATATGCATCGGATGTGACTATCACTGAATAATACACAAATCCAAAAAAATAGATTTCCTCATTGAAGAAACTGAACATAAAAATTGACTATTTCAGTATTCACATGCCTTCATTTGTTTGTAATATTAATATAGATACTTAAAATAAAATTTAGTTTATAATAGTTCCATGTTTTATCAGAAATCATTTATTTATATTTTTTCAAAATAGCACGTGTGTTAATTACATTTTTTTTCAGTTTTTATGAGAAAATGGAATCAAGACGATATAATTTCTATTTTTTAACTATTTTCCCTTTACTTTCTTCGGAAATGTAGTACTTGAGTTGCCAAAATTAAACAAATGGTGCTAAAAACTACAAAAAAATTAATATCCCCAAAATAAATGGAGATGTAGTTTTCAAACAAATTGCATTTAAAAGTACTTTTTTAGGTAGCTTTCATTACAAAAAGCTACTTATTGCAGCCGTTCGGAGGAAAACGATTCCGAAAAATTTTGGTATATTTTTACCGATCACGACCCCTAGACCCCGAAACCACCCTCCGTTCAAAATTGATATATATATATATATATTTATATATATCCATACATATATATATATATATATATATATATATATATATATATATATATATATGTGTGTGTATATATATATTTATATATATCCATATATGTATATATATATTTATATATCCATATATATATATATATATATATACAAATTAACGTATGGAAAAATTTCTTATAACGGAATGAATGGGAGTCCTGAATTTAATCGTGAATTTTATTTATTAGGTTATATCGAATGCATTAAAATATATTATAATTCAACATATGGATTGTTCAAAGTGCAAAAATTGTACTTTAAGAGGGGTATTCTTGTCTAGAATTATGAGAAATATTTTCTTTTCTGCGTATTTTTAATATGTTATCCTTTAAGAACATATATTCGAGAGAAATTTTTAAAATTACAATAATTTAAGAAGTTATAGCTATTTTCGTGACGCAGCAACTAAACTTTCCACGCCGTAATAAATTGGACAATAATATTGAAAGTAATAAAGCCGATATAGGAAATCTTCTCATCAAAAGACTTACTGCATAGATGTTCCATGATTAGAAACCCAAAATTATAAGGAATCGTCAAATACATTAATCAGCACTTTTACACCAAAACATACGGAAAGCGGACAAATGAAATTGCAATTTATATAGTTGCTTGCATTTTCAATCAATGAAGGCTTTTTATCAATTTAAAAAATATTCAATGTCATGGGAATAACTATTGGTCCTTAATCTAATGCGTTCGCCAATAAACGGGACAACAGTAGGATTGAGCGCTACCAGCAACGAGCTTCTGAAGCTCATAAGTAAGCTAGAACTGCTCGTAAATCAGAACGAGCTTCCGAAAAATATATTTTGATGTCGAAGAAGGCATATTTTATGAACTAGTAATCGCCGACTTACAAAATGTAAGTGCAGTTATACTTCGACTTACGTCAGCAATTCTTTCCCATACTAGCAACGTAAGTAGAAAACGACGTAAGTCGAGGTACATTTAGATAAGCACAAAAGGAAAAATAATAAAAAAATTTCTAAATCTAATGCACATATTCTATTGTATTTATGGATTATGTAACGTACATTTAACGCAAACAAAAAAAATACTTTTGCAATACAATAATTTGGAATAAATGGAGAAGTTGTTAGCTTACAATTTATTGTTCTTCTAGATATGAAGTTTGAAGCAACATTTTTTTTTTCACTTTTAGAAGCTCTTTGTAACATAAGAGTGAGTTTTCTAAGCTTTTACTAGTGACAATTTTTTTATTTGATTGTTACTAACTCTTGCCTGTTCCGTGAAAGTTCCACTTCCTATAAAACAAAAATCTTCAAAAAAATTCAAATTACGTCTTAATTAAGGATTTTTTTCCAGGCCAGACGATGTAAATGCGGACTGACGTATGCCTGTTCTCTACTATGCGACGTACCATTCTATGACCGATGCAACTGCCTGAAACTTTTGTCCAAATCTTTAAACACTTTCTTCTCAAAACTACTCTTGCTTTCATGGTTGGCATGATAGCTGAAATTTTATTTAACTGATTTATTTAAAATTTTGTGCCAACCTTTAATATACAACTTTCTATCAACCCTACTATTTTTGTATCATTTTTTTTACTACTTAAAAATAAATAAAAAAGAGTCGAAAAATGCATTTTATTTCAGATATTGCCAGTTTGCGAAAAAAAAAAAAAAAAAATCTTTCGTTTTTCTTAGTTAGGGGCTATAACAGCAAATCTACTAATTAAGAATCTTTTTTAACACTTTCCAACAAAGTTGAAAAGTGTTTATGCATTCGGTTTGTCTGGCCGTCTGTCCATCCGCCCGTCTGGCCTGTCTGTCCGTCTGTCCACGCTCTAACTGCCGTAAATATACCCGTATTTTCTTGAAATTGATAAAGATTATTTAGGGTCACCAAAGCATGTTTGGTATTGTATATGAAGTGTGTAGGATTAATCGTTCATTTACAGGGGCATTCAAAGTTATTCCATTACATTATGGTATATGGAGAAAAATCGTTTGCAGAGTATTTTAATAAAATTATGCTATTTCAAATGCATTGAAATTGATATAAATCACTGAATTTCACTACGATCACATTAGAACAGGGCATTCATAGTATTTTTTATTCATTTACAGGGACACACAAAAGAAATCGGTTACAGTACAGTACTGTCTTTGAGTAATACTTGCTGGGGAGTATGGTTTAAAATATGGTATGCGCTTTTTAATTTAATAAATTTTTTGCATCTTACTCACTATATATAAATGTTATACCTCAAATACAGGGATTCACAAAAGTATTCACGTACCGTTCTGCACATTAGAGGAAATTGCTGAAGGTAAATTTTCAACTGATGTATATGTAGCTCTTAAGTGAACAAAATTTTGGTACGCATGTAGTTAATAGATTCAAATCTATATACCACATACAGGGCTGCTGAAACAATTCGCAAATTTTCCAATTGTGAGTGGGAACAGTTGAAATTGGGTTTTGAAATGTATTATGCGTTTCCATATGGTTTAATTAATGTTTTGGAAAGTGTTTCATAATCTATGCTTGAAGCATGATTTTTTCTTACTTGTTTTATTTTGTTTCAGATGACCAGAAGAACTGGAATCGAGTCAGCCAGTACAACCTTTTTTTACCCCAACTTTACCGGCTTATAACGTATTTCATAATAATTTTTCTGCATATTTTCAAAATATCAATAAATATGTTGTAAAAGAATGTATGGAAAAAAATATTTTTGTATTTTCTTTTATCGATGCGATAAAACGCTCAAAATATATGCCTTTAGACTAGAATGCCCCATTAAAATTAAAGTACATTTTTCTCCGAATTAAAACAAAACATTTTTGACAACATCTTCTAACTGAAAATTATTTCATTTGTATCTGTTCTATTTTCGGTCAGTTATATATTTACGAATCAGTTACTATATGCACTTGCAATGATTAGAAAACAAAATAATTTTTTTTTTTTTTTTTTTTTTTTTTTTTTTTTTTTTTTTTTTTTTTTTACATTTTTAAGGTCTGAAGAAATCTTTGCATTATTACCAGTTAGAGAATTGATACTGAAATTTCAAACATATTAAAATATGTTAGAACTAATGGCTAAGTAAATGAATTCGTTTTATTATTCTTGTTTTAGAAATTATCTATATATTTAAAACACTAAGCTTTTCTTTCGACAACCCGTGAGAAGAAACTACTGCATCAAATTACTCCAATCTTTTTTAAATGAAATATATTTGGCCACAGATCTTTTATCGTACATTCGTTTGTTTAAATATTTTATAAATTAGCCGTAATTTTAAATTAAAATTCTACAGTTGCGTATGTGCAGTATATAACTACAAGTCTACTTTTGGAGTTACAAGTCTACCTTTGGAGAGACGCGCTGCAAATGCGCAGGATGCTCGATCAATTCAACTATCACGTCCCAAGTAGAAGTTTAAAATTTGTCTGCTATTCGATCTTACTGTAAACTAGCTTTTCTTTCTTTCAGAAATTTAATATTATTTGGCTCTTTCAGCATTATTCATAATTCAAAAATTTACTGTGTGAGCTAGATACGGTTTATTTCGGGAGTGCCATATTGTTTTGGTCATATTACACACAAAAGATAAACACAGTGATTTGAGGCCATAAGTTATATCCGTCTTATGAATTGCCAATAGTTACACACGAAAATTGAGAAACTAACATGTTAAGTTGTACCTGCTTCGTTGAAAAAGTAAGGTATCAAAAATTTTAAAACGCCAAACTTTTTTGTAAGATCAAAACTCAAATTCGAGACAATTACATATGCGTCAACTGTTGTTCGAACCTCTTTAATTTAGAAGGAAGAAAAATGAGTTCCAGACAACGTAGCAGGTTAACACAACAGTTTAAAGCTCAGAATTTTTGTAGCGGGCGCAGGTTCGAACCCAAGCCTGGAAAAATGTGCAATATTGTTGTCGATAATTCATTTCAGTAATGACATATTTTATTAGGAAGGGAAGATATAGGATTTTTATTTTATTATCATTATTATAAATGCTTTATAATTAAATAAAATTTAACACTCAATAATATTAAAAAAAATAATGATTGTATATTTAAAATATTTAAGCTAAAATATTTTGCATGTAACTATCAATTAAATAAATTGAGCTGATGTAGAATTTTCATTATATTTTCTGACCATTATCTCAAGAATACATATGTGTGTGTGTCAGAAAGAAAAGTTTGCCGTTCCTTTCCGTAAAAAATAAAATAGAAACAAAGAAATATATTCGTATAAGAGCTATAAAAGAAATTACCTTTATATCCAGGTTTAATATTTTTAAAAATGTAAAATAAAATTCAAGTAATAAAAAATGTATATTATAAATCGTTAGCTGCATCAAGCTTCACATTTAGGTTTTTTGAGAATGAGACAGATAAAAACAAAATTCATGGCAGCTTTTAATCGTCGTGTAGTTTAAAAAAATAAAAAAAATAAATGAAAATAAATATTGTTATTTTAAAAAAAAAGAGGTTATAGTAAGTAAAAATTAATTCTTTACCCGACATTTTTAGGTACTGATTAAAAGCAAGCATAATTGGTTGTAAATTATGAACTTAAAATTCTTTCAATTCACCGAATAGGTTAGACTGACAGCACCATAAAGAAATAGGAATCACTTATGCATTATGGAAACTCGTCATTCAATAATTAATTTAAAAGCAATTAATTAAAGAATTTTAATCAAGAATTTTTCCTATAGAAACATTCAAGTTATTTACCGTCAATTCTTGACGGCCACTAACTACTATTTATTAACACTTTTAAAATGTAATACGACATGCCCCTCAATCAAGTACTCCTCATGCATATCTTATAGATGGTAACTCAAAAAGTGCTAAATGCGCTTTAATATCATAGCAGTTTTAATATGATAGACAATGAAAATTCGAAAGGTTACAAGAAGAAGTTTGGGAAAAGATAATATTAATGAAACAGTCGTGATGTTACTTTTCCGAAATTTTATACTTTTATTATATACTTTATATAATTATATACTTTTTAATTTGCATATGACCAACTATCAGAATGACATTCAATTCGAATTAAAGTAGTAAAATGAAGTTGTAAATTACTTTTCATAAATTGAGTTTTTAGGTTTTAAGACTACAGCTAACGTATTACATGATTTTGCCTGGTGTGCATTGAGATATATTTGCGATTGAATGTCTTCACATTTGTATCCATATATTTAATTTTAAGGTACCCTATTGCCAATTTTTCGATAATCTTCATATTAACTGATATAATAGCTATATATAGGCTTTAAATATAAGGTCTTATAGATGTCACAAATACGACTGGAAAGAAGACGCCTATAGATTAATGCATCGCAGAAATGTTTGGGATTCTGAAAATTACATTCTAAGAATATTTGCGGAAAAACCAATGGTAATATTGTGGCACAAAACATTTTTCAAAGTTTTATATCCTGCCTGCTTTAAAAAAAACTTTATTGGCTCTAATTAATTGTTCTATTTTTTTAAACCCATTTTAAATTTTGATATAAATAAATGAAGGGACATGAAGGGAAGTTTTCTCGTCCGAGTTCCCTATTCTACTTCAGGATTTAACCCTTAAATGCCGGGTGTTGTCTTTCGGCAACATGCCCAATTTAGGCTTATAAATACTATTAGAATAATATTGAAGCTATAATGACTAATGTTGCCAATAAAGTACATTCTGAAAATATTATTAAATCGATTTTCAACATTTAGGTGGCATTCCTTGTTCTGTTTAAAAATAAAGATATATTTATTTATTTAATTGCTAATACATGTTCTTTTTGTTTCATTTGGAAGCTTGCGAAATACTCTGTTTTTTTTCTGCAGTGCGCAAGTAAAATTTATTTCTTATCATAGTTCTCAACATTCTTGTGTGTTTAATATTATAGAATTTTATCAAGGAAAAATATTTTTTCAATTAAACACCAGTATTGCCGATTAGTAACAAAACAGTTTTTTAGCCGTAATCCATACTTAAAACAAAATATGATTTTTTTTTACATGATTTTTGAAAATTCAGGCATTTAAGAGTTAAGAAATTTCTAAAGCTGAAGAGAAAGATAATTGTAAACTGTCAAATGTTATTTACTCTATGACAGTTATTAATCTCTGTATTATTTTATTAACAACTCTCTTTGGTTCGGAACATGATGTATTTAGAATATTATTTATATTTATCTCTTATCTCCTGGTGTAATTGTAAACAGGATATCATTTGTGCAAAATTTCTTCATGACCAGGGGTGTGGAAATACATCATTTCACACAAGACTGACCAGTTACTTTTCTGTCTGGTCGACTGATTTTTTAGGTAGTTTTGGGAAAACTGCAGGCTATAGAGGTATTTTAAAAAAAACATGATTTTTTTAATAGTTGGATATATGTTGCAACTTTCCAAATTACTGTGATGTAAACACGGTACAAAATACAATCCTATACTTAAAGTTTCGCTGTTGTATATATTTGTTAAATTTATAGTGATAGTAATTAACTATTTATGCAGTTTCTTGCATTTTGTCATAACATATTTTAACTGTACGTTGCATCTGGCTGGCTGGTAAAATATATCCTTGGATAGCAATATTTTCATAAAGTGCCCCATCCCTGTTCGTGACAATTTGGTGTTTAAAAAAAATATATTTTAGAATTGTGAAATAATAGTTGTATAAATGGTGTGAATTTCCCTCGTGTGGGAGAGCTGTTTACGAAATACAGTGTTACCTCTTCGAGAAAATATCGAAATGTAGACATTCAGATAATGTAAGGAAGTAAACACAATAATTTTTTTAACCGAAGCGGTCTCTTCCTGGTTTAGTTATATCTTGCATAGTTTGTCAATACCTCTTTAAAACATCTTTTTTGCAATATTTCTTAAGATATGGATTTATAATTTATTTATTATAGTATTATTTTAAGACTATGTATTATATTTGTTAAGCTGCATGAACATATAAAAAATTGTGGGTTTTTTTCTGATGTAGAAGAGCGGTTTATGAAATAAAATGTTATCTCTGTTTAACAGTGTTATTAATGTGCTTTAGTTGCCTATAATGCCTGAATTTATTCTTTATTTTTATAAACTTAAGAGAAAATGAACGATATAAGAACCTTAAAAACTTGTTTTCTAAGCTTATGGAAATATTTGTAAAATAAAAAGACAATTTAGATTTAAGAGAATGTTGGAAAAGAATTGGTTAATTTAGAAAACAATGTTTCTGAATATTCTAATAAAAAGTTTCTGACACTAATCAAAAATTTTCAAGAAATGTGAGCAACTGAATGTATATATTTCGTAAAATTTTCAACTATTTTCAGAAATGTTTCTGAAATTTTGTACAGTGTAGATTTATTTAACTACATATAATACTAGCATGCACAAGTTAAAAAGTAACCTGAAACGATATATATATATATATTCAGTACAATCTTTATTAAAAAATAAAGTGCGTAATTACAAATAGAAACGTGAGTAAATAATTCCTTAAATAATGCATTAATTTTAAGCACAAATAACGAAATTCGATTCTGTAGCTTAACCTTTTACGGAAATTATATACTGTATGTTTATAGTATCTTCATCTTGCATGTTAAAGCATTGTAATCTGGATATAAATTGTATACCATAAACGGTTCTTTATGAATGACTCTAAGATTCCCTTTTCACGTAATATACTACAATATAACAATATAACAATCAGATCTTCTCGTCTGGTATTTTGTGGATTTAGGAGTTTAAAAAATCTCATGGTTTCTAAGGACTTCAGAAAGTCATACGTATCATAGAATAACGCAGCGAAATAATTTAATAAGCCAGGCGCCATCGATAAAAGTTTTGGGTGATGTTCAAATGATATTGATGATGTAGAGCGAGGAAATATTAAACATTCTGGGGATAAATCCTTTGAATTTATGATGGTCATATCTCCCAGTGCTTCTTCTCGAAAATTTGAATCACAATGGATAATTTTAGCTAAAATGTTACTGTCTTTTATCTTCAACAGAAGAAAGTACTATAATCGAAATTGTTTTCAACGGACAGGTTTTAGGTGTCAGAGATCCAAAATAAGATGTTTATACGAAATGTCCATCTGTCCGTGTACGCCATTGTACACCGAAAATTGTACGAAGTTATGCCTAGAATTAAACAAATTTTTTTATGTATGATTTTGGCTATGGCGAACGGGCCCTAGTTAAATTTGGAAAATTTTCCCCGGAAGAGTTCGCAGTAATAGCGATGTCTGTGCCATTTTCATTATTGTGCATCAAAAAGTGCATGAAGTTATGCATGGAATTGAACTAATTTGTTGCGTATGCTTTGGCTGTGGAAAGCATTTCCTTCCTGAATTTGAAAAAAAAATGCCTAAAGGGGGGGGGGGGGGGTTGTAATAGCGATTTTTGTACCGTTTTCTTTATTGTACCATCAAAAACTGCATAAAATTAGACACAGAATTGAACCAAATTGTTTGTGTATGGTTTTCGCTATGGTCAGGAGGTCTCATTAAATTTGAAATATTCCGCTGGCAGGGAAACTGTAATAGCGATGTATGTGCCATTTTCATTATTGTACCATGGAAAAGTGTATGATGCTATGCATAGAATTGAACCAATTTTTTTGTTTGTTTTTGGCTAAAGTAAGCAGGTCCTCCCTGAATCTGAAAAATTCCTACTGGAAGGTTTCTCAGTAATAGCGATTTTTGTGCCATTTTCCTGATTGCACCATCCAAAAATGTATGAATCCAAAAATGAAATCATACATAGAATGAAACCAAATTTGTGTGTTTATTTTTGCTATAGCCAGCAGGTCCTCCTTGAATTTTGAAATATTCCGCAGAAAGAGGCGTCGTGATGACGAATATTCGTAGTTCTATTGTCTATCGGCGGCTCGTGCAGCTACGGAAAATCGCGTCCTGCGAAACCGGCTATTCGCAAATAACTGATGTAGAACAGAACAACGAAAAACTATTGATTTTAATAAATATCATAATCGAGATTGACTCGTTTTTACTTCGATTAATTTACTGAAGCAGAAATTTAAGATAAAAATCAAAGTTGGAATAGTATTAAGTTGTTGATATTAAGTTGCGGTATAGTATTAGTTGGTATAGAACTAATAATATTGACGTATATACATCTGTGACTCTTTTTTATAATATTAAGATATATGTGATTGGCACACCTATCTAATTTATGGAGGATCTCGTTGATTATTATTAGGCAGGCAAATCAGTTATGTACCATTCAGACATCCTGTAATTTATACAAATCTATTAACACTACAACTGCGCCTTTGTAAGTACATTTGATTGCATCGGTTATGTGTCATTCAGACACCCTGTAATTTATACAATTCGATTAACACTTCAACTGCGCCTTTGTAAGTGGATTTGAGTTTAGTGTTTTATATATATATTGCTGATTTCATACCGGTAATTGTAGTTAATATCTTTATCTAAATCATGCGATTTTTAATTTTTTGTCTGGAACAGACAAGACCCGTAGATTATTAATGATATATATGTCGCAGGCTAATTGAGAAATCCGGCTCATTGCAAAGAGCCGGGCTAATTGGAGAATCCATCTGCCTTTTTCCAACTAGCCTGATATTTTGCAGGCTTATTGCAAAGAGCCTAGAAAGCATTAGGCTAATTGAAAAATGACCACTTATTATGCGATCAGGGTGATATTTTTAGCTCACAGGCTATCAAAGCCTGAGAGCTTATGTGCCCGCCGATTCTGTATGTACTAGGGATGAGTTCGGGCTCACTTTTCGAAGCCCGGGCCCGCTCGAGACCGACGATTTTAAATCCGAGCCCGCCCGAGCCCGAAACATTTTTTCGTCATTAGAGCCCGAGCCCGATACCAAAAATGTAAACCGAAAAATAAGTTTAATAAAAATTGCATAAAAGTTGTTCTAAATGTAATATCTCACTTTTTAACAACTTCGTACATGACAATATCTGTTAATCCCTAGCACATAATTAATTTTATAACATTTACATTTAATCTCATCAAAAGATAAGTCCCTAAAAAGATTCTCATATTTTTCTCTCGCAACAAGCAAATCTGACGGAAACATTAACAAAGTGCATTTTAGAAATAAATGAATGAATGAAATTTGCAGAAATTGCGATTTATATGACGAAGAATCGAACAACGTTTTTCTATTTCCTATAAAATGTGTACATCTTTCGGAATTCTCGTGTTCTTGAAAAACAGCTTAAATGAAAAGTTCAACAAGATTGTCTGAAAGATCCGATGCTTTTATAGGAAAAGAGAAAACACTGATCGACAGTAACGCTCATTGACTAATAACAGAAGAGATTACTTTTTTCGCCTAGATTGTCAAATAATAAAATAAAATAAAATAAACGATCCAATTTTAAAATATCCTACTATTTTGGCGCCTTACCGTGAATGATATAAATCTGCAAATATCGCAAATTTCTTTTAAAATAGCTATGATATTGTAACATTAATCAATCATCACATATAATTATACCTAATTTAAAACCAAAATTGTCCTTTTACAAATATATTTAACTGAAACTTCCTTCTCAATTTATACAGCTAATAAATATTCCTTTAATGTTTACCAAATTATCAACTGTTAACAAAATAAAGCAAAAAAAATCAACTTTCTCACCCTCGTTAACGATCTTCCAAATGTAATAAGGGAAGCTGCTTAACATAATTAACCGGTATGCCAAATTTATAGCAAATCGCATATTTCTGCATGAAAAACCCATTTATCTAAATTACGGGGGGGATAGCCCCCCTTTCCTCCCTTTATATGTAACTAATGAACCTCCAAATCTAATCAAGGCAGCTCCTTAACTTAATAAACCGGTATACCAAATTTGGAGCAAATCGAATAATTCATCATGAAAAACTGATTTATCTAAATTAAGGGTGGTAGACCCCCTTTCATCCCTTTATACTTAAATAATGAGCTTCCAAATCTAATCAGGGAAGCTCCTTAACACAATAAACCGATATACCAAATTTGGAGCAAATCGAATATTTCTGCATGAAAAACCCATTTATATAAATTAATGGGGGGGACTAGCCCCCCTTTTCCCCCTTTATCCTTAACCAATGAACCCCAAAAAATAATCACGGAAGCACCTTATCACAATGAACGTAGAAAAATTTTTTGAAGCAAATCGGATATTTCTATCAAGAGTTATCGCGTTACGTACATACGTACATACGTACGTACGCACGTACATACAGAATCGGCGGGCACATAAGCTCTCAGGCTTTGATAGCCTCTGAGCTAAAAATATCACCCTGATCGCATAATAAGTGGTCATTTTTCAATTAGCCTAACGCTTTCTAGGCTCTTTGCAATAAGCCTGAAAAATATCAGGCTAATTGGAAAAAGGGAGATGGATTCTCCAATTAGCCCGGCTCTTTGCAAAGAGCCTAGGCTGTTTGCAAAGAGCCGGATTTCTCAATTAGCCTACGACATATATACCGCTAACGCTTATTTGTCCTCAGTTTATGCCTTATCACACATCTATGTAAGTGTTTAGAAATAACCATTAACCTAGGAGAACATTTCTTTTTTCAATATTGTTATCCGTATTTTTTGTCATTGCTTAGTCAGTCTAAAATTTCAGGCAAACACACACATGCACACACACTCAAAATACGTATAAGCAAAATACGTGAAAAAAAAAGTTATGAATTTTTTTTTTTTTAATTCAGTTATATTTTTTAGTTAATAGTATTAAAAAAATCATTAGTTTTGCATGGATGAACACCTGCTGAAGTCGCATGTAAATGATTTTTAGATGTTTAATTAGATGTAAAAATGCGAAAAGCCTTCAGAAAGTCAAATCATTATGAGTTTTCCAAATATACAGAGAAATTCAAAATAGAATGCATTTGAATTTTAACCTATTAATTTTTAAATATTTGTGCTTATCTCTGATCTATTTAAATTATTTTATTTGAATATAATTTAAAAAAAAAAAAAGATATCATTTTGAGCGTCATTTCAGCCATTATACCCTTGGGTCTTCAACAATCACATTAGGAAATAATATATTTTGACGCATACGGAAATTTATTCTTAAAGATTACTAACATTCCAATTGCGTTTTTAATGAATATTTGATGTTTCCGGATTCTCTTTAATACAGCCATATAAAATGAATTGCACACATGTCTTGATAGGTAATTTCCATTTTAGCAGGGAAACAAAATCTAGAAATAATAAAAAAATGTATAATAAAAGGAAATTCAAAAATTTTATTCAAATGCCTTGTTTATATATTCTAGTTAAACATTTATTTAAATTCTCCGTTGAGGCGAAACGGAACCAAAAGCACTGTGCCAAATGAAACCATCAATCAGAATAAGTTTTCAGAAAGAAAAAGTGACATAAACCATACATTAAGTGTATTCAAATGTATATTGAATGAAGAAATGAAACATAATATAAAGGAGTTTCTGTTGCAAATTTTACTTTTTTTTTTAATATAAGGTATTTTTTTAAGATGAAAGACATTTTTCATTATTATGACTTGTTTTCAAAATATAAGATTTATTATCTAAAAAAATATTTGTCAGGAGTATAAATTTAGAGTAAAGTAATTATATCCATATTATAGATAATGTTTTCTCAACAATTCATCATTCAGATATGTGAAGTATTTTATTTAAGACTTCCGATGTTATGATTTTAATTTTCAAAATAATGTCCGTATAAGAAGCAGGGTTAACAAGTTTTTTCTTCTAAATATTATATTATATCTACTTTTTTGTTTTTCTTTCTCAGTATTTTTCTTACAGGTAACTCGTTCTTTATTGATTCGTAACACAATCTTGTTCTTGAGACGGTTTTTTCATTTCAAACATGAGCCGAAAAGAAAAGAAAATACTTTCAAAACATCTTCTCCATTACAGGAAAGGCATTACTAAATGAGACAACACAAAGGCTGTTGAACATTTTAAAAGTTTTTGTAATGAAGTGGTTAAAAACATTATATCAAACAATTAGGACGTATAAAAAAGGTAGATTTCAAAGTACCTCAAAGTCGTACAAAGGCTAAATCTTAATAAAAAAAACGTAGATGTTCTCATTACGTAGACATTCTGATAAAAAAATCGCTCATGTTTCCCACTACTATATGAGCTGCGGCTGAAATATTACGCAATTGTTTGTAAGCTCACTTGCAACAAAAAGTGGTATCAATAGATTTATATAAAATAATAATAATAAAATAGAATTAAACAAAATGCATGAAGTATCAGAAAAAAACGCTTCAAATATCGGTGTCGATGCTTTTACAGAAAAATGACTAGTGAAAATCTCATTTTGAACGATAAAACTTTCAGACTGAAATTTACATCAAATTTATCAGAACATAAATATTTCCATGCTACTAATACAGAAGAAATTGACTATAGCGAGAAAGTCAAGTCCAAGAAAATAAAAAAATAAAAAATAGTATTAATTTTTTTTTAGTTCGGTAAGCTTTTTATGAGGTTTTAAGTGTATTGGAATCTTAGTGTATTGGCGTTATGACCGTATCAGACGGGAAACGATAAACAACAAACTTTTCTGCAAATATTTAATGAAACATGTTCGTCCAGCTTGTTGCATGTTCGGTAACCAGATTCTTCAAACTTTTTTTGGGGTTATGTATTATGTGTTGGTGTGGAAGAATTACCCGATACGTTTACATATATCCCTGATATCCATTCGTATAAATCGCATCTTCCTAGGTTCGTTTCTATTGGCTCAGTTCATCCAGCGCTGAATGAATACTCAACTTTTCCCGCGCGATGCCGGAAAAGTTGGGTGAGCAAGAATAGCCTCGAAATTTTCTCTTTCATCATGGTCAAGCCACTTTTGCTGACTATAATGTTCTGTTGGGAAAATGTTCGCGAAATTTTTCAGGCTGAAGTGATAGACAGAATTTCGGCATTATGAAAAAAATAATGTATATAGCAGGAAGTAAAACGTTCCTAAAGTTCTTAACGGATTTCGTCAAATATGGAAAAGAAGAATCTTTATCATAGCATGTGACCATGTATAAAATGTTGCTGCTCTTTAATTTCTTCAATTGGTATCTTATCTAGAATATAAGTCAACTGCTCATTTTAAATAAATAGTTCTATACTATAAAAAATACAAATGCTTTTTAATGTACTTATTTATATTATAACAACGAACGAAAACATAATATAACTGCTTTCCAGTTACATACAATGCGTAGTCTTATCTTTAGTGACAACAACTTCCAAATGAATATAGGGAACTAAAAAATATATATTTTTTAAACAACCCCGCCTTTGCAGCGCATGCTTTTCTTAAATATTTTCGAGTATTATTTACCGTGCATTAATAATTTTTTTTTAAACCAAAACACATTTTTTTTCGGGTGAATTCTAAAGTAAACATATTCAGCTATGTGATTGAATTTATTAATACAAGAGAATAAAAATACTCTACTAAGAGTAATACAAAAGTTAAAAAATAATATTAAATTTAACGTTAATGTTAACTAGTACTGCCAGGTGTCCCGGGTAAACTGGGTCTTCAAATACTCTGAACACCAGTATTTTAAAGTAATTTTCTTTGCTTATCTAATGGCAGAAATTATCTGCGATTAAAGATGGCGAAACAAACAGAAATAAACTTGTGATGTCCAAAGCATTTCGAGACATGATTTACGCGGGAAACCTGGCAACACTAGCGTTAAAGTGAATTTAGGATGTTGCTCTGAATAACGTATTTCTTGAAAAATATTTTCTTGAGCATTGATAGCATCCAAAGAAAAGACGTTCCCGGTTTAGAAAACATACAAGGAATGTCTCCATACTGGGCATGCTCAGAATAGTTTGAAAAAAATACTAATTAAACTGCTTATGTATGTAATAAAGGATCAGTCAAATTTAGCGGCGGATTTACAGTAGAAAGTCTGTAAAAAATAAAATATTTTCGAGTATTTGGCGCGAAAAGGCGAAAGCGTCACGATATTTGGCGAGCAATATTTTTCCTCGCCAAAAGCAAACGATTTTAGTGCACCTGAAAATTGATTGTTAATTGGTTTTTAGAATGCGTGTAAATAGTATTTAATTTAAACTTAAACAATGAGAGAGTTTTATAAATACATTTTTTCGTATTACATATTTATGTTGCTTGTTATTTAATTTTATTACTTTAAAAACAATTTCATGTATAAAAAATACTTTCATATATTTAAGCGTATTCCAAAATAAGGGCAAGATTCATTTACCAGTTATTCATTTCAAAGAATTCGTCGTTTCCATAGCAACAGAATTGAATTTACAATGCTCAATTGGACTTAATTTTGAGACATTGAAACAATTCTAATTTATTTTAATTTTGTTTTAATTCATAAAATTTGATATTTAACTTTCATTATAAATATATATATGACAAAACTATTGTTAAATGAATCTAAAACTGACAAAACTAAAGTCATATACATTAAATTTATTTAAACACGTTCAACATGAAACATTTTTATCTTAAATAGTATTCGGCATAAAAAAAGTATTTTTTGAAATTTCATTTCATCGCCAACCGATGATAAATCGCCAAATAAACGAAATTTTCATAATTTTTTTACAAACGTTCTATCGCGGTTCCGCCAAAAAAAGTTTTATAAACATATATATCATCATGAGAAGAACACTCTGTAATTTTTTTCAGATTTTTCTGAATATGCCCGTATGGAGACCTTCCTTGTTAGTACTATATTGTAAAAAAACTACTCGAAAACATTTCGGATTGTTCCGCGCAGAAAAAAAAACTCTGTTTTTATAAATGCTTCTTTAAATCTCGAAAATCATTTGTTTTCGGAAGTTTCTAAAGCTGGAGGAACGCTATTAGAAATTGCGAGTAACTCGATAAAGATTAAATTACTTTCCCTTTCGTGCTTATAATATGTTTTCGGAACTTAAGAAACATTAATATATTCTACAATATAAAAAAGAGCAGTATCTATTAATACACGTCAATATAACATAACCACGTATTAAAATATACAATTATAGTTACACACGATTCTAAAATTCATTCTTGATATTTAGTAACCTTAGAACACACTAAATTTTCGAGATTTAATGAAGCATTTATATCAGCAAAGTCTCTTTTTCGGCAACAGATTTTCAAATCTTTAATAGTAGTTTTCACTGTGCATTATTCAGTTTTCTCAACCAAGAGCATAGCTTTTTTGAATACTAAATTAAACAGGTTTAGCTTCGTAACTGATATTTTAGATACAAGAGTAATAAAATAATAATAATTATAACTCTCAAGTTAATGATGTAAATTTATCACGTTTATCTCTAAAACGTATTTGTTTAAAACATAATTCATTATTTTTGAAATGATAGCTTTAGAGAAACCCAAACTCCAGGTTTGGAGATCTTATATGCGTTGTACAATATAAAGATTATTCGGAAACGTTTCCGGAATTCAATGGCAGTAAAATGCACATTGTGTTTTATATATGCGTCTTTAAATCTGTTATATATATTTGTTTCTGAAGTATTTAATGATAGAGAACGCATTACTCAATACCCCACACTTCTCACGTTAGTGTAGGTTTTGTTTTGTGGTGATATCCCATTTTTGTAGATTAAGAAATATTTGTTTTGCTTTTACTAATTACGTACAGTGGAATAGACTATTTGTAAATATATATTTAATTTTATTTTAAAATCTCAAACCCCATTTATTTGCAATACCCAGTTTGTTTCATTTTTACATTTTGATTTAAACTTGTTTTTTTTTACGTGTATTGAAAATGATTACTTTGAAATAAGTAGAAAAGAGGAAAATATAAGATGAATAGAGTAACTTATATATCTGCTACTGTGCTTGTCAATAGTTTATGCAGAATAAGAATTTTTGAAATATAACTTTAAATATTCACTGTATTTCAATATATGTCTTGTATATGTTAATTATAACAATTTTAATACCATATTCAATAATATTATCTTTTAAATTTTATTTCAAACCATGTAGTTTAGGAAGAGAAGAAAAATAACCGTGTCAAAAGTTGATTTTCAGCTAGAAAAAAAATGTCGAAGTCGAAAAAATTTTCAGAGGAGGAGGCGATAAATATCTGCAGTTTGAAAACAAAACATGTCTGTTTCTGAAATTGCAAATGCATTAAAAAGATCAAAACAATGTATTCATCGAATTTGGCTCATAGTAATAATTCCAAACGAAAATTCCGTTCAAGAATGCCACGAGTGAATGCGTCGCGCAAAGACGCCGCATCAGAAACGGCTTCAACTGGTAATATTCTCTTTCGCAAATAAAACGTACAGTTGGAGGACAAATATCCAAAAAATGGTTCATAGAAGAGTTTTGTAATCGGAATGCATCAAAAACCTTAAAATGGCTCGATGGCACTGATGGGTTTAAGTTCTATTGGCATGATCTCCGCAAAGAACCTAGGAGTATAATTATGCGATAACGTGGTGGTGGTTGAATAATGGCATGAAGCGCTGTTTCTTTCAATGGTCATTGTCTAGCGTTCATATGTGGTCGTAAAAACTCTAAAAGCTATCAAGGGACATTTGCCAATCATTTGATCCCTGTTTCAGAGGTTTTAGGGGGTGAAAATGGTTATTTCAACATGGTATTGCTTCGACCCATCCCAGACAGCAAAATATATCGAAATGAATTAGGCCGTTTATCCGAATTATCGGCGAAATATCGGTAATCGCCCACTGACATTATTATGATGTCAATAGATCATACTCTGTTCCAGTAGTCCAAAGCTGGTATCGGCACGAGATCGCACTAACTGATAGATTTGAAATGTTAATATTTACTCAGAAAATAACATCGGCCGACATTCCTGGGGCGATTAATGCCCGACAATGTGCGACCCCTCATCAATACCCCCTGCAGTTTCAGCGTACTTCCGAAACACGTGACTGCCCACTCCCTTTCAAGGTCTTTCTCACCCACCTTATCAACCCCCTCAAGATTTTGTTTCCCTTTTTATGTTGCAAGCAAGGTCATTTTTAACCAGACAGAGAAGGGATACGGGAATGCGAGGAGACGCTATGTAAAGTGAGAGAGTTAGTATAAATTTCTAAGCTTTTTCTTCAGAAGTTAGCAATTTTTCACCTTTCAAAAATAAGCGATCAGTCGATATATACCGCAAATATTTCTAGAAATTAGGAGTGTGCACCCTTTTTTTGAATTACGACTAGTTACTCATACTTAAAAATTTGCTTTAAAAATAGAAAAAAAGTGAATTATATACTTGATGCAAAGACTAGATTGTTTTTATGATTTATATGAATAAATTAATAATAAAGAATATTTAATAATAAAATTAAAACATTAAACAATTATTTGCGTTTTTTTCTTTTTTGTTTCTTTCTTTAAGTTAGGATTAGGGAAAGTTTGGAAAACTGGAAATATTACCGTAACGAATAGCCTACTTGAACGAGATGTTATAATATAAATCCTGAATACTTTTTACCTTGCAAACACTGTAATAAGGGGGGGGGGGGTAAGAAAAACCTAGAATGTGAGATTTTAATTTCTTTTTTTTTATCGGGATTTATGAAAAATTATTATCAATAAATTTTATGCATTGCAGGAAATAAAATAATGCTTTCTTTTATAAATTAAACGCATTTCAGAAAACATGAAACATTTTAGTTTATTAATAGTGTATTATTAGTTTAGACCTGATTAAAGTTTTAATGTTAGAAATTGTTCTGTTAATAATAATAAAAAAAATTGTTTCAACATATCTCTTAAAAATGCGATGCTAAATTTATTATTTCAACTCATCAATTATTTATCCTTACTTTAAAAACGCATTTATTGCAAATAATAGTTTTAATATTTAATATTCAAAATTTTAGCTATTATCTACATACTTTATTTGAATTTATTCATTTAAATCACCCAAAATAATCTAGTTTTTATACCCTAGTATTTAAAGTGTACAACAGTGTATTTCATTGCGTTTTACTTATCAAAACATTATTTAAGTATGACTGATCATTCATAATTCATAAAAAAAACAGTAAAAAAAGCTTCTTCTAATAATAAGACTTATTTTGCAACATTTGTCGGGCTGTCATTTATTTTTTTTAGATGGGAGTTTGCTAATTTGTGTAGAAAATTTGCTAAGCAATTTATATTCACCAAAAATAACTTTTACGTGTATTACTTAAAATTAATTTCAAAGTCATAGATTAATAATTCACATGAAAATAAATGTTATATTTCTTTATAAATTACTTTTAATACAAAGTGCACTTTTAAAAGGTATGGTTTTCAAAGCTAGCATACCACGAAAACAAGAGAGCAAAAAACTTGGGGGGGGGGGGGGTAGAAAATAACAAGAAAACAGCCTGAACTCAGTAGTCAAAAAGATGTCGGCAATATGTCCAAAATCTGTGCAAACATATCAGGATCATACGATCCCCAGATCGTTTGCCGTGCGGCCAAAAAGCCTTTACTGCCGATCTCAGGAAATGAGGTCGACCGGGCGAAATATAGTCAGATTAGGACATACGGCGGAGGTTCGGCCAGGGATTGTTTGCTGCTTGGGATACCTCAAACTCAACTTCAGCGTGGCTTAAGTCGAAAAAAGTATATGCTTTGATATTGCCGGCAATTAGCCCTGATTTAAACCATATACAAAATATGTGGGGAATTCTCACTCATGCAGTTTATCCAAGTGGAAAGCAGTATTCTTAAGTTAAAGATTTGAAAGATGTCATTAAGAACATGTGGTTTAAAATTGAATCAGTAACAATGCAGAACCTCATTTTATAGATGAAAGACCGTATATTTAAAGTATTTCAGTAGAATGGAGCAATAATCAAGTATTAACATTTTTTATTCATGTTCTACTAAGGACTAAAGAACTAGTGTGCTTAAACTTTTGACACACTCATTATTGTTCTTTTGCTAAATTCTATTATTTGAGAAATTTTGAAGCATAAATCTACTAAATATTTTTTTAACTACAATTTATAGGTCATATGAAAAGCATCGTAACTTTCAGTCAACAATAAAATTTTATTATGAAATATTATGTTGTGCTTAAACTTTTGACACGGACTGTAATATATGAATTTTAGAATGTTTTGGACCCATATTATTGTAGATATGTGTCTATCCTAACTATTTGATTTTAAAGTAAATAACGATAAACTATCGTTTTCAATACAAAAGACTGTTTTTTGCAGTATTTCCTATTTTTATCGAAACTAATGAATAGTTATTCTGAATTATCCTCTATATTGATACTTTTTACATATATATGCATCTAAGATTTTTCGATAAGTCTACTGAATGTATGATTTAAATATGAGTACAATATTAACAATATAAAACAATAATGAATATTTCTCTCCGTATTCTTTTAGGTAGCTTTCTTTACAAAAAAGCTACCTATTGCAGCCGTTCGGAGGAAAGCGATTTCAAAAAATTTTGGTATATTTTCATCGATCATGACCCCCAGACCCCGAAACCACCCTCCGTTCAAAATTGATATATATATATATATATATATATATCTGACCTATGTCACACTGTAACTCCCGTAATTATGAACCGATTTCGATGTAATTCAGTGTGTACATAGTACATACCAATGTCTCGACCGAGTTCGTTGGCCAGCTTCATCCGCCAATTTGTTTCAAAATGGCGGCCATTTAATATTTTTAAAAATTTTTAAAACTTGAAATGTGGTACCAAAAAATTAAAAATGGAAAAATATTTTTTTCTTATGTATTTGACCTTTATACAAAGATTCCGGAGCAGTTTTTGTTTCGTCTATATCTTAAAAAATGGCTGAGTTATAGCATTTTGAATTTCTAGCGTGACTGACATTTTGAAACGTCCTGAATTTTGTCACGCGATAAAAGGCGTATTTATGAACCGATTTGGATGTAATTCAGTGTGTACATAGTACATACCAATCTCTCGACCGAGTTCGTTGGCCAGCTTCATCCGCCATTTTGTTTCAAAATGGCGGCCATTTAAAATTTTTTTAAAAATTTAAAATTTGAAATGTGGTACCAAAAAATGGAAAATGGAAAAATATTTTTTCTTATGTATTTGACCTTTATACAAAGATTTCGGAGCAGTTTTTGTTTCGTCTATATCTTAAAAAATGGCTGAGTTATAGCATTTTGAAATTCTAGCGTGGCTGACATTTTGAAACGTCCTGAATTTTGTCACGCGATAAAAGGCGTATTTATGAACCGATTTGGATGTAACTTCGTTTATACATAGTACATACCAATGTCTCGACCGGGTTCGTTGGTCAGCTTCTTCCGCCATCTTGTTTAAAAATGGTGGCCATTTAAATTTTTAAGAAAAATTTTAATTTGAAATGTGGTACCAAAAAATTAAAAATTGAAAAATATTTTCTTCTTATGTGTTTGACCTTGATAAATAGATTCGGGAGCAGTTTTTGTTTCGTCTATATCTTAAAAAATGGCTGAGTTATAGCATTTTGAATTTCTAGCGTGGCTGACATTTTGAAACGTCCTGATTTTTCTCACGTAATAACAGGCGTATTTATGAACCGACTTGGATGTACCTTGGTGTGTACATAGTACATACAAATATCTCGACCGAGTTCGTTGGCCGGCTTCATCCGCAATCTTGTTTCAAAATGGCGGCCATTTAAAAAATTAAAAAATAAAAAAAATTAAATGAGATACCAAAAAATTGGAAAGTGAAAAAGATTTTTTTTGTATGTGTTTGACCTTAATACAAAGATTCCGGAACAGTTTTTCTTTCGTCTATATCTAAAAAAAATGGCTGAGTAATAGCATTTTGAATTTCCCTTGTGGCTGACATTTTAAAACGACCTGATTTTTGTCACGCGATAACAGGCGTAATTATGAACCTATTTGGATTGGTCTGTACATAGTACATACCAAGGTCTCGACCGAGTTCGTTGGCCAGCTTCATTCGCCATCTTGATTCAAAAGGGTTGCCATTTAAAAAAAATTAAATTTAAAATTCAAAATGAGGTATTAAACAATTGGAAAATGAAAAAGATTTTTTTATGTGTTTGGCCTTGATACAAAGATTCTGGAGCAGTTTTTGTTTCTGAAAATTTGTTCTTTTGTTTATATCTTAAAAAATGGTTGATTTATAGCACTTTGAATTTCTAGCATGGCTAACATTTTGAAACGATCTTGTATTTGTCACGCGATAACACACGTATTCGCCTATTTCGATGTAAGAAGGCATGTGGATAGTATACATCAACACCTCGACCAAGTTCGCTGGCCAGATTCATCAGCCATCTTGTTTCAAAATGGCGACCATTAAATTAAAAAATATATATATATTTAAAGTGAGGTGCAAAAAAATTAGAAATTGAAAAAGGTTTCTTTCTTAAGTATTTGATCTTGATATAAGCATTCAGGAGCATTTTTTGTTTGTCTTTACCTTAAAAAATGGCTCAGATATAGCAGTTTCAATTTCTATTGTGGGTGACATTTTCAAAAATCTGATTTTTTGCATGCGACAGCACTCCTATATATTAACCGATTCCGATGTGCGTGAGCATGTGCACAGCAATTACTAAGGTCTCGACCAAGTTCACTGCTTAGCCTCATCCACCATGTTGTCTTAAAATGACAGGCACTTTAAGAAATTGCCAAATTTGGCAGCCAAATATATGTTACTTTAAAGAAAAGCAGCTTGGATAAAGCTGACTAATTTCGCGAAATTCTCATTCATTATATTGATAAAAATTAGTATTGAATCTCCTATATTCTGTTTCCACTAAATTGAGCTTCGTGTGTTTGAATGATATAATTTGGCTTTTTTTAAATAAGGATTATGAAAGCTACCTCTTCCTCCCGGCACTGGCCGGAAGGACTTTTTATTTATCTGTTTGTGATAAAAAAATACATTTTTTACATTGTAATTCATATTGTATGTAATTGACTATTCAGTCTAAAATAGATTTAAAAAAATATTCCAGAAATAACTTTAAAGATAAAACTGTAATATTTAACTGTGTAATAATAATTAATGCATTATGTTTTCTAGATAATTGCAATACTGTTTTTTACAATTCTGAACGCACAGCACCACTTGCAGTCATAAGAAAAAAAAAATACTTGCAATGCTCTTGTAGATGAAAAGTCGAAAAGCTAATGTGAATACAAAGAATTTAACCAATGTTTCAAACATAAATTCAATTTATCTGAATATGGTTGCACATATCTTTGACAAAACCCTTGTACATAAAATTCAAACACAGTAACTTCATACAAATGTGAAATAAATACTGTGGAAAATGTTCTGTTCTACTATATGTGAACTGTAGTGATTTTTAATAAAAAAAATTACCTTTTTTTTTTTAACCATTTGGAAAAATGGTTATTGTTCTCGTCAGGATGGGAAATTAAAAGCATATCTGAAGGTTTTCATTGGTTTAATCCGCATTTTATTCGTTTTATGAGTGGTCTATACAGTAATCTGTATTTCCCTTTAATTTCAACAACGATGGATACCTTCTGTTGTCACTATGACAAAAAAGTAATAAAAACTAGAAAAAAAAATAACTCAGAAACAAATTGAGATACAGCTTTCAATCAAATTGCATTTAAAAGTACATTTTTTTCTCTATCCGACGGTGTAAAAAGTAATATTGTCGGATGTTTAGAAGTTTAAGAATGACATTTCATTTAAAATTGGCCGTCAGATGTCTTGGAAATCTGACGATGGAAAAGCCTTTTCCCGAACAGCCAATGAAATGCTTGGATATTTACGCAAGTTTCAGGTGGATAATACCTAAGTTTCATGAAATCTGACGGGTCGCAGGCGATATTTTTGGCTTGCAATTTTTAATGTAATAACACTATTAATATTTAATTCATGGCGCACGTAATGTATGATCAACTCCGTGCGATTTTTTATGTCTTAAATTTTAGTCTTCAAAAAAATCGTTTTCCAAATGGTAGTTGTAATTTGATAAATTGCTATATTTATTTTATTTTTTTTTTATTTTTTATTTATTTATTTATTTATTTATTTATTTTAATCCGCAGTGATTTTTTGAGATACGGAAAAGAATTCGGCTTCAAACTTTTAGCGTAATGTAATAAATTTTCTCCTGAGCGATTTTTGATATTTAACCACTTTTTATAGTGATTTTTTAGCGTTTTTTCCGATTTTGGCGGCTTGAAATCCATTAAAGAAATTAAAAATTCGTTTAAGGAACCAATAAATTTGTAACGATAATGTTTCCTTTCTCATTCTTGAAATCCTGGTTTCTATTTTGAGAGAACTATGAAATTTCCATGTTTTCTTTTTTTTTTTTTTTTTTTTTTTTTTTTTTTTTCGAGCGCTCCATTTTTTTGTTTTTTTTTACTTTGAATAACAGATGGCGCCACTAAGTTGCATTTAATTATTTACGAAATTTTCGTTGAGTTTTTTCCCAGTTTGAATTTGATTTTTAAGATGTAGCATATAAAAAGTTTCTATCGATTTGTATATTAGAAAATTTTACTCGTGATGGAGGTTTCAAGGTAAACCGAAAAGTTGATATATTTTTCTTTTTATTCATATGTTTATTTTACGTCATCTTTTAATTTTTGAATAAAGTGTAGCTTGGATAGCAACATCTATTCTGTTTAGTATTATATATTACAACGTAAAGTCCTTATTTATTATTTATTATTGAAAAGGAATTTCATATTAAGAGTTACAGAATTTGCACCTGAATAATTCCGAAACTTATTCACTGAGAATGATTTAGTATTTCATTCCGATACGTAAAACATAACAAACAATTCAAAAACGCTGTCTAAATTTTTTTTCGTATTGAAATTTTTTTAAAGTTTGTTACATTATTCCTATGAAAACTGCCACATGTCTCTAACATACGAACAGATAAGACATAATGCCCATTTAAATGGTTATCTTAGATTTTCGATGAGTCTATAAAATAGCAATAAGCAAATAACTATTAGCGATGAAATGCGTTTTTTTTTTCATTCTTGGCCGACTGCATATTTATAATTTAAAAAATACATTTTTGCATTTTACAGTAATTTGTAAATAGAAAATAAATTTCTAAATTATTTTGTGCATTTCAAAATATATAATTCGATTTATAAAATTATATAAATCAAGTTTTTAAACACCCAAAATGTTATTATTTTTATGACATTTTAAATGTACAACAGCAATAAAAGTAAATAAAATAAATAGTGAATGATTATAACAATAATTACATATTATGATTTTACTGATTATTTATATATACATTAAGTTTGTAGAATAAATGTGTCTAGTTTTAAATTGCAGCACATTGTAAATATTGTTTCCGTAATTACGTATTTAACAAATTTATTCGATACCATTTAACTAAGATCAAGTTTACAAACTTTAATTATCCTTATTTCATTATTCAAAACAAATTACACTCTAAGACTTTCAGTAAGTAATTTTAAACCCATCACATAAACATTTCGCCGAATTTAAAGTACTTCATTTATTAAAGAAGACTGGCTTCATCGAATAGATTCAAATTTTATACCTCTCAATAAAAAGTAACGAAAAAGTAAAAAAAAAAAAAAAAAAAAAATCTGTCCAAATTGGTTTTCGTATTGAAAATTTTAAAGTTTGTTATCTTTTTCATAAGACAACTATCGTATTTTTCTAACACACGAACAATGAACACATGGCTCTAATTTAAATGACTATTTTCCCCAGATATGCTATTTTTTTATTTTTTTTTTATTATTTTTTTGTCCAGCAATTAAAGAGTCGTCTCCAAAAAATAACGTTCTGTTGTATAGGCCTACCGTAAAATAAAGCAGATGTATCATTGTACTGTTAAATACTCTACTGTAATTTTTTAAGCATCTAATCTTCGCCCATTTTCAATTTTTATACCGTCGTATTGGGAAGGAAAAGTACCTACAAATGTAATTTTTTAGAAAACTGCATCTCAATTTATTTTTTAGATATTAATTTTTTTGTAGATTATAAAGAGTTTTTTTTTATGTTGGCAACAGAAATATACTCATTTCCGTAGAAAGTAAAGGAAAAAAATGGAAAATAAGAATTATATCTTTTTGTTGCCATGTTCCCATATCAACTGGAAAGAAAATGCAATTAAAATACGTGCTATTTTGAAAAAAATAAAATAAAAAGAATGATTTCTGATAAAACATGGAGCTATTATAAACTATATTTAATTTTAATTATGTGTATTAATATTACAAACAAGTGAAAGCACATGAATCATTAGATAGCCATTTTTTTTGTCGATTTCTTGAACGACGACATGTCTTTTTTTTATATTTGTGCATTATTTAACGATAGTGACATCATATGCATACTTTACTGCAGATGTGGTTTAAGATTAAATCGTAAATGACGAATTTTTCCTACAGATGCGAATGACGTCATTTTATATAAAATAAAAGCGTGTGTTTAAAGTTTTAAAACAGAATTTTGTTTTGTGCTATCTATCTATCTATATATATATATATATATATATTTTTTTTTTTTTTTTTTTTTTTTTTTTTCAACAGGGCGACACTAATTTCAGAGAAAGCAGAATTCCTGTTTTCTAGTTTTAGTTTTTCGCTGAGTATGTAAAAGAACGATAAGTTGATAACTATTAGGGACGAAATACATTTTTTTGATTTCTTGACTGAATGCACAATTGCAATAAAATAATACATTTTCGTATTTTCTAGTCATTTATAAATGAAAAATAAAATCCCGACTTTTTTTTTTTATGCTTACCAAGTTATATAAATCCAGGTTTAAAATTACATAAATCAATTATTTTCAGACTTAAAATCTTTTTATGACATTTTAAATGCACAACAAATATGAAAGCAAATAAAAAGAATTAGTACAATTATCATCAAGAAATGGGATTATATATAAATTTATAAACAATAATTACTTATGATTTTACTGATTATTTACATATACATTAAGCTTGTAGAAGATTAATGTGCCTAGTTTTAGACTTCAACACAATTTAAATATTGTTTCTGTCGATACCAATTTAACTAATTTATTGGATACCATTAAACTAAAATCCAGTTTACAAACTTTTATTATCCTTATTCCACTATTCAAAACAAATTACACTGGAAGAATTTCAGTAAGTAAATTTAAACCCATGACATCGTATACTTTTCACCGAAATTAATGTACTTAATTTAGTAAAGAAAATGTTGCAGTTGTTTCCTTGTGCATATACTACATTTTTCTTTCATTTGTGCTTTCGGGAGTAAATACTCTGCTGAATAATTAAAAACTGAATTATAGGGATTTTTGTTTTCATTTTAGATACATATTTCATTACATGCTGTAAATTGAAAAGAAAAACGCCAAGAATTTTTCTTTTATACTAATTCAATAATAATTATTATAATTTAAAAATATTATTATACTATATGCAGGTAAAAAGAATTTTTAATATTCAGGCATTGACAATTTCATTTAATTTTTTTCAGCAATTTTCAATAATTGCATATAAAAATTACATTTAGGATCTTTTTAAAATACAGATTGTAAAATCGCTTGAATGAAGTACTGAATGCAGAAATTGTTTCATTATGATCCTGCTTAATTCAAATATTTAAATGTAAATGAGGAATATTATCAATTTCGCATTATAATATAAAATATCACTGTTACTTATCAATTCATATTTATTGATTGAACTGAAAATTTATAATTTTCAAAATTTATTTGGAATTAAGGTATTGGGAAAATAAGGGAGATATTTTTTATTTTTTAACTTGTTTTAAACGGATTATTTTATGATTAATTTAAAAATTTGAAATTTCTATTCTAAAAAAAATAAAATATAAGATGGAAATTAGAATGTAGTAGAAATGAATATCTTAAAACAGTTGTAAAACCTTCGACTAACATGTGGAAGTGGTAGCGTGGAACTTCAGTCAAGCGGAGGCCCAAGTAATAATTAAATCAAACAATTTATTTAAATGCATAAGATAAATGAATATTTCTTGATTAATTTCTTGTATATACAACTACATTATATTTTTGGGTACTTTCAGCTGATGACAATGTTCATTAAAGACTTAATGTTCAGTGTATAAGATTAACATTCAATTTCTATTAGCTTCTTTCTCGATACAAATCCAAAATCTTGTCACGATAGTCTGGTAAGAAGCAGCTGCCTCTGTTTTCTGGTGTATATCAGTCCGTTGTCAACTACACAATATCTCGCGGTTTCCACTGGAGAAATCTTACCCAGCCCGAAAACGGCAGGTTCTTCTATCCCTTCGGATCTATCCGAAAACTCAACTCCCAACTCAGAGAGCAGCTCTCTCCTTGGGATTCAAAAACGCATCTCTCCCTTTTCTCTCTTCGTTCAAATTCACCTTCCTAAAACAAAGGCTATCTGTCGGCCCACTCAGAGCCTAGGTTGAATGATATCACTAACAAGCTTCAATCTCATAGGCCAAGCGAGACCCTCGCTGCTAGCGTGAGAAAATTTCGCATCTAGTTTCATTTTTAAATTGTCCTGGGAAAATATCGGCAAACTTGCCACTTAAAAGGAATTCCATAACTCCTATTTTTTTCATGCCGTTCTACTTTTCCGTCAACCTTTAAGATTGGTTTAGATGGATTGATTCTTTTTATCATTTCCGGCAGAACCTTGAGACTTAGAAATATTTTGAGCTGTTATGCTTATACATTGCTTTTCCTATCTAGAGTTCTCATTTGAAAATATATGGGACTTTTTTTGTGAATCCCATTGGATTCTTCACAATACCCCCCGCCTTTAAATGATATTTCGGCTGCAAGACGTAATATCTGCAAAGAAAAGGTTAGCTCATATATTAGAGTGGCCCTCCTTTATATATCTCACTCACCTTTTTCACAAAAAACTTTTCATACAATTTACATTTAACTTACCAATGCTGAGTACCTTTGGTTATGAAATTTCACTTTTAAAAGACAAAACACATTTAAAATTTTACACTATGACATTTACACAAAATAAGATAAATTTAATATGTACACCTAGTTAAATCGAATTCGACTCACTTATGTACACTTAGTTAAATCGAATTCGACTCACTTGATCCGGCGCTACATTTCTAACTGCTAGAGCCTGTCATGTGAAGGCTTATTTCTATATTTAGGATAGTGTCTCGGACGTGAATCTTCGCTTGTCAACCTATTTATTTTCTCCGCGTTTTTTTCTTGTGGTTTTTGTCTATTTACACGATAATTTTGCAACTTTTCGTGTCTACCTGTGGCGCTCGCCACACAATAAGCCGGGGACATTTTAGAGTCGCCCGTCCTCCGACTAATCCGTCTCGTGACACTTTTGCGCTCTTTATTCCCGCCCAAATCCTTTACTAGATTTTCTGACCTGAGATACTTTTTGTTCTCGTTATTTCTAAACCAAAATTCTCTTTTGTTCCTTCTCAGTGTTATTTTCACCGACGTATCCCTTTGATTATCCGATCTATCTATACTGTGGCACGCCCTATTTGCTTGTGTTAAATCCTCACACTCATGATGCGATTTTTCTAACCCCTTTTTCAGTTTGACTTCTCGTATGGGGCAACCCATCTCATGATCCCCTTTGACATCTTTCTTTTTTCTTTTATTCGATCCTAAAACCTGATCTTCCTTTTTCGTGGGTGATACAGTATTATCCTTCCTTCCCTCCCAATTCTCATATCTCGTTTTTGACCGGGTACCTCCCATTTCCTTCCTTTCTCCCAAGTTCACGCTCGTCAATTTTGAGTAGTCCTCCCTTATCTTATTCTCTTCCCTTCGGGATGGATTCCCGTTTTCGTTTTTCGCTTTCGCTATGTTATGGATGACCACTGCATCTGAAATCTGCATTTTTTTCCTTTTAATATCATCAATTAATTTTTGAGTTTTGTTACCCAAAATATAGTAAGACAAATTCGTCTTTCTGTCCGTCACGATAGCTTTTGTTTTTAGTCTCCCGAGTCCTTCAATTTTTAAAACAACTTCGGCGGTCGGTAAGCGACGAGTATTGTTCATTAACGGCTGTCTAACTCGAATGGTGCCACCGTCTAATTGATTGCGTTTAATAAATCTCCTCGAAATTACATCATATTGACTTCCACTGTCTCTTAATGTTGTGCATTCCCTTCCGTTGATTAGCGCGCGGCTTAGATAAGGCTTAAAACTTTCTTCAAAATTTGTACTTCCGCTAATATGATGAACGCTGGTAATTTGCTCTCCATTTCTTTTGTTTTCGGGACAATTAACCTTCAAATGGTTTGGGCTCGAGCAAATGAAACACCTAATAGCCCTTTTGCGCTCAAAGATTTTTTCCCTTTCTTTCTCTATATTTCGTTCTCTCCAGTTAGTTCTGGTTTCGGAATGCCCCCCTCTCGTTTCGTCTTCATTTTCCATTTTCTCATCCCGCGAATTTTCTTCGAATTTTAGCTTTTTGTTCCACGATTTTTTTGACGCCCCTTTTATAGTTTCGTATTCATCCAGATCCTTAGCTAGTGTTCCTGGATCTTTATATTTGGCCCACGAATCTATAAAGTGCTCCCTTAATTCTGCTGGAGCACGCCTCTTAATCTGTTCGGTGATTAGCAAATCTTTTAACTCTTTAAAATTAGTAACCTCAAGATCATTTAACCACCCTTCTAGAAAGCTATTTAGTTCAAAAATGAGGTCTTTCCACGGGCTATTCTGGTCTCGCAAATGCTTATCTAATTTTTGTCTATAAGCCTCGCCACTCAATCTAAAACGAGCTAACAGGATTGACTTCACATGCTGAAAGTTGTCAACTCGGTCTGTCGGTTCGCGCAAGATCAATTCAGCTATTTGTACTGGCAACAAAGCTAATAAATGCGTGACCAGATCCTCATTTTCTATCCCAGACCTTAATGCCTGTCGTTCAAACAAGTTTAAAAATAGAGTTATGTCCGAACGCTCTGGATCAAAACGATGCATTATAGTTTTTAGCGCTAATTTAGGTCTTTCCGATCCGTTACTGGAAATCGAGTTACCCCTCCCTGTATTTTGCGTTAATTTTAATTGCTCTAATTGAAAATTTCTCTCTTTTTCTTTCTCTTCTTTTTCTTTTTTCTCTCTTTCTAAAAGAAGTAGATCTTCCCTATCTTTCACTATATATCCCACTTGCGTTAATGCAAAGTCGGCATCATAATCGTCCGCGCCCTCTATCTTTTGGATAATCGTCGCGATTATGTCACTTTCTTCTATCTGAACTCCTAATACCTCTGCTAAATTTTGCAGATCAGCCTTTCGGCAATATTTCAATGCCGTTATTTTCGCCATTATCTATCGATTTTATATTCCTACCGATACTACAAAGATAACCTAACGATTTCCCTCTTCATATATTATTTATTTATTTATTTATTTTGCAACTACCTCAGAAGATGTGAATTTGACACTTCACCGAGAATATTCTAACCTTATCTACCGTTATAAAATGTTTTCAAACGTATTCACAATATACATAAATAAATTAGCAATACTATAATAAATTTCAGACATTCTACGTTTTAGTGTTAGTTTCGAAAAGAAAGTGTAATTTTTCCACTTTTTACATTCCCTACACACACAAAATATAGAACATAAAAAAAAATATTTCCAAATGCTATACGTAAACAATTTTCCCTATTTTACTCAGAATTGAACACTCCTTGCAACCTTTTCATATGCTTTTTCTATTTTGAATATAAGTATATATTTAGGAAAATCAATCATTAAATAATCCAAATTGATTCTAAAATATTTTTCAAGCAAACTTTCCTCACAATTGTACTTTTCTTACATGACATCTAATTTCTTTTTTTTTTTAAGAATCTAGTTCGATTTTAGTTTTCTGTATTCTTAATTTAAAAAAAAATTTTCTAAATTTAAAGCCAATGACAAAGGGTATCAGCTTCCTTGTACTATAATTAATTAATAAGTTAATAATTTTCTTATTTTAACTAACCAATTTTTCAATTTTAAAATTTTCATTTACCTCAAAACAAAAGTTTTCCTTTAAAATATTAATTTCTTATCAACATTTCAATTAATTAATAAATTAAGAGCCACTCAAAATAATGAGCTTACCTTTTGTTTTGCTGGGGCATTTTCTCTCGGGAACTGTACTGCACGGCACTGCACTGCACTGTAGTCTCCTTTCACTGCACACAGTCTTGCATCTGGATGTCGTCTAAAGCACCTTTTTGGGGAACTGTCCGGCACGATACTGGTGTCACTTTTCTCTACGCACAGTCTTGCGTCTGGAGCACTTTCTTAGGGGAACTGTCCGGCACTATACTGGTGTCGTTTTCCTATGCATACGGTCTTGCATCTGGAGCTCTTTCTTAGAGGAACTGTCCGGCACGATGCTGGTGTCGCTTTTTTTCTACACACGGTCTTGTGTCTGGATCTCTTTCTCTTAAGCTAGTCTTTTAATGTTCAGAGTCCTTGCTGTGCATACCACCTTCTGCCACCAAGTTCTAAAACCTTCGACTAACATGTGGAAGTGGTAGCGTGGAACTTCAGTCAAGCGGAGGCCCAAGTAATAATTAAATCAAACAATTTATTTAAAGGCATAAGATAAATGAATATTTCTTGATTAATTTCTTGTATATACAACTACATTATATTTTTGGGTACTTTCAGCTGATGACAATGTTCATTAAAGACTTAATGTTCAGTGTATAAGATTAACATTCAATTTCTATTAGCTTCTTTCTCGATACAAATCCAAAATCTTGTCACGATAGTCTGGTAAGAAGCAGCTGCCTCTGTTTTCTGGTGTATATCAGTCCGTTGTCAACTACACAATATCTCGCGGTTTCCACTGGAGAAATCTTACCCAACCCGAAAACGGCAGGTTCTTCTATCCCTTCGGATCTATCCGAAAACTCAACTCCCAACTCAGAGAGCAGCTCTCTCCTTGGGATTCAAAAACGCATCTCTCCCTTTTCTCTCTTCGTTCAAATTCACCTTCCTAAAACAAAGGCTATCTGTCGGCCCACTCAGAGCCTAGGTTGAATGATATCACTAACAAGCTTCAATCTCATAGGCCAAGCGAGACCCTCGCTGCTAGCGTGAGAAAATTTCGCATCTAGTTTCATTTTTAAATTGTCCTGGGAAAATATCGGCAAACTTCCCACTTAAAAGGAATTCCATAACTCCTATTTTTTTCATGCCGTTCTACTTTTCCGTCAACCTTTAAGATTGGTTTAGATGGATTGATTCTTTTTATCATTTCCGGCAGAACCTTGAGACTTAGAAATATTTTGAGCTGTTATGCTTATACATTGCTTTTCCTATCTAGAGTTCTCATTTGAAAATATATGGGACTTTTTTTGTGAATCCCATTGGATTCTTCACACAGTCATTAAAAATGCAACAAAATATGTTTTGGTAAATAGTCTAAAATGAAATTTATTTAGAAATATTACACTAAATAATTATTATGATTATTATTTAACAAGCGATTAATTAAGAAAATAATTATAATAAATCATTTGAAACAAGCGTTAGTATTTTGGAGACTTAAATTTCAAATTCAAGAAGATTGGTATTTTCAATTCAAGATAAATGTGTACTTTTTAATTTGATATATAGAAAACAATAAGGCACGTGACCCCTTGCACCAGGGTTCTCACTTCAGCTTGCAATTGTGCCAAATCCCCACAAAATGCTTAATTTAGCAAGTAAATAAACGATAAAGCTCGCTGAATTGAGAGTTCTCATTTTTTTAGCCCCCGGTACGGTATGCTATTTCGTTCTCCCAGCTTATTTTATGTCGTCTCCAAAAAATAACGTTACCTTACAGAACCCAGCCCTTAAACAAAGCAGTACGATTAAATACTCTATAGCAATTTTTTTAACTTGTAAGCCTCGCACATTTTTAAATTCAAATTGTATTGAAAAAAAAAGTAATTTTAAATACAATTTGTTTGAAAACTGCATCTCCATTTATTTTCGAGATATTATTTTTTTTTGTAGTTTTTAGAGCCATTTGCCTAATATTGGCAACGGAAGAACTCCATATCTATGGAAGTGAAATAAAAGTAGCAATTATATGTTTTTGTTGCAATTTTCCCATAAAAACTGAAAAAAAAAATAGTGCTATTTTGAAAAAAATATAAACGAAGGATTTCTGATGTTCAGCGGATGTGGATGACGTCACTTTATGTAAAATAAAATCGCGTGTTATAAGTCTTAAAACTGAAGTACAGTAGGGTCCCGATTATCGGAGTTTCCGCTTTCACCGAGTCATTTTATTCTGATTGGCTGATGGCTTCCATTATTATGACACAGTCATTATAAATGAAGTCTTAGGTGGAGATGAAAAGGCAGCCGTAAAAAGTTAAAACTCTGATTTTCTGATCAGGAAAAAAACGGCCATAATTTTTTTTGCCTTTTGTCCCCCATTTTTTTTCCCATATTGTAAATTTCATCGAAAAAACTGAAATCTTTATAACATGAAAATTTCAATGCATTTCTTTTAATGGCCATATTTTTTTTTTTAAATAATATCCATTCCCCCCCCCCCCCCCATTCTGACCAGAAAATCAGAGCTCTAACTTTTGACGACTGCCTTTTATCCTCACCTAATACTTCATTTATAATGACTGTTTCATAATAATAGTAGCCATCAGTCCATCAGAAGAAAATGATCCATTCCAAAGGTATATGTTCGATTAACTCAGATAATCAGGACTCTACTGTATCTATATTAATACACAAATATTTTTTGTCATAGGGGGCGACACTAAATTCGGAAAAAGCAGAATTCCTGCTTTCTAGTTTTTGTATTTTTTATGCGTGTTTGTGTATTAGTACAGGCAAAATGCTTATTCGCATTACTTCAGTTCTCATTGCAGGACCATCAATTTAAGAGATATCATATCTTTCATTCAGAGTCTTTATCCCACTGCGCTCAACATAATACACTTTGTTCTAATTTTCCAAGTACATTCAGTGAACTGTTACAGATTCTTCAGTGTGAGGGCAACAAAAACCGAATTAAAAATGAAGTGTATGTAAGAAATGTCCAAAATGTAACCTCAGTATGGGTTAACGGAACCAATAAACAACAATGCAATTTTAAAACAGCCTTTGACGTATGGATTTGCTTAAAGTGCAAAATCGAAGAAATCTATATCACACTATTACTATATTTATTTGCTTAAAAGACGTTATAAAAACACATTAAAATTAAATTAAAAATCTATAGTTACATGTTTCAACACTTTTACTGAGTCGTCATCAGAATGTATAACAGAAAAATACAAATGCATATGTAAAATGAAAAAAATCATCAATATAAGCGGGTAATCATATAACGCGCCCTACATTTTCGCGATTGCTCGTGTTCCCTCTATGTCGCGACGCCGTAAGTTGTCCAACCATTCAACCCATAAATTCGGGATACGAATTACGAAGATACGAATACGAAGATAATGTATTGTTACAAACTCCTGAACCTCTTAAATAAATTTCAATGGACTCTCTTGTGAATAATTGTAAGTCAAAATTAGACCAGTAGATTATTTTACTCTTGTTAAAAAAGTATGTTAATGTTCTCTATTTGGTTTAGCCGGGATAAAGCAGTATTACCTCTATTATATTTTATGTCCGCTATATGTTCTTTACATCTTATATTGAATTTTCGTTGGGTTATACCTATATAATGATTTTTGATTCATCCTTCCCTAATAAATGGAATCATATAAACTCCTGAGAGGTCATCTCTATTAATAGGATCAATTTTAGTATTTAAAAGCATCTTTAATTTCGGAGGCGGCTTCGCAATCAAGCATAAACCAAAATTTCTTAAATGATTTTTTATATGTTCAAGGAAACCCGGGAAATAATTTAGGGAAATGGAAAAAATAAATAAATGGAACACGAGACATCGCGAAAATCTATGGCGCGTTATATGATTACTTGTTTATATTCGATGATTTTTTCCATTTTTCAGATAAATTTGTAATTTTATGTTATACATTCCGATGACGACTCAGTAAAAGAGTTGAAACATATAAATATAGATTTTTAATTTACTTTTAATGTGATTTTATAACGTCTTTTAAGCAAATAAATATTTTAATATTGTGATATGGTTAGTAGTGGACGTAATTTTGACTTTCTACTCGCACTTATTTACAGAAGAAATCTAGAAACAAATATATGTATGACTTATAGTTTGATTTTTATACTTTGAATTTTCCGAGAACTTTAAATGCAATAACTTAAAATCCTGATTGTGCAAAGTTACAGGAATTAGTTTATTGCCAATCCAAATTTTAAATGTTTATTTACATTTTCTACTGTTTAGAATGTGAGAAATTATTCAAAAATAGCTCAAATCATTTTCTTTACTACATATATATTTTCCACATCTATTTATAACTGACGTTGTTTGTTTTCAATGCTATGAAAAAAAAATATTAGTAAGAAATCTCTATATCCACAATTGAAACCTAATAATAATAGTAAGTAATAATTTCATTTCATTTAATTTCATTAGTTAGTAATAATTTCATTTTACATTCTATTCAATGAAATTTTCATGATACGATTTCACCTCATTTGTGCCTAAAAACGCATTAATTTTGGATGCTATCCGTTATAATTTTAAATACTTTTAAGAAGGTAACTAAACACATATTATTTAATCGTTTAAAATCGCGTATTTATAAGAATTCTAATTCAATGTTTAATTGTTGCCTTTTTTCATGTTCTTGCTAGAATGCTTTCAACTTTAACACACCACTGAGATTATGTTTATGATAATAGATTCATAATAGATATAATAAAAAAAATGATAGATTTTTTTCTAAATAATATACTTAACAGAAAATAGTTTTTTTTTCTTATATCTAGAAAAATATATTTATATTTTGAGATGTAATACTCAATGGTTTGTACAACTTGTTATCATGAATCAGTCCCATGTATGGTAAGATAGTATATTTTTTGTATATTTCTGTAATAATCTATTTATTTTAGTAAATAAAATAACACAATCTTGCAGATATACAGCTTTATATATTATTAGGCAACGCACTAGATTTTGTAAATTTGGTACTTCTGAAATCTTTATATATTGTGTAAAAAATCCATCACAAACAAAATGTGTTTTTTAAAACTAATTACGCGTGCACCTTTTACAGAGGCTGCCTCCGTTATCGAATAAAATTGTTTAACATCCTACTAATAGGAGTTTATTGAGTTTTGCCAAAAAACGCATGTATTTGTGGAATCTTTCATATGAACTACGATAAAGATTTCTTACGGGAGATTTTCGCGATGCATTTTTTGAAGTTAAGACTCAATATATATTAATTTGTACAAACAAAAATATTTTAATATAATAAAACACACATACTGGAATATATATTAAGACACACATACACACATAAATAATGCCTGCATTCAACATATACCTTTAGAAATATTTAAAAATCTGCTTCGAAAACAGAGAGTGCACTTTTTGCACTCTACTTAGGCGGTTATATACACCAAATATATCATTTGAAAAATACATTTAATTAAATTTTGAATGATTATCATATTCCGTGACGCTTTTACCAACATTTTGTCTAAAGTTTCAGTATTAACAATTTGGTGGTGGTCATTAAAAATGTTTATTTTATAATTTTATGCACTATAAAAGAAACTTAGTCGTTAATAAGATACTTATATTTACCACAAGAAAAGCTTAATTTATATTACTACAGGAAAACCTATCCAAAGACACAACTATTTGCTGTATGACATGGTCTAGTTGTTTCGAGAGATTATTACTCATGGTCAATCTGAACGTTCTCTTGAAGTAGTTATACCATTTGCTTCATGATTCACTTTGGAATTAAGTACAGCACTCTTCCTTATATTCAGTTTTAGATGGAATACTTACTGAAGGGGAATAATCAGGTCGAACAACAGAAAAAATGTATCAAGATGACTATAATATCATATTGCTAAAAGCTGCTTTCACTAGATGTTACGGTAAGAAAATAAAGGCAACTTCCCGGTTTCTGCAGGCAGATATATAAAGCTTGATGACCGTATCTAGGAGTTTAAGAAAGGAATTTCCGTTTTTGTCCTGATTAGCAAGTGGTTCTAAATGTTTCATAAACATCCAGTTGTCTTAAACTTTTGTTAAGAATTGTAAGTAGCAATTATAAGCATTGTTTAAAAATATTGAGAATATTTTAATCTTTCATAAACTAACTCAAAAATTGCTTGGTTGTGGCTGAAAATTACTGAGTTGTGAGGACTTTTTGTACATAAAAAAAAACCAACTTTCCCAAAACATAATTTTCTCCAGAAAATAGTAAGCATCCTCTTAAGTAAACAATGATTTCACTTTTTCAGTTCTATATATACAGTTAAAAGTGAGCTCTCGAAAATTTCCTATAGGTATCTATATCTCCAAGTATGTTTTTTTTATACATCCGCAGAGTCCTGCAAAATGTAAAAAAAAAAAATGTTTTCTGAAATTTCGTGGGAATTATCTACCGGACTCATCAGTCACCGTTAACTTATGTTATAGATACAAGTAACCTCTTGAAAATTTCCTATAGGTATCTACATCGTCACGTTTTAAAACTTCCTAAAAGCCCTGCAAAGAAAATAAATAAAAAATAAATACATAAATAAATAAAAATTTGAATTTTCGAGGAAATTATCCATTGAACTCATCTGTCACCCTTAACTTATGATGTAGATAAAATAGTGTTAAAATAGTCGATCCATGTAAAGAATCATATTATATATGGATACAAAGAAAGAAAAAAACTAGAGAACAGTAATCTATCTTGACGCCCTCGATGAAATAAAATGTACACGTATATAAATATAGGTACAGTAGAGTCCCGATTATCCGAGTTAAACGAACTTATACCTTTGGGATGGATCCCTTACTTCTGAGGGATTAATGGCTTCTATTATTATAAAACATACATTATAACTGAAGTAAAATAAATCATGGCCATTTTCCCCCCATTCTGACCAGAAAATCAGAGTTCTAACTTTTTACGACTGATCTTCCATCTACATCTAAAATTTCATTTATAATGGCTGTTTCATAATAAGAAAAGCCACCAGTCTATCAGAAGAAAATAATTCGGTTAAAGCGACAACTCGGTTAAGCGGGACTCGGATAATCGGAACTTAACTGTAGTTCAGTATTAAGACTTAAAACAGGCGATTTTATTTTATATAAAATGACGTCATCCACATTCCCTGAAGAATTCCTCATTTGCGATCCAGTATTAAACAACATCTACATTAAAGTACGCATAGGTCGTCACTATCGCTGAATAAATACAAACCCGAAAAAGAGATTTCGTCATTCATGAAACTGGACCAAAAAAATCGGTTATCTAATGTTTCATATGGCTTCATGTGCTTGTAATAATAATATGGATACTTAAAATTAAATTTAATTTATAATAGCTCCATGTTTGATCAGAAATCATTCATTTATGTTTTTTCAAAATAGCACGTAGTTTAATTACGTCTTTTTACAGTTTTTTTATGAGAAAATGGTAACAAAAAGAATTACTTACTTAAAATTAAATTTAATTTATAATAGCTCCATGTTTGATCAGAAATCATTCATTTATATTTTTTCAAAATAGCACGTAGTTTAATTACGTCTTTTTACAGTTTTTTATGAGAAAATGGTAACAAAAAGATATAATTACTATTTTCCAAATATTTCTCCTTTATTTTCTATAGAAATGGATTACTTGACTTTCCAAAATTAAACAAATGTCGCTAGAAACTATATTAAAAAAAAAAAAAAATTAATATCTCAAAAATAATTGGAGATGCAGTTTTCAAACAAATTGCATTTAAAAGTACATTTTTTTCCCAATACGACAGTATAAAAATTTAAATGTTCGATGATTAGAAGTTTAGAAAATGCAGTAGAGTATTTAACAGTTCAATGATACGTCTTCTTTGTTTTTCGGCTGCCTTATACGACGTAACGTTATTTTTTGGAGAACACACTTTATTAGCTAGGAGAAAGAAATAGCATACCGGGGTCTAATAAAATATTGCAACAATTAGGAAGGAATTTTTGAAAAACATTAATTGTACAAAAACACTATAATTGATATTACAAATATTTCTTTGAAGCTCTTGGATACCAATTTGAAGAATAAAAAAATTAAATACATCATCTCATTGAAACTAATTCAAATTTATTCAAAAATAATTATTCTTAATATAACAGAAATTTCAATGTGATATTACGTTTTTTAATAATAGGTTACCGCACATTAATGTAATTATTAAAGATTTAATTTCTGATTAGTGGTATAATTTGCATATATCATGCATTAAAACTTTCCTAGACATTAAAAATTACTCAGCTTGTCTTAAAAATGTACCTTAACTTTCAAAAACTTAAATAAAATCAAAATATCTCCAGGGTTCTCTAAAGATATATAGTGAATACCTTATGATTTATTCATTTTCGAAATATCTAGGAAGAAAGAAAATAAATACATAGATAAAAGAGTTATGTTTTTCTGTAGAAGTTTTACTTTTGAAATCAAAATTATAAAAAAAAAGATGAAATCACGGCTATCGCGTTTTAAGTGCATACTGCTATATATATCAATTTATAATACCAAGATTACGTTAAATATATTTTGTGAAACATTTAAATTTAATAATGTATAAAAAAATATTTTTTTTCGAATCTTAACTATGTCTTTTATGTATATTGTTGGACATTATTAGTTAATTGGTACGCATTGTTGAAAACGTTATTATGTGTGTTTATGTTCCTGATTTAGAGATTTCTGTAAAAATATTGTCAATGTATTCTATATTTTGAATTTTGAGATTCCTTGACAGTTTTTGTATTTGATAGGATATGGTATAAAGTATATAGTGCTCAAAATAATCATAGCTATTTTTCCTTCCTAAAAAATGCAAGAAAAAAGATACCTCCTAGAATTATGTACACGTTTTAAGTATTTCTGCTATAACATTTCTATTATTCCACCATCTAATTATATTTAGAAATTATGAATTTCTAGATTGGGTTAAAGGTAAATAGTTTATGGAAATTCTTTATAATTCTCTTAATCACATTATATTACATTTTACAGAGCTTTTAATTTAATTTATTATTAGTAATTCATGAGATTGCCATTCTGCCTGTATGCTATTATTATTAGTAATTCACAGAGATATTCATATAATATCTCTGTGAGGGATTATAAAATGTAGCTTTGATAGGAATTGAATATATATATATTTATTTACTTTCTCCTATCTATAGTAGAAGAAAGTATCGTTATCCAATTTTTTCTCGATTTCTGGTTTTCGACAGATTTTACATGTTTTAGTGGCCAGATCCCTCTAAAAATACGTTTCAACAAAATATCTGTTCGTCCCTGAGCGCTTGTGTCTCTGTATACTCGGTGAAGAATTCCTCTTACAGTGTTAATAAGAAACATTAATTAATAAAACGCGTGAGTATCACCTTGACCAGGGTGATCTTACAAATATTTTATTATGTTTTATTTAAGAATAAAGTCAATCATTATCACCTGTCATATTTATGAAAGGTTTTTAACAATAGAAACTTTGAATTTCAACCTGGGAGGCAAATGCCTCAAGCGCAACTTAACCGCGACGTTCTTCACTGGTCTTGTGATACTAGAGTGTTTTCGGAGACAAGTTTCACACCTAGTGAAAAAATACTAAGTGTCGTTAAAAATGATATAATTTTTCTCTATCCTAAGTGACTGGGCTAAATCCCGCTGCATTTCTCGAAAATCAAAATAAAGGTGAATCCAGGAGATTCAGATCTTGATAAGTTTATTTAGGTGTCACAGCTCACAGACTTTGAGTTGTGGAAGTTCTGGACTGAACTCAACGGGTCCGGTTAATCCTTCTATATATAAAAAAAAGTTTTGATTTGGAAATGGACCAATAAAAATCTGCGTAGATACCGTGAAATGCATGTGATTGGTCAGAGCTTTGTGACGCTATAAGAGTGGTTACCAATGGGGGACCCGTCTCTCTCTCGCCAAAAGTGACGCCAACTTGGCACTATTTCCAGCATTTCGCCAACCTTAAGGTACTTTTCCGTTATACGGACAGCATGCCAAAATGTATGCTAATGCGCCAATTATTTCAGCCCTCATCGTGAAAAGGATTTTTCTTGTAAACCATGCCATGCGAAACATTGTGATTTGTTATTTATGAAACGTGAATTACGTGAATGATTATTATTTAACCTTAACCTTGGAAAACTTTTTAATTTACTATTCGAATAAAAAAAAATATTTCTTTTTATGAAGTTATAATTTACTTTTACTGCTGACGCTGAGATGGATTTTACCATTTTGTCAATTACCAGATGATGAGAAAGTTGCGATAAAACTGTTTCAGAAATTTGGAATTCTGCATAATAAAAGTTTGTGTTCAAACAACCATGAAATGAAATTATGGATGAGTTCTGGAAATCCGAAATGGAGATGTAGCTTACGATCATGCGAAGAAAGCGTAGGAATACGACAAAAAGGCACAGATGTCATATTTGCCCCATATTGGCGCGATTTTTTTCTGACGCCAATGTCATATCCGAAACGGGTACTTAATTGGCGCCAAAGTGTCGTTATTTTGCTTGATGTGGTAACCCGGATTATGTTGTTTATGCTGTTGATGTTTTCACCAAATTGGCAACCGAAAAAAAAATCGCGCCAATATGGGGCGAATATGACATCTGTGCCCGACAAAAACCATGGTTTGAAGGATCGCGGTTGTCTTTTCTTAATGCTTTGAGGTTTATATATTTATGGTGCCAAGAGTTGACATCGATTGAGCTTTGTGAGCTGCAACTTGATATGAACCACAACACAACAGTGGACTGGAATAGTTATTTTAGAGAAGTTTGTGCAAATGCTTTATGTTCACGACCAAATAGAAAAATCGGTGGACCTAATAAAATTATAGAAGATGTGAAAAGAATGAAAGTCTTTTTACCAGAAGAAAAAGCAACGTAGGGCGTGTTCTTCCTCCTCAATGGGTGTTAAATGGTTTATGCCGTGAAACACGGGGATGTTTCCTTACTCCTATTTCCGATCGCACAGCTGAAACTTTAATGGCGACAATAGAAAACAATGTAGCTGATGGAAGTATTATTTATACACATTACTGGAAAGGATATAAAACAGATGAACTGCGAAGTGCTGGTTATGATCATTTCGCAGTAAATCACAAATACAATTTTGTCGACCCTAATACTGGATGTCATACTCAAAATTTTGAGAGATTATGGGCATCGCAAAATGGCGCAACAAAAGACATCGGGGAACAGTTCGTCATCATTTAGAGTCGTATCTCATAGAGTTTATGTGGCGACGTCTTCATTCAAAAAATGAAATGTTTACTGCAATGCTAAAAGATATGGCACAGATGTCATATTCGCTCCATATTGGCGCGATTTTTTCCTGACGCCAATGTCATATACGCAACGGGTACTAAACTGGCGCCAAAGTGTCGTTATTTTGCTTGATGTGGTAACCCGGATTATGTTGTGGCACAGATGTCATACACGCCCCATATTGGCGCGATTTTTTTTCGATGCCAATTTGGCGAAAATATCAACAGCATAAACAGCAACATACGGGTTACCATATCAAGCAAAATAACGACACTTTGGCGCCAGTTAAATACCCGTTGCGTATATGACATTGGCGTCAGAAAAAAATCGCGCCAATATGGGGCGTATATGACATCTGTACCTACGTTGTTTATGCTGTTGATGTTTTCGCCAAATTGGCAACTAAAAAAAATCGCGCCAATATGGGGCGAATATGACATCTGTGCCAAAGAGATTTGTAATTTTATGGCAGCAGTTTAATATGAATTTTTTTATTTTATTACTTTATTGTATAACAGTTATTTGTTCACTTATTTTAATTATATATTTGTGATTTAATAAAATAGTTCGTAAAATTCTGTAATTTTCAAATGTTATATTTTTAAAATGCTCACTTTACTATCGACAATGTTTTTCTTTTCTTTTTCAAATGTTTCAATTCACGTGATTTTCATTTTACGCCAACTATTGCGCTTGGCGACAATGCTGTCCGTATAACGGAAAAGTACCAAAAAGCACAGCCTACTATGATATATACGGCCCACGCATTTCGCCGAAAACCTTCGAAAAAGTGAAGTCGGATTCAGCTTCAAACTCTGAACCAAAATATCACAACGTGCTCTTTTTTGTTTACATTTATACCCTGCCCAGGTAGCGGCTTGTTTCTCATCGTCGAAGTTTGACTCATTGATCGTATTTACAGAATAATAAACTAAATACTTACATTCTCCAATTTCCTTCGATTTAAAAGGATATTTTACACAGCTTGTAGTATTTTAGTGTTCACATACTTTTAAGATTAGCTAAATTACTTATTGTTTACTTGATCGCTTGGTTCATTCTGTTATCCTTTTTGGTACTTGTTAGTTATCCCGTCGACCAATTTCGCCAAACCACCCGCCAAATTATACAAATTGACATCATTTTTATTTTAAATGACAAAAGAACAAATAAATTAGTATAACATTAATAAAAATACAAATAAAACGTCCAAATAAAAATCACTTGATGAAGTAAACACGTGTTGTCAAGTGAATGCGACATTTACGATCAACCATTATTGGCATTTAATCTTACAATTTGGCGATAGTAATTTGGTCGACGGGATAACTAACAAGTACCTTCTTTTTTGAATCTCCCGTATTTACATAAAAATAGCTTGTGTTTCATATACACGTTTTAAAATTAAAATTTGCTTTTTATCAAACTACAGTTCTCATAACTGGCTTGAAGCAGTTATTTTTGACGAATTTATTGTTACCCGTAAAATGTTTGTTTGGCATCGTCCGAACTAAATAATAATAATAATAATAATAATAAAAAAAAAAAAAAAAAAAAAAAAAAAAAAAAAAAGACGATCTTCCTTAAACATTAAATATTCTTATTTTTAATCATAGAAAGAAATGGTGATCGCAGATTTAAATATCGTTGCAATATTTTATGTTATCCAAGCAATTTTGATTAAATCATGTAAGTGTATTTGTTACTTAATAAATTATATTTATTAATTATTACAAGGAATTTTATGAGTACTTTAATATATTTAAAAGAAATTCCATTAGTTTTATTGTTTCAGCAGTGAAGATAGCAAATAAATTTGTGACATTGATGTTTTTAGACTATGCATGTTTTTATTTATTGGGGTGAATCGTAAAATACTCTACTTCTCCCCAACCTGGCGATAAATGCGCTAAAGTGGCAACCTTGGTATTTAGTATTAACTTGGTACTAAGTAGCAACCTTGGAAGTATTCTCTGATCACACCATTTATTATTCCGATAATTGTTAAAATGATAATGTTTTTTTTTTTTTTTTTTTGACGATTTGAGTTAATATTTTTATTAAACTCTTTTGAATCATATCTATACGGAAAAAAAAAAAAAAAAAAAAAAAATGTAAACACATTGGAATTCTCTGAACCCTGCCCAGAGCGGTTTGATTGGTTCTCGTCGTTGAAGTTACGGTCAGAGTCAAATTTCTGTTTTGGGCAGCGTATCAGAGTCCTCTGGCGAGCAACTTCATACATTAAACGCAAATCGGTCTGCCGGTAGTAGCATCTAAGTATGCCTTGCAAAAAGTAATGCTTTGGAAATGGAACAATGAAAATCTGCGTAGACCGTGAAATGCAACTGATTGGTCAGAGCTTTATGACGCTATAAGGGAGGTTACCAAGGGGAGACCCGTCTCTCTGTCACCAAAAGTGACGCCAACTTAGCGCTATTTCCAGTATTTCGCCAAATTTCCATAGACTTCCATTGAAATACAATAGGGTTTACTTGCATGCAGGAAATCAACAAATTGAGATATTTCAGTGCAACAAAAACTAATATTAGCTTATGAATAGAGCTTAATTAAACTATTTATATTATTTTTAAGCACAAACAATAATCATAACAAACAATAAGCATAAACAATAGAAAATAGGAATTGCTTCGCAATACCGAATGGAATAGCTAAGCGATTACGCGGGGGGTTGGTGAGCGTAGCGAGCAGGGTGGCGGTGCCCCCCTAGTATCGTTAAATAATAATTTATCAATAGAATTGCTTGCCATTAGCTTTGTTTTGAAATCGTCGCGACGACTGGGATAGTTGAACACAACTGTCTATAGTGTTGAATACTGTACAGATAGACAATTGTTTTTTTTTTTTAAAAACTTGACCTTCGGTACGTCATCCTCAGCACCGTTAAAATGAAAAAAAATTGAAAAGAGGTAAAAGAGGCTGATATTAATAAATTCTCAAAAGGTGGCAACCAATAATTTTCTATTGAAACCTAAAGACTTAATTCCGAGACCACAACTATATCTTTTTCAAAATAGTGATATAATGGCGAGGAAGAATATGCAATTAATGTTTGGAATGTTTTATTTAAAACATAAGTCTTTAAATTTAAATTTCTTGTTAAATGGAATCCGAAAGTGTGTCATGCGCAGCTATCATTTGATACACTGGAGTTTTAGTACACCTCTTTGTATCATAGTAAATAGTATGAAGTTATTCATAGAATTTAACCAAGCTTCATATTTTATGTTTTGGATAACGACTACAGGTGTTAGTCTAAGTTGCTTATATTCTGATGCGACGAAGAAATGTTATCACGATTTATGCGCAACTTGCCTTTTGTATCATCATAAAGTGTATAATTTTATGAACAGAATTGAACTAAATTTATTATATACGTTTTTGACTGTGGAAGTCAGGTACAAGTTGAAAATGGGGATATTGTCATAGTAATTTTTGTGTATTTTTCCTTATTTATATTCGTCAAGTGTACGAAATTATGCATAGAATTGAACCAAATATAATATACTTTTTTGAATAAGGGTATTAGGTATCAGTTAAAAATGGAGATGATACCCCAGAAGAGATGGTATTCTGATACCGATTGTTTTGCAACTTACTCGATTTTTTGCAGATTGTGGGGAGAATTTTTCAATGTTTATAGAGAAATTTTATATTTAGATGCAATTTCTTTGGCCAAGGTTTGTGCTGTACATATGTTTTGAGAAAATGGACCTGAAGGTTGCTCTGTAATAGTGAATTTAGGTACGATTTTTCATTTTTATCATGAAGCAGTGTCTGAAGTTCTCAGTAGAATTAAACCAAACTTTGCATATATATGCTTCTGACAATGGACGTCATGAGGCATTTACAAAAGGGCACATTGCCCGGCGAGGGGGCAGTGATAGCCATTTTTGTGCCATACTCTAAGTTTAATTTTTTTTTTTTAAGTTTACGTGAATAATTTATGAAAGTTTTTCTATGAAATGTTACATTTATATGTAGTATAATAGGGCGAGGTTTCTATAAAAAGTTAATGCTGAGACAGAGGATTTGGTTCGGATTCTGGAATGGGAGTTGTACCTATTAAAATAAAATCTAGCAGAATCTTCCAATTTCCCAATCTGTGTTTAATTTGAATATTGCTAACAAGCAAAGTTTGCCACGTCTTTTGGTATAATCTGAATT